>CM032473.1:4094877-5394413 GCA_019059595.1 Marasmia exigua | reverse complement strand
GAAGCCACCGCACTATATTCCCGTGAAATCTATGGAGTTAATGGCTAATAGGAAGTATTGTGAGGCATACGATCCGGTTACCAACCGGCGCCTATGTGCTCCCAGGGCACAAGGTGTGAAATGGGCAACTGGCCACCCTGCTGTGGTTCATCAGGCACAGGGCGGAAAAAGTGCTACTGGTGACACTAAACAAAACACTCACAATGCGAGCGAGCGAGGCGAGGCGAGCAGTTTATTCACTTCTGCATAAATAACGCACTCACGGTTATGAACACATGTTCAAACACCATCCCAGGCGGTTATATACTTGGATATCTCCAGGCGATAGATACAGAAACCAAATCGATTACGTTTTAATAAACAAAAGGTAGAAAACGTCAATTACGAACCTAAAAACGTATCCTGGAGCGGACTGTGGGAGTGAACATCAACTTTTAGTTGCTGAATTACGGGTCAAGCTCAAAAACTGTGCAAGGAGGAACATAAGGAAAGTAGCTTCACTATCACCAGGAGAACTGAAGAACTTCGAATGTCGAATGACTCAACTAGCATGTCAACTGCAACTACGGGGGGACGTTGAGAAGGACTGGCAGAAAATCAAAAGCCTCATCAATCTGACGCGAGAAGAAGCCCGAGTAAATAAAGTGAAAGCTAAACGAAATCCCCTGGATGACAACAGAAACATGGGACAAGATTGATGCAAGAAAGATTCTACAACTTGGGGGTACATCGACTTATAGCAATCAGTATGCAGAACTATCTCGAGAAATACAACGAATGTGCCGCTGGGACAAGAACAACGAGCTGCAAAACATCTACGAAGAGATCGAGTCCCATGCTCGGGAGCTAAATACTAGGGATCTATTTAGGAAAATAAAGCTTTTCACAAAATAATTTAAGCCAAAGACCTGGGCAATAGAAGATCAAAATGGGCATCTTCTTTCAGACATAGATGGCGTCATCTTCAGATGGAAGGAGTATGCGGAACAGTTGTACACAGACAGTGAAAATGTAAGTTCACTCACCGCAACCTCAGTTAATGAAATGGAACCAGACATACTACAAGTCGAAGTAGAAGGCGCAATCAAACGCCTAAAGTGTCACAAATCACCAGGATCTGATAACATCACTGCCGAGGAACTGAAACAACTTGGTGAAACAGGGATAGAACTTATTAACTTATGTATATAAACTGTGCAATCATGTCTGGATAAAGTGCAAATGGCCTAAGGACTGAAAGGAGTCTATTCTGGTTCCATTACACAAAAAAGGTTCCACCAAAAAATGTGAAAGCTATCGTACAGTCGCATTAATATCACATGCAAGTAAGATCCTGCTGTACATTCTTCACGGACGTCTTAAATCGTATCTACAGTGGCAGATACCTAGAGAACAGGCAGGATTTGTTAGAAGTCGTGGCACAAGGGAACAAATACTCAACGTAAGGCAGTTAATTGAAAAAAGCCGGGAATTTCAGGTGCCGATGGTCGTGTGCTTCATCGATTACTCTAAGGCCTTTGATTGTGTGAAGTGGAAACATATGTGGACCATACTGAAAGAGATGGGAACGCTGGAACACCTCATAATGCTAATCCGTGATCTCTACGAAAATGTAGAGACAGCGGTTAAGATCAATGACAAGATGTCCACGCATTTCGACCACAAAAAGGAGTAAGACAAGGTTGCATTCTCTCCCCGATATTATTTAACATCTAAAGAGCTCAATATCAAGACTAGGCTTTCTACAATATGCCCTATAGAGGATTCTCGCTTATTTTGGTCACATAGCTAGAGGAGATGGAGAAAACCTGGAAAAGCTAGTACTTGTAGGCAAAGTACCAGGAAAAAGACCCAGAGGCCGCTTTTTAGTCCGATGGTCTGACCAAATACGGGAGTTCTCGGGAATGTCGGTTAACAACGCCCTACGCAGTGCTCAAGATCGCGAAGAATGGAGGAAGATGACAACTACAGCGACAGAAGAAACTCCACTTAGACACGATCCTCAGCCATGAGGAAAACGACTGAGAAGAGACACATCCCTATATTGCCAAACTACATAGACACATCTCTAAAGTAGTATCCATTTATTTGTCTCACACAGAGCAGGTAACCAGGTCTCCAAACATTACCTACAAATTACCTTTGTAATCCGCCATCAATTAGGCGCCACATAACATCAGCTGTAAACACAAAATTGATTTATCACCGTCATAACGTTGATTGCGTAAACAAAAACTTAGCCGCGATGCAAAACCGCGCGTCCCGGCAAGCCTCATCCTAATCGTGTAAACTGTTAACAATCCAACCGAAAACCTGAAAGTAAAAGGAAAGCCAAGTTCTATGGTCTATTTGGTTTTATCAAAGTTCAAAGTTTAAATTCTTTATTGCAAGCATATGGTTTACAGGTGTTATGAAACAGGTAAATGTCCAGCACATGCACCCTGCAAGGGTAAGGATCTGTGCAAAATGAGTGAGTGATACAGTTTAATTGCGATAATTTAAGGTGTTTCAAAAATTGCAATTAATAACAATAAGCATGCTCAAAAATCGACCTTCATGTGATTTTTATGCTTGGTACTTGCATCGCGGGCGAAAGGAGGTGTATTTTAAGCTTATTATTGAGCATGTACAATTTACAACTATACTCGAAACTGGAATTCAAGACCAAAAAAACTACGACAGATACGTCACTGTCAAATCTATCAATGTCATTTATGTCATTGTCAAATAAACAATTCTTGATAAGGATTTTCTCAAAAAGTAGACACTTAATTACAAACTTTATTTTCAACTCAACTAAAATTGATATAATTTTATTGTAAAGAACTTAAATAAATTAAAATTACCCACGAACACCCACGAAACTGTGGCATTATTAAGAGCGTACGGAAAAGTTAAATAAAAGCATTTTTTAATTAATTGTTTTTATTTATCTTCATCGTCACCATCACTAATGTCAGAATATTTGATTATGGAATCTGAGTCGGTCGCTTGTATAACAAAGATTTCCACCACTCCAGTAATTAATTCGTCTAGTTTTGCATATTTTTTAGATTTTAGGCGTGTTTAAGCAAAATAACTCGTAAGGAATCTAGTCAAGTGAAATTTTGACAAAGTGGATAGTCAACAAACGAAGTCAGTCGAAGTCGCAGTCACTCATTAAAATGGAGGCGTCTAGCGTTTTATCGACCTTCGGATTCTGCCGAGACTACTCTTAACGAAAATAACGAAATTGCATGTTTTAAGACTCTCTTAGGTCCTAGCAAGTTGTTCACGTGACAACTTACTTAACACACAATAGCAGTGTTAAACACAATGTAATTCAAAGATTCTTATAATATCACTTTGCGGCAGGCACCTCACTGCAAGAAACAACAACATCTAATTTGTAAAAAATGTTATTAACACCTTAAGTGACACAAGCTCAATACTAGCTTTTCTACTAAACATTACGGATGATTAAGTTTTTATTAAAGCGTCTTGTATTTATGTTAAAATAAGTAAATTAAATTACTTCTTTAAATTAGATAACTAAAAGTACTAAAAAATAAATAATGTCAGCGTGTGTTTTTAGGAAATAAGTATATACTTACTATTGCACGATCATTTTATTGCAGTGGCAACATTGTAGTAGCTTTTTTGGTCTTGAATTCCAGTTTTGGGTATAGGAGAATACTTAAAAACGAACATGCTTAGCAAATGTAAACAGTTCATAAGCATGCTTTTTAGCATGCTATTAAAGCATGTGTGTGCAACGCCTAAATTTAAATTTAATTACCTTGCTCATTATTTGTATTTAATATCACGCAAAATTCTTGTTTGAATTAATGATTGAATAGGTTAATTTTATTGCACAAAAAACATAAGGTATACCTACAACACTTAGAACTAGGTATAAACAGGAGTAATGTACAAGAAAGGCGACTTTATCTCTATGACCGGAGAGTCTAAACTTCTACACATACTATGTTAGAATACACCCTAATCTAAGGGGTTTTTTACAAAAGTAAAACCTAGATGAAATATATTGAGACTTTCACAGAAAACCGGTGTGCAGCAACACTATGCTGTGTTTTGCTGCGTGAGTGAGAGTACAGGAAGCCCAATCCTGGAGGTAAGGGGAGTTTAAAGGTTGATAGCGCACTTCTGACTCCACTGGTGTTGCTGGTGTTCGTGGGCGGCGACAATCGCTTTCCATCAGGTGATCCGTCTGCTGGTCTGCCACCTATCACTTAAAAAAAACTATTCTATTTAACGACAACCCTTTGAACTTGACCCGTGCACTACCGCGCGCTCTACAAACAATAACCGCCACAAACGGCTGTTTACAATACATCGCCAACTAAACGCTACTTAAGCTGACAGTTCCTTGTCAAGTAGATGCTTAGAATTGATTAATTGACGATTTGGGAACCGTCTGATTAACAGAGGCGGCGATTCGCTAAAGGCGTAACGTCTTAATCATGATCAAACAAAGCGTATGATCGATTTCAGCTGTGATATTGTTAATTGTTTGTGTCAATTCATCCCACGTTCTCTAATGTGGTTCGAAAGCGGTTTGATCAAATGTAGATACTGTAGTATCGATATATTGCTATGTGATATCATAGCCAACTAACTTAATAAAAAAATATTACATTACAATCAGTTACTGGACAATCAATCATCCCCTGTTTTTGAGCCATTAGGGTTGGATTTTGTTTTTCCAACTTCATAAATTATCGTTTTCAATATGAAAATAGGGTGGAATCGACCAATTTTAAATATATGGTATAGCATTCTACACAAATCTGACACTATACCATAGGTTTATCCACGGATAAAGATTGGTCGAATCGGGCCTAAATCGAATAGCATAGTAAAAAGTAAGGCATGAACATACATTGGGGGAGCCACGCTTCGGCATAAATGGGCCGGCTCGACCGGAGCCACGGCCACGGCTGATACCACGGCCTCACAGAAAACCAGCGTGAAGCAGCACTGTGCTGTGTTTCGCTGCGTGAGTGAGCGTACCGGCGGCTCAATCCGGGGGATAGGGGGGTCCTCTGGTGTCGCGGGTGTCCACGGACGGCGGCAAGTGCTTACCATCAACTATCACATAAAAAAATGAATATAGATTAAAAAGGCCAGTCGGGCGTGCAAGATACCGCTGGAAAGATGAGGTCAATAAGGATCTGCGCGGACTTTTGGTGGATGACTGGCAGGAAGTGGCGCAATACCGACCGAGTTGGAGGCTCTTATTATCGGAGGCAAGACTCACTATGGGTCGCTGCGCTAACCTAGTTAGTTAGTTATAAATTAAAAATAATACTTATTTGAATAAGGGACTTCCTTCAGTTTTTCTCGTCGCACATACGGAAAAATCACTACTTTAGGAGGTCAATATTCAAAAATGTAAAAGAATATGTTCCTTTGATACTTTAAAATGTTTCTGACCTCTATTCTAAAGGTTACTGTGTGTTTTGGTTTGAGAACATTTTGTAAGTACCTACTTACCTACCTAAAAGGTAATAAAATAGAATTGAGTATAAAATTGAGTATGTTTAGCTTAAAGTTTACATATTCCATCAATTATACATTCATTATGTCGAAAATAGTCAAATTAGTTAATTACTATCACTGTCGTCATGATCATCCACTGTTTCTTCATCATCATCGTCCTTGTCTGGTAAAGGGGGTAGTGTCACAATGAGTTGGTTTGAGTTCCTAAAATTTAGTATACTAACACTTAACAAATTCACAAATGTAAATATTAAGGACCCTAAGCGGAACTTTTTTTGAAAGTCTAAGAAAATATATTTGATTTATGAAAAGTGGGTGTGGAATGAAATCGTATTTTTTATTAACTAAAGTAACAAAAAATAAACAAGAATTTCATAATTATAATAAACATACCCGTGGCTTCCATGTCCATAATAAATATTTAGATTTTTGCACGAGGTAAACGAAAACACACGTTAAAATTTTTTAGGTTTTCGAAGCAACTATCCGTGCCCTGCACAACACGTACCTATCGGGACCTCGGGTAATTTTGTTATCAACAAAACGGAGGATATTTATGATCAGCGCGATGGAGCAACTACTTGAATCGAAGAGTACAAGCAATTTTAGACCTGATCTTTAAGTAGGAAAATTTAATTTTGTCCCCCTAAATCGGTCATTTTGCCGTACGTGCGTCGGTTGAAAAATAATAGTTGGTGTGGTTGTCCTATCTGCGCACCCTTGCCAGGTTCTGTCATTGACCTTTGAGAGTATTTAGAGATAATCGACCCCCTGACTATTTTACCGACTATTGTTATCTGTTGGCGACAGAACCTCTTTTATAATATCTTTGTTTTCATAAGGATTTCATATTTGAATTTACTTTGTTCTTTTTGATATTCATTTGTTACAGAGTGTGCTTTCAAGTGTCAGTTGTGACGTAGGAGATGATGAAAAAGGATGTTTGGTATTTAATATAAAGTTGTGCTCAAAAGTTTAGCCTTTTACTGCTGCCGTCCCCTAGGTGAGTTTCTTATCCTCAGAGTAGTGCCACTCTCACGGACGCTAGGTAGGTAGGCGCCGCATATTCCATCGTTAACATATTAAGGTGACGGGTAGTGCATACTAGCGACCCCATTACATTTAAATTTTTAGATACTAAACTGGATCTTATATACACAATTATATTAATTTAAACAATTTTGGGGTTACAACCTCAAAATAAGACAATTTAAACAATTTTGGGGTTACAACCTCTCAGCAAACACTTATAAGTACTATTTATTAAATAACCATCCACAAATGTTGGGTCGGTTTTTGTACGCGAATAATTGATTACCGCCAAAAGCGGCCACTTAGGCGTGATTAAATTTTCGCGTTTGTGCACGGACCCAACATGGTGCATGGTTATTTAATAAATAGTTAAGTGTTTGCCGAGAGGTTGTAACCCCGAAATTGTTTAAAATAGATCCGGTTTAGTAGCTATAAATTAAAATCGATTGGTGTCGCTAGTGTGCCCTACTCGTCACCATAAGGTTATATTTTAGGGTGCTACATCGGCGAAACTGGCGCCAGCAGATTTAAATTAACTGTGGTGATTATGAGACATTATTTAAAAAAGTGCAATCTTAAATACTTGGAGGAATGTATTTACGGTTTTTTGAGAGAAACATTATGAAATGATTTCTTCCTACAAGTAACAATAATCGGCATAAATGCTAAAAATATAATGCCACTTTTAGCATTTGAATTATACAGATTACCTATCGCGTGTAAAAAATATTGTTCTGCATCTCAAAAAAAATATTATTATTTCCTTCAAGTATTTAAGATTGTACGTTTTAAATAATCTCTCATAATCGTTACAATCAATTTCAATCTACTGGCGGTGCTAGTGTCACCGATGTAGCGCCTTAAAAGCAAAAGTCATCAACTTTGGCAAAGCAATCCTTGGAGTTAATTTAAAATCATAGTTTTCAATGAGAATTAATAAGGAAAAATATTAAAGAGTTTCAATCGGTTAGACTGATTGTCATAATGATCGTTCCCATGAGACCATAGGAATAGAACGAAATAAAAATCATTTTTAAGAGCGTTTCTACTAACTCTTAAATGAGAATTAAATTTTTACATAAAGTTAAAAAATTATAATTTAAAGAGAATCCTCCAACTGATCAAACTTTTATTAAAATCTGAGATCGACTTTAAGTTTAAGGCAATAAAATGTAATTTAGATTTTTCACAGCTCTTGAGGAAAAAGTTAACCTAAGGTCTTTTTTTTAACTTTATATCTTTATGCGTTCTCAAAATAAAGGGCGAGACAGATAGATAATACGGTGATTTCGTTATTACGGGTTCCGTTTTATCCTTTTGAGGTACGGAAGATTTAGTTCCACATTTACATTAAATAGTGATGTATGTTACATTTACGTCGGCTCGTTTGTCATCTATCACAAAAAAACCGTAAAACTTAACTAAAATTACATAAAGATAAAATACAAAACCAACTCATATTTGATAATTAAAATAACATATCCACGTAAGTCTTTCTAATATCAAGATTTTATGTTTGTGGTTTTTTTCTTCTGTTAAATCACTTTTTCTGCTATAGATGGGCTATACGCCCATGTTCGACCGTCATCTGAAATTAATTTTTATGTGACAAACATTTTAATTGGCTAAGTAAGAATTTAATTTTTAAGTAGGTATTTTGTATACACTTTGACATGCTGTAAAGTTTGCTAGAAATAAATAAATATAGTTGATATTTTTCATAGCATTTTTTTACAACTATCCACATGATATCATCCTCCTCATCTAAGCGTATAATTCCCAGTTGCATCCAAAGCTGTCGCTTCGGAGCCCGGAGAACATGAACCATGATCCAGGATGCGGAAAGTTTGGTAATTACATACAATGAAGCGATCCACGCTACTTCATAAGGCTATAAAAACAATATCAGCTTAAAAATATATTCCAAATCCCAAAAAACCGTAAACTAAAGACAATGAAGCCAATTTCGTAGTAAAAACAGAACAAAAGAGAAAAAATAACGTTAAAGTAACATGTCTCTCGGCAAGCGAAATTGGCTAAACCAAAGTCAATTTTTCGGGTCACACAGGTTTTAAGCCGCATCAGTCTTCACAGGTAATGGAGACAATATGCTTTCGTAGTGATGCACTGAGTCGCCCTTCACAAGAGTAACTCAAGTAACTTCGACAAAAATTGTATTCAAATGAGATTATTTTTCATCTTAGTGTGTAATTCCCGGTTGCGTCCAAAGCTGTCGTTTAAGAGTCCAGGGTACGCTTAGACCATAACTCATAATTCAGAAAGTCTGGTAATTATAATGAAGCGACTAGGTACCGTCTGACCTTCGCAACCCTATTAAACGAGAAGCAGACCAACTGAATCGGTTACACGATTCAGAAATTATAATAATCTCAACGATTGGCCATGTATGATATATTATAGTGCTCAAGTGCAAACACAAGTGTACTCCCTATTTCCTTACTCTCATAATCTGATGGGACACTAGTGTGACACGACTGGATAGGGATCGAGCGCAGGACTTATCCGAGGCTTATGGGGCTACAAGACCGCTAACTTTCAGACTCCGGGCTGGCACTAAGAAATTTTTACCGAAAACTTAGGTACACATTTTTGGCCGGGACCTCTTATGCAGCCATCGCTTTGAAGCGCGACCCACTACCCACTACGCCATCATAGTCAGTTCAGAAACTTTACAAAACGTGCAAATGAGAGTACAGTCTGTTGTAAAACCGATAATCCTTGCAACAGATGCCTTGCTGTAGATAACACAACTTTGCATGAGTAATGTAATATAATGTAATGTAAATAATATATTGTATAATGTAGTAATGTAATGTAATGTAAATGTAAATACATCCTAACGTTCGTTGGCAGATTGCTGCCCATGACTGGATGAAAAAAGCCTGAGAAATATTTAAATTTGATTTATTGTAAAATTGACAGCTCGATTACACTTATAATCTATGAAATCAAGTAGTGAGCTCGAGGAATTCAATGTACGAACCATTGCAATGACTCAACTACTTTTTTTTATTAGGTTAGACTTAAATGGATTTAGTCGCGATAATTTGATTCTAGTCACATCACTAGCCTTCAGATAAAAAATAGACACTCCTTTATCGAAGGGGATCTCGTATTCCGATTCTCACTTATTCTGTTTTTCGTAGAATTTGGCCCATCTATCTTTGTCGAGACGAGAGGAGTCGGACAAGTTTAATTAATAGATATAAAATAAGTTGTATGGATATATCAATATACCTAACTGTGAGTGACTACTAAACATTCTACGAGAAGTTGTTTACAAATAAGAAAGTATTTTTAAGTCTAAGTTCGCTAAGATACGCATCTATAGGGTTATTTGCAAAACATCAACCATCTTCCAGGAACGGTTTTTAAGTTCAAACTTAGCAACTTTTTTTATGAGCGCAATATTGAAATCACAATAAAGATTTTCGATTTAATTTTATTGCGAAAAATAGGCATGCGGCCCATTTGATGGTTAATGGTAACCTCACAGAAAATCGGCGTGAAACAGCACTGTGCTGCGTGAGTGAGGTTACCAGAGGCCCAATTTTTTTTTTATATTGACAGAATATTGGCTCTCCTCAGCCTGATGGTAAACAGGAGAAGAGCCCACGTTGCAATTACAACGGAAGCGATGTCACGCATCACCTCCGTTGGGAATGCCATACTGGCCCGCGAGATGCTTCTTCACGCTTCGTTTGAAGGAATCCATAATGTAGGAAGGAGGAAATACATGCGCCGGCAACTAGTTCGATTTCTTATTAGGTATTTAGCGGAGCCATCACAGAGATGCGAGCAGTACTCCACGCATGCCCGGACTCCACGCATGTCTTGTACACTCTTTTGCAAAAAAAACGGGCACCTGAGCAAATAATCGATTTTGTAGCTTTCATTAGGTTATTTGGTGATTTTAGGTAGTGATACCTTTATGGTTTCGTAAATTAATCACCAACGAATCGTTTTGTCAAATCTAGCGTAACTTTTTGACTGGTAAGAAAAATGTAAAAAATCAAAGCAGGCGTATTTCACCTGCCCTGTAAGTAAAAAATGAAAAACGAATTTTAATTGTAAAAAAAAGTTGTACTTCAAAACATTGAATAAGTTAATATGGTGTATGACCCCCTCTAGCTGAAATCACAGCTTGCATTCGCCTGGGCATGCTGGCCAGTATACCCCCTTGTGGTTTTCTGCGGAATACTTTCTCACTCCGCCGTGATCGCATTCTTTAGCTCTGTTATGGTTTGCGGAGCCGGTTGCATTGATCTCACTCGTCGCTTGAGAAGGTGCCCAAACATGCTCAATAGGATTGAGATCGGGACTTCGAGCTGGCCAATACAAACACGGACTCTAACCTCCATCATGTTAGCGCCTACATCACCTGATCAGTAGGCACGAGCGTTATCATCCATAAAAATCTAATTTTCGCCAAAAACGGCTAATGTGGGTTGTACATAAGGTGAAAGAATTTCCGTCACGTAGCGATGTGCATTTAATGTGCCGTTTTTGATAAATACTAACTCTGTACAATCTAAAGAGTTAGTTCCAGCCCAAAACATAGCAGAGCCCCCACCATAAGGCGTTATTTCTTCAAAGCAGACTTCCTCCGCATAGCACTCGCCGACGTCGATCTTCACCATAAAGTGATATCCTGGCTTTATCAGATAACAATACCCTATCCCAATCCGCTTGAGTCCATGATGCACAATTTTGAGCAAAGTGAAGTCTGGCAACACGGTAGTCACGGAGTAATTTGGGACCGCGCGCGGGGCCACGACTGTGTAAGTTGGCAGCGAGAAGCCTCCTCCTGACCGTCCATAGACTAACTTGCACATTTCTTACGTCATCAAGGTTGTTCCTGAGGTCCACATAAGAAGATTTGCGATTTCTCAAAGTTTGACTCACCAGAAAACGATCATCCCTTGGTTCAGTAGACGTCTTTCTTCCAGATCCAGGCCTTCTTTACATGGAACCCGTCTTTTGATAGCGCTGCCAGGTTATTTGGACTGTTGGATGACTTACATTTAGCCTTTGAGCCACAGTACATTGGCTACAGCTTTCATCAAGCAGCGTAATAATTTTGCTGGATCTTACAATTTTATCTGCCATCATCCAGACCACTAAGCATTAAAAACAATAATTTTAAATATCTATAAAAGCAGCTAATTCAACGAAACCAATAAAAATTGCCTAAAACCATTGAGGTAAACAGTTACCTAAAACTTATTCAAAGACAACAGCAACTTTCGTTGATTCCCGCCAGAAATTGTGTACATATAATATTCTTTTTAAAATAAGATCAATCAAATTTTTTTTTTGCGAATGTATATTTTTGGCATGACGAGACATTTACAACCGGCCAGGTAATATATTAAGAAGACTCAAATCCTTTTTTGTACCATTGTTTTCAGGAAAGAAAGAAATCAAAACCGCCCGTTTTTTTTTGCAAAAGAGTGTATAAGAGACAGAGTTGGTCCGGCGTGAAGGACCTGCGCACTCTGTCCCGGATCTCCAGTTTTTTAGATGCTGTAGAATCTAGGGAAAGGGTCCCTAAAGGTTGGCAGCGCACTTGTGACTCCACTGGTGTCGCAGGTGTCTATCAAGTTGGTAAGCAATCGCTTACCAACAGACGATCCGTCTGCTCGTCTGCCACCTATAACATAAAAAAACCACCGCTCATAGACATCAATAATCTCGCTATCTACGCTAAGATGATGATGATGATTATATAAAGTTCGTATCGATTATATAAGTATCGCTATAGGCATATATTGAGTAGGTTATTGCCTTTTAAATATCCCTGTTCTCGCAATCGCTACTAATTACAAAATATTGCAATATGAGCGGGGAAGTTGTGCTTCTTCGATACCTACTATGTTTGCCATAAACTGGCGCATTTCCACTTACTGACTCCTCTGATGCCGTCACATCTCACGTCACGTCACGTCACGCCAGCACAACTAAAATGCAATGGCCTAATGCTCAAACTTAGTCAACTTGTCATTGTCCTGAGATTTTACTCTCCTCTCAGATATTTTACACTTTAAATAACATTAGTACAAACCTGGTGGCCTAGTTTAAATCCTTTTTAGATTTTCGCGTTGCATTATAATTATAATGTATCAAGACGGGAATTAACACGATATTTATTATGTGATACAACATTGTGTACTCACATATTCGATCAGTCCGCTCGTGGCCACGGCTGCTGTAACGTAGCCGAAACGTCGTGTAAAATAATATGTGAGTACACAATGTTGTATCACATAGTAAACATTGTGTTAAATCCCGTCTTGATACATTATAGTTAATTTAAAGCCGTCCCGTAACGAACGATAATATACCCGTCGCATCCAAACAAAAGAGACACAAGCGCTTATGAAAGAGAGGGAAACTCCGATTCGGTCGTAACGTCTGCTTTAAATTAGTCACTTAGGTGTTGGAGTTTTTGTTGTTGTTCATGTGTGTGCAATGGTGTAGCTAAGGATTTTTCTAGGAGAGGCCATGGAGGGTATCATATGTAACGGGGGGGGGGGGGGGGGGGGGGGCTTCCAGCGCCTCCGGGTCCATCAGCGACGCTACGGCCTTGTGTGTGTTGATATTGTCTTGGTCGCTGTGGTGGCAATGTGGTTTGTTGTCTTTGGCGGTATCTGTAAGTGTGAGTACGAGCGATTTAAATTTTCTATGGGGTATTTTGAATTCGAATGTTGTTTTTTTCTGTTTAACAATTTTACTTTTATTTTTTTTTTAATGATAAGTACTTATTTTATTAAGTTATTTTTTATGTGATAGATGGGAGACGAGCAGACGGATCACCGCCCATGAACACCCACGTCACCAGTGGAGTCATAAGTGCGTTGCCAACCTTTTAACCCCCATTTCCCAGATTGGGCCTCCAGTACCCTCACTTACGCAGAGAAACACAGCACAGTGCTGCTTCGGGCCGGTTTTCTGTGAGGCTGTGGTATCATTCCGGTCCATTCATGCCGAAGCGTGGCTCTTCCACTTAGTCTGCGCCACGAAAGAATTCCCGCGGCAAAAGATGTTACTAAAATTTTAGATTCCTTATAGACAAACAAAAGCTCATATTTCAACATTGATGTCCAATGAAGCACGCTTTTCACGGAACTTCATAGGTGGCGCGGACTTTACGTGTATCTGTGATGTCACAAACAGACGATTTCATATATAAATAAATAGGTTTCGATGTCAGTGCCGGTATAGGTTAGTGGAAAAGCAGCCAATATTTATCTGGGAACGAGCGAAGTACATTCACGAGAGTGTGTGCGTTTGTTTCGCTACATTTAGCTAGGAGCTCGCTCGGCACATTTCATTAGAAGGAGAAGTCTCTCTAATATTGTTCTTCTGTTTATTGCGTCTGCGCTGCGTATAGTTTAATTAATTTGTCTTATTGATTTTTATCATACAGATGCAATGCCAGTGTTTTCTTCGGAATTTTGAACATGTGTTTTTATGATGTTGTTTAGAAATTTCCTGCGAGGTTGTTTACGTTATAAAAATCATCCTGTATAGATCTATTAAGTAACTTTTTACCGACTTCAAAAAGAAGGAGGTTCTTTTTATTAATTTTTATGTATGTTCGCCGATTTTTCCGCCAATTGTTGACCGATTTATTTATGTATTTGACAGATTACAAACAAATGAGCAATTCAAAGCAATTCAATGGTAACACTTTTTATCAAGTGTACTGCTCTAAAATGTTATTTTAAGTGTATGAAGTGTTAACAATGTAATTTACCACTTTTTAGTTCGTGGTCTTTGAAGACGGTTTTTTATACGTGCAATTGATTATGTAACGTGTAACTTTACTTACTATACTTTTTGTGAAAAGTATGTTGCGTATGGAAATGCAAACACAAATTAAATTTTAAGTTTTATTTAACAAGTTAAATTACACACAGCAACTTTGTACCCACTCGTGTTAAAAATACTTGAAATACTTCCGTGAAAAAATGGTATGTATTATTTATGGAATGTTTTATTAAAAATTTCTTTCTGGTATTCTATTATTAAACTGGAAGGTTGTATTTTATTTTCAAACTTTGACGCCCATAAAGCGTAACTCAGACGTGTTCCATTTTTGAAATTCTAGTATCTCAATCAAAACCTGTAGTACAATAGCCTGCAGTTGCGGTACTGCAATTTAGAGAACGACTTTACGCGCCGTATAGCTAACGTTTGCAGTCAATTGAATGGAATTGTGACGTTTTGACTCTACTCCTAAATCAGAAACTGTAACTGTAACTCAATGTGAATTTCTACAAGGAATTTGATTACAGTTAGGTAACTTTTTTGTTTGGTATACATTATTAAAACAAATGAAGTTACTAGGTTGGCGCAGTGATCTTATAAATGGATAAGTAGATTGATTTGGGGGAGTAGATACTCTTTTACCAAGAATAGGTAAACATTTATTGTGCCGAAGATCGATAACTGAATATTATTTATGTTTTTATACTTTTTATAGTTTGATTAACTCATTGTTTTGTATTTTTCCGTTTATATGTTACTTAATTTTATTACCGACGAACTAACAGTGTGCTGGCACATATCTGTCAACAATGCTTGCAGCAAACGTATTTTGGAATAGAAACCGTAGGTAGTATATTAAACGCAAGGACTCACGATAGACGGTCGAGTTTTTCATTCATTAAATATGAATGAAAATGACACCTACTGCAACGAGTCTTTGCCTCGAGTGAAACAGTTACGTCATCATCATCATCATCATCTTCAGCCATTACTGATCCACTTTTGTATATATCTTCCATCCTGTTCCATGCGTAGCGGTTAGCCATGGTCATCCATTTTACGCTCGCGTGTTTCTTAACATCATACAGCCGTGTGGTCCTGGCAGAGTAGAATAGGCTACCCTCACTCTTACCGAGGTGTCGTAAAAGGCGACTAAGGTAAAACTGATGGCATGATCATTAGCACCCAGAGAAGGAAAACCCTGCATTTATATCAAAACCCTCGCCAACCCGTCTGCCAAGCGTGGTGAGTATGGCAATTATCCCACATCTGATTGAAGGAAGCCCGTGCCCCAGCAGTGGGGACTTAAATGGGCTGACGATGACGATGATGACGATGTGTTCCTTAATGTCGTCTGTCCATCGCTTGAGTAGGCGCGGTCTGGTGTGCTCCCAAGGTCTCTACTCAACGACCCGCCTCGCCCAACGGTCCTAGCTCATCTCCACTTCCTTCTGGTTATTTCAACGACGAGGTCCTTTAGGCCCGTGGCTCGGAGAACCCATTCGTTGGTCTTATGGTTGCGAAGAGTGACTCCAAACATAGATCTTTCCATTGCTGTTCGAGACACCCTTATCTTTTCTGCGGACATAGCTGTTAGGCACATCGTCTCTGATGTTACAACTAAACTTAAGGCGACGGGTAGGGTCAACTATCGACGCCAATCGATTTTAATTTTTATCTGCTAGCCCGGATCTATTTTAAACAATTTCGGGGTTACAACCTCTCGGCAAACACTTATACTATTTATTAAATACTTATTTTTACTTTTGCGTCTGCTTTTGTACTTGAAATGTGAATTACTGCCAAAAGCGGCCACTTTTGGCGTGAATCAATTTTTCGCATACAAAAACAGACCCAATATTTGTGAATGGTTATTTAATAAATAGTATAAGTGTTTTCCGAGAGGTTGTAATCCCGTAATTGTTTAAAATAGATCCGATTTAGTAGGTAAAAATTAAATTCGATTGGCGTCGCTAGTGTGCCCTACCCGTCACCTTAACAAATCTGACGTTAGACCATAGATTTATTCACGGATAAAGATTGGACGAGCCCAAGAAGAATGGGTAGCTGGTGAAACTAGATGCTAAAGTATTTGAGTGCTTACCTTTACTTATTAATTAACGAATATGTGGCATACACATTCGTTCATTCAATTCAAACGTTCATAATTTTTTACCATGGGAGCGCCACGCTTCAACATGATTGGGCCGGCTCGACCGGAGTGAAAATACCACGGGCTCACGGAAAACCGGCGTCAAGCAGCACTGTGATGTGTTTCGCTGCGTGAGTGAGGGTACCGGAGGCCTAATCCGGGGAAAAGGGGGCATTAAAGGTTGACAGCGCACTAGACTCCGCTGGTGTCGCGGGTGTCCATGGGCGGCGGCAATCGCTTGCCATCAGCTGATCCGTCTGCTAGTCTGCCAACTATCAAATAAAAAAAGAATACTCGTTATTTTGACAAAGTGAAAAATATAATGTATTGTTTCATTTGAAATATTATTATTATAGTCAGTAACAACTTACTAACATCCTTAAAGCAAACACCTTTATTTACAAAACTCAGCATTCATCATACTTTTACAGTGAGTACATAATAAAAAAGAAAATGTAGGTAATCGAAGAGAATGAAGCTCCATCATCATATATAAACCAGGCCAACAGAACGAAAAGCTTAACGTATCGTAAATACGTCAGAGCTATTCATCTGGCAAATAAAATCTAGCCGTTTCATAAAATTGCTACGGCATGGATATAACATTTCTTTATGTGTCCTAAAAATGGGAATCTTCTGCAGGTAAAATGCCAATGTGGTGGAAGATGTAAAATAGCTATGGTAATTGACCTTCTTGACAGAATGTGTTATTTCGTTTCGTCTTAAATGGCCCTTTATTCGGTGCGATCATCATTACGATCATTCATTTACGATATCGTAAACGATTGGTCGAATAGATGATGCCTTCACATGAAACGATTGATCGCAACGACCAATCGTTTTCTTGATCAATCTTATTTTCTCTCACTCTGACGCGTGTAAGTAGGTATTTAAAGCGAGTGCAGAGTTAGAGGAAATCAATTCGTTCATCGTAAAGAGCCAAATACATTATCGATTCATCAATACGATTTTTTTTGCGATCTTCCAAAGCGTCCACTATGAAGTTGATTCCACGACATTTATAAGGATGATGTTCTATTCAAATTAATTACTTAAGGTTGTACCCCTACAATCTATATTGTTCTTAGTTGTAACTAATTTTAATAAGCTTAAGTGTACTTATGTACTTTGCGACACGTCGGCACGCACAATGACGTCTCTTACTTCCTCTGGAATTCCAGCGTCGGAGTGTACCTCACATTCTACGACACATGCTGAGTGATCTTATTTCGGTGTCATTCTGATGTGCCTTACTATTTTTAAGTTTTATATTTTGTATGTTTGGCGTTGAATAACGAGTCTTATTCTTAATTTAAATCGCTAAAGATCTTGATATACCTACACTGTTGATTTAAGTTCAATAATGCATCAGAAAGGTTTTAGTTGCCACTTTTTTAAAATCTGTCTTAAGTTTGCAAATGTCCAGTCCCTATACATTTTGATAATTTTCATTTTGCAAATGTATGGGAATGACACATTGACATCTGTCAGTTCGCTTCGTCTAATTAAAATCCGACTATAGAAATTATTGTGTGTTGCTTGGAAAATCATAAATCCTTTTTTATTTTAAATGTCATGATTAATTTTTCATTTATTGACATAATTTCGTAAATTTCAATAAAACACCGGTAGGGAAATTATTGATCCGTAAAAGGTCTCATAATACTTTTTTCACATTTAAATGAGTATTGACAAGTAGGTTTATCTTTCAACAATTCATTACTTTTTGACTACTTCGGTGGCGTAATGGCAGTGGGTCCCACTAGAAAGCGACGGCTGCGCAAGAGATCTCCGGGTCGGGCCAAACATTTGTATCTAAGGGGTCGGTAAGAAATTCTTAGTGTCCGCCCGGAGTCTGCAAGTTGGCGGTCTTGTACCCCCGTGCCTCGGAAAGCACGTTAAGCCGTTGGACTGCACCCAATCCCTCTCCGGTCGTGTCACCCTGGTGTCCCATCAAAAAATGAGGGTAAGGGAATAGAGAGTGCACTTGTGTTTGCGCACACACTTGAGCACTATAATATATCCTGCGTACGTGGCTGATCGTTGACATTGGCCACCGTAGACGTAATCGATTATTATTATTTTTTTTTTCTAGACTCGGCAAACGAGCAAGTCATCTGATAGTATGTGATCACCACCATACATGAAACTGACACTGACAAAATTGCCCTCGCAAAAGTAGATACAGTCAAAATAAAAATATTCTTTTCGCACGTTTAAAAAGCAGGTACAATCATAATAAAAATAAACTTCGACCACCTGTCAAACTTTCCCTTGAAAACAATGTTCAACGTTTATTGCCAATATACTCACTAAATATTAAGGATAAAATGTAACCAGGCATTTTGTAAAATCTTGGATGTTTTTAGACGTTATTTCTTTGGTATGATTTAGATGATAATTTGTCAAATAACGCCATCTGTTGGGGTGCAATAGTTTCGTTTTGCTAATTAATCAATCGATTAGATAGGTACTTCTGTTAGTAAGCGCTATAGGACGCTGATGAATATGCTTTGGTATAGATCACAAGTAAAGGAGACCTTTTTCAAATATGTTTAATTATTTTCTATTATTTAATTACATATGATTCGGTTCATATTTCCTTATTTTTCAAATAAAAAAAAGTTGGATATTGTGAATTGTCTGATCGCAAATTGGTTGAGCATAGCAACCACATTGGTTTGCCGTCTCTTTCTTCCTCCCAGGATACTGCATCTGTTTTTATCTCGCTCTCACAGGAGTAAGTTTGACAGATGCCATTTTGAAGATTCTTGTTCTTAGAGGGTTCCTCGCGGTGCTGATCGCACGCAGTTTTGATACGTGATTCATATATTTTCTGGTGTTGAAGAAGGGAATATATAAGTAGGAGAAGCTGCCGGTATGTATCTTTGTGAAAGTGAGCACACGTGTAAAGAGAAGTGTCTTGACATAGTTTCTTTTTGGAATATCTTTCGCTTTCAGTCATTGAGATTTATCTCAATGTTTTCAGTACATAATCATGTCAGTACCTTTAGGGAGAGGCGGTTATTAAACCCATACATGGAATGGATTTAATCAAGGTAAATATATACCATGTGATCAGATAAACTCCTCCAGGTTTTCCTATGAAGTATATTCCTAACCTAAAGTTTTTGTTTCAGGGTTTATTATTTTTACTGTGTTATTTGTATCGTTTCATCGTGTCCTTGGGATAATGTCCACTATTAAATCGTTCTCCTGGAAAGGAGATGATCGCATGGTTTGCAGGCAGTAGCTTTCATGCCTCACCATTGTCGGGGAAAACCCAGCAGATACTCCTTGAGTTACGAGTACAGTGTCCAAATAGGGATCCTCATGTCAGAACGTTTCTATATTTTCTTGATAATTTATCGATGTCGGGGAAATCTCGCTACTCTGTATGACAGCTGTAATTAATTATTCAGTCTTAATACCATAGTGGTTTTAAGATCTGACGAACGTAACTGTGGCCCTGATCTTGTATTTTTAAATACGTTTCAAGTGTCTACCACATATTAATTAGAGGTTTATCAAACCTACATTACGTGAAGAGGTATATAGTGAAATATATAAAGATTTAATAAATAAATTGCAGGTAAAACACAATATCTAGTTTCATTTATTCAATTTTTTTCCATGAACATCGCCAAACTACTGTGGTCACAGTTAGTGTTATTTAGTTAGGTACAGTGGCGGACACATCAAGCTATAAAAATTTGTAAAATTTCTTCATTCGATTATAAAGCTTATATTGTTACACATTGAGTTCGACCTGTCCGCCACTTTACACCTTTTTATTCGTATATATTTTTCTGTAAGAAATCATATTTCTTACAAAAAGTATCTTGTAATCTTAGTAACTTTACTGAGTATTGTTTTATAACTGTACATTACTATCCAATCATTATGAAACAAAAACCAATTTATGAAAAGCGGATAAAGCTTCTTTGTAAGCTCATTCAGAAAATTTAGGTAGTATTTATATTACACATCTAAGTAAAAGGTACTTGTAAATATTTCATAACGCTATTCATAAAATGATCTCGGAATCTCTGTTTAGCGCTTGTAGTACTGGGTTATTTTAAAACCTTTATCTTAAGTTTACAGTGACATCTAATTCTTGAATCTGGCCGACTTCCATCATTATAACTATAATAATGAGAGATAAGTCTTCACCTCAGTAAAAGAAAAGGATGTCCAAATTCTTAATTTATTATTTTCTTGCATGGTTGTTTCAAATGAGTATAATCTTCCGAGATCAAATTAAACCAGTACGTACCTAATTATTAAATTAAACGGGTTGTATTAAAATGAAATATGAGTAATGTAATATCTATTACTCAAGCTGTTTATGAGGACAGTTCAATTTCATAATTTAAAATTGTAATGATTTAGTTCTAAGTAAAAATAGTTCCCAAGAGGCTCAATAGATGGCGTTGTGCATTTTAACAACGCACATGTAATATTTTTTTTCGATTCTATAAGACAAAACCTTAGTTTAATAAAAAGTGTTACCATCTTATGTTACCAGTAGTTCAGTGGTTTTATTTAAATACCAATTAAATAAGATCAAGCAGAGGGAGGAAGTGCCAGTTCAATTCTCGTACGGTCTCGTACACAAGCACCAAATCAATTGACTTCAATTGGCCCGGATGGTGCATTTGGTGTAGACCTTACCTCATTCGCCAAATGTTTTGGATATGATCTCATTCTGATACATATACGAATGTTGAACACATGTTTCTTCAGTACCTGGGTGTAAATATATTATGTAAGTAAAAGATTCTTTATTTGCTTAGGCTTGTACACAGCACTTACAAATTCTACCACCAATGGCTCGGAAAGTTCTAACAAAAAAAAAATCGATTGGGTAATTTTGTTTCGGAATCAAGTATTATCTTTATTTATACTTTAAATATAATTATGGATCAATTAATTAATTATAATGGAATCAATACAATTGCTGTGCCTTCCCAAGGCCCATATGTTGACTTGCCCTATCTTTAATACCTTAATTATGTACATATGTGATGCAATAAATTAAGGTGACGGGTAGGGCACACTAGCGACGCCAATCGATTTAGGCGTCGCTAGTAGTGTGCCCTACCCGTCACATTAATGAATATGAAGTTGTTATTAGTCGAGAAGATCCGGCAAGAAACTCGCCAGCTTTTTTTTTTAATTCGCCAACTTTTTAAACAAGTTTATTATCCTCATACCAAGTCATACAGTCTAATGCAACACAAAATAGAATAAAACAAATTAAAAACAAAATAAGTATTATTTTTGTAATCCTCTGTTGTCTGCTACCCGTAACACAAGTGCTTCAGCTACTTATTATGGAATCAGGTCAATGTACGAGATGTTGTATGTTTATTATTCACCAAAACTTTACTCGAGTCTCAATACCAACACCCAATACCTCCGCGATTATGTAAATAATATAGCGAATTCATTTATTTATAAACACCCTTCACGTGAGTTTACGATATTTTTATCGCAAGTTATTGGTACCAGAGATACAAGAGCGAACGTTACGTAATTCCTCCCTCTGATGGGTCGGGACGTATTTTGCCAAAGAGAAATTGCGCACACTTGGTGCTGTACTAAAACTTTTCATTGTAACATCTTAACTTATGCAATATAGCGTTCCTCTCCTTTAATACTTTCCACGTCGCTCGATTACGTTTAACGACGCGATCCGGATGAATTTTCTTATTTACTGTAAGCCAGCAGAAAATCGGCTTTGGCAATTTTTAGACAGAGCGATTTCACACAAGAAGTGCTTGATAGACAAAGTTTTGCGTGTTATTCCGCTTCCATGTTATAAACAAAGAGAACTAAGACAGGCTAAAGTGGGATAGGATAACATGAAATGAAATTTCATATTCTGCGAGAAGAAAATATCCGAGCGGCAAGTTTGAGACTAAGATGAACGCAGTTTCAATCATTTTGCAAAGGGAATATTCTTGTGCTAATTGAATAACCATGTTTGAACTTTAAAGATTAATTTCTTGTTTTATTCATTTTTATGCAAGTTAAAATTAAATTATCATTATCATTTACTATGTTTGTTATTCCCGGTTGTGTCCATAGCCTTCACTTTGGAGGTCGAAAGTACGCTTGGACTAGAATTTGGTGAGTCTCTTTAAATTACTTTTAAACGACTACCATCTGGCTTTCGCAACCCTAAGCCAGGAGAACCAGATCACCAGAATCATGGTTTAGAAACATTATTCCCAGCCAGTGTCACCCCTATCGACTTGTAGTTTTAAATGGAGAAATAAAACTAGGGAATAAATGAATACAATTACTTTTATTCCCCGCTAAAACCGCCGTCGGAGGCACACAAATTTGTGAGGTCGTGGGTTTAAAGGGCCGTCTGCTTTCACTTCACTTTCTAGGCACTCCCCTGTAGGTCCACTGGTAGTAGCCCGAGACGGAGACGATGATCGCCAATTTCTCAGTCGGCGGATGTGGTGAATCTGAATTTTTCAGTAAACGGATGTGGTGTTGCGCCTCTCACTGGATGCTACGCCAACGCGCTCTGCCTCCAACTGTCTTCCCAATTCGGTAATACTACTTGAAACTTGCACTAGCAACTGCATAGAGGTTACATATGGGGTTCCCCAGGGCAGCGTGCTTGGCCCTACTTTGTTTTTGATTTACCTGAACGATCTGTGCAACATGCGCATATCAAATGTAAATCTTTTCTCGTACGCAGACGATACCGCCATTCTCATAAGGGGTGATACTTGGGAAGCTGTAAAAGATAGAACTGAGTACACACTGCAGCTGGTGAACAAGTGGTTGCGCAATAATATTCTAACGATTAACACCACTAAAACCAACTACATGTGCTTTAGTATTTATAATGACAGGCAACCCTCTAAAGACTTTAACATCAAAATACATAATCACAACGTGAACGGTGGCAACTGTGGTTGCCCTGAAATACAAAAAGTCACGCAGGCTAAATACCTGGGGGTTCTTGTTGACCAGAGGCTGTCCTGGTACGCGCACATCGAACATGTCATTCTTAGAATTCGAAAACTAAATTGGATATTCAAAACTCTTAGACATGTGCTTCCTAGAGGTGTAGATGGTGCACAGGAAGCATCAAGAGATGTTTTGAGAGACATATACATATCCCTTGCTCAGTCTGTTATTGTGTACTGCATACCTATTTGGGGGGGAGCGGCAAAGACACGTTTCTTAGAGGTGGAACGTGCTCAACGTAACCTTATAAAAATAATGTACTTTAAAAAAATGAGATTTGCAACTGAAAGTCTTTATCATATATCAAACCTACTGTCAGTTAGGAAATTATATATCCTTTGTACCGTACTGAAAAAACATAAATTGTCGATATTTGACAAAAATATTGTGAATAATAGGAGGAGGAGAGATAATGTAATTAGAGTACCAAAAACCAAAACTACTTTTGCAAACCGACAATTTAACAAACGGTCGGCACACCTATATAATAGCATAAACAAGCATCTCGAAATACACAATAAACTTTACTATGACTGTAAAAGAATTTTAACTGTTTGGTTGAAATCCAAAAACTACGAGGAAATAGAAGCACTTTTAAGAATAGATAGTTAGATCAATATGCACACAAAACAAAGCAAACACAATGATAAGTTTATGATACTTGCACGTAGGTAGATTCATTCATTATCGCACAGAAACCAAATTACGGTTAATTGCAGCAAAACATAAATAATACATTCATACTTAACAAGATATAATACATACTAAACAAGATACATACATTTATTTTTTAT
The DNA here is from genome assembly GCA_019059595.1 of Marasmia exigua. Taxonomy (NCBI): domain Eukaryota; kingdom Metazoa; phylum Arthropoda; class Insecta; order Lepidoptera; family Crambidae; genus Marasmia; species Marasmia exigua. The sequence continues at coordinate 5,370,143 of CM032473.1, read as the reverse complement.
GACATACATAAAGATTACATTTGTTAAAAGGGTAGGTAGATATAAAACCAGAGACCAAACGTATAGGAGGGAGGGAGAGTTAGGTATGTATTTTATTACAAAAAGACACAAAGTTTCTACAGACGTGGTTTCTACCATGTCTTCCCTTCGGGTAGTAGGTACTTTGTTTTCTTTTCTTCTTATGGAGACGCATTGTAAAGTCCATTGGGTATATATAAATATACTTAATAAAATTTTGTAGATCTTATATTTGTAGATCTTATACTCGAATTTGTAAATCTTATATTAAATTATCACTCATCGTTATCATAATGTTACATGGACCCCAGTGCTCGTGCTCGTGACATCTGTTTTCATACGACATATATCACTTTCGGGGTGTCACGAGCCCGAGAATTGGGCTCCTGTGATCATCATAATCTAGTATAAGTTATTGCACTGTGTATTATCATAGTATACCTATTGTTACTGAAGAGCGGTGCCTCCTGACACAGGCTTTCTGAAGCTTAAAAGGGGGCTCCTGTCACTAATTTTGTAAGAGCCTTTGTTTAGTTGAAATAAAGATATTTTATTTATTTTATTTATTATTTTATTATATCCGAAATACCTGCGATATCTGCGAATTCAAACCTGCTATTCCTGTTAAGAAGGCAAAGTATGTTCTTATTCACTGAGCCACCATCACTCCAGGTATATGTATAAAAATTATAATATATTTTATGTCGCTTCATTCATTGAAGCTGACAGTGGTCACAGGAAACTGGGAATTGTTTGGTTTATATAAGGCCAGTGAACTCAGCTTAAATAGGTATAGTAGAATTCTCGATATTTCGTGGAAAAATAATTTCTCAACACAAATAAGAATACGGGACGGGACTGTATTCGAATTTGGAATGTTTGTCGAACAAATATAAAAACTAGATGAAATCTACACCGTTACTTCCCAAAAACCTCATTATAGGTAGAAGTAGTAGTATATAGAGAATGAAGTCCATTTAGCATGTTCGATTAACAAAATAAGTTAAAAAAATCTGCTGTTCCACAGGTACATTATTGCCGACCCGAGGATGTATCATTTTGTATGGAACAGCTGATTTTTTTTTCGCTTATTTTGTTGATCTATCATGCTAAATGGACGTCATTCACGATACCTATTATGCGAATTTCGGAATGTAAAACATAAAAAATAACAGTGTATGCTATCCTACAGTAACATAGGTGAAACGTCTTAAACGATGGGATATGACCACCTACCTTACGACCGTGGGAGAGCCACGCTTTTTCATGAATGAGCCGGCTCGACCAAAGTGAAACCACGGCCTAGCAGAAAATCGGTGAAACAGCATTGTGCTGGGTTTCGCTGCGTACTGTGAGTGAGGGTACCGAAGGCCCAATTCGGGGGAAAGGGAGTTTCAAGGTTAACAGCGCACTTGTGACTTCATCGGTGTCACGGGTGTCCATGGGCGGCGGCAATCGCTTACCATCAGGTGATCCGTCTGCTCGTCTGCGACCTATCACATAAAAAAACCGGCCAAGTGCGAGTCGGACTCGCCCATGGAGGGTTCCGTAGCAGCAAGTAAGATATATGGAAGGTAAATTGCGGTTTACGGTTTATAACGTATTATAAAAAAACTACTCACTATATCTAGGTCAAACTTATTTTCGTTGTTAGTTTTCATGATTATGTACATCATATATTTTTTTTAGTTTTATAATTCATTAGAAAAGCTAGAGGGATACTTAATTTACCACTTTGGGGGCGTCTTTTGCGCAAAGTATTGTGTTTAGAAAAAAAATGATGTTAAAAACCTTAACATCATTTTTAAAGACCTATCCAAATATACTCCCCACGTATAGGTTTATTGAAAAAAGAAATTAATGAGTTTCAGTTTCAAGTATAGAGACCTCCCATTTTTTTTTTCAATTGAGTGTAAAAAGCGTAATGCGGTTAACAAAATCAATATATTTACCAAGTTTCAATAGTATAGTTCTTATAGTTTCGGAGAAAAGTGGCTGTGACATACGGACGGATGGATACACGGACAGACGGACAGACATGACGAATCTATAAGAGTTCCGTTTTTTGCCATTTGGCTACGGAACCCTAAAAACATAACGTTCGTGGCAGCGGCACTACTAGAAGGGTAAGTGAGTCTCACTTACGAGGCGGCAGCAGTAAAACACAAATTCCATACACAAACTACTATATATATCAACTAGAAAACACAACCTTTAAGTACCTTTATCATCTGTATCACACTGACACTAAAACGTAATAAAAAAAGAACATCTCACAAAAAAAGAACAATTTAAAAGTATACTTATAAAAAAAAAATACATAAAAAGGAGGTCCGTCGCCAATACAGTCAACAATGTTATAGTATAGTTGCTTCAAAATTCACGCTGAATATTCAAAATTTGAACCGCACTCCAGTTGATACCTTTACACAAATTGAGCGACATGCGAAATACTGAAAGTTTGCTCGCGGCCTGGGATTTGACGGTACAATATACCGATAGCGTTTGTCATGCTTTTGGCTTTTTAGCGAGGTCATTGACGTAGCAGATATGGAACCACAGCTCCAATCTCACCAACTCTCATATGGATAATTTATTAACACCTGTAACAATGTTTTAAATATTTTTTTTGTCGCTTAGCAGTCTTTAGTTCATCATTCTCTTGACTTTTGGGGTCGGCGCAGTATGTCTTCCTTTTTCATGCGTTCCTGTCATTTGCCGTGTGGTCTCCAGCAGAGTAGAATAGGCCACCCTCACTCTTACCGAGGTGTCGTAAAAGGCGACTAAGGTAAAACTGCTGGCATGATCATCAGCACCCAGAGAAGGAAAACTCTGCATTTATTAAATTATAAATACATTCATTGTATTTATAATTTTATGTGAAAAGTGGCAGATACCATTTCCACATTTTGCCACCGCATCGCTCGTCGTTGATAGAGCGTCCACCCGCACATATTGGAACCCAAATGGTCACGCACAGTACGGTTCCAGAGGAATTTCCTCCCGCAAAAGCTCCGGCTGTGGAAATACCTGCCATCAAAGGTTTTCATGGAGGAATACAGCATAAGGTTCTTCAAAAAAGGAGGGTTTAGGTTTTCAAGATACATTTGTGCGTTTAGCCGTCCAAATCGTGAAGGCAGTCGTAAAGGCAGATCGGGAATATTAGGGCTTTGACTAGGCGTGTTTTTGTCATGAAGATTGTTCCGCGGTTTTTCCATATATTATGGAGACGTGTCATCGCATCTTTAGCCATAGCGATTCTCTTCCATCTTGGAATAAGAAACCGATTGTCAAGCGTATGTCTACAACGCATACTCTCTTTCGGCAACACACTGCGAAGAGAGGATGATAGTCTTGAAAAACTGGTCATTGTTGGCAACACTAAAGGCAAAAGATCACGAGGCCGATCATCAATACGATGGTCTGACCAAATAAAAGGAGCTACACAGGGATGTAGCTCCTTTTATTTGGTAGCCAAGTGGTTGAGAGTCAAATCGGAAAGGTAGTTAACAGATTGGCAGCGCAGTTGCTACTTTACTAGTATTGTAAGATTTGTTAGTAACTATGTCGCTCGCCTGATGATAAGCGATTACCGCAGCTTATGGACGTTTTCAACTCCAGAGGACCTGCATATGCGCTGCCAACCCCTTAAAACTTCTCTCTCTAGTCAGTCCCTCATTACTGAGGATCGTGGTCACTGGAACTCATCAACCAAGCATACTCACTCCATTTGTTCCGTTTGCAAGTAGCCTTCACCGCGTTATAGAACTTTGGTAGGGACCAAAGTTCTATAGCCACCGGCCATGAACACCCGGGACACTAGTGGAGTCACAAGTGCGCTGCCAACCTTTAATCCTCCCTTTCCCCGGGTTGAGCCTCCGGTACCCTCACTCACGCAGCGAAACACAGCACAGTGCTGCTTCACGCCGGTTTTCTGTGAGGTCGTGGTATCACTCTGGCCGTTTTATTGGTCAGAGCTAGTTACTTTACATTGACATCATAAATATTGAAATTTCGCTGTACTATTAAAGCTTACTCTGTTTAACAAGCGCTACACTATATTCTTAAAGTTTAGTCGCGTATCCTATCATTTAACGCTACAATGCGCCCCGAGGGCATTGTATCAAGCCTTTGTCCGTTTAGTGAGGTTATTGATGACGCAGATATTGACGCGGCATCGATTTACGTAATTTCAATAACCCATCGACAAAAAGGCGTCGCTGTGACGGGCGTTATTTAATTTCAGCCTAAATCCGTGCGCTACGTTAGGCCGTGCGCTGCGTTAGGCGGGTGCATGTCGCGGGCATCCGGTGCGGGCATCCGTCGCGGGAGTCCACGCCATGCTCCGTCGCGGACAAATAGTCCGTCCGCAGCTATTCTTCAACGACCTCCCTTTAAGGTGACGGGTAGGGCACACTAGCGACGCCAATTGATTTTAATTTTTATCTACTAGACCGGATCTATTTTAAACAATTTCGGAGTTGCAATCTCTTGGCAAACACCTATACTATTTATTTAATACTTAAAGTTAACTGTTTGGTCTGCTTTTGCACTAAAATTTTGGATTACCGCCAAAAGTGGCCGCTTTTGGCGTGATTCAATTTTTTGCGTACAAAAACGGCTCCAACATTTGTGCATGGTTATTTAATAAATAGTACAAGTGTTTGCCGAGAGGTTGTAATCCCGAAATTGTTTAAAATAGATCCGGTTTAGTAGCTAAAGATTTAAATCGATTGGCGTCGCTAGTGTGCCCTACCCGTCACCGTAACGAAGTGCCGTCAGTCGCCCGCGGGGCGTGCTCCGTTGCCCGTGCCGCGTGCGACTGGAGCTTCACGCAGCGCTACTCTGTGGAGATAACATGAAACAGCACGCCGTGCGGACGCCAGCGACCCGCCCGCTTAACGCAGCGCACGGCCTAAACGGTTTCAGGGAGTGGTCATTATTAGACCTTACGTGGTGAACTACGTATCGTCTTTGATTTTTATTGGCTATTCATAAGGAAAGTCGCTATCAGACTTAAGGCACATTATAACAAAAGCTTTTCGTAATGCTAAGCTTAAAGTTTTTAAGTTTTCCTTTGACGTGGCAGGTGTCCATAGGCGGCGGTAATCGCTTACCATCAGGTGATAGTCTGCCCCTATTTTTTTTAAAATCAGCCTATAAACTGTCTCACTGCAGGGCAAAGGCCTTCATCATAGAAATCGAGTTATCGCTACTATGATGGGATTAGGCTTAATGACCACGCTTGCCAAATGCGGATTGGTGATCACAAACCCGAGCTATGTCCGAAAAATTCGAAACATACTTTTCGCTCGACCCGGGAATCGAACTGCCCCCTATTGATATAGGGGGCAATTTATGTTTTTTTTATGATTAAAAAAAACATAATTTCATTGCTTTTAAAATTTTCTTATCTACCTATATAATCTATTTGAATTTTGTGTTTGAAATGAAGGGGTAGATAAATACTTTTTATAAACGCTATCGGAGTTTATTATGAACATTAAGTTTGAAAAATATTTAGTCGCCAGACAGTAACTTTTCTTCATAATAACTGAAAGGAATCGAAAGCAAAAAGTAGATATTGAATGAATGTATGAATATACCTTTATTGCGCTCAAAACAAAGAATGAAACTTCAAAACTAGGTATTTCAGGTGATGTACAACGAATATTATGAATATATTTATTTGAATAAGTTAATTGTTAAAACTGCACACATTTTTTATATATGATAGGTGGCATACAAGCAGACAGATCACCTGATGGACAGCGATTGACGCCGCCCGTTGACACCCGTGACACCAGTGGAGTCACAAGTGCGCTGCCTACCTTTAAATCTCCCTCCCCCGGACTAGGCCTCCGTAACCCTCACTCACGCAGCGAAACATTTAGATTAGTATAAACATTATGAAGTTTTGTTAATAAACCCATACATCCGAACCTTTGTTATAAGAATCCAAATAAATCGTTATTTACTTAGGTACCTACTAAGAAGATTACAATGTTTAACGAGATGGATGTAAAGGGTATGATTAATCCAAACTGAACGGTTTCTACCTATTACAGCTTATTTCAGAGAAAATAATAATTCAATATATACGACGCTATTTTTATGGATACGAAATAAAAACCTCAAATTCGGTAAATAGGCCGAGCCACTCAGAGCAAATGGCATACTAATTATTATTAATGATAGGTAGCTTATATTCGGAAAGTAGGCTGTGATGAAAACCCATTATCTGATAAACACCATTATGATAGTGGCCATTAAAAAATCGCGAACAGTGAGTGAGTCGAGGCGCGAAATAGTGTTTGGTGAATTTTGTTAGAATAATGAACTACTTCATGGAAAAACCCTTCTATTCATACCCTAATATCATACATGTTTGATTTAACATCGATTTAGGATACTTGGCAGTTTGTAGTGACTTGATGTGTAGCTGTCTGTACATACTGACTGCCAGCACATTCAAAAGCTGCCAATTTTCTTCAATTGATATTGAACAGAATCTGGGAGTTTAAGCTTGCGGTTAAGAAACTCACGTATCGGATGATATTATTGAAAGGTTGTGAAATAGTTCATATCTAAAAGCTAACGTAATAAGCTAAGCTAGTAAGCTCTAAAGTGTAACCTACTTTGAGGTAAGTTTTCCCTCACAATAATTCCGTTTGGAACAGTGGTAGTGAACGCTTCTCTGCTGTAAGGGTTGCGGGTTCGATCCTTGCGATGCGGGTTTGAAAATGTCTGTTTGTATTGGTCTGGGTGTTTTCTATGTATTTACAAAATAAATGTATCTGTTATTCCACTGTTGATTCTGATATAGGTGCTTGAGTATTTATTTATAAACAAAAGTAATAATGTAAGTGGACCGAACAAGCAACCTTAAACCGTCTCCCTCTTATTACAAAAACTACTCTGATACCGGCTTTAATCCTAAATTAGCAAGTTCATGATTATTCGGAATAACGTTAATTCTTATTTTTTAATTACAAATCCTCGACTAACCATAGACCACTTACTACCGCAGGATAATGTCAAAATTGATGGAATCATTCAATCATTCGTTGAGTGACGTTTCGATTTACATAACCTTGGTTTTTTAAAAGTAAAGTAAAAATATTTTAGAATTGTTTTATGCAACAATATATTAAAATATTGACCTAAGTAAGGTTTCCAAGAAATATGCATAGCAATTTCTTTTTTTTTATTATATAATTAAAAAAAAAATAGTTTGACCACTTTCTCACAAATGACTTTGGTGTAAAACAGAATGAAATGTCACGGGGATAAGTTGTCATGGTTACTGAATCGATATTTTGAGGTTATTATTTTAGTACTTATCTTTTTTTTTTTTTTTTCTTCTCGCGGGGGAATGCCGCCGGCCCGAAGTGCAATGGCCGACGTCGCCGCCTAGTGGCGGCGCCTTATGCATACCCTCCTGCTGGGGAGCAGGAGGGTTATGTCGGGCTCTCCTCTGGCGGGGGCTTCTCCTAACGAGAATCCGGCCAGAGGCATACCGACTAAACCCCAGCGGTTTTCCCTCATCGCCCTTAAATGGGAAGGCGTCGTGGGCTGTAGGACGAACCTATTACCCATACGGGCGCCACGACCCTCCCCGGGCGGTGCCCGCCTACACGGCGGGCCAGGCGGTTTCTCCCCCGGCTTGCTGGCCGGGAGAGGGGGTAGGGACGGCCGGGAAAACTGAGCCGTCCCTACCGGGCTGCTGAGGGAGCCCGTGCAATGCCGGCGCTGGTGACCCCCCACCAAGCGCCAGCGGGTTCCCTCTGCGGAGAGGAGCGAGACGCGCATCTGTTCGGCGTCTCCTACCCCTCCTTGCCCTTCGGAGCGCGGGAGCGAGAGGATTTGCTTCGCGCTCGCGCTCCGCCGCCTCCTTCGCTGCCATTACGTGCTCGCAATAGTCGGCGAAGGCGTTCCAGGCCACCTCGCTCACTAGCATAGCTCTCACTATGCTAGGGAGCGAGAGGTCCTGGCCGACCTTCGCGACCAGCGCATCGCGCTGCCGAGACCACGACACACACTCCGCCAGGGTGTGGTGTGCCGTGTCCTCGACAGCGCCGCACGCATGGCAGGAAGGCGTCTCCTCCCGTTTGATTAGGTGCAGGTAGTGACCGAAACAACCGTGCCCGGTCATTACCTGCGCCATTCGGAAAGAGACGTTGCCGTGGTGACGCTCAAGCCACAGGTCCAGGACCGGGGCGAGCGTGTCGAGGGTCCTACGGCCGTACGGAGCGGTGGTGAGATGCTCGGACCACCGCCTCAGGAGGCTCTTCTGAGCCCTCCTCCGTACGGCTTCCCTCTCGACGGGGCAGAGGCGTTCCCCCTCTGCCCTACTGACCACCATTTTCTTGTAAACGGTGGTCAGCACCACGGCTTCTAACTCCCATGGAGGGGTCCCAGCGAGCAAGCAGGCCGCGTCAAAGCCTACCGTCCGGTAGGTTCGAGCGACCCGCTGCGCCATCGCCCGCTGAGGCCCCCGCAGGAGGGGAGTGTTGTCCCGTCCTGCCAGGGAGTCGGCCCAGATTGGCGCTCCGTAGAGCGCCATGGAACGCAGGATGCCGGCGTAAAGACGCCGGCACTTCGAGCCTGGGCCTCCCAGGTTGGGCAGCATCCACGTCAGCGTGTCTGCTGCCTTTAGGAGTCGCGGTTGTAGCCCGCGAAAATGCGGGCCAAACTTCCACCGCGAGTCCAAGGTGAGGCCGAGATAGCGCATCTCGGCCTTCACCTCAACCTGGTGTCCCCCCACAGTGATAAGCGCACCGTGGGGGAACGGTTCCCGAGGCCCTTTAGGAAAGTAAAGGGCCTCGGTTTTCTCCAGCGCCACCTCGAGCCCAAGGAGGCGCATTCGGGATACGACTAGGTCGCCGCCGTGGGACGCCACGCGAGCAGCGTCCCTGTACGTTGACCCCCGGGAAGTGACTAAGGTGTCATCTGCATAGCAGATGACACTCATTCCCGGGAGGAGTACACCGCGGAGGACCCAGTCGTACCCGATATTCCACAGGAGTGGTCCGAGGACCGACCCCTGTGGAACGCCTAGCTCGACCGGGCGGCGCTGGATCTCCCCATCCCGGTCCACATACATGACCTCCCTCCCCTCGAGGTAGTTCTCGATGAGGAGTTTGAGGTACTGGGGCACTCGGAAATGTTCGAGTGCCTCCAGTATGACCGGGTGGGGGAGCGTATTGAACGCATTTCGGATGTCGTAGCTGACAGCTACGACACCCTGGCTGCGTCGAGCAGCCTGGCGGGTCTCGTCCCGCAGGCGGGTCAGGGCGTCGATGGTGGACCGCCCCGACCTAAATCCGTACTGGGCCCCGGACAAGTACTTATCTTAAACTAGGGGTCCGGGTGGTTTAACTTGAATATTATAGTTGATATACTAAATATCGTTAAACTTATTTTTGTGATAATGTTTATTCTAGTTCTTCAGTAACCAGTATTAATCGCACTACTTATTTTGAGCCACGTTTTGGAATAAGAGGGTCTAAGTTTAAAAACGTTCGAAACTTCACATAGACGATGGATATGTATTATAAAACATGTTCCTTGTACATGTTAAATACTTTCATTCATAAAATATATCCATAAAATTACTTTTTATTATAAGGAACACGGGGTATGAAACCAAATCATGATTTTAATTATTATAAATGAGCCAATATACCGAGCCTCTTAAAAAAAACGATGGCAGTAATACGTAACGTTTTAAACTTAGACGACTTAATGTTAATAAACTTAGCTATAACTTTTAAAATACCCAAATGGTATTGTTAGATCTTAACCCAAGTTTCAAAGAGATCAAAAGTTGTAATTCCAAAGTTCAGAACATTAATAACAACATTCTTCATCTGTGTCTCATAAACTTTGAAATCTAGGATTAATATCTCGTCTCGAGGTTATTAAAATTGTTGTATGATAGTTGTTAAACATCAAAATATTTTAAACTTAACCTTAGTTAGTTAAATATAATCACATTTTTTTTATGATATGGCTCTACCCAATGATATTTTGCCAATGTCAAGTAGTTGTCACGTGACTGCTTTCGGAAACGTAAGCAGTCACTTACTTACTTGACACACAATAGCAGTGTTAAAAACGATACAATTTAACGATTCCTATTAATAATATCCTCCAACCGATTACAACTACGGCGGCCGATCGTAACGATCAGCGACGTACGCAGGATATATTATAGTGCTCAAGTGTGTGCGTAAACAGTAGTCTCTGTTCCCTTGCCCTCGTTTTGCGATGGGAAACCAGCGTGATACGACCGTAGAGGGATCGTATGCAGGACCAACGGCTTAACGTGCTTTCAGAGGTACAGGGGTACAAGACCGCCAACTTCCAGACTCCAGGCTAACACTAAGAATTTCTTACTGAAAACTTAGATACAATTTTTTTGACAGACCCAGGAATGGAACCCAGGAGCTCTTGCGCAGCCGTCGCTTTAAAGTGCGACCCAATAACCACTGCGCCACCGCGGCAGTCATATTATTACACATACATATACACAAATAAATACCAAATCTGTTTACTTGAAATCACTGCTCATTTAAAACCTTTAAATTGCCTGAGCCCACGTGAAGTGTTTGACTTCTACCGCTGGAATCTCATCAAAATGATGATAAAAAACGGTCACTTTCAATTGTTATCTACGTTTGGTGACCCCAAGATCCAAAGCGAAAGCTTGTGCCACAGCTGGATTGGTGATGATGATATCGTCGACTGATATAAATACGTAGTTACCTATCACAAATGTGGACAGCACACAGGACCGATGGAGGTCAACTGTGAAATTACGAATCCCTAAATATTTCGCCACGTTCTTCGCAACAAACACTCCATGGAGCGACTCATTGTACAGGGACATATGGAAGGCAAGCGGTCACGTGGGCGCTCGGCAATGCGTTGGATAGATCTTATTAGGGCTGTAACATAAACATCCATTGTCCAAAACTCCCGAGACGCTGTAGACCGCAACAAGTGGAGACACATCGCGCACTACATCGTCAAACACGCCACTCTAAGACCATTAAAAGACTAAGAAGGAGAGCCTATATATAGAGAGACCTCCAGTGAAAAAGTCGCCAGTGAAAAATTGCTAGCAGTTACCAGTCTGTCACACCGTTTCACGGCTTCTCTGCACATCCTCCCACCGCTTATCTCTCTCATCCATCTCTAGTGACGCAGCCTTATTGTTGCGAAGGTCAGACGGCAGTCGCTTTATTCACCATCCTTCTCATATTCTGGATCCAAACGTTCTATGGGCTCCGAAGCGACAGCATTGGGCGCACTGGGAATGATACTCTGAGATGAGATTGAGACGGGCGTCGATCTAAATGAACTCGATATTGGACACATACATGCTTTAATTGCACCCTAATTTTGTATGGCAACATAACATAAACTTGTATTTGAAAATAAGACTGTACTACAAATGTGCAAGATATTTTTTATACGGCGTCGGTGGCCAACAAGCGTGCGAATTACCTGATGGTAAGTGAATACCGCAGCCTATGGATATTTACAACTCCAGAGGATATGTAATTCTTGACTGCCTCGTTGGCGCAGTGAATAGTGCGTCGCACTTTAAAGCGACGGTTACGCTTGGGGTCCCGGGTTCGATCCTTGGGTCGGGTCCTTTTTTTATAGAGGCTCTCCTCAACCTGATGGTAAGCAAGAGAAGTTATAACGGAAGCGATGCCTAAAATTGTACCTTAGTTTTTCCGTAAATAAATTCACAGTGTCAGCCCGCAGTCTAGAAGTTAGCAATCTTGTACCACTTTCCTCGAAAAGCACGTTAAGCCGTTGGTCCTGCGCCCGATCCCTCTTCGGTCGTGTCACGCTGGTGTCCCATTATGGTGGTAGGGGAATAGAAAGTGCACTTGTGTTTGCGAACACACTTGAGCACAATTATATTATTATATCCTGTGTAAGCGGCTGATCGTTGTGATTGGGCGCCGTAGCTGAAAATCAGTTGGAGGATATTATTATTAATTGTTGGGATAATTACTGTGTACGTTAAATCATGGTACACTTAGTTTTCTTCTCATAGGACCAAGGGATGTGAAGGTCAGACGTTAAATAGCTTGAATATAATTATCAAAATTCGACTGACCGGATGACGCAATTAGTAGTGACCCTGCCTCTTACGCCAAAGGTCGTGGGTTCTATCCCCACCCTGGACAAACATTCGTGCGATGAACACTTGTGTTTGTTCAGTGTCTGGGTGTAATATATGTATTTAAGTATATATTTGTGTTCCTCTGTTGTCTGATATCTGTAACACAAGTGCTTAAGCTACTTAGTACGGAATCAGGTCATCGTATGAGATGTTGTGAGAATTATTATTATTATCAAACTTGATATTATCCTGTAACATAAACTGACCCCGTATGAAAAAGCACTAGATGATGAATCATCAAAAACATTTTGATAAAGCGATTTTCAGCATGTATGTACATGCAGGTTAGGTACGAAATATATACTACCTGTGCGGATAAAGAATGGGATCAGAAATGGCGGCGCATCTATTCACTTCTCGCTCGCACACTATTTGCGTCTATACTCACACTCGTGGGGTGTGGGTATAGACGCAAATAGTGTGCGAGCGAGAACTGAAAAGATGCGCCGCCATTTCTGATCCCATTCTTTATCCGCACAGGTTGTAAACATATTTAGAGGTACGTAATTTTTATAAGCGGGACATCTACAGACCCTTTTGACGCTTTTTTTTTCAACATCTCATACGTTGACCTGATTCCGTACTAAGTAGCTTAAGCTTGTGTTACTGACATCAGACAACAGAGGAACACAAATATATACTTAAATACATATATTACACCCAGACACTGAACAAACAGGTTTTTGTTGGAATATAGTTTAGAACTGATTTATGTTAACTTCCGGTTTGTACAATAATATCTTTACTCTGTTATGTGTCATAATAAATAAATAAATAAAAAAAAACACAAGCGTTCATCGCACGAATGTTTCTCCAAGGTGGGGATCGAACCCACGACCTTTAGCGTAAGAGGCAGGGTCACTACCAATTGCGCCATCCGGTCAGTCAAAACGCTTTGGTATAACCTTATTTATAAAACCCTCGCACCCCCAGCCAGGTTCACAGCGGAACACTGTAATCCTTAAAAAATATATGAGCAGTGGTGTAAATCTGGCGTTCGGGCCTCTTGCCAAATCCATTCGCATTGCAGAAAGATGAGCTATAAGAACAGATACATATTTACAACGTTCACCGCAAGGTTGTTGCATGGAATAAAGATGATACATTATACATGGCTTTTAAAGTGGAAATAAGTGGTAATAGTGGTTCAGTTACATCGTTAATTAGTTATTAAACTTTACGTGGAAGAAAGTAATGTTGCACATACTTAATATTTTCAGATTACTTCCTCATCTTAGCAAAGCTTCGGAGCCTTGGACCAAGATCCAGGAATCGGAAAGTCTGGTAAATTTTCAGATTACCTTTACATAATTAATTCTTCTGGTATCTGGTATTCGTAAGACAAGTGTTACAGCTACTTAGTATGGAATTAGGTCAATGTATGCGACCGTAATTTTATTATTATAATTAACTAGCTTTTGCCCGCGACTTCGTCTGCGTTCACACAATATCTTTATAAATTATAGCCTATGTGTTATTCTGATCTATAAGCTACATTACTGTAAAGTTTCATTAAAATCTGTTTAGTAGTTTTTGCGTGAAAGAGGAACAAACATCCATCCATACATCCATCCAAACAAACTTTCGCCTTTATAATATTATAAGTAAGGATCATTTATTTCAGATAAATAAATCCGTACGAATTCGTTAGTAACATTTTAATGCTTGAAACTTTGTTAAAATGTCCAATATTATTAGGGACTGGAGTGTGTAAGGACCTCCAGTGTCCCAAAATGGACGATCTATCCGGTCCGTTACAACATCCAGGAGGCCCGTGTCCGCCACGCCATCGAGGCAGCCCTTTTGCGCATAATCGTACCGAAGCAGTCCGTATGCGCCTTCTCGAACATCTGCGACACACTGCAGAAGCGAGGCAGCCGCAACAGCGCCCTGAATGCGTTATTATATTGAACGCGAAGGGAATCCAGCACTCTTGTCGCATGTCCTAACCCACAGACTGCATGTGTTAAAGGAGGTGCAAAATGCCTTGAAGAGCGTAATTTTTACATTATATGAACAACGTGCAAACCTGCGGGATATTCGCTCTTACCGACAGCGCCCTCCTCTTCGCCTTCGATATCTACATCGTCTTTTAAATCTTCAGTCACAATGTGCCCGAGGTACTTTAAGCTACGCACCTGCTTTAGGGCCACACCAGCCGACATGACAGGCGGCACATGCGACGGACATTTTGTCCCAGATTTAAAGACAATCTGTTCACTTTTCTTTGCGTTGATAATGATTTATTAATGTAAATCGAATGTAAACAAACATGTCAGGCTTAATTTTTTTTTTTGGATTTTTATATGGGTTGAAAACTGAACTTATCGACATCACCATAATTTCAAATAAAGGTACAGTATCACAAAATAAACCAGTACTGAGACGCCCACTGCTGGACTAAATAAGACTCCTCTAAGGATTTCCTATAAGGAGAAACTATACTAAGAGCAAAGACTCGTGGCAGAATGTAAAGTATGGTATAGGACAGCTAAGTTTTTGGTAAAGGGTCAGTAGGTTTAAAGGGAAGTAACGATTATACTCGAGCAAATACTCTTACAGTATCAGCCTATAAACTGTTCCACTGCAGGGCAAAGCCTCCATCATAGAAATCAAGTTATCACTACTATGATGGGATTAGGCTTAATCGTGGAAGAGCCACGCTTCGGCATGAATAGGCCGGCTCGACCGGAGTGATACTACGGCCTCACAGAAAACCGGTGTGAAGCAGCACTGTGCTGTGTTTCGATGCGTGAGTGAGGCTACCGGAGGCCTAATCCGGGTTAAGGGGTCGGCAGTGCACTTGTGACTCCACTGGTGTCGCGGGTGTCCGTCTAAGGGTGGCGGCAATTGCTTGACATCATGTGATCCGTCTGCTCGTCTGCCAATAATGACATAAAAAGACCACGCTTGCCTAATGCGGATTAGTGATCACAAACCCGAGCTATGTTCGATAAATTCGAAACATACTTTTCGCTCGACCCGGGAATCGAACCCAGGACCCCGAGATCACGGCCCAGTAGCTAAACCACTAGACCAACAGGGCGGCTTTAAATTTATCATATAAGTATATAAATTATTTAATTTTATCATAATCAGTCCTGTGTAACATGAATCTAAGGGATTCCCCCAATCTTTTACGCGGATGTCAGACACCTACCACTTTTGAAAGATGGCAATTAAATCTCAGTTCGCAAAACAGCCTTATTCATCAAGTAGCGGCTCACCGAGTGACCATTTATAAATTGGAGATGTTGCCATTACCTCGATTTATCATAATGTTCACAACTGGCTTCTAAAACTCCAAGTCGCCGGTGACATCGGTGGCGGGGCAAAATGTTAATTTATTTCAAAAGATAAATCGCTTGCCGCTAAAGTGTTAACAATCCAAGTGAAAAAGTTTCCTCGGCCTGACTGATGTTCATTAAGTTCATTTGTACTTTTAATAATTTCAGTAACGATTTAAGTTAAAAACTTTCTGTAAATATCCTTTCGGAAATTTACGTCAGGCTTTTTGTAAATATTTGAACAGTTTTGCGAAACTAATGATTTACCGTTAGGGAAAAGGGATAATTTGTTGTTGGGTTTTAAAATTACCAGTTGGATGAAAATTATGTTCTTGTTCAAACAGAAAGGATGTCCAGATAATGTAATAATGTTAGGGGTTAAAGTATGAAATTGCCATTTTGTATGGCCATTTTGTTAAAAGTTGTGTTTTCCAAAGTATTATTTTTTACTTTGCAAAGTAACTATTAATGCTACTACTCTCAATTGTGCTTTAATTGACAACGTTTCAAAAGTTGTCGAATAGTTTTGCCGAGTTTTTTTTTTATTTATAAAGTTATGACTAATAAAAACACAATTCTGCTTAGTATAAAAACGGTCATTTTCAAGTTTTTTTTTTTAATCAAGAAAACAATAAAAGAAGACAATAATAACAACTGATCTCTATTTAAAGTCAACCCTACAAGTGTAGTATTAAATCAAATTGCTTATTAAAGGAGTTACACTATATTTTTGTGTCTAGAATGAAAAACGGAAATTTCATACTATAACCCCTATTAGCACGACAGACTAGTGAGTCAGGCTGGTGTGGCAGTGGAAGGGGTACATAGCTCGTAGAATTGACAGCTCAAGAGGTAGAAAGGTTCTTAAATGGAGGCCAAGAACCAGCAAGCGCAGACCTACGGTGGATAGATGACCTGATAAATATTGCAGGCCGCATCCTAGCGGCCTATTTGGAAACTTCCAGATAGGCCGGATAGTTATTGATAGATAGTTATTGAGGGAGGTTTAACAGTGGACGTTACATGGCTCATATAATGGGATACCATGCCATCGCATCCTTTGCAATTTCATAGCGGGCGTCAGTCAAAATCAGTAATTATTTTGTGGCACTTTAGATAAATAATTTAAAAACTAAGTTTGTGAAAAGATTGCTTAACAAACTAAACATTTTCTGCATCCTACACACCTTTTTGAGAAATATTTTCTACCTGCGAACCTTCACAAAACTTACACTGAGATCCTGGCCTTTTGAAATTAACACTAATAAGTAGTACCTACTTCCTAACGCAAATATATGAGAACAAGCGTTCTCAATTTCTAAGAAAACATTCTAAGCCCGGTATAAGACGTTTAAGTCTGGCGTAACGCCTAAGCCAGATTGACCGGGCTCTTCGAGATAGTAGAAAATGCAGAAAATCGTTGTTTTATTCCACAGGATGCTGTGACTGTGACACGGTACTGTAACGATGGTGAACTCCTTCGTTGCTGGCTGTATTAACACTATGGCCAATTGCTTAAAAGAAAGATTTTTTCCATTTGTGGATGAGATACTGTTGTCGGTGTGATTGGCAACAGAGCTGATGCATGGATTACTCGTGAAGTTCCATTCGTGGTATAACTCGTGCAACTACCTAGTGTAGCTGTAACCATTTATTGTGGTGCGTGTATCGGGTTTTCTGTGCCCACAGGAGTGCAACAGTACCTAGTGGATACTATTAGGCGCTGCGGTTATTTACATCATCTCGGCATGTCTTACCCGGTTGCATCCAAAACTGTTGCTTTGAAGCTCGATTTGGCTCTTGTTAGAATGAAGTGACTGCTTGACTGAGAAGCATCTCGCGAGCCGGTTTAGCAGGGCCAACGGAAGTGATGCTATGTCCTTGCGTCGTGATGATGATGCAACAACGCACTGCTTGCTTTTCGCTGCATGACTGCACCGCTACATGCCAAACATCTCTTAGAGCGATCTCGATAACAGCATCATGATAAAATTTGAAAATGTTATAGAAATTAACTTCTTTAAGAGTACATATCAAAATTAAAAAAAAAATAGAATGTGTGTTTCAAAAAACCGGAATACAGTCTGAATTCCTTAACCCCTGGCTTAAAAATCTGCGCGATGGAATGTAAGAAAACCACCCGTCAGAGGTTTTATAGTTGCCATAATGATCATCAACCTTCTTTATCTATCAATGTAAAAGAGTAATCTAAAATAATTTAAGATGAGTTCTACGTCTATTATTACAGCGCCAAACTTTTTATTTATTTATTTTTTATATTTACTTATTTAACAAAGGCTTACTTCTATCATTACACAGACCCAATACAATAGAAGAGCTACAATATTATTTTTACAAGTTTATGTACTACGATTAAAACGAAACAATTTAACTACCTACTCATGATAACACACAACGTACGAGTAAAGTGTATTCTTTGTGAATTCACTAAGAGAACAGTGGAATAAGTCTATCTTCTCAGCTATTTTATTAAGGGTGTGCAGTGTGAGCGTCAGTGGAGACTTATTTTAAGAAGGTGGGTTCTTCGGACAGCAGGCGCGGCTTGCGACAACTTTCCACGTATTTGTCCGGCACGCATAACCGAATTGGGCCCAATATGATCTGTTATAATATATATTCTCCAACCGACTACGACTACGGAGGCTAATCTCAACGATCAGCCACGTACGCAGGATATATTATAGTGCTCAAGTGTGTGCGCAAACAGAAGTAAATTGATCATTGATCTGACTCCGAGATAGGTAGCTCAAGCACCTGTGTTACGGATATCAGAATCAACAGAGGGATTACAAATATATACATATAATACTTTTCTTTTGTAAATACATACTTAAAATACATAGCAAACCCCCACTCAACAACAACAAGTGCACTCTCTATTCCCTTACCCTCATATTTCGCTGGGACACTACTGTGACACGACCAGAGAGGGATTGGGTGCAGGACCAACGGCTGCTTTCCGAGGTACAAGACTGCCAACTTCCAGGCTCCGGGCTGCCACCAAGAATTCCATACCGACAACTTAGGTACAAATGTCGGATCGAACCCGGGACCTCTTGCGCAGCAGTGCGACCCACTAACCACTGCGCCACCGAGGCAGTTGGCCAGGCCAAAAATTTGCAGAGTAACATATACAACGACTGATCTGTTATATCCTAATGATGGCAAACATACCTGGAATTCGCCTTATGTATGCGCTAACTGTAGCCTATTTACTGCTAAACCAGATGATTTACATACAACATACAAGTTGCCAACCCTTCCCATTTTAAGGAGTACTTTATATAATGAACATTTTCGACTATTTCACAGCAGCGGCCGAAAAATACGTTATACGTTTTAATATCGGATATCGGTAGTGCTCTGTCAAGGGGTTGCCAATGTCAGACAGTCGCTTCATTGTCATTACCAGAATCCTGAATCATGGTCTAAGCGTTATAAATAGTATAAGTGTTTGCCGAGAGGTTGTAACCCCGAAATTGTTTAAAATAGATTCAGTATCGTAGCTAAAAATTAAATTCGATTGACATCGCTAGTGTGCGCTACCCGCTACCTTATTTATTTACTTTAAGGTGGGTCAGTTTTTGTTTTTTGGACCCAACATAGGTGCATGGTTATTTAATTTGTTAACATAATGCCAAAAGAAAAAAGACATAATGTGTTATGTACAATAAATTGTCGTTCTTAACAAAAATAATGCAAAAAATACAACAATAAACATTAAAAACCTGACGAAATATGTTAAAAGGATAATAAATCTGTAGCCATAAAGTAAACACCAATGTACGTATTTAATATAACCGCTTTTATTTCTTGTAACAAAGCTGCTACGTATTTATGATTAAGCTGAACTACGGCTAAGCAATTTGCATAGCTTAAAATAATAAAAAAACACTCTTATAAATAAGTTACTGTAGGTATATTTTTCTTTTATAAACCCAAACAACGCGGTCAAAATGCGAATGGAAATTTTTAATAGCTTAATTGCAGTATTTGAGTTTCCAACTCGTTAGAAGTGCAGAAACAATGTTTAGATGTAATAAAGCAATAGAAAGTGAAACCCTTATTTAACTTTAAAAGTTCTACACTGGTAATTGAAACAGTCGGCAACAATTAATTACGTAGATTTCACTTTTAAAATGACCTTTATGTAATATGTGGTAGATTCAGAGTGATCACATAATAATAATAATAATATCCTCCAATCGATTACGGCTACGGCGGCCAGTCTCAATGATCAGCCACGTAAGCAGGATGGATATATTATAGTGGTCAAGTGTGTGCGCAAACACAAGTGCACTCTCCATTCCCTTTCCCTCATATTCCGATGAAATACTACTGTGAGGGATCGGGCGCAGGATCAACAGCTTAACGTGCTTTCCGAGGCACGGGGGTACAAGACCGCCAACTTCCAGACTCCGGGCTGTCATTGAATAAATTATTTTTTTACCGAAAACTGTCGTAGTGGTTAAAATGTTGCACTTTAAAGCAACAGCTGCGCAAGAGGTCCCGGGTTCCATTCCTGGGTCGAGCCAAAAATTACACATAATAATAATTCATACAAAATGTCATACATTGACCTGATTCCGTACTAAGTAGAACATAAGCTCTTATGCTAAGGATATCAGTAAGAGGAATTACAATTTTTTTTTTGTGGTAGACGAGCAGACGGATTACCCGATCGTAAGTGTTTGCCGTCGCCGATGGACCCGCAACACCATTGGACCTATATTACACCTCATCATCATCATCATCATCATCAGCAACCCACACTCGTCCACTGCTGGACATAGGTCTCCCCTAATGCACGCCACTGCTCCCGATTTTCGGCCACTCTCATCCAGCCCACACCAGCCAGCCTTCGAATGTCATCATCCCATCTTGTCGCAGGGCGTCCTACACTACGCTTACCGAGTCGCGGTCTCCACTCAAGGACTTTACGGCTCCAACGGCTGTCAGTTCTGCGGCTAATATGACCAGCCCACTGCCACTTCAGTTTGCTAATTCGGTGGGCTATGTCGGTGACTCTGGTTCTCTGTCGGATTACATCATTTCTGATGCGGTCCTTCAGAGATACTCCGAGCATAACCCTTTCCATAGATCTTTGAGCGACATTGAACCGGTGGACTAGACACATATATTACACCTAGACACTAATAAGTGTTTGTTCATTTTTTCCAAATCGTGGTTCTCACAGTTTAGATACCATTTTTTATGCTAGAGGCGACAAACTAGCAAGTAGGTCTCCTGAATGGTAAATAAATAACGTCACCCATGAACGTCTGCGGCATCAAAAAGAACGCTAATGCGTTGCCGGCCTTTTATAAAGGAGTATACCACGGATAAAATTGCTTCATTTCACGCCCAATTGATTCCAGAGACCAGACAATTGATATCAGATTGCAGCTACAGACTGAGATACGGTTAGACATTCAATTAAACGGCTTTGTCGGTGTCACCTCTTCAGGAACGACGAAAACGAATCTCACTGATCGCTAGACTCTCTGGCCTTGCGGAGTGAAATCACCTCTCTATGTGACTTTTACCGCCTTTACCATGGTGAGTGTTCCTAGGAGTTGGTTGAGTTAATACCCGCTGCTGAATTTCACCACCGTACTACCCGCCGTAAACTAGGATTCCACCCGTACCATCTGGATGGGTGGAGGTCCACCACCATGCGCTTTACACGTCATTTTTGCCACGCACCTCCTCATTGTGGAATCATCTTCCCGCAGCGGTATTTTCGAACCAGTACGACATTGCGATCTTCAAGAAACGAGCCTATACCTTCCTAAAAGGCCGCCAACCCATCTCCACTCCTTCTGGCGTGGCTGATGTCCATGGGCGGCGGTGATCACTTACCATCAGGTGACTAGCTCGCTCGTTTGCCTCCCCTTCTCATAAAAAAAAAAATAAACGAATTGATGCTTTAAGCGTGACGAACTAACAACACGATAATTTTATGTTAAGATTCACTTTCTCACTTGAGGCACAGTAGATATATACGCATATTTATCTACTGTGCTTAAGGTGACGCATTGATATTGATCGCCAGTAGATTTGTACTAACTGTAGCAATTATGTGACATTTTTTAAGAGAATACAACGACATTTTTTTAAGAAAGTACAACGGTAAATCCATAAAGGAAAGATCCATCTTCTTATAATAAAAAAATTAACTCTATTGATATTTTCACATGTAGTGCTGGCTCCTATAATAGAGAAATTGTAAAATTACTCACTAACTAATTGTTAGTGAGTAATTTTATATTTAATAAATAAGTGTGAGCTATAACTACTAAGTAATTCACATTCACACACACTAGAAATCTATTCTACACACACTGATATTATTATAATGTCTTCCGTTTAAAAAGTAACACACATACTACGCACACATCACCAACAAACCAATAAAGTTAATTTCGACTATGTAATAAGAACTAGAGTCCCGCATGTTTATTCCAATTTTACGTAAAATGTAACCATCGGTGTTGAGTTTACAATTGTTAATTTTCTTTTTTCGATATAAGTATTAGTTTAAGTTTATTGTAAACTTGTTTGTGGTTCATTAAATAAATAAAAAAAAAAAACTTTTTATTGCCTAAAGCGACCAGTTTTAGCAATTACAAAAATTATGGTCACTTGTTGGAACAAATAATGACATAATTTTATCTCAAAAATTGTTAACACTTTCCTTTATGGATTCACTTTTGTACTTTTATAAAAAAAAATGTCTCATAGTCGCCACAAATAGTACAAATCTATTGGCGGCGCTAATTTCGTCAATGCGTCACCTTGATTAATAAATAAAGCTATTTATTATACAGCAGCGATTCCTATTCATCTTATCGTGTTATTCTCAGTTGCGTTCAAATCTGTCGTTTCGGAGCCCAGAGTACTCTTGGACCATCATTCAGGAGTCAGGAAATCTGGTAATTTAGAATGAAGCGACTGCCACCTGACTTTCGCAACACTAAGACAGGAGAACCAGACCAACTGGATTACGGTAACACGTTCTGAATCATTATCTCAAAATCCACAGTTTATAGAAACTATCTGAGACAAGCAGGTTTCCTCACTATGTTTTCCCTCATCGCCGAGCTAATGGTAGAAAAATGCAAAGATGCATGCTCGGATACGAATCACGATTCCCGTATGAAAATCGCATTTTTATCCAAAATTTGCTAAAATAATGCTACAAAATATGGCATAGGTACATTAAAATGACCCCAAAGTAGTGTTAGATCAACGAAAATACCATAAAACACGAAGAGTTTGTATGAAATACCTGAAACAGCTAAGAATAAGACATTTGTCACTGTCATTAAGAACAGTGGGAGAGTTACGCTTCGGCATGAATGGGCCAGCTCGACCGGAGTAATACCACGTCCTCACAGAAAACTGGCGTGAAGCAGTGCATGCGCTGTGTTTGGCTGCATGAGTGAGGGTACCGGAGGCCCAATCCAGGGGAAGGGGGGTTAAAAGGTAAGCAGCGCACTTGTGACACCACTCGTGTTGCAGGTGTCCATGGGCGGCGGTAATCGCTTATTATCAGGTGATCCGTCGGCTCGTCTGCCACCTGTATCATAAAAAAAAAATGTTGAAAGGTATCTTCGACGTATGTGACGAGATTATAGAGTTCAATATTATCTTACCGCAGCGTTTCTTAACCTTTTCTAGTCTACGGACCGAACATTTGTAATTACCTTAGTTTGAGAAGATATCCAAAATGCGCAGGTTTCCTCACAATGTTCTCTTTAACACCGAGCGAATGGTAGAAATTATGTAAGGTCAGCTAAAGTAGCGGTGTGCAGTAACTGGCAAAATCGCTTGCACTGCTCTATGCGTGAGCGCAGGGATTATGTTCGACCACCTCCCGCAACGTATGCAAGCGATTATCACCTTAACACTGGTATACCGGAAAGTTTCGAACATAGATTTGAAAAATACAAAGGCATGTTTCAATTCGAACCTACAACCATCAGTTCAGAAAACGTTCGTTTTTTAGTGACACAGTATATTGGCTCTTCTCAGCCTGATGGTTAGCAAGAGGAGAGCCCACGTTGCAATTACAACGAACGCGATGTCAAGGTATCGCTTCCGTTGGGACTGCCATACTGGCCCGCGAGATGCTTCTTCACGCTTCGTTTGAAGGAATCCATATTGTAGGTAGGAGCAAATATATGCGCCGGCTACAAGTTTCTATATATACAGGATA
This sequence comes from Marasmia exigua, assembly GCA_019059595.1. Taxonomy (NCBI): domain Eukaryota; kingdom Metazoa; phylum Arthropoda; class Insecta; order Lepidoptera; family Crambidae; genus Marasmia; species Marasmia exigua. The sequence continues at coordinate 5,346,388 of CM032473.1, read as the reverse complement.
TATCTGTGAACATTAACATCCCAACCATGTGTTCTACTAACCATTCTGATCAATATTTGTTCAATGACTCTTCGTAATTCGACCAAATTTTATTTGACTCCCCATACAAAATAGCCAAGTCACGTGACCAACTTTCTATGAAAAGTACATTTTTTTATGCGTATTTCTAAAAGTCATAGGACAAATGTTGTTCAGAATGGTTAGTAATGATTGTTCACAGGTATACCCTGTATAGGACTTCTTAGTTGACGACCCGTTTAGCGCAATTGTTTGTGCATCGGAAGGGTCACGGGTTCGATTCCTGTACCAAAACAAATCTTTCTTGATGAAACAGATATTTGTTTTGGGTCTGGGCGTTTATGGTAGGTACCTTCGTTCTTCCTGGTTTCCATAGTACAAGAGAAAACCTTAGTTTAGGACCTAGACAATGTATGTCTTAATTTATTTATTTATTTATTAGTGGTACAGCAGAAATAGGAACTGGCATTTTTTTAGTCCGTGATGGTATGTCCGTTACCAATTATACAAAATCGATAGTATAAGTAGGTGTACCCGTTTGTGTATCAATACGATGGGTTCCTTAACCATCCTATTCACATACTTTCTGATAGAATATCATTCAGCCAATACGTTTTCTATGCCAGCCTAACCCCATTTCCCGGACTTATGAATTAGATGGAGTAATCATCCCGTCCGACCTGTTATAACGTTAGTCTTCTTGGCAATAAGTGTCTATTATTAAACAAAATGAAGTCTGTTCGACTATCGACTTTATGTCAAGTGGGATAAAGAAGAGTTTGGACGTTTACTGGACGTGCTAGCGATTAGATGACACAAACGTGGCTTATTAACCACACTTGATTGCTGTGGTAAATTGGATGGGGAGCTGAGTATACAGTAGAACTCTAATCAAGGTACCTGTAGGTTGTATAAATGTTCTCGGGAGCGGAATTCAGTGAAGTTTGCTTTGAGTAATCATCATGATACCTGAAGGGCTTTACAACACCTATCACTCTACAAACATTTTGTGTTACATGCTGTGAAATAAAATCAATTTATACGAGTTAGCTCAACGTGTTATATACCTATACCGTAATTTTTTATCGTTTACATCCAGAACACCTCATAAAAGGTTTCGTGAATAAAGTCCATATAGCGCGTCAGATCAACAATATATGCGAAAAAAAATATGCTGTTCCATACATTATTGCCGGGTTGGTATTCTATTTTGTATGGAACGGCTGATTTTTATTTCGCTTATATTAATGATCTAACATGCTAATTGGACTTTATTTGCGAAACCTATTATGAGGTTTTCGGAATGTTAACGTTACAAAAATAATGAATCCGTTTTAATTAGCTTAAGCATTAATTATGTTTTGGATATCAGACCATATGAAAAGAAGTTAGATACATACATCACAGTAATGCTCATCCAGAGTGGGAATCGAAACCACGATCTTTGGTGAAAGAGGTATGGTCACCAACAATTACGCCATCGGGCGTCTGTCTAAGAGCAGCATACTTAACTCAGTGAATACGAATGTGCGATTTAAACCGGAGATTGTAGGTTCTAAACCGAGGATACACCTCTAAATGTGTATATAATCATCAAATACGTACTCTGTGCTCTGAAGCATCGGCGTTGCCGTAACTGAGATTGACACGATGAGATTTGGAGATACAAACAGACAGCTGAATATACACTTTCACGTAAAATGCAAAACTTTTCCTGTTAAAAGAATCGTGAATGATATTTAAATTCGAAAAATACTGTAGCTTGATATAATTACAGCCGCTTACAATGAGCCGCTTAAGAAGGCTCAAACTCACCCAGAGAGCAATGGAAATGCCTGATATGATCACGCAGGGAGACTCCGAGCATAGCCCTGCTCGGAGTCTTCTTGCGTGATTGTATTAGGAATACTATGGTCAAAGACATAACTGTAGAATTGCATGCCTCAAGTGGCAATGGGCAGGGCACATTGCGAGGAGATCAGTCGGCCGATGGGGCAGAAAGGTCCTCGGAGGCTACGTATAGGAGGTCGCCGCCGTGGCAGGCCCCCCACAAGGTGAATCGACGGTCTGGTGAGGCTCACGGGAATCCCTTGGCAGCGAGCGGCACAGGACCGATCTGTGTGGATATCATTGGGAGAGCATAGGCCTCCTCCAATGATATCCAGCAGTGAAAGTTTACTGCCTGGATTGATGATCATATAAATACGCGATTGCCACTGATATGGTTCTTTTGTCCACTTTAAGCTGCATCGTATGTATTTTAAATTAGAATACAGTTGAATTATAAAATATGCAGTAAAATGTGATTTATGTGTATCACTGAGACTGAATTTTATATTTTACGACGCGTAAAATAACCTGTTACTGACAGCGGACTTGTCTTGGCTCAACGGTTCGCTTTTTCAACTTGTAATGTACTTTTTCGTTAACGCAGTGAACATCAATTTGTACTCAATTACACTAACCTCACTTCACCAAATTCAGTAAGTAAAGCAGAACAATTAGTAAACAACCCTCGACGTTAACTACGAGTAGTAACTCTTCTGTTATTAAGGTGTTTACTATCTATCGGAAAGAGTTAAGTATTAAACCAACCCTCTAAAAATTACCTATTTGCCCAACAAAAATACTAATTGCACATCAAATTATAATTTTGATGTGCAATCAGTAGTATTTTTTGATGTGCATAAAGGTTAGATTAGGCATGGTACTCCCCCGGGGGAGGTCGTGGTAGTCCAAGGCTTTGCCAGATACCCATAACCTTTCCCCAATTGGGCGACGAGGGAACGCCGCTTTGTTTTTTAGTTGGTATGTCTCTGGGCGCATACCTAGAGGAGAGCCCGACATAAGCCCTGATGGCCCTCGCTATCCCGGGTATGCATAAGTCAAGCATTTTTCATATCGACAAAAAAAAGGCATGGTCCTCCCATTGCACTTCGGGATGGCCGCATTTCACCAGCGAAATCAAAAAAAAAAGGTTTGTAATAAGTTTTGAGGGAACGTGAAATACAAACCTTTATTATCGATATAAGATTCACGCGAAAAAAAAACACAATAAAGCCTGGTACGTTGACACATGTGCAAAAAATGGCATCGATACATGAAGGAGTAACTAATGTGATAGATGGGAAAAGTGATTGCGCTTTTGAATTGACCTAAACATATTCCCCCTTATTACATATCAAGAACTAAGGTTAGTCCAGGAACAAAATTCGTGCCAACCCCTTTTAACATTGCGTGTTGGAACGTGATGACATGTCTTTTGTACGTTAATAACTTAAGATCACGATTTATAATAAGGTGAAAGTCTTCTACCGTACATAAATACAACTAACTAAACTAACTAGGTTGGCGCAGCGACCGATAGTGAGTCTTGGCCTCCGATAATAAGAGTCTCCATCTTGGTCGATCCTGCGCCACCCATCCTGCCAGTCATCTGCCGAGAGTCCGCGCAAGTTTTTCGACCTCATTCTTCCAGCGATATCTCGGACGGCCGACTGGCCTTTTGCCTTTAGGACGTCCCTGATACGCTCGTTTTACGCCACGAGTAGTTAGGTCTCTTCTTTGCGGGTCAATGTCCAAGCTTCACAGCCGTACATCAAGATTGGACGTATTACTGTCTTGTAGATACGGATTTTTGTGCGTTTGCTAAGGAGCCTGGACACCAAAACCCTGTGTAAAGCTGCACTACAACGGATGGCATTTTGGATCCTTGTATCTATTTCTTGCTCCCTGGTGTTAGTGTCTGTTATAATGCAGCCCAGATACTTAAATCTATCTACACCCTTGTAATGAGACCTCTCCAACTTTGAGGTCTCGCCTCGGAACTCGGACATTTTTATATCTATGAATATGCATGTATTCGGTTTTTTGGTGGTTGATGTTGAGATCTACTCTTTTAGTAGCCGCCTCCAAGGTTTCAGCTGCCAGTGTGACCTCCTCCTTACTCTCTCCTAATAAAGCAAGGTCATCCGCGTATCCTATCACCCTATGTTTTCCAGTTCAACTGCACTCCACCATGAAGATCTAGGACTTGTCTTATTACAGTGTTCTAGTGCAAGGTTGAACAACATGGGTGATATCGCATCCCCCTGCTTTAACCCTGTATTTACTTCGAATTCCCCCGTAAAACCGGTTCCAACTCGGACTACGGCTCTGCTTTCTTTGTACATAATGCAAGTTTAGATAAATTAGGCATTCATTTACTTACTGGAAGGCTACTCCAAATATCAAGTATAAAAAGGTTTCATTTAGTTCCAAGTGTGGTAGATACTATAACGACCCTCATTACCATCAACGCTTAAAAAGCAGGATGAGAACAATACATTATCCTTGACTAATCGCGTGGGCGAACCGCGGTAACGTCTATCCCAGCGTGACAAGTCACGGGTTAACTAGCCCATTTCAGACGTCATTCCTAACAAAGGGTTACGAAGTCAATTAGCCATCGAAAACTACGCCCTGTGACATTTAGAGGCTGGGCGGGCCTCTATTTGTCATTAATTTCGGAATGAGGTGACAGGAACACAGGCGTGGTTGGCAAACAAATTAATATTTGTATCAATATTAGCTGTAACAGGAGTCTCGGGATTTGCTAAATGGCTAAATGCCTCTAGTTAAGCGGTGTAAATTAATATCTCACGTTTTCTATGATAGCTGCTTAAAAACGTGTTGTGTTTTGACGGTTATTGCGTGTTAATTGATTTTTTTCATATTAGCTGAATAAGTACGAGTTTTATATGTTATGTTTAGAATCTATACTTGTGTGAATATATAAATAAACCTTATGTCGACTACTTTGACTGCGTCAAGCAGTAGTGACACAAGTGACAACTGCATTGAGGGGCTAGGATTTGATCACAGGGTTGGGACGAACTTTGTATCTGAGCTTTCCTGTAATGAAATCATTCGCATCAGCCCGAAGTTTAGAAATTGGCGGTCTTGTACACTGTCCCTTTGAAATGCATATTCCTAAAAATATCAACCCAGAAACTACACTCGATCATACTTATTCACTAATGGCCTAAAAGCATACCAGTTCTTACCATCAGAAATCCATAACTCAGAACATTTATCACTGTTTTTGTTTTCGACAAAGTCACTCGGCCCTAAACTTGAAACTTTATATGGATTGAGGATACTTTTAGTTTATGTTTTGCGAAATTCGACCTCCAAGGGATGAAAGGGCTGCAAAAGTTTACAAGATTCACTTACCTAATGTAGAATGTTTGGAGCCCCGGGACCCATGGCATCATGGATTTAATATAGGTACCTAGGTGCGTTACAGTAGGATTTTAGGCATTGATGACGTAAACGTTAAAGTGTGTCCACATCTCATGGATGCGCCACTAGTATGCTGCTCGCGTATTGTAAAATGAAAATGCAGTAACCAAGCTGTGTCCACCCAACGCAGTGCTACGTACTATTCAACACTCTTAGCTTGAGCGCAGCGGATCATAAACTGCACGGCACACTCGCCAGGTACGGTACCCTAAAAGATTTAATTGTTTTTCTAAATTATTTAAATATTTATAATTAAAGATAATACAAATTTAACTACACATATTATATTCTGACGTTGGAGACGTGATGACGTCACTAGCAACAGGTCTTACCAGGATACCTGCGCTGCCGCGGTGTTGTATAGAATGCCGTAGCAGCAAATGCTGAGGTTAACACCTGGTGGCTTAATTTAAAGCTGTCCCGTAACGAACGAGAATATACTTGTCGCATCCAAACAAAAGCGACACATAGAGCGTGTGAAAGAGAGGGAAACTCCGATTCGGTCGTAATGTCTGCTTTAAATTAGGCCTCCTAATTAGCCACACCCTTCTCTTTTTCGTTATAAAATAAGAACTCCTTTGTAGCTGTTGTATGTTTTGTCATTCTGTTGTGTTATGTGTGTATTTTTTGTAGTCAATAAATGTATTTTCTTTCTTCTTTCTAAATCATTTTGGCTTTTGTCATATCTACATGTTAGCGTGTATTTCCGAGTTGCGTCTAAAGCTGTTGTTTAGGAGCCTAGGGCACGCTTGGATCATGATTCAGAATTTGGGAAGTCAGATAATTATAGTAAAACGGTTACCGTCTGTCCCTTACAACCCTTAGACAGGGGAACCAGACCAACTGGATCACAGTTACACGTTCAGAATCATAATCTCAAATATTGTATGTATGCAATGTTACAGATTACATAATTTTGAGAAACTATCCGAGACATGCAGGTTTTCTCACTATTTTTATCTCGAATTGAAATAGTTATTGAAAAATCCAGAAGTGCATGCTCGGATTCCAATCCGTTATCTACTGTGCTACCATGGCTTCATCGTTTCTTGTCATTATAGTGGCTATAGCTGTAGTGTATTAACTATCTCGAGGGACATATGCCATGAGTTGGCAACACTGGTCTTGAACGTGGCAACTCTGGTGGTAAACGTGAGTCGACACTACTGGATCCCGAACGATAAAGTGACATGTCAAAACAGTGGTGTGTGTATTGGCGAGCCAGGTTTATTAGAACGATTTAACAGCAACATTACAATTGCACTATAGGTACGAGTAGGTACATACATACCTGGAGGAGGACAAGCACAGACACAAGCAGGAAATGCATGTCACGCAGATGAACATGCTGCGATGGATGTGTGGAGTTACGCTAAAAGACCGCGTTAGAAACTCACGCGGGAGCCTTCATATCCGTGACATCGCAGACAAATTGATGGAGAGTCGCCTACGTTGATACGGCCATGTCCTGCGAAAACCGGATATCTACGTGGGAAACAAATGTCTGGGCATGGCACCACCGCCCGGGTCCTGGCAGAAGGGATAGACCTAAAAGGCTTGACATCGTAAGGGATCACACGTGCTAATAAACTGACCACTACGGATGCACAAGACAGCATGAAGTGCAGGAGTCGAAGTAGGAAAGCGGACCCCGGGCTCCGAAGCGACAGCTTGAGACGTAACCGGGACTAAACGCTAAGATGATGATGATGAGTACATACCTATAATACAGGAATGCTCTAGTTTGAGACTAGACAGTTTTGTGTAAATTGTCTGACAAATATTGATGGTTATTTATCTAAAAAAAGCGTCTCTCATTACGCTGCAATATCAGGAGGAATTCGCACTGAGAGAACAGAAATATGCAAAGGCTTATATTACTGAGGAAAGTGGAGGGAGTTATGATGAGAAATATTGCTCGATTCTGAATATTGAATGTTAGTAATAAGTGTTTTTTTATTTGATAGACGGCAGACGAGCAGACGAATCACCTGATGGTAAGCAATTGCCACCGCCCATGGACACCCGCGACACCAGTGGCGTCACAAGTGCGCTGCCAACCTCACGATATTTGTGAAACGGATTATCACGTACTTAAGGTTCTACATCAATGAATCTAGCGCTGCCAATAGATTTATATAGATTGAGTATTTTTTTTCTAAACCCGAGCAATGCTCGAAAAGCTCGATACATACTTTTTGCTTGACCTGGGAATTTAACCCACGACCTCGATATCTCGGCCTGGTACTTAAACCACTAGACCAACAGGGAGTCAATGTATTTAAAGATGTACTTTAAAATACTCTCAAAATCGCTAAAATCAATATAAAGCTATTGGTGGCGATAGATTCGTAGATCTAGAACCTTAAAGACATACCCAGATTTAATCTTGATCTATTTCAATTAAGTACATTTATAAAGGGCACTGGTAGATTGATAATGAGCTTAGTGTTGCCGATTAATCGACAATCGATTATTTTCACCCTTAATAATCAAATAATCGATTATGTCAACCAAAAATTAAAATCGATATGATCGATAGTATCGACACTATCGATAGTACAATAATAATATAATAATAATAATTCTCACAACATCTCATTCAGTGACCTGATTCCGTACTAAGTAGCTTAAGCACTTGCAATTGCGCCATCCGGTCAGTCAATTATGAGATCCACATTTGCATAATCGAATATCCGGCAACACTACATTTCTATCCGGCTAGTGCCTACTCTTCCGGATGACACTTTGTTCATACATTCCTATCGAATATGGAATCCTTGAAGATTTTGTTGGAAATTCTAATAAAATGTCAGCAAAAAGTTATATTTAAAATGGAACGGATGTGTTGGTGTTTCTATTAGAAGCCTTAAATTAAATTAATATACATGGAGTCCTCCGACTATGGGATATGCATGGTAACTTAGATATTCGGCACTAAGGATATATTTCACGACAGACGAGTGTAAACCTTTGGTTTTTCAGAGAAATTGTATCGTTAATAATAACTGTATCGATGGGTTGAATGAAAAATCAATCTTATGGAAGCGCACTTGCGACTCCATTGGTGTCGCGAGTGTCCATGGGCGGCGGCGATCGCTTGCCATCAGGTGATCTGTCTATTCATCTGCCACCTATCACATAAAAAAATATACTTAAAATATTATGATAATTTTTCTCTCAGAAACGTAGAGCTAAATATTTAAGCAAAAATTTGCTTCCCCGTACAAATTGCACCTATTAACTGACTAATTTTGTATGAGAAGGCAATTTTCATCATCATCATCATCAGCCTATCGCAGTCCACTGCTGGGCGTAGGCCTCTCCAATTGTTCGCCACTGTGATCTATCCATGGCTTCTCGCATCCAGCTCTTGCCAGCCATCCTGCGCAGATCGTCCCCCCACCTAGCCAGAGGGCGCCCTACATTACGTTTGCCAAGACGCGGTCTCCACTCCAGAACCCGTTTACCCCATCGGTTGTCGGTTCTGCGGCTAATATGGCCAGCCCACTGCCACTTAAGCTTGCTAATCCGGTGAGCAATGTCGATAACTTTGGTTCTCTGCCGGATCACCTCATTTCGGATTCGATCTCGGAGAGAGACGCCGAGCATTGCTCGTTCCATAGCCCGCTGAGCGACCTTTAACTTGTGGACCAGCCGTACCTGTAGTGCCGTAGTGCTCCGTATGTCATGACGGGTAGGACGCACTGATTGAAGACTTTCGTCTTTAGGCACTGTGGTATCGACGATATGAAGACACGACGTAGTTTTCCAAATGCTGCCCAACCTAACTGGATTCTCCTATTCACCTCATCCTCGAAGTTGTTTTTACCCAATTGCAAAGTCTGCCCGAGGTATACGTATTTTTGAACAACTTCGAGGACGGCACCGTGAATTGCAATCGGTTCCGGTAGAACATGTTCATTGAACATGACCTTGGTTTTGTCCAAGTTCATCCGTAGGCCTTAGAAGAGTCAACCAGGTCATTCAGCATCTGTTGTAGGTCCTGCAGCGTTTCTGCCATTATGACGATGTCGTCAGCAAATCGCAGGTGAGAGATGTATTGATGCCATTGATGTTGATGCCACGTCTCTTCCAGTTCAGCGTCTTGAACATATCCTCGATTGCATTTGTGAACAATTTCGGGGAGATGACGTCCCCTTGTCTCACTCCTCGATACAATGGTATAGGACTTGTTTGCTGGTTCTGTACTTGGACGGACATAGTAGCGGCATAGTGCGATGGCAATTTTATTACATACTTATTTCTATAACAACATTGTTCATATAAATGTACTGCCCTTAAGAGTTCTGCGGAGGTCAGCTCAAATTCAATCCCAGACAAGCTTTGCTGTTCATTGAACATCCCGCTATCTCTGTCGGGCCATCGAGATCCTTTCGTGCAAGTAGAAACAGCAAAAAGGCTGTTTTAAATTTGCATGCATAGTATTTGCGAATACCAAAAATGTTGAATGTAACTTGATTATACGCCGTGTGGTCCCGGCAGAGTAGAATAGGCCACCCTCACTCTTACCGAGGTGACGTAAAAGGCGACTAAGGTAAAGCTGCTGGCATGATCATCAGCACCCAGAGAAGGAAAACTCTGCATTTACATCAAAACCCTCGCCAAGCCGTCTGCCAAGCGTGGTGAGTATGGCAATTACCCCTCATGTGATTGAGGGTGGCCCGTGCCCCAGCAGTGGGGACTTAAATGGGCTGATGATGAAGCTGTCTCTGTTCAATTTATATTTTAAATCAAAACAAATAGACAGAAAATAGGTCGTTCACGTCGAAAAATTTACGAAATGTAATTGCATATATTTTTAATATTAATATGTTTAAGAGCATGTGTTAACCGAGACATAGATAATACTTTCTTAATCTGAGTAATGCCCTGTTGGTTTAGTGTTCTTAGGGTCCTGGGTTCGATTCCCGGGTCGAGCGAAAAGCATGTTTCGAATTTTTCGGATATAGCTCGGGTTTGTGATCACCAACCCGCATTAGGCAAGCGAGGCGATTAAGCCTAATCCCATCATAGTAGCGATAACTTGATTTCTATGATGGAGGCCTTTGCCCTGCAGTGGGACAGCTTATAGGCTGATTAAAAAAAATCGAGTTAAAGCAATGAAATGTCGAGATATCCTCAAATTGCAAATTATTTTGATATGCGCTTGTTCGCCGGACCCTTAAAGTTATTGGATGTCAGTCTAGGTTTTATAAAACCTAAATCAAAAAAGGGTAATTAGCAAAATAAAATTTGTGATGCAGTATTTCACACCGCAATTGCATCCTGGCGGGTAAATAAGGGCCTACGGTTTCCGCCATCAAAACAGCTCCCAAGATGAGTTTTGGCACACATTTTGCATAATAACCCGGCGATACTTGCTGCTGGTATTAAATTACAAGTGGCAGTGAAGCATCTTTTTAGTTTCGTAGTGTTTCCATTTCAATAGTCTACTCACACTATGTTAATAAAATTGGGTGTCTGATCTTCTTGACGCAGAAAATCACAGTTAGCAATACTGTTCGATTCGAGCGTTTTCTATCTTTAATATAGGTTACAACAGGACCTTCAAATCCTAAGAAAAGAATAGGTAGGTACTCCTTGCAAGCACACACTTGTTGCAAGTGATCCTGGGTGGTGGCAATCGCGGGTTAGAAATTCTGTAGCCAACTGATTGACTTTAAACTTGTGGATCGGTCGTCAAACAAATAAAATTAACTTTAACATAAGTTCTTTATTTAACTTTTGGTGGAAATCTTGTCCATCTATGTACAAAAAGAAAAAGTGGACTTCAAAACAAAACGCTAATTGAGGCGATACGTCTACTCGTCTGCCCCCTATTTCATAAAAAAATAAAAAACCGGCCAAGTGCGAGTCGGGCTCGCGCACAAAGGGTTCCGTAGCAGCAAAGTCCAAAATTACAGTTAAATCAACCTATCTCAAAAACTATAAGAGATACTTTGATCAAACCAAAAATCGTTGAAAGAGTTAATTAGCATGCATCACCTCTATTTTTTTTAGAATTTTATACCCCGTAGTTATAAAAATAGAGGGGGGGGGACATACTTTTTACGACTTTGAGAGCTGATATCTCAAAAACCGTTCACTTTAAGAAAAATGTTTTTTAGAAAACTTTATATCATTTTAAAAGACCTTTCCATTGATACCCCACACGGGTATGTACATCGAAAAAAAAAATTTCATCCCTCAGTTACATGTATGGGGGGCCCCACCCCCAATTCTTCTTTTTACTATTTAGTGTCATATTTTTGTAGCGGTTCATACAACACATATTCCCATCAAATTTCATCACTGTAGTACTTATAGTTTCCGAGTAAATCGGCTGTGACAGACGGACAGACGGACAGACGGACAGACGGACATGACGAAACTATAAGGGTTCCGTTTTTGCCATTTTGGCTACGGAACCCTAAAAAAGCGAAAAATAATATTTAGGTCACTTTACGTAAAAACATAACATAACATGACAAACGAAGATGTTGAGGTCAGCGCCAAATAAAGATACTAGATATAGAAGTGCTCTGATAACTGTTTGATCTACTCCCTGCAGCTGAATTCTTACATCGAACCACACGCAAGCGATTGACATTCCATCCAAATCATCTCGATGGATGGCAGTCTAATACTGTGCGTTTCTCGCGGAACTTTCTACCACGTACCTACCTCAGTTCTGTGGAACGGTTTGGCTGCGGAAGTATTTCCCGACGGCTACGACTTAGGGACCTTCAAGAAAAGATCGTAAGCTTTTTTAAAAAGGTCGGCAACACATTAGCGATCACTCTGATTTCGCGGATGTTCATGGGAGGCGTTGATTACTTTCCATCAGGTGACTCGCTTGTTGCCTCTAGCATGAAAAAAAATACGATGAAGCGACCGTCTGGCCTTCGCGACTCTTTAACAGGGGAACCAGACTAACTGAATCAGGTTTCAGAAACCGTCCGAAATATGGTTTCCTCACGATGTTTTCTCTCACCGCCGCGTTTATGGTAGAAATATGCATATAGTTTTGAAAATCCCGAGGTGCATGCTCGGATTCTAACCACGAGACCTATCCTCTGACTTAGCACCGCTCCTCATCTTTCTTTGATGTCGGTAAAAAAAACATACAAATAGTTTGCTGCTACATATTTTACTGCGAAGCCGTGCCAGGCGGCGAAATAAGTGCACGCGCTGACGGTGCGCTATTTGTTTTGGGTTTCGACGTTTCATTGCTTGCGAAGTGCAACGCGGAAGCGCCACTAATTTGAACATCACAGTTATGAAGCGCTGTAATGCTGTCTTATTTGCAAAAAGATAAAACAAGCCACGGTTGAAACGCTTTTGGAAACAGCTGATGAATGGTTCATTGAGAGGCAATTTTCAACTGTATATAGGAGTCAAGCAAGTGACTCGGCATTTGATTGACGCCAGACGAGCAAATTTTTTGACATACTGCCACACTCAGAGTCGTTGATTTACTTAGTTGGCTACTTAAGAAAAAATATTGACACTTATTTTAGCAACATAGCATAAAGACTACCTCACGCGCGGCCGTAACCATGCGCGGGATAACACCATTAAAAAAAAATAAAGACTACCGATACTAAACATAATGAACATTAGCTTAAATGACGTCTCTGAGTGCGGCCGTAAGGTAGACATAATCTTCATATTTCTTTTTATTTGTTATCTACAAAGTTTATAATATATACTCTTTTTTATGTATGTATTACTCAATACTTTTAAGTATTATATATTGATGGTTGTGTTTTTTTATTTTCTTTATTATTTTTAGTATTTATAGCCCCTCTTAACAAACTGGTTTCCTCTGAAAATCAGCGTCTCAATTTTACTGAGTGGAAACCATTTTGGCCAAATTACTACATTATTTATTATACTTCCGATACTTTGTAATTGTGATAAAAATAATATACTGTTGAATTAATGTACCTGTAATGTATGTATAATTTGTATCCAAATAAATATTCTTCATTTCATTTTAGTTTCGGTAGATGTCACTATGCATTTTTACATCGCGCTAGTAAAGTGTGCTACCTCAACAATGACCCTAAGCCGCCTGCCTAGATATGTAAGTTCAAAAAAAAAACCGCCTTCAAAAACCACGTACTAAAAAGTGTAAAATAATATTTTAACACTTCATACACTTCAAATAACATTTTACTCGAGAAAAGGTGTTACTGAAGTCGGCGCCCAATACTACCAACTGTTTATGAGTACAGTATTGAAAAAGTTATCCTTTAACTCCTTACCGTTGAAGAGTTAACCTTCCATCATCAGCAGAGCCACAAAATTAATACAATCAGGCGTAAATACTGGCGCAGCTTTGAAAAATGGACACAAAAACATTACCTCTCACGATAATGATGACACTTCATTATCGTCATCGTCAGCCCATTTAAATCCCCACTGCTGGGGCACGGGCCTCCCTCAATCACATGAGGGGTAATTGCCATACTCACCACGCTTGGCAGACGAGTTGGCGAGGGTTTTGATATAAATGCAGAGTTTTACTTTTCTAGGTGCTGTTGATCATGCCAGCAGCTTTACCTTAGATGCCTTTTACGATACCTCAGTAAGAGTGAGGGTGGCCTATTCTAGTCTGCCGGGGACCACACAGGCGGCGGCCACGCGGCGTCTTTGAGTGTACTCCTCAATTTTTCCAGGATCCCATCATCAGATCCTGATATCCTTATCATGGTATCATTTTGGGACTATCTACTTTATAACTAAAAATAATCATCTAAATCGGTTCATAAATGGCAAAGTAATCGGCGAAGTATATTATATATACGAATCGAATTGAGAACCTCCTCCTTTTTTTCGAAGTCGGTTAAAAATAGCATATTAATAAAACGCAAGATATTTAGACGGAACTGCATATTCTAAAGTCTCCCTGCCTAGATCTCGATGGTGCCTTTACTATTTTGCTACAACGTTTTGTTTTAACTACAGAGATGTCTAGAATATGGTTAAGTTCGATAGCGAAAAATTGCGTAAGTTAAAAATAATATTTATTTACCTTTAGTCAATTCACATATTTCATAAGTAAACTTTTTTATGGGTATCAGAATAACCGACAGAATTAGATTATTAAAACAAATAAAAACTGAAAAAATACAATTACTTATTCATATTTGCGTGATGGAGTTTTTTTTCAGTTTTCCGGAGTGAGAATTTAAGCAACGACCTTCAGTGTATAAGGCAGAGTTGCAATCAAATGCATGATCGGACCGCATTATTAGAATTTATTTTTATTTTTCTGGAATAGTATCTTCTTTAGGGTTTTAACAACGGGAAACCTCTGAAGTCAAAGACGTAAGAGTTCTTATAAATACCCTCATATCCAACTATACAAGACGAACCGAGTTTAAAACTGATCCTAATAAAAGTGAGAAATTGGATTCACCTAAGTCTTAATCCTAGCTAACCCAAAGCAATTTATTAAAACTTCTTTATTTAATCTTGCAAGTTATAATTTTTGCGGCAAACTTTAAGAAAAGTTGGAGATAAAAGAAACAAAACAGCGGAAAGCTTTTGCAGGTTGTTATCAAAGGCCATTATCTCTTGACCTGAAAAGCAGAATTATATTTTGTTTCTTCTTATAAGGAGTAAATAAGTTAGAGCGGGGAGACGTTGTTTAAAAGTTCGGTCCTACTGTTAACAAGTCCCAAATATGATTTAACCAAAGAGATAAGTGGGAACCTTGGAATCATGTCGAAATAATGAGGAAAAACAATCAATATCGGTTCGGTGAGGAATTTCATGTATTTACGGAGGATTTTGATTTAAAATTTAATGAAACGCGCGCTCTGGTTGCGCTTAAGGCTTACCGTAAAATTAATGATGGAAATGAATTTTAATTATAAGATCATGAAATATGATGAGTAAGTGAGGTGGTTATGTACATTCCCGCGTTAATTTTTGGAACAAGATGGTTTACATTTGTTATAAAGGGTTTTTTTGTTATTTGTTTTGTACAAAGTGAAATCCTAGTACAGGAAACCATAGTCTTGTAAGAAACACTGACAGGAACAAACTTCGATCATAAGCCTTGATGCACTGTATATAACAAGCATACTATATTGGTTATGTGAAAGGTGGCAGACGAGCAGACGTCTCCCCTAATAGAAAGGGATTGCCGCAGCCCGTAGACATCTGCAACACCTGTGGAGTAATTAATGCACTGCCAACCTTCTGACCGATTAGGCCTCCGGTAGTCACACTCATTCGGCACTTTGCCGGTTTTCCTTCAGGCCGTGGTGTCATTCTGGTCGAGCCCGCCAATTTAAACCGAATCGTGGTGTCCCACGGTTGAAGAAAGATTACTTGTCACATACTAAAACCAAACCTCAAAGGGATTGCCCCAGTTCATTTTGCGTTGTCGTAAGTATTCCAGAATAATAAACCGCTCGATAGGGTAAAAAAGGGTTCATTTTAGTTAGACAACAACTAAAATCTTCGGTAAGCATATTTTATATTTTATGCAAAGGTCCCACTAAAAAAAATAACGTACCTATTCAAACATACGAAATAAGCACAACCTTAAACAGAAAACATATAAAAAATAACCTGAAACCGTCTACATATTTTATCCACATTGCTGATTCTACGAATCTTTAACTCTTAGATTTTCGCTTGAATAACCATGGCTTTTGATATTGTAACAGCATTCTCTAGCAAAATAATACTGTATTTGGGTACCCACTTAAGTAGTGTCTCACCTCAAGAAGCCCGACGCAAACAGGATGATGTCGGGCCAAACTTTTGGCTCTCCCATTTGTTATTTACGATTCAAAAGAGCCAGCAACAATATATCCTAAGATACGGCGACAGGCATAGTTCCCATCTTGCAATAACAATATGGAAGGTTGGCTATTTCATAACAATAATAAGCTTCGTAGTTAATTTTGGAACAAAAGGGGATTCTATTTACGTAAAGACACCTTTATATAAATAATAGATCTACTTAAGATATAAGACGTCATACTTATATGCACGTAAACGTAGTCTATTGAATATGTTTGGGTGTAACATAAGATTTCAAGAAGAGGCAAGTCGAAGAAATAATAATATATAAATAAATATTTCACAACATCACATACATTGAACTGACTCCGAGATAGGCAGCTCAAGCACCTGTGTTACGGATATCAGAATCAACAGTGGGATTACAAATATATACATATAATATTTTTCTTTTGTAAATACATACTATAATACATAGCAAACACTCAGACCAATACAAACAAACATGTTCATGCACACAAATGTTTGTACTGTGCGGGGATCGAACCCGCAACCCTTGTATCAGAGGCAGCGTTCACTACCTGTTCCAATTGGGTCGTCAAATAGAAATAAACTAGATATTACGATTTCATATAATTATACTTCAGAAAATAATAAGATGCAATATGACTTCAGCATTCTATACAGCATTTATCATAGAGGTGCTCTGAGAAACTGTTTGATCAACTCCCTGCAACTGAATTTTTACAACGAACCCCACGCAAACGATTGTCTTTCCATCCTCATCATCTCGACGGATAGCGTTCTTAGTACAGTGCGTTTCTCGCGGAACTTTCTACTACGTACCTCAGTTTTGTCCAACGGATTGGCTGCAGGCGTATTTCCCGACGGGTTCGACTTAGAGACCTTTTAAAAACAGAGCGTTTTCTTTTTTAAATGGCCAGGAATATACTGAGTCCGTGCCACCAAAGAAGGCCCGTGAAAAGCGCGCTTGAGTCGCCATCAACATTCGAATTTGAGCTTTGTATTCAAAGACACACGGAATCTCAAATTGTAGTTCCGTATTCTTCCGCGAGACTTCTTTCGTAGCCCGGACTCTTCTTACTAATAGATGACCCGCTTGCCCATTTATCACCTCTACCATTAAAAAAAAAAACTAAAAACCCGAGCGAATGGCGTCGTGTGTCTTATTATTTAGACGGTAACGGTATTCGAGACGTTCGCCTGGTATTACAAATCTTCAAAGAACTACAAACGACACAAAGACGGTATTTAAGCGACTTTCTAGTAACATGAAAGATTTCAGATAATATGGCGAACAGAAATAGCTCTCAGGGACGAGAAAATATGAAGTTTATTAATCCGGGTATTTTCCCTGCGTTGCTTTTAGTATGATGAAAGTTGGTGCGGGAGTCCCCAGTGCCGTATAAGTCCATTAAGCAAATGGATAGAACGGAAATGAGAGCTCGTTTTTAATTTCGTTGTCATGTAAATAATGCTGATAATGTGTCCCCTGCCGGTTTTCTTATTAATTAGTGCTTTTGCTAAATTAAAAAACGCCGCTTTGGAGTATTTAACGCTCCTTTTATATAAAACGTTGTTCATAAATGGTCCTGTCTAATACAGAAATGTAATTAGCATTTAGTAGTTTACGTCGCTTATATTTGGCCCTTGTTTTGTCCAAAGTATTGCTTTTGTCTGTTACCTTGTGTTCTGTACTTAGGTATAACCAAATTTTTAAAAAGTCTTTACACACCGTGAAATTACGATAAAATTAAGGTCATTGAATAATTATGAATGATGACCTTTAAAAGCAACGCAGTATCTAGTCCAAATAAGCATGAAACTTGTGTAAAAAGGAAAGCCAAGATTATTAAATCAATTGCAAACAGAAATATACTATATTGATAAGATTATGAAATAAAAAAGGCGAAAACTTCAATTAGAATGCATGCGTACTCTCATTTTTTAAATCAGGTATCCAGAACATATAAGTTGCAGATTACAAATTATTTAGTTACCTAGGTACATAATATCCGTATTTTTAAAAAGCACTAAATTACACAATGTCCGCTGCTCTAGCCACGCCTCCTAACTAATCAAATTGTTCACAATAGGTAAGGCAAGTTTACAAACAATAACCAGCTGGACTCGATCTGAACTAAAAAAAAATCCTCACTTATTTGTTAAAACACAAAGAGAAAGGAAGTGATTTGATAAAATTGATAATTAGGTATTGCTGAACATGTAAAAAAATTAATAATAAAGAATAAAATTGATTATTTATTTAAAGTACAATGGCGAATTTCCATATACATTTTATTAGTTTTTTTTTCTGCTTCTTGGTATGGAAAACAATAATATAATGCTTATGTTCGTCAACAGATTGATGGCGATACACGATCGTCGTAAGTCTGGAAATTAAGGTGTTCCAGTTTGAGGTTATGTCTGAAGAAGTAAGATGTATCTAATTGAAGAAAAAACAAAACATTAACAGTATTTTTATGTGCAATAATCTACATTAAGCAGAGTTGCAAGAAGTCAGGGGTTTCTTTTGACCAGGAGTCCAATTCTCGTGCTCGTGATATTTTGAAAACATGGCGGATATCACCTGAAAACCATACAAAAAAACTATGTTTTAGTGATATATGTTGTATGAAAAGAAATGTCACGAGTCCGAGAATTGAGCTCCAGATGTGAAACCTCAAAAGCCCGTTTCACACTTACTGCCACACTCAGAGTCGTTGATTAACTTAGTTGGCTACTTAAGAAAAAATACTGACACTTATTTTGATACGCATAAAGGCTACCGATACTAAAGTTATTGAACATTAGCTTAAACGACGTCTCTGAATGCGGCCGATAGTCCGCGTATTGCGCGCGAAGAAACCGCGAACACGAAGTGTGAAACACATGTTATAATAGACATAGGTAAAAGATATGTTTTGAATTGATATTTTTTCTGGACACAGTCAGAACTGGATGAAAGTCTGAAAAATGTTAGGAATTTATACGAGATCATTTCGTAATAAGTAATTTAATTATAAGACAATAAATAACTCAACAATTATTTCGTCATTGTTCTAAAAAAATTAAAGCACCTTTTTCTGCACTTCCACTAATGATTTACTGACAATCTTACTTACCATGCGCCTTGCAACGTCTCATATCGTAGGCCAAGACTAATTCTGGGTTGCTGAGCCATCAATGTAAGTAAGAATGAATATGACGTCACGTTTAATAAGTCTTTGACGGCGCACGCTTGCCGAAGCGTAGCTCCTTAGCAGCCAGAGTTGCCATTCAGTCGATCAGTTAGCACTGTCGGAGCACGTGTTAACTGATTTTCCTGGCTGCGCTCAGGAGAGCTGCATTGGCTGGATTTTGATTCTTAAATTAGCCACAGATACATCTAAATGGCTGGGAAGAAAAATACTTAAGCATGTCTTTGAATCGACTTAAAAGAACAGTGTAGAGCGCGTGAAGGGTTACCGCGACGCGCATAGGGTTAGGCGTGACGTCCGATCTCTCTGTCTCGCTCCCGCTCTCCCGTTCCTGCTAGCATCGTACGATGCGCGCACCCGCAGTAGCCCCGCCAGTCTCAGCCACGGCTTCCCGACGCACGGATGTACTTGGATACACGCTCGCCCGCTGAGATTTTGTCGGATACCTAATTGTTACAACTTTGAAATAAAGCTGTGTATAAAATGTAACGCCTTTCGCATTATAACAGTTTTTTTTTTACTTTTTTATGCATAAAGCAGCAAATGAGCAAGTTGGTTACCTGTTGTTAAGTATTCACCTCTGCTGGTCGTCTGGTCAGAGCGGCCGCTGATTTGGCTACCTATCTCGGAGTCAGATCAAAAATAAACGAGCATATTTCTTCTAAAAGGCCACCAACAAATAGAATTATATTTTCGTAGCTTCATGCTTCAGATATATAATAAACAACATGTAGTACTTTTATCCTGCAGGCAACTCGCACGTTTTTTAAAGAAATAAATAAAAGTAAGTCATTTGACTATTACTTCATACCAGTCTCCCGCGCGCCGACCCGTCATTCTTTTTTCGTGCGCGGCAACTAACGCACACTCACCCCCATAATTATTACAAAAATCATTAATTGGTAATTAAGTGAAAATGCCGAAACGACGAAATACTGACGAAAAGATCGATCAATATTACGCAAAGATTAGAAAATTACAAAACAGAAAAGTAGGACGTCGTCGCGTGATTGTGTACTCATCGTCAGATTCCGAGGAAAATTTGGGTAAGTACGAAAGTATCTATTTATTACAAAGTGAGAATTTAGTGGAACAATTTTAAAGAGAGTTTGAAGCTTACCTGGAGGTTACTCGCGGGGTATCACGATGGTTTAGCATGACGCAATAAAATACCTGGAGGTTGACCGCGGGTTAACACGAAGGTTAAAAAACAACTATTATACAGGGAGTCCACGTCTATAAGCGTTCCTGGATGTTAACCAGGGGTTAACACGATGGTCTAGCTTAACGTACAAACATTATTTACAAAGTTAATAACCGTATTATCTAAATTTCCTATCACGGAAGAAAAATTAGAAATTTTATCAAGTACCCTCAAGTTTTAATAAAATGTTTTCTTTAAACAGAAAACGGAACCAGACCTGTGGAGTCACAAAATGATGTCTTCCCTGCGCCTGAAGTACCTTTTCCGATAACTCCTCCGCAAGCAGCGTCGCCGACGCCGCCGTTGCCCGCATCTGTGACGCGATCGCCTCATCGCGACGAGACCGACCCCGCCGTTCCGCTGGACCAGGTTTTACCTAATCAAGAGGTGAATAGGGAGTCTAGTCCGGAACTTGACCCGGATTTACTAAATGCCTTAGGGGAGGAAATCGACGACAACCCAATTTACGGCCCGAATATACATAGTAAATTAGCCCAACGCTGGCTACCTATCCTTAAGAAAGGATTAAACTCCGAAACTAAAGAAAAACTCCTTAAGGAGTACACTGTCCCAGAAAACTGTAAATTATTAAAGGCGCCGTCGTTAAATCCTGAAATTGCAGTCGCTGTCGCAGATTTCATAAAAAATCGAGACCTAAAGATGAAAACTAAGCAGGATCAACTAGGTCTTGGCATTTCCGCGGTAAATAAAGCTATGGCCTCACTATTGACTGGGGATGACAAGGTGCAAACACTAAAAGACCTGTCTGATGGCTGCCGAATATTAGCCGATTTGCATTTTGTTGAAACTCGAGCAAGAGCAAAACTTCTTACTGCCGGATTAGACAAATCGTTTCTGACGATTATTCAAGGACAAGAACGGGATGAAACTCTCTTTGGCAATTCTTTGGGAGAAAAAATTAAAGCCTCCAAGGCGATTGAGAGACAAGGTCTCCTTATCAAAAAGCCCCCGCCACCGAAGCCGTCAACGTCTAGTGCCCCCGCAACACCAGCCGTCCGTCCTCGTTACCAGGGAAACTGGCCGGCCCCTCCTCGATACCCGCAGTCGGGCAGGGGGGGGCGCAGCACACCGTATCGAAGCCAGTATCGGCGTGTTCCGGCACCGGCGCCACCAACGTCGAGCCGTCGATCAACATCGACACCAACGGCCAACAATCGACGTGCCCCTACTCATCATTAGCACAGGTACACGCTGGAAGATTACAGCATTTTTATGATTGTTGGCTTAACGTCACACAAAATCCGGTCATACTTGATTGGATTTATAATGGCTATAGTATACCTTTTACTCGAGACGTAGTTCAGTATAAAACACATCCTAACACATTTTCAAATAATGAAAAGCAGGAAATGACATTAGCTATTCAAAATTTAATAGAATTAGGTGCAGTTAGACAATGTGAACCTCAAGTAGATCAATTTGTCTCTAAAATTTTTCTAGCGCCGAAATCTAATGGAGGCTATAGATTTATTTTGAACTTAAAAGAATTAAATAAGTTCGTCGCTAATTCCCATTTCAAAATGGAAGATCATAGGACGGCTTCAAAAATGATACCACATAACGGATATATGGCCACTATAGACCTTAAAGAATCATATTTACTTGTTCCAATTAATCCAGACCATCATAAATACCTAAGATTTCAATTTGAAAATACGAATTCATTATTATTGACCTTTGAATTTTCAGCTATGCCTTACGGTCTGTCATCCGCACCACGTACATTCACCAAGATAATGAAAGAAGTCATAGGTCATCTTAGAAATCGTGGCTTTAAATCTGTTATTTACCTCGATGACCTATTATGCATAGGTAACAGTTATGAAGAATGTCTTGAAAATGTTAATGAGACCCTCAATATACTTAACTGTTTAGGCTTCGTCATAAATTCCGACAAAAGTTGCTTGAAACCCCAACAATCGTGTAATTTTTTGGGTTTTATTTACAAATCTACAGATATGACAATATCATCAGACAAGCGTAACAATATATTGAAATTGGTAAAAAAGTTTTCTCAAGTATCCAACTGTGTTATACGCGATTTTGCTCATCTAATAGGTACGCTTACTGCAGCGTGTCCAGCTGTAAGATACGGTTGGCTTTACACTAAAGCGCTTGAAAGACAAAAATATTTAGCTCTCATGAGTAATAATAATAGATATGATGCAAAGTTCAAGCCTCATAATGATATAATAACGGACCTGAAATGGTGGGAAAACAATATTCTTTCTACGTCAAACGCACTCCTAGTACCTAACTTTGACCTAGAAATCTTTACAGACGCTTCCAGAACAGGCTGGGGAGCTTTCTGTGAAAATAAGCGTACCGGTGGTAGTTGGACAGAAGACGAGATTAAATTTCATATCAATTATTTGGAGCTTTTCGCAGTTTTCCTAGGCTTAAAGTGTTTTGCTCGTGATACAATTGTAATATACTATTACGAATCGATAACACAACTGCTATCAGTTATGTTAACAAAATGGGAGGAATTCAGTTTCCCCACTTGAATGACCTGACAAAGAACATTTGGCAATGGTGCGAGGAGCGAAATATTATGATATTTGCAACTTATATCAACACAAAAGATAATGTCGAAGCTGACGCAGAGTCTAGAAGAGTGAACCCGGACATCGAATGGCAGTTGTCCGATTCTCAATTTAAGATATTGACCACAGCATTTGGAAAACCAGCAATCGACCTTTTCGCTTCTCGCACTAATGCCAAATGCAAAACTTATGTCTCTTGGAGACCAGACCCCGATGCCACCACAATAGATGCTTTTACGTTGAACTGGAAATCAATGTTTTTTTATGCATTCCCCCCATTCACCATGATTCTGAAATGCCTGCAAAAAATCACAAGTGATGAAGCCGAAGGCATTTTTGTTTTCCCTCAATGGCCTACACAGCCGTGGTTCCCATTGCTGAAAAGTTTAATTCGTTCTGACATTATTAATTTTGTCCCTAATATCGATTTTCCGTCCTCCTCTAGGACTCGACAACCGAAGTTTACCCTGGGTGCAGCGCTGCTCTCCGGACGGCGTTCACCGCAAGAGGAACACCGCGTCAGTCATTAGACCTAACAATGGCATCTCTTGCTCACAACACCCTACTTCAATATAACGGGACCTATAAACTTTGGTGGCACTACTGCGGCAGAAATAATATAAACCCATATAAAGGTTCAGTGTCCTCCGTCATAATTTTCCTTACTGAACAATTTGATAAAGGTTCTGCTTATGCATCGTTAAATACCCACAGATCAGCGCTGTCATTATTGTTAGGTAGCAACCTAACTAATAATGATCAAGTGAAAAGAATTCTTAAAGGAGCTTACAGACTTAGGCCTGCCACGCCTAAATATTCTTCCACGTGGGATCCTCAGGTTGTGTTAAATTACATTGCAGATTGGGCACCAAATAGAGATTTAACACTGGAAAAAATTACGTTAAAATTAGTGACATTATTAGCATTATGTACAGCGCATCGTGTTCAGTCATTCTCTCTCATAAAATTAGAAAACATCCGAATAGGGCATTCAGCTGTTCAAATAGGCATTACAGATGCAATAAAAACTTCCGCATCCGGACGTGAACAACCGGTCCTAATCCTACCTTATTTCTACGAAAATAGAGCTATTTGCCCCGCCACCGTCATAGAAGACTATATCTATGTGACGAGACAATTAAGATCGACATCAACGAATAACCTTATACTTACATACAAACGTCCGCATAAACCAGCTACCTGTCAAACCATCAGCAGATGGATTAAGAAAGTGCTGGGTGCGAGTGGCATAGATATATCGACATTCACCGGACACTCGACGCGGCACGCCGCTACATCTGCGGCCCATACTGCCGGTATTCCCTTAGATACCATTCGAAAAACGGCAGGCTGGACCAATCGATCACAAACATTTGCCAAATTTTACCATCGGTCGATACTAAATACAAACATAAATAGTTTTGCCCGATCAATTTTATATAATGAATCATAAAATGAAGCTGATCAGTTCACGTGATACCTATGTTTTTGTTAACAAGCGTTAAATAATTAAGAATAGAATGACCTGTTTAGTTTAGTTTATAAGTACTTTATTTTGAAATTTAAGTACCTATGTTATGGCAAAATAGGCATTAATCAAATTATCGAAGTGAAATTACATTGTAATTAGGTTGGCAAAATAAAACTTATTTATATACTAGTAATAAACAGTGTTTATTTTCCTTCACAAAATTTTCTGCTCTAAACATCTACATGTTGTTTATTATATATCTGAAGCATGAAGCTACGAAAATATAATATGTGATTAAACGAACTTGCAAAGTGAAGTTCGATCAATATTATATGAGTAAGCTTCATGCGAAGATATATAATAAACAACATGTAGTACTTTTATCCTGCAGGCAACTCGCACGTTTTTTAAAGAAATAAATAAAAGTAAGTCATTTGACTATTACTTCATACCAGTCTCCCGCGCGCCGACCCGTCATTCTTTAGAGTATGCAGAAAAAGGGAGTTTAACAAAATTTTCCCTTTGAGGGTTTGGGTGGGAGGGTGTATATATCTTCGCATGAAGCTTACTCATATAATATTGATCGAACTTCACTTTGCAAGTTCGTTTAATCACATATTATTGTAACTTCAGAAAGCCAATCAGTATCAACTAATTATTAGCTATTACGAGTACACCTTCACTCTACACTAGACTGCATCGATGGCGCCGTGTGTAGTGCGTCGCACTTAACATCTACAGCTGCGCTTTAGGGGTCCCGGGTTTGATCCCCGAGTCGGGCTAAAATTTGTGCCTGAACCGATATTTTCGTCAGTACATAGTCTGTAAGTTGGCGGTCTTGTACGCCCTGCCTCGTAAAACAGGTAAAACCGTTGGTGCTGCGCCTAATCCGTCATCGATCGTGTCTTTTTAGTAAAGTAGTAGTAAAGTATCAGCCATATATCATAGTATCATACTGTCCCACTGCAGGGCATAGACCTCCAACGTAGAAATAAAGTCATCACTACTATGATGGGATTAGTGGCTACGAGGGGTCCTCGACGAGAAGACCGTCAAGGGGACAAAGCTTAAGGTGGTGTCCGCACGGGATCTGCCTCGACCCATTAAGATGGCCTGGAAGACTCGATCCACCACGATCGAGGTTTCCAGGCTATTAGGGATGATGCAGAAGAGCGTGCCGGGACTCCGGACGGCGAACTGGCGGATAGTGGACACCAAGGTGGAAGGGACCACTACCCGTCGGATCGTGATGATGGATGGGGCATCAGCGGACCTCATCAAAGAAAGGGATTTCTACATCAATCTGGGAATCTCCGCCTGCCTCTTCAAACTCCTTGAGGAGGTGGATAGAAAGGGGGATGATGAGGAGGTGGAAGATCTCCTGGATGATGTAGAGGAAGGGAGGGCAGAGACTGCAAGGATGGGCATGGGGGGGCCGACCGTCGAACGGGACCTGGTCGAGACACCCGCGCTTGCCTCTCGGCGAGATGCGGGATGTTCTCCCAGGTCAGAAGATGTGGTGGGGGCGATCGACTCGCTCCACTTGGGCATCACCTCTCCATCGCCAATGGAAGAGGAGAGGCTGCTCTCGGAGTAAGAGTACACCATGGAGCTACGGTTAGTACAAATTAACCTACATCACTGTAGAGCAGCGACTGCCCTCCTGGCTCGCGAGCTCCAAAGGCGAAAGTATGACATTGCCCTAATACAAGAACCTTATTTATATAAGAGTGAAATTAAAGGGCTACATGGAGTTGGTGGTACTGTGTACCATAATTTTTCAATGAATAACATGAGGACCTGCATATATGTCAGAGATGGAATAAATGCGGTGCCTCTAATGAATTTCTGTTACAGGGATCTGACAGTCGTCAGAATCCAGAAGGAGGGGGGGGACAGAGGGGAAGAGGGGCAGAAGTTTGTATTAGCATCAGCTTACCTTCCCTACGAAGAGGCGGAACCCGCGTCACAGGAGCTACAGGACCTGGTAGGTCAAGGCAGCCGGGAGAACTGGGAGCTCGTAATCGGGTGCGACGCCAACGCACATCATGTAGTCTGGGGGAGCTCAGACATCAACAGAAGAGGGGAAAAATTATTTGACTATCTGGTAAGCTCTCCTTTACATATCATAAATAAAGGCAATAAGGCAACTTTCTTCAATGCCCAGAGGTCACAAGTCTTAGACCTGACGCTGGCCAATGCGAGAGCGTTGTCAAATATTGAAAATTGGCATGTATCAGATGAGGTCTCACTTTCGGATCACAACTACATATGTTTCAGGTACAGAACAGACAAAACCTTTGCAACTGTACCAGGGAAGAATCCTAGGAACACAAACTGGGAGGATTTCAAAACGGACTTAAGATCAGTACTAGGAAAACCTGAAAGCAATCTAAATACAATAATAGATATTGAGCTAGAAGCTGACAGGATATCAAATGCGTTAGCTATGACGTGGCAGGATAACTGCCCAGAAGGCAAAGTGATTGGCAAGAGGCTACCATGGTGGACCCAGGAGGTGGCTCAAATTAGAAAAGAAACAAGGAGGGCGTTCAATGAGGCTAAGAGCAAGAACGACTTCACACAGTACAAAAAAGCACTAACGCGTTACAGCAGTGCGGGTCGTAAAGCCAAAAGAAAAGCTTGGAGAACGCACTGTGAAAAGATATGCTCAATCCCAGAGGGGATGAGGCTTACAAAGGCAATCTCCATTTCTAAAGCTATTCCACTAGTAACGGTGAAAAAAGCAAATGGGGAAAGCACAGATACTGGGAAAGAAACCCTAAGGATAATGACGAATATCCATTTCCCCGGCTCAGAGGTCTTGCAAGGGACAGAGGATGCTATCAGCATAGAAGACCAAAATAGGAAAACGGCTAAGAGCGATTGGCTCACAGCGAAAAATGTAGTAGACGAAAGCAAAGTCAGCTGGGCGCTAAAGAGCTTTCAACCTTTTAAAGCACCTGGACCAGACGGAATATATCCTATCGTGCTACAACATGGGATTGCTATTCTAAACCCACACTTATGTAGGCTATACAGAGCATGCGTAGCATTAGGATACATACCCAAAAGGTGGAGACATGTAAAGGTAATATATATATACCAAAACCAGGAAAACCGAACTACGAGGAACCAAAGGCGTTCAGGCCGATCAGTCTTCAATCCTTTCTGCTAAAGGCATTGGAGAAGATGATTGACAAACATATAAGGGATGGCCCCTTAAGGAAGTTTCCGCTGCATGAACTGCAATGTGCATATCAGCCGGGAAAGTCAACAGAAACAGCATTACACCACGTAGTGAGTAGGGCAGAGGCTGCACTGGAATCAAAGGAATTGTGTCTGAGTATTTTTGTTGATATAGAAGGGGCCTTCGACCGCACAACCTTTGAGTCTATAAGAAATGCAGCAAAAATACATGGCATAACGGAGACTATCTGCAGGTGGATAGACTGCATGCTTAGAGGTAGAATAATCCATTCAGAACTACAAGGTGAGAAATTAGTAGTGAAGACCACAAGAGGATGCCCCCAAGGGGGAGTCCTATCCCCCTTACTCTGGAGCTTGGTTGTGGACACACTAATCAAAAAACTCAATGAAGGTCCGCTGTTCACAGTTGGATACGCAGATGATCTGGTCATCATGATAAATGGGAAATTTCCCAGTACGGTATCGGAACTATCGCAAAACGCAATGAGGATTCTCGAAGAATGGTGCAAAAAAAATCACCTATCGGTGAATCCAGAGAAAACCACGCTAGTTCCGTTTACGAGAAGGAAAAAAATGGAGGGTCTCAAAACACCAACTCTATATGGAACACAACTTCATAGTTCGAAAGAAGTTAAGTATTTAGGTGTGATCCTAGATAAAGAACTGAATTGGAGCAGCCACATGGACAACGCCATTAAAAAAGCTCTAAGGGTGTTCAATATGTGTCGGACAACCTATGGAAAAACATGGGGACTAAAGCCGAAGATATTAAGATGGATATACACGATGATGGTCAGACCAATACTGACTTATGGTAGCATTGCATGGTGGTACAGAACAAGGCTCAAGACCTGCCGGAATACACTGGGAAAGATGCAGAGAACGGCATGTCTTGCAATCACGGGAGCATTCAAAACAACTCCAACTGCAGCAATAGAGCTCCTGCTAGACCTTCCGCCACTGCATATAGTGATAGAAACAGAGGCAAGGAAAGCTGCTCAAAGGCTAAAAATAGCAGGAATATGGGACGAAACCAAACCTCGAACCAGACACACTAAATGGAACGAGGCACCTCATCTCAACAGGATAACCCAAATGGGATATGATAAGATATGTCCCAGATATAGGTTTCAAAAGGATTTCAAGATAATCATACCAACTAGGGAAGAGTGGAAAAAGAACCCACCAAAACCTGAAAAGGACAGTCTGATCTGGTACACAGATGGTTCCAAGATGGAGACAGGTACTGGAGCAGGCGTTTACGGACAAAACTATGAAGAAAGTCAAAGTATGGGAGAAATGGCAACAGTTTTTCAAGCTGAAACGTATGCCATAATCACATGTACAAGGAGGAATATAAACCTTAAAGCAAAGAATCGTACTATATACATTCTTAGTGACAGCCAAGCGGCACTGAAGGCATTGGCCAAGCCGAAAGTGGAATCTAAGTTGGTGTGGGATGCCATCAAAACCCTAAACTGCTTAGGACGACACAACAAGGTAAGGCTATTGTGGATACCGGGTCACGAGGGCTACACAGGAAACGAAAAGGCAGATGAGCTAGCAAGATAAGGCTCTAAAGCAAAATACATTGGACCGGAACCTTTTGTTGGACTATCGAGCTGCACCATCAGTATGGCCTTCCGGCAATATGTATGCGAAGAGCAAGCTAAGGAATGGAAGAAAACACTAGGAATGAAACATTCAAAGGCCTTCATAGGAGACAATACAAAAATATGGAGGAAATATATTCTCGGAGGCAATAGACAACAGACAAGGATGCTCATAGGAGCGTTAACAGGGCATTATGCAACGAACAAAATGCTGATGAAGATGAACATGACATCGAACAGCGACTGCAGAGCATGCAAGGAGGAGACGGAAACCATAGAACATCTTTTATGTGAATGCGACTCACTAGCCAGAGGCAGAATGTGTCTTCTAGGTAACGCTTATCCTAAACCAGGAGACTACAGGCACTTCAATCCGAAAGACATCGTGATGCTGATGAAACGAATCTTTCGTGAGTAAGAGCGCAAAAGAAAGGGGAGGTACAAAAGATCCCTTAGGGTCGACGTGCCCCATGAAAATGGCCCCTAACAGATAAGATAAGATGATGGGATTAGGCCTAATCACCACACTTGCCAAGTGCGGATTGGTGATCACATATTCGAGCTATATTCGATAAATTCGAAACATACTTTTGGCTCGACCCGGGAATCGAACTCAGGACCCCGAGATCATGGCCCGGTACTTAAACCACTAGAACAACAGGGCGCCTATTTAGTGTTCGGTTAACAAAATACATCTATTTACCAAGTTACAATACTTCTTATAGTTTCGGAAAAAAGTAGCTGTGATATACAGTCGGACGGACAGACGGACAGACGGACAGACGGACAGACGGACAGACGGACAGACGGACAGACGGACAGACGGACAGACGGACAGACGGACAGACGGACAGACGGACAGACGGACAGACGGACAGACGGACAGACGGACAGACGGACAGACGGACAGACGGACAGACGGACAGACGGACAGACGGACAGACGGACAGACGGACAGACGGACAGACGGACAGACGGACAGACGGACAGACGGACAGACGGACAGACGGACAGACGGACAGACGGACAGACTTGACGAATCTGTAAGGGTTCCATTTTTTTGCCATTTGGCAACGGAACCCTAAAAATGAAAGTTTATTTGCTAGTGAATCTTATCTCGACTCAACAACGTAGGTTTAATGAGGTTCTCCACTTCCCCAGCGCACGCTCGCTCGGGCGATGCTCCTTAGCCCAGCGGCTCAGCGCACCGAGTCGCGGCACTGCCGGAGCATGTGGCTACTCGACTATCTCCGCATGCCTATGCACTGGAGAGCCGCTTGGGCACGGTTTTGAATTTTAAATCATGTTGGTTATTAGTTGCAGATTTAGAGCTTGCTTTAAATTTAGATTGGCCATTTTATTTTAAATCGATTCAATCATACTCATTATAATTTTTTTTAAAGAAACCTTTGTCGAGTAAGATATTCTTAATAACAACTAATTAGGATAATTACGTTTTCGTCTAGACAAAAATGGCTATTTTATTCTACCAATCACTGACCTTGTCTGTCGTATAGGATAATCAATATAAGAATGTTTTTTTTTCTAAAAACATTAGGGTCTGTCGTATTTTGAGATATCCAAAATAAAATATCTAATAGCACCTAGTTGTAAACTAAATATTCGGTTTTTTATTTTTACATTATGGCAGACAAACGAGCAGACGGCTCACCTGATGGTAAGTGAATTACTGCCGACCATAGACATATGCCACGTGGGCATCAAAGATGCGTTGTCGGCTCTTAAGGGAGGAATAAGCTACTTTCTTGAAGATCACCAGGTCGTATCTGTTCGGAAACACCATCGATATATTTTAAATATATCAGATATTTTATAACCGTAGGAGAGCCATGCTTCGGTATGAATGGGCCTGCTCGACCGGAATGATACCACGGTCTCACAGAAAACCGGAGTGACGCAGCACTGTGTTGTATTTCGCTGCGTGAGTGAGAGTACCGAAGGCCCAATCCGGGAGAAAAGGGGGTTTGAAGGTTGGCAGCGCACTTGTGACTCCACTGGTATCGCGGGTGTCTATGGATAGCGGCAATCGCTTACCATCGGGCGATCCGTTTGATCGTCTGCCACCTATAATCACAAAATACAAAAGACTGAAAAACCTAAGCCACCTAACCTAGTTGTCTTATAATGTAACTGTATCGATTAATAAAATAAAATAGCGAAGCTTAATTTTTTTTTTTCGTTTCCGGGCAAAATTAAGCACACTCATAAATCCAACCTGCATATTTCATTAAAAAAATATATGTTTGTTTTTATTAAAAGTGCTAAGTTTTCTTGGAAGGCCAGTTACATTAAAGTGACGGGTAGGGCGCACTAGCAACGCCATTTAATTTAAATTGATAGCATCTAAACCATAGTGATTATATTCTCTTTGATCTAAACTGGATATCTTCTTAACAATTTCGAAGTTCGAGCATCTCGAAAAGAACCTATACTATTAATTCCATACTTACAATTAACTTTTTGGTCTGCATCATACTTGAAATATGAATTAACGCCAAAAACGGCCACGTTACGGCCAAAGATAATTATAAGTATTAAATAAATTAGTATATACCTATATTTTCCGAAAAAGATATCCGGTTTAATTGCTATCAATTTAAATCGATTGGCTAGTTAGGGCCACCCGTCGCCTAAAGGCATAAAAAAAATTAAAAAATAAAAGAAAATACTTATTTTTCTATAAACTGGTTGTCTTTTGATTTATTAAGCCGTCTAATCGGATTTCGAGGCTCATTGTTGATTTCCTTCGTGCCGAACCAAAAAAAAATTCCCCGCGACAGCAACTCCCAGCTTATGGGCCGCAGTGAACTGTTCCGTAGAAAATCTCGCCCGGTTTTTTAATTCTCTGCAACGAAAAAACATAATGAAATAAAACGAGATGACGCCGGAAAATTGCGGAATCAACGTTCTTTTTTAATTCTCTTTTGTCGTTATCATCGCTGACCTTTTCAGACTATGTCAGGAATAAACAGTGTTTCAAATGATTTTAATTATATTAAGTGCGGAGTATTTTAAGTACTACTAACCTAACTACCTACATAGATGTTCATTTCACACTAATGGCCGCTCACAGCTCGGGTGACTTTTGGATTGTCACAAAAAGATGTTTTTAAACTCATTTTTATCCCATTAGCTATTTAGTCCATTGAAAATAAACATTATAATAATAATAATAATTCTCACAACATCTCATACGTTGACCTGATTCCGTACTAAGTAGCTTAAGCACTTGTGTTACAGATATCAGACAACAGAGGAACACAAATATACACTTAAATACATATATTACACCCAGACACCGAACAAACACAAGTGTTCATCGCACGAATGTTTGTCCAGGGTGGGGATCGAACCCACGACCTTTGGCGTAAGAGGCAGGGTCACTACCGATTGCGCCATCCGGTCAGTCACATTCAAATTAATTTTAGTGTTTTGGGCATGTACAAACTTAGACTTTTATTTTTTAAATATTGAATATTTTTCTACTATCACTGTATAGATCACCATAACTTATTTCTGAGTACAATGTTAATTATTGACACAAGGTTTTTTACTGTTTTAGTACAATAGATTTATGAATTAAAATATTAGTTTTTTATCATCAAATATTAATGTTTAAATGAATAAAATCGCTTCGTATTAGGTACCTATTATATCAATGTGAATAAATAAATGAACAATAGGCTTTACCTTTCAAAAAGTGGTGTCAGATACCTAATCGTACTTATTATTTACTTCTGTTTCGCAATCTAATACACTGTGGGCCGTGTGGCCCCGGCAGAGTAGAATAGGCCACCCTCACTCTTACCGAGGTGTCGTAAAAGGCGACTAAGGTAAAGCTGCTGGCATGATCATCAGCACCCAGAGAAGGAAAACTCTGCATTTATATCAAAACCCTCGCCAACCCGTCTGCCAAGCGTGGTGAGTATGGCAATTACCCCTCATGTGATTGAGGGAGGCCCGTGCCCCAGCAGTGGGGACTTAAATGGGCTGACGATGATGGGTCGTCTCTATAGAAACGGCAAAATAAAATATCGATTCCAGCCCCAACACTCTTTGGTACCTAGATTTTTCAAACCTTCGTGCATAACTGCATATTTTTCCATCAGTTTGTCAAAGAAAACATTTTGAGGACATTAACATTTGTTTTATATGAGAGGTGGCAGACGAGCAGACGGATCACCCGATGGTAAGCAATTCCGCCGCCCATGGACACCCGCAACACCAGTGGAGTCACAAGTGGGCTGCCAACCTTTTCCCCTTCCCCTCCATTGAGCCTCAGGTAACCTCACTCACACGGCGAAACTCAGCGCAGGCGTTGCTTCACGCCGGTCTTCTGTGAGGCAGTGGTATCACTCCGGTCGAGCCGGCTCATTCATGCCTAAGCGTGGCTCTCCCACATTTATATCTATAAATAAATAAATATTTCACAACATCACATACATTGACCTGACTACAAGATAGGTAGCTCAAGCATCTGTGTTACGGATATCAGAATCAACAGCGGAATTACAAATATATACATAAAATACTTTTCTTTTGTAAATACAAACAAACACCCAGACCAATACAAACAGACATGTTCATACACACAAATGTTTGTACTGTGCGGGGATCGAATCCGCAACCCTTGGACCAAAGGCAGCGTTCACTACTACTGTTCTAAACGGGTCGTCAAATCTATCTATACTATTTATAAAGAGATAAATTCTGAAGTCTTTTTTTATGAGATAGGGGGCAGACGAGATAAAGGGATCACCTGATGGTAAGCGATTACCGCCGCCCATGGACACCTGCAATACCAGAGAAGTCGCAAGTGCGCTGCCGACCTTTTAAAAAGGAATACGCTCTTTTCTTTAAGGCTTGCAGGTCGAATCGGTCCCGAAATACCACAGAATCTTAATATATATATAATATGGTAATAATATATAATAAGGTAATCAAAGGGTTTTGTATAATCTGCCTGCCCCCATATTGCGCATCTGTTCAATTATTTATTTCTTCTTTACTATCTCAATCGAAATTTTATGCAAGCGACTGTTGCATAGATATGGAACAGATGCGCAATAATGTTATGGTAGTCGCTGAAAACCAGCGTCGGGGTTGGTCTTTTGGATCAGCACCGACTAATGCTGAGCGGCCGCCTCTTTGGCGCATACAGGGATAATGTTGTCCTACTTTTTGTTAATGATTTATGTCTAGGTTATGTTTCTAATTAAGTTTCCTTGTTTTGTATTGTGCCAAATAAAGTTTTCATTCATTCATTCATTCATTCATTCAGAAAATAGTTCATTCCATAGTTTTGTCTTACTTTCGTGCTATTCGTGCGATGAACACTTGTGTTTGTTCAGTGTCTGGGTGTCATATATGTATTTAAGTATATATTTGTGTTCCTCTGTTGTCTGATATCTGTAACACAAGTGCTTAAGCTACTTAGTACGGAATCAGGTTAACGTATGAGATGTTGTCAGAATTATTATTATTATTATTATTAAAATTGAATTTTATAATTTAACGTTATAATCATAATCGCTTGATTCATCTGCTCGTATGCCATCTATGACATAAAAAAAACCCGTTAGTCGGGTTCCCTTGCCTTAGAGTTGCAGATCATCATCCAACCGTAGTCCCTATGGTTAGATGATGATCTGCATACGTAGGTAGGTAGGACCGTGGGAGAGCCACGCTTCGGCATGAATGGGCCAGCTTGACCAGAATGATATGCCTCCCAGAAAACCGGCGTGTAGCAGCACTGTGCTGTGTTTCGTTGCGTGAGTGAGGGTACCGGAGATCCAATCCGGGGGAAAGGGGGGTTTAAGGTTCGAAGCACCCTTGTGACGCTACCTTATTGTAACCTACCGTGGGCCATAGTATTCAATCCTCTCAGGCTGTTGGTACACTAGTGCAACGTATCGGTGGAATCCGGTTCCAGACGGTGGCTGAGGCGGCTCGTAGTCGAATATGGTATCCCCAGCGGATATTCTGTGACCAGGGATGTTAATGACAAGCCAATGCAAGAACTCGCGCTCCTGTGGATCATCGCGGGAAGGTGCGTCAGGATCTATAAAAAAGCAAAATGATAATAACATTTAAATTATGCAAACAATACACTTTGGAATGATTCGTGAGTCTTCAGGAGCCTAATTCTTGTGATATGATATTTTGTTTTACTAAAAAATATATGTTTTTGCGTTTTACAATCGCAAAAACATATATTTTTTTAATAGTTCTCATACGACATCCATCATGTTTTGTTCATAAAGGAAATTCCGAGAATTGAACTCTAGGTGGGATACTCTTACTAAAAAGTACTAGCGAAGGCGTCAGAGATTCTTCGAAACTTTGCCGTAATAATACTTAGTCAAAATATATTTACCTGTAAAAATAAGCGTGTATAAGCAATTAGGGTCGGCACCCCACAAAACTTCTGGAGTTTGCTTCAACTGTGACGGCCACAAAACGTTTCCACATCTTGCCTTTAAGGTATATGAGTAACGCAACTGTGAAATGAAAATTAATTTCTGGATAACTCGATTGGATTTTATTAAAATAAAATAAATATATTGTGTATCGATCAAAGAAGGCTAAATACCGGAGTTTTATTAAGTGACTATAACTGGCACTTTTTCGCTCATTCGCACTTGACATTTGCAAAAAAAGTCACTGTGTATTGTTAAAAGTCGTGTTACATAGGTACTTACGCCAAGTGTGTTTACAGGAGAGGTTGATATAACATCTGGAATCACTTCAAAAGCTTGAAACCGCTGTTGTATTGTCGTTTGCCCACACAAACTTGATATATTAAGAAAAACTAAAAAAAGAAACATTTTAAACAAAAAAAATATATCCATGATTGTAATGTACCGCGGCTTTCATTCCACTGGCCGTAGTGATGTTTTGCTCGCAGTAAATTCATTATGCTTTTATTAAAGGTAAAAAAAAACTATTTTTGTTTGATAATAGTAAAAATTGTAATTACCATGAAGAAGCGATAAGTTCCAAATTATTCTTGGCACGTACGTAAAAAAGAAATAAATCTTGAAAAATACTCGTCACCGACATTTGTCATAAAATATTTCGTATAATTTATGCATGTTTTTGAAAAAATCTTATACATTGGACGAATGTTTATAAAACAAAATGATTTGTTTAATAGACAAAGGCACTAATATCCTTCAACATTTTTCCACTACATTATAATGTTATTGCGTAAGAGCGATGGTAGGGTCAGTGCAGTAGTCACGTGCGCCTTCTCGCACTGTAGCTATAGCATCAAAATAATTGTATGAAATTGCATGGTGCATATATTCGTATAGCGTCGCTTCGCAGAGTGGGCTCACGTGCTGAGGCGGCTCTTGTCCATGTAGCGGCCGGGTGGAATTAATATTTGGCGCCCTCTTATATCAAAATGCGGGAACAAAATGGAATAGTATGGTGCTTAAAACACGCAGTAAGCTGCGCAGTACGCACCTAGCACGTTTATACAGGGTTTTTCATTTTTTGCAACCGGGAGTGACACGCTTAGATGGGGATGAGAAAAGGCCTAGATTAGGGGCACCAGAATTAAAGATTCCATTAAAATTTTAAAATTTAATGCAAGTCCTAAGATAACTCTACCTAATTCCGGCCTCTGCAGATGACAGATTTCATTATTGTAAACATCTCGTATGCCCCAAATAAAGGCTAGAAATCTGAGGGTTTTACTCGTACTCTTCAAACTGGCTTCTTTTGTTTATTTTTGAAAACTGTCATTCCATTTTTAAAGATTTTAGGTAAGTACATACTTTAAACCCGACTACGGCAAAGCAAAAAGGAGGGTTGTTACCCGAATACGGCGAAGCAAAAAGGAGGGTTATAATTTTGACCCTCTAGAGTACTTAGAATAAACAACTAAAAAAAAAATTGCTTGACGGTACCGTGTGGGGTATCAAATGAAAGAGCTTTTTTAACACATTTCAAATATGTAATTCTCTTTACATTACTAAAAATATGTGAAATACCAAAAAACACGCTCTAACAAAGTTTAAAAACTAAAACCCGACTACCAAAAAAAACACGCTCTAAAATGTACCTACTGTAGCAAAATATATTCTTTATAAGAATAAAATAAAATCAATGTGGCATACGACCACGGCGATACGCCATAATAATTTCAGCAGAGACAATTTTCTTGTTTCGTAAATTTTAGAGCGTGTTTTTTGGTAGTCGGGTTTTAGTTTTTAAACTTTATTTTTTGCAATTTTTTTTGTATGTGATAGGTGGCTGACGAGCTGACGGATCGCCTGATGGTAAGCGATTGCCGCCGCCCATAGACAACCGCGTCACCAACTACTTTTCGTCCTACTTTGACACAAATTAATCCCCAACAATTTCTGGAGCAGTTTCAAGCTGGGCGCGTTATAACAGCCTCATGACCACATCTAACAGTAATCCTTTGAAGTATTAAACTCCCACTTTAATATAAGTTGAACAATGCGGTCGTCTATGGCTCAGGAGTAACAATGGTGAAGTTTTCGTTCTAAGACTCGTTTTATATCAGCCGGACCCTTTTGTTGTTGGGTACGTGTTGGGGCACAGCCTCTGTCATTATGACAATGTTCCTAATTTTAGAGGATCTCAGTTTGCCGGGATTCATCAGGTCTCAGTGGCGTCGACTAAACGGCATCTTTGAATTAATTTGTTTTGTGCTCGGAATTGTTGGAGTAATTTGCTAGTGTTATGGCGTTTGATACGACCCTTGATAATGAGGCCGGTCAGAAGGTTGACTTAGACTTAGGGGATTTAAATTTAATTTACTCATACAATTTTGAAAGTCTAGAAGAATACTAAG
The DNA here is from genome assembly GCA_019059595.1 of Marasmia exigua. Lineage (NCBI taxonomy): Eukaryota > Metazoa > Arthropoda > Insecta > Lepidoptera > Crambidae > Marasmia > Marasmia exigua. The sequence goes on along the minus strand of CM032473.1, from coordinate 5,308,180 downwards.
GTAAATACTATAATCATCGACATAATATTTTCTTCTTTGGTAATTTTTTTCAGTAATTTACTATAACCGTAAAGGTTCACCTGATCTTCCTGCCTGAAGTATGTATTTTAGCTGGCTCAAGTTCGACACACAGTAGTGTATAGAGTAGGTACTAATCAGTGTTCTCCGTGGCAAAGAAACCACTAATTAAAAGGCAAAACATTGTCTTTTAGAATTGTAATAAAATAAATATAACATTACCATATTTTAGTTACTCTGAAAAAAAAATGTTCGCGCTTCGTCTTATCAACACTCAAATGAAACTATGATATAATTATGATCTAGTGTTGCCGTATAATCGATTGTACGTCGATTATTAATAAATTACGCAAATGGGGCCCAAATAATTTAATAATCAATTATACTATCGACAGTATCGATACTATCGATTTTCATTTTTGGTTACATCGATTAAATCGATACATGAATTAAGCCGTCTTAATGTATTGACTTCTAGAAATAATTGCAGATTGATCGATCATAATCGATATTATCTATAGAGATAATTTCGATTATGATCGATCAATCTGCAATTATTTCTAGATATAATCGTTATTCAAAGAGGTAGGTCTAAGAAAGCATAATATAAATGACGATTATATCAAGAAATAATTGCAGATTCATCGAACATAATCGATAGTACAATCGAGAAATAGATTATTAAGGGTGAGAATAATCGACTAATCGATTGATAATTCGGCAACACTAATATGATCTTACAAATGTCTTAAAGTATAAGCATAGAAAATATTTTTTTCATAGTTAATAAGCAGCAAGCTAGGTTTCCGTTGAACTAAGCTCAGATTAAGCTAGACCCAGCTCATTGTCGACTGCATGCCCAAGATAGCGGTTATACTCACGTCCCGAGTACATATTACAGCGCCCATTACAAGGGCACGTAATTACCTATATTCTGTATACACCGTACGTACCTATGGTGTCCATAAGTTCAATTTTACGAAGGTACGTCTCTTTTCCCAAATGACTACAAGCAAATTTTTTATGTCTTATGTAGGTAGCATACGGATCACTCGATGAGCAGCGATGTCATCACCAGTGTAGTCTATTAACATTAACATTAGCATCACAGTACATGTTTGACTGTATCCTTACTAATATTATAAAGGCGAAAGTTTGTTTGGATGGATGTATGGATGGATGTTTGTTCCTCTTTCACGCAAAAACTACTAAACGGATTTTAATGAAACTTTACAGTAACGTAGCTTATAGATCAGAATAACACATAGGCTATAATTTATAAAGATATCTATAAGACCTTGCTTTTATTCGAATTACACGCAGACGAAGTCGCGGGCAAAAGCTAGTTATGTATATTTTTAATAATCTGGATTTTTTCCAAAAAAATCTGATAAACATAGCCTGAACACCAGAAATAAACATAGGCTTGCTGTTCCAAATCTCTGACTTCATAAGGTTGGTAATTCATTTGTCGGAATGAGTATTAAAATATTTAACAAGTTACCACAAAAGCTTGTTGACTTACCAATGCCTAAATTTAAAACACAAATTCAAAATTATTTAATTGCAAAACCCTATAATACAGTTGATGATTATTTAAATGACAAGAATTTGTGGAAATGATAAACTGTTCGCCTACACCTTAGACATTCTAATGGATATTTATTGTCGGACATAAAATCGACTTATTTATGCGAGTAATATAGAAACAATAACATTGTATTAAAATATTTGGCAATTAAAAAAAGTAACTTTCGAGTTTCTTGCTGGATCTTATCGTCAGAATTAACTTTCCGATTCCGGTGGTAGAATCACATTAAATATGTATATTCATTTCTTAGTTTATTTTATGTATCGACATATATGTGTAATTACATGTATATTATACTTACAAATAAATAGTTATAATTTTCAATGTATGACGATTTGAAAGTCCCTGTATGTATACAAGCAAATTAAGATAATTTGAATTGAATTGAATTGAATAGACTTACGATGCCGTCCTGCTATTCACACTTGTGACTTGTATGGGTTGTCAACGCGCATTCGCTGCCAACCTTGTCCTATTAAATGTATGCCATTTCATGTATTACATTTTCAGGCGTCGTTTACGTCGGATTTGTAAATTGTTTGGCGAGCGAAAAAAAGGCGCGTTTCATTTCAAGAATTTTGACCGTGGGAGAGCCACGTTTCGGCACGAATGGGCCGGCTCGACCGGATTGATACCACGGCCTCACAGAAAACCAGCGTGAAGCAGCACTGTGCTGTGTTTCGCTGCGTGAGTGAGGGTGCCGGGAGCCAAATCCGGGAAAGGGGAAGGAAAGGGGGCCTTCGATCTTGTGACTCCACTGGTGTTGCCATGTCCATGGGGGGCGGCAATCGCTTACCATCAGGTGATCCGTCTGCTCGTTTGTCAGCTATCTCATAAAAAAGCTACCATATCACTGAGAAAAGTTTATTTCTGAGCAAAAGGTGAAAATTCTGGCTAGATACATATTTTTAAGGTGACGGGTGGGGCACACTAGCGACGCCAATCGATTTTAATTTTTAGCTACTAAAGCGGATCTATTTTAAACTATTTCGGGGTTACAACCTCTCGGACAACACTTATACTATTTATTATATAACCATGCAAAAGTGTTGGTTCAACGCGTACGCGAAAAATTGATTTACGCCGAAAGCGGCCACTTTTGGCAGCAATCAATTTTTCGCGTACAAAAACGAACCCAACATTTGTGCATGGTTATTTAATAAATAGTATAAGTGTTTTCCGAGAGGTTGTAATCCGGAAATTGTTAAAAATAGATCCGGTTTAGTAGCTAAAAATTAAAATCGATTGGCATCGCTAGTGTGCCCTACCCGTCACTTTAAAACTCACCTTTATCATTTTAAATATCTATATATGATTAGCGCAATTCTTAATAAAGCAGAATATACAAATATCAAATAACCTATTTGAACAATAAAGCTTTTGAGAGAATCTTAGGCTACTCGAATTTCACAAGAAACCTCGTATGTTCTTATAATTTTGAGTTCATTGTTTTCTCAGAATAGGGACGGTGAGAGTTATAATTATATCTTGGCATTGAACTCATTTAAGGTGACGGGTAGGGCACACTAGTGACGCCAATCGATTTTAATATTTAGCTACTAAACCGGATCTATATTAAATAAATGGGCCGTGTGGTACCGGCAGAGTAGAATAGGCCACCCTCACTCTTACCGAGGTGTCGTAAAAGGCGACTAAGGTAAAGCTGCTGGCATGATCATCAGCACCCAGAGAAGGAAAACTCTGCATGTATATCAAAACCCTCGCCAACCCGTCTGCCAAGCGTGGTGAGTATGGCAATTACCCCTCATGTGATTGAGGGAGGCCCGTGCCCCAGCAGTGGGGACTTAAATGGGCTGATGATGATGATGATGATGATATTAAATAATTTCGGGATTACAACCTCTCGGCAAACACTTATACTTTTTATTAAATAACCATGCACAAATGTTGGGTACGGTTTTCTATGCGAAAATTTGATTCACGCCAAAAGCAGCCACTTTTGGCGTGAATAAATTTTTCGCAATCGATTGGCATCGCTAGTGTGCCCCACACACACACTAGCGACGCCAATTAACTTAAATTGTTAGCAATTAAACCGGATATCTTGTAAACAATTTCAAAACTGCAGCCTCTCGGAAAACACTTATACTATTTATTTAATACTTACACTTAACTTTTGGGTCTGCTTTTGTACTCGAAATTTGAATTACCGCCAAAAACGGGCACTTATGGCGTTAATCCATATTTCAATAGGAAAAACAGATCAAAAAGTAGTGCACAATTTATTAAATAAATAGTATCAATGTTTGCTTAGAGACTCCCGCTCCGAATTGTTTAAAATAGATCCGGTTTAGTAGCTAACAATTTAAATCGATTGGTGTCGCTAGTTAGGGCTACCTGTCGCCTTCAGAAGATGTTTCCCGAAACTCGATAGCTCAACAGCTTGTTTTTCCTTTGGTTGTGTGAAGTGGGCTACTGAAGAGAAATGTAGCTCAGTGGTTCAGATCGCGCCTTCCGCAAGTTCGAATCTGAGCATGCCCCTTTAGGGGTTTTCAAATCTGTGTTTTTTTATGCTAGAGAGCGGCGGATATACAAGCAAGCGAGTCACCTAATGGAAAGTAATCAATGTCGCTGATCGTCGCAAAATCAGAGAGATCGCTAAAGTGTTTGCTTTTTAAAACAGAGTACGCTCTTCTCTTGAAGGTCCCTAAGTCCCCTATGTGCGTATTTCTACAATTAGCTCAGTGTGAAGGGAATAGATCGTGAGGAAACCTGGTACGTCTCGAATCTGAAACATGTAACCATGATACAGTTGCTCTGCTTTCCTTGTTAAAGGGTTGCGAAGGTCAGACGGCAGTCGCTTCATTGCAATTATTTAGCGTGATTCCTAGCTAGAACGCCCTGTTGGTTTAGTGGTTTAAGTACCGGGTCATGATCTCGGGGTCCTGGGTTCGATTCCCGGGTCGAACAAAAAGTAAGTTTCGAATTTTTTGAACATAGCTCGGGTTTGTGATCACCAATTCGCATTTGGCAGGCCGTGGTAATTAAGCCTAATCCCATCATAGTAGCGATGACTTGATCTATGCAATGCAGGGCAAAAGCTGAAGGCTTTTGTCCTGCACTAGGACAGTATATAGGCTGATATTTTATACTTTGCTAGCTTAAACACGTCTTGTGTTACGAATATCCAATTACAGAGGAATCATAATTATAATACCTAAATACATCGAGTCACTGAACCAACACAAGTTTTTACTTAATTGACTAAAATGAATTAGCTATAATGTTGTATGTACTGACACTAATTACTTAAACAACATACGTAGCATCGCAAAAAGGCGTCCAAATATTGTCTTTTGTTGGGCTAATTAATTGCGTCTTCGAGAAATGGAAACCTTGGCTTCACCCAAGTGGAAGGAGCACCCCAGTTCTCAAACTTTGGCTAATTAGTCGTGTAACAAACAGGGACGTGGAAGCGGGACTGCTGGAAGAGTCGTAAATATTTGATCGCACCGGCCAATCTGCTAAAGGTGACCATACGCGGTCAATCTGTGACGTCACTCCAATGGTTTACTCGGGTCATGCGGAAGATGTCACTGACCGTGGCAGTCCTCAAATTCAATATTCCTGCGTTATAAATAGAACGTACATTGTAGAAGACTTTAGAAAGGCAGATAACCTTTAATTTTTTTTGAGATGGTAGGTTTTTTAAGATTTACATTACATTTAGTGTGTGTAAAATAATGCATAGATAGTTTGTGATAAGTGCGTTGACCTATGTTATATCTATGAAATGAGTTTAAGACAATTCTTTTTAACCCCCGACGGAAAAACGACGTGTTATAAGTTCGACGTGTCTGTGTGTGTGTGTTTGTCTATAGCATCGTAGCTCGCAAACGATAGATGCTTTATTTATCATACCTATTATTCCGCATTAAAACGATTTAAAGATAACAGTGTATAAATGTATTAGCCACTACCTACCACTTATCCATCGACCTTCCGTGATGCAGTCGGATAAAGTGCACAAAACCTTAAACAGTGCCAATAATAAATAAATTGGAGGCAAAGAATTTACTGTGAGGTACCGATCACGCGATCGCGCAAACTTCCTGCCGAAATAAATCGCACGAAATATTTTATGGGGTATTCCGTATACAGGATCACACAATGATCCGCGTCGCAGACCTTTCTGTGATGTCACAGTGTGGAAAATCTCAGTCATACGACAGTTTTGCTCAAAATCCAGGTTGCCCAAAATAGATCTGAGTGAAGAAAATTGATGGAGCCCTATACCAATTTCGTTGAGAGTGGCCCGAGATGATTTTGATGAATACAGTTTTAGCTAGGACCGCTACGGTCACATTGAAAAAAATATACTTTTAGGTTGGCAAAACCGTAGATCGAACATTTTAATCCTATTATTTTTGATCGCTTATTCTGTAAAATATATACTGAAATAATAGCTTGTCTTACCAATTAAGCATTAGCTAGAACTAGCTTCTTCAGTGTTGATATAAGAAAATATCAAAAAATATTGTTCCTATTCTATGTACAAACAACGAAGTAGGCTGTGTAATGTAATATTACATGTACAGAAAGTATGCCCATCACTGGTCTAATGATATTGGAGCAGTGATAGGGAAACTGTGGATAAGGCTGGCAGGTGACCAAAGAGAAAAAAATGTATAATGTATACTTAGGGGCGTTTAAGAATACTGCCAAGGTTTTCCCGGCCATTCCGTAAGAGGCGACTAAACGGGCTTTCGGAGTACGTGAGCGTACCCACTGCTGGGTAGTGGCTTACTCAGCTTGCGACACCGCGGGGGACGACATTACCGGGTAGGTTATTGTCCTGGTAGGTCATACAGCCCGTATTGCGCCATATAGGGGTGAAGCGGTAAGCGCGATGCAGTACGGTCTAGTCCCGGCTGTGGAGTTTCGACCGCGATTGCGCGGAGATAGACACCCCAGGGGTTTTAGTTAGGGTTTGAGTCCCACACACCACATTGTTCTCTACATGCAGCAAGGTGACGGTCAAGATGGTTTCCCCTGTTAAAAAAAAATAAAACACCTGCCCAAGGTATGGGCTGAGATTTATTACCAACTAATGTTCAGTGTGTTGCCGGTTTTTTTATTTATGTGATGGGTGGCAGACGAGCAGACGGATCACCTTATGGTAAGCGATTGCCGCCGCCCGTGGACACCGTGGACATCAGTGGAGCCACAAGTGCGCTGCCAACCTTTAAACCCCCCTTACCTCCGGTTTGGGCCTTCAGTACCCTTACTCAAGCAGCGAAACACAGCGCAGTGCTGCGTCACACCGGTTTTCTGTGATGACATGGTATCATTTCGGTTGAATTGGCTCATTCATACCGAAGCGTGGCTTTGCCACGGTAGTTTTGATAGTAGCCAAATATTATCGAGTCTCATTAAATGCTTTTTACTTAATATTTATACATAAACCAGAGAAAAGTCATTTAAATAATATATTATAGTATTAAGTACCTTTCTAAGTTTCTTTCCTACCTATCTATGTTTTAGGTAAGAAATCCTTAGTGTCAGCCCGGAGTCTGAAAATTGGCGGTCATGTAGCCCTGCCTCGGAAAACACGTTAAGGTGACGGGTGGGGCACACTAGCAACGCCAATCAATTTTAATTTTTAACTACTAAACCAGATCTATTTAAAACAAATTCGGGATTACAACCTCTAGGCAAACACTTATACTATTTATTAAATAACCATGCACAAATGTTGGGTCCGTTTTTGTACGCAAATAATTGATTCCCGCTTTTAGCATGAATCAATTTTTCGCGTGCGCGCTGGTCCCAACATTTGTGCATGGTTATTTAATAAATAATATAAGTGTTTGCGATTGCGTCGCTAGTGTGCCCTACCCGCCACCTTAAGCGGTTGGTAGTGCGCCCGATCCCTCTCCAGTATTGTCACTATTGTGTTCCATCGGGTATGAGGGTAAGGAAATAGAGAGTGCATTCGTGTTTGCGCACACACTTGAGCACTATAATATATCCTGCGTACGTGGCTGATCGTTGAAATTGGCCGCCGTGACCATAATCGGTTGGAGGATTATTATAATAATTAGGTTAGTACTGGTAATATGTATACTGCGCAGTTATATTTTTAAGTAGGGCTTCACTGACTTTAGTTCTGTGAGGGGAATATTCTCGTCGCCTCGCCGAGTGGAAACCAATATCGCGTTGGGATTGGGAAACTTCTATATGAATGCTGTTTATTAAATTTATGGTAGCGACTAACAATTCAATTCCATATGTATGAACACGCCCGACTTTTATTAAATATAGCAGTAGTTCCATTTCGCTCCTTTGAATAGAACTTTTAATTTGAAACTCGGTTACCAGTCAGCCGGCTGTTTATATCCGATAGTTTCAAGCTAATTTCTTATTTTTTTAGATTTTCGCACTGAATTGTAACTAGAATTTATATAGATGATTTAAGGTAACCTCTCTTACTTTCGAAACTTTAATATTAGAATTTGAAAACTACGAAAAGGGTATATCAAAGTTTTGTATCGAAGATATATTTTTTTAAATAACATTATACGAGGGTGACACTGAAAGTTTTTAGAACTGACCACTTATAAGACGATTATTAAAAAAATAAGTCGAAATTTTGAAAATGGAACTCTTTGCCAATATTATTATCTATGCATTTAATTCGATTCTCTTTTTTTTCCGATTTGGCGGCATATTGAAAATAATCTTTAACAAGTGAGTATGAATTTAATGCGAGAAAATTTCCGTGCAATGATTTTCTATGACTTTCGATATTTGGCGACGTGAGACGTAGAATTACTGGGTCACCCACCATATAGCCCAGACCTCGCACCCTGCGATTTTTATTTATTTCCAAAAATAAAAGAAAAACTAAATGGAAAACGTTTCACGGACGCCGAAGAAGCAGTGGCTGCGTATCAAAAGGCCGTCGAAGAGACCCCTAAAGAAGAGTGGGCCAAGAGCTTTTCTCAGTGGTTTCATCGAGTGCAGCGATGTATTGATGTGAAGGGACACTATTTTGAAAAGATATTATAAAAGTAACAACTTGCTAAATTGTTCAGTTTTTGATATTCTAAGAACTTTCAGTGTCGCCCTCGTATGCAATCAATTTATTTTACATATGTTACATTTTCTAGAAAAACTAATAGCCGTTTATCAAAACCTCTTTTTTCATTTTACAATTGCATTACTTACAATATTTTTAAGAACTAATAACATTCGATTTTAAGACAGGTAACCATGATTTAAATGTGGAACCAGCTGCCATCGATACGATCTGGTGATCTTCGAGCAATGGGCTTGTTAGATAAGAAACTATTTATTGACCCAACACATTATACATAGAACAAAACAGAAAAAACAAGGTACAGAGACAAAAAGTTGTGGCCGACAAGGCTCAGCCTCAGCATATGTTGCAACTGCCAGGAACAGCAGCTGCAGCGCTGGTTTTCAGACTGGACCTTGGGTGATGCCTTTGCATTGGAAAAAATATAGTAAAGATTGACATGTACATTTTTCATTCCTTTAGAGCCGGTAACGCATATGTGATATTTCGGGTATTGCAGAGACCCACAGGCGGCGGTAATCACTAACCATCAGGTATCCCGTCTGCTCATTGGTCCGTTACAAAGAAAATATATATACAGGGTGTATCTGTGAACATTTACATCCGTTTAACCACGTGTTCTGCTAACTATTCTGCACAACATTTGTTCTATGACTTTTGAAAATTCGCATAAAAAAAATTCAATTTTTAATACAAAGTCAGTCACGTGACTTGGTCGTTTTCTATGGAGAGTCGAAAAAATCTTCGACGAATTTCGAAAAGTCGTAGAACAAATGTTGTTCCGAATGATTAGTAGAACACGTGGTTAACGGGATGTAAATGTTCACAGATACACTCTGTATATAAGTAGGTATCTACATATTTACGTATTTAGTGCTGACATTTCGGGTGCGTTACAGACAGCAGCCGTCGTGGTTACAAAAAGACATCTGACTTTGCTTCCATTTGTAACGTAGCAGAAACGTCAGCACTAAGCACCATAACTATTTACTCATTTCTAGTGGTTTTATTGAACAAATTTGGTGTTTATTTGTGCAGTGAAGTGCCGCAAAGTGATCCTAATAATAAAACTCGTTGAATTGTATCCTTTTTAACATTGTTATTGTGTGTCGAGTGAGTTGTCACGTGACAATTTCCTTGTGTAGACCTATAGAGTCTTAAAACCCGCGATCATGTTTATTGGTATCGGCAGAATCCGTAGGTCGATAAAACGTAAAACACCGGCGTTTCGTTAGTGACAATGACTTTGACTGACTTTAACTGTTGACAACATGTACTTATAATAATAAACCAATGTAGAATACATTGGAAACTGGAACTCACTTGGTTTAGGCCCGTGAGCCCAGTCATAATACCGAAATATTTTAAACAATGTTTCGACACAAAAATAATAATAATATTAGAATAGTTATTTACGAGATTTCTACCATGTACCTTATTTTTGAGTTTTTGAGCTTGCAACAGTGCCGAAATATCGGAAACTCAAAAATAAGGTACATGGTAGAAATCTCGTAAAGAACTATTCTAATGTTAGTGACCATGAAAGTTTAAAACAGTATATTAATAATAATATATCATTTATTTCAATCAACACGGATCATATTAATTACAGATTGAAAAATACATTCAACTTATTTTTCAAATTACAGACATATTATAAAAAAAAACTCTCTTCACTGAAACAGCTTGCAAAATGTAAGGCTATCTATTGCATGAATACATCCACCAAGAATAGATTCACACGTATTATAAGACTCTGAGTATGAGTCACCTTGTTTACTTTCAAATTTTAACTAATTTAGTTCTGTCATCTCGTCAGAGAAAGTTTATTTTCTCCAAAGCTACGAAGGTATCCAACTGGAGATTAATAGACTTAAGGTTGGCAATACGAACTCAAAGTTTGGCGAGCAACAGTTTTATTTTCCTGTGAGGATTGGCTTTGAACGAAACAAACAGCATTATGTAGAAATAAAATACAAGATGCACAGAAAAAAGTTTAAGTGCTTTAGGAGACTAAAGAAACAATCGCATGTAGTGACCGGTATATCACTGTATTTGTCGAAAATTTTCATTATTTTTCTTAACCTATTTATAAATAAATAAATAAATTTACTAACTATTTTTCACAACATTGTCTATGACTTTTGGAAATTCTCATAAAAATGTTCAACATACAAAGTCAGCAAGAAACTCAGTAGTTACTCTTTTCAAATTTGATGATGTTATACAGAGTTTCAATTGAGAAGAGAAAAATATAACAAAAGCACGCTCTTAAAAGTACGAAACAAGAAAATTGTCTCTGCTGAAATTATTATGCCGTATTGCCGTAGGCGTATGCCACCTACTATAGCAAAATAGAGTCATTATAATAATACAATAAATCAACGTGGCATACGACCACGGCAATACGGCATAATAAGTTCAGCGAAGACAATTTTCTTGTTTCGTACTTTTTACAGCGAGTTTCTTTGGTAGTCGGGTTTTAGTTTTTAAACTTTTTTTTTCGCAATGTGACTATACAATTCTTAGAAAGCGTAAACATGTATTTTAATAGAAGATCAAAATATTTGTTTATGTCGGATCGATTTTATTTACATTCATCACTTAACATAACTGTGTGTATACGGTGTTATCGTTGATAATGTTGGGAGTTCTGCTGTTTTAGGTGATACTTTATCTCACTTCGCGAAAGTTTCGTCAGCCAACAAGATTAAATGCAAAGTTTAAATTAGTAATTCTAGGTTCCTGGGTTTATTTTTGATTTAAATTTCTTCAGATACTAAAGGTGGTTTTTGTTTTTGTATGCAGAACGTGAGGTCTCTTAACAGGAGGACGTAGATTTGAATCCGAGCATGCATCTGTTCTTCTGGCTAGATCTTATTCATAAATGTTTGTTATACCTTTGCTAACTCAAACGGTATAATAAAGCAGTTGTCATTCTTTTTTCGAAAAAAACATTTGATTTTTTTTTGTTTCATACGTCATAAGTGCTCTATTAAACTGATTTAGCTAACAAAGGTTTATTAAACATTTATGAATAAAGCCCTTGAAATCTATATGCTTGTCCATCAGATTTTTTTTATGAGACAGGTGGCAGACGAACAGACGGATCACCTGATGGTAAGCGATTGCCACCGCCCATGGGCACCCGCGACACCAGTGGAGTCACAAGAGCGCTGCCAACCTTTAAACCCCCCTTTCCCCCGAATGAGGCCTCCAGTGCCCTTACTCACGCAGCGAAACACAGCACAGTATTTCGGATTTCTTTGAGGCCGTGGATGGTGGTGGTGGACACATTTTACCACTTTGGGAGCGTCTCTTGCGCAAAGTAATAAGTTTAGAAAAAATATATATTAGAATTTTTAACATCATTTTCAAAGACCTACCCATAGATACCACAGACGTATGGGTTTGATAAAAAAATTGAGTTTCAGTTCTCATTATGGGGACCTTTCAAGTTTTTTTTTTTTGCGTAGATGACGTAATGCGGTTAACAAAATACATCTATTTACCAAGTTTCAATACTATAGTTCTTATAGTTACGGAAAAAAGTGGCTGTGACATACGGATGGACGGACAGGCGGATAGACATGACGAATCTATAAGGGTTCCATTTTTTGCCATTTGGCTATAAAACTCTAAAAATAATCACATAAAGTGATCCGCTCATTGATACGAGAAGGCAATAATTTTTTTTTAATGTTTAATGGGGAATCTTTGTTTTTATTAGTATGACACCTCGAGAGATTTCTCGGGTATTAAAAAAATCACGGTGTGTAATTTAATGATCATTCCAGAAAATCTGTTTTCACAAATATTAATGTAAACTTCCCGAATATTTCCACTTTGCATAAATTATGTAGATTTTATTGCTAGATCGTAGCGTCACCAAATCGAATATATTTCTGAATCAATTCATTATGAGCATGTGGCAGCCATTTTAGATTTGTATTTACATATTTAAGTGGTAAAATAAGTATATTTTGCGGTTCATAGAATAAATGTAGGACGGAAGCCTTTAATGAAAATTTGAAAGAATAAATTGAAGATATAAGTTTACTTTATCCAGACTTCATAAATATATAAATACAAAATTAATAACAGTAAAAATTAAAAACAGATGGAAATTAAAAACATTTTAAGAACACACAGCTGCACAAACAACATACCTAAGTTGACGTATTGACGAAACTAGCGCTGCCAATAGATTTGTATTAATTCTGGCGATTATGAGACATTTCTTTAAAAAGTACAATACAATGGTAAATCCATAAAGGAAAGTATTCGCTTAAAGTTATCGCTGCTTACGGAATCGGGTATATGTTAGTTCGATTGTATCGAGACTGAATCGCGTTTGTTTTTTTCATCTTAGTATTTTATCCCAGTTGTTTCCACTGAAACGCGTTTGTATCGCTGCAAAGTCGTTGTGTCATCATCATCATCATCATCATCATTTCAGCCAATAGACGTCCACTGCTGGACATAGGCCTCCCCCAATGTTCTCCACACATATCGGTCCTGTGCCGCCCGCATCCAATGGATTCCCGCGATCTTCACCAGATCGTCGGTCCACCTTGTGGGGGGCCTGCCACGGCTGCGACTTCCTGTACGTGGCCTCCACTCGAGGATCTTTCCGCCCCAAGGGCCGTCTGTTCTCCTCGCTATGTGCCCTGCCCATTGCCACTTGAGGCATGCAATCCTTTCGGCTATGTCTGTAACCTTAGTTCTCCTGCGGATCTCATCATTTCTGATACGATCACGCAGGGAGACTCCGAGCATAGCTTTCTCCATTGCTCTCTGAGTGACTTTGAGCCTCCTTAATCGGCACATTGTAAGCGGCCACGTTTCTGTTCCGTATGTCATCACTGGCAACACACACGCATTGAAGACTTTCGTCTTGAGACACTGCAGTAGGTGGGCCGAAAATATGCTGCGTAGCTTCCCGAACGCTGCCCAGCCGAGTTGGATTCGTCGATCGACCTCTTTCTGGAAGTTGGACTTATCAAGCTGGACTTTTTGTCCGAGGTAGATGTACTCGTCTACAACTTCCAGTGCAGAGCTTCCAACCTTTACAAGAGTGGGTACGACATGGGAATTCGACATGATTTTCGTCTTGTCCATGTTCATTTTCAGACCCACTTGTTGGGAGACTCTACTGAGGTCGTCAAGCATTGTGCCAAGGTCTTCCAAGTCGTTGTGTAAATTGGCTCTAATGGTTGCGAATAGTAGTAGTATTGACAACGCTTCAATTAAATTACCAGACATGCCAAATCCTAGTAATTGGTCTAACCAATAGGCCGTATAGGAGCCGGAATTAGCGCTAGGACGAAGAAATGTGCAGATAGTTAAGCAGGTCCTATTTCCCTATATAAAAAAAAATATTTTTTATTTTTGTTTCCGATACTATAACTTGAATTTCATCCATTTCTAAAAATCCTGATCGAAAAAGGCGTATTTCCGATGTTAAAAAATCTCAAAGTTTGACGTTCCGGTCAAAATGGGTTTATTTCTGTGTGTAAAACATATTCAATCAAAAGGTCTGTTCATAAGGTCTTATTTCAAGGCTAAAAAAGTTTTCTGTAAAATTTTGTTTATCTTGAAATAAGACCTTTTGAACAGACACTCCTCGTCGTGATCAGGGGCGGCTTTACCTATAGTGCAGGGGGTGCGGTGCACCTGGGTGGCCGGGTGTTAGGAGACGCCGAGAGCCGCTCGCGACAAGATCGTCCACTGTAAATCCAATTTATCCATGGCCTTCGGCTTGACACCCTAAACAAATTACCCGGTATAAACGTGGTGTTCCATTTTGTTCGCGGATTTTGATACAAGAGGGCGCCAAATATTGATTGCACCCGGGCGCCATATGGGCCAGAGCCGCCTCTGGTTTCGATAGTTGTGTCTAACGTACAGTCACATGCCCTAAGAACTATACAACCCCATTCAAATACAAACATTATTACAATGGTTTAAGAATCGGTGTATTTACAATTTATTTCACGATTTCGAAAGTACCTTGTCAAAGAGCTTCATACACTTCTGAAATCGTTATTGAGTTTCCTGGATCCTATAATTCATTTACATTTCAGATATTGCCAACCAAAATTGAAAAAAAGCAATGATTTAAACATTTCACATGTTTAAATCATTGCTTTTTTTCCCAAACATGGTAATGATATTTCAATCCTTTATAAACGAATAATACATTAAATTTCATAAATGCTCAAACAATAGCAATTAAGGGTTCTCGCTTTATATTTGACACTTTGTACGAGTAATGATAAATAATTGGAAATGTGCATATTTATGACAGGAGGTCCGGTCCTAAGTTCGAATCTATGTATTCCCTTCTGGATTTGTCAAACAATCTATGTGCGTATTTCTACTCGGCAGTAATACATCGTGAGGAAACCTCTCTAATCTAAAAATGTGTCATTATTTTACTCTGAAACTTTGCTTTGAAGAGTCTGATAATTACAATGAAGCGACTGCCGTCTGACCTTCGCAACCCTTTACAGGGGAATCCGACTAACAAAATCATGGTTACACCAAGAAACTATTCAAAACACGCAGGTTTTACGATGTTTGCTCTCACTGCCGAGCAGTAATGATAGAAATACGCATATAGATTTGACAAATTCAGGTAAGCATACTTGGATTCGAATCACGAACCCCAGTATGCAAGGCTCTTTTTAATTCACAGAGCTACGGTCGCTCGAAATTCGGTAAACATCATTATAAAATCATCTTAATGTACAATAATTACGACCAATTCAAATTACAAAGTTAGGCAGCTACGGTTTACAGCAAACATGAAGAAACTCGGCCGGCGTCTGCCTAATTAGTTAAGTTTATAAATTTGTTACCTATTTGGTATGCTAAGTGCTTAGAAAGTCGACGTAAACGATTTTTTTTAGTAATATTCTCTAAGATTCTCCGCCTAATACTCCAATTTGCTATAACAAACTGTTTGAAATTTCCTTTTTTATCTAGATGTATACTTCAGGCAAAAAATTAAAAATAAATGTTTTGGACTTTTTCTTACACAAATGTTGTTCGTTCGTCGGGGTTCGGAAAACACTTATACTATTTATTAAATAGCCATGCCGAATGTTGGGTACATTTTTGTACGCGAAAAATTGATTCACGCCAAAAGTGGCCGCTTTTGGCGTGAATCAATTTTTTGCGTACGCGTTGGACCGAAAATGTTTGCATGGCTTATTTAATAAATAGTATAAGTGTATACCGAGAGGTTGTAATACCGAAATTGTTTAAAATAGATCCGCTTTAGTAGCTAAAAATTAAAATCGTTTGGCGTCGCTAGTGTGCCCTACCCGTCACCTTAAATTATGGTTTTAGCTGAATCTTCAAAAGTAAGTACAGTGGTTTGAGCACTTCTTAAGACGGTACTCCAGGCGACATAGTTATATATTATTCACCTTTTCCAAAACTGAATCAATTTAAATGATTTTGTCGCTTTGTTGCTTTTATTTCTATGGCACCAAAGCTGTAACCATGGCTTATGAACTAACTGCAATACTAGAAATCACTCTTTGCTGAATTCATTTATGTAAAACGGTGATTATCTCCGACAATGATTACAAATTGTAGATTTGACTTGTCACTTGAACAGCTCAACATTGCGCAGCGAAAAGCGAACATGACTTCGCACGTTCCGATTATGATTTTTCTCAAACGTGCCCAGAACGGTTCATAAAATTACCTACAAACGTGTTGCGGCATATCTAATGCGTATGATGAATTATAGTCATGGTTACACCGAATACATATTTAGTAGATGCCCCACATTCTAGCCGCGTTCCGATTTGGCAAATGACAGACAAATTGGTGGGTTCGAACGTGACATATGGCGACACTCGCTACAGTTACATAATAGATTGACAGAGAGTACTGTGAGATGTGCACAGTGAGTTTAATGCCTAATCTGGTATCCTTTAGCGGTCAGGTAAACAAAAAGAAAAGCAGTTAGTTCTTAAAGGTAAACCTTTATTTTACTGCACAAATAATGTAAGCTGAGACGCATCATCAATCATTACTTTATCCATTGCTGGATATTGGCCTCTCAAAATGTATGCCATTTTGATCGGTATTCGGCTACTCGCTTCCAACCCTTGCCAGCCATTTTTTTTATGAAATTAGGAGGCAAAGGAATAAGCGGGTCACGTGATGATCAGTGATCACCGCCGCCCATGAACAGCAGCTGCACTAGAAAGAGTGCAAATGTCTTGCCAACCTTTTAGAAATGTGTAGATAGATAGATAGATACTCTTTATTGCACAACATACAAAACTTAAAAGCTAGGTATACAGATATACAATGTACAAATTAAGGTGGTGTAGGCTCGATGCTTAAAGATTTTATGTCGCATCTTAACTTAATCTATCGACTTTCATCATTAATATAGACTCTTGACTTATTATCTCTATAGATCTATTATAATTAAAATGATAACCATAAAGACTCGATTGCTCGTTAACATCCGTTTCTAATAAAAAAAAATGAATTACTGATTATATAACAAACCACTGTAATCCATATTTTAAGACGTACCTAGCTTCACCACGCGAGACTTTTACTTAAGGTGTCGGGTAGGGCACACTAGCAACCCCAATCGATTTTAATTTTAGCTAATAAACCGGATCTATTTTAAACAATTTCGGAGTTAAAACCTCTCGGCAAACACTTATACTATTTATTGAATAACCATGCACAACTGCGGACCCAACATTTGTACGCGAAAAATGGATTCATGCTAAAAGTGGCCGCTTTTGGCGGTAATCAATTTTTCACGTACAAAAGCAGACCCAACATTTGTGCATGGTTATTTAATAAATAGTATAACTGTTTACCGAGAGAGTGTAACCCCAAAAATTGTTTAAAATAGATCCGGTTTAGTAGCTAAAATTAAAATCGATTGATGTCGCTAGTGTGCCCTACCCGTCACTTAAGACTTGCTTCGAAGCGTCATTTGACCCTTAGGCATAATATGCGGAGTGTAAATTTTTTGGTGACACATTGTTGATTTCTATTGTTTATTGTACCTAACTTTTTATTTTTTATTTAGATATATGTTGTACAACATTTTGTTGACTTGTTTGTATCACTGTATAAATATTTTACTTTCTTAACTATTATTAATCTTCTTGAGAAGAAAGAACCGCCCCTTCTGTATCTTCTCACGCAGTGGTCATAACAAAGTAAACTAAAGTTGAGTTCGACGTGTGATTTGAAACGCGACTGCAGAACAGGGTTCATCACGGAAGTTTGTGTTTGGGGGCACGTATTATAATCACATCGGAAAGTTAACTCCGGATTCTCTGTTTCCAACGCTTAATTAATATTCATGTATCTTTACATAGGTACGTTCATCGAACGGATATATACTAAGGGCCTATACCAACTTTTTAAACAACGGTAATCACGCTTTAACTGTGCAAGCACCAGGAAGCACGGTTAAAGTGTGATGTGATGAGTGTTGGCTCTTAGATGCTTAATTTTAAAAACAGAGCGTGATTGTAGCGCCTTTGAAATAAAATTTAATTCGATATTGTCAATATTTTTATGGAATAATCATGTTCTCAAAATACCAAGCAATTAACTATTTATGGAAATCAAAGATCTTATATATTATTTTAATACTATTAACACAGGAGTTTTAGAATAATTTAGAAAATATTTATTTAATTATAATTTTTAATAAATTATTTATTTAACGCATTAAAAATATAAGTTGACACACAAAAGCTTGCTTAGCATAGAAATAGTAATAACCGTACCAAGAAAAGTTTGCTAGGAATCTTTGGAAATTCATCTACTCGTCTGCCCCCTACGAGTATCTCAAAAAAAATACCAACTTCAAATAAATTAAAGAAAGCTAAAAATGATAAAATTATTATATGTTGCAACTTTTTGATATATAAATTAAATATAAGTTAACCACTAGATACATGTGGGTAGGTACGCTTAATAATAATAAATAAAATTCACAAACCAATTCCTTAATCGACCAGTAACTAGTACTTAACCATTCGGAAATCCTAACGACATCACCCTACACGATGGAAGTCAGCGAAACAAATACGATACTACAAATACGCTTGAATATTCTTCAAAGGTGAGCTAAACTTTTTAGTTCGGCACGGTCCTATCTTTCACTCAATATCTTTTAAATGATCAAATGTGTTAGTCCGTCTTTATTCATCTCTGGTACGACTTATATGTACGTCGTACTATGTCGGTGCAAAATACTCGATTCCATAGTATTTGTTGATTGAAAAGTGCTAGCAGCACGCACGGACTGGCTCTGTTCATCCTGTACGAATAGTAAAATCTCCTTCTGTTTCGAACACATCTTTTGTTTTTCATCGGCATTCTCCGTTTGCCGCTTTAATCCACTTTTGTTTGTAGCTATTCTATCGTTTCTTTTATCGGAATGTGAAAAGAATGGACCAAATACCTGTGTTACGGATATGAAAACCTATAGCGCAATTACAAACATATAAATTTAATTATTTTGTCTTAATAGACTTCGATGGCTCCGCCCCATAGAAAAAATAGGACGACAAGAAGGCATACCTCAGACAACCTACACTGTTTTTTTATAAGTTAATTGTAGTATAAGTAGGTTTATTGTATTATATAATTATGTATGTATATTTAGTCATATTATAAACTACTCACATGTATAGTTGGCGATTTAAAAGAGTAACTGCCGAGTTTCTTGCCGGATCTTCTCGTCAGAATCACCTTTCCGATTCCGGTGGTAGAATCACATTATATTTATTCATTTCTTAGTATATTTTTTGACATCGACATCATCGACATATATGTGTAATTACATGTATAATATACATAGTTATAATTTATATTTATCATGTATGACGATTTGTAAGAGCTGTATATAAGCCTATGCAAATAAAGTACTTTTGAATTTTGAATTTTTTTTTAAAGTATCAGCCTATATACTGTCCTACTGCAGGGCAAAGGCCTCCATTATAGAAATCAAGTCATCGCTACTATGATGGGATTAGGCTTAATCACCACGCTTGCCAAATGCGGATTGGTGATCACAAACCCGAGCTATGTTCGAAAAATTCGAAACATACTTTTCGCTCGACTCGGGAATCGAACCCAGGACCCCGAGATCACGATCCGGTTCTTAAACCACTAGACCAACAGGCTCACATATATGTTTATAGATATATATTAAATAAATATGTATGGCGGCTAAATAGCCGTCATACATATTTCTGCATCGCCTAATGGTTGACTGGTAGAGAATGCCGTACCTATAGCATTAATAATCCGCCAATTGTACTTTATTTTCTTGTCCAATAAAGAATAAATTACCAAACCTACTGGTCGACGGCCAGTTGGGTGTCCACGCTACCGCTGGCGGGATATAGTGAATACGGAGCTGCAAAAATTGGTATTAGGCAGAAAATTGGCGATTGGCACAAGATTGGGACAAATGACCACATCTCGTATCGGAGGCCAAGGCTCATTTTGTGGTTTTATATAGTAATTAAGTAACAAATATAGGTCAATCTTTTTTTATGAATAAGAGAATAATATTTAGTCAAAATTAGCATTGCGATAACACGAGAGAAACCTTTCTATTCAAAATAACTTCTGGTAAGGTCAATCAGAATACTATTTTAAAAATGTTCTCCAATTAAGTATCTTTTATAATGTCGAGAAGATTCCTTTAATTGGATAAGATGTTTTGTACCGATTTTGATGAGGAGCGGAAGTAAAGAGGATTGTGGATTATTGAAATTAGGTTTGTTTACGTTTATTTTCTTCGAGTACGCGAGCCAGGAAAGTTTCCTATTTATATTCTGTGTACACCAAAACAAAAGTTTGAAAAATAATAGATTTTTGCTTATTACAGTAAACAAGGTTTCTTCAAAAATATACAGTACATCTCTCATCTCATCTCACTGTGCGTGTAAGGTCCGGTTACATCTAAAGATGTCGCTTTGAAGCATAGGGGTATCTTGGAACCCCTTAGCAGGAGGATACAGACCAACTGAATTTGATGAACTAGAAATTTCAGATATTTTTAAAATGCGCATACGGATTGGATACATCCAGAGGTGCACGCTCTGATTCTAACCAGAGAGCTGTAAGAAGTGACGTAAAAAACGCACTATGGTGGAAAAAAAAACATCCAAATGATGTGGCAGGAAGAGGTTATGGCCGAATTTATACAACGTTGAACTAACTTAGAGTAAGTAAAGTAAATTGTAACTTAATTTAAAATGAAATATAAAAAAGCTGTATGTTTCCTTAAATAAAATAAAATAAATTTTGCAATTATATTAAACATCTGCTTCAATTCAATCATATGGTTTCCAGATGTATTAGGTATTTCCGCTTCCAGATCAATTTCACTTTATGGTCGAATACTCTTGTACTATAAACGTTATTAGTAAACAATAAAGACCGATTTAACAAAACAAGAAGGGCTATTGACAAAGTTTTGAACAAGAACTTAAAGCCATTTAAGGCAGTTAGTGGAACTTATAGTGATTCCTGGCCTCACTGCGGACAAAACAATTACATTTTGTCCAAAATGTTTGAGTTCTTCCATATAAATAACATTATAATGAATCATTCAAGCGTATAATTCCCAGTTGCATTCATAGCTGTCACTTTGGACTATGACCCGGGATTCGGAAAGTCTGGTAATTACAATGAAATGACTGCAATCTGACTTTCGAAACCCATAGACAGGAAAACCAGACTAACTGGTTATTGGTAGCATTATCTCAGATAAAGTAGGTATCCACAATTTTACCACCGGCATTGCACGGACCTCCTCCTACGCCTCGTTGGGACGGCACGACTCTCTCGGCTGTCCCCATCCTTCCTCCTTCCTCCCGACGCCGGGGGAGAAGCGCCGTGCCCGCCGTGAAGGCGGGCGTCCCTGTCCGGGGGGTGACGTGGTGAAAGGCTCCGAGCTTTGGCCCCATGTCACCCGCCCACCCATGGACAGATGAGGGAGTGTCCCAGGAGTTTTAGTCGGTATGCCTCTGGCCGGCTTCTCGTTAAGAGAAGCCGTCGCCAGAGGAGAGTCCGACATAACCCATCCGTTTACAGACGGATGGGTATGCGTAACGCATTCCTCCTGGGTCAACAAAAAAAAAAGGTACCCACAATTTTGCTGATGATACGGCGGAACATACGCTTGCGTGTTGTCCGTCGTGGAACCAGCAGCGCTAGGCACTGGTGGCGAAGGTTGGACAGGACCTCACCCTTGGCAGTATAGTAGAAGCTATATTGGCAGGGGAGGAGGCCTGGAAGGCCTTCGCCACCTTCTGTGAGGTGGTGGTGGCAGGAAAGGTAAGTGGCGGAGCGTGCGCGGGAGGAAGATCCTTCCGCCGACGCGCTCCGAAGAGCGAGGAGGGGTCGGAGACGACGCCAATATGTGTGTCTCCTTTCTCTACTTGGAGGTGGCCAGATTGGTGGAGGGGTTTTTAGTGTGTAGACCCCGCCGTCATGCGGGGGGAGTCCGACATAACTTAATGCATTTCCCCTGGGAGAGCAAAAAAAAAGGTATCACAATTTTGAAATCCTATCCGTGACGTACAGGTTTCCTCGCGATGTTTTCCCTGACCGCCGAGCTAAATATGCAAATTATATAGATTTGAGAGCCTAGATTTGAAAAATCCAAAGAGGCATGAACAAAGAGTGGAAGATTCGAACCATACGGGGGGAGGGAGGGTTGTATGGAAGGCTCGTTCTTATTCACTGAGCGACTATCTATTGCTTTATAAATAAAAATTATTTATTTCTATAGTAATAGTTTTTATATCAACCTTCTACTAATCCCATCTCGGAGTGTCATTTCCGGTGGCGTCCAAAGCCTTCGCTTTGAACCCCGGAACATATTAAAAAGAACTCGGTGGCCCGGGAACTAGTATTATAATATCTGTGGTAAATCTAGTAAATAGGTAGTATATAAATATCAGACAACAGATATAATCCTACATGTACTTGACCCCAAAAGAAATGTAGAGTGGTGTTTAAATTAATAAAATACTTTAAAAAAATAAAAGTAGGTAGATACTTAGTAGAGCTTCCCTCTGTGGTATAATTTTACCAGTAGCCCGACCTTTCTTCGTTTCGAGACTTTTTTTGTGTGACATGAAGTTCCAACATGATTTTTTGCATCTTTTTGGAATATGGCGTTGAGGTCCGAAAATAAACTATTTAAATAAATATTTATCATACTAACTTTGTTTAAAGCGATGGGTAGCCCTAACTAGCGACAACATCCTTTTTTAATTCTTAGCTACTAAACCGGATCTATTTTAAACAATTTCGGGGTAACAACCTCTTGGAAAACACTTATACTATTTATTAAATAACCACGCACAAATGTCGGGTCCGTTTTTGTATGCGAAAAATTGATTACCGCCAAAAGCCGCGGCTTTTGGCGTAAATCAATTTTTCGCGTACGCGTTGGACCGTTAGTGTTTGACAAGAAGTTGTAACCCCGAAATTGTTTAAAATAGATCCGGCTTACTAGCTATAAATTAAAATCGATTGGCGTCGCTAGTGTGCCCTACCCGTCACCTTAACCCCTTAAAGGGTAAATTTACAAAAATACTGTTAAAGTCGTAAAGCCGGTGATCCTTTTCAATGACAAACACAACTGATTTTCTACTGTGTCTGCTGTCTGGGCCTTAGGAGGTTGAAATACTCCTCTGCGCAAATTTTTAAAATTCCAACCTAGTTTAGGCCCTACCTTGATAGATCAGTCAGTCAGCTTTTGCTCATGTAGTAATTTTAATAAATCATAACAAAAGAAGTATGCAAAATAATTAACAACACGAAGAAAATTAAATAACCAAAACGACGCCGATGATGAAACGTCAAGCGTATAGCTGAAGTGTTCCCACAAAATAGAAAAAACCGAGTCGACATTTACACGGACCAACGAAGCATCATAATCAATCAAAATATCATTTGTTCCCGGCTAATTTATTCGTTGGCCGCATTGGTGCCTCGAGATTTTTGCGAGATTGTAATTATTTTGAGTGGTTCCAGATGCGACAACTGACAGGCAGAAGGCAACCTACTTCCAGACTTGTGACACTCGCGACTTTGTTGCGAATGCTCCTTCGTTTGGACTCGTTTCATCAGCTAAATTGAGGGGTTCTTGTAGCTGCATTATAGAAGTTTTGGCAAAGAATTAAAAACGGTTTGTTCAAACACGCTTATACGCTACACACACTACACACATCAACAGAATATTCCATTGTTTTTTTGTTAAAACAATTTATTTTTAAGTAAATGACGCACTGAAAAAAAAAATTGAACCCACAGCTTTTACGTTAAAAGAGAACGTCCAATTGATGAGATGAGACTTCGCAAGCTTATGGTGAATAAAACACTTACTGCTCTTTTTGGGGAATGCTCTGAGGAATTGTTCGGTTCCACTCGACAACAGTTTCATCGATATCATCTAGATGGTTGGCAGTCTTAAACTGTACATTTCTCAAGAAACTTTCTACCTCGTACGACAAAACTATGGAATGAACTATCGTCTGCGGTATTTTCGAACCGATACGACCTGCAAACCTTCAAGGAAAGAGCGTATTCCTTAAAAGGTCGGCAGCGCACTTGAGACTCCTCTAGTGTTGCAGGTGTCCATGGGCGGCGGTAATCGCTTACTATCAGGTGATACGTCTACTCAGTCTGCCCTTACTTCATAAAAAAACTTACAAAAACAAATTCATCCGCTTAGAATAACCACCTGTAATGCGGAAAATGATGTTTGAACTCCTGAATATGCGATGATTTAGTACATTATTTATTCCAAAGATGTTCATAATAACAGTATGTATGTATATTGTGGCAAGTAAGTGGCAATGGGCAGGGCACATAGCGAGGAGAATAGACCTCCGTTGGGGCGGAAAGGTCCTCGAGTGTAGGCCACGTACAGGAAGTCGCAGCCGTGGCAGGCCCCCCACAAGGTAAACCGACGATCAGGTGAAGGTCGCGGGAATCGGGCGGCGCAGGACCGATCTGTGTGGAGATCATTCGGGGGAGGCCTATGTCTAGCAGTGGACGTCTATTGGCTGAAATGATGATGATGTATATAACTCAAATACTACTGGTTATATTTCAAATCCCTTTTTCCAATAATAGATAGACCGCTATACGCGATATAGGCCACTGGGACCGATCAGTAAGATATCAATACCACAAAATTTCATTAACCTATCACTGGATAAGTTTAAGTCTCATATCAAAACCTGCCTAATGAAGAAAGGTTACTATAGTGTACAAGACTATTTAAATGATAAGGATTTTTGGTCATGTTAATTGATTAATCTTTTGAGTTGTTATTCATAGTAGTCTATTACCTTCTAATTGGATTTTTTTCTCTTCTCAACTGAAACTTGTAACATCATCAATATTTGAAAAGAGTACTACTGAGTTCTGCTGGTGTCTTCTCAGTAGAATCGACATCACCGAACCGCGGAGATATTATATACCTATTTTGACATTCATAAGTGTTCTGTGTGGACCTAAATTGAATAAATAATGTTTTATCTTTTTTATCTTTTATCTTTATCAGTCAAAAAGGGGAGTTTTAAGGTAGGTACACCATATATGACTGACCAATGGTGTTGCAGGTGTACAATTGCGGCGGCTATCACTTACCATCATGTGATCCGTCTTCTGCTTGAAAACATGAAACTATTTAATTATGTAAATTCAAAAGCTTTAAGACTGATAAACTAAGTCGAACCCATACAATCTATTCTTTTTACCCGTGCAAAGTATCGACCTACAAGTATTCACGAGAAAGCAATCTTCTTAACGAAGGTACAAGTACATAAACATAGCACCACGCCTATAATAGGCAGATAGTATCACGTAACGTTGAATGTACTAGTGTTGTGAGTCGAGTCAAATGAAGACACTTGACTCGACTCGCAACACAAGAACATTCAACGTTACATGATACTTGAGTCATTTTACAACACAATTTACAAAACAATGTCCTAGGTAGCGGATGAAAAGATGAATCTCCTGAAGGTAAGCGATTGCCGCCGCCCGAGGATACACACTATACCAGTGGAGTCACAAGTGCGCTGACCACCTTTGACCCCACCCTCCCCCTCCCCCTCCTCTTTCCCCCGGAATGGGCCTGCAGTTACCTCACACACGCAGTAAAAACAGCAGAGAAAATAAACAATTATTTTTATTAGCCAAGAACAAAACTCAAAGAAGTACCAGACTCACACACACAACTTAGCTGTGAATATAGCTCCTAATACAACTCGCTTTCTGAAAAATTGTTACAGCATGGCCATCAAAATATTTAATGAAATTCCAAATAACCTTAAAACGCTCCCTACAAATAAATTTAAAAGTTGTTTACGTAGTCGGTTACAAGAAAAAATGTTCTATTCCATCGATGAATTTCTAACTGAAAACATGTACAGAAAATGTCACAGAGTAAGTTCTCAAGAACCATTCTAGTATGTAGCTGATGGACGTCTAATCAGAAATGTTAAGTGACCATCGCAGTGGATGAATTTACAAATTTTAGCGTAACTGAGCTACTTTAACTTCTAAAACTGAGGAGAGACTACGGCGACAGAGTACCTCTAATTCCGCCTTTCGTTAAACGACATGAGTCACATCACTACAACATACGAATATAGCCTTCCTGTAATGACTATTGGTATTGGACAGCGAAAATTTTCCCAAATTGCATTACATAATTTAACCTGCACGTGAGGGTCCTTTACTACTACCTACATCACTATCTGTAAATTAGGTTTTTTATAAAAATATGTAGTGTCATTTTGCAATAAAAATGTTCTAATAAAATATGGAAATTATCTTGAAAGGCAACCGAAGAAACGCAATGATGTTGTTAATTGAAGTAATATGATGATACTATTGAATTTTATATATTGACTGCTCGGTGGCGCAGTAAAAGTTTAAAGCGACGGCTGCGCAAGAGGCTCCGTGTTCAATCCTCGGGTCGGGCAAAAATTTATACCTAAGAAATTCTTAGTGTCAACCCGGAGTCTGGAAGTTGGCGGTGTTTTACCCCCGTTCATCGGTAAGCACGTTAAGCTGTTGGTCCTGCGCACGATCCCTCTCCAGTCGTGTCACACTCGTGTCTCATCGGAATATGAGGGCGAGAGAATAGAGAGTACACTTGTGTTTGCGCACACACTTTCTGATAGATATGAGATTGGCTGCCTTAGCCGAAATCGGTTGGAGGATATTATACTATTGAAAATATTTTTATTCCTCATCCTCATCATTATCTCAGCGTGTAATTCCCGGTGGCGTATAAAACTGTCGCTCTGGAGCCCGAGGTCTGCTTATAGGACATGTATCAGGATTTGGGGAGTCTGGTAATTAACCAGACCTGCTGAATCATGGTTACACGTTTCAGAAACTATCCGAAACAGGTTTCCTCACGATATTTTCCCTCACTGCCGAGCTGGTAGAAATACGCACATAGATTTGAAAAATCTAGAGGTGTATGGTTGGATTCGAACCACGATCCCCAAAATAAGACCCCCTCATGAGAGCTACCATTGATAATATTTCTCATATTGAATAAAATTCCTTTAGAACTAGATTAAGTAAGTAAACAGAGAAGGGATTTAACAGTCACTTGACCTTTTAGTACCATTAGCAAACTAGGTCATATCAATCTTGTCATTCAAACTATTGTTCAAATAATAGAAACTAAACTGACGGATTTATAGCTGCTATTGCTATCGGAGGTTTTTATTAAAAAGTTTATAGCTCCTAATTCATTATGATTTATAGGTTTCCAAAGGCTTAAAAAGCGGCTTTCACTTTCACTGATTTATTATACCTTAAGTATTTGTGGAATGAAACAGAAAGGTACCTATTGAAAGTCTGGGAGCGATCAATATCTGTCAAAGAGTAGAAAAAAAAATTCAATTAAACGCCTGGAAAATTCTTTCATTGGCTAAACGGAAGGCGTGAGAATTGAAAATTATGTGAAAAGATTTTTTTATACTCGAACAAAGTGGTGTTTCGTTAATGGAAATTCTTTCGGCTATCGATTAAAAGGGACAATAGGAACCGAATTGTATAGGAATCTTGATATTCGGGGGGGTGTAAGGCTTCAATATTCATTGGGGCACTTTCGGCCGGAATACATTTTGTATCGAAACATTGTTTGAAAATTGATAAACATTATTATGTTTTTATAAATAGTTTTGCGTGTCGCAGGTCTGCGTATTAGTGTATATACTCGTATTTTACAGAAGAGAAAAGGAATGCTTTTATTTCCCAATGTTTAGTGCCAAACCTAGTAAACCAACTCGTTCATTATTATAAGACCAGTCAAAATATGTAAAAAACTTGGATACCAGACGCTGGTAGCGTTTCTCAGGAACTGATGGACCACACATTTTTTTGTACTTAACTAAATGTTTATTCTGTCCTTTTGTATGTTTTTTTTGTGTTATAGAATGATTTTATGGTAATTAAATGTATATTATTTCTTCCGTTCATAATAATTATTCGATACTTCTCAAAAATTACACTCGACTCTATTAACTATAGTCTTACAAGGTAACACCACGAATTGTATAACATCGCATATCAGTTTGTTGTGCATGCAAACAGCGAATAAATGAAGAAATTAAGCCATAGAAGTAAATTTTAATCACACAATTGAACTCATTTTCTAAACAATGAGCAAACCATTGTGTCTCTATTCTCACGGCTCTAAATAAGGCCAGTTAATGTATGTAAGTCCCCTCGATCTCCCTGATTACTCTTCCATGCTCCACATATCTTAGACCACTCAGCTTCATTAGCCACACTTGGACAATGGAACACCTCCAATCATGTACAGTCGCATGCGCTGTTTGCATACCTCTGAGCTAATTGAATTAGTGTCACGGTTCTGTGCAAATTACTCGGCCAGTTTAAATTAACTTGTTACGGTGAGGGCGACTTCGGCCCTAAACTTCCCTAATTTTGCGAGAGCAACATCAAACTGTACTTCGGCCATATTACCCTGTTTGGGTCCCACGTGAATTTTCAACACTAATTAGTTTGGACTATGTTTATTTTACTTAAGTTTGCGCACACCACAATGATTTATGGATGTGACGAGTGTTTGAGATCGGTGTTGACATTGGGCCCAGATTAGTTTTCTGTGTGTGGCGCGGCGCTGTAATTTCTTTTTCTGGCCTTAATATCGAAAGCAGCTTCTATAATGACTTATATGAAATGTTGTATTTATGAGCCTTTAACATTCATATTAATTGCAATTAATTCTTTTAGAAAATAGGTTTAGTTCATACTTTTACTTAGAATACTATCTTGAATCGAAGTTAAGGTCAGTACTTTATTTATTAAACTTTATCCTAGAGTAAATCTAGGTATCGCTTGTACGTAAAACGCTGTTATATTTACGACAATACAAGTTCTTTACATATTCCCAGAAAATGAAAAATAATTTAACTTCAATTTTATTTCTTTCTTGTTTTCTACGGAAATTTAATTAAATTACAGCAGACCTATAATATTGTTCTCATTGTTTGTTAATGTTTTCATCAAAATAAAAAAGTTAACGAATAAAATACCTTTTTGACATATTGTAATTATGTTGCGCAAATTATTTGCTCGCCCAGACCAATACAAACAGATATGCTCATGCACACAAATGTTTGTACTGTGCGGGGATCGAACCCGCAACCCTTGCACCAGAGGCAGCGTTCACTACCACTGATACAAACGGGTCGTCAAATTTTATTGTACCCATTACCCATACCTTGGTTACGTTTAAGGTTCTTCAAATAAAACTCTCAATAGCAATGACCTAACATATTGACAACTTCGGACGTGTAATACTTTCACCGAAGATGTATCCTTGATATTTAACACATTGACTGCCATCAAACCAAACAAAAATAAACATTTATTGTTTGTCGGTCACCGGTGTCCCACGTGGCGCTAAATACCTTAAATGACCCCAGAATAACGCCATTTCCACCACGTAATTCAGTTCTACAATAATATTCATAATTGGCTCCAAAACCATAACCTAGAAATAAATAACAAAAAGACAAAATTAAAACAAATAATAAAGTCCCGTTAATCTTTATGCTTTCAAGAATGTACTACATGATTATAAAAGAAGTAGAAGGCTTTAAGCTATTAAGGTGTAACAATTGACACTCACTTAAATTGGAAAAAGCATAAAGCCAACACAAAATCAAAACCATCTCAATTTGTATATGCCCTATGCGTGTTGAAAACGAATACTGTAGACTGTGCGATGTCTGCATACTACGCGAACGCATAGCTGAGGTACGGAATTATTCCATGGGGAAGCAGTTTAGACCTCCAAGATCATCATCAGCAACCCACACTCGTCCACTGCTGGACATAGGTCTCCCCTAATGCACGCCACTGCTCCCGATTTTCGGCCACTCTCATCCAGCCCACACCAGCCAGCCTTCGAATGTCATCATCCCATCTTGTCGCAGGGCGTCCTACACTACGCTTACCGAGTCGCGGTCTCCACTCAAGTACTTTACTACTCCAACGGCTGTCTGTTCTGCGGCTAATATGACCAGCCCACTGCCACTTCAGTTTGCTCATTCGGTGGGCTATGTCGGTGACTCTGGTTCTTTGTCGGATTACATCATTTCTGATGCGGTCCTTCAGGGACACTCCGAGCATAGCCCTTTCCATAGCTCTTTGAGCGACTTTGTCTTCTCGTCACCCATCCCTCAAAGTCTTAAGTCGAAAGTCTTCGATCAGTGCGTCCTTCCGGTCATGACTTACGGTGCCGAGACGTGGATACTCACGGCTGGACTAGTCCTCCAAGATCAGTGGAAAAAAATGTATACGTGTAATATACAATAAACGCTATCGCTTAAAAACCAAACCATACTTTATAAAATACAAAATCTTAACTCTCCCTAGTATCACACATCTTGGAAATGTCTGTCATCGTTAAGAAACACCTAAACGAATACGAATTAGTAACGAGCGCGAGAAGATGCTACACATTGGCAATTTCTAGACCAAAACTACAACCATATAAAATTAACCCTCACTACAAATCAATATAGATATACAATTTATAGGTAGTTTATTGTATATCTGTAGTCCAAATAATTTAATCAATGAATAACATTATAATTTGAAGCATGACAAAATAATTCGAATTGTATTATTATAGAACATATTTGTTTTAATGAGTCAAATTATATTAAAAAAAATATATACACGTATTATAATCAGAATTTAAATCTAGAATGTAATTTACGATTGATGGATGTGTAATGTGAATTTGATATTGTTTGTTATTTAGGTGTCCGAGCTACGCTTGACCCACTATTAAGGGTATGTGAGATAACATCCTGGATTTTAGAGTGAGACAGCACGATAACCCTACCAAAAGACCCTCCCCGCGCGCCGCGCGCCCCACCACGCAGCGCGCGCGCCGCCATGCTGCGCCGGGCGACTAGCGTCGCTCCTCACTACGTTTTGGATTTTCAGAGTGAACGCACGTGCAAAGTGAAGTGTAAAAATTTAGGAAATCAAACGTAAGTACCTTGAAAACCTTTAATTCAAATACAAGAAAGCCTTGTATTGTTATGGCGTAAAGCAAGCAAGTGATTGCCCGCTCTCAGGACGGCAAACTCACAAAAGCTTTGACGTAAAAAAACGCGCAGCCGACTGTCGGCTATGCGAACAGACGACATGTCGTGTCGTCTGCGCAGCTGTCAGTCAGCTGCGGAGTCGTCTGCTTCTGCTTACCTGCCAATGATGTTTGCAGATGGCGTTATCCACTATGGGACAGGTGTCCGAGTGGGAGGCCCCAGCTGAAGAGGAAACGTTTTACAAAAACGTTCTACGCATCCTAGACGAAGTATACCCAGGAAACTGGCGGGAATGGGTCGTCTATACACCCACTTACACTGATCTTTTCGGTGATGCAATATCTTCAGATATGGAATGCAGACTACGTTTTGCAGTTCCCACTATCAAATTAGCACAGGCGCATAGCCAGACGGAAGCGACACTTAGTGAACGCCGATACAGAAAGATTAAAAGAATTTTGATTAATTGGCCGATAGGCCGTGCATTAATATACACTCCTCTGTCTGTAATGGCTAAAGTACACCCAGTTCATCCCGGAAATAAGTTCTCGGATGTTGTGGGCACAATCAAAGGAGACCTTATACCCCGACATGAAGCGTCTAAGTTGTTAAGGGGACACTGTGTACTTGAATTAGAATCCGCCTCCACAATAAGCAGCAGAAGAAATTCAAAACGGAGTCACAGTCCCGACCCGCCTTTTGCTAGTAAAGAACCTAGAATGAGCGAATTCATGGAACAACAAAACGCTCTTCTAGGAAAACTTTGCCAGTTAGTTCAAACTACGAACGAAAATGTCAATACAATGTTAAGTAAGGGAGAAACAGCTTGTATGCCAGCATTTTCCCAACACTTGTTGCCCCCAAGACCACAAGGTGATAATAATGAAGAACATGACACTATTTCCGAAGACGATAGCGTAGACGAAAGTTGGCACGCCCCAACTTTAGGTTACAATCAATATGACAGCAACAATGATGAAGATGATATTGCGGAACCACTTCAAGATTTTACCCCGGGAACCAAAGAGACCGAAGGTAAAGTCACAAAGGCTGACGAGACTTTAGTAAAACAAGCCTGTGATTGTCAAAGGTTTAATTCAGATGGCTGGCAAAACATCCGTTACGCCGATGTGCAAAAGACTTTCCAAGCTACTCCAGCTTTTACTTCGCTAAAAGTTAATGGCAACTTAGCCACAGTGACACCTGCTTGGCAGCTCGTCTCTGTATTGGAAAGGACTGACTTGAGTCTTGCCGCAATAACCCATGGACTTCTGCAACAGCGACAAACTTTTCAAGAATTGTATAAAAATGCGCCCTCTACGGTTAAATCACATATCAGCAAACATTTTCTTGCACCAGAATCGACCTTCCGCAAAACATCTGACTCTTTATTACAATATGTTTGTGGGAAACGTGCTGAAGTTATTCAACAAAGAAGAGGCATATATAAACCACAGAACAGAACTTTGAATGAGTTGCTTCACACAATACCTCCGTCAGAAACCCACTTATTCGCTGAACCTCAGCTCAGTGAATTTGTAAAGGAACAGGGGGGTGCAACTAAGCTTTTTCCGAGCAAACGAAGAACAATCCCAACCTCGACGTTTACAAATAGATCTGCACCTAAAGACAAAAGATTTGTCCCTGTTGCATCAACTTCCGATAGCAGAGACAGACCTCTGCCAACATACAATCAGAGAAGTACGATCAATCGTAAAACGGACAGGCCCCGATTTCAAAACAAAAGAGTTACAAGGCCGACCAAAAATAAAAAATGGTGAATTTCGAGCAGGGCAGGTGAGTGAACATCGTCAAGCGTGGCAACAGCTAGAAGCACCAAATAACATTCTTTCAATTTTATCTGGTTATCGGATACCATTTATAAGTGCTCCTCCTTTATTTAAATTTACAAAAGCTTCTCTCCGACGTTATCAGACATTGCCATCTAAAGAAATGTCACATGAAATCAAAAAGATGCTCAACACTGGTGCTGTTCGCATATGCAAAAACAATTCGGGCTTATTATCCCCTTTATTTCTACGCCAAAAATCTGATGGATCAAATCGCCCAATTTTTGATTTAAGATACTTAAATAACTACTTACGACCGCCCAAATTTCGTCTACTTAATCATTTTAGAATCCCCCTGTGCTTGAACCCGTCAGATTTTATGACTAAGATTGACTTATCTCAAGCTTACTTCCATATTCCTGTCGCTGAAGCTCACCGAAGATTTTTAGCTTTTGCCTATGAAACCCAGGTGTATGAAATGACGTGCCTTCCCTTTGGACTCGCTACTGCCCCATGCACCTTCGCAAATATCTCTAATTGGCTTGCAAATTATTTCAGGGAGGAGGGAATTCGCATTATAGTCTATCTCGACGACTTCCTGCTAATGCACACAAACCAGGAAATTTTACGACTGCAAACGCTATATGTGAAGGATCGGCTTACGGAACTGGGTTGGTGTGTCAACGCAGAAAAATCTGTTCTGATCCCGTCGCAGACAATAGAGTACCTCGGCATTATATGGAACACAGCAAAGAATGTGAAATCCCTTCCCAAGCTCAAAGTCGAAAAAATCTCCACCCAGCTATACAAGATATTAAGAACAAACAATTGGTCTTGGTACACCGCCAAAATCATTCTCGGACTAATAAACTTCGCCTCCTTCGTTGTACCACTAGGGAAACTACATTGCAGGCAAACCCAAATCGCGGCCAATCAGTTACCGGAAGATCACAGGAACCGGAGCTTTCAACTGCCACCGTGTGTACAACGAGAATTCCAATGGTGGCTAGAGAATATCGAGGCATCGACACCAATTCATTACAGAGGTCCTTCGACTTTTGTAACCACCGATGCATCCGATCTAGGATGGGGAGCGACAGTGAACGACATGTATCTAAACGGCACTTGGAGCGAAGACCAGAAATCATGGCACAGCAACCTGAAAGAGTTATGGACACTAAAAAGAGCCCTCAAAACGTTAGCGTCAGAATGTCACGGTCAAACTGTTTTAGCACAGACCGACAACAAAACAGTCGCCGCCTACATCAACAGGGAAGGGGGAACGAAGTCTTTGGCCCTGTTAGACATGACTACAGCCATACTTCAGGAAGCTCATCTCAATCAGATTCATCTCATTGTACGTTACCTGCCAGGGAGGTACAATCAATTAGCCGACAATCTGTCCAGATTTCAACAGATGCCCGAGTGGACTCTGACAGCTCCAATATTACAGAAAATATTCAACAGGTTCGGCACCCCGACAATAGATCTGTTTGCAAGCTCGCAGTCGGCAGTTGTGGATCAATACGTATCCGAGGATGTACAGGACCCAAATTGTGTGTATGTGAACGCGTTCAGCAAACCGTGGCATTACCGACTCGGTTGGGTTTTCCCCCCACCGCCTCTCATACCTCGAGTATTGCGGCACCTACAAAAGAGCTCAGGAAAATATCTTCTGGTGGTGCCGAAGTGGGAGAAAACCTTCTGGAAGTCGGAACTCAATCAAAGAGCTTTAAGCTCGCCAATGAGAATTCACAGCCTGCATCAACACTTAGTAGATCTACGGACGGGGAAACCACCGCCACCTGTAGACAACCTCGATTTGCAGGTATGGATGGTACAGGCTGGGTCCGTCTAGTCGAATCTTGGCAAGAAACAGACAGAAACTTATTGGAATCGGCGTGGCGAAAATCAACCCTAAAAACCTATGGAGCAGCTTGGGATAAGTGGCTCGCTTGGTCTAAAGGAAAATGTACAGTTGATGACCCCGGACCCGGTGATTTAGCTAAGTTCTTGTGCTACTTACACACCGAAACTAAACTGGCTCCTAGCACCATTGCCGTCCATAAGTCAGTAGTATCGACATTTGCCAACCCCGCTAGGTCTGATGCTCTATCCGGACACCCCCTGGTAAAGCAAACGATGAAAGCCATATCTCTTACAAAACCTCCTCCTAGGAAACCAAGTACTTGGGATATTGGCAGGTTAATTGAACATCTGCAACAGTATAATATCGATGTCGATAGTACATTTCAAGTGTCGCGGCATGTTGCCGCGCTCTTGTTATTGTGTTCGGGAAGAAGGATACACGACCTTACACTGTTGGATATAAGCTCAAATTTTTTTGAAGATGCTAACGAATATGTGGTATTATGGCCTAAATTTGGTTCAAAGACGGATTCGTCAACCTACCGACAAGCTGGCTGGCGTCTCTCAAACGACGGGCTAGACA
The DNA here is from genome assembly GCA_019059595.1 of Marasmia exigua. Classification (NCBI taxonomy): domain Eukaryota; kingdom Metazoa; phylum Arthropoda; class Insecta; order Lepidoptera; family Crambidae; genus Marasmia; species Marasmia exigua. The sequence goes on along the minus strand of CM032473.1, from coordinate 5,272,596 downwards.
AACTTAACCCCGTGGTCTGGATCAAAAAGTTAATTAGTGTGACTGGAAAACGAAGGAGTGCTAGACCTAACTTGAGCGCTTTGTTTATAACTACAAGAGGGAAGGTAAACCCAGCGTCACGAACGGTAATTGCCGGTTGGCTGAGGACTCTGCTTCAAGAAGCCAACATTCAAGATTCCCCAGGCAGCTTTAGAGCTGCAGTTAATTCCGATATGTGGTTGAATCATCATATTAATATAGACGAAATATTGGCAAGAGGAAATTGGAGAAGCAAATATACATTTATCAAATATTATTTTAAAGAAGCTCGTGATTCTCGTTCCAATGAAGGTAATGCGAGTAATAATTTGTTTTCATCATTCGCACCTGTGTAATTGTAAATTACCTACTTAACTTTATCATTCCAAAATTATGATTGTTGAAAATCTAAATATACCTAAGTACTGACTGATTAGTTAACTTAAAGAAGACATTTACCTATTTTGATAGTTAATAATTATGGTTTGCCATTTCGTTTTTGATTTAAGTTGTTAACTTTCAACATTCCAAAGTAATAAATATAATTATTATTGATCTGTTAATCATAGTTTCAATTAAAAGATTTTCCCTACCTACATTTACAAATGACCTAAAACATAAACTAAAGCATGCAGCGCCGGCAGAAAATAAACACCTCTCACATACCCTTAATAGTGGGTCAAGCGTAGCTCGGACACCTAAATAAAACCGTTTTCCCCCTGAAGGGTAGAAAACGGATATTTAGGTTCCAGCGTAGCTTGACCCACTATATTTCAAGGTCTTGCCGGCTGTGAGGAAGTAGTGAGGAGCGACGCTAGTCGCCCGGCGCAGCATGGCGGCGCGCGCGCTGCGTGGTGGGGCGCGCGGCGCGCGGGGAGGGTCTTTTGGTAGGGTTATCGTGCTGTCTCACTCTAAAATCCAGGATGTTATCTCACATACCCTTAATAGTGGGTCAAGCTACGCTGGAACCTAAATATCCGTTTTCTACCCTTCAGGGGGAAAACGGTTTTATTTATTTATCCTTAATAAATTTATCTACATCTAATGTTTTCGCTACACCCTACCAGGTTAATTACTCGTTTATATAATGTACAGTCAAAGAACGAAAAAGTTCGTCAGTTTTCAAATTGATTCGTTTGATATATTATTAGCACTTATTACCTTTCGTAAATTTGTCAGTGTTATAACTGTTGCACTGACAATTATGCTTAACTGTTAGATCAGAAAGTTCAGATTTGCTTGTAGCAATATTGATTCCTTTTGATATAAAGAAAATTTAAAGAAGGTTGGAAGATCTTTTTAAAACTGTATGTTGTTATAACTGATTCTCAAACTCTTCAATTTTCACCATAAGGTATAATTCTTAAGGTAACGAACTTTTTTATTATCTGTAGCGTATATGATGCAATGAATAAATGAACATTATCGTTAACCAACGTAGTTGACAGCTGAGAAAAAAAAGTGAACGTCAAAGTTACTCCGCAAAATTCTGGGCCCAGTAAAATTACAAAATGACGAGTCGAGCACAAATGTCGAAATAGAGAAGATTGTAGACACGCCTAACATCATCGGCGAGACCAAGGCGCATCGGCTTCGCTGGCTTGTTCATTTCGAGAGACTGGACGAGCATCGTCTCGTGAAGAAAGCATACCAGAGCCGACCGATGGGCCGACGCCTGGTAGGCCGGCCTAGGTATTGCTGGAAGGACGTCGTCGAGAATGATCTGCGAGAACTTCAGGCCGGTGACTGGCGACAAGTAGTGCAGGATCGATCAAAGTGGCGTTCTCTTGTTTCGGAGGCCAAGACTCGCTTCGGGTCGCTGAGCCAGTGGAGTAGTAGTAGTCTAAGTTAAGTATGGGTATGGTTTATTTTTAAATATAAAATCCTGCCCTCGAAAATTTCTCGCCCCATCAACTTCCCTTTCCTTCTCACGTTGTATTGAATATTTATGTAGCTATATCAAATTGTATAATATAAGGTTATAGTAACAATTTCTATGAATCTTCCAATTAACAAAGATTATGTTGTGTAAATGTATATGTCAGCGTACGTTTTGTTTGTTATAGGTGGTGTTTAATAATAACCCAAACTCAATTAATTGAAGAGAACCAGCTAATTACTCAACCAATTTTCTAAGGAACGTGTCTCTTTAATCACTTGAATTTGGCAGAGTTGTCTCGTAGGAGCAACAGCAAGCCAAAAAAAAATAATAAAAAATCATATAAGTAGCAATATTTGAATTTGGGCCGTGTGGTGCCCGGCAGAGTAGAATAGGCCACCCTCACTCTTACCGAGGTGTCGTAAAAGGCAAGGTAAAACTGTTGGCATGATCATCAGCACCCAGAGAATCAAAACTCTGCATTTATATCAAAACCCTCGTCAACCCGTCTGCCAAGCGTGGTGAGTATGGCAATTACCTCTCATGTGATTGAGGGAGGCCCGTGCCCCAGCAGTGGGGACTTAAATGGGCTGATGATATGAACTTAGTACTATTTACTCAAAATTATATGCGATAGAGAAATATTATCCACAATGAAATTACCCAATAACCACACCTATGAGGCTACAATATTCATATCAATAATCGGCTTTCTCACCGCCTGGATCAATGCCCGCGTTATAATTCAATTTGCTTTATCCGTTACTGAGAAAATGGCCGTATATTTTCGCCGATAAGTAAATTATTAATTTCACGACGCCATTATTTTGACAAGATTCGGTTACCCCGTCCCGGTCGACTCCTATTTATCCACAATATCTGAGGGATAGGCTTGATTAATTATAAAATTTGACATCTCAGCAGAAATGTTAGAACGATATTACGTACATAATAAGCTCTTTGTCAGTAAGCTTTTTTGTCCAATATTTAATTTAAGTTAAATGATAAATTTGAGGTACACGTATTTCCGAGATATATGACATGATTTTAATAACATAATTACTCCGGATGTTTTTGCATTTCATTGGGCCTTTTTAAAACCCGTGGGTGAGTCACACTTTGACATAAATGGGCCGGCTCACGTGCTCAAAGTGATGACCGAAAAACTGGTCTCACAGAAAACCAGCGAGAAGCAACACCTGCTCTGTATTTTGCTAAATGAGTGAGGGTACCGGAGGCTCCATTGCGAGAAAAGGGAAGTTTAGAGGTTGGCAGCGGCAATCAATTACCATCAGCCGATTTGTCAGCCCGTCTGCTACCAATGACATAAAAAACTTTTGGTGTCATAAGTCGTTTAAGGTGACGGGTAGGGTACATTAGCGTCGCCAATCGATTTTGAACAATATCGGGGTTACAATCTCTCGAAAAACACTTGTAATATTTATTAAATTACCATATATAACGCTAAATACCAATAAATAACGCGAAAAATTGATTCACGTCAAAAGCGGCCACTTTTGGCGTCAATCAATTTTTCGCGTACAAAAACGGACCCAACATTTGTGCATGGTTATTTAATAAATAGTAAAAGTGTTTGCCGAGAAATTGTAACCCCGAAATTATTTAAAATAGATTCTGTTTAGTAACTAAAAATATAAATCGATTGGCGTCGCTATTGTGCCCTACCCGTCACCTTAAAAGTCCGGTCGAGTCTGTTATCAGCTCTTGTCTGTCATCCAATTCCGTCAAAGTCAAGTCGTCCAGCCAGGCCATCTCTAAAAGTCCTGTCTAGCCCAGTCGTATCCAGTCGAAAACTAATCAGATATTTTTCTATTATTTCTTCATTTCAGTGTCTTTACATTAAATTTACAAGTGGCTCCTCGAAATAAATAATTCAGCAATGAATCAAACGAATAAGTTAAGACCTGTCACCGAACTGTTATCAGAAATAGGTCGTGAATCTATCACTCAAGCTTATAGCTGACAGGTTATAAGCTGTTAGCACCTGTGCACCATGACATAGTAATAACTAGGCACATTATGCGATATATGGTGAGGTACCTATAGTTTTAGCAGTGCGTACCTAAACCTCACCTCAAGCTTAAATGGTATCAATAGACTAACATAGCTCAATATAATGTCACCTTAAATATTCATAGTTAAAATGTGTATTGTAGTAAATGTATGGTTGCAAAGGTCAGAATGCAGTCGCTTCATTGTAATTACTAGACTCGTCAAATCCTAAATCAAGGACCGAGTGACCCAGAGCGACAGCTTTGGGCGCAACCAGGAATTACACGCTAAGATGAGAATTAGAATTTTAGTAAATATAAGTGACATGCGTATCACCCTGTATGTTGCCATTTTTTGTGAGCGCTGCTCTGGCCAGTTTAGTGCGAGCTTGATGCATCGGCATAGGTACCTACGCAAACGACTCGCAGCTCGCGGTCGTCTAGATAATCATCATCATCATCGTCAGCCCATTTAAGTCCCCACTGCTGGGGCACGGGCCAGCAGCTTTACCTTAGTCGCCTTTTACGACACCTCGTCGTCTATATAATAATGTATTAGAAATAAGTCATGTTATATTCATACTTTATTATTACTAATATACTATACTAATAATAAGTCATGTTATATTTATACTTTATTATTACTAATATACTATACTAATATACGTAATATTCTTTTTATTTAGTTAAGCGACATGAGTAACCGTGTCTAGGACAACCAGCAAGATTTTTATGACACTCTTAATTTAAATACTGTTATTGTAATATGTTAAAATAAATGAAAAAAAATTACTAAAATAGAAATTCAATCATGCGTATCTAGATTTTTCAAATCTATGTGCGTATTTTGACAATTTACTTGACATTGAAGGGAAACATAGTTTTTTTTTTTACTAAATGGCATAGTAACGAGCAGATGGCTCACCTGATGGTAGGTAAGTGCTTACCGCCGTGCATGGACATCTGCGACACACGGGCATCATAGATTGCCGGATCTTAAGAGAGGAATAAACTCTTTTCTTGAAGATCACCAGGTCGTATCTGTTCAGAAACACCATAATTATTCGCTGATTCCATAGTTTTACTACGTGCGGTAAGAAGTGGCGTGAGAAAGGGCACTGTGGTGGAATAAGGCAAAACAGCTCCTTGGAACACTCCCCATAGCAGATATCATAGAAGACACATAGCGATGCTAGTGAAGAAATGTACTCATATTGGAAAGTTTCGAAACGTATTTACATAATCTTCCTGGTCTGGTTTCCCTGTTAAGGTTTGCAAAGGTCAGACAGCAGTCCCTTAATTATAATTACTAAACTTACTAAATTCTAGATCATGGTTCAAGCTTAGGTACTCTGGTCTCCAAAGCTTTGGCTTTAGGAAAAATAATTATAGTAAATGAAGAGCTGATATTATGCTGATATAATAACCCAAAATGTGATTTTGCGTACTTAAGACCATTTGTGTAGCTTCAGGCATTTTTAGATTGGAAGACTCAACCAATTGTGCTCCAACAATATTCTGCATAGCAACTTCTTACTAAAAAGTAAATATACACATATTAGTTAGCCATGTATGCGTAAGGGTCTCACGTTCGTTCTCTAAATAATATAAGGTTTATATCGAATAATCTTATATTACTCATACCAAAGACTCGGAATCATTCAATAAAAATCGTGAGGGTGACAGGACGTGCACGGTTACCCAATCCTATACAAATATTTGCAATACCGAGCCATCGGGAAATTTGATATATTACGTTCCAAGAGATAAGACAGTAGGTAGGTATATTGATATTGCGTGAGCCAAATTACCCTTTTTGCCTCTTTAGGAATAATGCTGATATTATTGTTTTTTGAGAACCTGCTCCGAATTTGCGAGATACTCTTTCAGTAACAGTACTTAAGCTACTCGCTTTCTTAAGGTAACGGGTAGGGAACACTAGCGACGCCAATCGATTTTAATTTTAATCTACTAAACGGGATCTATTCTAAAGAATTTCGGGGTTACAACCTCTCGGCAAACACTTATACTATTTATTAAAAAACCATGCAAAAATGTGGGGTTCAACGCTGGCACTTTTGGCGTGAATCATATTTTTCGCGAACAAAAACGGACCCAACATGAATTTATGCATGGTTATTTGTAACCCCGACCGTTATTTTTCCCGTTATTTTTAACATAGATCCGGTTTAGTAGCTAAAAATTAAAATCGATTGGCATCGCTAGTGTGCCCTACCCGTCACCTTAAGCTACTTCAAATAACATATTCTCATGCAATTGCCTGATACTGATGTTTTATTTTGTGCTACAAATGTCAAACATATAACTTACGCGGTTTTGAGTTTTTTTCAATGAAATAAACTACAAGATCTCATTATCTATGTGTTGTAAGTATGTATTTACAAAAGAAAAGTATTATATGTATATATTTGTAATCCCACTGTTGATTCTGATATCCGTAACAACTTGTGCTTGAGCTACCTATCTCGGAGTCAGATCAATTTATGTGATTTTGTGAAATATTTATATTTGTATTTATCCTAATTGCGTACTAAATAGCTTGAGCACTTGTGTTACGGGTATCAGTTAACAGAGAAATTATAAATGTAATACTGTAATACATAAAAATTACACCCAGACACAGAACAAACACACGTGTTCATCATGTCCACACGAATGTTTGTCCATCGAACGAACCCACGACTAATTTGGCATAGGTATGAGGCAGGGTCACAACCAAATGCGCCATTTGGTCAGTATTATTAATTTATTCCTGGTATTAGCATTAAAAAAAGAAAATAATAAGTAAATAACCTTGATTGATGCAGATTTTAAAAAGTTGGAACATCGTTGAACTTAGGCTCTACCCTTCTTCATCCGTGGATAATTTTTTGGTATAACGTCATGATTTGTATAGAATGACAGAGCTATACCATAGTACACGTAATATCGGCATAAGATTAGTCGAATCCGCCCTTTGTAATTTAAAAATGAAATATTGTCCTAGTGAACGATACTTGTCTTAACTCTTGAAAATATATGTATATGTACTGTAGATATATTTTTTTATGTGATAGGTGGCAGACGAGCAGACGGATCTCCTGATGGTAAGCGATTTCCGCCGCCCAGTGGACACCCATAACACCGGTGGAGTCACTATGTGCGCTGCCAACCTTTAAGAATAAGAATATATTTATTGTCTCTTTAAAACACATTATAACATAACAAGTAAAAACAAATAAAGATACAAGATACAAGTATCATGCATGATGAGACAAAGGGAAGGAGCTCAGCTGATGTTGCTACGAGGATGTGACCCCGGGCAACGCTGGTTTTCAGCTACTCCCCTGCCCTCTGAGAAGTTGTTTGAAGGCATAAGTTAATACTTTAAACCACCTATCACCCGGATTGAACCTCTGAGCACAGTGTTGCTTCACGCTGGTTTTCCGTGAGGCCATAGTATCACTCCGGTCAAGCCGGCCCATTCATGTCGAAGCGTGGCTTTCCCACTGTCGAAATATTTAAATTTTAGGTTCATAATAATTAGCAGTTACATTTGCTCGAACAGTAAACCAGCTAAATGATGAATAATTTCGTCGATATCCACAAGCGTTAGACTAAACATTTGTAATTTCTGTACAAAGCCTCAATAATGGCCGCATTTAGCTATCTCTGTCTGCTCGACTTGCCACCGCGTTACGTAACGGTTCCTCCGTTTCGCATCAAGTTTCATAGGAAGGTATCCGAACTAGTCCCATATCGGAGACAATTGATGCAATAAATGTGCCGTTCTCACTCATGTCAAGTGAGTATTGTGGTGACGTCCAGACTATATTATCATTCGTGTGTACAGTCGAGGAAATAACGGTTAGCAGTTTACTCTTTCTAACAAATTCAATCAATCAACTTATGGTCTTAACCGTGAGAGAGCCACGTTTCGGCATGAATCCGGCTCGACCGGAGTGATACCATGGCCTCACAGAAAACCAGCGTGAAGCAGCAATGTGCTTTGTTTGCTGCGTGAGTGAGGATACCGGAAGCCCAATCCAAGGAAAGGGGGATTTAAAGGTTGGCAGCGCGCTTGTGACTCCACTGGTGTCGTGGGTGTCTATGGGCAGCGGCAATCGCTTGCTATTAGGTGATTTGTCTGCTTGTCTGCCACCTATCAATGAAAAAAATCTTACATAATAGCACTTATGAGATTTTGCCTGAACTAGGATGACCGGTTTCAGGCTAAAAAAAATGGCCGCTGTCTCATCCGCCATCTTGAATTTTAAGAAGTCCGTATTTTTCCCATATACTACATCATAAACAAAATCGAACCACATTTTTACTTTTTTTTTTCAATTAATACCAGAGGTTTTGTCAACAGCTCCCAGTGTTGTCAGGTCAGGGTGCTGAAAATGGTCAAATGTCATTTGGACTGATCCTGGCGATGACCTCGTGAGATTTTTATATTTATAGGGTAACAAACTATATTGGTAAAAACATTTAATTACAACTTAAATCTAACATTACTCTACACTACGCTAGCAAATAGGTATATTAATAAATAGATGTTTGGGAATAAAAAGGACTTAACTTACAATCATTTTCGCTTATAAATTAACATAATTTTAATAACAGATATAGATAGGTACTCGTATCGTAGGATGACTGCCTCGGTGGCGCAGTGGTTAGTGGGGCGCACTTTAAAGCGACGGCTGCGCAAGAGGTCCCGGGTTCGATCCCCGGGTCGGGAAAATTTATAAGAATTTCTTAGTGGCAGCCCGGAGTCTGGAAATTGGCGGTCTTGTACCCCCGTGCCTCGAAAAGTACGCTAAGCCGTTGGTCCTGCGCCCAATCCCTCTCTGGTCGTGTCACAGTAGTGTCCCATCGAAATATGAGGGTAAGGGAATAGAGAGCGCACTTGTGTTTGCGCACACACTTGAGCACTATAATATATTCTGCGTACGTGGCTGATCGTTGAGATTGGCCGCCGTAGCCGTAATCGGTTGGAGGAGATAGGTACTAAAAATAAATCACAAATTACCTAACTAATCCTGAAAAATAATAAAAAAATACATAAAATCTGCTTAAAAAGCAAGGTAAGCCTTGCTTTTAAGTGAACATTGACTCAGTTAGCCAATTTAAATACGTACCTCTTAAATAACGTTTCTCTAGCATTACTAAGAACACCATACATTTATAATTACATAATAAAAATACAAAAAGATATGATGGCGCTATTGGTAGTGACCCTGCCTCTTACGCCAAAGGTCGTGGGTTCGATCCCCACCCTGGAGAATAATTCGTGCGATGAACACTTGTGTTTGTTTGTGTTCCTCTGTTGTCTGATATCTGTAACACAAGTGCTTAAGCTATTTATTACGGAATCAGGTCAACGTATGAGATGTTGTGAGGATTATTATTATTATAGGTATTATTATTATTATTATAATTTGAAGATAATTTAAAAATATGAGCTTATTAACGTAACTAAATTAATATTGATATTAGGTGCCTTCATTCTATTGTGTTGATATTCGGCTATCTTCTATATTTTCTTATTATGATGATGAACTCGGGCATTATAGAAAATAATTTATTAACTAAATACCGCATTAGCAATTATTTTTATGTGATAGGTGACAGACAAGCAGACGGATCACCTGATGGTAAGTGATTACCGCTACCCATAGATAACTGCAATACGAGGGGAGTCGCAAGTGCGCTGCCAACCTTTAAACTTACTCATGCATCGAAACACAAAACACTAATATACATCTGACAAAGTTACCGGTAGGCCACTTTTCGACCTTAATGCGATGAAATAAGGTCTAAAAGTGGCCTACCGGGAACTTTGTCAGATGTACATATACTGTTTATCTCCCGTAACCAATGACTTTCTTACAGAAACGGGAGTAAGACCGCCTTATTGCATTTGTTTTTTCGGTTCTAACCCATACCTGTAATTTCTTTTGCGCATAGAAAAATATCTATCTATTTTTGGAGTTTTATAGACATCTATTTAACAGCTAGAAGACAATTTCTGACAATGTCTGAGATGATTGAAATTGGCATCCGAAATAACATTCCGATATTTTTTTTATGATAGGTGGCAGACTGAGCCGACGGATCACCTGATGGTAATCGATTACCGCCGCCCATGGACACCTGCAACTCCAGTGGTGTCACAAGTGCGCTGCTTACCTTTTGACCCCCCTTCCCCTGGATTGGGTCTCCGGTACCCTCACTCACGCAACGAAACACAGCGCATGCACTGCTTCACGCCGGTTTTCTGTAAGGACGTAGCATTACTCCGGTCGTGCTGGCCCATTCATGCCGAAGCGTAGCTCTCCCACTGTTGAATAATGTTAAAGAACAGTCAAGCAAAAACAATCATTACATAGGTACAGGTAATGTTGTTTGCTTTCTCAGTAGTACTTGATAAAGACTAATTCAATTCCTCTCTCTAAGTACTTAACTTATGCCAAAGTAAATCTATAAATAACGAACACCGAAACCCGGTTACGAATCATGAGAGAGTTTCCGAAACCGCTCTAAAGAATTACGGTATATATCACAAGAGCGAATTCGTTCAAAATAGGTAGAGTTGGTATTCACTCACAGAAATTTCTCAGTTGCCACAGTATAAATACTTAATAGTAAGACATAAAGGGTGTATCAGTATACAGTAACACTTCTTTTGACATCAGTTTTACCAACCATTCTGAACAAAATTTTTTGGACTCTTCATTCAAAATAAACAAAATACCTACATGACCACATGTATAAAAAGTTATTATTATTTATTATTTAAAACTTTATTGCACAAAAAAATTATACAATAGGCGAACTTAATGCCAAGAGGCATTCTCTACCAGTCAACCTTTGGGTCATACAGAAAGGATAATGATGCGGCGAAAGAAGATTACGTGAACGTGGAGAACAAAACAAATAAAAAACTATACAATACATAATATACATATACACATATACCTATATATACATAGCAATACATATATATTATAAATATGACATAAATAGAAAGAATACATATTTATAACGGTATACATATTTATAACAAAGTTGAAATATTTTTATGCTAATCTTCAAAAGTCATAGAACAAAATGTTCATGTTCACTCGACATTGGCAGAATTATAGATGTGTCGAAAGACACAGTAGCAGGCATTATATAAAAAAAATGTTCTTCAAAATGTTAAGTCCATGTTAAGTGTCGAATAAATGATTTCTTATCTTATCTTATCTTATAAAATGATTGGAAGAAAAGGTGGTTAATGGGATGCAGCTGTTTACCAATTTAATCTGCAACATAATTGTCCGGGTCATTTTGAAACTGAGTCACAATCTCACCAGCTAAAAAGTCACAGTAAATTAAGGAAAATGATTGTTTCTCATATAACCACAGCTAAAACTATTTTAATAAGTTTTTTTTTGTATTTTTAGAAGCTTTTTCATTAATATAATATATATTTAATACTTTCACAACATCACATACATTGACTCCCAGATAGGTAGCTCAAGCACTTGTGTTACGGATATCAGAATTAACAGTGGGGTTACAAATATATACATATACATAATACTTTTCTTTTGTAAATATAATATTTTATAATACATAAAAACACCCAGACCAATACAAACAGACATGTTCATGCACACAAATGTTTGTACTGTGCGTGTGTATGCTATTTGATTAATTTTTATATTTGTGAGTTAAGTGAATACATACATTTTCTTACTGAGAATAATTTTACACTATGGTAGTGCAATAACGTAGATGTCACTATGATTTGTGAACACACTTGATCATGTCACAATAATTCGGGTGAAGGTAAGGAAAATTATTAGGGTAACAGTACGGTATGATAACAAATTAGTCATTTATATTACTGTCACATACTCGTATAGCGGGATTGCAATACATCATGATGTTTTGAAAGAGAAACTTCAAGAAAAGTCTAGTTACGGTCCACCTGCGTGAGGCAATGGCAATTTCGCAGGCTTATTCAAACTGTAGTTAGAGCGTAATCTGCGAAGGGTACCTACGCAGTTGCTTGCATGGAACATTTTGTTCAGGGTACTATCTAAGTAAGTAAGGAATTGAAGGTACTAGCAGAGTCGAGAGAGGAATGGAGACTACTCCACCGACAAGAGCGTTGCTCCTAAATAAGAGAGAGAGAGACTATCTAAGTGGACCCCAAACCCCGGAGCGACTTCCTCGGTGGCGCAGTGGTGAGCGCGTTGCACTTTAAGCGACGGCTGCACAAAAGATCCCGGGTTCGATCCCCAGGTCGGGCCAAAAATTTGTACCTATGTTTTCGGTAAGAAATTTTTAGTGACAGCCCGGAGTCTGGAAGTAGGCGGTCTTGTACCCCCGTGCCTTGGAAAGCACGTTATCCCGTTGGTCCGGCGACCAATCCTTCTCCGATCGTGTCATGCTGGTGTCCCATCGGAATTTGAGAATAAGGGAATAGAGAGTGCACTTTTGTTTGCGCACACACTTGAGCACTATAATATATCCTGCTTACGTGGCTGATCGTTGAGATTGGCCGCAAGAGCCGTAATCGGTTGGAGGATATTATAATCTATATAAGACGACTCGTTTGGAACAGTGGTAGCGAACGCGGTCTTTCGTCTTAGGGTTGCGGTTTCGATCCCTACACAGTACAAACATTTGTGTGTATGTTTTGGTCTGGGTGTTTTCTATGTATTATAAGTATGTATTTACAAAATAAAAGTATTAAATGTATATATTTGTGATCTCGCTGTTGGTTCTGATATCCGTAACACAAGGTGCTTGAGCTACCTATCCCGGAGTCAGATCAGTGTATGTGATGTTGTGAAATATTTATTTATAATATCTATGAAATGAACGCTCATAAATACAAAAGCACATCAAGAAAATTAACTGCAAATCTACTTCTATGCAATCCTCCTAATAGGGAAAAAACAAGTTGTTATTTATCAACAATATGCATTGCAAAATGGTTGTGTGATTGTCACATTAAGGGTTATTATTTGAGTTATATAGCGAGCTTTCCGTGGCTTAATTTTTTTTAAAAGCTATTTATAGTATAAAGCCAGTTAAAATCGTGTTTACCTTTCATTTCTTAATTTGTGTAGATGAGTGTAGATAAAATGTTTTAAATGTTGCGATCTCGCAGTACTTTAGGAGTACCGCTAAACAGGTTTAATACAGATTTTCAACTGTATTTGCATGTGATGTGCTGTGGACAAACAAATAGGAAATCAATTTTGGCCTATTAATTAGAGTTTCCCAAATAATGAATATCGGTTGTTGTTAGCGAATCAAATTCAATCTAGGAATCGGTAAGCGATACTTGCAAATAACAATATATTGTATTACCTTCTCAGAAATTAATCTTTCATAATAAACAGGCACAGAAACGTCGCTATTCAAAACATAAAGTAGCTTGATTGTTGAACGCAAACCTTAATCTTAGAGTTATATGTATAAGGTTGATTAACGTACAGCAAAACTATCACAAGATTTTGAATAGCAAATGTATGTAGAACATTTAATGGAAATAAATGTTAAATTGTTTACGACAAAGAATATCATCTTAAAGCTTTTAGTATATCTATTTCTCTGAAATGACTTGAGACTTTTTTATACTTCTTCCTCTAAAAATTACCACTTTTTAAACTTATTTAAAATTTATGTTTTTATTCTTTATTTATTAGAAGGACGTCCTTGGACTGCAGATCGACCAGTAGTATAAAATGGACCATGATGACACAAAATGACATATTGGATCGAATACCAAATATTTATATCCCCTAAGAGGCTACTAGGTAGGTATTAACTGAGTGCATGAGTATATTTTTCTTACATTTTAAAACGAGCTGAAACAAAAAACTGCGTCGATTAATTTTATAGGTACGGTCAGCATCAAAAGAAGGGTTTATCACTTTAGTGCCATGTCGAAGTAGCATATTTACGTACCAATTAGAAACTGACTATAATAGGCAGAACAGTTACTTTGAAATGGTACTAAAGTGTTAAGCTCCTTTTGATGCTGACCTTACCTTACCATCGTACTTCTTTGCATAAGTATAGATCAAAAGTATTGCTTTATTATAGGCACAACATAACTAGTTCCATAGGCACGTCAATCTCTATATAACGCCATTTCCTTTCATTCTAAAGCAGTAGATAAAATCTCCACTAAATAATATATTATTAAATGTAAAAATTCACCATTTTGTAGATGGTTAACGATGATTTGTTACTCCAAACTGTAAATAAACCAGTTCTTTGTTACTTTCTCGGATATTGCGTGATAAGTGACTGTAAACAGAGTGGTTATTACATTTAATTATTATAGGCAAACGAAGGCTTTCGTATAGGTTTATCGAGTAAGGCTGGGGTAGCAATTGTGGTTGATTATTAGCCATTCGTATGAATAACTACTGGCCGTATCAACAAAAAACCTATAACCAGACTACTAAAATAACACGCTCTCAGAAATACGTAACAAGATAATTGTCTCTGCTGAAATTATTATGCCGTATCGCCGTGGTCGTATGCCACATTGATTTTATCTTATTTTATTATTATAGTGAATATGTTTTGCTACAGTAGCTAGTAGGTGGCATACGACCACGGCAATACGGCATAACAATTTCAGCAGAGACAATTTTCTTGTTTCGTACTTTTGAAAGCGTGTTTTTTTTAGTAGTCGGGTTTTAGTTTTTAACTTTATTTTTATTTAACATTTTTTTAGTTATATAAATAAAATTACATAATTGAAATGTGCTAAAAAAGCGTTATCATTTGGTACCCCACATGGTACCGTTAAGCATTTTTGTTTTAGTTTCTTATCCTAAGTCCCCTATAGGGCGCTGTAGTCAATTTAACGTGAACGTCATGTCGTCTATAACCAGATGACAATCAAGACGCTTCTAACGACAATTCATTTGTTCAAATACGATAACTAGTTTAGAAGTTATGAGGGAACAGATGAACAAACATACATACATACATACAGGTCAAAGTCATAACCCTCCTTTTTGCTTCGCCGTAGTCGGGTAAAAAGATGACGACCCAATTTACTTACTCATATAAGAACAATGAACATTTCATTTTTTATACGTATGAAAACGCTGGAGGGACGGATTCTAAAGGATTAGATGATTCTAAGTCGTGACCAATAACATTGCAAGACGGGTAGAGAGACCTTTGCCCTGTAGGACCTACATGCAAACAATAAACATATGTAAATAATATGAACATAAAGCAAATAATTTACTATTTTTTTATGTCATAGGTGGCAGTAGATGGAACGCCTGATGGTAAGCGATTGCCGCCGCCCAGTGACACTAGCGACACCAGTGGAGTCACAAGTGTGCTCCCAACCTTTAAGCCCCTTGTTAGCGATTCCAATTTTAATAATGACTATTGTCTGTAATCATATTTTTAAAACTTTATACACTTCAAATAACATTTTATCACAGAACACTCGAGAAAAAGTGTTACCAAAGTCGGCGCCCAATACTATCTTGTAATTTAATACAACATTCAATTATTCAACAGGTATTAGGCGCCGACTTCGGTAAAACCTTTTCTCAAGTGTACTGTTATAAAATGTTATTTGAAGTGTATAAAGTTTTATTAGAGTTAAAAAACTAATTGTGAGTACAGTATTGAAAGTTTAATCCTTTAACTCCTTCCCGTTGAGGAGTTGACCTTCCATCATCAGCAGAGCCACAAAATTAATACAATCAGGCGTAAATACTGGTGCAGTTTTGAAAAATGATACAAAAACATTACATTATGTCTCTTTAAAATTTAAGAGTTCCCCTCATTTTTTCCAGGATTCCATCATCAGATCCTGATATCCTGATCATGGTACCAATCCGGAACTATCTACTTTCCAACTAAAAAGAATCATCTAAATCGGTTCATAAATATATAATAACGAGTGAATAGGTATCTTCTAGGTAATCGTGCCACATCTTAGACAATATTATCACTTACCATCAGGTGAAATATGGTCAAACGCATACCTAAACGTAACCGTACGTACCTACGTAAAAAAAAATACAAAGTAATCGGCGAACAAACCTAATATATATATATATATATATATATATATATATATATATATATATATATATATACTTACTTTTTTTGAAGTCGGAATAAAAAGCTTAGGATTCGCGCGGTGGCAGAGTGGCGTTTGTCTTGTTAGCTGGTCGTCGCGATAAATCTCCTCAATCGTCACCACTGCGAATTTTAATTTTAATTTCTGTTTGTTTTTATCATTTTCGGTTCATAATAGATTTTCTGTGAGGCCGTGGTATCACTCCGGTCCGAGCCGGCTCATTCATGCCGCAGCGTGGCTCCTCCCACGGTCAATAGCTTAAAAATCGATTCAAGCAAAATATCAATAAATGAATTAATATTTTGCTTGAACGCTTTTAATAGACTTATCTACACAAAATATCCCAATTGAATTTTCCGCATCTTGAGATACTCTTACCTGGCTTATACTGATACCTAATAAAGCACCATACAAATACTTTATTTACTCTCATGGCATTTTTAAACTCAATTCTCAATGGGCATTAAATAAATCAGCAGATCCTCGAATTTCTTTTTTATAAGTAAAATAAATGGTGGAAATGAATAAGATTCTTAAATCTTTAGCCTTTTTTACTTAGCCTTTTAACTGATTAAAACTCAAACATACTTTGAAAGAGTACAGTGGCACTCGCGAAATTGTTTTACGAAATTTTCGTGAACTTTCGCGGAAGGATCTCGACAAACACGAAGGAAAATTCAAAAGATTTATAATAGCCTGGATCCCCAGTGTATCTATGGTAAATGGTGAGAGTACTCCCTAACAAATTGAAAATCAATGAACCGCGGAATTCAATTTGATATTGAAAGCCATCTCTCACGTAGCCTTCGCTGCAGGCGCCGGAGAGCACTCGGGGATATCTCTCTTTGACTCCGCTTTCACATGACGTCATAACGTGGGATGCAGCTTATATTGGAACACTCTTGTCATTAGTTGTGCCTTGCTGCTACGGATTTAAGAATAATATCCCAACCGATTACGGCTACGGCGGCCAATCTTAACGATCAGCCACTTACGCAGGATATATTATAGTGTATGCGCAAACACAAGTGCACTCTTTATTCCCTTACCCTCATATTTCGATGGGACACTACTGTGACACGACCGGAGAGGGAGGACGCAGGATCAACGGCTTAACGTGTTTTCCGAGGCACGGGGGTACAACACCGCCAACTTCCAGACTCCGGGCTGCCACTAAGCATTTCGTACCAAAAACTTAGGTACACATTTTTGGCCCGACCTTGGGATCGAACCCGGGACCTCTTGCCCAGCTGTCGCTTAAAAGTGCGACTCACTAACCACTGCACCACCGAGGCAGTCAAAGTCAAAGTCGAGGTTTAAGAATAAAAGTTAGTCAAATAGGGGTTTTACCGCACTGAATCGAGTACCGAGATGTTATATTAACACCATAGACTTAGGATGCTGCCCTGATTAACACACAGAATTAAAAGTAATATTGTGGAAAGCCGCAGTTTTCCGCGATATCTCTCAATAACTTCACACTCTTGTTACGGAAGTGTTGTAACGGGTCGTAGTAATATCGTATTAGCGTAGCGTCGAGAGTAACCCAGTACCGTGGAGTAATTTAGTCGTTAGTACACGGCCCGAATCAATACAAAAGTGCTCCGTCGCAGATGCTAGGGTATGCATAATAATATTCCCCCAATCGATCATGGTTACGGTTCGGCCACGTACGCAGGATATATTATAGTGCTCAAGTGTGTGTGCGAACGCAAGTGCATTCTCTCTTCACTTACTCTCACAATCCAATGGGACACCAGCGTGACATGACCGGAGAGGGAGAGGTTGAGGTTAATATGCATATGAAATATTTGACCTACCAAATATTGTACATTAAATGTACAATATTTGGTAGGTCTGTCTCTAAGTAACGTTCTTACATGTAGAGACAGACGTAACGCAAGTTTTTGACCTAAAACAATGTACTTACCTACTCGGGTCAACATCTTTATAGCGAGAACTTTTAGAACTGTTACAAGAAGGAAACATTCAGGTACATAGAAGCAATATAGAAGTGTTGTAACCCAAATTCGAGTGACAATTAAAGTAGGTCCTTTTTATGAAAATTGTAAACGCAAGGACTCTTACAAGTAGCAGACGGTAGAGTATTTCAATATTATAGTTAAAATATTATGCCACCCAATTACCCTCGTGTGATTGAGGGAGGCCCGTGCCCCAGCAGTGGGGACTTAAGTGGGCTGACGATGATGATGATGATGATGATTATGACACCAACTGCTACTAATTACATATATGTATGTATGGCGCCGTGACATGGTAACCATTTTGTTAGCATGTCACGGAAAGTGTTTTTATTATGTAATAATACAATTTTTTTTCTTTTACAGTACTAATCATGTGATGTGTTTACCAAATAAATGCTTATTCTATTCTTTTTATGTGTCACTGGGTTAAGTATAAAAATTAGATACATTTCAATATTAATGTTGAGAACTTATACTGCTTAGACTCCTTTTATTGATTAGGAAAGCATTTTTATTATTTTTTTACATTATGGCGGACAAACCAGCAGATGGCTCACCCAGTGGTCAGTGATTACCGCCACCCATGGACATCTGCATGCTTCGAAGATGCGTTGCCGGCTCATAAGGAAGGAGGACGCTCTATTCTTGAAGAAGAAAAGATTTAACAGACGACTAAATTCACGGCAAATTTGCCACTTCTGGTCACAAGGCCTAACTGCATTTAACAGGTTATACGTACCTATTATTTTCTTTATTTAGTTAAATTCAAAGAGAGCTAATAGAAAGATATTATTTCCATAAACATAAATTTAATCTCATTTCTACGCAACACTTCACCCCTGTTTGAGTGAAAATAAATTGGCATCTCCTGAGGATGTTTTAATCAAAATTAAATTTGCAAGCAAATAGAGCATGTGTCTGGAGTAAAGTGCGAGACATTATTAATTTGCGAAACTTTCCAAGCTTTGAGAAACTTTGCCAGTTATTAAAATTATGTGTGTTTAGAGTACACATACTTAGAAACGATTTCCAATATTGTGTATACCAAATATTTGGGGATTTATTTCGAATTAAATAGTTAATAAGCTTAATTATAGAGTCAGTCTACTTAAAGAACGCCCTGTTGGTCTACTGGTTTAAGTAAAGGCCCGTGATCTCGAGGTCATGGGTTCGATTACCGGATCGAGCTAAAAGTATGTTTCGAATTATTCGAACATTGCTCGGGTTTGTGATCACCGATCCGCATTAGGCAAGCGTGGTGATTAAGCCTAATCCCATCATAGTAGCGATGACTTGAATTATTTGATGGAGGCCTTTGGCCTGCAGAGGGACAGTAGGTATATTATAGGCTGATACTTTACTACTTAAAGGTATGTGGGAACGTGGGATGCAAACCAATCTGTGCAGCGCAGTGGTTTAAAGTCCGGCTCTGACATAAGGGTTACGGGTTTGATTCCCCCATCAATACAGATAAATAATAATTATGTTAGGTCTGGTCTTATGGTAAGTAACGACCCGCTTGGATCAGTGGTAGTGAACGCTGTCTCTGGCGCAAGGGTTGCGGGTTCAATCCCCGCGCAGGATAAACATTTGTGTGCATTAACATGTCTGTTTGTAATGGTATCATAGAAAACCTATGTATTATAAGTATGTATTTACAAAAGAAGAGTACTAATTAAATGTATATATTTGTAATTCCGCTGTTGGAACTGATATCCGTAACACAGGTGCTTAAGCTACCTGTCTCAGATCTGAATCCGCATTATAATAATAACGTCGAGCAAATTATGTGAGTACATACATAATGTTGTATTACATAATAAATTTCTTTGTTAATCAGGTGTTGTTATTAAGGCCGGCAACACATTAGCGATCTCTCCGATTTCGCGGATGTTCATGGGCGGCGATGATTACTTTCCATCAGGTGACTCGCTTGCTCGTTTGTCCGCCTCTAGCATGAAAAAAAATCCTCGCCGTCATTAATTATAGTTAGAGTAATCATATCGTATAGTCCGTGCAAATCACCAGTACTTTTATCTTTGATGTGAGCCACGGTATTACTCAAATAAATAAATATTTCACAACATTGATCTGAATCAACTTACCGTGGCTTACATCGAAGATAAAAGTATTGATGATTTGCACGGACTATACGATATGATAACTCCAACTATAATTTATTAATGAAGGCGGGGATTAACAACTAAATTGATTATGTAATACAACATTATGTATGTACTCACATAATTTGCTCGACGTTATTATTATAATGCAACGCGAAAATCTAAAAAACTATGATAAGTTCAATTTGTGCGCTCGCTCTAGTTGAATATGTTCGATGCACTGGTGTTGGTTCAGTCCCGTTAACTAGGCCACAGCAGTTGAGTGGTAACCCTAAAAATTAGTTACTATTTGATTTATTTCATACTACACATAAATAGGTACACTTAGTAAGGCATAAAATCAGTCATCATGTTTTATAGCAATGGTAGCCTAGTAAATGAAGAGTTTTCCGAAATGTATATTTATAGGTACATGTTTACCTCTAGCTTGGCAGTAAAAGAAAACATCGTGAGGAAATCTGCAATTATTTAGGAATAGTCGTTTTTCAAATTGTAGATACCAACAATAAATATTGGATTTCAGTTGTTTTTTTTTTTGTGTGATAGGTGGCAGACGAGCAGACACCCGCGACACGAGTGGAGGCACAAGTGCGCTGCCAATCTTCAAACCCCCCTTCCCCCTGATTGGGCCTTCGGTATTCTCACACGCAGCGAAACACAGCACAGAGTTTCACTCCGGGCCGGCTCGACCGGAGTGAAACTCTGTTATTACTATTATTACTATTACTATTATTCCCGATAGCCTTATCGTATCGAAAGTAAACAATAGTTAGTTACTTTATTGTAATTACCAGACTTACCAAACTTTGGATCATTTTTTATATGAGAAAAGGAGGCAAACGAGCAAGCGAGTCACCTGGTGGTAAGCGATTACCACCGCCCATGGACCTCAGCCACACCAAAGGGATCAGAGATGCCGGCCTTTTGGGAAGGCTCATGTTAGATATCATGGTCCAAGTGCGCTTCAAAGCGACAACTACACAGCCGGGAAAGACAGAGATGGCAAGATCTTCTATGTTAGAAGACTCATCATCATCATCATCATCAGCCCATTTAAGTCCCCGCTGCTGGGGCACTGGCCTCCCTCAATCACATGAGGGGTAATTGCCATACTCACCACGCTTGGCAGACGGGTTGGCGAGGGTTTTGATATAAATGCAGAGTTTTCCTTCTCTGGGTGCTGATGATCATGCCAGCAGCTTTACCTTAGTCGCCTTTTACGACACCTCGGTAAGAGTGAGGGTGGCCTATTCTACTCTGCCGGGGACCACACGGCCCCCGTTGGATGTTAGAAGACTAAAAAAGAATAATTAAGCATCCTCTAAATTATGATATAATAAACTAAGTACCCCAAAAGTCAAAAGCGCTTACCTTTACTACTTCACATAACAACGTATTGGTGTTCGAAGTAAATAGATTTTACCCTAAGCGTTTTGCGGAAAGAAAATGTGTGTTTACTATGATTTATTTCCGTAAAAGGGGAGCGAGGTGGCTAGCGCAACAACCCGACTGGCCGAAGCCGATAAGCTGAATCCATACTATACACGCTAAGAAAGAAAATAAACAAACCCTCGCTGCTTATATTCTCACCAATATCATTGAATTGGATAGTCTTGCAAGCAAAGATAATAAATTTCTCATTTAAAAACAAAACCTTTTTCCAAAATAGATATTTTTAGGAAACGAAAAAGGTTTGTTATTTCTCCTGAATTATTTTTCTCTTGAGTTCAAGGCTGTAATTTCACCAGAGTTGAGTAAGGACGTTTTTTTTTTTTGCATTATAGCGGACAAACGATCAGACGGCTCACCTGATTGTAATTGACTACCGCTGCCCATGGACATACGTATGCAACACATGAGACATCACAGAGGCGTTGCCGTCTCTTGAGGGAGGAATAAGCTCTTTTATTTAAGATCACCAGATCGTATCTGTTCGGGAACCATCGTTGGTAGCATAAAATCTGTTGTGGTGGAATAAGATCCTTCCAGGTGATGTGTATGGAGTTAGGAGTGTTGCGAGGAATGTGTTTTAAGAGCAATAGTATCGCTTCATTTACGTCGCTTCTCTTAGAACTGACTTGAAGATAGGTAGCTCAAGCATCCGTATTACGGATATTAGAATCAATAGGGGAATTGAAAAACTATACATTAATTACGACCCGATTGGAACAATGGTAGAGAATGCTGCCTTTGGTCCAAGGGTTGCGGGTTCTTTACCCGCACAGTACTAACATTTGTGTGCATCTTATCTTATCTTATCTTGCTGTTGGGGGCTGACTAGGAATAGCCAGCGACACTTCGACCCAATGGGATCTTTTGTGTCAACCCCATTACCCTATGTTCCTACTATCTCCCTGTGAATGTATTGCATTAGATGCACTATACACTTCAAGGGGAGTAGCCTGTAATCTTCTGGGCTAGGATAAGCTAATCCCATCAGCCTCATTCTCATGCCTGCCAACGCGTCGCATTCACACAGCAGGTGTGATATGGACTCGTCCTGTTCGCCACAGGCTCTACAGGTAGTGCTGCTGGCCAGTCCCATTTTGCACAGGAAGTCATTAGTGCCAAAGTGTCCTGTGAATGCTCCCACGAGCAGACGCATTTGGCCCTTATCGACACTGCACAACTTACTGTTGAATCCCGTGGCCATATTTCCAATGAAGTTTTTGGAGTGCTCCAGTCCAACTGTTGCTTGCCACTCCAGGTTTCGTTTTTCATTGCCATGTGCATCAAAAGCTGCCCTAACGGTACTCGCGGAGAGTCCCACAAATGGCTCAGGTCCAACAAATCTCCGTTCCGAGCCCTTACGAGCCAGTTCATCGGCTGCCTCGTTCCCGAGAACCCCTTCATGTCCTGGCACCCATACTAGCTTGACCGTGTTCTGTCTGCCAAGTTTATTGAGAGTCTTCACACAGTTCAGAACTAGCTTGGAGTCTACCCTGTATGAGTTCAGGGCCTTAAGCGCAGCTTGGCTGTCACTGAGAATGTAAACAGTTTTCCCCACGACATTGCAGTTTACAATCTCCTGTGCACAAGCAATTATGGCGTAAGTTTCCGCTTGGAAAACCGTCACATATTTGCCCATGCTTTGACTTATGCTACATCCATTAGAGTAGATACCAGCACCCGATCCCGATTCCATTTTGGAACCATCGGTGTACCATATGAGACTGTCCTTATCGGGGTGTTGTAGACCTTGTCTCCATTCATCCCTTGTAGGGACCGTGATTTTATAGTTCCTTTTGAATATGTGCAATGGCTGCATTTTGTCGCAACCCATGCTTAATATTCCTCTGAGGTCACTTGAGATCTCCAATTTCGTGTGTCGAGTTACAGGCAAGTCGACACTCCATAGCCCATGCACAGATAGTCTATTTAGTGCCTTCATGGCTTCTACCTCAACTATAATGTGCAATGGTGGTAGATCCAGCAAGACCTCCATCGCTGCCGTTGGCGTTGTAGTGAACGCCCCCGTGACAGCCATACAGGCTAGTCGCTGCACTTTTGACAGCGCCTTCCTGCATGTTTCTAGTTTAGACCTTGGCCACCAGACGATGCTTCCATATGTAATTATTGGTCTTATCATCATCATGTATAGCCATTTGATTACCTTGGGCTTCATCCCCCAGGTCCTCCCATACGTAGAACGAACCATATTGAAGACCCTTTGGGCCTTTTCTATGGTCTTGTCCACATGAGGTTTCCACGTCAGTTCTTTATCTAAGATTACACCCAGATACTTCACCTCCGTTGACCATGGTATCTGCGATCCATTCATAAAGAGAGCCTTTAACCCCGTCAGGTCCCTCTTTCTAGTGAACGGCACCACAGTTGTTTTCCCTACATTGACGGATAAATGGTTACTTCGTGTGCATAAACATGTCTGTTTGTATTCATCGCTAGCCCATTTAAGTCCCCACTGCTGGGGCACGGACCTCCCTCAATCACATGAGGGGTGATTGCCATACTCGCCACACTTGGCGGACGGGTTATCGAGGGCTTAGATATAAATGCAGAGTTTTCCTTCTCTGGGTGCTGATGATCGTGCCAGCAGCTTTACCTTAGTCGCCTTTTACGACACCTCGGTAAGAGTGAGGGTGGCCTATTCTACTCTGCCGGGGACCACACGGCCGATATACTTTATATATATTAAACTTAATATGGCGTTGATAAACCTCCAAAAAATAATATGTGGTACACACATGAGATGCTTAAATGGGCTGATGATGATGATGATGATACAAAAGTATAGAGTCATACAGGTGTAAAGAAATACATAAATATTTGATAAATAAATAAATTGCATGAAAAATATTAATATCTAGTTTCCTTCATTATAGGTATTTTCTATACGTCCATCTGGCAGAAAATATGTATAACAAAACCCTTATTTGTAATAAATACCAGTTTCCTAAATTTCTGTAGGGCAACTTAGGCTCTTAGTTGAAAACTAGGCATCCAGACTTACACCACTTGCACTTGTTATTACGCTTCATGGCACAAATATACTTTTTTATTTATTTTGCCTGTCGATTGACGCACCCCACTTTGCAATTTTACACCGTAAACAAGTTTGAACTAGAAAGAAGAGCCCGTAATATAAAATAATATTTTCATAACTAAGTAAACCACTAAGAAGTTCTAACGACACGCCACTTATAAGTTTTATTAACTAACTAATAGACTTGGCAAGAAGGTGTCTTCGAAGTTGAGTGCTTATCTTCCTGCAACAGTCATGTACATACTCCGTAGCATAAAGAAGCCGCAGTTTTTTTCTTTCAAAGTGTGATTCGTTAATAAATTATCATATTTTTTTTGTTTTGGCTGCTATACGTCGATGAAGACGCAGACAATTCTGCCAATGTCTAGTGAATAAAGAGACACGTCCTTCTCGTAATGATTAACTTCTTAATTGAGTTTTTTTCTTCTTCTTCAGCGCCAAACTTCCCTACCGTTCTTCGTCTACATTATGAATGTGACCAAAGTATTTGCTCATGCCAGATAATCGACAGGGCAAGTGACATTAGATAGGTACCTGGGTGTAGTCGTGG
The DNA here is from genome assembly GCA_019059595.1 of Marasmia exigua. NCBI lineage: Eukaryota > Metazoa > Arthropoda > Insecta > Lepidoptera > Crambidae > Marasmia > Marasmia exigua. The sequence continues at coordinate 5,247,389 of CM032473.1, read as the reverse complement.
ATGAAAACCTGTCATTCAAGAAACATATTGATGCTGCAGCAGTTCGTATCAGGAAGCTTATTTATGTTTTGAAGTCCCCTAGGAACTCGGCTGATCTAGATACTCTTCGATTGGTCTATACAAGTCTTGGGGAATCGCTTATTAGCTACTGTATCCCTGTTTGGGGAGGATCCGTTGTCACTGCCATGCTGACATTGGAAAGAGCTCAGCGTCCTGTTCTGAAAATAATGTGTAGCAAACCATACCGGTATCTTACAACAGCCCTCTTCAGAGAGACCCAAGTTCTAACCGTCCGCCAGCTTTATATTCTGAAAACTTGTGTAAAGACTCATCGCAGGGTTTTGAATAGTTCTATATATTCTAACTTGTGCAAAAGAAGGGTTTTTAAAATACCTACTGTTTCTGTTACAACTGCATTCGCACAAGGACTGCCTTATTTCATGTCACCTCATATTTACAACAGAGTTGCAAAGAAATGCAACATAAAAGAACTCACTGTTGGCCAAGCAAAAAAGATAATTTCCTCCTTGCTCCATGACCTACCACCAAACAGAGAGCCTAATAAGCTGTTTAAAATTAAATAATAATCGTGACTTGCAAATACAACTCATCCGTACACATAAACGCACAAAAACACACACACACAACTGCACATGCCCAAACACACTCACATACACACCCACTCATAACTACATGCATATAGGCTAATTCGCACAGGCATTTAAGTTTAAATACATAATTGTACAAATAATAAGATTTTAGTTTTTAGTTACCTATCTTTATGAATAGATTTATATAAGAAAATACAATATTATTTAATTTTTTTAAGTTCTTCACTTTTCTCCACGAAACATCTATCGCAACTCGCATCTCGTCATGTAGGTAGGTGCCGACGATACAGGGTTATCCTAGTGTGGGACCTACGGACTAATCTCCTGTATGTTACACTTCGTTAATTTTGTTTATATATTTTTATTAGCTTAAGTTTAAAGTGCCATAATGTAATGTAACAATTATCTGTAATAAATTATTCTTATTCTTATTCTTTTAGTAGTAGATCACCTAAAACTGAAAAAAACCATACACATAGAGAAATTATCATCTCTCCGTAAAATATAGTTTGATTAGAATGACAAATCTTACTTGACCTTTATTCCAATGAACATAAGGATTTATTTGAACAAGTTTATTTCATAGGTTTTAATCGATCTAAAGATATTTTTTCTGTGACACCAATAGCTATCATCATAATCAAGCTAAATTTTACTTACACGATTTCACCCAGTAGGCTGGTGAGATATATGGTGGTGGTGAGGCTGGTGTATAATAAATAATTGTGTAAATCATGGACTAAAATTATATGAAAAATGAATACCTAAATATTGTACCAATGCATATACTCAATCATAGAAATCAAGTTATCGCTACTATGATGGGATTAGGCTTAATCACCACGCTTGCCAAATGCGGATTGGTGATCACAAACCCGAGCTATGTCCGAAAAATTCGAAACATTCTTTTCGTTCGACCCGGGAATCGAACCCAGGACCCTGAGATCAAAGCTCGGTACTTAAACCACTAAACCAACAGGGCATTATTTTCACTTAACTGCTTGATTTAAGTCAATTTGAATTTCTAATGACATAATTATCTACGAAGACCCGTTTGGAACAGTGGTAGTGAACGCTGAATTTGGTAAAAGGGTTGCGGGTTCGATCCCCGCAGAGTACAAACATTTGTGTGCATATACATGTCTGTTTGTATTGGTCTGGGTGTTTTCTATGATTTGTAAGTATGTATTTACAAAAGAAAAGTATTATATGCATGTATTTGTAATACCACTGTTGATTCTGATATCCGTAACACAGGTGCTTGAGCTTCCTATCTCGGAGTCAGATCAATGTATGTGATGTGAAATATTTATAATGATTAGAAAGACGACTCATTATACGTTTTTTAATACTACATTATTCAGTTTATTAATTAAGACTGCTTGATTCGTCCCACTAGCGACGTCATGCGATTTGCCATAATTATTTAAGTAACCACGAAAAGTTGGTACACTTTTTTGCACAAAGTTTACACATCTTAGTCTATGGTATTATCCTAGTATAATATGGCTGTGTTATCGCTAATAGCGATCTTTTTCTTACAACCTCGGGGTAGAAGAAAAGTACGTAGATAACTTGTGATTTTTGAGACTCACATGTATATCTATAAAGTACGTGTTTCACGTACCTACAGCACAACTTTATATGTATATAGCTAATGGTTGTGCTTATAATAATAATAATAAAAATAAATAAATATTTCACAACATCACATACATTGATCTGACTCCGAGATAGGTAGCCCTAAGCACCTGTGTTACGGATATCAGAATCAACAGTGGGATTACAAATAGATACATATTGTACGGTCTAATTACCTGTAGGTACATAGCCCGCGTCAGCATTATTATTTTGTGCAATCGATTTAATTGAGCAGTTCACGTCATATTAAGCCAGCGTGTACTCGTATCCATGTAATTTGTGAGCAAGACTAATAAATTCATTCTATCTGCAAGAACAGATGTGTATGATCTACCAAGAGACCGTACACATATAATGCTTTTCTTTTGTAAATAGATACTTATAATATATAGGAAACACTCAGACCAATACAAACAGACATGTTCAGGCACAGAAATGTTTGTACTGTGCGGGGATCGAACCCGCAACCCTTGGACCAAAGGTTAGCGTTCACTACCACTGTTCCAAACGGGTCGTCAAATATCACAACGATTATCATAAATATGAAAAGTAATCACTTTATAATAGTGTATGTGACTGTCTTAATAAGGGTTATTAAAAAACGAGCCTCTGCGAGGTTTTTAATAGTCTAATCTTTACTTTTTAAACTTCCTTTATAAAGTCTGTCAAAATCCACCTTATTATAAATTGCGGGCTTTAGTTATTACTTTACTAAAACTCAAGCCGTCTCGTTCACATGAGCAATGTTAAAAGGGGCAAGCACTAGTTTAGTTCCGGAACTCTTTTTAGCCGCGTTTTGAAATAAAAGGGACAGTGTTTCACTTTATTTTGTTATTTTGAACATTTTGACAAACATGAATGTAAGTAGATAACTAACTAGGTTGACGCAGCGACCCAAAGTGAGCCTTGGCCTCCGATAATGAGAGTGTCCATCTAGGCCGGTCCTGTGCCACCTCCTGCCAGTCATTCGCCAGCAGTGTACGCAAATCCTTTCCGACCTCGTCTCTCCATCGGTACCTTGGACGGCCAACTGGGTTTCGACCATTTGGCCGTCCCAGGTACGCTCTTTTTACTGCACGATCCTCATCCATTCTCTCGAGGTGGCCGAGCCAGCGAAGTCGCAGCTGAGAATGTATGTAGATAAAACCAGTGACTTTGCTACCTACTTATATTTAGCTAATATACATAAAACTTAAAATATATAAAATGTGCATTCTTTCAATCCTGATGTGAAAGGAAAATAACAAGAATGAAATAAAATCATATATCAAGTAACTTGATCGACCTGTTGATCGACTTAAGGAAAATATTTTTCGAATTCCGTAGATTAAATAATTTGAATGGCGGCACTAGACCGAACAAGCAACCTTAAGTTAATGTGTTTCAAACATTTTCATTATAACGTATAAAGGATTAATTAAATTTTCTGGGCCTAATGACCGTTATCTAAATTCTAGCCACATATTAGAGCTCAGGTGCTTTTATGTAAATTGGTTTTAGTAATGAAATGAACCGTAAATGCTTTGAGTTGCTAGATATAAAAATGAAAATTTATAAGCTGCTCGTGCAAGTAATATACAAAAATTATCAGTAAAGTACAAGCTGGACCACGTTTTTAAGTTACACCGGCAAAATCCGATTGATTACTATTGCGAAAGCAATTGAAATTACAGTTTTTATTGAGTTAAGTTAAGATTAAATGCAATAAATCCAGAGAGGAATGCTATCTCTCTCTTAACCGCACTCGCAACGAACGTGGCGCTGACGCATCAACCAATAAGAAATTGTAATTTTGGGCGCGCATAAATTAAGCTTTGTGATTGGTTAAGATTTTGGCGCAGTTTTAGAAAATAAGGCTTCTGCGCAGGTACATCGTTGTAACTTATTAAATTGGTAAAACTGTAAATATCTTTATGTAAGCTTTTTGTAAATTTATACATATATCATATAAAAGGGCTTGCGTAGCAGAATATATTTATTGTGACAAATTTCAAATCCAAGATGGCCGCCGTCGGAGGTTTTTAAATTTAATTCATTTTTTTGATGACATCGACGTAACTAGCACCGCCATTATTAATTCTGTATTTTGTGATTGTATTAATTCTGGCGATTTAATGTCATTTTTTGAAAAAGTACAACGGTGAATCCATAACGGAAAGTATTAAGAAGTTTTTAGAGGTACTTTTTTATGTGATAGGTGGCAGACGAGCAGACAGATCACCTGATGCTATTGCCACCGCCTATAGACACCCGCGAAACCGTTGGAGTCACAAGTGAGCTGCTAACCTTTATACACCCCCCTTCTCCCGGATTGGGCCTCCGGTACCCTCACCCACGCAGTGAAACTCAGCATTGTGATGCTTCATGCAAGTTTTCTGTGAGGCCGTGGTATCACTCCGGTCGAGCCGCTCTATTCATGCCGAAGCGTGGCTCTCCCAAGGTCAAAACTTGTGTAATATTATCTTCGTATAAGTAACCATAAATGTTTTTATTGCCAAAAGAGGCCACTTTTAGAAATTAGAAAAAATGTGGTTACTTGTAGGAAGAAATTACGACATAATTTTGTCTTAAAAATTCTTAGTACTTTCCTTTATGGATTCACCGTTGAATTTAACAAAAAATTGTCCGATACGTCACCTTAACCTCTACAAAAAACCCTTTGAAACTTTAGGTAGCTACTCAAAACTCATGCTATTGCATTCTAAATGCCGGTTTTTAAATTAAGAATTAGAAGTTAAGCACGACTTGAGCACGAACTTTGACAGTTGAGTCATACTTCAACTGTCAAACGTTGTGCTCAAATCGTGCTTAAACTTCAAATTCTCAATTCAGAAACCGGCCCTAACTCAATAATCGACGCACCTAGGTACTTGCTTTTTTTTAGAAAATGAAACAACAGCGTAGGTATATTAGTACAAACAGATACACATCAGGTTTCTACAGTCAGTCCAATTTACTCAATTGATATTGAACCACACGTGTTTGACATTCGGGTGAGAGTCGATTCAAGAATGTACCAGTATTGTATACTTTGATGTTAAAACAAAACATCAGTTATAGCGGACAAACATACAGATGGCACACCTGGGGAGCAATTTTCGTGCACTCGACATTGAAGTCAAAGTTCATACATTCGTCCATACAAATCTCTAATTCGACTTCAATGTCAAGTGGACGAGTAAAGGCACATACCAATGTGATTGTGGCGATTTAACTGTAAGTGAACTTAAACAGAATGCTGGTAAGAGTGCCAATAAAGCAATGATATCGGCAAAACAATTTTGTATTGTTCCTAAGGTTCACAGACATACCAAGAAAACAGGACAATCATATAAAACAAAATAATAATATATAAAAATCAGTAAAAAGCATAAAAACATTAACCATATAAAAGAGGCTGGTGCAGCCGTCACTCCTCAACAGTGGTCATTGTAACACCTTGTTATATCTAAAACTGTTGTTTTCATAATTAAGTACAAACAAACGCTCAACCTTATGAATAAAAGATGTTTTACTCATAATCATTTGATTGTAACACAAGCGACCTTCACATGTTAAAACGTCGAGTTGTATGAAATATTATCTTGGGTAAAATGAATAGCAAAGCTTAGAAATATGTCTGATGCCAGTTTACTTTTGTCATAAATTAATAATACTTTAGCAGTTATAAGATTCAGAAAGTGTGGGTTGACTTTGTTTTTAGAAACCCCTTACTAGATCACTTTTGTCCATCTGTATGTTTATCTCTGTGTTTAGATACTTTATTATGAGAAAGCGACAAGCTATCGTGTTGAAATTTAAACCATATATAAGGTTCAAGATCCCCTAAAGTGGTGAAGAAATCTTAACTTCGTTAATTCTCATACCCATGACAAATTGCTTGTAAGTGGTAATATTTCCTTTGTTTGTAGGTACATACATGTGTTGTTGTCTTATATTTTTTTATTTATATTCGGGTATCTTCGTTGGATATACGGTCTCGATATGATGAGCTTGGTATGCTCATCATAACACAATAAGTTTTCTAAATATTATTTACAACATTTATATGTTTGTATAATGTAATATGTCACAAATAAACTAATGTTTAATACTGTTGTATAAAAAACTGTCATTCGATTCTCACCTTTGGTTCAATATCAATTGAGGAATATTAACGGATTATAGTAAACCGATGTGTGGCTGTCTGTACTATGAATTTATCAAATTTCATTTCACCGCTCTGTGTCTATATCAGGCAGTTTTACCGAACGAGAGTGAGTTAATAAACGCGGAATAGCGAATATGAAATATTCCAAATAGCCTAGTATTACCACAGCGTAAAATTAGTAGTGCGAGTAGTATTAAAACGTGTGGAAGATGTCGCACGCTTCGTTAAATAAAAACTTAAGGTTGTCAAGACAAGTAAAATATAAAAAATCTTAGAATACAGTTTTATTCGCCTCAGTGAAAATAATGTTTCCTGTAATTAAATTAACCTAACTCAATCATTTGACACTTCAGCTTGCTTACGTATTGTTTTTATGTAAATTTAAAAAATATTTTTTCTGACAAAAAAAAATATGATTAATACACAAACATAAAGTTTACTGACCCACAAGGTGAACCGACGATCTGGTGAAGGTCGCAGGAATTCCTTGGATGAGAGCAGCACATAACCAGTCTGTGTAAAGATCATTGGCGGAGGCCATGTCCTTCAGCGAGCGTCTATTGGCTGAATGATGAAGACGATAAGGGCGAGTGACAGTTAATTGACAACGATTGTTAAGTAAACTTAATCTTTGAGAAGGTTTTGGTAGTAGGAGTCAAACAATTCGCGTGGGCTAATGCAATTCAAAGGTTTTAAATTAGTATCTAGTGGTTTTTAGTGAACAAGTTTGGTGTTTATTTGTGTAGTGAAGTGCCGGGAAGTGATCCTGATAATATGAATCGTTGAATTGTATAGTTTTTATCACTGACTACAACATTGTCGAGTGAGTTGTCACGGACAACTTGCTTGAACCTAATGGAATCTGAAAACCCGCGAATGTGTTTAGAGTGGTATCGGCAGAATTTTTACCTACAACCTCTGAATCTGAATCTTCCTAGATAAAACGTAAACCACCGGCGTTTTATTGAGTGACTGTGATTATGACTGACTTCGACTGTTGACTACTCACTTATTCTCTATAAGTTACTTGACATTGGCAAGATATCTTCGAGTAGAGCCATAATATAAAAAAAACTTTGACAATAGGTAGGCACCTACCTACCTAGTGGGACCTACTATTCATAATTGCTCTGTGATGTTCCGAAATAGGTCGCGTATTGAGTCCATGTCACACATGTGTGATGCTGAGCTTTTTCCGCCAGCCAATATCCTGTTTCTTCCCGTCTACACACAAGTAATATGAAATGCTAATAAAACTATGTCGAGAATAAAGAAGCTAAAAGTTTTTAATTCCAGTGCCAGAATAATAAAAAAAAGTCTTTTGTACCGAATTACTCCTGTCGGTAAGATGATACACACGATGATATTCCTATCACTATCTTATAAACATAGTCCTGATGTACCCACCTATAGTTTTAACTATTAATGCAAATACGAGTAAAAAATAAATAATATGGCTAACTGGTCGTTGGCGAATTTTGCGTTGACTCGGCCACATACGCTGTTGGTTTTGATATCCGTAACACCACCTGTGTTTGAGCTACCTATCTCGGAGTCACATCAATTTATGTGATGTTGTGAAATATTTATTTTATACGCCAAAAATTTAGTCTTTGTTCTGTTACTAGGTGTAGTTCTGTTACGTATTTAAATAGCATATTTGTAATTCTTCTGCTGTCTGGTATCGGTTACGCAAGTACTTAAGTTGCTATATTAAGGTGTCGGGTAGGGCAGGGCATACTAGCGACGCCAATCGATTTTAATGTTTAGCTACTAAACCGGATCTATTTTAAACAATTTCGGGGTTACAACCTCTCGGCAAACACTAATACTATTTTTTTAAAACCATGCACAAATGTTGGGTTCGTTTTTGTACGCGAAAAATTGATTCACGCCAAAAGTGGCCGCTTTTGGCGTGAATCAATTGTTCGCGTACGCTTTGGACCCAACATTTTTGCATGGTTGTTTAATAAATAGTAGGTATTTTTTTTTTTATTATTTTTTTTTTTAAATAATAAATAAATAAATATTTCACAACATCACATACATTGATCTGACTCCGAGATAGGTAGCTCAAGCACCTGTGTTACGGATATCAGAATCAACAGTGGGATTACAAATATATACATATAATACTTTTCTTTTGTAAATACATACTTATAATACATAGCAAACACCCAGACCAATACAAACAAACATGTTCATGCACACAAATGTTTGTACTGTGCGGGGATCGAACCCGCAACCCTTGTATCAGTATAAATGTTTGTAACACCGAAATTGTAAAAAATAGATCCGGTTTAGTAGCTAAAAATTAAAATCGAGTGCGCCCTACCCGTCACCTTAAACGCAAAGATTCGTGACAGAAGGTAGAGCATTGCATTAATTCGGCCTCAGTGCGCGAAGCGAAAGCTTTTCACGGGAAGACACAATAAGATTAAGATCATGATTATAATTCTAAATGTTATTACGATTATATTAGACAGTGTTGGCTCAAAGTTAATATGATTAAAGATTAAAAATCTGAATCCATAGAACCATTTTTTGCTTACGATTTGAATCGTTCATTTGATTATTTGATCAAATTATTTATTACTACTTTTTTTTGTCGATCCTTAAATAAGTATATCATTTTTGTTAGGTACTAAGGACTCATCTCATAAATCTTGTGGAATATTATGATTAACTCAAGTTTGGAAAGAAAATGGAATCGTGACGTTATTCTACAGTATGAGTGGTGTAATCCAAATTTCGTAATTAAGGATTACGTAATTTTGTTTCTTATGACTAATTGAATAAAAAAAAACTTATAATTTATCATTTGATGGATGTATATATATTAGTCATCGTCAGCCCATTTCACTGCTGGGGCATGGGCCTCCCTCAATCATATGAGGGGTAATTGTCATACTCACCACGCTTGGCAGACGGGTTGGCGAGGGTTTTGATATAAATGCAGAGTTTTCCTTCTCTGGATGCTGATGATCATGCCAGCAGCTTTACCTTAGTCGCCTTTTACGACACCTCGGTAAGTGAGTGATGGTGGCCTATTCTACTCTGCCGGGGACCACGCGGCGCTTATTAGTATTATAATCAATTAATAATTAAGTTACTCATGCAATTATCATGATTAAGATAACTTTTAACTAATTGTTGAATAATAACTTATTTTATTATCAGTTGAAATTAGCAAAGTCGCCATAGTATAAATAATTAAATGTGCAAAAGAATATACTTTTTCACCTTGCATTACACAGAAAACATTAAACAGACACAAATTAAGTTCAAAGTGCTACTTAAATTTTCATCACGTGTTTTATTTAAGTGTTCCTAGCTCGAAATGAAACCCATTCGAATTGTTTCTACAGTGAAAAATGGCGCAGAATTCTCAAAGTGCAGTTGTTCGACACAGTGAATGAGGGGGGGGGGGGGAGGGTGCTAGCTGTAAGTCCCTAAACTCTTCCTGCTAAGTCTGTGGGCATTCGTCTAAAACTTTGGCAGTGAACAGCCTGCGCCAAGCACCGAGACGCTACCCGTCTCGGCTGTGGGTAGTCGACGGTGGTAGGAAAAGATTGTTGATATATGAGATATTTAAAATCTGTTATACTACTCGCAAAGACTCGCGACAGATGTTAGAGTATTTCATTCATTAATAGTGAATGAATGACACCGACTAGCTACGAGTATTTTGGCTTGAGTGTAACAGTTATTTCACTTAAAACCTACTGACTCTGCGAGTTGTTGCTTGTAGTATATTTAATTTTAGTTCCGTATTTAGTTCAAGTATGTTAAATCACAAGTACAATATTTGTTTTTCTCTATCGTTATTAATTTTAATACTATCCAATTGAAGACCTTCTGTCTTTAGTAGCATGAGAAGCGATCACAGGTATCAACACATCACTGAGCCTTTCTTTAAAAAAACAGAAAATTGTAGGTATATGAAAAACTCTTAGGATCACTACTTACTACGTCATGATCCTACTGTATTGTTCCCAGATTATTATATGGTACGGCGTCAGTAGTGTCTTTTTCTTCCAGTATACTGTATAGGTACCGTATAAAATAAAATAAAAACCATTTATAAAACTGTAACACGACAGCCAAGCACGTCCACTAAAAATATTAGCAAAAGTTTTCAATAATCTATAATTAAACTATGTGAATATTAATATAATAGAGAAATAATTAGGTATTTCATTTTCATTGCTTTGCTTCTTTTCTGTTTAGCTTCACTTTCCTATTATTTTCATGTACAACATAATCCACGATCCACGACCGTGGGAGAGCCACGCTCCACCCGGAGTGATACCACGGCCGTCACAGAAACCCAGGCGTGGAGCAGCACTGCTGTGTTTTGCGTGGGTGAAGGTACCGGAGGCCCGATCCGGGGGAAAGGGTGGTTTAAAGATTGGCAGAGCACTTGTGACTCTACTGATGTCCGCCGGTCCAAGAGCGGCGGCAATTGCTTACCATCAGGTGATCAGTCTGCTCGCCTGCCACTTATGACATAAAAAAAAAATCTTATGTTACCTGGAAACTAAAGAAAATCGATTAATACCTCATTCATCAAATCAGTTGGATAGGCTTTAGCAAAAACGATGTAATGCTAACTTACACACATATTTTTTTATCATTTATTTACTACCATAAAAAACATTTTTTTTTTTAATTAACAACGTATACAGCAATTGGTAAACAACTAAGGTTTGTAAAAAATGCTGCCTTATGCATCGATACATTAAAAACTACTTACATTACTACATTACATTTGCTGCTAAAACCAAAAAGGTGTATCATATCCCTCCCCTTTTGGTTTCACCGAGTAGAAAGAAAAAATCACAGGACGGGAACTTTCTTTGCTGTGAGCAGGAACATTCATTTCAAAATTGCATTTGGTTATTACTATGAAGTTGTAAATTTTGTTACCACGGTGGATAGTTGGTGCACACTCCCGGAGTTTAAGCCACGACATTTTGCATAATTTAAATCTCAGCAACCCAGTAAATTGTCCTCGTTTATATTTAGATATCTCTGATATGGAAATAAGTTAATACCTTGAGTTTAATAATAATATCCTCCAACCGATTACGGCCACGTCGGCCAATCTCATAATATCCTCCAACCGATACGGCTACGACGGCCAATCTCATAATATCCTCCAACCGATTACGGCTACGACGGCCAATCTCATAATATCCTCCAACCGATTACGGCTACGACGGCCAATCTCAATGATCAGCCACGTACGCAAGACATATTAAAGTGCTCAAGTGTGTGTGCAAACACAAGTACACCCTCTATTCCCTTAGCCTCATATCGGAGTGTGACACAATCAGTGAGTGATTGAGCGCAGGACCAACGACTTAAGGTGACGGGTAGGGCACATAAGCGACGCCAATAGATTTTAATTTTTAGCTACTAAGCCGATTCTATTTCAAATAATTTCGGGACTACAACCTCTCGGCAAACACTTATACTATTTATTAAATAGTTGGAGCCAACATGTGTGCATAATGCACACATGTTGGCTCCGACAAGCGTACGCGAAAAATTGATTCACGCCAGAAGCGGCCACTTTTGGCGTGAATCAATTTTTCGCGTACAAAAACGGCCTCAACATTTCATGCATGGTTATTTAATAAATAGTATAAGAATAAGAATAAGAAATAATTTATTGATCACAACACATTACATACAAATCTGAATAAGATTTTGCCAAGAGGTTTTAACCCCGAAATTTTTTAAAATAGATCCGGTTTAGTAGCTAAAAATTAAAATCGATTGGCGTCGCTAGTGTGCACTACCCGTCACCTTAACGTACCTTTCGAGGCACGGGGGTACAAGACCGCCAACATCCTGACTCCGGGATGACACTAAGAATTTCTTACCGAAAACTTAGGTACAAATTTTGACCCGACCCGGGGATCGAACTCGGGATATCTTGCACAGCCGCCGCATTAGAGTGCGACCCACTAACCACTACACCACCGAGGCAGTTAGACATAACTTTAATGACACCTTTGTGATAATTGTTTTTTATCTCGCAACTTGGACTTTGTCAGCAGAAGCACAATAAATATTACACAAGTTGAAACCTGGGCCTCTATTAAGCGCAGTGAAAGCCACTAACGCGCCATTAACCACTTAGTGTAAAAATCCAAAAATGGTACTTGAGTCCATTAGGGCCCGCTAGTCTAATTAAAGGTTAACAAGGATTGCGTTTGGCGTGGTCTCGCGCCGTTATGCAATTACTGGCACAATCGAGATCGCCACAGTAATCCTGTAAATGTATTCCCGAGGCGATGGAGGATTCGAGGCTTTCCTTTTTGTGTCGCAGCGTCCGGGCTGTGCAACTGGCGTCTCTTCTGTTTACTGTCAAGGGTTTTACCTATAGTTGAACGTCCCAAGCAGTTTATATATAACAATATCCTCCAATCAATTTCGGCTAAGGCGGCCAATCTCTACGATCAGCTACTTACGCAGGTTATATTGTAGTGCTTCAAGTGTTTGCGCAAATACAAGTGCACTCTCTATTCCCTTGTCCTTATAATCCGATGATCGGACACCAGTATGCGCAACCGGAGAGAGAGTGGGCGCAGGGGCAATGGCTGAACGTGCTTTCCGAGCCACGGGGGTAAACCGCCAACTTCCAGACTCCGGCTGACACTGAGAATTTCTGAACAGAAGTACTTATGTACAAATTCTGGCCCAGCCCGGGGATCGAACCCAGACACCAAGGGCAGCCGTTGCTTTAAAGTGCAACGCACTACCCACTACGCCAACAATATACTTAGGGTGCGTCCACATCTCAAATGCGCCACGAATAGGTACCGTGGACAGCTCGTGAGTTCGCGTTTGTGAAATCTGGATGCACCCTTACTTTTTTTGACACGAACCTTATTCGCATCGTGTCACGTAACGGAGGGTTACGGAGCTAAAAGGTAGGGGGAAGAAGAAAAGATAAGAATAGAGGGAAGAGAGCTATAATTATAAGAGGTATGTACAATGATGGCTCGTCCAAAAATCTTAAATCTAACTTAAAACTAACTTAAAACTAGCTATTTACACCGGTACACTACACTAAATATATATACAAGGTAAAAGTTCAAAATGGGCAACCGTGGTAGGGCGGTAACACAGGGTGAGCGCAGGCAGCGCGCCGGTAGGATCCAGCGACGCAAGAGGCGGGCGGTAGGGCTCCGCCGAGCGCAGGAGGCAGCAAATGGGGCGCGCGACGCAGATACGCGCACGCCGCAAGCCGGCCGCGGGTAGGCGCGACGCGGATACGCGCACGAATGAAGGTAGACGCGCGTAGGTGCAGGGAGGCAACACCCTTCGTGCCCCGACACCGTTACTCTACGGGTAAACGTATACTGGCACTGTTATAGCTTGAGGTTCTGAGCTTCTTCAGAGCTGGTGGTAGACTGGTGGTCCTGCCCATGTGCGTCCTTTTATATTGCCCATGCGCATTCTATTCTACAACATTTAAATTTCAAAATTCATACAATATAGAATATTCTCGAAACATAGCTAAACTCCATAGTTAAATTTGAATAGACAATTCGATAGAAAAATAAAAACAGTTAGACAACGTCAGCTGTCGGACAATGTCAGATAGACAATCTAAATATTTACAACAATAACTTTAAATTTATTTACAGATAAAAATGTACAAGGAACATTAAAATAACACATATAAGAGTAATGCTAATACAAGACATAATCATAAAATGATATACAAGCTCTATAGCAAACGGAAAACGAAGCTCTATAGTTAACACCAAAGGTAATTTTCTTTATGAGTAGTTATGTAGTATAACGAAGCCCCTGCAGGCTGCGTTACATTTCTCCCACGACCCCAGAAAAATTTTCGACTCAGAGAAAATTTTGATTATAAGGTTAAGAGAATACTATCCTTACTATCAGTCTAACCAGTCAACCTTCACTTAAACATACCATTCCACAATCCAAAAACAATTCAAATCCAGTCACTCTAACAATCACTCTAACATACGAACCAATCACAAAGAGGAGTAGGGTTCACTATCAATGACGCAAACTCCATAGGAAGTTCCCTATAAGAATGACTTTAGGCTTATTTAGGGAGTTGTCAGCCGCTCCGTTTCTTAAAACCCATTAGTGTCGATGACCATAGCCGACAATCTAGTCTCTCTCAGGTATTCCCTATCAAAGGACACAAATTTTAAAGGTTGAATTTACCTATAAAAGAAACGCCTCTGTAGTCAAAGAAGCGCTAAGTAGTAAGTAGATAAGGCAAAAGAGAGCCCTAAAGTTTAGAATTAAAAGGTCAAGAAGCGCCTTTTAAAAGAAAACGTTAAGCAAGTAAGTAGGTACTATAAGAGAGAATCCTATAAGTAAAGAGAGACGAGATTAGTCGCTAAGTATATATAAAAAATATCAGACTGAAGTAGCCAAAAATCAGTCCAATGTGTGTGCAAATAAATACATATAATACTAGTAAAGTCAAACAGTAAGGTAGTCATTTCTTAAAGTCTTTTACATGCCATTTACCGCGGCAACCGTTGCAGTCCTCAAGAATGTATACAAGAGGTGACAATTTCTCAACGACTTTGCATTTAACATATTTAGGTGCTAATTTTGCGCTAAAATATGCACCAGCATTGCTTAAAGAGTAGTCTTTACGCCACACTATATCTCCAACATTGAATTCTTTAAAAGAGTGCCTTAAATTGTAACGGTTAGAATTCTTTACATGAGATATGCGCAGTGCAACCTGAACTCTATCAAAAATTGACGATAGAAGGCCAATATTTCTAGCATATAAATCACGAGGTAAAAAGGTAATTTCTTCTAAGTCGTAACCCTGAGAATAAATAGAACCACAAGTAATGAGTTCACGACCAAATACTAAAAATGCAGGAGTAAATCCAGTTACTTCATTTACAGAGTTATTCATTGCAAACTGAATCTTAGATAGGTGAAGGTCCCAAGACCTATGGTCTTCACCGACCAGTGAAGCTAGTGCGGTAATAATTGTTTTATTGTAGCGTTCTGTAGTATTGACCTGAGGACAATAGTGAGGAGTGTAAGATATATGCGGAATTCTATAACGTCCAAGGAAATTATGGAATTCATGCGATTGAAATTGTGGACCGTTATCCATAATAATTGTTTGAGGTACTCCATGAACTAAGAACACGGAATTCTCTAAGTAATGTATAATACTAGTAGTTATAGCTCGTTTCAAAGGAAAAATAAGTGTATATTTGGTGAATAGACAATTTACAACGAGAATGTACTGGTTACGTCGCCTAGTCATTGGCAATGGACCTATTAAGTCCAAAGAAATGCATTGAAAAGGTCTAGAACAAATTTTGGGTTTTCCCATAGGACCGTAAGGCGAGTGGTTAGAGTGTTTATAAGCCAGACAAGTTTCGCAATTGGAAATAAATTTAGCTATATCTTTAAACATGCCAGACCAGTAATATAACAATGATATTTTTTTGTATGTTTTAAATACGCCCAAATGCGGATCCGTAGCGGAACCATGAGCATTTCTTATCAAAGATTCTCTTTCAGAAGGGATAGGGACTTCTTTCCAGATGAAATCGTCTGTTAAAGAATAAGGAGTATTAGTGCAACGAAATAGTTTATTATCCTTAATCGTATAGTTAGGATAACTTTGAGGATCAGTTAAACAATTACGAAAGATTTTATTATAGCGCTCTAAGTCTAAAGACGTGGCTTCATTCGAAGATAAAGGAGCGATAATATGACTGTCCTCGCTTTTAGAACGAGAAAGTAGATCAGGGACAATATTATCCTTTCCTCTTTTATGTTTCAGCGTGAAATTAAAGCAAGAAAGGCGAAGTGACCAACGAGCGAGTCTACCAGAAGGGTTTGTTAAATTCAAAAACCACTTTAATGCGGCATGATCAGTGTATACAGTAAACGGTTTGCCATTGTCAAGATAGCACCGCCAATGTTCTAAGGCAATGATAACAGCTAGAGTTTCTCTTTCAGTAGTAGAGTAGTTTCTTTCATTTTGTTAAGTGATTTGCTCATGTAGGCTATAACAACTTCTTTGTCGTTAACCGTTTGAGTAAGCATGGCTCCAATGCCAGCGTTAGATGCATCACAATGCACAGAAAACGGTTGATCAAAATCAGGGCAAGCAAGAATTGGGGTAGTTACAAGATATTCTTTTAGTTTCAGAAAGGAAGAGTTAGCCTCAGAACTCCAAGAAAATTTCGGAGAAGTTTTAGCAGATGATGTTAATTTATTAAGAGGTGCAGCTATAGTACTGAAATTAGGAATGAACCTACGAAACCAACTACACGTACCCAGAAATTTACGCACTTCTTTGCGTGAAGTAGGTACAGGAAAGTCCATAATAGCTTGAATTTTGCTAGGATCAGCTCGTAAACCATTATCGTCAACAACATATCCAAGGTACTTTAATTCTTTCTTAAAAAAAAGACTTTTTTCAAAGTTAATGGTAAGTTTAGCGTAAGTTAATTTTTCCAGCACTTTAATTAGAAGTCCTATGTGTTCTTGGAACGAGGAGCCTATGATAATAATGTCATCAAGATAACAGAACACTTTGTTGTCAAATTCAGGAGTGAATAAGATATCCATTAACCTCTGCTGTGTAGCAGGTGCATTAGTTAAACCAAAGGGCATAACAGTGAATCTGTACATTCCTCTACCGGGGACATAAAGGCGGTCTTATCCCGATCGTCTACATGTAAAGGAATCTCCCAGAAAGCTTTAGCGATATCGATACTCGATAAAAATTTAGCGTTTTTGAGATGGTCAAGTATTCCATTGATAAAAGGAAGACTATAGGCATCCCTACCCTGTAGATGTTTCAAAAGGGACTTTTGTCCCTTTTTTTAAAATGCCGTAGATGTTTCGAAAGGGACTTTTGTCCCTTTTTGCGCGGGAAATTGAATGCTCCCGCTTTTTGTTGATTTATCATCTGTGAGTGCGGTTTCGCTACGCGGAGCGTTCGGATACGTTAAAATAATAGAACAAGTCCCTATTTTACATCTGTCCAATGCCATAAATTTTCCTAAAATTGGAAAAAAATAATGTCAAAAGTCATTGACTGTCAACGTGAATTCGGTGTTTTTGTGTGTGAATGTTTTGCAGTTTTAAACTATCTATAAGCTGTTAATCTACAGGTAAGTTATTTTATTTAGATAGTTTATTTGTATCTTCAAGTGTTTAAAATATTATTTTAATGCGAGAACGTGGAATTAACACAAATTGACGATTTTTCGTAATGCTTGTGCGCCCGTATTGAAAATGATCGTAATGTTTTGGTGTCATATTTTATCGTTTTTTCCTTGTAATGTTATTTTTAAGTGAAATAAGTCAAGAATATTTATTTGGTAATCGTTTTAAACCAATAAGTATTCGCAATAAACGCTAGAAATTTGAGATTTGAATTTTTGTACAAATTGGTAACCTTTTTTTTCAAAACCATCATGGCGGTCGAGCCTGTGAATTTATAAGGCATGATATACAAGAATGAAAATGAATTTGTTTTCCAAAATTACCTATAAAATGTTGGTGGCGATTAAGTACATGTTTGGTCTTTACTTAGAATTTTCAGTTTTTTTAATTAGGTTAATAGGGTTGTCAACTTTTATAAAATTTTCAATAATAGATTTAGTTAGGGTTTTAATTAAGCAAGATAAGACCTGCAAACCTTCAAGAAAAAAGCGTATTCCTTTTTAAAAGGTCGGCAGCGGCTTGCTCGTTAGCCGCCTCTAGCATAAAATATTTCTGTTGTAAACAATTTATTTTTTATTTTTGATTAATAGTAATGGATGCTGATAATGGTCGTGGGCGTCCTAGGGAGCGAGCCCGTGGGCGTCCTTGAGGGCGTGCCCGAGGGCATGGTTCACCTTCGGGAAGAAGTGCACGCCGGCGCACTTTAAGCTTTTCGGCTTCGCAAGCTGTGTGAGTTTTCATTTTAATTTGCTTGTTATGTATTTATTTAACAACTTATAATTTGGGGTATGATACGCCAATAGTACACCTCTGCTGCGAAATTAGTACTAAGCGCCATAGAAGGCAATTTCGCGTGTTTCGCTTGTCATACGTCATCAGAGTAAATAATCTGCGTTCCGCAACGGAGCTGTGCTACGGGGGTCATGGATTGTCAAAGATGCTAGAATTTGTTTCGATGATTCAGGCGCCTTATCTTAGGATACTTAAAAGTAGAGTGAAAAATACAATACTCATCAATTACTAAAAATTAATCAAGTAATATATCACATTCAATAGTATTTTTTATATTCATGAGCATATTTTAAAATTAGCTCGGCGGTGAGAGAAAACATCGTGAGATAATTTTTTTTTTTATGAAATAGATGGCAGACGAGCAGACGGATCACCTGATGGTAAGCGATTACCGCCGCCCATGGACGCCTGCAACACCAGTGGTGTCACAAGTGCGCTGCTTACCTTTTTACCCCCCTTCCCCTGGATTGGGCCTCCGGTACCCTCACTCACGCAGCGAAACACAGCGCATGCACTGCTTCACGCCGGTTTTCTGTGAGGACGTGGTATTACTCCGGTCGAGCCGGCCCATTCATGCCGAAGCGTGACTCTCCCACTGTTGGAGATCTGCATCTGCAAGATCCTTTCTCAAAATTGTGGATAGGAATAAACTAATAAAAAGCAACTATCTTACTTACTTATCCTGTTTACTCAATAATATTATTATTTTTAGACCGGAAAATTCCCCACCGACACGAGGTCGTGGTCGCGACCGTGGACGGAGACGAGGACATGATAGAAATGCCTCCCCCCTCGTTAGTATTCTAATTTCTTTTATGTTTCTTTATATGCAATCTAAAATAAGCTTTACACCATTATGCACTTAAAAAAAAATTTGACTCACCACGAGTGGGACTCGAACCCACGGTCTTTGCCAAACCGGGGCACTGCTTTACCAACTAAGCTATCGGGGTCTTTGTATAGTGGTGTAAGTGCTTTTTTCTTCGCCGTGAGCCGACGATAGTTACATAAAATCTTCTAGGTACCTACATTATCCGATGGAAATATTGTTACAAATATTTACTTGTATAATTACTTATGTACTTACTTATGTATTTACTGATGTACTTTAGAATAAATTGCTAAAATATGACTATAACCCAAAATTCTATAAAAATGTTGATGGTGTAGTTACGACACCATTTAACCCTGGGTTTAGTATTTATGTAATAAAAAACATTATTTTTAAATTTAGATTGAATAATGTAATGAATATAACAACAACTATGTAAAAGCAGTGTGCAATATAAGTGTTTCCGCTAAATTAAACTACTGGTGTACTTTACCCAGTGTGCACATGGCCTCTTTCGGGCCGGCTGATCGCTAGATTTAGGTACTTCGTAATGTTTTTACTTCTACCTTCAAACTTGTTTAATTGATGGATATGTATTATATGTCATTAAATAGGGCTTTTGCTGGTCTACAACACCATGATAATATAATAATTAGCTTACATACAATTTCTTGAAGTACATCTCATCAAGAAACTTATAAATTTTGACCATAATAACTCAGTGATGATTCAATCACCTATATTTCAGCGAAAACGCAAGGTATTTACCTCAAAATTTTACAGGTAATAGGTAAAACTACTAGCCTTCCGACAAAACTAATATTTTAGTTATGTGGAGGAAGATTTTGTTTCAATTAATTATTTTGTCCTGACAAAAAAATGGCGTACTGCGCAATTTTGTATTCAAAGTTTGGGAGGCTGTAATAAAAATTTTTTTTAGTGAAATGTGTTGTTTTATTTTCCAAATATATCGTACATATTGTAAACATCAATATTACATCATAAAAATAATAGGTCATCGCTTTCATTTTCAAAATATAAATTATTATCTTTGAAGTAGCGACATTTCGGCGTGATCATCAAGTTTGAAGGCGCCTAAGTTTAAATTACAATCATAAAAACTAACAAACTGTACAATGTTTAAAAGCTTATCTCAAGTGGTTTAACAAAAACAACACTTGAAACGCGTCCATTCATAAACACAGTCATAAAAACGTTTTGTTTACAACTCGGCGACCGCCCGCTGCGATGACGTAATCGACCGGAAATCTCGACGGGTTTTTTTGCATACGCCGCTCGGATTTAACAGGCTACGAGTAACTGAGTTGAGTTTTCTACTATCGACACAAAATCGCCATTCGCCATTCTTTTTAGGCGTAATAAGAACCGGAGACAACCAAGGGCTTTCACATTTCTCAATGACCTTCCACTCAATCATTTTATCCACCTCAGCAATTAGAGCTTTTTGTTTCTCGGGAGAGAGTCTATAACAACGTTGTTTAATAGGCAGCGTATCTCCAGTATCGATACGATGGCTAACCAGATCAGTACGACCAAGTTCACCCTTAGCTCCAAAGGAAATTTGCTTAAAACGCGAAATAATATCATCAGCGATAACCTTTTCTTCAGAAGTAAGATTTTCGTAAGGTAGGATTTGTTTCTCCACAGAGTTGTTAAAGTGAGATGGTTTATTAAGAGAAAAGGCACACGATAAAAGTTTGGGAACCAAATTAAATTCCCTCCAAAAGTCAACACCAAGTATCAAAGACGGGTATATTTCAGGAATAACATATGTTTTAATAAGTCTAGTTTGGTCGTTAAAGGTAAAAGGAAGAATAAAAAATCCTAAAGATTTAACACGATGCTTACTAGCAGTGCTAACCGTAATATAATCAGACTTGGATAACGAAAAAGCCCAGTTCCAAAATTTTAAAGTGTGAGTTATTACCTAAAATAGTCATTGAACTACCGCTATCAAGTAACGCCGTAAACTCAACATTTGAAATAGAAACGTTAATAAAAGGACGGTTAAAATCTCTTTCGTTGTCGTAATAAACCGAAGAAGTTCCATAACTTGCGAAAAAGTTCTTAATTATTTTTAACCAATTATGCCAGTCATCAACATCAAAATTTTCTTTTCGTTTATCCAAGTCATATGTTAGTTTTTTGAGTTAGAGGATGAAGAAGGTTGAGGCTTGTCAGCTTTACATTTCGGGCAATCCGAAGCTCTAAAGTCTTTCAAACCACATTTAAAACAGACTAAGAATCTTGGTTTAGTGCAAGAATTCAAAGAATGACCATTTATTCGACATCGAACGCAAAACAAATGCGCCTGAAACTTGGGAGCATTTTCAGATATCGCATGTGCAGAATTTTTATTCTGCGAAGAAAAGTTCGTACGAAAAGGCTTAAAGTTATTAGATTTATGAGAATCATAATTAGGAGTGAAAGAATGTTTAGAGTGAAAAGTATGTGTAACATTAGGTTTAGTGTTCGGTAAAGGTGTAGAATCGTGTTTAGGTTTATAGGATAATTCAGGAATAAGAGTATTCATTTCAGGTTCTTTAAAATTATTGTCGCGGTCAATACAGCGCTCAAATTGTTGACATACAGAAATTAAAGAGTCAATAGAATCAACTTTATTAAGAGCAACAAAAGAAGTATAACAAGGACGGATGTTACGTAGAAGTATTTGCAGTTTCTCCTGCTCAGGTAATTTCTCGCTTAGTCTCGAAAACATTTCAAACATTTTCGGAATATAAACCATAATAGACTCAGATTTACCCTGAGTACGAGATTTTATTGCCTGCAGTAGTTTATGGTCATAATCAGAATGGCCAAAGTCCTTAATTAACAACTCGGAAACGCGATCCCAAGTTAACGAAGGGTCACGACTTAGTTGGAATTTAAACCAATAAGAAGCATCGTCCTCAAAAATGTTGAAGGCCGAGCTTATAAGTATTCGCTTATCAAGTTTGTTCGTAAGTAAAAATTCGTCAATTTTCGATAGAAAAGCTCTAGGACAAGTTGTCCCATCAAAAGTAATTTTTTTTAGCTCATTTAGATAATTTGGTAAGAGAAAATTATGAAAAGGTGGCATACAGTTAGGTTGAGAAATCGGCAAGGGTGAGTCCAAAGAGGTTTGTACCTGTGAAGTCTCAGCTGGTTTTGAAAAAGCGTCAAAACGTTCAGTCAAAAGAGTAAACTTCTTTTTTAAGTCGTCATAGAGTTCTATAAGGTTTGAGTCGCTGTCACTTACATCAGTGTCAATTCTGTCAAGTCGATAAAATAAGTGATTTATATAAGTTTCAATTTTCTTAAATAATTTCAGATTACCCGATTCGTATCGGTCCAACATCGAAGATAAATATAAGATTGTAGAAGAAGCTTGTGACAAATCGTCACTCAGAGGAACGGGAGAATCAATAATGTCCTCCGTAGGAAAATTACGAAGCAATAAAACAATTTGTTTTCTAAGCGATACAAGATTATCCGCAGGAGTTTCGTTCCTAATTATAAGTTCGTATTCAAGTTCCGCCTTATTAAGTAAATTAAAGTTTATAAGACGAGCCATTTCTAAGATATTTGTAATTTTAAAGCAATAAAATATTTACAATAGTTTTTATTTTATTTACTTTATTTTAGTGAGAAAAATAGAGGAAGAATAGGGAAAGAAATATCTAAGAAGTAAGAGACGTCTAATAGGGAGCCAAAAGGTATGTTATATACAGAAACTTGTGCAAGTTTATTTTAGAATTTTGAGGACAGGGAGGGATTCTATAGAGTTGGGCGCCAAACTGTCACGTAACGGAGGGTTACGGAGCTAAAAGGTAGGGGGAAGAAGAAAAGATAAGAATAGAGGGAAGAGAGCTATAATTATAAGAGGTATGTACAATGATGGCTCGTCCAAAAATCTTAAATCTAACTTAAAACTAACTTAAAACTAGCTATTTACACCGGTACACTACACTAAATATATATACAAGGTAAAAGTTCAAAATGGGCAACCGTGGTAGGGCGGTAACACAGGGTGAGCGCAGGCAGCGCGCCGGTAGGATCCAGCGACGCAAGAGGCGGGCGGTAGGGCTCCGCCGAGCGCAGGAGGCAGCAAATGGGGCGCGCGACGCAGATACGCGCACGCCGCAAGCCGGCCGCGGGTAGGCGCGACGCGGATACGCGCACGAATGAAGGTAGACGCGCGTAGGTGCAGGGAGGCAACACCCTTCGTGCCCCGACACCGTTACTCTACGGGTAAACGTATACTGGCACTGTTATAGCTGAGGTTCTGAGCTTCTTCAGAGCTGGTGGTTAGACTGGTGGTCCTGCCCATGTGCGTCCTTTTATATTGCCCATGCGCATTCTATTCTACAACATTTAAATTTCAAAAATTCATACAATATAGAATATTCTCGAAACATAGCTAAACTCCATAGTTAAATTTGAATAGACAATTCGATAGAAAAATAAAAACAGTTAGACAACGTCAGCTGTCGGACAATGTCAGATAGACAATCTAAATATTTACAACAATAACTTTAAATTTATTTACAGATAAAAATGTACAAGGAACATTAAAATAACACATATAAGAGTAATGCTAATACAAGACATAATCATAAAATGATATACAAGCTCTATAGCAAACGGAAAACGAAGCTCTATAGTTAACACCAAAGGTAACTTTCTTTATGAGTAGTTATGTAGTATAACGAAGCCCCTGCAGGCTGCGTTACAATCGGTATAAGATTGGTTGTGGTTATAAATATTTTTATTGCAGACTTTACAAGATCGTCGGTCCATCTCATGGTGGGCGGACTCATTTTACGCGGCCGCCAATCAAATTTCCGCACCCAAGGCTGTTTGCCCTGCCCATTGCCATTTGAGGCTTGCAACTTTTTGTGCATTGTCTATGATATTCGTTCTGATATTCTGATAGTCCATGTGTGTTTTTGAACCTCCTTCAGCGGCCCTTTGTAAGCGGCCATGTTTCGATTCCGTATGCCATCACTCGACACATACGTATGAAAGACTTTTTTGTCTTCAGACTGTGGCAGAAGTATAAGCGCTGCCCAGCCGAAGTGGATTCGTCAATTGACTTCTTTATGGAAATTGGACTTATCAAGCGAAAATGAAATTTACCGAATTAGCAAACTGAAGTGGCAGTGGGCTGGTCATATTTGCCGCAGAATTGACAGCCGTTGGAGCCGTAAAGTCCTTGAGTGGAGACCGCGACTCGGTAAGCGGAGTGTAGGACAACATGGGATGATGACATTCGAAGGCTGGCTGGTGTGGGCTGGATGAGAGTGGCCGAAAATCGGGAGCAGTGGCGTGCATTAGGGGAAACCTATGTCCAGCAGTGGACGAGTGTGGGTTGCTGATGATGATGATGATGAAGCGAAAATGAAGTGGGAATTCCTTGGATGTGTGGACTTATTTGTAGAGGAAATTTTGGAGAGAGCCAATTCAGTAGTGGGCGTCTCTTGGCTTAAATGATGATTATGATGACTGTACAAGTTTTGTGAACTTTTGCTTATAGCTGTAGGTACCTATTAAACCTGTTTTCTATAAGTAGATGAAGTGTTCTTCAAAACTCAAATCATGGTCTCCAAACCAGCTCTGGAGGCAACTGGGAATTACACGCTAACATAAGTTAGAGTGAACAGAACTAGTAATCAAGTCAAGATTAAAAAAGCGGAATTTATACATGCCTTTTTTATATATTTTAAGTCTTTTAAATTGATTATTGGGTTACCTGATCGTTGAGATTGGCCGCCTTAGCCGAAATTGATTTGAGGATATTGTTATATAAACTGCATGGGATGTTCAAATATATGACATTTTACACCCTAAAATGTAATGTCCTCTCGTGAGCACGGCTGCTGTAACGTAGCCGAAACGTCGAGCCAAATATGTGAGTACACAATGTTGTTACACATAATAAATATCGTGTTAATCGCCGTATTGATACATTATAGTTATAATGCAACGCGAAAATCTATCCTACGACTTTTGCGTAATTTTCTGTCTTGACAGTTATTCTATTACCTTTTGGATTTCATTACACCCCGCCAACAATTTTATACATAACAGGTCTTCACCCATAAGTAAGTAAGTAAAGTAAAAGTAAAAAAATGTTTATTTGTCCCTCTCACAAACATAATTATTTATCAATTACATATTTAAACATAGGTCAACTCGGTACGACAAAAAGGATAAGTTCAGCTTTTGCTGCCACAAGAGAGTACAGTTCTCTTGGACCGCGCTGGTTTTCAACTTATCCCGGCTCTCTAAGTTGGTGTTTGAGAGCATAGATAAGTATAATGCTTGCTGACGACATTAGAAACTTACAATTATTAATACTTAACATAATAACAGTTATAAACAACAGTAGAATAGGGTATTTAGTAATTACATTTTGTTAGATAGTACGCGAGTGTGCAACTGTGTATTTTTAATATCTGTGATGTATGTGTGTGTGTAAATTCCCATGAAATTTCCCTTTTTTTTTCTAGACACATTAAGATGTATAACTCCTTCAATAAGCAAAAAGACACCATACTATAATTTTATTTTGATTTAAAACTATATTTTAATATTTTTAAATAGAGATCAGGTATTATTGTATTTGTAATACAAAAAACAATCTTGAAAATATACTAATAACAAAGTCATTGTTTTACTTGGCAGAATGATAATTGACGTTAGAATCCATAATCACTTTTTAATTATAAAATATCCTACACGTTCCTAAACGTTCCTAATCACAGTTAATTATGGAGTAGCATTAAAAGTTACTTTACAAATTAAAAAAGTTAGTATAGAAAATACAACTTCCAAGAAAATCGCCATACAAAATGGCTATTTCATAGGCTAAATTAGGTATTTTTTACGAAAAAGCTGTCGTAATTTTCCTTTATATAAATTTCCATAATGTGCTAACCTAATGAGCTCTTAGTTAGTAAGCAAGCACGAGCAAAGCAATTTTCTGACTTATATATTAACATTTCAACTGTTTTCATCTTCTCTCTAAGTAATTAAATCCTTGCATAATATTAAATTTAAAAAAGAACACTGGCAGTATAATTTTATTTCAATTTTATTAATTAATTAATTAGGGATAAAGATTGTACTTATCGGGTCTTGATAAAATATTTACTCTCTCACTGCAACGCCTACAATAATTTAATTAAAAAATAGCATATGATGCTTTTTAAGTTACATATGAAGTTATAATGACATTGTTCGTGATCTTGCAATGTGGCTAATTCATACCTATTCTCTTTACTTATAATAGGTATCATCATCGTCAGCTCATTTAAGTCCCCACTGCTGGGGCACGGGCCTCCCTCAATCACATGAGGGGTAATTGCCATACTCACCACGCTTGGCAGACGGGTTGGCGAGGGTTTTGGTATAAATGTAGAGTTTTCCTTCTCTGGGTGCTGATGATCATGCCAGCAGCTTTACCTAAGTCGCCTTTTACGACACCTCGGTAAGAGTGAGGGTGGCATATTCTACTCTGCCGGGGACCACACGGCAGAATAGGTATACCTACTCAATAAGCTTTTTTCTGGTGAAAGAAGTTATTTTGTTTTAAAAATCCTAAAACGCAAATCGTTCCACTTTGTCATTAATAGTAGGTAGAAATTAATATTCAGATTTATAAACCCAAACAATGATACCTTTTTCCCTAGGAAGTTATCTTATGCAGATTGGAACATAAACAATACTCTTCCAATGCTTATTGAAATACGAGCATCCTGTGTGTTGTTTAGTTGAATGGAGTGTAAGTATTGTTGGGACTTCCTGTTTTAAACATTTTACGCTTCCTTTTCGTTACGCATATTTCATAACTAAAACATAAGTCTTCTTTTAACCCTTTAAGTCCTGTCTAAATAAAAAAAAAACAAATTGTACTTTTTTTAAATGATAGATAGCAGATGAATAGACAGATCACGATAACATTATCATCCAAAACACAAGTAGGACGTCACAAGAGCGCTGCCAACCTTTAAACTTCCCTTCCCCCGGAGTGGGCCTACTGTACCCCCACTCACTTGGCAAGATACAGCGCAGGCGCTGCTTCACTCTGCTTTAGTGTAAGGCTTTCAATGAATCTTTTTGTACCATGTATCTTTCTATAGAGCTAAAAAACCATTACCTTTTTAATATTATGGAAAAATCATGATTTTATGGAAGGATAAATTCATGATGTACCGTATACCGGTTATATTATATTAAAAATATTTCAATTAAACGTCTAAAGCCTATAGCCGTCCACTGCTGAATGTATGCCTCCCCCAAAGAGCGCCAACCTGACCCCGTCCTGAGCATTCTGCATCCAGCTCACACCCGCCATCTTTTTCAAATTGTAAGTCCATTGAATTTAAATGCATTGAACAAAACGCCAAAAAAAAATTTACTGAAATGAAAAATACTGTTTCTAAATCATAGAAATTGAAGAAAAATAATTTCTGAATTTTTATGTAGATATTTATGGAGAAAAAGAAATAAAACGTACAACCTGTGCGGATAAAGAATGGGATCAGAAATGGCGGCGCATCTATTAGCTTCTCGCTCGCACACTATTTGCGTCTATACTCGCACTCGTGGGGTGCGAGTTCAGACGCAAATAGTGTGCGAGCGAGAAGTGAATAGATGCGCCGCCATTTCTGATCCCATTCTTTCTCCGCACAGGTTGTAAAAGTCCTCCAGTGACGTCATCACCTGGCATGACAAATTAATAACGCTTTTGCTCACGTTGATTTAAATAACAAATTTAATCCAAAAAACCAAGCGTCAAATAATGACATGACCAGTCGCGTATTTTTTTTTTATTGTACGTATAGCACCGACATCACAATTCATTAAGCATCAGGACTACGTCACTTCCGGCATATTCATTATTCTTTTAAAAAATAATATTTCAATAAAAACATACATTTAATAAAAACTAAAAAAATATGGGTCAACTTTTTTTTCTTTCTTTATTCGAAAAGCGTATAAAAATGGAAATATTTATTTTTCGGGCATACTGTCCATTAACTGGATTTGCTTTTTCATTTATGAAACCGTGAAATGAGCATGTTCGATAAAAATGCGCTATGGGCAGTAAGATAGTGTCTCTGAGTGTATTGACTCCTGATCGGTTTGACTAGCTAGCTTTACTCAAATGCTTAAAGTCTAGGAAATAGCGAAAGATATTCGTTAGGTGTCTTTTTGTGAAATAACACCATCGCGCAGTTTTTTTACTTCTAAAACCAGAACTCATTTAAGAGTTAACGATGCAACAGCGAGATTATAAAAGCAAAGACAAAACTGAGTAAACGTTAGATTATATGAATAAAAAAATGAATGTGGTTGTTGCTTTTCTTTTTTATATTTTATTAAAAGTTGCAAAAGTGCAAAGTAGTGAATTTACGGGTAAGTTTTTTTTTTATTGAGGACAATAACTTTGTGCTAACTTTCTGACTTGGCAATAAAATCGGTTGCAATGATAATAATAATATCTTCCAACTTGATTTCCGCTAAGGTGGCCAATCTCAACCATCAGCCACTAACGCATGATATATTTTAGTGCTCAAGTGTGTGCGTAAACACAAGTGCTCTCTATTCCCTTGCCCTCATATTCCGGTAGGACACCAGTGTAACACGGTCGGAGAGGGATCGCAGGATCAACGGCATGATGTGCTCTCCGAAGCACGGGGGTACAAGACCGTCAACTTCCAGACTCCAGGCTAACACTGAAAATTCCTAACAGAAAAACTCAGGTCCAAATTTTTAGCCCGACCGGGGGATTGAACCCGAGACCCCAAGCGCTGCCGTCGCTTTACGTACTATCTACTGCGCCAACAGGGCAGTCAATTGCAAAAGACACTACTTATAGTTAGTAGTGTCTATTGTAACGGTACTAATTGCATCTTCCTGATCAAGTATTAAGTCTACCTTGATTTGATTCCCTGATGCCTTATACATCTTTTTTTGAATAATCCTCTTTGATACAGATGATGTTGAGTTACGCTTCCCACGATTGTTTCATCTGGATGACTATGACCGATGTTTGAAGGATATGGATGGAGTGTATTGCTTGGGAAAATTTCAGATCTATTCTGATCTGGATTTTGATCCTACGTACGATTTGATTAAGGTACATGTTGTTCAGTCTATTATCTTATCTTATTATTCTATTATCTTATTTCGGTTATGTGCAGGTAATGTGTTTTAATTAATGCTTATCTTGTTTTTTTTAGTGTGTATTGTTGTTGTGTTTTTTATTTTATATTTTACATTCAAAAAAAGGCACCCGCGGAAGATCAGCGCTGAGGTGTCGGCCACAGCACATGCTGAGCGGAGTCCTATTTTTTTGTACATTTTTTTGAACCATGCATGAAGTGAGAACTCTGTAAATGTGCAAAAATAAACGATTTTTCTTTCTTTTTCTTTCTTTCTTTCTTTCAATAGATAGCGCAAGGTGTGGATTACATTGCGCAAGCGCAGCGTTTTGTGTTTTTTCAGATTACCTATAAGCGTTGCGCTAAGTGTAGCATTAACCTCTTTATAAATAGTATTGTTATTTGAAAGAAATGGGGTGAGCATTGCATCTCATAGCCACTGCGACCAGTAGAAGATGTATTGTGGCAGCAACAAAACTTATTACAGAACCTCATGTAGCCCCAGCTCCAGGATAAACCCGAGGATGGAGCTGATTTGGGAGCTCTTGATCTTGTCTGCCGAGATAATGTGTGCTCCCAGGTGCCGGCTTCTGCAGTGGTGCAGCGCTATGCACTCGCCGAGGACGTGGATAATCGTTTCCTCGTCCTCGCGACAGAACCTGCAGATTTTGGTATCTGAAACGCCCATGTTGTGCAGGTGCTTGTTTAATTTGCAGTGCCCCGTGAGGGTCCGAGTGAGTGCACTAATATGTCCTCTGCTCAGTTTTATTATTTCTACAGCTCGTTTCTGGTTGAACGCCTGTATTGTAAAGATAAAGATTAATACCTCTTATTTTGTGCCAGGAATATTCTCAAAACAAATGGAACTACAACCGAACGTTTCTACATAGAGGGTACTGTCTGAATGCGCGGTGTCCGTCCACAGAGCGGAATGTGTCGGCTCGCTTCGAGCGCTGCGTGGACCGATGGGCGCGTACGCGAGGCCTGCGCACGCGGCTCCATAGCCTCCACTACTGCAAGTACCACGAAGATGCACACAAGCCTCTTAGGTTCACGATGCTTGACATGCCACATCTCGCGTTTTTATTAGTCATGGTTCTCATACTAATGATGAATATTGTAGGAACAATATGGTACTTGAGGGGTAGGAAACATGAAGGAAGTAAGTATATTTTTTATAGCAGTTATTTAAAAAATCTTCGATTTAACATATTATCGTAAAGTGTAACCGTGTTAAAAAATACGTCAAGAAGGTTTTGGAAACTAAAAATTTTAAACTATATAAGTAAATATTGGAAATCGATACGTAATGTTTTTTGATCGATATAAGCAACATTGATAATATTTTTTTAGGTTATTGCCTTGTATTATATTATAACTATAATTAATTTAATTCCACGATCGCCTATTGCGCATTAGTGATCACAAGAAACCCGAGCTGTATTTGAATAATTTGATACAGACTTTTTGCTCGACCCGGGAATTGAACCCAGGACCCCGAGATCACGGGGATACTTAAACGGAATACTTAAACCGCCAGACCAAATACAGTTAAAAAATTATAAAAAATATCCTAATATTTTTTTCAGACGAGTTATTTTTAGCATGGTCTCCACCAGATAACTGGAATAAATATGTAGCCATCGAAAAACCTACTAGTCCCCTTAGTCCGTGGGTTAAAATGTTTAGAAAATACAAGGTTAAGTACAATTTTCTTTTTTTAAGTTTTAATAATATGTCTAGGATGGTGAATCCAAAATGGGGTTCCTAGGATTCTTTTTTCATATTTTTGAGGAAGGAAAGCTATCACTAGTAAGAGTAATAGTAATATTATATATCCCAACATACGATTTCCGTAAAATGAAAAAATAATATTTATTTATTTATTTTAATTTAATCATGTTAAAATTTGAACTCTAGCATTGGTAATTGTGACAAAAAAGAAGTGATAGAAACCTGGGACTACTAAACATCACATTGTACTTATCCTGTATCCTGTAGTAAGAGTAATAGTAATATTATATATCCCAACATACGATTTCCGTAAAATGAAAAAATAATATTTATTTATTTATTTTAATTTAATCATGTTAAAATTTGAACTCTAGCATTGGTAATTGTGACAAAAAAGAAGTGATAGAAACCTGGGACTACTAAACATCACATTGTACTTGTCCTGTATTAACCTAGTCTTAAATTTTCATAATTTAATTTGAGTGCAATAAAAGTATATTCATCCATCAAAATTGGCAGACATTTAAAAGTCTGAAAAGTGTATCTGGAATATCTGGCTGACCAGTTGGCGCAATTAGTAGTGACCCTGCCTCTTAAGCCAAAAGGTCGTGGGTTCGATCCCCACCCTGGACAAACATTCGTGCGATGAACACTTGTGTTTGTTCAGTGTCTGGGTGTAATATATGTATTTAAGTAGGTATATTTGTGTTCCTCTGTTGTCTGATATCTGTAACACAAGTGTTTAAGCTACTTAGTACGGAATCAGGTCAACGTACGAGATGTTGTGAGAATTATTATTATTAATGTAGCTCCATCTAGCGGCGCAAGGGTAAGGCAGTGCAAGTCAGAATAAGAGAAAAAAAAAGAAAATGAGATGGATGGATTGTATGAAGAGTGACATGATGAGAAAAAGGGTGGATGATTCGATGACGAATGACAGGGACGTATGGAAAAGGAAGACATACTGCGACGACCCCAGATGACCTGGGAAAAGGGCAGGAGGATGATCATGGATGGTTTCCAATATTCAATATAGTATATATTAAAATAACTTTATAGTATACTTTATCCTTGTATAGCTTAGAGGTTTGTACCTCTTTTAGTCTGTACTAAAAAGGACATAGGACAAGGATACATATGAAATCTTTGAATTTATTTATTTGGGGTTATGAAATAAAAAAAAAAAATTTAATTGGGTTGTTGTAAGTACATTTTTAGATGCGTTGTTATACATCTAGAGATTGAATATAAGAAATGAACTTATAGCTTTGTCTAGTTTCTAATAATGCATTTGTTTTTTCTTTTTTAGAGTATGGCTAGCGTTCTTAAACTATTTTGTTCATGTATGTTTAATACACAATAAAACTTACATTTCTAACGCACATTGGAATGAGGAGGTAAAATGTTATTTTTTTTATAATTTTTTTTAATTTGAATATAGACTAACGCATGTACACAATCACCTGTTGGAAAGTGTTGATGACTTCTAAGATGGAAAGCGTTCGTTTAGATATCTCTTATGCTCTGTGACTAGGGGCGTTTAGAATAGCTGCCAAAGTATTCTCGGCCTGTCGTAAGAGGCGAGAAATCGGACCGTCGGAGTACGTGAGCATACCCACTACTGGGGAGTGGCTTGCTCAGCATACGATTCCGTGAGGGACGACGTTATTCGGTGTCCTAGTACGTTGTATACCAGAGAAGGGCTGAGATGGATACCCCAGGGGTTTTGGTGAGAGTTATAGTACCACACACCATCTTATTCCCTACATGTGACAAGGTGACGGCCTTGATAGTTTTCGCTAGGGGGAAAAAAAGACTGTCTCTTCATTGTTGCCATAAAGATGTCTATAAAATGATAAGTGAAAACCATCAAATTAAAAATGTTGGAGAAAATCGGTTCTTGGGCAAAAGAAGTAAATTAACATAAGGATGTAAGCTCTCGCCACGTTTTATTTTGATGATGGAATTATTGTCTAAAATTTCGTTTGTCGTTGGCAAGGACATTCACTTCTAATACAAGTCCTAAATACATTTATATTATTTGTGTATATTTCATTGTTAAACTGGTCGTACCTAGTTGATAGCTATTGACCGTAATAATTATTTTTTTCAGTTTTTACGTTCACCGTTCGCTTCCTTCACTCAATCGGGACTATCTTTATCACAAATTTATATATTATTTTTGAGTTTTTTACTCATTTTTACAATTCTTACGTCAAACCAACGGAAACTAAGTTCTAAGGAAATACCCTATTTTATTTTGAAGAAATGTGCTAGGTAAGTCGATTATATACTACTGGGTACTGGTAGTTAGGTATTCAGAAATGGAAGTAAAGAGAATATGTTAACTGAACAAATTTTGTCACTTTTTCTGGTGCCTCTCTAACGAGTGAAGGTTAGCAGTCAGCACCGCATATCTCACTCGATCTCTTGCTAGGTGGAAAAGCTCTGAAGTACTGGCGATCCCCGTCCATTCTTTGATGTTACGCAATCGTGACTTATTTCTCCGTTATATTACCTATCTATTATCACTTTAAAATATCGGGGATCCACTGGTATCCTCAAATTGCTGTAATAACTATTACTGATATTTTTGCAGAATGTTGCCGATGAATTTCATAGCTGTTGCATTCACAGCCACCTGGGGGGCGGACCTGGCAGATGGACCCATGTGGCCACTTATTGTAGGGTCTGAAAGTAACGTTTGTCGTCGGAAGTTCTGGGCGCACATGTTTTTCGTGAACAACTTATACCGAGTAGACGAACTTTGTATAATACCATCTTGGTAAGTAGACTAAAATATTTTTAGTTTCTACTCATTAAATCAAAAATGAAGCTGCTAACGAAAAATGATACACTAAAAAGCATGAAAACATTTTTTTACGAAAGAAAACCGCCTTCAAAAACCATGAACTAAACATAGTTCATCATCATCATCGTCAGCCCATTTAAGTCCCCACTGCTGGGGCACGGGCCTCCCTCAATCACATGAGGGGTAATTGCCATACTCACCACGCTTGGCAGACGGGTTGGCGAGGGTTTTAATATAAATGCAGAGTTTTCCTTCTCTGGGTGCTGATGATCATGCTAGCAGCTTTACCTTAGTCGCCTTTTACGACACCTCGGTAAGAGTGAGGGTTGCCTATTTTACTCTGCCGGAGACCACACGGCGAACTAAAAATAGTTAAAAAACATTATTAACATACACTCATACACTTTAAATAACATTATATAGCAGTACACTCAAGAAAAGGTGTTACCGAAGTCGGCGCCCAAAACTATCTTCTAATACTTCATTCAATGGACAACATTTCATATTTTTAACATGTCCATATTGTTTTTTTATATGAAAGTAGACATAAAATGAACAGACCCATATTTTTTCTTTTTTCAAAATTTGTCCATTTTCATGCATAAAATAATTATTGA
Organism: Marasmia exigua; assembly: GCA_019059595.1. Classification (NCBI taxonomy): domain Eukaryota; kingdom Metazoa; phylum Arthropoda; class Insecta; order Lepidoptera; family Crambidae; genus Marasmia; species Marasmia exigua. The sequence goes on along the minus strand of CM032473.1, from coordinate 5,212,802 downwards.
AATTCTTTTTAGTCTAAATAGACGTAAGCGCCAAATGACGTCATCGGACGGCTGAATACAGCGATATTCCTTTGCTTATCATTGTTTTAATAAAAAAAAAGGTAGTACTATCAAAGGTAAATAATACTAGTGTCAACATTGTCAACGTCATTCATACATTCAACGTTGACAAGTTGTCTTTTTTTTTGACAGTGACATGTCATGAGTTTGGCATTACGTAAATTTAAAACTATAATGTGCTAAGCAAAGAAATATTTTACATTCTGCCGTACGATGACGTCATCTTACGTTTTTTAGTTTTTAATTTTTTTCTCAGTAAATAAGCAATATAAAAAATTTATAAATATATATTCGAGCAGCGGAAAAGTAAACAAAGAATTGGTATTTTTTGTTTCAGAGCTTAGCAATTTTGAAATGTTGTCCATTATTCAACAGGGATTAGGTGCCGACTTCAATGTTAAAATGTTATTTTACACTTTTTAGTTGGTGGTTTTTGAAGGCGGTTTTTTTTATGATTTTTAATTGTATTTTAGAATGGTATAGGTACCTACTACTCGTATTAACAGTGTGACTAATTTTGGTTTTCAGGGTACTGGCGGTAGAAATGCAGATTTATATAATAAGCCTTATATTGATATGGACGTTAATCAAATTCAATATTTTAAACTTACGAGTTCTTTTAGTAATCTTTGTCGGAACTGTAATATTCTTATTTTCATCTTCATACATAAATGACTACCAATTGTTTTATAATATAAGTACGCCAGAGTAAGTAATTATACATATACTTATATTATTATATACTTATTATTATACTTTACTTAGCTAGCGCAATAGACACAGAAGGTCGACTTTAGCTTATATTGATCTCTTCCGATCACGTTTGATCTTTGACACTTTGACCGTGGGAGAACCACGCTTTGGCATGAATGGGCCAGCTCGACCGATTAGGTACCACGGCCTCACAGAAAACCGGCGTGAAGCAGCACTGTGCTGTAATTCGTTGCGTGAATGAGGGTACTGGAGGCCCAATCCAGGGGAAGGGGGGCTTAAAGGTTGGCGGCGCACTTGTGACCCAGGTGTCGCGGGTGTGCCATGGATGGCGGCAATCGCTTACCATCAGGTGATCCGTCTGCTCGTCTGCCTCCTATGACATAAAAATACATCTTCCGTACACTCTGTTTGTGTTTCACGCCGAAGCGCACCTGTAAACGTATATGTTCGAAGCCTGCATAGCGCACGATGTTGGCATACACAAGCTGTAGGATCGTCTACGATTTCGTAGGTGACCCTCCTACAGCTTGTCTGCTATATCACGAACATAAAGGTACGTTAATTATTAGCATTAATAAATGTAACATACATCACAATCACATGTCAAAGAAATTGTGACCTGGGGCGGAACAGAACGAAACCCCTTCCCTCCTTCCCAAGATGAAGGCGAAATTAATTTGGTGTCTTCTGAATTCTACCGCCATGGGCTATATACCTGTGGCCTATATGCTGTCTGTGATTTCAATACAATACTTACGCTCCATTCGACCAATCTCTATCCTTGGATAAATCTATGGTATCACGTCAGATTTGTATGAAATGACAGCGCTATACCGTAGACTAATTTATCCGTGGGAGAGCCACGCTTCGGCATGAACGGGCCGGCTCAACCGGAGAGATACCACGGCCTCACATGAAACCGGCGTGAAGCAGCACTGTGCTGTGTTTCGCTGCGTGAGTGAAGGTACCGGAGGCTCAATTCGAGGGAAAGGGGGGCTTTGAAGGTTGGCAGCGCACTTGTGACTCAACTGGTGTCACGGGTGTCAATGGGCGGCGGAAATCGCTTACCATCAGGTGATTCGTCTGCTCGTCTGCCACCTATGACATAAAAAAATACTTAGTATGAAAATAAGATTGATCGAATCGTCCGTTAGAAATATTCACACCTCACTAACAGAAGTTTTATTCGACACTTATCATTTAGGGGTCATGTACACATATGGCATTGAATCAAATGTGAAAATTAGTCGTGTTTATTTTTACAGAGGTCTCATGTTCTCTCTATGGGGTAATCCGACATTCCAGTACTTTTACGTGCGTCCCTTAAACTGCCTTTTAACAGCCATAGCTGGGTTAATTTTAGGCTATGTCTATTGCACATTTCACTACGAGAAAGATCATGGAGAACCAAAACTAAAGGTAGTTTTTAATTTGTACATGATGTTTACAAAATGTACAACATCGGCAAAGTTCCCGGTAGACACTTTTCGACCTTAAAATATTGGAATAAGGTCTAAAAGTGGTCAACCGGAATCTTTGCCGGATGTACATATTTTTCTAGCGATACATTTTTTGGTCAACGTAAAATTATAAAAACCGGCCAAGTGCGAGTCGGGCTCGCGCACAAAGGGTTCCGTAGCAGCAAATATACATTATAAAGATTTTATATCATCGCGGATTTTTAAAGGTGTACAATACTGTAGTATATTTTTTGATCTATCTTATAAGGTTCAGCCATCGTTTTCAGTGTAAGCACAATAACTTAACCAAAATTACAGTTAAATCAACCTATCTCAAAAACTATAAGAGATACTTTGATCAAACCAAAAATCGTTGAAAGAGTTAATTAGCATGCATCACCTCTATTTTTTTTAGAATTTTATACCCCGTAGTTATAAAAATAGAGGGGGGGGGACATACTTTTTACGACTTTGAGAGCTGATATCTCAAAAACCGTTCACTTTAAGAAAAATGTTTTTTAGAAAACTTTATATCATTTTAAAAGACCTTTCCATTGATACCCCACACGGGTATGTACATCGAAAAAAAAAATTTCATCCCTCAGTTACATGTATGGGGGGCCCCACCCCCAATTCTTTTTTTTACTATTTAGTGTCATATTTTTGTAGCGGTTCATACAACACATATTCCCATCAAATTTCATCACTGTAGTACTTATAGTTTCCGAGTAAATCGGCTGTGACAGACGGACAGACGGACAGACGGACATGACGAAACTATAAGGGTTCCGTTTTTGCCATTTTGGCTACGGAACCCTAAAAACGGTTATATTATAACAGTTATTAAAAAACTGACATATACTTTTGACTGGCCCGATAGTGCAATTGGTGGTGACCATGACTCGTATGCCAAAGATCGTGGGTTCGATTCCCGATGAACATTTTGTGTTTATGCAGTATCTGGGTATTATACAAGCTTTTAAACTTTCATGGTCACTAACATTAGAAAATGTTATTTACGGGATTACTACCATGTACCTTATTTTTTGAGTTTCCGATATTTCGGCGCTGTTAAAAGCGCTATGGTCACGGAGTAAGTTTTTGCGATAAGTTGTTACTGGCAGACAAATCGGTCTACTCTATTTCGTAGTCTTTTACTACGCGCACCTGCGGTACCACTGTTCACTAACTCACTATTTTCTCGCATCTGTTCTCGACACACAACACTTACCTGGCCGTGAAATTATCTGGTCTGGCGCCTTTATTTGGCCGCAAAATTCATACATACTGTACGTGTTTTTTGTAACTGCCCGTATAAAATGAGCAAGCCACGTGACCGACCTTCATCATCAACAGCCCATTTAAGTCCCCACTGCTGGGGCACGGGCCTACCTCAATCACATGAGGGGTAATTGCCATACTCACCACGCTTGGCAGACGGGTTGGCGAGGGTTTTGATTTATATGCAGAGTTTTCCTTCTCTGGATGCTGATGATCATGCCAGCAGCTTTACCTTAGTCGCCTTTTACGACACCATGGTAAGAGTGAGGGTGGCCTATTCTACTCTGGCGGGGACCACTGTTCACGGATTTACTATTTTCTTGCACCTGTTCTCGACATACAACACTTATCTGGCCGTGAATTTATCTGATCTGGCGCCTTTAACTGGCCGCAAAATTCATACATACTGTAAGTGTTTTTTGCAACTGCCCGTATAAAATGAGCAAGCCACGTGACCGACCTTATTAAATGTAAAAGCGTATTAAATGTAAAAAAAAATGCATACTCCTAAAATTTTCAGAAAATGGTAACTCATTTACTTATTTTTACATTTTTGTAATAATGTACATACATATAGATCATAATAATCACAATAAAATCGCTTGTGACCACGGCTGCTGTAACGTAGCCGAAACGTCAAGCATAATTATGTGAGTCATCATCATTATCAGCCCATTTAAGTCCCCACTGCTGGGGCACGGGCCTCACTCAATCACATGAGGGGTAATTGCCATACTCACCACGCTTGGCAGACGGGTTGGCGAGGGTTTTGATATAAATGCAGAGTTTTCCTTCTCTGGGTGCTGATGATCATGCCAGCAGCTTTACCTTATTCGTCTTTTACGACATCTCGGTAAGAGTGAGGGTGGCCTATTTTACTCTGGTGGGGACCACTGTTCACGGTCTTACTATTTTCTCGCACCTGTTCTCGATACACAACACTTATCTGGCCGTGAATTTATCTGGTCTGGTGCCTTTATCTGGCCGCAAAATTCATACATACTGTAAGTGTTTTTTGCAACTGCCCGTATAAAATGAGCAAGACACGTGACCGACCTTGTATTAAATGTAAAAAAATGCGAACTCCTTAAATGTTCATAAAATGGTAACTCATTCACTTATTTTTACATTTTAAATGTTACAACAGCAGTGGTCACAAGCGAAATTTTTGCAGTGTACTCGAGTGTACAGACGACCACATTTGTACCTTACTTTGAAAGTAAGGTACAAATGTGGTCGTCTGTACACTCGAGAGGCGTCGATCCTTTTGGCTGGTAAGATGGCAAGTGAGGCTAGTTTCGGGCGGCGAGTCGTCGCGGGTCGACAGACGATTGAGGGGACTGGGGGGCGAGGGGGGCGAGCGGCGTAGCGAGCGCGGCGCGGTTGATCACGGCGTTAACACATACATTATAGATCATAATAATCACAAAAATTTCGCATGTGACCACGGCTGTTGTAACATAACCGAAACGTTAAGCAAAATTATGTAAGTACATAATGTTTTATCACATAATAAATTACGTTTTAATCCCCGTCTTAATTAATTATAGTTATAATGCGATGTGAAAATCTAAAAACCTATTTATTGGTTTCAGATACTTTTGTCTTCGTTTTATAGATATTGGCCAATCGTAATATTTACTTGGTATGGGACGACTGTTCTATTTAAAAGTTTCACTGGTCCACTAGTAAATGCAACTATGATCACTGTAGATAGAGTTATCGTGTCTCTGGCAGCTGGATTCGGAATTTACTCCTCATTTTATGCCGGTAAATAAAACATTATTTATGCTACAATAACTGTACCCAAACACCTGAAATGAGCCCAGTTGGGATGCACAGTCAACCCTGGATACACTAATAATATCCTCCAACCGATTATGGTTATGGCGGCTAATCTCAACGATCGGCCACGTATGCAGAATATATTTAATTCAAGAACTCGAAGTCTATGCAAAAACACAAGTGCACTCTCTTCCTTTAACCTCATAATCCGATAAGTCACCAGTGTGATCAACGTGCTTTCCGAGGCACGGGAGTACAAGACTGCCGACTACTCAGGGTTGACAGAATATCTTACCGAAAACTTAGGTAAAAATTTTGGCCCAACTCAGAGATCGAACCTGAGACCTTCTTGCACAGCCGTCGCTTTAAAGTGTGACCCACTTGCCTTCGAGGATAGACTAACCTAACGCTTAAAGACTAGAAGAGTCGAACCAAATGAAGTGAAAAGGCCAGGAAGAAGAAGATGCAAGAAGCAATTAACGGGAAACCGGGTCAACTGAATGGTAAGTAATCACCACTGCAAATGAGCAAATGCGAGATCAGATGTGTCGCTTATGCGTTGCCGGCCTTTTAGGAAAGAGTACATTCAACTCTTCATGAGTTTTTTACTCGTTTATTGATAATAGTGTCATCGTTTGACTCATTTAATTGATCTTTTTATTAATAGGTGATATTATCTTATATAAATTACCTTTACCTATCCTTATTTTTTTAAGTGTTAAGTAAGTTATAAAGTACCTACTTAACCCATAAGATTTTACTTCATAAAATCGTCTAAATCCAACATCAATTTGTTAGTACGGGAAACGTTGCAAGAAGGCCAGATAAGTTATTTTTAAATATTTTGAATTTTTCTTATTTTTTTTATGATATAGGTGGCAGACGAGCCGACGGATCACCTGATGGTAAGCGATTACCGCCACCCATGGACACCTGCAACACCATCTTACCAACCTTATTTCAGATAACGGCTGGCTCAACTGGCCTGGTTGGCGACTTTTCTCCCGACTTTTGTATGCGATGACGTTGACTCATTGTCAATTAACCGCTTACTTAGTTGCTAGCAAGTTCGTCATTTTCGAAGCGGGTTTATTGAATGTGGTAAGTATTGCCCACTTAAAATAACAAAGTTGTTTTTTTTTTCAAGTTTACTGCATGCCTGCTTGTATTTCATTCTAGATTACTTTTTGTTTTCATATGTCATTAGTATTTATCATCATCTTTTTTTTCTTTTTTTTTTTAATTATGGCTGCTACTGTGTTGCCCACGGCGAACACTTATATAACTCTGCCAATGTCGAGCGATTAAAGAGACACGTTATATTGAGAAAATGACCGGTGTAATGATATTTTACTCATTCTGATTTTTATTCTTTAATTGAGGGTTACACCACCTAAAACAAAATAATAAAACGTACACAAACAAACAAACACATATACAGCACAACATTATGAGGGAGATTCGGTTTTTATCATGATCAGTATGGAAATTAAACGAAATTAATGATGTATATTTTCAAACAGACCACTAACTTCGTTGTTGCTAGTGATAACGAACATTTTTCTACCAAGACTATACACTGAATCTCAATTAAAATATCCTATACTAAACAGTTCCTGATACAAAGCATGAGAAGACTATTTTTTTAATTTGACTTTAGATTCCTAAAGGGATTTTCGTTTCGGTGACTTGGAAAAATATGTACTTATGAGACATACAAACAAGTGTTACAACACATTTTTAAAATAATTGAGGCAAACGCATTATTTTATTATCAGTTGGGGAATTTTGACCGATTGTAGTGGATTGATGTTTGTCTGTCTGTATCTTCATGTGTCTTTTTACAAAACGATACTGTGGATTATATTGTTGTAATAAATATATATTTATAGATGTGTGACCAATAATGAGCCATCATAAAATACCTACATAGGTACTAAATGATGTTATATCTGCGTGCAAACAGAGTCAACACTAAAGGAGATGCCACTCTGGCGGGTTACAGGCGTTTTTAAAGCAGAGCGGCCAAGTAGCGACCATGTCACGGCGGCGAAGCGCTCACGCCGCGGTTGCGCTACGGATTCGCCGCGGCGTGTTTCTGTGTGGCCGCTGCAAAAAATACAATGGCGTTCAGACTTATCTCCACGGCGAATCAGTCGCGCATCCGCGGCGTGTATACAGACGTCATCGCCGCGCATACGCTAGCAATCCGCCAGTGTGGCATCCACGAAAGAAGAAGAAGCATCTTATACAGAACTCTGAAATCTTAGGCAATGCTTTTTTTTATATGAGAGGTGGCAGACGAGCAGACGGATCGCCTGATGGTAAGCAATTCCGCCGCCCATGGACACCCGCAACACCAGTGGAGTCTCAAGTGCGCTGCCAACCTTGTCCCCTTCCCCCCATTGGGCCTCCGGTAACCTCACTCACACGGCGAAACTCAGCGCAGGCGCTGCTTCACGCCAGTCTTCTGTGAGGCAGTGGTATCATTCCGGTCGAGCCGGCCCATTCATACCTAAGCGTGGCTCTCCCACATTTGCTGAGCATGATGCTAAGCATTTTTATATGAAGATTGCAATTATTTTTATTCGTAAGTTATAATTTCTAACAGATTATATAATAACTAATTTGTTGCTATTTTTTCTAGTTTATATACGGGATTGCAATGTGGGTATTCTCAATGTTACTTGCACTGCCGCTAACGATTTTGGTCGACTACCCACTACAACGATGTTTGAATTATTTTGTTTACAAGCTGTTCAATAGAAAACAAACAAAATAATGTGCACACAATTGTTAAAAGTTTGATATAATGTGCAAACACAAAAAGAGTTTATTCTTCAATGGGAATATAAAAAATAGACACTACCTATTAAAAAACATAAACTTGACCAAAAGTATTGATTTAATCTAAGGATCAGGCATGATATTATGCATGTTTTAAATGTTTATTTCGAATATATAGAGTTGCTAGTTATATCGTTCTTAGATACAGATTCTTTTTGTAAATAGTGTTCATAGAAACATAATAAATATTTTGAAGAATTTAAATATTTTTTATTAAAATGTCCCCTTTTTCCAATGTCAACACCCAGACTAGACCAAAAGTACTAAGAAAAGAAAAACAAAGCCGTTTTGATGCGGCTAAATAAAAAAATCGTCGGAATGCATTTAACGTCATACGTTATCCAACACAGCTAGCCATAAAATAATAAAGTGAGAAATTAGCCTCTACCATTGACAGTTATGAGTTCCTATTTTTTACACTCGTGGCGCTGCTTAAAATAACAACATAAATGGCGTTGGATACAGAATATGTGTTGCTAAATTACGAAGTTATGAGTGAATTAAATAACGAAAAAGTATCAAATATGTCGGTTTTTATGAACAATCTTCAGGTTCTATTAAATATTTTCTGTTAGTTAGTAAAATAAATATCGACAAAGGACCGAGTTTCAGAGCTAGTAAATAGTACGATGCGGCTAAACATGGACCGCCTTATTGGAAAATAACAATCCGTAAATCCGAAAGGCTAATCGTTGAACCGCCGCATTTCAAAACGGGCCCTGCTTTTTATAACAGCTAGCCGTAATTTAATACAGCGGATTATAAAACCGGACTGCGACATGTATATACCCATGACGAAAAACTAAATTCTTACATTGTAAAACTCCGGATGGAAGAACGCAAAAATTGTTGATGTTTGTGGATTTACAAAGGTAAACATTTTTACTCAAATTGGAGGGCAAACAAAAACAAGCAAAGCTAACCGTTTGCTGTCGTAATAGGTCCTCTAGTGAGCAAATTAAATATTTATATGTTATTTACGTTACAGTTTTTAATGCAAAATTTAATGCATAAACCGGATTCCAAACAACAGAAGCAAATTCAAGTGTTGTACGTACCAATGCGTTAAATAGCAGAATTTAAAATGCTTTTTGTTTTAAAGTATTTTGTATTTCGCCGTATAAAACCTAATGCTTTGAAACCCTGCTTTGCGATTCGGTTGTAAGGCGGCATAAAAGGAAGTCTTGAATCAAGCGTAACACCAAGATCGCGAAGATATTATTAGAAGTATTATTATTCTATCTTCCTAACATGAATATATAGAGTCATTAGTGTACCAGCCAGTAGAGCTTCAAATAATACAGTAGTACACTATGTTTTATTTCAAGACTTTTCAAATTTCGCAATTGAGAAGTCAACATGACGTCACCATGTTACACCGCGCCATGCTGCGTGTTAAAATCTGTTGAACCGTTCATCTTAATACATCCATTCATTTATAATAAACCGTTATCGAGAAGCAAATGTCCATGGATACATCCATTTTTTTTCGTCCAGTGGCATGTCCTGCCTCTGTGGTTAAAAGCAAAGATGTTCCATCAGAATATCACGCCCGTATTTACATACGGCTCAGAGACGATGTGCCTAACAGCTAGGTCCGCAAAAAAGATAAGGGTGGCCTAAAAAGCAATCGAAAGGGCTATGCTTGGAGTCACGCTTCGCGACCATAAGACCAACGAATGAGTTCGCCGAGCAACGGGCCTAAAGGACGTCGTCGTTGTGATAGCCAAAAGTGGATCAGTGGCTGAAGAAGATGATGATGATGACTTGTATCGTTACATTTTTTACGTATAACCAAAAAAATCAAAATAGAGAGTGCCCGACATTGTCCAAAAAAGTCCAAAACTCGTACTTTACACAAATTACACTCAGGTGTTCACTAATTCAAAATGGCGCACACACGCAAAGGTGTTTAGCGGCGGGCACGAAAACGAAATCAGGGTACAGCGGAGATTTCGCAGCAAACTCCTCTGTGTCGGGCACTGCATTAAAGTTTCAACGGAGAACGGACGGGTGTATCACCCGAATTTTATATGGTGTAATTTCACACAAGTGGATCTCTCGGGTGCTTAGCGCGCTGTTCCGCAACGTGTGATGTGCTATACCGCGTCATTCCCTGTAGTGAGGCATAGTTATTAAGATGCTTTTGTTAACTAGGTTTGGTTTTTAGAGCGATGAAAAGTACTCAAATATTTTTTTCCGCTTCCTAACCGAAGCGATTTTTTAAGTGTCTCTAATTGGTCATATTGGAAACAATGGCAGCGCTCTACTGGACCGAACTATGCGCTACGTATGAAATCCATATGGTGTTTCAGTTGTTATCGGCGGCTTCGATAACCACTATAAAAAGTGAGCGGAAGGATTTTTTTAAGTATAAGACCTTTAACTTATTGCTTCGGGGGCCAAGATCCACGGGTCGCTGAGTCATCAGAGTAAGCAAGTGTGAGACCTTTAACAGGCCATATCTCGTGTTGAAACTCAGAGCTAGAAAAGGGAAGGTTATGTGTAAAATTACATTCAGATAAAAATTTAGACCACCAAAACAATACATGACAATATTGTCTGCGATTTAATACATCCAATTATTGCAATTACAAAAGCATCCGGTCTATATCACCTATATACACATAATAATTATGAAAGCCTTTCAAATAAATAAACGTCATAGTTTATTTATTTGAAAAGGCTTTCATAATTATTATCCAATCACAATAGCGTATGTTTGATGCAACCATGTTACAACACAATATGATTATCTTACTGCTATATTTAGTTTATAATGTTTGGATAAATATATTAGATAACATTTGTGACTTTGATCGGGTGTTTATTTTAGGAATTTACAAAATTGATGGGGGTGTAAGGGGTCCTGCCCAATATCTAACGGGGCCTAAGTCAACCTCACCCGCACGTGGCGCACCCTGCTGCACAATAGACGAGGCTCTGGCGTTACCCACCAACCCGCACTGGGCCAGCGTGGTGGGTGTAGGCCCATACCCCCCCCCCCCTATGATTTATAAAACAAAGACAAGGCCCCAAGTGCCCGGCGGTACCGAAGGCCGAGCCGGCGATGACGGAAGCGGGCGAGGCGCCGGGACCAGAGGTGCCAAGAATCCACGGGTGGCGAATACCAACCGTCAAACAACCTTGGCCCTGGCAACGTACAACACACGCACACTGCGGACCGAAGGGAAGCTGCTGGAACTAGAGGAAGAATTAAGCAGAATTCGCTGGAGTATCGTAGGATTATCCGAAGTCCGATGACAGGGTGAGGATACGATGATCCTTAAATCCGGAAATCTGCTTTATTTCCGGGAGGGCGAAGAACTGTCCAAAGGTGGAGTCGGGTTTATTGTCCATAAGTCCCTCGTGAACAGCATTGTACAAATCGGAAGTGTATCGAATAGGGTGGTGTATCCTTACACTCAGAATTACCAAACGGTATTCGTTAAAGGTAATACAGGTTTACGCCCCGATCTCGACACACCCCGATGAGGAAGTGGAAGTAATGTATGAGGATATTTCTCGGGCAATGCAAACTTTCAATACTCACTACACTGTTGTCATGGGAGATTTCAACGTAAGGCTAGGCAAAAAGGGCGATGAGGAGTCGAAAGTGGGGCAATTTGGATCAGGAATCCGGAACCACAGAGGTCAAATGCTAGCCGAGTATATGGAGAGGGAGGGAGAGTCCCTCCCTGATGATGAACTCCTTCTTTAAAAAACGGCTGCAGTCGTAAGTGGACCTGGGAAAGTCCGGATGGCGTTACAAAAAAATTAGATTTACTTCATCATGTCTACCAAGACCCGGATATTCAATGATATCTCAGTGATCAATGCGCTGAATACTGGAAGTGATCACCGAATGGTAAGAGGCACTTTGAATCTACACGTTACATCCGAAAGGTATCGACTGATGAAATCTACGCTCCGCCCTGTAGCCATCCAAATTGAAAACCCCGAAAGCTTTCAACTCGAACTGGAGAATCGCTTCGATTGCCTAGAGGAGAACAGACGGCCGTTGGGGCGGAAAGGTCCTCGAGTGGAGGCCACGTACAGGAAGTCGCAACCGTGGCAGGCTCCCCACAAGGGGACCGACGATCTGGTGAAGATCGCGGGAATCTATTGGATGCGGGCGGCACAGAAGCGATCTTTGTGGAGAAGATTGGGGGAGGCCTATGTCCAGCAGTGGACGGCTGAAATGATGATGATGATGATGACAAAATTGATAGTGTCCAAATTTTGCCAGTAAGCATTGCCAATTTAACTTAACAACTTTCTCGATGAAACTTGGACTCGGATCCTTAAAAAAATATGTTTATACAAAACAGGTTAGGAGATCAAAATCAATGTTTATTTATATTTTACTTGTTTCTTCGGAATGTTGACTGTATTTAGTTAAAGGTTTTCCTTAGAACTCCTGAGAAACGTGACCCCTCTTTAAAAAAAAATATCTTTGACTACAACATCCATACGTTGTTGGCTTACTCCTTATCCGCACGAAGCGATTTGCTTCCACGCTTATAATGCGGATAACTAAGGAATGGAACTCCTTGCCAAGGTCAGTTTTTACGGACCACTCAAAACTCAAATAATTCTTTATTTGCATAGGCTTGTACACAGCACTTACAAATCGTCATACATTTGAATGAATTAAAACTATTAATAAGTACTTATGTATAATTTACTATGTTAATACATATGTATGTTGATACATAAAATATACTAAAGAAATAAATAAACATAATGTGATTCTACCACCGGCTCGGAAAGTTGTTTCTGGTCGAGAAGATCCGGCAAGAAACTCGCCAGTTACTATTTTTAATCGCCAAATTTTCATACAATGCTGTGTTATCATCATACCAAGCCATACAGTTGAATTATTACACAAAATCAAATAAAGGAAATAATAATAAAATAAATATTATGAGGTAATCCGAAGCAGACCAGTCCCCAAAGATTGGTATCTGTTCACAAGTTTCACTGTTCACTACAATCTGGACATCTTTAAGGCAAGAGTGAACAGGCATCTTCTAGGCGAACGCGTTACATCCTAGACCTCATCGACACTTTCCATCAGGTGAGATTTTGGTCAAGCGTTAGCCTATAGTTGATAAATAAAAAAACATTCTTTCATCAAATTTTGGTCTCGCGGATCTGGTCAGACCATCTCAACGGGTTCCTTCCTCTTAATATTTGGCCCTCGACTTTCCCGGTATATAATGTTAGAAATACGCTTTACATACATACATTAGAAAAAATCATAAGTGCGTGCTTGAATTCAAACCTGTGAGTAAAGGTACTGGAGGCCCAATAAGAGGGGCTTAGAGGCTGGCAGCGCACTTGTGACTCCACTGGTGTTGCGGGTGTCCATGGGCGGCGGCAATCGCTTACCATCAGGTGATCCGTCTGCTTGTCTGCCACCTATCACATAAAAAACCTACCATCTACTGCTTGGAAGGCGTACGTTCTTGCACACTGAACTTCCATCACTCGCTTCGAAGACCTAGTTATAAAGTGAAGGCATAAAAATAAATGATTTCTGATCTCTCCGCTTTAATAAGCTGATATGTATGTATCCTTTCAATACTCAATGTAGGATCATGTTTATAATCTTTGCTCATTATATTTAGATCGGAGACGTCTTATGATTAAGGTAAACATATTCATCCTAATTGTACCCAATTTTAATCGTTATACCGATATTATAATAATATCCTCCAACCGATTACGGCTACCGCGGCCAATCTCAACGATCAGCTACGTACGCAGGATATATTATAGTGCTCAAGTGTGTGCGTAAACACAAGTGCACTCTCTATTCCCTTACCCTCATATTCTGATGGGACACTACTGTGACATGACCTAAGAGGGATCGGGCACAGGACCAACAGCTTAACAAGCTTTCCGTAGCATAGGGGTACATGACGACCAACTTTCAGAGTCCGGGCTGTCACTAAGAATTTCTTACCGAAAACTTTTGTAAAAAAGTATGACCCGACCCGGGGATCGAACCCGGGACCACTTGCGCAGTCGTCGCTTTAATGTGTCACTGAGGCTGTCGACACACTTTACCATACACAGGATGTGAACCCAATATTAAATTTGTAGCTATAAATGTCATGAAAGGAGCTTTTAAACAGGGGATCACTCCATCTTTTTAGGTATGGTAATTACTCGTAGATAAGTATTATACAGCTCTGTTGCTAAGTAAGTACAATCAGCGTCAGATTAAGTTGCCCCCCTTGCAGTGGAACAATAGCATTTGTACCCAGACATAAGGACGGTCCAAAGGTCAACAAGTGTAACTCGACGTGACGCCGTGTGTACAATTGTATGGTCTTTCTTCTTAGCCATTCTGAACCAGTTTCGTGTAGACCTCCTTGAGACTGCGCCATCTATTTCAATATTGTGCATAACATAATGGTAGATTGACAAATAAGCTTCGTCTGTCTTCAAAGATCATCTTTAAAAACTTCATTTGGTCATATAAAACTATCTTCCTTCCTTCTTTCCTACAATGTTTATAAAAATACCATTTATCTCTTACTTTAATTAAGTTAACTGTATAGAGTTGCACCGATCCAACTGCGAGAGGACACTGGGACCTGTAATCACAGGCTCTGAACCTACATCAGGCACTAGTCTCTCACAATGTGACGGCGGTTTGACGCTAACATTAGCTATAACAACTACAATTAAATAACATGTAAGTCAACATTGTGAAGAGAATAATTAAAATGATTTGATTATAATGTTTTCCATCACAAACGATAAACTAAGATACCTACATTGTAGCCTTAAATCTATTTAAAAAAATGTTAAGCCTTCTAATTTTACTGGCCCAAGTTACATTCCGGCGCAGACTCACGGACCGTAGGTCGTATTTTACAGTAACTAAAGTTCCCTCGCTAAGCATAGCTACAATATAAAAAATATAACAGTGACGTAGCCGACTCTATTTTATGCTAGTATTCACAACGTGCAGAGATTTTAAGCTGTCACGATACACACTTTAAGTTTATTGTCATCAGCTCGTCAATAGTATCAAACTGCTTATCAATTGAAAAAAATAATAATTACTATGTCTATTAACTTTACAGTTAACCACTGTGTTATATACCTACATCTTAATTTTTCTATCATACGACATTAACATTGTTTCTTAAATCGTTAAATAGCCTCAGCTATGATAAAAAAAACATTTAAAAAGACGTTAGATTTTTATTATCTAATATAAAATCTGTGTGATTTAGCTTTGCCATAAATTTTGCGTCAATAAACTATACTAGAATTGAATTAAACGTTTTGGCTTTGCCAACATTTTTTAACGCTTACTACGACTACTTTTAGGCAATTTTTTTTATTTGTTTTGGTAATATCCTAATACTTTCTGCCTCGTACGACAAAATTATGGATTGAACTATTTCCGACCGACCTGCAAACCTTCAAGAAAAAAAGCGTATTCCTAAATGGACGGCAGCGCACATGTGACTCCTCTGGGTTTGCAGGTGTCCTCCATAGGCGGCGGTAGTCACTTACCACCAGGTGATCCATCTGCTCGTCTGCCCCCTATCCCATAAAAAAATACGGCAAACATTGTCATAATATACACAATAAAGGCATTTTTCTCCTCTTTGTGAATCTTTGACGCAGTTGTATTATTGTTGTTCGCTGTACTGTGGAAGTCGTAAGTAAAGCAAACAATTGTTGGCTGCACGTAACTGCTCTACACTGTGCGAATGCGCATGCATGTTACAGTTGTCTCTGGTTTTGTTAACACACACAATGAGTTGAATGTTGTCTATGAATATCTCGCTGCGTGTCTCCAAGTTCTGATTCGTATAGAAACAAATCTTCATTTTCAAGCGGGTGGTTTACGCAGTCAGGCGATTATTATGCATTTTTTTTTCGTAGTAAGGTGGAGTTGAATATTAGTCACTCTACTCGAAAAACTTTGCCATAGCTCTGAAGTTAGCAAAGATAAAGTAAAAGTTAAGTATCAGCCTATATACCATCCCACTGCAAGGCAAAGGCCTCCATGGTAGAAATCAAGTCATCACTACTATGATGGGGTGGGGCAAAGATTGTCTAGAATTCCCAGACAGTGATCCCGACAGTTGGCCACTTTTTAGCAGTTCTACGATTGTTTCGTCCTTCCATGCTATCTAAAACATCTGGCTCGTAAGAGCGCAAGTCACAAAACCATGCCTCCGGTTTGTTCCTGGAGAGACAAGGGTATTTTATTTAGAAGCTAATAAAGGAGGTAACCGATGGGGTAAACGGGTTCTGGAGTGGAGACCGCGTCTTGGCAAACGTAATGTAGGGCGCCCTCTGGCTAGGTGGGGGGACGATCTGCGCAGGATGGCTGGCAAGAGCTGGATGCGAGAAGCCATGGATAGATCACACTGGCGAACAATTGGAGAGGCCTACGTCCAGCAGTGGACTGCGATAGGCTGATGATGAATAAAGGAGGAAGGATAATATGGGCAGGGCACATAGCGAGGAGAACAGACGGCTGTTGGGGCGGAAAGGTCCTCGAGTGGAGGCCACGTACAGGAAGTCGCAGCCGTGGCAGGCCCCCCACAAGGTGGACCGACGATCTGGTGAAGATCGCGGGAATCCATTGGATGCGGGCGGCACAGGACCGATCTGCGTGGAGAACATTGGGGGAGGCCTATGTCCAGCAGTGGACGTCTATTGGCTGAAATGATGATGATGATGAAAGGAGGAAGTATTATTATCATCGCATCAACCGTCAAAGCCGGCAACGCATCTCCACTAACAGCAGAGTTGTACGTAAGTCATATGTTAGAAAGCGAGTTACGTGATAAATGTATAGATTTTGAAATCTGTCACTAATATCGTGCTTAAGCGAAAGGACTATAGTAGGCTGCTGGTAGATAATGTATGAGTAAGATCATGATAAAAATAAAATTATTTACCCTCTGATGAACCTTTTGCTCGTTTGCCTCTCATTTCCATAAAAATACGCTATTACCTAATGAAGGCGCGTTTTGTTTTAACTGGTGGTCTAATGTTTGTAATAATATTTCCACTGGAAATTGTAAATATACCTGCAATATTGATGAGACTATCGACATCTCATGTCGAATCCTTAGTAACGCGTTAAGTGGTCTAATTGGTAGAACAGCCACCCTGATTGTGGAAGATGTGGGTTCTAAAATTAATTTTGCATGACTTTGATATTTCCTTTCTTCTACTGCTATTAAAATTATGTAAAATGAAGTAAGGAGAATAAATCAATATTTTTGTCAATTTATTGATTTAAAAAAAATATGAAAAGCACAATTGCTTAAAACTTTTATCTGTACAAAGTCGTTATTTGCAGTAATGGAAAATCAACACTAAATAAACATCATTATTTTTAATGAGGAGTCTTCGATGCTTTCAAAGAATGAATATAAAATTTGCGTAGCTTTTAAACGGGGAAATACGAGTCGTTTTATCAAACAGGACCACTTCAAAAACATGTTTTTGAATTTATAACAGAACAAACAACAAAGCATCTGGTTTGTTGTGTGAAATACAAAATAAATCATGCACAAAAATTAATCAAAGAAATAAGTAGAGTGATATAAGTTATCTTATATTATGATCTTATCTTATCTTAGAAGTAAAGACTCTCCAATAGATATTACAATGAAATAGGGGAGAATTTTCCGTAAATAATACAGTTTGCAGCTAGGATATCAATGTAATCTTTCCGCCGCTTCCCATTTATAGAATTAAATAGCCATTACGACCTCCATATCAAAATGAGCACCCACGAATAAGACATTACCCTAATTTCCAAAACATTGCAACATATGCCCCTATTCCGGATCTAATTCCGGAAAACATCGGAGTGTTCCATTATTGGGACACCCACGGAGACATCGGGCCGGCCATAATCGTTGAATCGTATTACCATTACTACTGTCCACCAGACGCCAGCTGCCGCCAACAACTTTATTTCATTGAGACCCATTCTGTAGCAGAGCGCTGCGTAAAGGTCTAATAGGCTCGGCAAACTTTGCGACGGTTTACACTCGAATACTTCGAACTAGTGATGCCAAACCATCGATAGTTGTACAATCGATTTGCATTTGTAAACTGCTACCCTATCAATTCGATTATCAATAGTATCGATAGTTCGAGTCTAATTCTGTAAACATCGGCGTGTTCAATTATTGGGAGACCCACGGAGACAGCGGACTGACCATAATCGGATATATTGATATCTTTCACGACAGACAATGTTTTAGATCTAAGGTTAGAAAAATATTATCCTTATATGTAATGACTGATACCGATTATCTACTTATCTTAATTTTTTCGGTTCGATTTCCTGGCAATTTCAAGCGAAATCAAAGAACAAACTTTGAATGCATTTTATTTCTTTGAAGAAATAAACGAATGTCTTTTGTAAGTAAAACGTGCTAACTTAAAGATTTAAGGTAGTTTTTTTCCTCCATGTAAATCTCTAGCTTTGTATCTAATCTCATCTTCTGTAAGTAATATATAAAAGTGGTGCCTGACTTTCTTCTTTACGAAATATTTTGCTATTTGACTATAAATAATAATATTTTAATATTAACGAACCACATTTAAGAAATAAGAACAAAAGTGGCCATTATAAAGTAAAATAAAATCAACGCCTGCGTGAAGTATACAGGCAATATTGGGTAAAAATATTAAATGGTGAAAAATCGATAGTCTAAAACAATCAATACCTACAATAAATGATTTTAGGTAACAAGCAACGATACTTTCGATCGTTTGATGTGTTTACCAAATAAATGCTTATTCTATTCTATCCTATTCTTTTCATTATCGATAGTCTATAACAATCGATACAATCAATACTATTTTTTGTTTCTGATCAATCGATAGGTACAATCGATAGTCGACTACCCATCGACAACAATACTTTGAACGCTCATTTCGCTATGAGCACGCAAAAACGACCAGCTTCGGAAGCAAATTTTAGTGAGTAAATATTTTGGTACCGTCGCATACTTATTATATTAACTGCCTGGGTAGCGCAGTGGTCAGTGGGTCCCACTTTAAAACGACATGCGCATGAGGTCCTGGGTTAGAT
Organism: Marasmia exigua; assembly: GCA_019059595.1. Classification (NCBI taxonomy): domain Eukaryota; kingdom Metazoa; phylum Arthropoda; class Insecta; order Lepidoptera; family Crambidae; genus Marasmia; species Marasmia exigua. The sequence continues at coordinate 5,193,551 of CM032473.1, read as the reverse complement.
CCCCGGATGGAGCCAACAATTTTACCTACCTAAGTTTTCAGTAAGAAACTCTTAGTGGATGTTGGCGCTCTTATACCGCTGTTCCTCGGCAAGCACGTTAAGCTGTTGGTCCTGCGACCTATCCCTCTCCAGTCGTGTCACAGTAGCGTCGAATCGGAAATATGAGAGTGCACTAGTGTTTGCGCACAAACTTGAGCACTATAATATATCCTGCGTACACGTGACTGATAGTTGAGATTGGCCGCCGCTCCACAGCCGTAGTCGGTTGGAGGATATTATTTATTTATTATATTATTTTAAGTTAATTTAACTTAATGGCGCCCGAACGATGGACGGCGACTACGGGGTAGGCCCAGAAAAAGATGGTGTGACGATTTTTACAAATATGTCCAAGATTAGACAGGGAAAGCTAACTTAAAAAGAAAAATATTTAAGTATTGTGTCTTCAGAAAAAAACTGCACGTATAAAAAAAGCTACCCAAAAAAATATTCTACCAATTTCTTAGTGTGACAAATGTACATTCATGCCAAATTACAAAAAATGTTTTTAACTCCAATAAAATGTAACCGGTCCTCGTGGGCGAATGAATCAGATTAATTACTTTGCTAGCATTCAATATGCTCCTCGTCCATTCTATCGCGAGTATATTTATGACAAGCTCGCTGTCTTGCGCTCTTCGATAAAAACGCTCCAATGGCAAATTCCTCCGCCACATTTCTAGCGAACCATCGTATTGTGCTGAACTTACACCGTACCTTAAGGGGTAGGTATCGGGTAAACGCCGAGAAACGCTCCCCGAACAAATTGAAAAGCAATGAACCGCACAATTCAATTTCATATTGAAAGCCATTCATCTTTGCCGCTTCTTCGAGACGCTCTGAAAGCGTTACATCCCGACTTCGCCACTCTGCCTCATCTCTTAAAAAGTTCACAGCTTTACTCGACCCAATTGCTTATACATAAGTACCAAGAAGGTAGATACTCGTAACTTCCTTTTTCTTAAATGAGAAATTGTTTCAAAGTTGCTGCTTATTGAAAGAATTTGAAGCTTTCGGTAAAAGCGGTGGTAAATAAAATATTATGACTTATATGATCAAAATTGATTTTAAAAAAGCCGTCAAGTATCGAACAATATGATATGTATCAATTTTGATTAGTTGTTTTTGAAAACACTGAGCGTGAATTGAGTACATATTAAAAATACTCAAAATACTTTTTCATCTTCTATTAGGTCTTTCCACATGTTCGCCACTTGGATTGAACTTGCGAAATTCCTCACTCCGTCTGGTATAAAGGCTTCCTACACTATATATATATTTCCCGAGACGCGGTATCCACTGCGGAATGCGATTAACCCATCTGTTGTGTATTAGTTTAGTTTATTGATGTGTTAAATAGCCAAAGCAGAAACAAGTCGAATCCAATTTCAGAAGTCAGCCCGTTTCCTTCGGCATTCTAACCCAAAATATTTAGCCAAGAAATTCAATTATGTTACGGTCTAGGAACTCTGAACAAATTATGCTGATTGACGTCGGCTCGGCCTCTGTGATCAAGTTCACAAAATCACAATTACCCGACTAGGTCAATGGTGATTACTCAAAGTTCTAAAAACAACCTATTATTTGTGATACTCGTACAAATTCTTGCCTTTATTACCACGATAATGGATCAGTTGTTATTTTTCACGGGACACAAAATTCGGGTGCAGACATTAGTCCTAATGGTCGACCGTAAAATGCCCTCTACGTTTGTGAAATAATTGCCTTACACCTTTATGCTTTTTGGGAGATGAGGTGCTTGCGGTAAGCACGTAGTAGGTTTACCATGATTAGAATTTATGTTTCAATTTCATTACGTTTATGACAGGCCGTTTTCTCTTGTCAAATATTTTTGCGTGCAGACGAATATAAAATTACGAGCAAGTTATTGTCATAGAGTAATTCTCACAACATCTCATACGTTGACCTGATTCCGTACTAAGTAGCTTAAGCACTTGTGTTACAGATATCAGACAACAGAGGAACACAAATATATACTTAAATACATATATTACACCTAGACACCGAACAAACACAAGTGTTCATCGCACGAATGTTTGTCCAGGGTGGGGATCGAACGCACGACCTTTGGCGTAAGAGGCAGGGTCATTACCAATTGCGCCATCCGGTCAGTCATAGAGTAACTTATATATACTGAGATAGAGGCATCAGTCGGCTAGCCAGTGCTAACGCCATCTAGGGGAAACTGACCAATACTCAACGGCTATATAGAACGGCCACTTTCGATAATCAGACAGGGAGACGATTAAATAAAATATCAGAAATCATTTTATTATTAGCAATATATTAAGAAAAAAATACTTAGTGGAATTACCCTGGTTATTGTTAGAATTTGCACTTAGAAAAAAACAAGCTTATGGTGAACTGGATCATTTTAAAAACTCTATAGTGTATCGTCATCATCTCAGCCGGAAGCTTCAAAAGCCTTTGAAGCCCAGGGTCCGCAATCTTCAATCTAAATATCTTATTCATAAACATATACTAACAATCTGTGTCTGTACACAATACAGTATTTGACCTTTTTTAAATATTTGTAATCAAAAGACGTGTCAATTATAGAAACATCGTTGAAAGAATCACTTGGTTCTCATTTAAACCACCTGAGACATCACAACTTTGAAATCGTAGCTATATCAAATGTTTCGTTTATCTCAAGGGTTTAATTATAATAGTTGGTACAAATTGTATGGGCTATTCAATAGTATAATTATTTATTAATAATTTCATAATTTTAAAATGGACTTGGCAACGAATCTTTGAATGACCATAAAACCGACTAGACGTTATATTTTTAACTGACAAAATTCTGTTATTGGTACTTATTTACCTATATTTTAATAAAATATTAATATTTTGTACAATCTCGAGATAAGTCAAATACCCTATTACATAAAAAAAGCCTTCCTAAAAGGCGGCAACGCATCTCTACTCCCTATGCTGTGGCTGATGTCCATGGGCGACGGTGATCACTTACCATCAGGTGACTCGCCTGCTCGTTTGCCTCCCTTTCTCATTAAAAAAATATATTTTCGTTTCATTTTTCCAAGAGCGTGTAGCGTTTCATAAATAATGAATGAGTAACATAATGCTTATTACACTGCACAGCTTATTAATAAAGCCCCATAGAAACTACCTCATATGCCGACGCGAATGACCCATGAAAGGAGCTAGTGGCGGCCATAATGTGTACACAAAGGCTCAACATCTAACGTTCCTACCCATTACAGCCGAGACCACCATTCACAGTCTCAAATGAGTCTTAATGAAAGGTACGATACCATTATGAAGGTAATTGTGAGCTCATAAAGGAAATTAAAAAGAGACAAAAAACCACCCGCCGCGGGACGCTGGAACAAAAGAGTTTCCATTGCAGCAAAGGAAATGACTATGTGTGTTTTTGCACCGATGGTGTTGTTAAAACGGATTTTGTTAACAGGCACTACTTACCAGAGCTTGGTTTTAATGAGGATAGGACTACGCAGCAATTCTAACTATGGAAACCCTGCACTGTATTGTATACTGTAAACAGTTAACAACAGAATCCAAAATACCATAATATTAGCTGTAGTGGCATGGAGATCTAAAACTTGTTTTTTCATTATTTTGAAATCTTGTTTCGCACTTAACACTGTTAATGTATATAGAGTACATTTTTAGGGTTCCGTACCTCAAATGGAAAAAAACCGAACCCTTAAAATATCACTTTGTTGTCCATCTATATCTGTCCGTCTATTAACGGTACACATTGCCTAAAATACACTAATACATACCTATATAAAATAACATAAACTAAATACATAATATATGCCCGAGTCAAAACTCACTTTTTAAATAAGTAAATAGAAATACCTTTAAGTCTTTACAGGTCCAGTCATTGGTAGTAGTCGATGGTCCGTCTAAGATCCTAATTTATATGAATGTATATCTAGTCCTTTATATTATTTTATCCATGCATAACATATTTATTTATTAGTATATAATATTGTGTTTATTTATGTATTAGTATTATGAATATTTGGATATATATACAGTTCACTTTTGTTTCCCTTTTCAATATTGCACCACCTACTCCTCTTCTACTATCAAATGTCCTTTGCCTGAAGGTTGTCTGGTAGAAATCACTTCCAGCGATAAGACCGCCGAAATTGTACAATTAAGTTTCTGTAATGCCTGTAGTTTTTTAAGTTGTGTTTTCTTGTACAATAAAGTATATCTATCTGTCTATCTATGATTAGCCGTGTGGTCCCCGGCAGAGTAGAATAGGCCACCCTCACTCTTACCGAGGTGTCGTAAAAGGCGACTAAGGTAAAGCTGCTGGCATGATCATCAGCACCCAGAGAAGGAAAACTCTGCATTTATATCAAAACCCACGCCAACCCGTCTGCCAAGCGTGGTGAGTATGGCAATTACCCCTCATGGGATTGAGGGAGGCCCGTGCCCCAGCAGTGGGGACTTAAATGGGCTGATGATGATGATGATGATGATCTATGATTGAATATAGATAAAACTTACTTAGCTCCAACTTAAAAATACAAATAACCAACTAAATTCAAGTCAAATTCATGCATGTAGGGTTTAGTATCAACACGTATATATATAACTAAATAAATCGTTTCTTCAACTCATCACCGAAAGAACTATAATTGTATACAGTAAGTTCTTACTTCCCGGATTAGGTATTAATTAAGAATACCGAACGATCCCTAAAAGTTGCCCTTTTGATTAAGATACATAAAGGTTTGCTTATTCAAAACGTTGCGTGTTTGTAAAAATTGCGAGGAAACCTGCACGTCTCGGATAGTTTCTTAAAAATTGTGGTTAGGTACGGTTAATATTTGGAATTATGTCATTCCGTGGCCCTCCTCCACATAAATACTGCGCGTCCTCCGAAACCAACTAAAATGATAAATTTCTCATTGGACAAAATTGATGTGTTGTGATTTGTAAATATTTTAAGCAATAAGTTAGTATAAGTTTTCATCATCATCAGCCCATTTAAGTCCCCACTGCTGGGGCACGGGCCTCCCTCAATCACATGAGCGGTAATTGCCATACTCACCACGCTTGGCAGACGGGTTGGCGAGGGTTTTGATATAAATGCAGAGTTTTCCTTCTGTGTATAAGTTTTACTTTGTATAAATTGTTAGGAACTTGTAAAAAAATCATCATTACGACTTTGGACTGCGACTTTACTTCCTCTGTCCACTAAATTCGATCTTCCTATTAGGCTCCATAACTATGAACGTGTAACCGTGATCAAGTTAGTCTGGTTCCCCTATCTAAGGTTCGCGAAGGTCAGACGGCAGCCTTTTCTTTGTAATTACCAGACTTCCCCAATCTTGGATCATGGTCCAAGCGTACCCCGGACTTCGAAGGTCGCTTCGAAGTCCGGGGAAGTTTTGGACGCAAATGAGAATTACACGCTACGATAAGAAGAAGAGAAGAAATGTTTGCTGGTTTCACCACTTTAAGCTTGATATCTTAACCTTTAGGTACTACTGTTTGTTTTAATCATTAGAAATGGCCTTGAGAATTTTATAAGACGGCTTAAAGCTTGGTGTAGGTATAATATGACGACCCGTTTGGAACAGTGGTAGTGAACGCTGCCTTTGGTAAAAGGGTTGCGGGTTCGATCCCCGCACAGTACAAACATTTGTGTGCATGAACATGTCTGTATGTATTAGTCTGGGTGTTTTTATGTATTATACGTATGTATTTACAAATACTAATACAATACAAATATTTATTAATCAAAAAATCACATTTCGGAACATTTTCGCTGGTCCTCACACTAGGCTAGGCCTGTCCTGTGAGGAACAGTAAACGATTTCCTATATGAACATTTTAGGCACGAGTACATATTGCACAGATCCAACATTTTGTGAAAAAATAAAAACATTACTGTGTGTGTGTGTGTGTGTGTGTGTGTGTGTGTGTGTGTGTGTGTGTGTGTGTGTGTGTGTGTCTGTGTGTGTGTGTGTGTCTGTGTGTGTGTGTGTGTGTGTGTGTGTATGTGTGTGTGACTGTATGATTATACCGTGATAACAGTAAATTATTGTATTGGCTTCAGCAAGTCTTCCGCTTCACTGTAACTCCACCTTAGCAATATTTTCGTCAATAGACGTTTTGCTTGAAAAACTGACAGGGTTTCGAAGTTGTACAGCCTGACTAGTTTATTGTATAAGCGGGGGAAAAGGAAACGGCCAAAGCGATGGGAAAATGTTGTTTTTGTGGTAAGGACAGGTATTCTGAAAACCCTCCTTTTAAGTAGCTCCCCGTATTCATTTGAATTAATAACTAATTTATGGGTATGAATTGCAGCCCTAACCAGAAACAATCTCCTAACACTAAGCACTTCGGCTTCGTTATAGAGAGCTGCAGTCGAGTATAAGCGAGATTTAAATAAGGCTACCTTTAGAACGGCTCTCTGCGCTCTCTCCAAGGAGATAAGAGATGATTGAGCCGCACCCCCCCAGGCAAGAATACAGTAATTAACAACTGACTGACATAGCGCTAAGTAGACCGTCCTGAGCGTTTTCCCATCCGTTGAATACCTTAGATTTTTCATGACGTGTATTATCTTCCTTACACGACCAGCCGTTTGCAAGATATGCTCCTTAAAAGATAATTTTTCGTCCATTATGATTCCAAGGTATTTCAAAGACTCAGTCCTTTTAATATGATCGCAGTTGCACTGATTCTGATTTTCTTTTCGACAGCTGTGTAATTTCACGAGGTCAAGATTGGTTTTAGGTGACGAGGCAGCAGTCTTATGAAAACAGAGGTACTTGGTTTTGACAGTATTGAGAGTTAAAATGTTGTTGCCCAACCACTGCGTAATCATCTTCATGTCATCATCATCAATTTACAAAAGAAAAGTATTATATGTATATATTTGTAATTCCGCTGTTGGTTCTGAAGTCCGTAACACAGGTGCTTGAGCTACCTATCTCGGAGTCAGATCAATGTATGTGATGTTGTGAAATATTTATTTATTTATTATTTATTTACGAGTTCCTGGCAGCCCTGTTTGTCTAGTGGTTTTAGTACCGGGCCGTGATCTCGGGGTCCTGGGTTCGATTCCCGGGTCGAGCGAAAAGTATGTTTCGAATTTTTCGAACATAGCTCGGGTTTGTGATCACCAATCCGCATTTGGCAAGCGTGGTGATTAAGCCTAATCCCATCATAGTAGCGATGACTTGATTTCTATGATGGAGGCCTTTGCCCTGCAGTGGGACAGTATATAGGCTGATACTACATTACTTTACATAAAAGTTTGCTTATTCAAAACATTGCGCGTCATCGTTGCGTGTTTGTAAAAATTGTGACGAAACCTGCACGTCTCGGATAGTTTCTTACAAATTGTGGTTAGGTACCTTCAATATTTGGAGTAATGTCATTCCGTGGCCCTCCTCCACATAAATACGATATTCGTATGTTTCGAAGTTTTCGAACATAGCTCGGGTTTGTGATCAACAATACGCATTTGGCAAGCGTGGTGATTAAGCCTAATCCTATCATAGTAGCGATGACTGGATTTCTATGATCGAGGCCTTTGCCCTGCAGTAGGACAATTTAAAGGCTGATTGATACTTTACGATTTCCTAACTGACTTACTAAAATGTATTATCAGACGGACAACAATGTCTGACAGGGGTTCTGTTTTTCTTTTAGTGTCGTAGAAACCTAAATAGTCTGAATATTCAATAAAACAAAACTTTTAAGTTGACGGGTAGGGCACACTAGTAACGCCAATCGATTTTAATTTTTAGCTACTAAACCGAATCTATTTTAAACAATTTCGGGGTTACAACCTCTTGGCAAATACTTATACAATTTGTTAAATAACCATGCACAAATGTGGAATCAACATTTGCACGCGAAAAATTGATTTACGCTAAAAGTGGCCGCTTTTGGCAGTAATTAATTTTTCGCGTACAAAAACGGAGCCAACATTTAAGCATGGTTATTTAATAAATAGTATATGTGTTTGCCGAGAGGTTGTAACCCCGAAATTGTTTGCAATATATACGGTTTTGTACCTAAAAAGTTTAATCGATTGGCGTCGCTCACCTTAATAAAACAATTTACTCGCGGCCGGATTCCTTAAAAGGTCCGCACTCTTTATCGAAAAACAAATTGGCCTATAAAAACAATGATAAGCATTTCCTTGCATCGCGTCCACAATTAGCGACTTTTATTTCTCAAATAAACTGGTGGGCGCTCTCAAATATATTCTGTAATGCTAATATTATGGACGGCCCTTACCAGGTCACTCGCCCCATCCCCTGAGAAGTCTCTAATGATTGGGCCTTAAGCGATCGCTGTTTCAAATTAGCACCTGTTTAATTATGTATTAAGCCTTATTAATAGTCTACCTAATACGTCCGGTTACTAATTGGACGATTTAATTACTCTTTTGTGTCTTCGTTTTTATGTGTAATCGATGCTGGGTAATTACAACGTTGAAACTCGATGTTTCAAAAAGGAGATAGGAAGTTAAAAGGTACAATTTTATAGCAGGGTGTTTTGACCCAAAAGTATCTTCGTATACAAATGAAAATTTTGTGAAACGATTCAGTTTTACATATTGGGAGGTTAAAGGTTGGCAGCGCACTTGTGACTCCACTGATGCATGCTGTTCATGGGGGGCGCGGCCATCGCTTACCGGCTGATGATCCGTCTGCTCATCTGCAGGCTATTACATAAAAATGTATACCTACTTATATTTGGTCTCACTTTCTGAAACCATGTTTCAGAATCTTGTAGTTATTTATTTAGTTTATTTGTTAGTGGCAATAATAAAACATTTAAGATTCGATGTGGCTTAGTATTTTTTTATTAAATATTTTCACAACATCACATACATTCATTTGACTTCGAGATAGATAGCTCAAGCACCTGTGTTACGGATATTAGAACCAACAGCGGATTTACAAATATTTACATAGGTATAAAACTTGTTTTGTAAATACATACTTATAATACCGACATATAAACACCCAAACAATAGAAACAGACATGTTCAAGGACACAAATGTTTGTAATGTGCGGGGATCGCACCCGCAACCCTTGCACTAGAGGCAGCATTCACTACTACTGATCCAAACAATTCGTATGGTAGAAATAGTGATCCCATAAAAATTTGGATTAAAAACAAGAAGAGATTAATTTGACTCAATTATTGTAATTTCACAGAAAAATATATTTATAATAACTTGGCAAATAGTGAAGGTGATTACTGTCTTGGAAATGATTTTTAAACCAGGCAGTTACCACACGGGACCACCGGATTTTAAACAATGTTCAAATTAGATAAGTTTGAAAACCAATTCAATAAGCGATGTCTAGTTGCCTGGTTAGGAGTTAAAGTAACAGGACAAGTATGTATGCTGAAATAAAAACTTTTAAGGCGACGGGTAGCCCTAACTAGCGACAATCGATTCAAACTGTTAGCTACTAAACCGGATTTATTTTAAGCAATTTCGGAGCGGCAGTCTCTAAACAAACATTAATTATACTATTTATTTAATAATTGTCATAAGAATAAGAAAGCATTTATTCAGTGTTAGAAGACATACAAAAGACAAAACAATCAAGTTGTTCACTACTTTTTGACCTGTTTTTGCACTCTAAATTTGAATTAACGCCATAAATACGGCCATTTATGGCGTTAATTCAAATTTATAGTGCAATAACAGACCCAAAAGTTAAGTAAAGTATTAAATAAATAGTATAAGTGTTTTCCGAGAGGCTACAGCTTTGTAATTGTTAAAAATATATCCGGTGTAGTTGCTAACAATTTAAATGAATTGGCGTCGCTAGTGTGTCCTACCCGTCACCTTAAGAAAAAAATAATAAACCTGTTTTGGTAGGGTCTAACCTATAACATTTTGAATCAGCACCAACGTACAAATTTTGTGAGACGTAAAAATGATTTTAGGTATCACGAAAATAATTTCAGTTTGTTTTATTTTGTTTTACACAGCTTTAACGGAAAAGGGTTGTGTCCGAAACAGAAAACTTTCTTAATGAATTTTTAATTCCAATGCCGCAATCCTTTATTTTATTTTCACGGGTTTATTTATTAAATCTCGTTTTTGTTTTAGAAAAGGTTTAATGTTTAGAACCAAAATTACAGCTTCCAAAAGTTGTTTTTTATGTCGTTGAGTCTGAAATTATAAATGAGTAAAGCAAAGTTGCTACCGATCTTTACGTTTCTTTCTATACAAATTAAATATCATGTTTACGAGATGTGTATATTATTTAAGATGAGTGATTATTGTATTAATATACCAAGTAAATGAACAGTATTAATACTCAAAATATATAATTATAGATTAAAACACCTGATATAGATAATATTCACGTTTTTATTAAAGTTTTTTTTTTCTGTAAAATGGAATACAAGAAACTCACCTTACATTTAATTTTTATAAAATAAATATATATGTGATAGGTGGCAGACGTGCAGACAGATCACCTAATTAAGCGATTGCCGCCGCCTATGGACACTCGAAAATTCAAAAATTCAAAATTCAAAATTCAAAAGTGCTTTATTTGCATAGGCTTATATACAGCTCTTACAAATCGTCATACATGAAAAATATAAATTATAGCTATGTATATTATACATGTTATTAAACATATATGTCGATACAAAAAATATACTAAGAAATGAATAAATATAATGTGATTCTACCACCGGAATCGGAAAGTTGATTCTGACGAGAAGATCCGGCAAGAAACTCGCCAGTTACTCTTTTTAATCACCAAAAAATTTTTTTTAAGTACAGTGTCATGGGTGTAGGCGAACAGTTTATCATTTCCACAAATTCTTGTCATTTAAGTAATCATTAACTGTATAATAGGCTTTTGCCATTAAATAATTTTTAACATGTGTTTTAAATTTGGGCATTGGTAAATCAACAAGCTTTTGTGGTAACTTATTAAATATTTTAATACTCATTCCTACGAATGAATTACCAATCTTATGAAGTCTGAGATGTGAAACAGCAAGCTTGACATGAGTAGGTGTTTTTTGGGCATTTCACTTCACTTGATTTTTTTCGAAATCGCTCTCTGCGTTCGCTCAGTCGCAAAAAATCAAGTTAAGTGAAATTGCCCAAAAAACAGATAGATAAGTGTTGATTTAAAATACGGTAACGTTAGATTTTAAGGTCGTTCTATATCGTTGTCACTGTCTGTCTACCCTGGAACGATCATTTCAGTGCCTAAGTTGAGGAATTTATTATTAGACGACCGATTGCACTGTTAGCTTAGTGGGTTAATAGTACTTAGAAACGATGATTCTCTTATTCAACAAAAACTGGAGCATAATGGGATTACGTCTCCGGACTGTTGTGACTTCGTTTGATTCGATGCAACTTTGCAGTCCGGAGACAACCATTATTTATTTTGATCCGTGTTTCATTTTTCGTCTTGTGTGCTTTACCACGTTTAGCGTTTTTTACCAAACGTGGTGAGAGTAATCTTGTTCTGACTGATTTAAACCCAGCCGATCGCTCCGGGTTATAATCTATCATTACAGACATCTCAGATAATCACCTTAGTCTTACTACACCTTTTTAGAGCGGCCGTCTCCTACTGGAGTGTTTCGGTCTTAGGTGACATCCACTAAATCCATGTTTCAATTTTGTATATATACAAACTCCAAACTAAAACTTTGCCATCGCGATGCAGGAATATATCTATGTCAGCTAATTTTACGGTGGCGTGTAACGTGATGCAAAAACACTTGCTTGTGACTTGGTAGATGTAATGTTTTTGCAGACAGATTTTTAATGCTTACGCATTTGAACAGAAAATAAAACTTTTTTTAAATTAAGTACAATATATTAAACAATTTAAGAACTAATATAATATCACAACGCTCACGCCTAAGAATTCCGAAGAAAAAAAAAATCCGAGTAGGATTTGAACCTAGAACCTCTGAATCATCACGAACCGTATTTAAAAATAATAATTATCTAACTAGTTTTTAATTTGTTTTTTACTTTACTTGAAAGTCAAAGAGGTAAGTACAGTTAGCTATACATTAATGTAAACAAATCTGTAATCACCATTTTCACCTTTATGTCAAACCCGTTTGGTTCAATACCAATTGTATAAATTTGACAGAATGTGGTAACCTGATGTGGCGATGTACATTGTTTGTACCTATTATCACTCCTACAATGCATCATACAGAAAATGTAATTGAACTTTTATGTATAGGTACTTAGTATTATTTAGCACAGTGGTTTGAGTACTGATTGACACGCAAGGGTCGCAGGTTCATGATAATGTATGTGATGTTGTCTATATTTTCATACAAGATACGTTTCTGCTTAATTATTGTCTCACTGTAAGACATATGCTTTCATCAAAGAAATTGAAGTGAGTAAGGGTACCGGAGGTCCAATCCAGGGTAAAAGAGGTTAGAAGGTAAGCAGCGCACTTGTGGCACCACTGGTGTTGCAGGTGTTCATGGGCGGCGGTAATCGCTTACCATCAGGTAATCCGTCGGCTCGTCTACCACCAAATTTCAAACACCATATTTTCATACAAGATGCATTTCATCTTAGGTAATTATTGTCACACTGCAAGACACATACATGCCTTCATTGAAGAAACTGAGTCATTGCTATTATTTTGTGATAAGGTATAATCACTATTTTATCAGTGGGAGAACAATGCTTCGGCCAGAACCCCTGAACATAACAGATACTTAATCAATAGTTTTGTTTTTAACCATGATGTAAATACAGCTACTAATTTCTGAGATATTTTTCAATAATGGTTCTCATAGTCAAGTTGCATTCGATGAATACGACGCGCTGCTGAATTTGCATAAAATAAAAACAATGCATGCGTTAATGAATTGGAGCTGGGGTGTAATCACGGACTTTAAGCGATAATATTGATAGAGATTAATCAACGTGTGTATGGATTATGTACAAAATTCATATTCTTGACTTAGCTATTGCGATAGGTGGCAGACGAACAGACGGATCACCTGATGGTAAGCAAATGCCGCTGCCCATGGACACCTGCAACACCAGTGGTGGTGCGCTGCTTACCTTTTAACCTATTTTACCTTGGGTTGGGCCTTGGTACCCTCACTCACGCAGCGAAACACAACGCATGCACTGCTTTACGTCAGTTTTCTGTGAGGACGTGGTATTACTCATGCCAAGGCGTGGCTCTTCCGCTGTTATATACATATATACACAATATAGCAAGAGATCTTTCTATTATAGACAAAAATACCCAATACTCATAAATAAACTTATAGCATTAATATATACTAGTAGTAGTAGTAGTGGTAGTTTAGCAGAAATTATGAATGAATCGCTAGTATTATAAATATAGCTACCAATGTCACTCGACAATAACTCGATACATCACAGAATCAAGTCCTTAGGGCCGAGTTCACCAACTTTAACAACGGTAATCTCACTTTAAATATAGTTCAACCAAGGATTAGTATTTTTCAGGTACGGTTTAAATGTGATAACTATCGTTTAATATGTTGATGAACTCGGCCCTTAAATAAGCAAATCGAAAATAAATCAACGCCAAGTTTAAACTGTTCTGTTTGAACTAATTTTTCTTGCTTAAAATTATTATGTTTTTATGATCGTTTTGTTTTAGCCGCTGGTTTCTTGCCTGCAGAATAGTTATTACATCGCCACGGTGCGCACTAGCATGTGCGCGCGTGGCTAACGTATACACAAAGTCTTGATGTTTTCATGAAAGGTCAGTTAATTACTACGGGTAATTTAGGTAAAGCCTTCTCTGTATAGACGTTTTGTAATCGTTAAAATTTAAAAATAACATACTTACAAATTTAAATTAGTTTATGGTCAATGTGAAATAGTCTTTGTACTTTCCGTAACGTTAGTTGCAATGAAATCTTTAATCAGCAATTAATAAAACATGCACACAAATAATTTCGCCGCTAGTTTTCAAGAAATACCATGTGAACAAAATTATTTTGCTGAAAACCATAAAAGTCAGAGGTAGGTAACCTGTTGATTTAGTAGTCAAATTAACTGACGAAATTGACTGAATATAAGTAAATGATTTATTTGCAGGTATTGAAACAACCAAACGCTGTGTTCGCTATTAGAGATATATTGATTTGAATGTTTGATGTAAATGCAAAAAAATATACTTATATTTTGAGTTTGAAAAGAGAAATACAAAACACGAATGTTTGTGTGTAATGATAGTCATCTATTTACCTACCTACGATGTTGTTATATTATTAAAGCTACTTAGTTATATGAAAGTTGGTACGCTGGTTCTAAGCAAATGTGAATGAATAAAGGTTTCTGAAAAAAAAAATAATTAGAAAATAAAACACAAGTATACATTCCTACCGATTTTCAGACAATTGTACTACACTTAAATAGGTTTTTATTGTTTACTTCTCAAGAAGTATATTTTTCAAACTTCAAACGTGCCCTTCATATCTATGAATAAAGGTTGAATACCTCTGCTAAAATAATGCGCAATCTGCACTTTTCTATAATAAAAACGCAGTAAAGGATGGGTACCGTATCAGTACTCCCAGGAGACATCTAAGGAACAAGTAGTAGTGCTTCGGCGTCGATACTCTCTGACCTAGAAAACCAAGAAGACCCCAGAAACTCTGAAAAAATGTTCGTAAGTTAAACTTATTTATTGTCAAAATCATCTCTCTTTCCAGGTTTTATTGACGTATTCTATTTGTTGTCATAATCATCTGTCTTTCTATGTCTTATAATGCTAATGTTTTTTTATAACATTATTTCCCATTTTCGACAGATTTTCAAGACCTAATCTCCTGACTATGTGTGATAAAAAACTTATGGATTTCAGGTCTGAAAACAAAGGAAACAAACGGTCGAAGAAGATCGTCGAATCAAACCACTTCTTCGAGTCAGAAGACGAAAGCTTAAGGTAATTTAGATATCCGTTTTTGTCTACTATTCATACCCACATCATCAATTTATTTTCTCTGTTTATCATACTTTATCTAGAACAACCACGTCCAGAATATAATGATAATAACTCCAAAAAATTTTTCAGTTTGAAAAAAAAGAAGATCGCAAAGGGCTCGCCAAAGAACACTAAAGCTTCGCCTAGCGTCGTTTCCGAGTGGCTCTTTGACTCGGAGTCGGACGACGAGGTAACGCCTGCAAAGAAAAAAGAGGCTCCTAGCTCGTTCTTCACCCGTAGAGTGCCAGGTGGAGTCACGCGTCGGACAGCGCAATTGGACGGGGACCTGCTGGCTGAGCTGCGTCTCTACAACGTGGAGGAGGTACGCAACCTAAGCGGCTTAGAAAAGTGCGAGAAGTCTGTTATTTGGGTTCGCCTGCAAGGGGAGACGGACTCACCAGAATTTAGTTTGCTAAAAAAATTTGTTAAATGTGCAAAAACTAAATTTACGGAAGAAGGAGTTTTTTACAGCAATAATAATAAAAAAAAATAAACTGGGAATATTTGAAGAGTGACTCCTTCTTCCGCAAATTTAGTTTGTATAAATTTGCGTACTTATTTCAATAACTTGTTTTGTTAGCACAGTGAAAGCATATCCACAATGTCAAACACCACTTTTTGTTCTGTATGCGACGTATCTGTTAGAAACAAAGTTTTTTCCGCTCACTTGAAAAGTATTTTGCACAAAAATAACAGTTCAGTTGTTGAAAGCGATGGTATAGAAAAAGTACACAGTGCTTTTCGTAGTCGCATCGCTTCTTACCGCGTTAAATGTAACAACGGTCGGGATGACGAGGACGAGGAGCACTCGTCGGTCTATCCTGCTGAATTTTTATCGCGATTGCGCGCACGCGTCCGTCTTTTGCTTTCGGCACGAATGCAAGCGCATTCTAGCATCAAAGTAAACTTTGAGTTATTTGCTGAATTTTTTCAGCATAAAAATGATTCTGTTTCAATTAAATCTTTTGCAACCGAAAATATAAACTTGCATCAAAATTATGATTTTGAAGAGACGTTTTTAAATATCATTCATTTACTTTGTAAAAAAATTGAAAATTTTGAAGATAGAGATAGTGGGTGGGCTTATCTGCGAAGTTTGTATTTAGAAGTAAACATTAATAAATACAACCCTTTGAGAGCGTCAAGTTTTATAGATTTGCCTGAAACCATAAAACATAAACGAGCGTGTATAAATATAAAAAATTCTGATAAATATTGCTTTTTATGGTGTGTTATGGCATCACTTTTTCCTGCTAAAAGTAATGCTCATCGAACGACTTCTTATCCGCACTTCAAAACTGTTCTTAATATTAAGAACCTTTCTTTTCCAGTTGGGTTTTCGGATATAAAAATCTTTGAAAAAAACAATCCTCGCATAAGTATTAATATTTATGGTCTTAAAAAGAACTGTAACGTTGTTGGGCCTTTGTACAAAAGCGAACGCCGAAAAGAACATCACGTTAACATGCTTTTCCTTGAAAAAGAAAAACGTACACATTACTGTCTTATTAAAGATTTATCTAAATTACTTCGCAAGCAGTTAACTAAACATCATTCGAAAGTATATTTATGTGAAGATTGTATGATTTTTTTTGACAACAACGATAAACTTGATGCCCACATTTGTAGTGGTGTGGCAACGATTTTACCCAATGAAGGAACTCGAATACAATTTGACCACTACGAGCGTATGCAAGACATGCCCTTCGTTTTGTACGCAGATTTTGAATCGTTGTTAGAGCCAACTGAATGCAATTCAGAATCAAGTTGCACAGCATCATTGCACAAACACACACCAGCTGCATTTGCTTACTATATTGTTTGTTCTTACGACAGTTCGCTCAACAAATTTGTCTCCTATCGCGGACCTACCTGTATTGAAAAGTTCTTTGAATATCTGATATCCGACATAACTAATATTTATAATATTTTGCAGTCACCGTTGCCAATAACGTTAACTGATTATGACAGAACAAATTTTTCTCAAGCAAAAAACTGTTTTCTATGTGGTAAAATATTATTTGATGATAAAGTAAAAGACCACTGCCATCTTACCGGACGGTATCGCGGTGCAGCACATTCTTATTGTAATATGAAGTATCGACTGCCTAAATTTGTACCTATTTTTTTTCATAACTTAGCCGGTTATGATAGTCATCTTTTTATACGAGAATTAGGAGAAATGCCAGGTAGAATTCAAGTAATAGCAAAAACTAAGGAAAATTATATTTCATTCACAAAATATTTCCAAGTAAATGGTACTGACATCATACCAGTTCGTTTTGTGGACTCTTTTAAATTTTTAGGCACAAGCCTTGAGAAGCTAGCAGCAAATTTAAATAATAATGATTTTAGTCATTTATCGCGGTTTTATCCATCTAATAAGCATTTTAATTTATTGAGACGCAAAGGAGTTTATCCTTATGAATACATAACTACTTGGACCACGTATGAGGAGGAAGAGCTCCCTCCCCAGGAATGTTTTTTTAGTAAACTGCATAATAGTAACATTTCGTCAGAAGATTACGAACATGCAACAAAAGTTTGGCAAACTTTTGAATTATCAAATCTTGGAGAATATACCGATTTGTATCTTAAAACAGATGTTCTTTTACTAGCAGACGTCTTCGAAAGTTTTCGTCAAACTTGTAAAACAAATTACAAGTTAGATCCCGCTTTTTACATAACAGCACCCAGTCTGAGTTTTGATGCTATGCTTTTAAAAACAGACGTTAAATTAGAATTAATTAATGACTTGGAAATATTACGAATGATTCAAAAAGGTATTCGCGGCGGAATTTGTTTATGTTCAACAAGGTATTCAAAAGCTAACAACAAATATTTAAATTCTTATGACCCGACAAAAAGAGATAACTTTTTAGTTTACATTGACTGTAATAATCTCTACGGCTTTGCTATGTGCGCTTATCTACCTCACTCACATTTCAAGTTATTAAATGATGATGAAATTAGCAGAATTGATTTTCAAAATGTGTCAATTAATGGAGACACTGGTTACATACTAGAAGTAGACATAGAATATCCAGAAGAATTGCATGATAATCATAATGACTTTCCTTTTTGTGCGCAAAAGTTTATTCCACCGGGTTCAAAAACATGTAAATTAATCCCAAATTTATACGATAAATTTTTGTATGTCATCCATTATGCGCACCTGCAGACATGTTTAAAACATGGTTTATTGTTAAAAAAAATTCATAGAGTAATTCAATTTAATCAGAGTCCTTATTTAAAACAGTACATAGATATGAATACTGAACTAAGAAAAAAAGCAAAATCAGCATTTGAACAAGATTTTTTTAAACTTTTGAATAATAGTATTTTCGGGAAGACTTTAGAAGATACGGAGAAAAGGGTTGATGTGAAATTGGTAAATAAATGGAATGATGATAAGAATAAAACAAAGAAAAGTATTTGTGCTGAGCGATTGATATCTAGACCTAATTTTCACAGTGTTACTATTTTTACAGAAAACTTTGTAGCTGTTCAAATGAAACCTGAAACAATAACTTTGGATAAACCTATATATATTGGTTTTTCCGTTTTGGAAATATCTAAAAGTCATATGTTTGATTTTCATTATTCTATTATGAAACCTTTTTATAATGAAAAGTTGAAACTTTGCTATACGGATACTGACAGTTTTCTTTATTCAATCGAAAGTAAAGATTTTTATAATGATTTAAAGATACATTTCCTTCCTTATTTCGATACCAGCAATTACCCCTTAAATAACAGTTACAACATTCCAGGCTTAAATAAAAAAGTGCCAGGTCTTTTTAAGGACGAACTAGGCGGGAATTTAATATCTGAGTTTGTAGGTCTAAGGTCGAAGTTGTATAGCATTAAAACAGAAAAAGAGGAATATAAAAAAGCAAAAGGGGTACAAAAACCGGTCTTGAAAAATGTTCATTTTAAAGATTACTTTAAGGTATTAAATAAAAATATTTTTTTACGAAAAAAAAATATTATATTTAAATCTCTTAAACATGAAATATTTACCCAAGAACAGGAAAAAGTAGCTTTGTCGTCTAATGACGACAAACGCGTCATATTAAAAAATAAAATTTCAACCTTATCATGGGGTCATCGGAATAGCATTTTTTAAGATTTATATTATTTTTAGAAATGTTGGTATGTTTTCACAGTGTTTTCTATGATAATAGCGTAGTATGTATAATGTAAAAAATAAATTAGATTAATTTCTGTAATCTAGGGACATAAACTAAGGTTAAACTGTAGATTTGAGTGGCAACCATGATAGTAGATATCGAACCTTTCCTACTTTTTTATTGTAAGCGCCTTTTTATGCAAACTCTATTTTAATTATTGTGTCGCTTACGTTTAAATACCGGGTAGGGATAGATATTATGTGAATAGGTACGTATCGTATCTTTGTTTTATATAGCTATAACTTTGTTTATTTTGTGTTCTTACTGAAGATGATAAATAAAACATTTAACTTTTTTATGAGGTCATAAGGTGGCCATTTTTAAAATTTGTTTTTGTTAAAATGATAACATAGAAAACCTAATTTAAAGAGTTGTGCACTCGACTACTTAAGACAAAATGTTGAAATGTTAATAACATTAATTATTATTTAAATGAATATACCTAATGTCGTAAATATAAAACGTTGTTTCATTCTAATATGATCTGATTTTATCAAGATTACAGAGAGAAAGTACAGGTACACATCAATGTACACAAATCTCTAAATTTCTTCAATCTATTCTCATCTTTACGTCAAACCTGTTTGGTTCAATATCGATCAAGAAAATTTAACAGATTGTGGTTACCTGATGTGTAGCTGAATGTACCTACAACATATTTTACATACAGTTTTAGCACAAAATCATGTCTGAACTTGTTTATTTTATTGGACACGTGTATTCTGATGAACACACACAGACCTACGTGTACACATGAAGAAAAAATGCACTGTGTCAGCTTTTAATTCCACTCACTTACAAACTCACACGTACAAATACTTGTGGTATATATTTCATTAAAGCGCATGAGAATGATACTTGCTTTGGAGACACGCAGCAATAAGTTAACAACCCATCTAATAACATTATCATCTTAAAACATGGTAAGTTATTTTAATACGAATACATTATTTGTCTGGAGAGTGCAGTCCATTTATTCATTTATTACGAGGTAACTTATTGTTTTCTTTTTTCAGAACACTACCAAAGCTACACGCGATGGCGAGCAGTACCCACCTTCGCCTCTGCAGGATGCGCAGGACCCCTTAGAAGGATGGTCCCAAATATTCCCACCTTGGTCGGAGGAGTTAGGAGAGGCGCCTCTGCAGAGGAAGATAATAAAGGCTCGCGCTCGCCGTTCTGCAAAGCGTGTAAATCCAGTGCGGACATCTTGTGTCAAGCACCGTCCCCACCCTGATCCAACATCGGTGTCATTTATAAGGAAAAGTACGTCGGGCTCTCGAGCCCGACGTATTATCCGGATTGAAATTGTGGATTGTGAGAAGGATGGTTGGGACGATGAGTCCGAGGACGTCCTTCTCTCCGCCCAGTATGTGGTGACGGATCCTATAGACCCGATATTGGATCAGACGGAGGGGGTGGTGAACACAATTTCAAAGAAATTGTGTGGATATAGCCTTAGTTTTTAAGGCTACAATCTATACTTTTCTTAAAATTAAACTTCTCAAATAGACTTTATGCGTGGGATATCTTGTCACGGATACGTCTATAGAGAGACATTTAAATCAAAATTAACTGTAATGCAATGTACTTATCTAATAATTATTAATTTAAGGCGATGGGTATGGCCCACTAGTGCTACAAATTATATAAATTGTTAGCTAATAAACAGAACCTCCAGCCTGATGAAAAACACATACCTACTTTTAATTTATTGAATAATTGTTAGTTGGTATAATGGATATTCCGAGGAGCCGGAGGTTCGAAATTGTTAAAAATTGATCCGGTTTAATAGCTAGAATTTTAAAACAAATGACGGCGCTAATGTGCTTACCCTATCCTTTAATGGTTAAAGTCATTTATAACTCATAAGAATAACAAATTCACTTACTGAAAAACCGTACAGATACAATACAATTTTGACGTGCATAAGTACATCAAAGTATTACATTACTTTAAAATATCTGCAATTATTATGATACTGATATTTAGGTAGTATCTAGGTGATATCTGTAGAATATTTGTTGTCAGCCCGTATGGCAGTGTAAGCGTAAATGAAATAAGAAACTTTACAGCAAATACATCGATGTAGGCATGCGCGTGACTGGATGAGGTATTCATGTGCGTAGTTGGAGCAGATTATAATTGTCGAATTGGTCCTATTTATTTATTATTTCCATTTTGTTAAGATGGTTTTTATTATTAGCAGTTTAAGTTACCTTATGTGATTTGGTAATTAATGAATAAACAATGTTGACTCCTTCATACTTTACTGTTTGTTTTTGCATAGTTACTGTGGCATTTATAAAACTTAACCTAGATCATTGGAATTCCTTATTTACATTATTTGTATACCGCTTTTTGACTGCATGTTTTTATCGTAATTTAATAAATAACTATGATGTAGTTATGAGTTTCATTTCCTTTAGTCATCAATTATTTGAGTAGGTGATAATTGGGCATTTAATAAAAAATACATTATTCTTTTTAAAAACATTTTATTAGAAAACAGACGTTGATAATTTATTTTCTATAATCCATTTTCTTACACAAATTACATTTCTTAAAGCGCAGTAGTTGCTATGGTAAAAACAATTATACATTAAAACGTCTTGACAATATAATTTACTTAAAGTGTCTAAATTAGGTATATCCCTAGAGCTTATATCTAACACATTTTCATGATCACATATTTCTCGTACCCATTTTACTTTTTCTTCTCCTTTTACTATGATTTTACATTTATCAAAATAGGGTTTTATAATCCTTTTAAATTCCCTATAGTCAATGTATCCTTCGCTCCATCGGAGTCCTCTGTTTCTTTCTATCCACCGTACGCGTTTCTTTTCCTCGATAGTCAGTGCCGAGAATGGACAGGGAGGCTTTATTAAAAATGTTTGAGTATATTCTTTTGTGCTAATTGCTAATTCTTTTAATATGAAATCATTTTTTTCATTTTTAAAGCCTTGCAGATCCACAATAACCGTTTTGCTATTCATGATAATTTCTTCACAATATTACTTAAAGGCTTGTATTCAAATAAGCAATCGTTAAGTATCAAACAATAAGCAGAAGTTTGATCGGGTATCTCCGCTTCAGCGTCTATTTCAACACGAACATCGACGACGAGAATTTTTTAAATTGTCCTGTGATCTGGAACAATCGATGAGCAGAAGACAGCCGAACTCCTTAAATTCTTTAAAACTCAGCAACGGTTCAGCTCGGCGTCCGTAATAAGACTGTTGAAATCTTGCATATTGTTCGTATATTAATGAATATTTGTTTTCAGAGAAACTGATATTTAGGCTTTCGTATGGATAGTAGGTTGAATTTAGAAAAACCCTAACGTCACGTACAGAGCAATGATCGAATTCCGCCATTGACATGGAGGCATTATGTTTGCGATTTGTTTGTAAAGCAATCACAACCATTCGAGGTTTTTCAATCTGTGATGAAGTTTTAATAGACCAAGTATGTTTCCGGGTTTTGGGTAACAATGGATATTCGTACAAGTCCCAATTACGAAACGCAACTGTTATCGCTCGGTCTCTTTCTAAATGTTTTAGCAAATTAATTCTTTCGCGGTCTGATACTTTGACATGTGGGACTCGCCAAACTATTTTATTTATTATTATATCCTGAACAACTTCACCAGCACTTAACTTCAAAGCGTTAAGATTTGTGTTACTTCTTAAAAGAACTAATTCATGTTTACAATTTATAATGATTTTTTCATAATCTTCTGCGAAACCTAATACTTTATTTAATGGAATAGAGGCTGAAAATACACCATTATTAGTATTGGATATACCATGAGGGGACCAACCCCAAACATTGGCACATTTAGACTCGCTATCATTTAACGATAGATACGATTTTATTGTGGTTGTAATACCCGCATTTTTGATTCTATCTATTTCAATACCGTTTATTTCATAACGAATGTCTTGAAATAAAAATAAAGCGAAATTGTTGACAAAATGTACATTTGATACTCTTTCCTTTTCTTTTGTAGTACTGTTATGTTTATACACATCGGCTCTGCCTTCGATATACAAACTGCTGAGCGCAGGTAATACGTATAAATCTTGTTGATTAATGGGTATTCGTATTTCATCATTCTTGTTGAAACTTGTTACATATGGCTTGTAGGAATGAAATTCAAAACTTTCAATGCTATTGTCATGTGACGGAGATTGTGCAATATTTAAAATGTTCATTTTATCAATCCAAGTATTTTCAAAAATGTCTTATTTTGTTTGGTCAGCTTCTTTTTCGTATAAAGTGGTGCTCTTTTATGCGATGTCCTCTTGGAACTGGTTTGATTTCGAGAGACCGTTAGGTTTTTATTGAAATTTAACATTTTCTTCTAAAGTGTAAATACAGCTGTACCTCTTCACCGCGTAGGTTAATTTGTTTATTTTCTCCGTCTAACAATCTTATACTGATAGCGGTTATTGAACTTTGATTGACAGGAAAGTAGATTAAGTTCTTAGGTATTTCAATAATTCGATAACCAGGGGGTACGTTTGGCACAAATTCATAAATTATATGACTTGCTTTTCCATTCACAAACGATCCGCTTACAACATCACATTCGATGCGTACTATTGTCGTTGGTAGAATGTTGACAGGATACGGAGACTCGGTTTTTATATTAGCTTTTACCGTTTCAAGACCAAAACCCAAAATCCTGCCAATCGAATCTTTTTTATCAAAGTCCACATCTTCTGAACAGAAAATACACGTTTTTAAAGTATTGTTATTGGCAGTTAACTTCAATGTAGCATTTTTGATGTTGCACTGAAGATAATCACAAATATCTTGTAATTCATACGATCCTTCGGGTATTTCTATTACTCCATTATTACCGTAATAAAATTTATTGTTTCTTTCATCTATATTAGGAATAGAGTTGAATGTAGAAAAATACAGAAGACCGCACTCATACTCTCCACTTAATTCTAATGTAGGAGAGTAATTTGTTATTGAAAAAGCGTCTCTGTCAGTTATAGACACAGTGAAAGACATTATTATACTGATAAAGATTATTTACTTTGTCCTTTATTTAAATGATTTTTCCAATATTTTTTTAAAAAATGTAAACAGAGATGACCACAATTAATAGTACCGAACTTTTGATACCGTGCAAAATTATAACTAATAGTCATGTTTTTTAAATAATTTATTAATTCTAATGGAGGTTTTAAGTCGCCAAAACTATCAAAGTATTCACAGTAATCATTTTGTTTGACGTAGGCTACCCAGTGTGTCCCCGGATTAGCAGAGCTATCCAAGTTTAGTACTGCACATTCCATTTTTCGAGGTTTTAATGGAAGTGTATTTCTCATAAATACTCCGCGGAAATATGGTATATCAGCAGCATGCTCTAATATATCTAAATCTGTTAGTGCACGTCTAGGCAGCCGTTTAACTAGTTTTTTGAAGGGTTCAAATATAACCCTGCGCCTTTTTTATGAGGTTTGATGTACAATCCTTTGCCAACCGCAACCGCTTCCATCATCCTGTTATGACGTTCAGACTCTTGAAGACTTTTCTGAGCTGCCTTAGAGTCGTTCACTGCTTTTGCTATACCGGCTGCTCCTCCTGCCAAGGAACCCAAAGCCGATAACCCCGCAAAGATCGGGATTAAAGGTAGCAGTCCACCACATTTTGGTAGAGGAATACAGCGCGGCAAGCGAGTGCCTTTTTTATTCTTAAATATTTTTTTGGCTGCGGCGTAAGCGCATTTAATTGCTGTGGAACTGCCTTTTGATTTCAACTTTTTCATTTGAGATTTAATTTTTTTCACAGCTGCCATAAATGAGCGAGTACCGGCACCTGTCTTTAGTTTTGCTTTCATAGCATTTTTTACTATCCACGATGCCACCTTTTCACCCTTTTTCGCATCTTTAGCGTTTAATCGTTTCTTAGCCATATTTAAAAGTTTCATATCAGCCTCACGTCGAACGTTTGAATCGTTATCGTTGTAAGCAATGTCGTGGAACATACAAGCCTTATCCAATTTATTTATACCTCTATCACCTCTTTTTAAACGTTTCTGTAGCTTTGTTCCGGGGCCACAATATTGATAACCAGGTAAATGTAGCTCGAACGGTAAATAGTTTATTACGTTGTCTATAATACCACTTCCCTCCTTCATTGATATGTTTAGAATGAATAGATTTGGTCTAAAAGTAAACTTATATTGCAAAAATATCTCATATTACAAAACTATCTCGTTTTTGTTTATCCAACTGTTCTCTTCATTGCTGAGACCTAACCATTTCACAAAATATTTATCTCCCTTTCTTCTAATAATCTTTTCGATGAGGTAAATATCTGGGTATTTAGTTTTTTGTAATTCATACTCATAAAAAGCCCCTAATATAACCTGTTTATTCTTATCTTCCAGAAGATAAGTTGGTGGATTTGTATTATTCACCTTTGTTACTGTAAATATTTCAGTAGACCAGTTGGGAGTATAACCTTTGTAAAAGTCTCCTTTAAATTTACTAATACGTACATGATTACCTACTAGAAACTTAGGTTTTAAGTGTTTTCGATTCCTATACGCTTTGCTAATATTACGCAATACAACCATTTCATTTGTATTATTAACGTCATTGGGCTTAAATTTAGTTATGCGATGAGTAGTGCTATTATAGTTATCTATCACAGTATTTAGTAATTTACCCAGCCATCGATAGGAACCGTATAAACTAAAAAGTTTAAAGATGTGTGATTTTAGAGTACGTATGACTCGCTCTACAATCGAAGCTTTTTTGATGGAGTAAGTAGAATAATGGTTAACATTATATTTTTTTAGCAGTTGACCGAAAATATCATTATAAAACTCTTTGCCAAAATCTGTTTGTAAATGTTTAGGTTTTCTAGATGAATTTTTAAATATCTGCTGCATTGCGTTAGCAACACATTTTTTTTTTTTAGATTTTAAGGGACTTGTCCATACATACTTTGACAAAGTATCTATCACCACTAATATGTAGTTGTGTCCTTTATTAAAATGTGAAAATTTTTGTAAATCTATAAGGTCGGCTTGCCAGAGATCATCAATTCCTTTTATAAATGTGCGTCTACGCGGAAAATTTCTTCTGACTGCTTTGTGAAGTTCATCAATTATGGCCTTTTTGCTCATTTTTGTTTATTTTTGCATGAATTAAATTGTCTATTTCCGACTTTGAGTAAAATGATTTATTCAAATGTTCTGTTGTAACGGTTTCCAAGTTCTTCAAATGAAATTTTACTTCGAGCTTCACTTTTTCAATTTCATTTCGTAATTCTTGAATGGTTTTGTCTAAATAAGCTTTGTTTACTGCTTCATCGTCTTCGATTGGATATGATAGCCCTTTTAATTTAGAAGATTTTAAATCGTAGTGTCCGGTATCTGATTTCACCAATGTTTCATTGAAGTTTTCAATGTATTCTGTCAATCGTAAACGCTTATGAACATGATGTCCGAACTTGTCTATATTCATTGCTGTCTTGATGGGTTGACTACGGAAAGAATACTGCCCAATTTTCCTGGTTTTTTCTTTATATGTTCCACATCTATGATACCAGCTTCATGCAGTTCCGAAATAATAGCAATTATTTCATTATTTACACCAGTGTTACCCGCTTCCCAAGATGCAAGTAGTAACTGTAATCGTTCGACTAACTCGTTTGGATCATCCCAGTAAACTAAATCAGTGTTTGATTTTACTGTCTTTAAAAGAGAAATACCTTTACCTTGAGGAATACTTTCTACACTTGTAGTTGGATTTCGAGAGAATTTGAACAAAGGTTTAATTACATTCATATATTTAAATCCTTTGTTGCTGTTTATAGGTTTGGATGGTTCACAATTACGTCGATGAGCATTGGTTTCTATAAGAAGTAACTTGTAATTCTGTAAATCATCATATGTTACAGCATCTAAATTTGGTTTCTTTTTGAAAAGAAGTTCATTCAAGCCATTCGTTTTTTTAACAGTAAGTGCTCCTATTTTAAGAATAACGCCGTCGTCATGAACACGGGTTTTGCCTAGTAACAGTTTACCCCGCTCATTTCTGATTCCAAACGGAACATCTTTCATTACTTCAGACGATGTTGACCATGACAGTGATTGATTCTTAAGACTTGGCGATGACTGTACAGATTTGAATGATCCCACGCTTACGTTGTGGTCTTCAGACGGTGATACAACAAGGGTTTTGTTGTAATCGTTGTATTGTTCTTGTTCATCGTCTTCATCTTCTTCACTAATAGATTCATTGTAATCTTCATCAGAGACAAATAATGACTGGTTCTCGTCTTCAAATGATTGATTATTATCATTTTTAAACTTTTTCATCACTGGTTCAAAGTGCTCATCTTTGTTAAGTTGAGAGTTTTTTTTTTTATCTGTTAATAATGTAAGTGGATCAACAATAGGTTTCAATATTGTTTCTAATGTTTTATTATTAGTATTTTCAACATCTTTTATCATCGCAACTTTTCTTTTAACAGCTGCTGCTGATTTTACAATTTGTTCTTTAAGATTTTTCTCCATTTCAAAGTATTCCGCTCAGGTCTAAATCGTGAGTACGAGTGATTAAAAAATAACACAGCGGTCTTTATGTATGTTCATCTATTACTATGAATGTATCGAACTTAAATCGGTAGCATCCGTTATTTTTGTCACAATCCTTATTAATAACAAGATAGCTAAAGGGTTTATTCCAAACAGAAGAGCACATCTCACGAAATTGAGACCATGACATATCAGCACCAACATGCTCCTCATATACGTGCTTCAAGTTAACATCATCTTGCTTAAATAGAACCACGAGGTTTGAATTGTCTCTGACAAGTTGTTTTGGAACTTTTGTATAAGTTTGATTGATATAGAAGCAATCTATATTTTTATGGCGTCCCATGGCGAAATAATCTCTAATGTTGTTTTGATTCTCACAAGCAACGTCGTCGAAAATGATGATCGAATCAGGTAAAGCATCATGTGGACTCAATATTTCACCATTATGATTGTATTTATTAAATGATGTTCCAGGAACCATGTCCAAAACCTTCTCAAGATATAAATATTTAGGCTGATACAAAGATTTTGAATACACATATAGGTTACGAAATCTTGGACCATTTTTATGTAATAATAAACTTATCACTAAATTGGTTTTTCCACTATTAGACGGACCACAAACAATACAACGTATTGTATTAGGTAACAAATTTCCGTGTCGTTTTGGCTCTTTAGATGACGCAGGACAGATGCATTCTAATTTAAGCGATTCTTTTTGTTTGACCAACTTCATTATATTGTTTATAACGTGTCTGCAGCGGTGTATTAGTCACAATAGAATGACCTTAAGATCTAACGTAACCGCATTTTAAATTAACACTTATCTATCTGTTTTTTGGGCAATTTCACTTAACTTGATTTTTTGCGACTGAGCGAACGCAGAGAGCGATTTCGAAAAAAATCAAGTGAAGTGAAATGCCCAAAAAACACCTACTGACATGGATATTCATAGAATTAGATTGTGTTAAAATAGGCAGTGGCTTGATTATATTCTAAACGAGTGTTTTGATTCCCCACCCTGTAACTCCTTTTTCTCATCTTAGCGTGTAATTCCTGGTTCCAACCAAAGCTGTCGCTTTGGAGCCCGGGGTACGCTTGGACCATGATTCAGGATTTGGGGCGTCTGGTAACAGTGAAACAACAGCCATCTGACCTTCGCAGCCCTTTTGACAGCGGAACCAGACCAACTAAATCATGGTCACAGTAGATAAATACGCTAAAGCAGAATCGACACTCCGTCATTTTGGACAGAAAATTACCTACCGTATAGGGTTGTCCTCTTATGTTTGATATATATATATATATATATATTGGAC
Organism: Marasmia exigua; assembly: GCA_019059595.1. Taxonomy (NCBI): domain Eukaryota; kingdom Metazoa; phylum Arthropoda; class Insecta; order Lepidoptera; family Crambidae; genus Marasmia; species Marasmia exigua. The sequence continues at coordinate 5,164,413 of CM032473.1, read as the reverse complement.
ATTATTATAATTATTGTATTTTAGTGTAGCAGTGTCCCATCGGAATTGTGTTTAGGCACACACTTGAGCCTATTAATATATCCTGCGTACGTGGCTGATCGTCGAGATTGGCCGCCGTAGCCGTAATCGGTTGGGATATTATTATTTATTATAGAGTGATCACAATTAGAAGGCACTTCAGTGGCATTGTAAAACATTTTTTTTATGGAGAAATGTCAAGACAGCAATAGTTCCGACTTTTGCCACGTGCCAAATAACCCCGATCGGACTGTAAGGCTAGGTATAAAATTTGACATAAATGTAGGATGACTTAAACAAAACATTCAACATCATCATCATCAAAACATTACAAACTATCAAATACGTTATAGTAGGGCCAAAATAAATGGCTCCATTTGACATTTTATCAAAATTCAACAACGTAACCTTGTAACAACGGGCATAGAAATTTATCAATATTTCAATGTAAAAATAGCATAATTTCTTTACTTTTAAAATTGTTTGCATTTATTTATTGCAATAATAACAAAAAAAATCACGACTTACTTCCTCTGTTGAACTTATTATAAACTTTTTAAAAATTTACTTTTCCAGAGAATTGGACGGTGGTACAATATAATATCTGTCAACCCATTTTCTTTTTAAGCTCTAGGGATGTTCCCCAAATAATGAAAAGAGTACCTACAATGTATACTCGTGTAGGAATTTTCAACCATTAATGAAAAGCCACATTCGGATTAAATAAAACGTATTATTCTGTTTTTATTACATAAAAATACATTTATACCTTGGCGAATATAAAAACTATATAGGTATGGCACACAAATAAAAGCGCTTTGATTTCAAAAAAAAAGAAATAAACTGGCTGCGGATCAATATTAGGATCGGTACCTATTACCTTATTTCTTTTCAATAAATTTGATTCATATTTCTTCAAAGAAAAATATTAATAACTTCTTTTCCATTATCATTTAATTCGATACACGTTTGTTTGAAGTACATATCAATTATTCACTTTAATCGAAGTTTTGTAGTAGGTCACCTCTCTATGAGAAAAACGTCAAATGTGGCCTGTTATTTTGTCTCAACTGTAATGTTTATTGACATCAAAGTCAACGACACAACCACCTCACCCTAGCTTTGTACCTCGGGTAATCATCAAAATTAAAGTTACACCTGTAATTTAAACCAAATTAATAGCTAGCAACGGTCAATCGATACAGTTGACGGCGTACAAACGAAATTCGGTACAAAACAGTCAGATTAATAACAATTTGAATACAGTGACAAACAAAGCCGAGCCACACAATGGCTGACTAATGGTTTGACGACACCTGAGAAAAAGTAGGTAATAAGAACGCGGTACGCATTCAGAGGGAATGTTTTGAGGCACACACGAATATAAAACGTATGTAGAATATGGCAATGTTAATTTCGCGTGACTTGCAAAATAATTAATGCATTTAAAGACGATTACCAGGGTCAGATCTGATGATGGGGCTGAAAGGCAATTGGCATATTTTATTATTTATACTTCCTGTGTGCATATTATTATAATAATATTATAATCAATAACCGTTACAAGTTATTATCGAGATACTTAACATTTACCTAGGTTTTATTGTTAAAAGTCTTTCACTCATGTCTCGTCGTCTCGTTGTTATTTTTATATAAGAAAAATAAAGAAAGTCCTTTATTAGCTGTAAGATTAGTATATAAGAGTTTTGTATGTAACATTAAGAGCTGTGGATTTTTGTATCAAATAAAATAAAAATAAAAATAAAATAAGATTTGGAAAGAAACTCACGCCCCGTAATTAAAATTCGTGAGCTACGGATAATTCCGGAACAAAATGCGTGCCAGCCCCTTTTGACACTTCGTGTTGGAACGGGATGACTTAATCTTTAGTGCGGTAACTTTAGTTCGCCATTTATAATATGGTGGACGATGTCGGAAGTTAAAGCCCTAAAAATAAAGTTCAACGTCTGCCTATTGCAGTCCACTGCTGGACATAGGCCGATCGATATTAGGCTACTCGTATCGAGCTCCATCCAGCCATCCTGCTTAGATTTTCACTTCATCAGGCTTGAGAGCGCCTTACTCTATGTTTACCGAAACTTGGTCTCCACTCTAGAACTCGTTAGCCTCAGCATTGTCATTTCTGCGGCTGATATGACCAGCCCACTACCACTTTAACTTGCTAATCCGGTAAGCTATGTCGATAACTTTGATTCTTTGCCGGATCACCTCGTTCCGGACTCGACCGCGCAGAGAAACGCCAAGCATAACTCTTTCCAGCCCACTGAATAACAAAGTTAATGGAAAAAAACAATTTTGTAATAAAGTGCTCTAACAAGTATGAAATAAGCTTTCAATTTATCACATCACGTAAATAATAAGATGTAAAAGCTTGTCTTAGTAAGATTCTCGTACCTTCATTAGCGAAGACAGTTTTTGTTTAACATCTTATAAACTTTTTGAACCCAAATATATACAAAGTAAGAAGAAATGTATTTCGGAGAAATTGTATTTTATAGTTAAGTGAGTACTCAAATTACAAGTGGGTTCTTTGTAAACCAACGTATTCATCAGTCTTTGAATATAAGATTAAAAATACCGACCTACCTACTAATCAACTGACTTTCAAGGATTTAATGAAATAATTCAATGTGTCTTAAGAATCAAAATTAATTTTCGTTATTATCGTCAGCTAATTACATGGAAAGTATTAGTAGAGACAAGCTGGTTGGTGTGCGTAGTCTGGCGCATTTAACCTAATTTACGATTCTCGCATAGTAAATTCATTATCTTCTTCTTTCTTTTCGCGTGGACTGTTAACAGCCCTAAAGGGCTCAGACATGATTGAATAAAGACCACTAAAGCGACAGGACTCAATTGATATTACGGCCACAATGCAAACCCACCACAGCTTCTCCTTCTGCTTTGCTCTTTCCCACTTCTCTCTTAAAGCTTCTCAGTTAAAGGTCGGGTAAGTTTTTTTTTTTACAAAAGTCTCATAATACTGGTACATTAGGTCGACGGCGGGCGTTCTCTGCCTCTCTTTTTCTCCGGCAGGTTTAGAGCTCTTTTGACCAGTACTCATCATCTCGACTCAGAATGTGTCCAATCGTCGGGATTAAAAAGTTGGCAATACTTGTTACACCCCCTGGTCTTACGACCATCGACCATCCAGTGATCAGTCTGCTCGTCTGCCGCCTATCACATAACAAAAAAGCCTCTACTAGTATATCCCGGTCATAAATTAAGGCCGTCTTCGCGTGACCTTTGTGTCCCTGTCCTCGCTCCGCGCCTGGGCACAATCGTACTCAAATGGGTGGAACACCGTTGCATTAGTCATCACAATGTCCAATGCCGACTTGCCGACGTTCGGACAGCCTGACAAATGATACCTTTTATTGAATAATTATCGCGACTCGACTGTCACGAATGTAGTAAATGAACAGGGAATTGTGATGTAATTGCGTGGCCACATGTTTTGATTAACAATAATGGAATATTGTCATTAGGCATAAACATGGGTGAGGTTACTGTGGATATTACATTTGATATGCGTTCGTTAGCTTTGTAGACGTGATTAAATATCGCAATTTTTATTTTGGTCCATTGTGAACCTTCATGCGAAATGTAGGAAAGATTGAAGATATGAGTCTCCGTAATACATAGTAAAAAAAATAGGGCCTTAAATGGGTACACCCTCAAATACTCGGGATTTCCTGGGTAAGTAGTGATTGATTTACGGGTAAGAAATATTTGTTTCTCTAAGACCTTTTTTATTAAAAAAGTTCGATAATAAAAGAAAATTTTAAATTATACTCGTAACTTACCTACAAATTATACAGCTTCACAAATAAGATTTATGTAACACTTTTACTGTCACAGGTTATTAATACCTATGTAATCTGTGTGATCCCTACCACCTGACTGGATTCAGAGCAGAAATGATTACCAGCGGGGCCACTAGTGAAAGCGACGCAACATAGTTCCCCTGATTATAGAAACCCATAGCTTATATGTTTATTTATCTATTCATCATTTATCTATTAGTCATACAAAACAGAAATACTTGCGCCGAAGAAAGTATCTTCGGCGCAACAACCCTTTGTGGGTCTTGGCCTCTTCTACTATGGACTGCCAATCGCGACGATCCCTGGCTATCCGTCTCCAGTTCGTAAACTTTTTAATCGCCTTAAGATCGTTTTCGATGCAATCGCACCATGTCTTTTTAAACCTTCCCCTTGGTCTCTTCTGATGCGGCTTCCAGTCGGTCATAATGTTTGGAGCTTTGCTTTTGTCCATTCTCTCAAAATGTCCTGCCCATCTCAGACGTCATGACTTGATGAATCTGACGATCGTTTCATGATTCATAAGTGCCTCTAGCTCACGATTCATCCGAATACCAGAGGCCTGAACAGAAATATATTAGGTACAATATAATGAATGAGACCTGCTAAGCTACATATTAATACTCATATTTCGTCTGAATATCGACTAGTAATTGTGAACAGCATGATAAAGTGGTAGCAACGAAACATCCAAAGAAATCTGGTAATGAGAATTTTAAGTAGGTATATGGCAACATTAAAAAATATTAATTACAAGGTATTGAATAATGAAATATGACTTTTCAATCACAATAAATGTAAACGTAATATTTAATTTATTTTTTGATTTTCAGTTAGTGATTTCTTTATTAATTCATATCATTTTAAAATAATTAAACCAAAGATCTATTAGGGTAAAAAGACTGAAACAGCTCATCTCATCTCAGCGTGTGATTTCCGGTTGCATCCAAAACAGTCGCTTTGAAGCCTAAAGCGTACCCTACGCTTGGACCATGATTCAGGATGCATTCATTCGAGTCTGGTAATTACTAAAATATCATTCTGAAGATACTCTCGGAACGCTATGATGGTCCGTTCCTGGAATACTGGGCAAAAGCGGTAAAGTGTGTCGCGTGCTGCAACGACATGATTTGACATTATATATTTTATAATACATTAATTTCAATTCTCAATAATCACAATAAGTTGACATTTATATATTTAGTATGAATATCAAATATTGTATTGCTATTATTTGTATATGACCTGTAATTTTTTTGAAATAAATGATATTTAATTTAATTTAATTCCAATGAAGCAATAGCCGTCTGACCTTTACACCCCTTTAACGGGGGAAATAGATCAACTGAATCATGGTTACACGTTTCAGTAACTATCCAAAACGTGCAGGTTTTCTCACGGCGTTTTTCCTCACCCCTCAGAAATGCGCACATAGATTTGAAAAATGCAGATATGCATACCCGGATTCGAAACACGATCCCCCGCATGGAAGGCGCGTTCTAATCCACTGAGATACCAACGCTTGCAACAGGACTAAAAATAGCATTGACAGTTATGAATAGAATATAATAAAAATAATATCTAACCGATTACAGCACGGCGGCCAATCTCAACGATCAGCCATTGATGATCAAATTATGCAGAGCCTCCGCATACACTCCGAGATGAATTCGGTAGAAGACTTAGAGGCTTGCCACACGTCTGCGGTGGTCAAGACTCTGTAAGCCAGCCTCTAAGAGTAGGTCATAAACTCCTTGCACGGTCTCTTTGCACGTTGCCCTATTGAGTCCAAAGAATCCAGCTGATATCGGGCAGATCCATCCCAACGGTGACAACAGTACTCTAAACAGGAAAATTACTATACTATACTTATATACTTATTATAAACATCATTCACTAACCGCTGCCACAGCAAGGCAGTCATTCAATTTAATATATTAACCATTTGAGTCACCCACAATTTATTTTTACCATATTCTATTCGTGTATGCGTTTAGTATAACAACGCCCTTATCATTATCCCTATACCGTCGATATTATTCTATCCCTCAAGTCCGTAATCGAAAACGAGAGAAATCGCTCTCAATTTCTTTCTCATCATAGGGCTCTTCCTAACAGAAAAGGGTTCACTTGGGAAAGTAAACCGAGTAAATGAACAAGTCGATAGTTTTGAGTCTTAAATATACGGAGCACCCTGCTCCGTTTATCTTTCTAAAATGTAAAATCCAAACTATAGATAGATAGATATACTATACTGCACAAAATAGACAATTTAAAAAACAAGGCATTACAGAAACTATTGACCGTGGGATAGCCACGCTTCGGCATGAATGGACCGGCTCAACTGAAGCGAAATCATATTTGTTACATAGATATATTATTTGCAAAACCAACTAGACAAAGTCACTTCTCTCATGAAGAGGGTTAAGAGCAAAGGGTTTTGAGCAATGAGCACAGTAAATGTGTCGCATTAAAAGTTAACGACGCCACAAACCAGTGCCTCTGAGCTCAGATTGCTTATTTTGACCGGGTTTATTAATTATGCATGCGGTGGGGTAGCCCGCTGTGTCCTCGCCTAACGGTTGGCAGCGTGTTAAAAATTACTATGAAAATAAGGCCGGGTAAGTGTAGAAAACTGTTTGAGAAAAGATGTTTATCCAGACTGGGGAAGTGTATTTTTAGGTGCTGAAATTGGAATAGCACTCTCAGTTTCATTTTGAGAGGGATGAAAATGTTATTTTTGTAAGCTTCTTATATTGTGATAGACACTTGGCCATTTTTAGCATTAACAAAAATTACCTTTTTATTTTCTGAGTTTTGATAAAAATTACAAAACAATCACCCATCGTATAAGTATTCTCAATAATTCGTCCTATAAAATGAAAAATAATAACGAAAAAAGATCCGCGCGAAAAGTAACGCATACGAATACAGGTCACTATTTATCCCTCAGATATCCGTGGATAAGAAAATGAATATCCGGAAGAACGGGAACTCTATCCCTCTTATACAAATCGCAAACTAAGTATAGTCTCGGCACAAAATTCGTGCCAGCCCCTTTTAACATTGCTTGCTGGAAAGGGATGACATGAGCTTTAGTACGGTACTAACTTTAGTCATGATTTTTAGGGCAAGCGCTATATTAATCTCTACACCAAGACAAACAAGAAATGATAGAAAATAACTAGCTATAATTAGTATCAAAATCAAGTATTACATGAGAAAAGTCAATGAATGAACCGTCGTAGGCATATATTTATAAACACTGGAAAACTGTATCCAGAAAACTGGAGGTAGGTATTAAGAAAGCAACCAAGAGGCTAATAAGGTGGTATAGGATTGAGCTGAGTCGTAGTATATCTCCATAATGCCGAATAAACCGTAATTTTAATCCTAAGATTAAGTATGATCTTGGCAAAATCCATATTACCTGACGTCACCGAAAACTGGAATAATTTGTTTTAATAAAGATGTCAAATTTTAAGTAAAAATCCGCTAATTAAAAATGCTTTCTGAGTGACTCGTCTGTGTAACCACAGACGAGTCACTCTGTTACATTCAAGACTCGGATGGCTTCATTATCCTGGAATATACATTTCTTTGAATCTCAATATACCAAAGAGATGGGAAATCTGGAACTTGGTGTGGTGAAAACGTATAATTTAAATAAAATATTAGTTTAGGGCTATTCTTTGTCAAAAACCTGAAGGTTTCCTTCAGAGCGTGTGGCTGATCCAGTTCGCTTTGCGGCTTTTAATCTGCTGGTCCATCGAAATCGGTGCAGATGAGCAACGGTGAAGAGCTTGACTCTAAGCACCACATTTCCTTCTAAATAGCAAGGTAAGTTGCTATACATTTTAATTAATAGCTACAAGAAAAAACACATATACATCACATAATATCAAGAGGTATGTACATCAATAGTTGGTACTTTTCATAGCAATATTTTGAAATGTATTCTTAAATAAGTAACACACTTAAAAATTTCATCTCATGTTCACTGAACTCGTTACTGATAGATATTGTAAATATACCTACAATATTGATAAGACAATAGACAGCTCATGTCGAATCAAGCACTTAGTAATTTCGTCGGCTTAGTAACGCGTTCAGTGGTCTAATTGGTAGAACAGCCACCTGGATTGTGGACGATGTGGGTTTGAATCCCGCCTGAACACGAGATGATTTTTTGAACTGAGTTATTTACTTGGGTATGTTCATCAGTTTTTACTTGCATACAATCCGGGGGAAAAGGGGGTTTAAAGGTTGGCAGCACAATTGTGACTCCCCTGGTGTAGCGGATGTCCATGGGCGGCGGCAATCACTTACTCGTCTGTTAATTATCACATAAAAAAAACAAGATTAAATCGCCTAAATAGAGCCATCCTAATGCATAATCATTAACCATCAACCTCATCATCGTCATCGGCTAGTTGCAATCCACTGCTGAATTTAGGTCTCTATGTAAGCCTGATTCACTATCTAATACGCCATCAAGCCAAAGGGACCACATTTTGTACTAAAATTTTAGATGTAAATTTTGCAGTCAAATATTTGTCACCTATTTATTGGCTGACCTGAAAATTTGGCATGTCAAACCAATATTTGATAACTGAGCATAATATACTATATTATAAACCATTTCGAGACTTGGCCATTCATGGATTCAACGTAAAAATAATATTTTTTTTTATTTTATCATGCAATCATTATATCTTTACAACCAATATTACCGTACAAAAGCGCGAACGTTAATAAGTCGGCGATGGCAAACATTACACCCTCCGCCTACATTCACAGACATCTGTAATTCGTACACTTCATCTTCATAAGTCGTCCAGGGCACTTACTACGCAATTTTTATTACAGCCAAGCTTACCGCCACTCGAGGAATTTACTAAACAAGAAACTGCAATTTCCCGTGACTAATTCATTGCTGTTATTAATCTTATTCTTTGTCTCGTATTTTTTCGCGAAATGTCTCCCCTACACTCGTTCCAGCCGCAATTGAAACGGAACATTTTATTTAGACGCAACGAGTAACGATCAAAGAAAATTAAACAAAACCCATTAAGTTCTAAAGTAATTAATTAAAGCCTGACGTAGCCTAAAAAAAAAACTTTCTGGAACATTCCCCTCGTGCAACTCGATCAATTTTCCGGAGAGCGCGATTTATTTATTATTTTCGTTTAGGGCGATCGAGTGTGTAAGGAAACGAGAATATCGCCAGAGATTGTTAGCATAAATCATTTTTCAATTCAATTTAAACGACACAGAGTGTTGTTCCTCGATATGCTTCGCGGGAAACTGACGTCGGATTAATGTGGATACTACCGCAATTTTGCATATTACTAGCAGAGTAGTGATATCGTCTGTTTGCATGATTTAAAATCATTTTATGTAAAAGATGGCAGTTGAGCAGTCGGATATCCTAAGCGATTGCCATCACCCATGGATATTAATGATAACAATGGAGTCACAAATGCGCAGCCAACCTCGTTTCTCTCCTTCCTCTCCCATTGGGCATTGAGTACCCTCACGCACTCGAAGAAACACAGCAATCTCTACTTTACTTCAGCTTTCTGTGACGCCCTGGTGTCACTCTAATCAAGATTGCTTAGGTTCTTTGTGAATAAATGTTACTTTACTATAATGTCCTCGACAAGTTTTATGGACCTTTAAAAATCACAGTGTATAGTTATTTACTAAGTCACCGAATTAGTTATCGTATTGATCAGACCAACAGAAAAGGCCAGCAACACATTAGCGATCTCTCTGATTTCGCAGATGTTCATGGGCGGCGATGATTACTTTCCATCAGGTGACTCGCTTGCTCGTTTGTCCGCCTCTAGCATAAAAAAAAATTAAAAATAAAAGGCTTTCATTCTACCACCACAGACTGTCTGATGATCTTAAAATACGATTGTTGAATAGACATTCTTTGCCATGATACTCCTGGTGACAAACTTCGCCTTAAAATGAATAGAAATGCGATGACAAAACAGTGAAAATAAAATAAAGTGATAGGGTACAGTGAACCCGTTTAATTAGAATACGGCGAGTACACGCCCCGCCTTCTTCTACCTGTCGTTGACCCTTCAGAGTATGGCTAACCGTGGGAAAGCCCTGCTTCGGCTTCAGCTGATTGTTGCAATTTGTATAGGAAGGCGATTGTGGATATGTTTCTTTGGGAAAAAATATTATTTCCATTTTTCCGAGTATAATACACTCGATATGTTTAAAAAATGGTGTCCTACTTGTTCTATTCCACAAATTCTTTAAACGTCCCAGTTGCGTGAAAACTGTCGCTCTGGAGCCCGGAGTACGCTTGGACCATTCCTTCTTGATTTGGGGAGTCTGGTATTAAAAAATGGAAACCAGACCAACTGAATCATGGTTACACGGGTCATGAAACTATTCGAAACGTGCAGGTTTCCTCACGACGTTTTCCCTCCCTGCCGAGCTAATGGTAGAAATACGCACAGAGATTTGAAAAATCTAGAGGTGCATGCTCGGATTCGTACCCGGTTCCCCCGTATGGAAGGCGCGGTATGAACCACAGGGCTACCATCGCTCTCCATTTTCCACCAAATTCTTTGAACGTATCCGTAACAATCCAACATACACAACGCAATTTCGGCTTGCAGTTTATCAAATCCAACATTTAAATGACCAAAGTCGGCATCTACAAACAAGTTGTTTGGTTGATAGCATGGCATCGCTCGCCCTAGTACTGTTTGGTTCACGCTATAAATCTGTCTAGAACTTCTTAAAGCGCATCTAGTGTTTCGCCGGACCGTTTCGCAGACACTTCGGAAAACCAATTTTAGTATATTGCGTTAAAAGTTGTTGCCAAATGCTGTTTGCGTGTTGACTCCACTATTCTGCGCTATGGTCCACACTTGAATAATGCTGTTTTAACTTTATGTCATTTTGTTTAAGTGGTTTTTAGATTATAGTAGAACATTTGGCTCCATATCGCTTGTCTTAGAATGGAGAAGATTCGTATCATTATAAGAAACCTCTTAGTTTTAGGGGGCATCATCAATTACAATTATCATCATCAGCCTTACAATACTTTTACAATTATCATCATCAGCCTATCGCAGTCCACTGCTGGACGTAGGCCTCTCTAATTGTTCGCCACCGTGATCTATCCAGGGCTTCTCGCATCCAACTCTTGCCAACCATCCTGCGCAGATCGTCCCTCCACCTAGCCAGAGGGCGCCCTACATTACTTTTACTACTAGACGTGGTCTCCACTCTAGAACTCGTTTACCCCATCGGTTGTCGGTTCTGCTGCTAATGTGGCCAGCCCACTGCCACTTAAGCTTGCTAATCCGGTGAGCAATGTCGATGACTTTGGTTCTCTGCCGGATCACCTCATTTCGGATTCGATCTCGGAGAGAGACGCCGAGCATTGCTCGTTCCATAGCCCGCTGAGCGACCTTTAACTTGTGGACCAGCCTTACCGTAAGTGTCCACATTTAAAATAATATTATCCAACTTTCTCTAGCGTGCTACGATTTATATCATGCAATTTTTTGTTCATTAAATAATAAGTAGATCTCATTATTTCTGTAACATAATTTGCTGACTAGTGTAAATTTATTTATATAATTAACAAAAATTGCTTTAAGAAAAAAAAGGTTAAAATTGTAAAAGTGATGTAAACATTGTAAGTATCTACCTACTTCATAATTTTACTTACGTATAACATGATTGAAAAAAAAAACAAGCACCCCCAAAAAATATATTTTGCGATTAACGTTCTTACGGTAAGATTGAAGACGTAAGCTGACATAGAAACATACGCAATTTATTAATCAACACAATTGTCACATCTACTCCAACCTGGCAAAAGTTAAGTACGAGAATTACATTTTTCCGGCTTCATTCACCACAGCGCCCTTACTGGTTCCAGTTCACGGATAATAACATTGAATTTTAGTGGAAGTATTTACGTCCCCAACCAGGCCCAAAGCTACTGATATTTATAGAGGTCTGTAGCAACCTCCCCAAATTGAAATACATTAATATTTCACCATAAACGTGACATTTTCATGCGGGACATAACGTTATCGTAATTGGATTCTTCTCTGAACGAAATACGCACTTGCACGTCTACCGCTGAGTTATTGCAAAGCATTCAGCGAATGTTAATAGCACTTAACAGAAGTTTAATAAAATTATTTTTATCACGGCCCATTACGGGAAGGGTCAAAGGTTTGTTGCGCACTTGTGACTCCACGACATACGTGATGACATACGGAACCGAAACGTGGCCGCTTACAATGTGCCGGTTAAGGAGGCTCAAAGTCACTCAGAGAGCAATGGAGAGAGCTATGCTCGGAGTCTCCCTGCGTGATCGTATCAGAAATGATGAGATCCGCAGGAGAACTAAGGTTACAGACATAGCCCAAAGGATTGCATGCCTCAAGTGGCAATGGGCAGGGCACATAGCGAGGAGAACAGACGGCCGTTGGGGCGGAAAGGTCCTCGAGTGGAGGCCACGTACAGGAAGTCGCAGCCGTGGCAGGCCCCCCACAAGGTGGACCGACGATCTGGTGAAGATCGCGGGAATCCATTGGATGCGGGCGGCACAGGACCGATCTGTGTGGAGAACATTGGGGGAGGCCTATGTCCAGCAGTGGACGTCTATTGGCTGAAATGATGATGATGATGATGATGTGACTCCACTGATGATGTCCATGCGTGTCGGCAATCATTGCCGTTACTATTAGGTGATCCGTCTGCTCGTCAAACAACGCTCTCCAACGTCAAACAAATCAGGCTCCATAAGGTTGGCAGTTCATTTATAGAATAGAGCATAAAAATGTTTAATAAGTTACCTCAGATTATTATTGACTTGCCCACACATAAGTTTAAATTGTATATAAAAAACTGTTTAATGAAGAAAGGATATTATAAAATAGACGATTTTTTGAATGACAATAATTTAGGGACATATTAGTAACACAAAAATTGTACTATATTTTTAAGTTAATGGTGACATTTTGTAAAACATTTTTTTTTAAAAGAGTAACTGCTGAGTTTCTTGCTGGTGTCTTCTTGGCAGAAAACTACATTCCGAACCAGTGGTAAACATGTTGACATTCATAAGTGTTCTGTATGGACCTAAATTGAGTAAACAATTTTCATTTCATTTCATTTCATTTCAACTATCACATAAAAAAATACTCATCAATTCAACTTAACGTGTGATTCCCGGTTGGGTCAAAGCTGTCGCTTCGGAGCCCTATATAGATATTTCTGCCTCACCGATGGTTAACTGGTAGAATTTCTTTATACTATTATGTATAAGTCCGCCAATATAACTTTTAATTCTCGTTAAACAAAGAATAAATCAATAATAAGGTACAGTGACCTGTGGCCTTCTACGAATAAAAAATGTTTATACAAATAGGTAATTTGCAAGATCTATCGAAGCCCCATAGACTCTTTTATGTATTCATCTGTGATTGAGACAAAATCTTTCTTGTTATTTTCATTAGCAACCTGGGATCCTCTCTTACTTCAAATTCTAATTTAAACTTTAAAAAGCAAAAATATTTAAATAAAGAGCGCTAAATTTTATTAATAATAAATAATTTCTCGTCTCGTTCGTCGTCGTCGTCGTAGCTCGTCTGCCACCTATATCATAAAAAAATATCACTCAAAATCTCATACATAAGCACAATTTACGGATATCAGATAACAGAGGAGTTACACATATAATACTTAAATACATACCTAATAGTACAAATATTGAGCAACACAAGTGTTCATCAAATAACTGTTAGTACAGTATGGAATCGAATCCACGACCTTTGGTGTATGAGGCAAGGTCACTAACAAATGCACCATCGAGCTATTCCAGTATAAGTTTATATTTATATATCACTTACCTTTGTCTCCAAGTTTTGCGAATGTCTACGAGCGGCGACAATTGCCATCAGGTGATCCGTTTGCTTGTGTGCCACCTATCACATTAAATAAATATTAATTTCGAGTTACGAGTAATTAAACACAAATGAAATTGTAATGAAAATGTTATAAAAGGAACTTTCTCGCTATAACCAAGAAAATTTTAAAGCTCACCTCAAAAGATTTTCCAGAATAAGATTCTATTCATGGAAAAGGCATCATAATTTAAACAAACTAACGGCTCCCTCGTCCATTTAAAAGCCCAATAAGTAGGTACTTTCCGAAGGAAGTTCTATTTTACGCCCAAATCGAATTTCCTCTGAGATATTTCACAAAGATGCAAGCATAAAATTCCTTTGTGCCTCCCCACAGATATGCTGATATTATGGCATTTGAGAAGCGAAACTAGCAAAGAGCGCATACCTCGGGCACTAAAATATACATTTAGATATAGTACACACTACAAGTATCTTTACGCCACCATGCCACGGATGCTTGGGTGGGAAACTCATCTTCGCTCGCACCAGTCCAGTGAATAGCAGCATGATATAGATAGATAGATACTCTTTATTGCACTACATACAAAACTTAAAAACTAGGTATACAGAGATACAATGTACAATTTAGGCTGTCTTATCGCTGGAATCGATCTCTACCTGACAACCTTCAGGTAAAGGACATTAGATATAAGAGGGAGGGTGGTGCAATCCTTTTGATTTTCAACATTGACTAAGTAAATTTAAAGTAAAAATACATATATCTAGATAATAAATACACTAATATACAAATGTTACCTAACTATAATACAATACAACCTACCCTGATATCTTCACCCACCGTTTAAGGTGACGCGTCAAAGAAACTAGCGCCGCCAATAACAATGTCCTCCAAACCGATATTTTGGCCATGGCGGTCAATCTGGCGAGATCGGCAATCGACGCAGGACATATTATTATAGTGCACAAGTGTTTGCGCAGATACAAGAGCACTCTCTATTTTGATGGGACGCCAGTGTGACACGACCCAAGGCGACCCAAGGTGGATCAGGCGCAGGACCAACGGCTTAAAGTACTTTCCGAGGCACGGGGGTACAAGACCGCCAACTTCTAGACTCCGGGCTGACACTGAGAATTTCTTAACAGAAACACTCAGGCACAAATTTTGGCCCAACCCGGGGATCGAACCCGGGACCCTAAGCGCAGCCGTCAATTTAAAGTGCGATCCACTATCCAATACGCCACCAAGGAAGCCGCCAATACATTTGCTATAATTGTGGCCATTGCCGTGTGATCCCCGGCAGAGTAGAATAGGCCACCCTCACTCTTACCGAGGTGTCGTAAAAGGCGACTAAAGTAAAGCTGCTGGCATGATCATCAGCACCCAGAGAAGGAAAACTCTGCATTTATATCAAAACCCTCGCCAACCTGTCTGCCAAGCGTGGTGAGTATGGCAATTACCCCTCATGTGATTGAGGGAGGCCCGTGCCCCTGCAGTGGGAACTGAAATGGGCTGACGATGATGATGAAGATGATGAAATGCACTCTCTATTTTTATGGGACACCAGTGTAACATGACCCAAAAGGGATCAGGTGCAGGACCACGGCTTAAAGTACTTTCCGAGGCACGGCGGTACAAGACCGCCAACTTCCAGACTCCGTGCTGACACTGAGAATTTCTTAACAGAAACACTTACGTACAAATTTTGACCCGACGCGGGGATCAAAAGACTAGCGTGAAGCAGCACTGTGTTGTGTTTCGCTGCGTGAGTGAGGGTACCGGAGGCCGAATCCGGGGGAAAGGGGGGTTTAAAGGTTTGCAGCGCACTTGTGACTCTACTGGTGTCACGGGTGTCTATGGGCGGCGGCAATCGCTTACCATCAGGCGATCCGTCTGCTCGTCTGCGAACTATCACATTAAAAAAAATACACACGCTGGCTTTACTGTTTTCCTATTTTGCTGTATCCGTAATTCTAGAAACTCTGCCTTTGTTATGAAAATTAGATAGACAAGATACTAAGGGCTTTTAGAGACGTAGTGTTTGAAGTTACACACGTTCTTGCATAAATTTGAGTTCTTATCTAAAATTCTAATACTAACAAAGTTGTATTTTGAGAGAAATAGAATAAGTAGAGTGTAAAAAATATTATATTGCAATACATAAATAAATTGTACAACATTGTATACATTGATCCGACTCCGAGATAGGTAGCTCATGCACCTGTATCACGGATATCAGAACCAACAGCGGAATTACAAATCTAGACATTTCATACTTTTCTTTTGTAAATACATACTTATAATACATGAAAAATACCCAGACCAATACAAACAGACATGTTCTGTTCATGCACACAAATGTTTGTACTGTGCGGGTAACGATACACGGCAGTGTTCTCTACCACTGGTCCAAATGGGTCGTCATTATAATAATAATTTGGCAATAATTATATAATTAATGTCATTGCAAAGCTAGCCAAAATTAACTTAACTGACGTCAAATATAAATCAAGTCAAATAAAATCCAGAACGAGCTTTCAAAACCCATGTTTTGTAACCCATGTTAGGAGTAATCTAAATGAGCGACCAGACATATAGAGAGAACACTTTAATATATAACCAAAACCAATTTTAACTATTTGAGGTTGTGATCATTAGATATGATTTGTCAGACCAACAAAGTGTTACTTTGGCTGGACTCGACTAATCTTTATCCCTGGATAAAACGTAAAAGGTAAAACGTCAGATAGAATGACAGCGCTATAGATTTAGTATCGGAATAAGATTGGTCGAATCAGCCCTTAGCCAATTAAATTGGTCAGTCTTATAAATAATTGCTTAAATTATTTGTTATCTGACAATTCAAAAATCCTAACTTGAATTTGTTAGCTAATAGTGTTTCCTGAAGTAATTCAGGATGAAATTTTGACATTCACGAAATGTTAGTTTGCTTTATTACAAAGCTACAGACCGACCAAGATCAGAAAGCACTTCAGTGACATTAACATGGGGGCACTGTACAATATTATTTCTAGTAGAACTGTCAAAAGCACTGATACTCTTCTAAAGGAAACAGTGATAGTTCCGACTCTTGGCACGTGCCAAATAACCGTGATCGGACTGTACTCATTTAGTATTTTTAGTTCTTTTTTATCACACCGTGTTATACTTTGTGGCATTCAAAACTGTCGCTTTGGAGCCTAGGTTACGCTTGGACTGAGTCTAGTAATAGCAATGGAGCGACTTTTTTTTTTTTGTTGACCCAGGAGAAATCCGTCTGTAAACGGATGGGTTATGTCGGACTCTCCTCTGGCGACGGCTTCTCCTAACGAGAAGCCGGCCAGAGGCATACCGGCTAAAACTCCTGGGACTCTCCCTCATCTGTCCATGGGTGGGCGAGTGACATGGGGCCAAAGCTCGGAGTCTTTCACCACGTCACCCCCCGGACAGGGACGCCCGCCTACACGGCGGGCCCGGCGCTTCTCCCCCCGGAGTCGGGGGGAGGGATGGGGACAGCCGAGAGAGTCGTGCCGTCCCCACCTGGCGTAGGAGGAGGTCCGTGCAATGCCGGTGGTGGGGTTACAGCCCCACGCACCAGCGGACCTGCTCCTCGCAGGGGAAGGAGACGCAAGTATTGGCGTCGTCTCCTCCCTGTACGTGGCTTGCGGATCGCGGGGGCGAGAGGGTCAGCCTCTCGCTCGCGCTCCGCCGCCTCCTTCGCCTACATCAGATGCTCGCAATATGCGGCAAAGGCCTTCCAGGCATCCTCACTCGCTAATATAGCTCTCGCTATATTAGAGAGTGAGAGGTCCTGGCCGACCTTTGCCACCAATGCGTGGCGAGCCTGTGCCCACGGCGCACACACCGCCAAGGTGTGCTGCGCCGTGTCCACAGGGTCGCCGCATGTGTGGCACGAAGGCGTCTCCTCCCTGCCGATTTTGTGCAGGTAATAACCGAAGCAGCCATGCCCGGTCATTACCTGCACCATCCGGATGGAGACTACGCCGTGGTGACGCTCAAGCCACCGGTCCAAGACCGGGGCGAGCGCGTCGACAATGGAGCGACTGCCGTAAATACTGCCAACTAAAAATATTAAGAATAAAAGTGTTTTTTACAATAAACTATCAACACATTTTTTTATATTCCTTGGGCCCAAATGTTAAGTGTCTGAAGCGACGTCTTTAGATGCAGCAGGGAATGTCCAATAAAATTAACAAACATTAACAGGATAGTTGAGTAAAACGGAATTAATTCCATACAAACAATTCAAGTAATTCAGAATCACTTTAACATCTATCGAGCCGCCACAGATAATGAATAATTTAATATGTTTAAAACTAAACACACCGAGGTCTATGGAATTAGAGTGCGGTAGAGCTTCTGGAGTTCTCTGCTCTACAGTACAATTCCATTACCTGTGGTCGCAAATACCTACTAAGCAGTAGCGACTAAGTTTTAAACTTATTTACTTAGTACCGTATGCAGGTATTGTCATTTGGTGTATATATTATTTCAAGTAGAAACTATTCCTATCTTTATGACGCTTTGTAAATTGTATATCATAACAAGCCAGCATCTATGTGTAATGAGCCAAGAAAGTTCTGTAAGCATTTCTTTAAGGAACTAAAAAATATGGGTGTTAATTAATATCGCCTAGTGTCTCTATTTTAAGGTCCCAAAAGCACGCTTATTAAATTAAATACACTTATTTTCACTTATTTACATCACATATATTCCTACCACAACTGTTTATAATAATAGACAATATAGAAGTATTAAAAGTAAAGGAAATATAAAACACATATACAAAATAAAAAAGGATGGTTATGGCCGACGCCAACAAGGGGTATTATACATACTACGCTGCCTCAGCGATCCAAAGTGGAACTTTGACGTCGGTATTATACTAAAGTAAAATTTTTTGCAGTATTTATTGTTAATACTTTAATGAAAAATTGTTAATAGGAACCTGAGTTTTAAAAAATCAGCACTTTATTGTAAACTAAGAAAATAGAATTTATTATTTATTCGAATATAAAAAAAACCATTCAGTCCATTTAAACATATTGGGTCTATTAGTATAAAGCAAAAAAATGTTTGGATTTAGTAAAAGTCATTTAATATTGTATATCGACCCCAGTCCCCAGGTCAAGTCTAGTAATTTAGAAAGTTACAACTAACTTACAAACGATGTTATTATAATTACGGCCTTTAACGATACACGAGTAAACTTTAATGATTGTCGAGAGAGAAGTGAAGTCAGCTGGAAAATGTTTCGTTTCAGACGCACTGTGTGCTCAATGATACGAAAATAATGAGATTACGACTTTGTATCTGTGTACTAGCTCCTTTCAAACAGAATATTATCATTCTTATTTATATTGGATTTATTTTAATATTAGCTGCTACTTATTTAATGTTATTCTCATATATGTTACCACAAAATAAAAAGAAACATACTAAAGAACGCCGTGTGGTCCCGGCAGAGTAGAGTAGGCCACCCTCACTCTTACCCAGGTGTCGTAAAAGGCGACTAAGGTAAAGCTGCTGGCATGATCATCAGCACCCAGAGAAGGAAAACTCTGCATTTAAATCAAAACCCTCGCCAACCCGTCTGCCAAGCGTGGTGAGTATGGCAATTATCCCTCATGGAGGCCCGTGCCCCAGCAGTGGGGACTTAAATGGGCTGATGATGATGAAAGAACCGGTTCTAATGTAACCTAACCTATTTTTAATGTATTTATCAACAATTTTCCTTACATAATTGGCTTAATAATAACTATGACTTTGAATTCTCATAAACAATACCGGCGACCGACAAGACAACTGTGTATCATTTGACGGGAGAAAGTTGATCGTTGTATCAGAGCTACGATAGCTCATTCGTGTATGATTTGACTAGGGGCGAATTTGTTAATTATTATATGACTTCCAAGCACCGTAAGTTGATCCCTTTACTTAATTTGTGTAGACATTATACATTTTAACTATGTACGATTCATTATTTCCAAAAGTTAATAAAATACCTAGGAAAATAATTTACCATTTCTATTACTTTCCGGTGACATTTAATGCCTACATACTTCTATAGTACCTACAATTTCTGGGCAAAGGCACCTTCTGCAAGCACTTATTATAAATGATATATAACAGCGTAACAGATAGCGAAACATGTAGCGAAAAACGTTACGCAACACGTTGCGTAACACCTATTCACCATAATTCACACCACCACCCGCAATCCAATTTTATTCAGTGGGTGCAATGGAGAATTTGTAACACGAACAATGAACATGTCCAGACACAGAATTCTTTGTTGAACACACTATATAATTTTATTAAATTATACATTTATTTCTTATTGCTGCCTGTAAACAGTTAGTGCTCCTTCTCTAAGCATGTAAGGGAGTCTTTGACCCCCTGACACAAGATGAGTATTGTACCTTTTAGGCTGGACCCGACCAATCATTATCCATGGATCTATGGTACAACGTCAGAATTTTGTATAGAATGCTTAGAACTAGTAAACGCGAGCTTAAACGGAATGTGTCATTTTTGGGATGAGAAAGAGATCCACCCGGCCCTGACGCAGCTTTAATGCATCTCTATATGGGTGCGGTAGAGAAATAAATTCGCCCAGCACGTCACCACAGTACTGACGGTTCAGCGCGGTTTTCAAGTATGGCTTTTTGTGAAAAGGCACAGTCTAGTTAGGGTGCATGTCTATGATAGATTGACAGCGCTATACCATAAATTTAGTATCGGCATAAGATTGTTCGAATCGACCCTTAACTAACTAACTAGGTTGGCGCAGCGACCCATAGTGAGTCTTGACCTCCGATAATAAGAGCCTCCATCTTGGTCGATCCTGCACCACCTCCGGCCAGTCATCTGCCGAGAGTCCGCGCAAGTCTTATCGACCCTTAGTATTTTGTAATTGAATTCTGTTTTTTGTCACATTATTAGGCAGGCAATATTTATTACACTGGTAAATTATTTTATATTCCTATTTCAATAACCATTTATTTGAAATAAAACGATGATGGAGACCTGGTCCTAAGCCACTAATTGGCTGTGCTCACACAAACAGAGGGCTAAACAAAACAAATTGCCGGGTGATATACTCGGCTGCAAAGTTGCCAATTTTAGAAGTTTGCCCGCGATGCTGGGGCTTTAGAAGATTGAGCCGCGGTATAATTAGCCAAACACCGCGATACCACAGTGTAACGAGAGCTTTCCTTAGAGCGGTAGTAGCTCAGTGGTTCTGACGGCGCCTTCCATATGGGGATCGATGTTTGAATTTCAGTACCTCTGGATTTTTCAAATCTATGTGCGTTTTTTTTCATGTGACAGACGGATCACCTGATGGTAAGCGATTGCCGCCACCCATGGATACCCGCGACACCAGTGAAGTTACACGTGCGATGCCAACCTTTAAACCCCCCTTTCCCCGGATTGGGCCTCCGGTAACCTCACTAACGCAGCGAAACACAGCACAGTGCTGCTGCTTTACGCCGGTTTTCTGTGGTATTTTCACTCCGGCCGGCTGTGTTTGCCCAAGCGTGGCTCTCCCACGATCTCGATCATCGTGAGGAAACTGCACATTTCGGATAGTTTCTGAAACGTGTATCCATGATTCAGTTCATCTGGTCCCCCTGTTCCAAAGGGTTGTGAAGGTCAGACGGCAGTACCCCGGGCTCCAGAGCAAAAAAAAGAGAAATCAGTGGTTCGATGGAGAAGACAGGGATATCGAGCGAGGCATGCGGGGAGAGACGGGGGCGGGAGGAGCCCAAGCTGTATACTTTGCTGTCCTTAGTAGCTTGGGACACGTCTTCTAAGGCCTAGAACGCACTAGCGGTAGGCCGCAATACGGCTTGCCGTTGCGTTAGACCGCACATCAATATTTACATGAAACCGCTTGATAACAACGCACTCATTTGCGGCTAGCCGTCAACCGCTCCGATTGTCCTAGAGCTGATGTGCGGCACGCCGCATCGCGGCCTACCGTTAGTGCGTTCTAGGCCCAAGGCTATTGCGTTTTTAAAATAACGTATATATGATCGTCCATGTTAGTCGCTACACAAAGGATAGTCCCATATCAAAATTCGTGCCAGCCCCTTTTAATATTGCGTGATGGTAGTTTTTTTTTTTTTTTTTTTATGTGAGAGGTGGCAGACGAGCAGACGGATCACCTGATGGTAAGCAATTCCGCCGCTCATGGACACCCGCAACACCAGTGGAGTCACAAGTGCGCTGCCAACCTTTTCCCCTTCCCCCCCATTGGGCCTCCGGTAGCCTCACTCACACGGCGAAACACAGCGCAGGCGCTGCTTCACGCCGGTCTTCTGTGAGGCAGTGGTATCACTCCGGTCGAGCCGGCCCATTCATGCCTAAGCGTGGCTCTCCCACATTGTACGGTAATAACTTTATATCGCGATTTGTAATAAGGTGGTTTAAGTTAAGGGTGTGCTATCCTGACTTCCCTTATTTATATATTTGTTACATATTAATTTCATAGTAAGTACCTAATATTTTGGTCCAGTTTTTTAAATACCAACTGCATAAATACTTGGTAATTTCATATAAAAATATATTTGAGATTACCCTTCATCTCATCACCACTTATCCTCTAAGATGAGCCATGGCAGAATTTTTCTTCCAACATATTTCGGGTCAAAAAAGGTTTCAGGTGCGTGAAGCAGCCCCTGCACTGTGTTTCGCCGTGTGAGTGAGATTACCGGAGGCCCAATGGGGGGGAAGGGGAAAAGGTTGGCAGCGCACTTGTGACTCCACTGGTGTTGCGGGTGTCCATGAGCGGCGGAATTGCTTACCATCAGGTGATCCGTCTGCTCGTCTGCCACCTCTCATATATAAAAAAAAGTCAGCTTTTCGTATAAAGTGGCATTTTCCAGAAAAAGTGTTCATTTATAAATAGTGTTTTTATTCATCTTATCCGTAATATGCCACCCTAATTAAATTTGTTTCATAAAATTTCGCAATACCAATATTAACCGATTCGTAAAAGACGAGCTTCATTCATAAACGTTCAATAAACCTTCGTAAGCTAAAACGGCGTTAAAGAACAATTATGACGTTTGAAAGAAAAAAAAATCATACAAAATTTTCGAAAAAATAATAAAATCTGCTTTTTAATCTACAAATGATTAACAAACACGCATAAATAAGACCTAAGTAAAAAAAAAAAAACTAATTTTAAATATGTGACTGACCACTCTTTCTTACTTTCGTAAATAGTATTTTTTGGCGATACTGCCTCTTATTATGGGTATTTAGTAAATAATCGTAAGTTTAAAGGCGTCGGCCTACTATAGGGAAAGCTCTCGTTACCTACTACTGTGGCGTTACTGTGAATTGCAGATTACTTTGCAGGTGATTGTTTGCAAAACACATCTGGTGGATATGAAGATTGTTAATACAAGAGTTCAGACTTTTGAATTAGAGAATTTGTACTATCATGTTACCATAGTTTAAGATCTGTGTAAGAGAGATCTATCTACTAGACCGCGCGCAGTTAATTGATGGCGCCACTGTCGCTTATGATAATATTGGTTTGACACCCACGAATGTAATTTTTTTTGTTTTGTTGTTTTTTTTTTTTAGTGTGTGTGTGTTTTTTTTATATAATTTTAATGTTTTTAAATTGATTATGTATGTATCTCTGTGTTATTATTTCTTTGTTTTGTATATGTAATTTTTCATTTTCTTTTTCCTTGTATATATTGCATGTCTATCTTTTATAATATTTTTTTCAATGCAAAGGCGTCACCCAAGGTCCAGCCTGATAATCAGCGCTGCAGCTGCTGTGTGTGGCAGTTGCAGCATATGCTGAGGCTGAGCCTTGTCTCTGTACCCTGTTTTCTCTGTTTTGTTCTATGTGTAATGTGTTGTGGACAATAAATTGTTTCTTATCTTATCTTATCTTACCTGGTGATAACGTACCTACTCTTTCGCTTTGAATTCAGAACATTCCGCTTATTTGGCTTATTCGCATCATTCGGCTCTCTCGGACTCATGATCTATTTGAGTCGAATGATACATTCGTAGCGAAGATTCGGAACAGTGCACAGTGTATCATTTGGCTGAAACGGATCACTGAGTCGTTTCAGTAAAGAGACGTCACACGTCTACTATCTACAGACTTTTTTAATTTTAAGATTAGACAGAATATGTTTTGCTCTTTAAAGTACTTAAATCGTAATCGCACATGACTGACATGACGTAATATTGATTGCTTGCAAATATTGATGTATCGGTCAACATTTACCACTCATCTTTGTATGATGACGATCAAGAATACACTACCAAGAGTGTACCGAATAAAAAGAAGAATAAGGTTTTATTTACTTTAGAGAGTTAAAAACGAGTATAACTGAATAGCAAATGTAAAGTTACATAGAACTTCTGTAACGTGTCCCTGGAGGTTGAACATTAAGTAAAATTCTATGTAAAACTTTTACTCAACTCTGTCAAAACTCACAACTGTAGAAATAATATATTTATCTAAACACTCATGTCATAATATTCTATTAAGATTTTTTTAGGCTAGAGGCGGACAAACGAGCAAGCGAGTCACCTGATGGAAAGTAATCAACGCTGCCCATGAACATCCTTTTTTAAAAAAGAGTACGCTCTTGTCTTGAAAGTCCCTAAGTCGTAGCCTTCGGGAAATGCTCCTGGAGCCCAATTCTCGTGCTCGTGACATTTATTTTCATACGACATATATTACTAAAACATAGTTTTTTTATATGGTTTTTAGGTGATCATCATCATCATCAGCCCATTTAAGTCCCCACTGCTGGGGCACGGGCCTCCCTCAATCACATGAAGGGTAATTGCCATACTCACCAAGCTTGGCAGACGGGTTGGCGAGGGTTTTGATATAAATGCAGAGTTTTCCTTCTCTGGGTGCTGATGATCATGCCAGCAGCTTTACCTTAGTCGCCTTTTACGACGCCTCGGTAAGAGTGAGGGTGGCCTATTCTACTCTGCCGGAGACCATACGGCCACACTACCAAGAGTGTACCTCCATTAAATATAAAGAACGCAAAGATGTCGTTTCACTTTCACTTGAGCGAACTATTGAGCTAGCATGTGCGGAGCTTGAACGACATGTCATTGTTTGTGTGTACAGGCCTCCATCTGGGAATTTTACTTCATTTGAATCCATTATGGAAGAAGTATTAAGAAAAATATGTTCATCTAATAAAAAAGTGGTTGTGTGCGGGGATTTTAACATCAATATTTTAGATAATTCTCAGAACTCAGTGCGGTTTCTGAATCTTTTCAGATTATTCAATTTATATCATCTTTTTAACGAACCCACACGAGTAACTCCCACCACAGCTACTTGCTTAGATAACATATTTTGTAACTGTGATGTATCAGACAAGTCCATAATAAACTTCATAAACTCAGATCATAGTGGACAACTAGTAATGTTTGAATACAGTCATGCACCCTCTTCATGTAGCTTTGTGTGCAGGCCAATAACTGTAAACCGTAAAGAAAAATTTAAAGAAAATATTTCTAGAAAGGTACCTGCATTATCATGTCACGATGGAAATGCTAATCAGCTTTATAATATGCTTTTTAATGTGGTTGTAAAAGAATATAATCAGATTTTCACTAAAAAAACAATTAAATTAGATACTTCTAAAACTAAATTCAGTGACTGGGCCACTACAGGCATCTATAAAAGCAGAAAGAGGCTGTTTGAATTATATGATATCAAAGCCAATTCTGAAAACGCTAATTTAATTGAATATGTCAGAACATACTCAAAATTATTCAAAAAAGTATGTGCAATGGCAAAATCAAATTATTTGAAAGACAAAATAATAAAAGCCCCTAATAAAAGTAAAATCTCATGGAAGATAATAAATAAAGAGACTTGTTAAAATAAAACAAAAGACAACAAGCTGTCTCTTAAAATTGATGGCAAATCACTTGTTTCTGACTCTGAAGTAGCAGAAACATTTCAGTCTTTCTTTTCTAATATACCAGTCACAACAACCAATCAATTGAATTCCAGTCCACATCTCGCTGCTTCTCTCCTCAGGTCTCATGTTGATAAGTGCAACACGCCTTTTAGATTCAATCATGTTAATTCTAATATAATTTTAAAAACATTCAAAGAATTATATATGAAACCGACTGAGGATTTATGGGGCATCTCGGTAGATATAATCAAAAATATAATACATTCTATCGCACCCCACTTATCAATAATATTTAATAAATGTGTTGACGACGGTCAATTTCCCGATATGATGAAATACAGTAAAATAATACCGTTATTCAAGTCGGGTGAGAAAAGTGACCCGTCTAACTTCAGACCTATTTCTATACTGCCTGCTCTCAGCAAAATTTTTGAAAAAGTAATATTCACTCAGTTGTTGTCTCATTTAAACCTGAATAAAATATTGCACAGTAAGCAATTTGGATTCACAAAAGGGAAATCCACTACTGATGCTGGAGTGGCGCTTATCAAACATGTATTTGATGCGTGGGAGAAAAAGCGAGATGCTATTGGAATATTCTGTGATTTGTCTAAAGCATTCGATTGCGTCAATCATGAAACATTGCTAATGAAGTTACAGCATTACGGTGTCATAGACACCTCACTAAGTCTAATCAAATCTTACTTATCAGATAGGATTCAGAAGGTCAATGTCAATGGAACTAACTCTTCTGGCGCCCCTCTAACCATGGGTGTGCCCCAGGGCTCTATATTGGGGCCCTTGCTCTTTTTAATCTATATAAATGACCTTCCTTACTATACCAATGATCTATGTGAGATAGTGTTATTTGCTGACGATACATCCTTGATTTTTGAGGTTGATAGGCAAAAGAAAAATGTTGACGAAGTAAATAACACACTCTCTCAAGTACTACAGTGGTTTACTTATGATAACTTAGTTCTTAATTCAAAGAAAACAAAATGTGTTAAGTTCACAATGCCTAATGTAAGGCAGGTCAAAATGAATATTGTCATGAATAACGAACCTATCGAAGTCATAAACTCCACAGTTTTTCTAGGTATCACTCTGGATACAAAATTGCAATGGAGCCCTCATATTGCGGTCTTGGCAGGAAGACTTAGTTCAGCTGCATATGCAGTTAGAAAGATAAGGAATCTGACTGATATCGGGACAGCGAGACTGGTTTATTTTAGCTATTTTCATAGTCTGATGTCATATGGTCTACTACTGTGGGGATCCGGTGCTGACTTACAAGCCATCTTCATTTTGCAGAAGAGGGCCATCCGTGCCATCTACGGTCTTAGATCACGTGACTCACTCAGAGAAGTATTCAAGGAAATCAATATTTTAACCGTATCATCTCAATACATTTTTGATTGTATTATGTTTGTACGCAAGAACTTGCACCTTTACTCGCAAAAATCAGATTTTCATAGCTTTAACACGCGAAATAAACATAGGCTTGCTGTCCCAAATCTAAGACTTCATAAAATTGGAAGTTCATTTGTAGGATTGAGCATTAGAATGTTTAATAAGTTACCTCAAAATATTATTGATTTATCGGTACATAAGTTTAAGTTGCATGTAAAAAACTGCCTAATGCAGAAAGGCTACTATAAAGTAGAGGATTATTTGAATGATAAGGATTCCTGGACATGTTGATCTCTTCGCCTGTCCTCTAATGTATAATTCATTTCATAATTTTTCATTGACGATTTATCTAAACGATATTGATTATAAGCAATGTATATCATACTGTCACTGTAATCATAATTTGTATAAGAATGAAAGTTGTAATTACCATATTATTTGGAAAGAGTAACTACTGAGTTTCTTGCTGATTCTTCTCGGTAGAAATTGACGTTCCGAATCAGCGGCAGATTACATAATATTTGACATTCATAAATATTCTTTATTGAATAAAGACATTTTAGATTTTGACTGTATAAACAAACATTGATTTATATTAATTATTCAATAATTGACAAGATGCTAACCACCTACTATTGTACACCTCGTCCTGCAGTTTATAAGTCTGGATTAAGTAACTACTATTCTTTGTGACCTATGAGGGGAACCTAAGTAGTCATGCTCACTCAAATGTCTCTGAGGTGGTGGCGCTATGTGGCGGGTCATTACATTCCCTCCAATATGGTTGAGTGAAATGATGGCTGGCACGTACGTCATACTTGTGAACAGGTGCCACCTTTGGGGACTGGTCTGCTTCGGTTTACCTCATAATATTTATTTTATTATTATTTCCTTTATTTTATTTTGTGTAACAATTAAACTGTATGGCTCGGTATGATGATGACACAAAATTGTATGAAAGTTTGGCGATTAAAAAGAGTAACTGGCGAGTTTCTTGCCGGATCTTCTCGACCAGAAACAACTTTCCGAGCCGGTGGTAGAATCGCATTATGTTTATTTATTTCTTTAGTATATTTTATGTATCAACATATATATGTATTAACATGTAAATTATACATAAGTACTTATAAATAGTTTTAAGTCATTCAAATGTATGACGATTTGTAAGTGCTGTGTACAAGCCTATGCAAATAAAGAATTATTTGTTGTTGTTGTTGTACCGGATAAAAAGAAGAATAAGGTTTTATTTACTTTAGAGAGTTAAAAACGAGTATTACTGAATAGCAAATGTAAAGTTACATAGAACTTCTGTAACGTGTCCCTGGCGGTTGAACATTAAGTGAAATTCTATGAAAAACTTTTACTCAACTCTGTCAAAACTCACAACTGTAGAAATAATATATTTATCTAAACACTCATGTCATAATATTCTATTAAGATTTTTTTAGGCTGGAGGCGGACAAACGAGCAAGCGAGTCAGCTGATGGAAAGTAATCAACGCTGCCCATGAACATCCTTTTTTAAAAAAGAGTACGCTCTTGTCTTGAAAGTCCTTAAGTCGTAGCCTTCGGGAAATGCTCCTGGAGCCCAATTCTCGTGCTCGTGACATTTATTTTCATACGACAAATATCACTAAAACATAGTTTTTTTGTATGGTTTTCAGGTGATTATCATCATCATCAGCCCATTTAAGTCCCCACTGCTGGGGCACGGGCCTCCCTCAATCACATGAGGGGTAATTGCCATGCTCACCACGCTTGGCAGACGGGTTGACGAGGGTTTTGTTATAAATGCAGAGTTTTCCTTTTCTGGGTGCTGATGATCATGTCAGCAGCTTTACCTTAGTCGCCTTTTATGACACCTCGGTAAGAGTGAGGGTGGCCTATTCTACTCTGCCGGGGAACACACGGCCGTTTCAGGTGATATCCGCCATGTTTTCAAAATATCACAAGCCCGAGAATTGGGCTCCTGCAGCTAAACCGTTCCACAGAATTTGAGGTAGGTCGCAGAAAATTCTGCGACAAACGCACAGTATTAGACCGCCATCAATCGAGATGATGGGGATGGAATGGACAATCGCTTGCGTGTGGTTCGATGTACGAATTCAGCCGCAGGGAGTACATCAAACAGTTCCTCAGATCACTTCCCATGATAGATGTGGTATAGAATGCTGAGAGAAGATTTATCCCGCCGCAGTGCTAGAGGATCAAGTCGACTAGAGAGTGAAATAAAGAAATTAAAAGTAAATACATTTTGACAAGCTTTATAATATTGATAGCTTTAAAGAAAATTAAAACGTTAGGGTGTTGCATAATGATCTTTTTTTTTGCACTTTATGGAACAGCTGCTAATATACACAACTGGCAAATTTCTTAAATGACGAGATAAAAATAAAAATATAATTATTTATACTGCCAATAAATTATAAATTGAAATTAAACAATACGTGCGATACTATAAAGCAACATGCGCGTGCAATGTTCGCACAAATGATTGAATGTCTGGTGTCGTAGTTGTCCATGGACGGCGGCACTCGCTTACCATTAAGTAGTCCGTCTGCTCGTCTGCTACCTATCACATAAAAAAATGTGATTACCTACCTTTCGTCGTTTTAGCGCTATTTCTTTAGGAAAAAAATTGATTGTCAAAAATATCTGAATCTGATATTGATTTTGAGAATTTAACTCCACCGAGAACCTTAGAAAGAGCATTGGTACAGTTCGTCGATAAACGATTTTTCGGGTATGTATAGCTTGTCAAAAGTGTTCCCCTATTATTTCTTACCTAAAAGATTATCAACATGAGTGTAGAAAAAATAGTGTATAAAACTGCACAAAACTCGGTATTAAAATACTCGCGAATGTTTTTGAAAAACTCGCCAAGGCTCGTTTTTTAATAACCCTTATTAAGTAACAGTCACATAACTACTATTCATGTTCTTGCACCGATCGTCATCGATAGAGAATATAAAATCGAAGTTCATCATGGTCAAAGCGTACCTCCAGCTCCGGAAATAGCTTTAGACTTAGCCTATGAATTACACAATGATATGATAGAGTAAAATAAAAATTAATTCTATTTCTATAACTATTGTTACAAAATGAGGCCGAGACTACCCAGTAATTTGTCTAAGACACTTGTGTTGTTGGGAATTTAATAACCTAGAGTCTAATAATATCTAAATCTTAATCTAATCTCATCTCAAATCTTTGTTATTTTTCTGAGTCAAAAAGTTATTCTTCTTAAGGTTTCTGAAATTTTGGGAGAATCCACTCTATACACATTTAATTAGATTAACGACCGAAGTAGACGACCGCCGAAATTGTACATAAAAATTCTGTAATGCCTAGTAAGTTTATTTTTTTTACATTATGGCAGACAAACGAGCAGACGGCTCACCTGATGGTAAGTGAATTACCGCCGCCCATGGACATCTGCATGAGCTCTTAAGGGAGGAATAAGCTCTTTTCTTGAAGATCACCAGGTCGTATCTGTTCGGAAACACCATCGTTGGTAGTTGATTCCATAGTTTTACTACGCGAGGTAGGAAGTGGCGTGAGAAGCGCACTTGTGGTGGAGTAAAATCCATCCAAGTGATGTGAGTGAGATTTAGAATTCTGGCGTGATGTGCGATGGTGAACATTTGCAGCTGGAATAAGGCCAAACAGCTCCTTGGAACACTCCCCATTGTAGATGCGATAGAAGACACATAGCGATGCTACATCTTTACGCAATGACAAAGGATCAAGCGTAGTAAGTACCTACTAAAGTTGTGTTATTTTAGAATAAAGTATATCTACCTATCTACCGTTTTCCCAACTAGTTGAAATTAAGATGCTACTAGAGTTAACTGGTACGAAAACAATGTGTGGGTTCCAAAAGTAAGTTTACATCAAGTTAGAAACCAAGGCACCTCACGGAAATCGCAGCGTCGCGCGTCGCCTCTACGACTCATTACGTATACGACCGTATTATCTTGCTGCTTTACGACCATTTTGAGTTGCCCTGTTAGTTTCTAGCCGTAAAATATAAGTCTTCAAATAGCGTTGACGTCGTGAAATGGAATGTAGTAGGTAATTAGCATTTTCAAGTTGCAGCCTTGCCCCAGCAGACGTCCATCTGGGCAAGTGAAAAAGGTATTAAAAGTTTTGAGATGCTCATTTGCACCCATTACAGTATCCAGTTTTTTCTCTACTATTTCCTTTTAAGTGGCAAAAATGTAAAAAGAGCTTGAGAAAGAGTAGCTGGTAAGGATTTTGGAAAAGAATGATTTCAGAAATTCCATGCCTCATAGAAAACCGACGTGAAGCAGTTGTTTCAAACTGTGTTGTGTTTCGCTACGTGAGTGCCGGAAGCCCAATCCGGGGGAAAGTTTGGCAGCGCACTTGTGACTCCACTGGTGTTGCGAGTGTCTGGGGGTGACGGCAATCGCTTACCATCAGGTAATCCGTCTGCTCGTCTGCCGCCTACTGTATAAAAAAAATGCCTAGGGTTTTTTTTTTCTTTATCCATTTTCTGAAATGGTCAGAAGTCGCAGCCGTGGCAGGCCCCCCACAAGGTGGACCGACGATATGGTGAAGGTTGCGAGAATCCATTGGATGCAGGCGGCACAGGACCGATCTGTGTGGAAAACTTTGGGGGAGGCCCATTTCCAGCAGTGGACGTCTATTGGCTGAAATGAAGATGGTAATAAAATTAATTTTAAAAATGAAAAGGACACTACGAATACTGATAATGTTACTATTATATATCCACTGTACCTTAGAAATGTACTTATAAATGTATAAATTGGTGTCAGCTATGAACAAGGTGGGCCGAAGATCTGATGAAGATCGTGGGAATCCATTGGATGCGGGCGGCACAGGACCGATCTGTGTGGAGAACATTGGGGAAGGCCTATGTCCAGCAGTGGACGTCTGTTGGCTAAAATGTTGATGATGATGATGCCTAAGAGGGTAATATGATATACCTATTGGATTATTTCAATACCACGACGTATAGTCGACGACGAGAATCTCACTCGCTTAGACTTTCCGGCCCCGCGGAGAGAAGTCGCATCTCTATGTGTCTTTTACCGCCTTTACCTCGGTGAGTGCTCCGAAGAGTTGTTTGAGTTAATACCCGCTGCTAAATTTCACCACCGTACTACACGCCTAGTTTACACTAGGATTCCACCCGTGCCACCTGGATGGGTGGAGATCCACCACCGTGCGCTTTACACGTCATTTTTTGCCACGCACCTCTTCATTGTGGCGGTATTTCCGAACCGGTACGACACTGAGATCTTCAAGAAACGAACCTATACCTTCCTAAAAGGCCGGCAACGTATCTCCACTCCCTCTGGTGTTGCTGATGTCCATGGGCAGAGGTGATCGCTTACCATCAGGTGACTCACTTGTTCGTTTGCCTCCCTTTCTCATAAAAAAAGACCACCTGTATTGTAAAATTCATGTGAGCAATAACACGTTTGAGTTTGACAACCAAGCTTCTCACCACAAAAACCGCAATTGTTTCTTCTTAATTACGCTCGCAAATTCCATCTGAAATATAAAAGAAATTATTGCGTTTCAACAGAACATATTTCTGGTGTGGGAATGCTGAATTACCTTCGCACGTTCTGCCCCGCTAATTGTGATTTAATGACAGTTGCCCAGGGTATTTTTGCACGGTAAAACCCCTTTTTCGGAGGCTGAGCATAAATAAATTGCATTATACAATTCGTTAGCTCCTTTTCTCCGAAATGTGGTTGTAATGCGTTTAACACACAGTTACTTGAATAACAAAGCAATAATAGACACATAAAATCATGTGTTATATTTAGCCTGTCGCATTCCACTACTGGAAATGCCACTGAAATGAGTGCCACTATTTTATGTGATAAGTGGCTGACAAGCAGACTGATCACCTAATGGTAAGCGCCCGCAACTTGGAGTCACGAGTGTGCTGCAAACCTTTAACCCCTCTTCCCGGGACTGGGCCTCCGGTACCCTCACTCACTCGACAAAACTCAGCGCAGGAGCTGTTTCACGCCAGGTTTTTGTGAGCTGTGGCCTCCGGTTGAGCTGGCTCATATGCCAAATTATGCTACTTTGATCGATATTGAATGTTTTTCATACACCGAATCAAAACAAAAAAAAATGCATAATACTTACTGCATGAAATATTGGAACACTAGCAGTAGCCAATGATTAAAATTAACTTCAAGCAGTGAATGTATATAAGTCGATTTAAGAGTGGATTTAAGTCGTTAATATTATGTATGAAATAAAATGACATATTTTTTATTAGAGACTACAACGCATCTTTCTGAATAGAGTCAAACTTGGATAAAGGTTTAAAACAAAAATTGTAAAGTGACTGTTGCTGTTGGCTTTTTTCTTACTTCTCCCACTTTTCAACTTAGCGTGTAATTCCCGATTGCAACCTTTTACTTTGGTTCCATATGGATTTTCGATTTTGCACCATGATTCAGGATTTGGCGAGTCTGGTAACTACAATGAAGCGACCAACTGAATCATGTTGACACGTCACAAGGCGCTAATACCATCAGGTGATTTGTCTGCTAGTCAGCCACTTTTAAGATAAAAATGAACATTCAAATTGAAGTAATGAATCGTTAGGCATTTTTGTTTATGTTTCTGCCACCTAGGCAGACGGATCACCTGATGGTAAGCGATTGCCGCCCGTGGACACCCAAGATACCAGTGAAATCACAAGTGCGCTACGAACCCTTAAGCCCCCCATTCCCCCGGATTTGGCCCACGGTACCCTCTCTCACGCAGCGAAACATAGGACTGTTCTGCTTCACGCCAGTTTTCTGTGAAGCCGTGGTATCGCTCCATTCGAGCCACGGTCAATTAATTCATTTATACTTTACAAAATAAAAAAAAACATAATGACCTCCAAGCTTAGGTAACGTATCCTGCATACTAAAATATCGCAAGACCTTAACTGTCGTCAAACTCCGCACTTTTCCCGGGAAAACGATACTTTGTTTTTAAGGTTAAACAGATCCGGCTCGCAGGACCATTAAATCACAATTAGAAGTAATGCGGGTAGATGCGTGCGCGGCCGCGCGAGGCTTAGCGCACCCCGGGCCGACCAAAAGGCTTTGCCGGACTTACGCCCATGTCTTTTAATACTTATATTTTACGCCCTCGATCGTTATATACTGCCAAATATAAGGCTCATTAAAAGCCGTTTGTATGAAGAGAAATCGCGTAGTTTTGCTGGGGCTTAACTGTGTTCTTGAGGATTTGCACTTGAAAAATGTATGCGGGTTCTGCGGAGTAGTTTTGCGGCGGTTTTCGTCTTATTGTCATGTTAAATCTTTATTTCAGGGTCTTTTTACGGATCAGTGGTGCCGCCACCGGTTTTTTTATTGATCGTAACAGGAAATGACAAATTAATCAACACCTATTAAATAAATAAATACTTGTGATTTTTCGAGCTTATTTTGCACTCGCTATTCACGTCTCAATCATCTCCAGCAAGATTTTATAAAAGTAGTCACTAAAAATCCATAAAAGGGCTCTTAAGTAGTTTTCTTTAAAATCACTTCTATTCAGAGAATATTTTCTAGCTAACATTTTATATTTATTATAACTTTTCATATTTGGTTATTTATTCAGTAGGCTATTTTGTTTTTTTTTGTATAGTGAAGTACCTCAAAGATTATATTAAGATACCTACAAGACGAAATTAAAATCCATATGATTTTACTTTCGTCTTGTATAAAAATATAATTGTAATTTTGTTAGCAGTGGTTTGGTGGTGGTTTCGACTTCTTAGTCGAAAGATTTTAAATGACTGTTATTTTGACTTACTTTGACTGTGTTTTTTTATGTGATAGGTGGCAGACGAGCAGACGGATCCACTGATGGTAAGCGATTGCCGCCGCCCATGGAAACCCGGACACCAGTGGAGATACAAGTGCGCTGCCAACCTTTAAAGCCCCCTTTCCCCCGGACTGGGCCTCCGGTACCCTCACTCACGCAGGGAAACACAGCACAGTGCTGCTTCACGCCGGTTTTCTGTGAGTATGACTCCGGTCGAGCAGGCCCATTCAGGCCGAAGCGTAACTCTCCCACGGTCAATGTGGAGTGTATATAAAAATTATGTCACATGGTCAAGTCAACATCCTCAGCGGTCTATGAAGCAAACAAATTTGGTTTATACGAAATCAAAAAGTTTGGAACGAAAGGTAGACGAAGTTACGGCCAAAATTCGAAAGAGCCCAAGTAAAAAAACAAAAGTTAAGAATAAAGTGATTACAAAAATAGCCTGATTGATAAGGTAACAACGTTCCTACCAACTTTACAATGTTTCTACCTCTGTATAAATTCTCTGTTATATAAACTAATTTAACAATGTTATGCAAGCAATCTACTGATTTTACAAGAACGAAAAAAAAGCGAATGCCGAATTATGCGATTTCTACAAAGAATAATCCTTTAGACAGTGTAAGCACTTTCTACTCAACGCGAACGCCTTACAAAATAATCGACTTCACTCAATGGGTATAATGAGAGTGGACTTCGGTTGGAATTAAATCCCCCCCTTTTACCCCCAGACTCCTTTGTTCTTCATAATTCCGTTAAACCTTACAAACATTCGCGGGCGATTCATCGCGAAAATTCCATTATCGTTCATTACTAGGCAAACCGAGCAACGAGAAAAACCGAATAACGAAACGATCAATCGGGGCACACTAATTCAAAGGAACTTTTAGATATTGAAAATTTGATTGCTAAGACTTTATTCAAGCACATTAAGTATAAGTAATTTATATACACTGTTATTTTTTAGGGTTCCGTACCTCAAAAGGAAAAAACGGAACCCTTATAGGATCACTTTGTTGTCCGTCCGTCCGTCCGTCTGTCAAGACCCTTTTTCTCAGGAACGCGTGGAGGTATGAAGCTGAAATTTATATCAATTACTCAGGTCTACTGTCCCTTGAAGCTGTGCTGTGCTTGCTGCAAACTTCTAAGCCAACGCAATCAAAAGATACAGCCGATTATATCGATATTTTCATCAAATTTTCGACACTCGCAAAGGAATCAAAACCTACAGGGTACTTCCCGTAAACTCAGAATCTTGAAATTTGGCATGAAGCATTGTCATATAATGCAAATATAGGAAAAATTGCGAAAATCACATTTTTTTAGTTATATAAAATAATAAAAATATTTTAATAATATGAAATTTACTACTTTATTTCTCACGAACGAATAAGGGTATCAAATTGAAATTTATACCAAATACCTACGTCTACTGTCCCTTTAAGCTGTGAAAAAATCAAACAAAAGTTAACGCAATCAAAAGATACCGGCGGAACCCTCGGTGCGCGAGTCAGACTCGCACTTGGCCGGTTTTTTTTTATCGTTTACATCCAAAAAACCTCATAATAGCTATCGTGAATTAAGTCCATTTAGCATGTTACATCAACAAAATGAAGGAAAAAGAATCTACTGTTCCATATAGATTTTCGATTTTGTATGGAACAGTAGATTTTTTTCGTTTATTTTGTTGATCTAAAATCCTAAGTGGACGATACCTATGGCGAGTTTTTCGGGATGTTAACGATAAAAAAATAAAGGTTTATTTTATTATTCAATGGTCTCTTTGTAGTTAGTTAGTTTAACCGTGGGAGAGCCAAGCTTCAGCATGAATGGGCCGTCTCAACCGGAGTGATACCACGGCCTCACAGAAAACCAGCGTGAAGCAGCACTGTGCTGTGTTTCGCTGCGTGAGTGAGGGTACCGGAGGCCCAATCCGGGGGATGGGGGGAGTTTAAAGGTTGGCAGCGCACTTGTGACTCCACTGGCATCGCGGGTTTCTATGGGCAGCGGCAATTGCTTACCATCAGGTGATCCATCTGTTCGTCTGCCTACCTATTATATAAAAAAAAAAAGTTATTGGTATCGAGGAACTTAACTATTTATCAAAAAGGAAGTTAAAACAATACCCGACTAATACCTGTTGGTATTAGTCCGGTATTGTTTTACCGTACCGTTCTAAAAACTACGAAAACGAAAAGTCTTCGCTGAAATTATTATGAAAAAGGATTTTACATATTTTTGGTCCAAATGTGAAATTGCCGTCTAAAAAATCTGTATTCTGTTACGTCAAGATATGCCGAAAAAAATGGATAATTCTCTGAAAATGTAAGATGTTGATTTTTGAACTCAAACAAAACTAAGGATGTGATGACCCTACGCTGATGCCATAGTAATAAATATTCAGGGGACAGTCCTAATAGAATACAGAAAAAAAAACTGGTCAGCACTTGAACTACAAGGAGGATATCTTTTACCGAAAAACTTATAGTTAAACGTATTAAATTGAATCATGTTTTCGTCAGAGTGGTACAGTAAGATTATAAAGTACTTACTTTAAGTAATAGGTTCATTTTTTATTTTAAATAAATTAAATGTGCTTTATTGACAAAAATAGATGGTATAATTGATGTGTGATTTACCGGTTTTCCAAAATAGGCAGAAGGCTGTATGTAGTTTGGAATGCAGTGTTCTCCTCAAATTTAGTTAACAAGATTTGTCTTTGCAAATGCATAAGTACAAATTTTTAATTAATATGTATATATGCCCTTTTAGTGCTAAAAGTAAAGTAAAGTATCAGCCTATAGCTGTCCCACTGCAGGGCAAAGGCCTCCATCGTAGAAATCCAGTCATCGCTACTATGATGGGATTAAGCCTAATCACCACGCTTGCCAAATGCGGATTGAAGATCACAAACCCGAGAGTTCGAAAAATTTTAAACACTTTTTGCTCGACCCAGGAATCGAACCCAGGACCCCAAGTTCACGTCCCGGTACTTAAACCACTAGACCAACAGGGCTTTAGTGCTCCATTAGTTAAAATGGTGTTTTTTTCTCGTGTTATATAATTTGTAACCTGTGTAAGCACTGAGGAAATCTTTTTATTCTTATTCTTATTATTCTATATTATTCTTAAGTAAATAACACACTTAAAAATTTCATCTCGAGTTCAGGCGGGACTCGAACCCACACCTTCCACAATCCGGGTGAATGTACTACCAATTATACCACTGAACGCGTTACTAAGTCGACGAAATTTGTAAGTGCTTGATTCGACATGAGCTGTCGATAGTCTCATCAATATTGTAGGTATATTTACAATATCCAGTGGAAATATTATTACAAATATTTGACCACCAGTTAAGACCTACAATATTGATGAGACTATCGACAGCTCATGTCGAATCAAGCACTTACAAATTTCGTCGACTTAGTAACGCGTTCAGTGGTATAATTGGTAGTACATTCACCCGGATTGTGGAAGGTGTGGGTTCGAGTCCCGCCTGAACACGAGATGAAATTTTTAAGTGTGTTATTTACTTAAGAATAAATCGCAAAAGATTGCTATAAAATATCAACTATTCTATATTATTCTTATAATTCTATGAAGTACTCATAGAATTTGAAGAAGCTAGGCTGCGGCTAAGGGCCACGTTTCACCATCGCTGAGTAACGTAAGTAAACTATGCGTCGAAACATAAAGTGACTGTGTGTAGGTAGCGCTCTCAATAAACTTTAAATTATGTGAACCATTGAATTTACGCCAGTTTTCTGTGAGGCCGTGGTATCACTCCGGTCGAGCCGACCCATTCATGCCGAGGCGTGGCTCTCCCACAGTAGTTGGGATGGGACGGTAGTAGGTAGTTGGGATTTCCTAACCTTGATTGGCTAAGATTGGCTTTACCAGATCAAGGGCGGCCGCCCTCTTCTTTTCTTGCCCTCTGGCATTGCCAGTGCCCTCTGAACCGCATGCTCGCTGTCTCTTATCTTAGGCGTATTTCGGCGAGCTTATCCTGGACATGAGTGACTTTGAAACTACTTCGGACGTATTCGTTTGGAATTTTGTCTAGTTTAGTGACTTCACTCGACCACTTGAGCTTCTTGATTTCAGTCACGTTATTAGTGTTAATTAGAAATGAATAAATAATTAGCACTTTACTCACGGTTAGTAAATGAGGATCTAAATATTATATCTTTCCGTATGATGTATTTGTACTTAATATAAATGTGGTTGGTATGAAATTACATGCTTTATTGAATTTAGAATACTTTTGAAATTCAAAATTTTATTGCTGGCTCGGAATATACCTATATACTGAGAAAGCACGAGCAATAATCTAACCTTACCTACTCTTTTCAAATAAAAATTTAGAAAATGTTACCCACCAATAACATTTTATCCAAACCAACGTCATGGGGGTTAAAATACAAGAAAAGAGGCTGATCTACCTCTTGTATTTTTACCCTTGCGCCTTTGCTTGGGTCGTTTTGACGGGGGCAGTAATGCGTGCCCACATATTTTTGTAGTTAATAGAAAAAAAAACTTGCTTTAAGTCCCAAAATTTGTTATTTAAGAAGTATTAAAATAGTTATTTACGGGATTTCTACCATGTACCTTATTTTTGAGTTTCCAATATTTCGTTGCAAGCGCCGTGGTCACGCAGCAACTTTACTCACTCTCACTATTTTCTCGCATCTGTACAGTGCACAATGGTACTGCAGGTGCTCATAGTAAAAAACTGCGAAGGACATTAGACCGTTTTGTCTGCCAGTAAAATCTTATCTGAAAAAACTTCATTTACTCCGTGACCATCGCACTTGCAACAGGACCGAAATATCGGAAGCTCAAAAATAAGGTACGTGGTAGTAACTCGTAATACTATATTTAAAAAGTATTCTAATATTGGAAATCACGTTTTCATCGAACACTTTTTATATGCCATGAATATTTATAAAGGAAGGGTTTTGAATGAAAAAATTAACCGTTACTTTATGTAACTGTGCGTTCATTTTTACTCATTCTCATCTGAAAAAACTTCATTTACTCCGTGACCATCGCACTTGCAACAGGACCGAAATATCGGAAGCTCAAAAATAAGGTACGTGGTAGTAACTCGTAATACTATATTTAAAAAGTATTCTAATATTGGAAATCACGTTTTCATCGAACACTTTTTATATGCCATGAATATTTATAAAGGAAGGGTTTTGAATGAAAAAATTAACCGTTACTTTATGTAACTGTGCGTTCATTTTTACTCATTCTTAATTTTTATTGACCCTTATTTTGATACGCAGAAAGACTACCGATACTAAAGTTAATGAACATTAGCTTAAATGACACAGTAATCATTTTAAAATTCCGAACAATAAACGATAAGGGAATGACGGTTTATATTTGTATACTTTATTTATTATTATTTACGAGTATAGTTTTCTGGTTTCCGCGATCTCGTAACCTCTTTTCGCTGCATAAATTATCGTTTATGTATGTCAAAAAGGTTAACTAGTAGAGAATGCCTCTTGGCATTAATTTCACCTATCGTATAAAAATTTTGTGCAATAAAGTAAAAAAATATTTAAACAAAATTTAGTGCAACTGTGATGAAAGAAAGAAAGGAAACTATTTATTTAGTGACACAAAAATAAATTAACAAAATTCACAAAACCTTATACATTTTTATATAGAAGTTTGGTACAATTAAAGGAGATAAAAACTAAGAAAACCATGTGTCACCAAAAAGGATATGCCGAAGGGACGCTTCGACGGTGGTGTTCCGTGATGTGTGTATCTGCCACAAATGATAATATAAAATCCTATGTAATAAAACTTACATCGGAAAACTCCAAAAAGTTGAATTTCACTTCAAGCTTAGTACTCAAAGTCATCAGCACTTCGCAGCATCTGGCACCCTCACTTTCGAAACCGAAGTGACAAACAAAATGAAATGTGTTGTTGGTACGTGTTCCGAACGAGAATGGCCAGACTCACCTTGATCCCGGTTCGGGCGATCCCGTGAGAATTTCCGAAATCCCCTTCGCAATGGCTGTCTACGTCATTTTCGGAAACCTCGGTGCAGAATTTCAATTGTGAGACTCAGGTATTTGAGGCGAGCCTTGGCATTTCTGACAGAACATCCGAATAACTGGGCACAAAGTTTGTGGTATTTTAACCGGCATAGTTTTGTTTGTCTTTCCAGTAAATTATTATTATGCTTAGTTCTGCGGGGTTAGTAGAACCAGTCGTGTCGGCTGATGCAATTCAAAGGATTTAAATTAGTGAATAGTGGTTTTTAGTACCTATACAAAAATTTGATCGTGGGAGAGCCACCTTTCGGCATGAATTCCGGCCCTTGACCGGATTGTGTGTTGCGGGCGTCCATGGGCGGTGGCAATGACTTAGCATCAGGTGATCCGTGTACTCATCTGCCACCTATAAGATAATAAACATTAAAAATAAATTTGTTATTTTGTGCACTACCGCGAAGTAATATTCAATCGTTTATAATTTGGGAATTCATTAAATTGTGTTGATTTTAACGCTGCTATTATGTGTTCAGTGAGTTGTCACGTGGGCAATTTGCTTTGGCAGAATCGATAAAACACTAAACACCAGCGTTTTATGGAGTGACTCTGACTGAGAAAGTTGACTCCTCAAATGAAGCCAAGAATCATGGTCCAACCCACTGTTACAGTTGACTTGAGTTACTTTTATCAATAATTACACTTGACATTAATATCATCCAGCCGATTACGGCTTCAGCGGCCAATCTCAACGATCAGACACGTACGCAGGATATATTATAATGCACAAATATGTGCGCAAAGACAAGTGCACTATCTATTCCTTTACTCTCAAAATTTGATGGTACACCAGATTCACACGATCGAAGAGAGAACGGTCGCAGGACCAACGGCTTGACGTGCTTTGATACAATACACCGCAATCTTCCAGACTCCGGGCTGACACTAAAAACTTTTTTGGCCGGACCTAGGGATCGAACCCTGGGAATCTAGCACAGCCGTCGTCTTGAAGTGCGACCCACTAACCACTGCCCCACAGAGGCAGTCAATTTGACATTGGCGGGTAGTTTGCTTGCCATAACAGAGACCGACACGGTTCTGTTAGTCTCTCCAGCAAATTATTTTTGTCTGCTTTAGGCTACATAGTATATTTTCTACATGTTCCCTTTTTTTTGACATCCTGTATCTATTGACAATAAAGCTGAAAACTCAAATTTTAATAAAGCAAATATTATATTTTATTAACAATTCCTAGACGCGGGATTTAACTAAC
Organism: Marasmia exigua; assembly: GCA_019059595.1. Classification (NCBI taxonomy): domain Eukaryota; kingdom Metazoa; phylum Arthropoda; class Insecta; order Lepidoptera; family Crambidae; genus Marasmia; species Marasmia exigua. The sequence continues at coordinate 5,122,119 of CM032473.1, read as the reverse complement.
ACAGAACTATAACAAAACTTAGGTACAACATCACTTACCATCGCCATACCAGGCGAGGTCGCAGTAAAATGTCTGGCTATTCGAAAAATAAACCTGTAATACTTATAGATAATTTTACTAAGGGAGAATCAAAAAGAAAAAAGCCTAAAACGGTTTTGCCACTAAATTGAAACACTTTCTTTGAATAAAAGAAACCCAAAACAAATTCTATACGCAAAAATGTTTATCCTAAACGAGCTTACAGTATTATCTTAAATTAGATAAGCCTTAGCACTTTAAAGCAAAGATGGGTCACAAAGTTAAAAGTCATGTTACTTAAAAGGGGTTCCTTGGGGTCGAAAAGCTTTGAGAAAGGAAAGAGGATTGCCTTTGCACACCTGTCGCCACTTTGATATAAGTATAAAACGAAGGCTCCCGACTTATTTAGAAACACACAGAAAATAAGGAAAAGGACGAGAAGGTGATTTTTAAAATTTGAAATTTGGAACAGAGATAATTTACATTAATGAAGGAAAAATAGTAGGAGTATGTAATACGAGTTTTCCTGTCGTATTAGCTATTTATTCTTCCTTTTTTAGATTAATTACTAACTAGGTAGGTACAGCATCAAAATTATCCTAGCCTTTAAACCTACCAAAAAAATTGTGTTAGTGAGAGAGCCATGCTTCCTCATGAATGGGCTGGCTCAACCGGAGTGATACCACGGTCTCAAAGAAAACCGGCGTGAAGAAGTAGGGGAAGTACGTCCAAAATGACGTATATGGACAAAACGACACATTAGTGTTATTTAAAAAATTGTGTGGTTTAAACTGTCAAAAATTGGTCAATGAAGAAGCACCTACAGCGAAAATATACCATAGGATTTCTGAGACGGACGCCATGTTGACATTTGTGTTTCGTAGTTGGAAAGAAATTTATCATTGGTCGGTTGTTTTTTGTTTTTCGGTAAATTTTCTTTTGTTATTTTACTGTTTTATATTTTATATTTCTAAGCATTTGGTTTTTGATGTGATCGCGTAGAATTTAAAACATTATTCTCACTGCAACAAGATTATTCTTTGATTTGTAATATTTTTGTAGCGTATGTACAAAAGGACATACAACCACTATGGACAAAACGACATATTTCTTTGGCCGTAGAGATGGTGGTAATAAAAATAATTATTAAGTAAATCTACATAAATCTTTTTAATTAAAGACAGAATGGACATAGCCATGGAATCATAAGAGGACAATAATTAGCAATCGGCAATCATGGAGCCAGAAGCGATGAAAAAAGCTATTGAAGCTGCAAAAGAGAAAAAAATGGGTTGGCTTCTGACTTTGACTTTCGAGTTGCCTGAAAAGAGTGGATTCACGCACAGTTTTAATAAAAATAAGGGTAAAGCTGGCCAGGAGTGGCTAGATGGACTTTGGTTGTGTATTTCATTTAGTCCATACGACCCACGTCGTTTTGTCCATACGGTATGGACAAAATGGATTTTTCTTTGACTTCACTTAATACTAAATATTTTTTCTGACAAAACCTATATGATTTTTTATAACCAATTAATATAAGCAAAGTTGTAAGAAAAAAAAATGTTCCTATTATGAATAATATTGAAGTTGTCGATGATTAATAAAACACCATGTCATTTTGGACGTACTTACCCTACAATGCTGTGTTTCGCTGCGTGAGTAAGGGTTTCGGAGCCCCAATCCGGGGAAAGGGGGGTCTACCACCTATGATATAAAAAAATATATCTGAGCAATGACAAAAGTTACTTTTGGCACAATATCTTAAGATATTTCATTATTTTCATTAGTTTTCATTTATCGAACAACAATTTAAAATGCACCTTAGCGTATGCTGACATACAGTTGTTTTTTGTCAAATGTTCGGTTATTTTTGATAATTTTGAAGTAAATTTCATTTTGGTACTGTCTGTATCTATTATATTGGCATCTATTCTTGACAGCCTTCAGTCAAAACAAAATAAATTAGGAATTAGGTAGATACTAAGGTAGTATCAATTTGAAGAGGGTAGGGTAGTCTAGACATTAAGTTAGGACAGGTAAGGTAATAAATATTATGATAATGTATAGGAGTTACCTTCCAACAAATTCTTTACAGCCTAAGAGCTAGCCACGTAAATAGATATGCTATTTACGTGACAGGTATATTCAGGTTCGAAACTATATTTCAGTTGTCTTGTGGTCCTCCAGGGCCTTTAAGTTTTTTTGGGTTCTGTACATCAAAAGGAAAAAACGGAACCCTCATAAGATCAATTCATTATCAAAATTAAAATAAAAAGCTTTACAAAATCAACAGAATTTAAAGTTAAAAATCCCTGACTTATTCAAAATCTGAAACCAATCAATCAACCAAGTACAACGATAAAAAAGTTAAAGCTTCTATTCAATTAAAATCTGCTGAATTCCACACTCGCCAGAAACCAAATCGTCTCAAGACCTTGTTTAAGACCATACAAATTACTAATTAACATGCTTAATTTAAAAGCCTACGAGGATAAAAGTATGTAACTGCTTAAATAAATTTACCAACGATTTTAATTTAAATCAATGTCAAAAGTGTTTGATTTTCAATTAATTTAACGAACTCCAGAAACATGCCTATTTGCTGAAAATTAGAATGAAGTAAGTGGTTTTTCTTTGCTCCATACAAGATTTTATGGGACCCGTAAATAAACTTCAATTTCCTTTATTTTGATAAAATTAGCTATTATTAGCTAAATAAACTTTTAACTAGATTTTTAAAATATTAAATTGAAAATCAAATACTTCTGATATCGATTTACATTAAAATTATCACTAAAGCACATATACTTTTATATTTGTAGGCCTTTTATGATAGGCATGTTTGTATGAAAATTAGGTCCTAGTCGATTTGATTGCTCGGGAATGCACAATAACTTAGAAACAAAACGTAACGCGAAGAGCAGCCTCTTTTGCTCGGCATTCCATTTTCTGGTCGTATTTTGGAGGCTGTTTTATATCGACCATCAACCCTTTTGACAATTTATCGGGACATCACATTTTCATACAGGCACAGGCGTCCGGGCTCATACATATTCAAAGAACTGTACAAAGCAACACGCGCCGCGGTAACGTGTTAGAATTACAAAAAAGTATCCGAATACGCCAACTGATAAACAATCTTTATCATGATAACCTCGTTGTGCCGAAGTATTAAAATATACGGCTGTATAAATCAGTTTTGGCCAACTATAACACAAACACGACGCAATTTGTGGGGTGCTTGTATTTGAAATATCTACTTGATGTAAGTGACATTAGCATAAAGAAAAAGTATGGCATGCTTAATATTTCCTAGATTAGCGGAGTAGGAAATGCACAATGTACACCTACACTTTTTACTATCTTATCCTCGTACAACATATGGTTTAGTTTTTGCTTTTCCTGGGCAAAAAACTGGACACAATTTAAATTTATTGACACTAAAAAGTGTCAAATAAAAAAAAATACAAAAAAGAATCACCTGCAAAAAATACAAGCTAAAACTGAGAAATCAGGTTACTTTTTTTCATTATGCCTAACTGATCACTCACTTTACCTTAACGCGGACCAACTTTTTAAAATATACTGAGTCTTGAGTAGTCGTATTAAAATTTGTATAGCAAATAAAAAATGCTATTCAATTTCGACCAAAAACATACATTAGGAATGAACAGGTCAGTACTAACTTTTTCAATAAGGCAAATTGTTGACAAAACATTGACTCGTATAATCTAATTTTACGCTTCGTAATAACTCAACTAAATTGCTTGTCTAATAAAGCATTACATACAAGCTCCATTAAAGTCTATAATTGCAATTTTCTCAACTTTTAATGGATGCTTATAAATGATTGATAGCGCTTTCCCTGCCGTTCGTAGACTTTTTGTTGCTAAATGTACCAAATTACCAAATATGAACAAGAAAATTTATTCTTGGTATATTTAAAAACACTGTTACGTCAGTGCTTACTGAAGGCAGTAAATACTTACATCCTATTCCATCCAAGGTTCTGCTTTTAAACTGGTATTCGTGGAAGTTGTCTTGCCGTGAAGACTCCGGTTAGGTAAGCGGCGATGCTGCTACTCGTATCTATTAGAATTCTGACCCTATGTCGAATCCACACGCGTGGCAAACAGACCGTTAAACCAAGCATAGATAACTAACACAGGTGTGTGTAGGTGTTTGCTGTTTGTCAGTGTTTGGCAAGCATGTTTATGCCGGTTTGTGCTTGCTGTTTGGTATCGGTGTTCGGTATGTGCTTTCCTGTATGTGGCAAACAATAAGCGTGTGGACTTGGTATTAGAAGGAATATTAGCAATATAACGAACAAAGCTGGGGATAGAAGTATGTGACAAAGCATGAAGCAGGCTTACGTTCAATATTAAGCTGACACATACCACACCATACCATACTACACATAAACGTTAGCAATCTTCTTTTTTTATGATAACTATAGGGGGCAGACGAGCAGACGTATAACCTGATGGTAAGCGATTATCGCCGCTCATGGTCACCTGTCAAGTCAATAGAGTTCATTTCTTCTAATCAAAAATAATAAAAAATAAGCAATTATATACGCACTCAAAATAATATTAATCAAGTTCTGTAATAAATACACGCAGATATGCGAACATCAAAAATAATTCTCATTTTGTGACGAAAATTATATTTTGAAGTTGCAACGCGTCTCATAAAAAATAAAGAAACTTTTAACAGAAAACCGCAGTAAAATTCGAATTCGCTGTTCAAAGTTGAGACAGAGTTTCCAGCAACCGAGAGGCGTCCATTAAACGTTGAGAAAACTGCTATAGACTTTTATAGCGCTCTCAGAACGTCATTGTCGGCGCTGGAAATCGTATATTTAGCAACTTTGTGGAGTTATTGCGACGCGTCAAATGAGCCTGTAGATTTACTAAATAGGTGTTGTGACAGCTACTTAAACTTTCAAGGTAGGTACTTGGGAAATAAGAACAAGAATAAGAAACGCTTGCTTGAATATCACAGCGCGTAGTGAGAACATATATTACGTCTTATAATATGGTTAGAACAAGTCTGTATTTTGGATAGAAAATGGAACTTTATTGCTGCAGTCATTTTCGATTTCACAGTCATTACACATCGTAAATTATAACATCGAATTGTTCAAGAGAGAATAAGAAATCTACACTAGATTTCGCCCGCGGTGTTACTAGTGTCGTAAACGTCTTTGGTCATCCCACAGGAACCTGTACATTTTTGTAATAAAAAGTATTATACATCGGTCCCCTGATTTTAAAATAATCGGCCTAAATGGGTTCAACAGTTCTTGATTTATAGATAACTAGCTTTTGCCCGCGACTTCGTCTGCGTGTAATTCGAATAAAAGCAAGGTCTTTATATATCTTTATAAATTATAGCCTATGTGTTATTCTGATCTATAAGCTACATTACTGTAAAGTTTCATTAAAATCCGTTTAGTAGTTTTTGCGTGAAAGAGGAACGGAAGTAAGGATATAACTAGCATGACTTTTTTTAAAATTTTTGTCGTACATATGATTTCATTTCTTCTAATAGCTTTTCCTGACAACTTCCGGTAACTCATCCAATGCAATGAAACTAATAAATTAGTATTTCCTATTTGTGTTATTTTAATATTGTAATTTTCAATTCTCAATCCCCCTCATGTGATTGAGAGAGGCCCGTGCCCCAGCAGTGGGGACTGCTAAAAAATTAGAACCCTTAAATTTTAAAAAACTTGAAAAAAAAAATTCTGCGGAAAAAAACCGCCTTCAATAAATTGCTGTCTTGTAATTTAATACAACATTTAAATATTCAACAGAGATTAGGCGCCGACTTCGGTAAAACCTTTTCTCGTATGTACTGTTATAAAATGTTACCTATTTAAAGTGTATAAAGTGATTAAAATATTATTTTATACTTTTCAGTTCGTGGTTACTGAAGGCGGTTTATTTTCGCTGAATTTTTTTGTGTGAAAGAGCAACAAACAATTTTATTATACATCCTTACTTGCGTTTATAAAATTGTTAGGAAATTGATTGATTGAAGACAAATTTCAGAGATAATGTAGACAACATACCATTGAGTCTATGGTATATCATCCATGACAGAGACCATTAAAAAAATAGTGATACTATGTAAGAGTTAATCATAATAATATGTAAAAATGTCTTTCTTTTCAATCTTTTTTTGTGTAATAGGTGGCAGACGAGCAGACGGATTACCTAATGGTAAGCAATTGCCGCCGCCCATAGACATCCGCGACACCAATGGAGTCACATGCGCTGTCAACCTTTAAACCTCCTTTCCCCCCGGATTGGTCCTCCGGTATCCTCACTCACGCAGCGAAACACAACATTGTGCTGAGTCAATCTTTTAAGATCATTCATGTTATCAATTAATTAGTGAGATGTTGTATTAATATATTAGATATCATTATTATTTATTATCTATCACAGTGAATCTTGCATCACGTTTTCTAGTTGGTTCATTAAACTGTAACCTTTTTGATTTGAAATTATTCTAAAAAGCCGAGTTGTTCAAATGTTCTTAGCGTAAGGACATTTATTAAATATGTTCTCCTTATTTATTTCGCAAAAGTTCTGAAGTAATTGATGGAAAAGTAAAGCGCACAGGGACTCGCAGTCAGTGAGCCGAGATTAATGGACAAGGGCGAAATAAAAGACATGACTTCTGAGGGAGCTTCCATTTACTCCATTTGAACCGTAACTTTGAAAACAAACAGACATTTGCGAGAGAGACAGAAGTGTTTGCGGCGGCAGCACGGCCAAGATATTTTTTATTTGTAAGGTACACAAAGTATTCAGGGGTACCTAAGTATTACGACACAAAGAGAAAGCATTTTTCCCGCGGTTTCAAAGTTTTTCACCCGATCTACGCACAATGCCAGTAACGCAATCATCACATCATAGCCTATCAAAGTCTCAAATTTTGAGGCATAAGACCATCCTCTCGTAGAGGACAAATGGCCATCGTGAAGTCATAAACAGATAAAAGATAATAATAGTGGGAGAGCCACGCTTCGGCATGCATGGGCCGGCTGGAACGGAGTGATATCACGGCCACAGAAAACCGGCGTAAAGCAGCACTGTCCTGTGTTTCACTGCGTTAGTGAGGGTACCGGAGGCCCGATCCATGGGAAAGGTTGGCAGCGCACTTGTGACTCCACTGTCCATGGGTAGCGGCAGTCGCTTACTATCAGGTGATCCGTCTGCACGTCTGCCACCTATCACGAACAAAAAAAAAGAAAGATGGTAAACGCGTATATCTGTCACCACTCATGTCTGTTTCTCTCTCAATTCTCTTTTGATTTGTCGGGCGTTGAAAATAAAGCGCCGAAGAAACTGAAAACAAACATTTATATGTTCTTTGTTTTTTAACTGTAACAACTAAATTGTTAAATTATTTTAAGTACATAAACTTAATTAATTTTGAATCGGCATTGGCGCCCAAGCTACGCCGAAGCCCTGCCGCGCGTTGAGCTTTACGTAATTAATTAATATACATATTTGTCGCCGATTCTATCGAATTAAGTATCCTTACGCGACGATACGACGGACGATAGGTGGACAAAAGTTCTAACCGAATGGCAGTCAAATTTAATATAGGGCGACGTCCTGTGGAAGGAGAAACTAGGTTGGTCCGATGTTGAAGGTGGCAGGATAGCAGTGGATGAGGTTAATGGATGACCGAGAGAAGTGACGAAATAAAGGAAGGCGAAAAGAAGGATCAGCAGTGGGTGGATGTGGAACCTAAATCAGATTTAAAATTAAGTTATTGAGATTATTGTTAATACGGTATATGACATTTTTTTTTATGTTTGCAATCAAAAGACCTCTCAATGATAGAAACATCGTTGAAAGAATCACTTGATTCTCATTTAAACTACCTGAGATATCACAACTTTAAAATCACATTATTTTGGGCAAACCCAAAACGCTCCATACAAATGGCTACTAAGATGTGACGTCACACGACAGTATTTTGTATGCATTTCATTTGAATTTTGTATGGTAGCTATATCAAATGTTTCGTTTATGTCAATGGTTCTATTATAATAGTTGGTGTAAATTGTATGGATTATTCAATGGTATAATTATTTTTTAATAATTTCATACTTTTAAAATGGACTTGCCCATGAATCTTTGAATGACCATAAAACCGGCTAGACGTTATATTTTTAATTGAGAATTTTGCCATTGGCACATATTGACCTATATTTTGATAAAATATTTATATTTTGTAAAATCTTGAGCTTAGTCATATACCCCATTGCGTTTTGTTTAGTGTCTGCTCTGGTTCTTTTTTGTTTTCCTTTGTGAACCTTACGTCACTTAAGGTGACGGGTAGGGCACACTATAATGCCAATCGATTTTAATTGTTAGCTACTAAACCGGATCTATTTTAAACAATTACAACCTCTCGGCAAACACTTATACTATTTATTAAATACCATGCATAAATGTTGGGTTCGTTTTTGTACGCGAAAAATTGATTCACACCAAAAGTGGCCGCTTTTGGCGTGAATCAATTTTTCGCGTACGCGTTGGACCCAACATTTTTGCATGGTTAGCCGTGTGGTCCCCGGCAGAGTAGAATAGGCCACCCTCACTCTTACCGAGGTGTCGTAAAAGGCGACTAAGGTAAAGCTGCTGGCATGATCATCAGCACCCAGAGAAGGAAAACTCTGCATTTATATCAAAACCCTCGCCAACCCGTCTGCCAAGCGTGGTGAGTATGGCAATTACCCCTCACGTGACTGAGGGAGGCCCGTGCCCCAGCAGTGGGGACTTAAATGGGCTGATGATGATGATGATGATGAGAGGTTGTAACCCCGGAATTGTTTAAAATAGATCCGGTTTTGTAGCTAAAAATTAAAATCAATTGGCGTCGCTAGTGTGCCCTACCCGTCACCTTAAGGTCCAACCTGAAAACCAGCGCCGTAGCAACCACACCCGTTGATGCAGCACACGTGTCAGTAGTGTTGGTTTAAACCTTATTGACTGATACATATTTTTTTATTGATTTCCGTATTTTGGGTTAATATGTATACTGGTCCTTTATTATATTCACAGTCTTTATCTATTGGTAGTTTAACTTACATACTAAAATAAGAACAAACCTTATAATTTAATTCTTTTCCGTTTTTAGGGTTCCGTACCTCAAAAGGAAAAAACGGAACCCTTATAGGATCACTTTGTTGTCCGTCTGTCCGTCCGTCTGTCAAGACCCTTTTTCTCAGGAACGCATGGAGGTATGAAGCTGAAATTTATATCAATTACTCAAGTCTACTGTCCCTTGAAGCTGTGAAAAAATCAAACTTCTAAGCCAACACAATCAAAAGATACAGCCGTTTATGCCGCAAATTTTCGACACTTGCAAGGGAATCAAAACCTACAGGGTGCTTCCCGTGAACTCAGAATCTTGAAATTTGGTACGAAGCAACGTCTTATAGCATAGATAAAGGAAAAATTACGAAAACCATAAATGTTTAGTTACATCACATAATATATATTTTTTTAATAATTTTAAACTTACTACCCATTTCCTCATAAACGCGTAAAGGTATTAAATTGAAATTCATACCAAATACTCAGGTCTATAATACCTTTAAGCTGTAACAAAATCAAACTTCTATGTCAACGCAATCAAAAGAAACAGCAATTTAAGCTGCATATTTTGAAACTCGCAAATACTCGCAAGGGAATCAAAACCTAAAGGGTACTTCCAGTCGACCTAGAATCTTGAAATTTGGCATGAAGCAACGTTTTATAGCACACATAAAGGGAAAATTCTGAAAACCTTAAATTTTTAGTTATAATACAAAATATATATTTTTTAATAAATATAAACTTATTACTTTTTTCCTCATGAACGCGTAGAGCTATCAAGTTAAAATTCATATCAAATACTTAGATCTAATTGCCTTTAGCCCGTGAAAAAAAAAAATTCTAAGTCAACGCAAAAACTCTTAAATTTATGCTCCTCCATCTTTCCCCATTGTAATGTTATGAATTTCATTTTGCAATAAAAATACCATAGTTATGACTTGATTGTCGTAATGAACGAATTTTGTAAACCTTGCAGGTTTGTACGGAACCCTCGGTGCGCGAGTCCGACTCGCACTTGGCCGGTTTTTTTTGGAGGTTCCATTACTTATACAACCCGTGCGGATAAAGAATGGGATCAGAAATGGCGGCGCATCTATTCGCTTCTCGCTCGCACGCTAGACGCTTTGCGTCTATACTCGCACCCCACGAGTGCGAGTATAGACGCAAATAGTGTGCGAGCGAGAAATGAATAGATGCGCCGCCATTTCTGATCCCATTCTTTATCCGCACAGGTTGTAGATGAAATATGAATGAAGACGTACCTACGTAGAGCTAAAGCAATATGTGTTCTCTCTTTCTATACGCTGTGTCGGGTGCCACCGACTTGCTCGCCGATGAAACACTACGCTGAAGATATGAATTGAATGAGATTAAGCTAGATATACGTTGAACTAGCTCTTTTTACCAACTCACTACTTAACACAAAACTGGAAAACCGGGAGGTAAAACCTTAGCTTCCTTATTACAAAGCGAACTAAGGATAGTCCCGGAACAAAATTGCGTCTATACTCGCACTCGTGGGGTGCGAGTATAGACGCAAATAGTGTGCGAGCGAGAAGTGAATAGATGCGCCGCCATTTCTGATCCCATTCTTTATCCGCACGGGTTGTACAATTTATCAAATTAACACGCTTATTTAGAAGTACAGAGTTTGGGCGCGAATGAATAGATTATTTAAAATTGTATTTCTATCAAAATAAGGCGTTTATTTATAATTAAAATTTTTGAACGCGAACGAAACTAATTATTTGTTTGCCTATGTTCGTTACCTAGTGACATTTTTAGTAATTGAATTAGTCTATGAGTTGAGATTTGAGATTTAAATGACTCAAGAGCATTATTCGATTAAGCATAAGAAGAAATGAATATGATACAAAATAGGTGCTAAACAAACAAATAATTTGTAATATAACTGATTTTCTCGGTAACTAGTTAAGAAAGGTTTATAATTTTCTTTGACATGCCATCTGTGTTTAAAATGGAGCGCAGACAGTTTCGCCGAAATCGGTTTTATTAAAACTTTGTCATAATTACTATCTTTGATATACTTACTTTACTTTTGATGTTTTACGTTATGCTCCTCCATATCTTTTCGAACGATCATTTCAATCCTATACCTATGCTGCTTCAAGGAATACGCGATACTGTGTTTCTGGCAAATAAAAAGTTTTTTTATTTATTTTTTAGATTCCCATTTCTGTGTGATACTCTACTAAGGACTCATACTTTTGGAGTAAAGTTGATGTCTGATTTAAACATGTTTTTGGCTCCCAATATCGTCAGTGAAGTTCTAACACCACGTAAGTAATTTTTTGGCGGTTTTGACAATTTGATGTCATTCGCTAGAGAATCGATAGACACGTCATTTCGCCCAATCAGAATCGAGATACGACCAATAAAAACCTTTAAAATTACGAAAAAGTAACAGCACGGAAGCCATTAAATGACCTACGCTTTGATGACTACGTACGTCACATTTTAGTTTTTTATTTTTTTACTAATTTGCTAGTGGCGGTTATGACATTTTGATGCCATGCGTTCGAGACTTGAAAGACGGATTGTTTTTATGAATCAGAAAAAGTTGCGGCCATCAAGCACCTTTTAAATGTTGAAAAGGTAACAGAACGGAAGTCAACAATTGAATTCTAATGGAAATAGCACGTAAGTCTCCAATCAATTTTTTGGCTTTCCTGAAAAGTTGCCTAAAATGACTTACGTGGTGTTAGAACTTCACTGAAAATATGCAAAAAACATCTTATTTCATGATTTCATTCAAATCGAATGATAAGCCAATGCGGTAACCGAACTTCAGAAAAAGGAACATCAGACCCAACAAAAGAGTTACGATAAGCAATAAATTCATTTTATGTTTAAAATGTACAAGCCTGAAGCACGCAACTGTATCTTCAGGCGACCCTTGACGCGAGGTTTATAGCAGAGGGTCAATAGCGACGGTCAGCCGGTGCCGGTCCCTAAGTGCACAATCATGTATCGGTTGCCAAATCCTCAGGGGCTATAGCCGATATACGGGTCCCCCATGATTCAGTGCATCCACAAAAGCGCGCAGTTTTAATTTTATTTTGTATCCGCCCCTTCTCCAATTTATTGACTATATCGGACGTTTATTCTGTGCGGAATGTGTATTTGATACCAGTTTTTGGAACGGCGGAACACTGCATGCTTTATACCGGCTAGAGAAGCTGTTCTGAAAACAATTGAGCTTTAACTAGTTTTTTGTTGAGTTGGGACTATAGTAAAATAATAGTATATCTTTCACAAGAACCAAAGTAATTACATAAAAAGAACTCGTAATTTACATACTGAACTTAGGTTAAGATACATGTCCAAAAGATGTAGTGATTGATGGTGCCTGTGATAGTATACTTGTATTACAGGTTACCAGATATCCGCTCTTAAAAGGCCCCTGATATTAAGCTGTAATTGCCAATATTACAAATTGGTCAGATTAAGGTAGCTCAATCTAGTAAAAATAAGTTTTAAAAAAGGAGGAGTTTCTATCTTTGATTTTAATAAAATATCATGAAGAGCTTTCTTCGTCATTATTTTAGTAAATAGATATTGAAAATTCCTTTTCTTAAGTGCATATTATATATTATATGCACTTAAAAAAAGGAATAACTTGAGTGTTCAGTCGGGATCTGATATTGAATTACAGTTGGAAAATCTATGATATCTTCTGAGGAATCTATGCGGCATCAATGATATAGATATATTTAAATGTTAAGTTTCAGAAAGTATATTTGCTGCTGATTTTAATGATCAAAACCATAAACGGCTCATGATGAGACTCAATATCTGAAAGTAAATCAACGCAACCAGGAATGGCACGATAAAACTCGCAACTTTAAGAGTGTGTACCATTTTTATTTTATTTAGAACAATAAATGTTACCAAAAAGAACTTTGGCAAAGTCTAACAAAGCTGCCTCCAGCTATTGCGTGAATAAACGAGCCCATATAGGAACTTGTACATCGTATTTGTCTTCCGCCTACGTTGTTGGCCGGGTCTGACCGCTTCATTATTCATTATTCAACCTCCAATTGGGACTTCAAGCCTTTAGTGTCAGAATATACTTTAAGCATAATGATAACACTTATAATAGTGGGTATGTACCATAGAGTAACTTATATATACTGAGATAAAGGCATCAGTCGGCTAGCCAGTGCAAGTGCTATTTACAGGATAACAACCAATACTCAACGGCATTAGCCGTGTGGTCCCCGGCAGAGTAGAATAGGCCACCCTCACTCTTACTGAGGTGTCGTAAAAGGCGACTAAGGTAAAGCTGCTGGCATGATCATCAGCACCCAGAGAAGGAAAACTCTGCATTTATATCAAAACCCTCGCCAACCCGTCTGCCAAGCGTGGTGAGTATGGCAACTACACCTCATGTAATTGAGGGAGGCCCGTGCCCCAGCAGTGGGGACTTAATGGGCTGACGACGACGACGACGACTCAACGGCTATGTAGCAACGGCCACTTTCGAGAATTAGTCAGGGAGACCTTTACAGGGACAGGGAGGAATTTTATTTGCTATAATATATATAGACATGAGACGTATTTACTAGAACAGATCCACGCACTAGGTATTTTACAGTACTAAGCAGCACGGCACCTATTCTAATTTTTTAAAATACTTGATCTACCTAGCATTTTGTAAATTACAAGATTTCCGACCCAACAAAGTGATAGAGGTTATTATTGCGTAATTCGTAGTCGCGTATTATGCATACCTAGTATTTCTCTCTAAGACTGTGTGTGAAAGTTGAAAAACTCTCTCTCACTCCGTCTCCGGCTTACTAAACAGGTTTGAGAGAGGAATAGGTGCTTGATATATTACCTTATATTAGGCACTATTGGTATTTTTATTTGGTACACAAGTACCTAAGGTTTTGGCAACTTGGCCTGCCAACTTTTAATATATGGCCAAAAGTTGACAGTCCTAATGCTGTTAAAGTATGAAGGGAAGATATCAATCGACAGCCTGCAAAAACATTAAAATTCAATTTTAAATTGCATTATTCATACTAAGGTTCAAGTACGTATCTATTCAAAGAAAATGATATTTTTAGTCATATTACGTGGATTAGTCCGCACTAGTCGCGTCCAGTATGATAAATTACTACGTACTAGGTGGATTAGGTATTCGGATCGAGTATTAGAAAATACTAGGAATAGGTGCACCTAGTATGAAATTTACCTAGTATAACCCATCTCTAATATAATAAACTAAAATTTCTAATACCTTCTAGATCTCTGATTTATTAAACATACTATTTTAAAAATGCTAATGTGGGCAGGCTGGTTGAGGTCATTGTTTTGGAAACTCGCCTTACTAGCGCGATGTAAAAATGCATAGTGACATCTACCGAAACAACGCCGAACCGTCTGCTTGATTACTTTTTAAAGCTATAATGTGCTTTTTACAACTTTAATCTAATGAAAACCCCTGAACAATTTTCCCATACGAAAAAGGACTAATTAAAACGACACGTTTTTAACTCTCTAAATAAATTTAGTCGAAATTATACTCGTAATATGGACAGTCCGCTTACACGTGTTTTAATTTGTTGGTTATTTATATTTTTTTGCGGAAAGTTTGTACCTCAACTGATTTTTTTTGTATTGTGTGTATGTTTTTAGGAAATTACTTCATGATAATTTGTATCTACCCAATGAATTTAATAATAGCGTTTTTCTCTTGATTATTATTTTATGCATGCTTACTTTAAGTACAGACTATAACCTGAATTAATATCGAATCAAATATTGTTTATCATGAGTATCGGATGTAATCATTTCACAGCAAGCAATTTTAAGGGAACCTTAATTATGATTATTTGCTTTATGCACTGATTTGCAAGCTTTTTAAATCCACTTTTTTATTATATTCATTACTAAGGATATCTTTCACGGCAGTCGAGTATAGGACCTATGATTTCTTAGAGAAATTGTATCGTTAGTAATGACTGTATCAATTGATAGATAGAGTAAAAAAATTGTTTATTTTATTTTTACCGGTTCGATTCCCGTGCAATACAAGCACAATCTAAAAACCTAAAAGCAGTTTTTTTTCTTATTAAAAAATAAAGTGAAGCTTCCTTTAAGTGAAAAATCCTAACTTAGGTTTTAAGTTACTTTCCCTTTATATCCCATACACGACATCTTTTACCACGCATTGTGGAATCAACTTTCCGCAGCGGTATTTCCAAACCGGTACGAAATTGAGATATTCAAAACACGTGCCTATATTTTCCTAAAAGGCCGGCAACGCATTTCCACTCATTCTGGTGTGGCTGATGTCCATGGGCGGTGGTGATCACTTGCCATCAGGTGACTCGCTTGCTCGTTTGCCTTCCTTTTTCTTAAAAAAAAAGAAAAAACTAACTTCATGTAGAGTAGATACCTGTACTTACCGTCTGCCCGCGAGTCTTTTCGTTCAGTATAGAGCTGGGCGTGTTTATTTCTGCTATCTCTTCAACAAAAGGAAATCATCGTTCATCGCTGAAATATTATTTTCAGCGTCACCTTCTTTAACTTTATAATACAACACCTTTTAATTATCTACTTATCGGGAAAGTAAACACATTTGCCCTAGTTGTTTACTTTTATTGCAGCTTCACCAAGCATTTCTTGTCTCTGCTTCCGTTTTACAAAGCGAGCGGGTCCGATAATAAAATAATAGGCATTCTAGTCACGTCGCCCTATTAAAAGGTACAAATACAAAGTGACACTCCGAAAACAAAGCGTTTTTGAGCTAAATCTACCAAATTGAAACTAAATTGAGCGTTCCCTGTTAACGGGTCATACGAATTATTTGTAGTTTAATATTTTATAACGTGCTCTTGGACTGCCTACGATGGTTGTCAGTGGTTAGTGGGTCGCACTTTAAAGCGACGACTGCGCAAGAGGTTCCCGATTCGATCCCCGGGTCAGGCCAAAAAAACCTACCTATCTTTTCGTTAAGAAATTCTTACTGTAAGCCCGGATTCTGGAAGTTGGCGGTCTTGTACCCCCGTGCCTCGGAAAGCACGTTAAGTTAATGGTCCTGCGCTCGATCCTTCTCCGGTCGTGTCATGCTGGTATCCCATCGGAATATGAGGGTAACAGAAGATATGAAGAAAGCTTCTACTTGTGCTAGCTTATCAGTAGCTCCTGTGGTAGATCTTTGACAGATATGGTAGATCGTGCCTCGGAAAGCACGTTAAGTTATTGGTCCTGCGCTCGATCCCTCTCCGGTCGTGTCACAATGGTGTCCCATCGGATTATGAGGTTAAGGGAATAGTGAGTGCACTTGTTTTTGTGCACACACTCATCATCAGCCCATTTAAGTCCCCACTGCTGGGGCACGGGCCTCCCTCAATCACACGAGGGGTAATTGCTATACTCACCACGCCTGGCAGACGGGTTGGCGAGCGTTTTGAACGAGTTTTCCTTCTCTGGGTGCTGATGATTATGCCAGCAGCTTTACCTTCGTCGCCTTTTACGACACCTCAGTAAGAGTGAGGGTGGCCTATTCTACTCTGCCGGGGACCTACACGGCCAGGGGTGCACACACTAGTGCACTATAATATATCCTGCGTACGTGGCCGATCATTCAGATTGACCGCCGCAACCGTAATCGTTTGGAGGATACTATTAACGTGTTCCTGGAAGTACCTACAGACAAACAAACATCAAGTTTACTATTGGTGAAACTAACTTTATCCGAATCAATTAAATATAAGGTTTTTTTGGATTCCCGTGCAATACAAGCACAATCCATAAAACTATAATGCAGTTTATTTTTCTTTTAAAAAATATAGTGAAGTTTCCTTTAAGTAAAGCATCCTAACTTAGGATTTAAGGTACTTTCCCCTTATATCCCATAGTGGTGGGACGCCCTGTATATAGGCATGAAGTGTTCCTCGAAGCGCTCTCATTTTCAATTCCATTTCACTCCAGTGGTAGTTTCACATACATACATCCCATTCTACATAAACAAGAACTAGGTAACGAACGGACCTAGTTGAAATATTTTGAAACTTTAATTGATACAGCGAAATCGAAGTTAGCCTGTATTTGTGTAACGGGAGCGCTTCAAGGAAATATTTTGGAGTGCTTTGGCTGATGAGTTTTAAATATGATAGCTAAAAATACGACCTCTACTTCTTGGTATTTATGTTCTACATGAAAATAGATCCGTGTTTTTTTAAATATTTTTGTGTCTTTTTGAAGCAAAGGTTTTTCCTAGACCCACAACGAACTAGGCACGGCGCCATGACACTTGGGAGATCGTTTATAATATGAGTACTTTATTTGCCCTAGAAAATAAAAGATCCAAATTTCATTTTGAATTTTGCAAAAGGAAATACCATAGAATACTGAGCGAACGAAAGGTATCGACAGTATTCGTAGCGTAACCACGCAATGCAGGACGCCCTCTGGCTAGGTGGGAGGACGATCTGCGCAGGATGGCTGGCAAGAGCTGGATGCGAGAAGCCATGAATAGATCACAGTGGCGAACAATTGGAGAGGCCTACGTCCAGCAGTGGACTGCGATAGACTGATGATGATGATGATGATGATGAACCACGCAATACTTCGTCACCTCTTAATTCCAAGTGAGAGAGTAAAAGAGATGATGCCTTTCGGCAGCTTCTAGCCGTTCCTTAGTTTGCCCATGAATATCGGTGTTTTGATCAATTAGTCTTTTTATTTTATTTTAGCTTTAAATCAGATTATACTTGTATTGCGAGTATACATAATATATTGAATTGTGAAATATTATAACTCTATTTTTATGTGATAGGTGGCAGACGAGGAGACGGATCGCCGGATGGTAAGCAATTGCCGCCATCCATAGACACCCGCGACACCAGTGGAGTCCTAAGTGCGCTGCCAAACTTTAAACCCCCTTTTCATCCGGATTGGGCCTCCGGTACCCCAAATCACGCAATACTTATATTATTTATTTTCCAGATGAAATTAGTAGATAAGAAGGGTTTTTTGGGGATTTTAGAATAATCTGTGTTGAAATTTTAGAATAAACGTTGGATTACTTCTAATCAACTAATTACACATAAGCACTACCTGTGCGGATAAAGAATGGGATCAGAAATGGCGGCGCATCTATTTAGTTCTCGCTTGCACACTATTTGCGCCTATACTCGCACTCGTGGGTGTGCGAGCGAGAAGTGAATATATGCGCCGCCATTTCTGAGCCCATTCTTTATCCACTCAGGTTGTACCTATTTTTTTAAGGCTGCTTCTTGGTTGTTATCTGCCAATGTCGAGTGTTTAAAGAGACACATTAATTTTATGGTTATTAACCGGTGCTTGTCGTGAGTCTTAATCCTTTTCATATTTTTGCATCATCTAATAAAATCAAGATAAAAACAAATAAACATATAAACGTCATAATATTAAAAGGAGATGCTCATATTTAAGTGATTCGGATTAAGTTATTTAGTGTGTGCGCAAACACGAGTGCACTCTCTATTTCCTTACCCTCATATTCCGATTGAACACAGTAGTGCCACGACTGGAGAGGGATCGGGCGCAATACCAACGGCTTAAGGTGACGGGTAGGGCACACTAGCGACGCCAATCGCAAACACTTATACTATTTATTAAATAACCATGCACAAATGTTGGGTCCACAGTAAACACAAGTGCACTCACTATTCCCTTAACCTCATAATCCGATGGGACACAAGTGTTACACGGAGAGGGATTGAGCGCAGGCCCAATAACTTAAAGTGACGGGTAGGGCACACTAGCGACGCCAATAGATTTTAATTTTTAGCACCTACACCGGGTCTCTTTTAAACAATTTCGGAGCAGGATTCTCTAAACAAACTTTTGTACTATTTATTTAATAATTGTGCACTACTTTTGATCTGTTTTTGCACTCGAAATTTGGATTAGCACCACAAGTGGCTGTTTGGGCGGTAATTCAAATTTCGAGTACAAAAGCAGACCCGAAAGTTAAGTATAAGTATTAAAAAAAATAGTGTAAATGTTTTCCAGGAGCCTGCAGCTTCGAAATTGTTAAAAATATATCCGGTTTAGACGGTACCAATTTAAATCGATTGGCGTCTATAGTGTGCCCTACCCATCACTTTAACAGGGGACGCTCAATTTAGTTTCAATTTGGTAGATTTAGCTCAAAAACGCTTTGTTTTCGGAGTGTCACTTTGTATTTGTACCTTGTAATAGGGTGACGTGACTAGAATGCCTATTATTTTATTATCGGACCCGCTCGCTTTGTAAAACGGAAGCAGAGACAAAAAATGCTTGGTGAAGCTGCAATAAAAGTAAACAACTAGGGCAAATGTGTTTACTTTCCCGATAAGTAGATAATTAAAAGGCGTTGTATTATAAAGTTATAGAAGGTGACGTGGTCATCGTCAGATAACATATTTAAAAAAAAACTGTGGGTATGCGAAAACGCCTAACATCATCGGCGAGACCAAGGCGCATCATCTTCGCTGGCTTGGTCACCTCGAGAGACTGGACGAGCATCGTCTCGTGAAGAAAGCATACCAGAGCCGACCGATGGGCCGACGCCCGGTAGCCGGCCTAGGTATCGCTGGAAGGACGTCGTCGAGAATGATCTGCGAGAACTTCAGGCCGGTGACTGGCGACAAGTAGTGCAGGATCGATCTAAGTGAAGTTCTCTTGTTTCGGAGGCCAAGACTCGCTTCGGGTCGCTGAGCCAGTGGAGTAGTAGTAATAGTATGCGAAATGCAATCTTTGTATCAATGAATCCGTTTGTAAATTATTATGCTTTATAATACAATCACGGCTAGGCAAGCTTTACAAGTTTGCAAAGTAAAAGTTGATTAACCTATAAAAGACGCGCTGGCGATGTGTACGGGGCCCCTAGGTACGTTGCTATAGGCACAGTAGGCAGGTCTATTGTACATATAAAAAAATCTGGGCCTTCTCTGTAGTACAAATATTTCACCATTCATTATGCACAAACAATTTGTTTTGAATTCTCAAGTTTTCCCAAACAACTATCCTTCTTGCAAGTAATTGCGAAGTGATATTAGTCTTATTAACGTATTTCCCAATTCCATTTGGCCGGAGCTGCCTCAAAAGTTACGAAGTCGCGGTCACAAGTTTCTGTTCGGCCAAGGTTTAAGTTAACTTAATTAAGCACAAATGTAATTAGAAAATACATGTTTATATAACAAGAATTTATACATTAAAGGTTTTTGTTAAATCATTCAAAACTTCACTAAATATATTTTTTTTCATACATTTTAGAGCGTGTTTTTTGGTAGTCAGATTTTAGTTTTTACCCGACTATGGCGAAGCAAATAGGAGGGTTATGATTTTGACCTGTATGTATGTATGGTTGTTCATCTGTTCACTCATAACTTCAAAACTACTTATTATATTTGAAAAAGTCGTTAGAAGCGTCTTGATTGTCTTCTGGTTATAGGCGACATGACGTCACGTTAAATTGACTACAGCGCCCTCTAGGGGACTTAGAGTAAGGAACTAAAAAAAAAATTGCTTGACGGTACCGTGTGGGGTATCAAATGAAAGAGCTTTTTTATCACATTTTAAATATGTAATTTTGTATTCATAATTAAAAATATATAAAATAAAATAAAGTTTAAAAACTAAAACCAGACTACTAAAAAAAACACGCTCTAAAATATACGAAACAAGAAAATTGTGTCTGCTGAATTTATTTATGATAGCTAACAGCTTGAATATAAAAAAAAAACAAAAATATCAAAGAGCTACCACAGGAGCTACTGACAAGCTAGCACAAGTAGAAACTTTCTGCATATCTTCTCTTACCCTCATATTCCGATGGGACACCAGCGTGACACGAACGGAGAGGGATCGGATGCAGACCAACCGCTTAACGTGCTTTCCGGGGCACGGGGGTACAAGACCGCACAACTTCCAGATTCCGGGCTGACACTAAGAAATTCTTACCGAAAACTTTAGTACAAATTTTTTGGCCCAACCCGGGGATCGAACCTGGGACCTCTTGTGCAACCGTCACTTTAAAGTGCGACATACTTACCACTACGCCACCAAGGCACTCAACACACTTTACCTGTATATACAGGATGTGAACCCACGTCTTCCACTTTCTGGGTGGCTATTCTACCAACGCGGTAGTAAGCTGACAAATTTTTGTAAGTGCTTTATTTGCCATGATAAATATGACCGTAGGAGAGCCAAGTTTCAGCATGAATGGGCCGGCTCGACCGAAGTGATACCATGGCCTCACAGAAAACCGGCGTGAAGCAGCACTGTGCTGTGTTTCGCTGCGTGAGGGAGGGTACCAGGAGCCAGCTTCAGGGGTTTAAAGGTTGGCAGCGCACTTGTGACTCCACTGGTGTCGCAGGTGTCAATGGGCGGCGGCAATCGCTTACCATCAGGCAATCCGTTTGCTCGTCTACCACCTATAATATAAAAAAATAAATAAAGTATAGATAGTAAAGAATATAATTACCTTACTCTATACACCATATGGTATACGCCATAGAGTATACTCTGGTTTATACCTACGTATACGCGATATTTTTAAGTACATTATTAACTTAAAAATATACTCGACCAACTGAGATCATAATTACAACAATTCATATTAATCACATTACATTACATAGATTTTACTAAATTACAATTGAAATTGTCATACATTAAATTGAATAATAAAATAGATAAAATTAAGCAGTCACTACATGAATCATCGCGGCATGGTTCATGTAGTAACAGTCAAATCGACTCGCAAATAGTCTGAGGATGCTGTTGGGACTAGCGCGAACCCTGCGCACGAGAGACGCACATCGCTTGCGCATTGTTGCATAGAAACAGTTCCACTCCATATTCGGTAAACATCCCTGATGCGCTGCAATAGCCCGGCAGCCCCATCAGCATCCTAAAAGCGTTATTGTATTGGACACGCAGGGCACTGTATTGTTTCTTTAATTAAGGCTTTACTCTACTTAAGGGCCTTAGTGGGAAACTATCTTAAATCTTTAAGTTGGGACGTTTTATATGCATGAGCAAAACATACCTTTCTTTTTATTCAAAGTTTTTTAAACTGTGCTATGTAACTCTGTTCAACCGCCAAACTTTTATAGAAAGTTCTATTAGAATTTTAGTGGGCCACTACTGCTTTCTGGACATTAGTTTCAATTTATAGCAATAAATGGCACTAGGCAATAAATAGATGGCGTGTTCAATTTATAGCAATAGATGGCGTGTTTTTCGCATTCTGTAGGATCTATCTATTTGAAGATAACAAGTCATATAGTCTAATGTAAACACAAAATGAAATGAAGCTTTAACCTTAAGAGGATTACCTATTGTTATTTATTTATAGGTAATCCTATTAATTATTCATTAGGCCCGCTTTCTCCTTCTTCCTCTTATGATGTGGGCTGTTAATCCCTTTAGGTATATTGTAACGCTCCCGTAATGATATACGCGTATTAAAGGGATGGAGGTGAAAATCCGGTCGAGAATTGCGATTAATTGTAGAGCCTCTAGTTTAAAATTTTTCTATTTGTGTACAGCTGACATTATGTAATTCTTATCTGAAAAACTCAAGTATAAGATCTGGTAACTAGATAATTTCATCCACATAACCTGGATCAATTTTATTCCACCACAGTGCGTATTTTTTTTTATGGCTGCTCTACTGTGTTGCCCTAGGCGAAGACTTAAATAACTCTGCTAATGTCGAGTGATTAAAGAGACACGTTTTTATTTTGGAAATTGACCGGTGTAAAGGACATTTTATCTCTTTCTGATCTCTTTATATTTTAATTGAGATTCACACCACCTAAAACAAAACAATACAAAAAAACCAACACCAATACAAACAAACCAATACAGCACATTATTATGAGGGAGATTCGGTTAAAGTCTGATGTTATATTTTATAATATATCTACATAAATATTTTATGATAGGATAAACATAGAAGAAAAGAAAAGTTAATAGGGCGGGGGTTTCGAGGGGGAAGAGCGTCATGCAACAAGAAAGTATGATTTTGACAGTTGAAAAAAATGTGGTCTGTCGTACCTTCCTCTAACCCACATTCGCACAGTGACGAGTCTTTAACACGGATTTTATTTGAAAAGACTGGAGACAGCAAGCTTGCACATGGTTTTCCGTTTGAAAAACCATGGTCTCCGGGAATCAGAGGTTGAACCCCTGCGTAGTGACGACCCTTGATTTTAGACAGCTCATTGTCTTCTGTCCACTTCTTACTGCGCATAGTAAAACTGTGAAGTCAGCTACCAACGATAATGTTTTCGAACAGATGCGACCTGGTGATCTTAAAAAAAGAGCATATTCCGTCCTTAAGAGCCGGCAACGCATCTGTGATGCCTCATATGTTGTCCATGGGTGGTGGTAATCACTTACCTTAGGGAAGCCATCTTTTTTTTTATAGTATAGGGGGCAGACGCGCTGAAGCGATCACCGCCGCCCATGGATACCTTTTTTTTGTCGCTGGGGAATACACCTTGTGCATACCCTCCTGCTATGGGAGCAGGAGGATTATGTCGGGCTCTCCTTGTCGGCTTCTCCTAGCGAGAAGCCGGCCAGAGGTACAGCTGCCACGTCAAAACGTCCTATCTGCTAGTTTGTCCGCCATAATGTAAAAAAAAAAACTCCAGCCCCGAGAATCAAACTTAGGACCCTGAGCGCAACAGTCACTTTAAAGTGAAGAAGCCCTACTTATCTGTACACTATACCAACTATACTGTCCACTGTCCTAATCCTCTTTGGGTATTGTTAATTAAGGAGGCGCATTTGTGAATTTTTGATATCTATAGCCTACACATAGAGGAGAGAGGAAGTTAGGTAGACTCAGTTACCGTATTCTTTTGACTTCTATCTTTAAAAAAATGTCAAAAATTAAAAAAAAAGAAATTCAAAATTCAAAAGTACTTTATTTGCATAGGCACTAAACTTTATACAGCTCTTACAAATCGTCATATATGAAAAATATAAATTATAACTATGTATATTATACATGTAATTAAATATATATGACGATATAAAAAATATATACTAAGAAATGAATAATTATAATGTGATTTTACCACCGGAATCGGAAAGTTGATTCTGACGAGAAGATCCTGCAAGAGCTTCGCCAGTTATTCTTTTTAATTGCCAAAATTTTTATAAGTACAGTATCATGGGTGTAGGGGAACAGTTTATCATTTCCACAAATTCTTGTCATTTAAGTAATCATTAACTGTATAATAGGCATTTACCATTAAATAATTTTTAACTTTAAAAAAAATCTTTCGGTCTTTTTTTATTTTTATTTTATTTATTTTTATATAGGCTCAGTATATTGACTCTCCTCGGCCTGATGGTAAGCAAGGGAAGAGCCCAATTTGCAATTACAACGGAAGCGATGTCAAGGCATCACCTTCGTTGGCACCGCCCTACTGGCCCGCGAGATGCTTCGTTTGAAGGAATCCATATTGTAGGAAAGAGGAAATACATGCGCCGGCACATTTTTCTGCTTCTGCGCTGCGCTATTATTTTCAAATTAATTATAAGCGTAGGTCACAGTAATAAGGAATGGATTGATAACTCTTTAATCAAAATCGGCTGGATAGTTTAGGCAGAATCTTGGAACATACAAACTTACTTACATACATAAACTACTAAAATCATTACTCATCCTTTTTTGCTTTGCCGTAGTCTGGTAAAAAACTTGGCATGCATTATCATTAAGCACACATTTTGTGTTTGGGAATTCGTGACACGCCACCTATTCCTACTTTTTAGTTGGTAACTAGTGACTAAGTTAACGGCAATACGTGACTTTTAACATAGGGTGCGAGAGTTCTCGTGTTGTTCATGGGCGTAACGTGTCCTTTTAGGGAGCCGAGTAACTTATTTAAAGAGAAACGTTAACCTAGAGAATTGATAAGTAAGTATTTGGAAAATCGAATCTGTAGACCATCTCAAACAATGTATCACAAAAATATTGTTGTTGGACTTCCTCTCCCCGTGTAAAGTCAGTTAAATGTTTAGCGGGTATTATAAAAAAAAAATAAGTGAATTGGTATTTCTTTGACATAATCTTTCTTACCTTACACAAGTCTAAAAATTTATTGAAACGGTTGGCTGCTGATTCTTTCTTAAGGCGACTTCCCAATAGCGACGCCAATTATTAAATTGATAGCAACTAAACCGGATATTTTTTCACAATTTCAAGTTCGAGCCCCTCGGAAAGAATATATGCTATTTATTTAATACTTATAATTAACTTTTTGATCTGTTTTTGCACGAAATTTGGATGAACGCCATAAGTAGCCGTTTTTGGCGGTAATTCATATTTCGAGTAGGAAGTAGACCAAAAAGTTAATTATAAGTATTAGTTCTTTTCGAGGTGCTCGAATTTCGACATTGTAAAAAGATATCCAGTTTAGATGCTAACAATTTAAATCAAATGGCGTCGTTAGTGTGCCCTACCCGTCACCTTTAACGTTACCGATATGGATTTACAGTTGTACTTTTTTTTAAATGTCTCATAATAATAATATTAAATTAGTCTTAACAATTTACAGTTGCCAAAATTCACCTATCTAACTCTGCAAAAAGCAGCGATTCTTAACCCTGGCAGGATAGTCCGCAAATTTTTACAGCTTGAATCAGATTCTGACATCATAACAACGTAATACTTTTCCTCTATAACTTTGCTTGGCCAAAAGCCCGCCATTTTGTTAGCGTACCCCAAAATGGGAGAATATATTTATATATTTCAAACATAATAATAATTCTCACAACATCTCATACATTGACCTGATTCCGTACTTGTGTTACAGATATCAGACAACAGAGGAACACAAATATATACTTAAATAGATATATTACACCCAGACACCGAACAAACACAAGTGTTCATCGCACGAATGTTTGTGCAGGGTGGGGATCGAACCCAGATAATCGGCACAATTAAACAAATCTACTGGCGGAGCTAGTTTAATATAATCCTTACAAACCGAAAAAACCGTTTTTTAATACTTACAAATGTTTGTATGCATAAGATTATTTTTATTTAGTAATTATTCTTAAAATAATTAAAATGAGATATTAATAAAACAACCTCGTCTATTGTCTAATATAATGTACCGCCTAATAGTGAGGTTCGCTTAGAGTTCGACGACGAATTTGAACCCCTTACTTCCCTTATCAGAAGTGATAATAGCAATTACTTCCTTAAAGATAAAACCAGTATTGCAGCACTACGGTACAGTTAATAACGTGTCGGAGCTATTAGGCAGCCAATTGTGATACCGGCATCCGTGGGCTTCATTTTAAATTCAAATACGGCCGTGTCCCGCTTGCATGTAGCTACCATCAAAAATTAATGTAACTAGTGAGAGAAGTGGGTCGACCGTGCAAGCCGCGTGGGACTTGCTGTAACCACACGAACTGTGGTTATTCTTTTAAGAGAAGAAAAAAGGCATTCGATGTTAAAAACAGATTTTTCATCACTTAAGGCGACGTAGTAGGGCACACTAGCGACGCCAATTGATTTAAATTGTTAGCTACCAAAACAAATCTGTTTTAAATAATTACAGAGCTTCAGTCTCTCGGCAAACTCTTATTCTATTTATTTAATAACCATGCCTAAATGCTGGGTCTGCATTTGTACTAAAAAAATTGATTCACGCCAAAAGTGGCCAAAAAAAATTATAAAATCGATTGGTGTCGCTAGTGTGCCCACACTAGCGACGCCAATCGATTTTAATTTTTAGCTACTAAACCGGATCTAATTTAAACAATTTTGGGCTTACAACTTCTTAGCAAACACTTATACTATTTACAAAAAAAAACGTGAACAAATGCGGAGCCAACATTTGTACGCGAAAAATTGATTCACGCTAAAAGTGGCCGCTTTTGGCGGTAATCAATTTATCGCGTACAAAAACGGACCCAACATTTGTGCATAGTTATTTAATAAAAAGTTTAAGTGTTTGCCGAGAGGTTGTTATCCTGAAATTGTTTAAAATAGATCCGGTTTAGTAGCTAGCAATTAAAAACAATGGTGTCGCTAGTTAGGCTACTGTCGCCTTAAGGTGACGCATCGATAGCAACTACTCTCTCTCCGATGTACTCTCTTAAGTTACTTTTACTTAGTTATTAAGTCAAAATTATGATAATTGTAATAATAATAAAATCTAGCGCCGCCAGTAGGTTTGTAATAATTGTGGCAATTATGAGACAGTATTTTAAAAAGTATAATAGTGAATCGATAAGGGTTTTTTTTTATGTACTTGTGTGATAATTTGTCAATACTGTCTAACGACAGCAAATAATAAATAAATATTTCACAATATCACATACATTGATCTGACTCCGAGTTAGTTAGCTCAAGCACCTGTGTTACGGATATCAGAACCAACAGTGGGATTACAAATATATACATATAATACTTTTCTTTTGTAAATACATACTGTTAATACATAGAAACACCCAGACCAATAAAAACAGACATGTTCATGCACACAAATGTTTGTACTGTGCGGGGATCGAACCCGCAACCCTTGGACCAAAGTCAGCGTTTACTACCACTGTTCCAGACGGGTCGTCGACAATACAAAAATTACGGTTACTTGTAGGAAAAAATTATGACATAATTTTGTCTCAAATATTCTTTATACTTTCCTTTATGGATTCACCGTAGTACTTTAAAAAAATCTCATAATTGCCACATTTAAAACAAATATATTGGCGGCGCTAGTTTCGTCAATGCGTCACCTTAAGCGCCCTAATCGGTAGTGCTGCCACCGGTTCTTTATTGACTGTAACGAAAATAAAAGGTAAATAAAAGGTAAAAAATAAAAGGTTGGCAGCGCACTTGTGACTCCACTGTTGTCGCAGGTGTCCATGGGCGGCGGCAATCGCTTACCGTCAGGTGATCCGTCTGCTCGTCTGCCACCTATCACATAAAAAAAAAGTAAACGCATACATATCCGATCTGACCGAAACGAATTTTAGATTTCTATGAATTTGACGCCGTCGAATCGTCCCGACGATTCGAACGAACCTCAATCAACACTCATCATAAAACTTCGCACACTCCCTGTGTGCTAGTTTAATGAATGATTCATAAAATAATTTAAATTTAAAATTGATTTCGTTGGACTCTTTCGGCACGCTAAGGTTTGCCTTTAAAAAATTATGGGTTTTTTAATCCCTTATTAAATATCTTCCTAATGGACAATATTACTAAAAATCATTTTCAGAAACCAAAAATACTTTAGACTCGTAGAAATTTAAAGAATATAATTTCATATTTTTTAACAGTTATTATTTTGATGGATAAAAAATAATAAAATATAAAAATCCTCCTGTTACCTCATCACTCGGCATGACAAATTAATAACACTTTTGCTTACGTTTATTTAACAAAAAAGGTAATCCAAAAAACCAAACGTCAGACTATGACATAACCCGTCGACTAAACTTTTTTAGCAACGACATCACAATACGTGGAGACTCATGATTACGTCACTTTCGGTATATTAATAAATATAAAAAAATCAATAAAAACCGACATTTAATGATACTTAAAAAATATGGGTCATCTTTTTTCTCCGTCTTTGTTCGAAAAACGTTTAAAAATGCTAATATATTTTTGTCGTATTGTCCATTGCACGAACGTTTTGACCAAACGACTATCATTTAATTAATGCGTACGTACCAGCCTTATTTATACACTTAATATTCTAGTCAGCTTCGAACAACAGTTGTCAATGCAATAATGAGACTCGCGGTGATTCCTACCCAACTGGATGAAATGGATCCAATCCAATAATGAAATCATTTTGTTAGGACACTGGTAAAATATTAGATACAGAACTAATTAATGCTATTTGAAACTCTACCATAAATGTAAAGTCCTATGACATGATTACTGCCAAAACACCAAAACTGCTGAAATAATTGAAATGGATCCAATCCAATTATCATATTTACACCGATGGCTCAGCGACCCAAAATGTGTCTTATCTGAACAAGAATCCTCCACTAGTCCCGATCATTCGCGGCTTTACGCCAGTCGCTAAGTCTTCTTAACGTACTTCAAAAATCTATTTATCGATACCAAAGCAAATCCGTTCGCGGAAGACAGTGTTGAAATTTAATATAGGTCAAGTGATATCGTGCTTAATCAGAGCCATGCAGCTCCCTGATTGAGTGGCTTGCGGCTTTGATGCATTATCACCACCATTCGGGGTCACTGACCCGATTGCGCTTTGAATTAAAATGAATTACGCATGGTTGCGCTCATATCATCTAATTTAGATATTTGATTTAATAGCTTTCGGTAGTGAGTTTTGCTAAAAGAACAGTGTAAAATGCTAATTCTTGAGTTTTTATGTAGGTTCTTTTATAAAGATAAGGATCTGAGAGGGTACCGGAGGCCCAATCCGGGGGAAAGGAGGGTATAAAGATTAGCAGCGCACTTATGACTCCACTGGTGTCTGGGTGTCCGTGGGCGGCGGCAATCGCTAATCATTACCGTCGAATCGTCTTACATAAATTATTCTTAAATTTTAACCGTGGCAAAGCCACGCTTCGGCAGGCTCTACCGAAGTGGTACCACGTGCTCAAGAAATCCGGCGTTAAGCAGCACTGTGATGTGTTTCGCTGCATGAGTGAGGGTACTGGGGCTCTCCTACGGCTAAAATTTAAGAAAGAAAGAAAACATTTATTTTTATTTTAAAAATAATGTAACCATCGCTGTTGGGTTAATATCAGTTAAGTCAATTGTTTTTGTATTAGCTTAAGCCTATTATAAACTTGTTTGTTGGTTCTTGGCAATAAATTAAAAAAAAAGAGAAGGAGGGAATGAAGATAGTTATTTCCAAATCCTCCATGCATGACACTTGCGGCATTATCCATAGACGAATAAACACAGTGCTCGGCGCCGAGCTCACACCTATAAATATCGCGAGGTGCATCTGTCGGGATCTGTGAATATTTTTGTAAACATGTGTGCATCAAAGCATGCATTTGCATGCATGTGACAGCTCGGTAATCGGTTTCAAGTTAAATATGGAAGCACTTGAGTCGGTTAAATGAACCTTTTCGATACCTAGGCAGAGTTTGTACACTCGAGTTCCAAACAAAATATGAAAAGTTACAATTCACTTTGTGGGAATGCGCGGTACAAAAGTGCGTT
The DNA here is from genome assembly GCA_019059595.1 of Marasmia exigua. Classification (NCBI taxonomy): domain Eukaryota; kingdom Metazoa; phylum Arthropoda; class Insecta; order Lepidoptera; family Crambidae; genus Marasmia; species Marasmia exigua. The sequence continues at coordinate 5,091,765 of CM032473.1, read as the reverse complement.
CCTATTTTTAGGATTCCGAAGTACACGAGGTTCGCGGTTTAGGGGGGCAACTGGTCCCATTGAAACTCTTTCCATAATTTCAATATTTTTTTGTCTAACCTAACCAATATTTTTGCCAAAAAAGTGGTACAATTTACCTTTTTTGTGTAGCTCCTAAATAATATAGTGGGGTAGTATTTTACATTTTTCACGCATCCCATCATGTGCGATAACCCACGTCAGAAATCCATTTTAAAAATAGTGGTGGTTAAAAATTACACTTGGGTATGGTCAGGGAATCGTTAAATAGTTCTATGAGATACATAGTTCTATACGTCGTTAAATAGTTATATACGTAAAGATATATAGAAGTAATTTATTTCAACTCAACATCAAATACGTCGTCAGATTTAAAAAATATTATTATTATTTAATTATAATTCACACTTGCTTTGAAAAAAATTATGCACATATTTTTCTTATTCAATGATCGTGTAAACTACGTCATTTCTTTTTCGGCATTTCTGTTTAAATTAAGTATCTGTTTCAAGATCCATGTTCCGATTTGTTTTGTTTTTTGAAGTTTCTGTAGATTCCTTATTATCGGCATAATCTTCACAAGAGTTCTTCACAGAAGAGATAATTTATTGCTAAATGGGTTTAATTTAATTGGAAAAATATCAGGATTTTTATTCCAATTAAGGTCTTATCATTCTTAAATTTTGTAATCGCTTGTCGTCATCCCTGCTTTAGTATGATTTATTAAAAGATGTTACAAAACGATAATTACTAGCGACGAATAAATATTTATTTGTTTCCTAAATTACAATACCTATATTGTTGAAAACTAGATAAAAAATTGAGTTTAAGTTCAATTGGTTTAAGGTTCAATTCCGAGTCGGCTAAATTTATAAAACGCGCATTTCTTAACTGCTGAGAGTCTGAGTTTACTTATTGTGACTGACCCGATGTCTCATTTGCTGAGTAAAGTAACTTTGCATTATAAGTCTGTTTGCAGGGTTTGAAATAATTCATAATAATAATAATAAATAAATATTTCACAACATCACATACATTGATCTGACTCCGAGATAGGTAGCTCAAGCACCTGTGTTACGGATATCAGAATCAACAGTGGGACTACAAATATATACCTACATATAATACTTTTCTTTTGTAATTTCAATATAAGAATGCCTCTGTTTATAGTGACGTACAAGCAAATACTACCCGTTTGGAACAGTGGTAGTGAACACTGCCATTTGGTCGAAGGATTGCGGATACTATCCCCGCACAGTACAAACATTTCGAGTGCATGAACTGTCTGTTTGTATTGGTCTGGGTGTTTTCTATGACTGACCGGATGGCGCAATTGGTAGTGACCCTGCCTCTGACGCCAAAGGTCGTGGGTTCGATCCCCACCCTGAACAAACATTCGTACGATAAACACTTGTGTTTGTTCAGTGTCTGGGTGTAATATATGTATTTAAGTATATATTTGTGTTCCTCTGTTGTCTGATATCTGTAACACAAGTGCTTAAGCTACTTAGTACGGAATCAGGTCAATGTATGAGATGTTGTGAGAATTATTATTATGATTATTATGTATTATAAGCTATCTATTTACAAAAGAAAAATGTGAAATGTATATACCTATTTGTAATTCCACTGTTGATTCTGATATCCGCAACCGACACCATTGGAGTCTCAAAGTGCGCTGCTAACCTTTAGACCCCCCTTTCCCCCGGATTGGGCCTCCGTTACCTCCACTCACGCAGCGAAACATGTGCTGCTTCACGCCGGATTTCTGTGAGGCCGTGGTATCTCTCCGGTCGAGCCGGCATGCTGAAGCGTGGCTCTCCCACGGTAAAGAAAAATCTCTGGTGTTTTTTTAAGGTCAGAAGATTTTAAATAAAGTTTAATGGAGAGGTATCGAGCGCGACTAAGCGCCTTAACTCGAGCAGGTTCCTACTGCAAAGTTGAGCTCGGTGTTTTGAAAGCATTTAATTCAGGCCGTAACTCCACAAACCAATAACCAGCCATTGTGTCTGTTTGCGAGGTTGGGACTGCTGTTATTGCATGCCATCTAGGTCAGCCAATTCATTCAAGAAATGTTTCTAATTGTTTTAAAGAACTAATTAATGCTTAAACTTTTTTAATAGCGTCCGGTGGCATATTTGATAAACCTAGCGGCAGCTTTAGCCTTTAAGGGTACTTGTTCGAAGGTAAGGTTATATAGTCATAGCCTGAAATGTTGGTAGGGGTCACTACCGCGGGTCTCACACTCCTTACTGATTGTACCTCCTATAAAAATCGTTGCATACTCGGATTTGAATTACGATCCCTGTATGGAAGGCACGTTCTTATCCACTGAGCCACCACCGTTTTGTAGTTTACTTAATCCTCCTAACCGATTACGGCTGCAGGCGGCCAATCTCAACGATAAGTCACGTACGCAGGATAACTATATTATAGTGTTCAAGTGTGTGCGCAAACACAAGTGCACTTTCTATTCCCTTATCCTCATATTACGATGAGACACTGTGTGACACGTCTGGAAAGGGATCCGGAGCAGGGCCAACGGCTTAACATGCTTTCCGAGAGCCGGCGGAACAAGACTGCCAACTTCCACACACCGGGCTGACACTTAAGAATTTCTTACCGAATACTTAGATAGGTACAAATGTTTGGCCCGAACCGGGAATCGACCCGGGATCTCTTGCTCAGCTGTCGATTTTAAAGTGCGACCCACTTACCACTGCGCCACCGAGGGAGCAGAGTTTGTCTACTTTTTTATGTGATAAGTGGCAGACGAGCAGACGGATCACCTGATGGTAAGCGATTGCCGCCGCCTATAGACACCCGCGACACCAGTCAGCTTATCAAAAGGTTGAAGAACTGTCCCCAATGTGTTACTTTTTCGTTTTAGTGACGACGTCGTGTTTAGGCAACCCTTATTAGCTGTCAGATACTTGCCGTGTTTATGTACGAGTGTGTTTTCATTTAACGTTGGGTAAAACGGTGTTAAGCCAGTGTCCATCTTTAGCAAGCACAATTGCCCTGTCTCATAAATATCATGTTTTAATCTGCACACAGAGGGACCGGCGGGAGTACAATAAAGAAAGCTTAATGTGACATTTCTGTTTTCTTGTCACGTTTTTTCGCCGTTTAAACGTCCCTCGAACAAATGGCCCGGAACATAGCTACATCGACAGTATAGCTAATATGAGAAAATGAAATACATACATTACACTTGTTATGTTGCTCGTGATATTGGTACTAGATTACACTCGATTTGGAACAGGATATCAGTCATGTACGGTCAACATCAACAGTAGCTTAACACATTAGTACCTTGTCGAAGTAATCTTTTGTACGTACCTCTTAGCCGTGTGGTCCCCGGCAGAGTAGAATAGGCCACCTTAGAAACTGACTATAATAGGCAGAACGGTTACTTTTACATGGTACTAAAGTGTTAAGCTACTTTTGATGCTGACCGTACTGTTCTGTACACTGTAGGTAATTTCAAATGCTGGTACGTTTTCCTATTTTTATTTATAGATTTTTGAACTTTGAAAAACGATTAATGTAAGCACAATAAACTTTTTCATTAATTTACTTTAACAAATGTAGGTAACTGTATTATTAATTTTTTTGGCAAGGTGGCGGCACTGCTATTTATTTCATAAATTTTTTGCCTATAATTTTCTAATTAGCACTTTCGCGTTTCCTAGTTCCATGGGTTCTCAGAAAAGTTATTTTTTACGAGATCATACAACATAAAAAACTACGCATCTACATAGTTGAGAACACCCCTCATTTGTTTTGTAGTTAAATCGTAAGTGGATTTGTCACTCTCGGAAAGTGTAGCGTAGTGGTTTGAGCACAGCTTACAAGACGAAAGTCGCCGATTCTGTTGCCGCTCTAAAACATTTTTTTATAAAACAGACATTTGTTTGACCTATGTGTTTGTGATATCTTCGTTGAGTATTTATACAACCTATACTTAAATGCCTTACGTTCATAGCTTATGACTCTAGACGATTATCGATTCCTACTTATTGCTTCATATATTCATATTAAAATTAGGCACACTTGGTAGGGTAATAGCACCCTAAGTAGCGTGCCAGATATTTTATAGCACCTTATAGTAAGTATTCATCAAGTTACGACATACTTCCTCCTCATCTTAGCGTGTAGTTCTCGGTTGCGTCCAAAGAGCCCGGGGTACGCTTGAACCATGATTCAGGATTAGGGAGTCTGGTAATTACAATAAAGCGACTGCCGTCTGACCTTGACAACCCTTTAAGGAGAACCAGACCAACTGAATCATGGTTACACGTTTCAGAAACTATCCGAAATGTGCATTTTTTCTCACGCGACTTCCTACCGTGCGTAGTAAAACTATGGAATCAGCTACCAACTATAGTGTTACCGAACAGATACGACCTGGTGATCTTCAAGAAAAGAGCTTATTCCTCCCTTAAGAGCCGGCAACGCATCAGTGATGCCCAGTGTGTCGCAGATGTCCATGGGCGACGGTAATTCACTTAGCATCAGGTGAGCCGTCTGTTCGTTTGTTTGCAATAATGTAGAAAAAAAAACGATGTTTTACCTCACCACCGAGCTAATGGTATAAAATACCTATGGCTAACAAGTCGGATCCCGGAAATATATACATTAAAGTTGGTTTTATGTTGCAAATATAGTGCGGTGAGGCCCACTTTCCATGATAACGCTCTAGGCCGAACTAGGTAATATCTAGGAACCGTTTCCAGCAAGACTCGTTGCAAATTTAATGCAATTTATGTTTGGAAAACCTGCGCGTTTTTGGATAGTTTCTCAAAATTGCGGACACATACAATATTTCAGATAATGAAGTTTTATGTACGTGTGTAATTCAATTCAAAGCAAGTCAATTCATAGTAAGCTACCCGGCACTTAGATTAAATCAAAATAGCGGAAGATAGGTGTCTCGTCGACTCGTCTTTACCGCGTGAACCGCATGATACTAAACATACCAGCACCCACATATAAACTCTTACAGAAAGCAGTCATATGAAATACATGCCGAATAGTGCAAACATTTCTTAATATAGAATAATGTTTAAGATGCGCTTGGCTATGGTCCGTGTTCTTAAAAAACACCTCCTCGAGGAGAGAAACAAATAAGTTTACAGGATAATAATAATAATTCTCACAACATCTCATAGGTTGACCTGATTCCGTACTAAGTAGCTTAAGCACTTGTGTTACAGATATCCGACAACAGAGGAACACAAATATATACTTAAATACATATATTACACCCAGACACTGAACAAACACAAGTTCTTCGCACGAATGTTTGTCCAGGGTGGGGATCGAACCCACCGACCTTTGGCGTAAGAGGCAGGGTCATAAATTAGGTTCCCGTCGCCTTATTTCTCATAGACTGACGAAAGCATGCGCGTAGCACGTTCGATGACTCCTTCAAGCATTTGTCAAAACAAATAGGTTCCGTTTTCAGTTGTCTAATTGATAGGAACGTGCCTTATCTTCCGCTATTTTGATTTAATCTAAGATCCGGCCCTTTCCTCATAAACAAATTAGAGTCTTTTTGGCGACCGTGACATAATGTTCAGTTTGGCCAAACTCCCGGCTAGTCTACACTAACCGGTCAAGAACTTCTATTTTTTATATTATGTAATTCAATTCAGGAACTTGTATTAACAACGTGTAACCAAGGGTTCACTGTCAAGAAGCATAAAAATTTTAAGCGTAAAATAAGTTAGCATAATGTAATTACTACTTATGATAATTTCGCATAATACTAATAAGCACAACAGTTAATAAGCACAACATTTTTAGCATAAAATAATTAACCATAAGTCATTAAAAAGCGGCTTACGGGTGGCCCAAAGGCCACCTCCGCCGCACCTAAACCTACTTTTACTCTATATAATATAGGAAATACTGGTTACTTACTTACTTTTTTTATTTTTCAGATTCAGACAACCATTAATGCCTAAAAAATTGTGCCAAAAAAAAAATGCATAAATGCATTATGCTAAATAATAATTATGCCACAGTACATATTATGCTAAAACCAAATTCGGTCAAATTAATATTATGCTAAATAAATTATACCAATATCATTACGTTAATCCATTTTAGGACAAAACACATTATGCAAATTAAAGGGATCCCGTAACCAAGAACCAGTTGATTCTTCTTCTGTCTAAGGGTTGCGAAGGTCAGACGACAGTCGCTTCATGTAATTACAAGACTTCCTGAATCCTGGATGGTGGACCAAGTCAGACTATGCACGCAATTGGAAATTACACGCTAAGATGAGGATGAACAAGCTGATGATGGTATCATTTCCAAAATATTTTTGACAATGTCGAAACTGATTTTATATCAAAGCACAAGATTGCCCTTTTTGGAAGAAACAAGATATTAAATTACACCTCTAGACTAGACGTCCGCTTTCCTTTGTTAGCTCTGCCTACTACATTATCGGTCCTGTATAGTCACTTTGAAGGATCCATTAACTGAAATATTATAACCATTATCGGCCTGAAGTAACTCTCAAGTTACAGAACGGTGGCAATAATGGGAACTAACATAAGTACAAAAGCACTAAAAGCGATAAAAGGTTACTTTACAGTACGGCTAACCTTTTATTTCTATCGCTATGTAAAAATATTTTGCATGAGAATATCTCATTATCATAGGTAATATGGAATGGCTGGAATATTGCACATTAACCAAAAAATATAGCGAAATCAATCATCCTACAGCATGTGTCAGGATGCTGCGTGACCGCTTTTTATCTGAGAATTTTCTCATCTAATCACGGCCAGCAAATATCGTCCAGAAGTGGCGCGGCGTTTTATACATATCTTATTAATTCTATTTCTATTTTATTATTTTTTGGTAAGGCAAAATATGCGAGAAAATGCGAGTTTGAAGTGAAGACAACTTCACATTAAGGCTGGATTCGACCAATCTTTAACCGTCTATGAATATATGGTATAATGTCCGGATTTGTATTAATGACAGCGCTATACCATAGATTTATCAAAACGACCCTAACGACCATAACAAATAAACTGGAAACACAACAAAAGCTTTATTGTTATACTTTGCTTATTTTTTTTAATTGTCTTGAACGTGCATAGGAATTGCGTCTCAACTTCTTGTGCTTTTAAACATGACAGCTTGATTTCCTGAAGTATATTTATGTTCAAATTGGCTTGGCCGACAAGGAAACTGTCAAAAATTGTATCACTTCTAGAAATCAGCAAATTTTCGGTTACACCCTCCAATCTCTCCTTTTCTAGTCGCACTTCGGACTAGTACTAGGCGGCTTTTCCCCTATCAATAAACATCTGACTTATCCAATTCATTAATTAATTAATCATAGATATTATGTGTACCGGAAAATCCATCATTTATTATCATAATGAATTAAGACAGTGGAACTAGTAGGTAAATATTTATACTATAGTATAATTTCTGATAATGACTGGTGGCGGTGTCTACTGTCATTCGTTATTCGCGTGATCAATTGTATGATGATGTAGGGGGGGAGGGGGGGGGGGTTAGTACTTAAACCCTTCGTCAACTGATGCAATTAAATGGTTTACCAATTTTGTGTCTTTGTGTAGTGAAGAGCCGCTAAGTGATCCTAATAATAAAAATGGTTAAATTGTATCGTTTTTAACAATGCTATTATTGTGTGTCGAGTGTGTTGTCACGTGACAACTGGCTCCCGGAGGCTCAATCCAGGGGCCAGTGACACCACTGGTGTTGCAAGTGTCCATGGGCGGCGGCATCGGCTCGTCTGTATAAAAACAAAAAAAAAACTGGCTTGGACCTAATAGAGTGTTAAACCTGCGATTGCATCTCGAATGGTATCGGCAGAATCCATAGGTCGATAAAACATAAAACACCGTTTTATAAAGTGACTGTGACTTTGACTGTTAACTAGCTACGAGTACTTATTCTAAATAAGTTATTATTATTGGCAAAATATATTCGAATAGAGCGATATTACAAAAAAATGATGACGTCATTAAATAAAATAATTTAAATTTTACCGTTGTGTGCAATTAAATGCGTGGACTCGTAAGTACAAATATTTGTTTCATCAAATGAAATATGCTAGTAAATGATACCAATGCTGGTTATGTAAATAAATTATCTTGTTCAAAATATTCCCTCAAAGAAGACAATAGTATTCGCAGTATCTCCTTTTTCTTCATTCTTAAGTCATCAATCGTGGGGCCGTGGAAGAGCCATGCTTCGGCATGAGTGAGTCGGAGTGACACCACGGTCTCACAGAAAAACAGCGTGAAGCAGCGCTGTGCTGTGTTTCGCTGCGTGAGTGAGGGTACCGTAGGCCCAATCCGGAGAAAGGGGCTTAAAGGATGGCAGCGCTCTTGTGACTCGACTAGTGTCGCTATGACATAAAAAACTCAATCATCATCTCAACGTGCCGTTTTTTTTTATTTGATAGGTGGCAGACGAGCAGACGCATCATCAGTGATTGCCGCCGCCATGACCAATGGAGGACGAAACATCAATGGAGTCAATGTCAATGGAGTCACAAGTGCACTGTCAACCTTTAAACCTCCTTTCCCCCGGATCGGGCCTCCAGTACCTTCACTTGGTTGAGTCATAATCATTGTTTTGGAGCGTGGCGTGAATTCTAAGTCTATGGGTAAGCTTGGGTTATGATCCATAGTTTGGTAGTCTAGTAAAATTACAGTGAAACAATTCACATTCTACCTGAGACAGTGGAACCAGGTCAACTGTAAAGACACCAAATCTTAGCGTGTAATTCCCGGTTGCGTCTAAAGCTGTAAATACGCTTAGTACATGATTTAAAATTTGAAGAGTTTGGTAATTACAATATAGTCACTGCCGTCTGATCTTTGCAACCTTTTAACTGAGGAACCAGACCAACTGAATTATGGATACATCTTTAAGAAACCGTCCAGAATTGTAAAAACTGTCAATTGATTAATTAAGTAAATAAAATTACGTATAATAAAAAGTAATGAATACACTTAATCTTGAGAGGTTTATTCCGCCGCATGCAGAACCCTAAAAAGTGATAATAAACACTAATCCATCTTAATGCACGGAGTCCCATAGAACTCCGACAACAAGTTTAATTCCGCGTGTCTGCTACGAAATAACTTAAGAAGGAGATTTGCTAGTAATATATTCATTCCAATCTCCCCCAAAGCCTTTTTGTTATTTTCTGTCCCCAATCCAGACGACTTTGGAAGAACCAAACCTCCAAAATTGCAATCAGCCAAATTGAAAATTAATGGACCGCAAAATCCAATTTTGTATTAAAGCTTTCTGTTCTCGTTGGTTACTTGATTCTTCTTTCAGAAAACATGAATACTTTCAACGGAATTTGAGGACTTGTAAAAAGCAATTCTAAAGAGGTTATTATTATGTGGAGCGGAAAAAAACATCGGGTCTTGGAGGGAAACTACCATAAATTTGAACGTTGTATTTCAATGAACCATCATACATTTATTTCATTTAAAGCTTTTAATAATTTTAAAACGTGCCAACTTAAATATCAAAAGTTACTTTCTCTCCTAGTGGCCTACCACGAACTTGAAGTTACGACCGAATTGGAGTTTCCTTCCTTCTCGCACGCACTGTCTCCTTTGGTTGGATGCGACAGGTTACGGAACTGGTTCATTTATCAGGGCTCAATATTTTTTCCACCCTGTATTTAAGGCTATAGAGGTATGAGTAATCTGTTGAAAGTTACAATTTATTTCAATCTATGATCATATTTTATTCATATCTGTGTATCACAAATAGTTTATTTTAAGAGTAAACTTATGTTGCCAACAAATTCAAACCTAAAATTGTAGTGTGAAAGGATTATTTTTGTTTATAATAATGTAAATTTTATACATTACAAAGACACATACACATCTGTATTCAAAATCGATCCCATACTATACTAGGCAAAACTTATTTTAAGAATTTTAGAAAATAGAGGAAACACAAATACGTATGTATAATACTTAAATCTCATAAAAAGAACGTCAGATTCAACAAGTCGCAACGTCCCAGATGGGCAAAAAATTTTGAAGGAATGGACAAAAACAGAGTTTCAAAAATAATGACCCACTGGAAGCTGCAGCAGAAGAGACCAAGGGGAAGGCCTAAGAAGAGATGGTGCGATTGCATCGAAGACGGTCTTAAGACCGTCATCGATGCAATCGTTCGTAAACTCGTTCGTAAACTTTTTCATCGCTTTAAGGCGATGAAAAAGTTTACGAACTGGAGACAGACATCAGTCCATAGTAGAAGAGGCCAAGACTCACAAAGAGTTATAGCGCCGAAGAAAGTAAGTAAGTAATTGTAGGTAAAACCTGCTTTTTGTAATCAGACACTGGCAATTTTGTGACACCAATTTGAATATGAGTGTCTTTTGTATTTGCTTTGTTTATATGTCATGTATATGCCGCTGATATGAAAATATAGCTATGTAGCTAGCGGCTATTATTCCGGCTTTTTTCCACTGCGTCCTTCCTCAGTACAAGAAGGTTATGGGCCCAGCACGCTTCCACTGCGTCCTTCCTCTGTACAAGAAGTAATACTTAAATACCACACGTTGTAGCCAGTGTGGGATTCTAATCCACGACCCGTGATATAAAAGCAAGGTCATTGCTAAATGCACCATCGGGGCATTCAAAGTTAAGTGAAAACTAAGTCAGAATAGACTTAAGATAACAAGTTTTTACTTAATTACTAAGTTTTGACAAACTAAAGACCCAAGAGTCTTGTGAGCCTCTATTTATCTAAAGTCTACAAAACAAAACCACTATCGTGACTGTGTGTGTATATTATGTGTGAATATGTAAGTGTGTATGCGAATGGATGTGTGAGAATGGCGCAAGTCACGTCGAATGGTGTAATTTGGGGACAGAGCGCACGTGACTGGGGCGTGCTGCGTGTGCTTTATAAAAACAGACGCATCATTTTAAGCATGGCTCATAAACTTTTGAAAGTTGTCTTCTTTTAGTGCTAGTAATGTGAGTATAAGGAAATAATAGCACGCTTCAATAACAGGAACCCAATTCTCGTGCTCCTGATATTTTGAAAACATGGCGGATATCACCTGAAAACCATACAAAAAAACTATGTTTTAGTGATAAATGTCGTTTGAAAATATCACGAGCTCGAGACTTGGGCTCCATCACTTACCGTTAAATATCATTATTAGTTGATCTTGTATCAAAGTCATCTTTAACAATCAATACTATTTACAAAAAAGTACATCCTACAGACAGTGGTAACGCTTATAGGTAATCCGAATACTAAAAACGCTTGCGCGATATAATCAACACCTCGTGCCATCTATTGGTTGGTATAAAGTGGAGTGGACTTATACTCACTAGTCATTAATAAAAAAAGCTTCTCAGCAAGTTAGCTAAGCAATATCATTGAAATTTAACACAGCTGTTCCAAAGAAAACTTAAAATTTTAGGTACAGGATATGGAGTAAGCTACATAAGAACTAGAACTGTATGTTGTGTTGAGTCAATCAGACACAACAGTGTATCTTATATTTTTACCAGAAACGAACTAATGATCTTCAGACTGTAGTGTTTTGAAAATTTCTAACCAGGTAAAAAAGAAAAAAAATATCGTCAAAAAAAACAGTGTTGTAATGCCCATCTTTTTTAAATCGAGGATTTAAAATCAATCGTGTTTGCCCGTGGAAGAGCCACACTTCGACATTAATGGGCCAGAGCGACTCAAGTGACAACACACGGCTACACAGAAAACCGGCGTGAAAAAGTGCTTACACATGTTTCGCCAAGTGAGTGAAGGTACTAGAGGCCAATCCACAGGAAGGCTGGTTTAAAAGTTGGCGGGTCATTTTATGACTCCACTAGGTGTTGTGGGTGTCCATTGGCGGCGGCAATCACTTGCTATCAGGTAATCCGTCTATGACATAATTGATTACCTCGTAGCAGCATTCTCATGAATAATGCTACGAACACTATACTACGTGCTACGGGACGCGTTATAATAGGTGAAAATTGATTGAATGTTGATATAAATTGCTTCACTGCTTATTCTGGTTACTATCAAGATTATTAGTCTGTTGGAGTCTACTGCTGGTCATAGGCCTCTTCAAATGTTTGTCACTCCGATCGATATTTGGCTACGTGCATCCTGCTCCGCTCAGCAGCTAATCTTTAAACAGTAAAAAAGAATTTCATATTATTCAAAACATTTTGTGACTATTTTTCAAAGAGAATATAGGGAAACAGGAAAACGAAAACAAAATGTTGTTCATCGGTTCATCAAAAGAGCTTTCGGATTTTTTATTATTTCTATTAAAAACAACATCAACATAATCTATCTTAAGATTTCAGGGCGTTTTAGGATTCCGTAAATAGAGGATAAAAACGGAACCTTTATTGTATTAATAACACAGTCTGCCTGTAAAAACAGAATGATAGGAATGTTTACCTTGGGAATTTAAAACATACAATAATCGTCATTTTTCAAATTCAAAATTACTAACGGCAATAAGAGTTAATTTTCTATTCATTTCAAAATAAACTTAAAGAGGGATGGAGGGATGATGTATGAGAACATGCATCATCCCAAAAATAGGTACCTATAATGTTATAGTTTTCTCATCTTGTTTACCTATGGTATGTACAAACCCTTTTTGTAGACTGCGACTCGCACTTGGCCGGTTTTCTTTTATATTTCTGGTCTTAAATATAATGTCTTCATCAATTTGTGGCAAAAATAAGACATGCTCCTATTTGTAAGAGGAATTAAATGTGGTAGCTTAGATAAAACAATGTAAGGAAAAAGCGTCGAGCAATAATATTATTATGTCCTCAAAATTAATAGGTGCTCTGGGTGAAATTCCAAACTGGACAGAGAGATTTTTGTCAAGACTTTAATATATTTTGAATATATTGTAAACGGCTCTATTAATAAAAGGGCGTGTGAGCTGCAGAACTAATTAAATAAAGTTAAAAAACTAAAACCAGTCTACCAAAAAAACGCTATAAAAGTACTAAACAAGAAAATTGTCTCTGCTGAAATTATTATGCCGTATTGCCGTGGTCGTAGGCCGCATTGTTTTTTTATTATTAATATATTATAATGATTCTGTTATGATACAGTAGGTGGCGTACGACCACGGCAATACGGTATAATAATTTCAGCAGAGACAATTTTCTTGTTTCGAACTTTTTAGAGCATGTTATTTGGGAGTTTGTTTTTAGTTTTTAAACTTTATTTTTATTCAACAGATTTTTAGTTATGTAAACAAAATTACATATTTGAAATGTGCTAAAAAGCTCTTTCATTTGATACCCCACACGGTACCGTCAAGCTATTTTTTTTTTAGTTCCTTACTCTAAGGGCGCCTGTCAAATTATTGTGACGTCATGTAGCCTATAACCAGAAGACAATCAAGACGCTTCTAATGACACCTCATTTTTTAAATATGACATCTAGTTTAGAAGTTATGAGGGAATAGATGAAAAACCATACATACAAGCAGGTTAAAATCATAACCCTCCTTTTAGCTTCTCCGTAGTCGGGTAAAAACGCACGGGGTAAATGAGATCTAGCATGGAGACCGCATCGCGGTAAAAGTAGTGTAGGACATATTTTTTTTATGTTATAGGTGACAGACAAGCAGACGGATCACCTGATGGTAAGGGATTGGCGCCGCCAATGGACACCCGCGACACCAGGTGGAGTCACAAGGGCGCTGTCGACCTTTAAACCCCCCTTTCCCCCAGATTGGGCCTCCAGTACCCTCACTCACGTAGCGAAACACAGCACAATGCTGCTACACGCCGGTTTTCTGTGAGGCCGTGGTATCACTCCGGTAGAGCCAGCCTATTTATGCCGAATTGTGGCTCTTCCACGGTCGAATGACGATGATGATGATGAATAGAGCTTTGCATATTAACATATGTTTCAATTAGCAACTCAGATAGGGGCACATATTGTATATCAAATCATTGTAACATTATTCTGCTAATTTAATAAATTACTAAATTTATAGGCCTGTGTCACGCAGTAGCATCACTGGCAAAGAAGGCCCCTAAACCTAATTGAATGACAAGCCAAAGGAGAGGTATATTAATAAGTGTCAGTAAAAACTTTATGTACACGAGAACTACTGCCGACAAACTGCTTCACAGTTTGGCAGATATGAAAATTGTAATTTGTAAATTTACTTTAAATAAATAAATAAAATAAATAAAAAAGAGGTCTAAGTAGAGCAGTGGAGTAGGTAAAGCTGATGATGGAGTGATTAAAACCTTCTCCAGTTCGTTAAAACTGTCATTGCTTAGGTCCTATTCTGTACCGTATTATTCAAACAAAGATTCGTCAATTCATTCATTTCCTCTCTTTTCTTCAAGCTTGATCCCATTTTTCTGGTGACACTCTTGAACCATGATCTAAATTAGAATGTCTGGCGGTTACATTGAAGTGATTGCCATCTGACCTTTACACTCCTATTTCTTTTCAGAATCTAGGTTACAATCATAATGACATGTTTGGAAACCTCAAGAATTGTCTAATATCGGTAACACAAATTCTTACATTCCTGAGTGCGGAATCAGATCAATTAATTTATTTATACTTACGTAAATACCTGCTCGTAGTTTAAAAAAAAATCTGATGGCCATGTTTTAATTTGAACCGACAACCTTGCTAATATAGTGCAGCTTCTTAGCTACTGAGCTGCTAGTTTTTGGGGTAGTTCGGAAAAATAAAGACAAAGTCTTCAAAACTCAAAAGCGATTTTTGGTCCCCAGATAATAAACAGCTGCAAACCTATGTTTACAAAGCATAGAATTCTTACACTTCCGTCATTATACATTATCGAAACAGCATTATTTATGAAAAGCAATTCGCATCTATTTCTTTGCTTATGCGATGTGGTTGTACGTAACCGTCGAAATGGAAACCAACTGTACCTAGATCCGTCAAAAACCACCTTACTAAGAAAAACTTTTATAGGTATGACACCCCGAATCTTTAATAAGCTTCCTGAAATTATAAAATTATTAAATAAAAATATATTCTAAAATACATTTAATAATTCTCATGCAATGCTATTATAGTATATATGATTTTCCTAATGATACATTTTGAATGAAATCTATGGACGTATACAAATATACTTAATTGACATTTCTAAATATATAATAACTAAGAATAGCTTGTAATACCTGTGGTAAAATTCATTTCAAATTCAATTCAATAATGTATTAAATTTAAATTTTACACGCGAAAAATTGGCATAACAATGAGAAACTCCCAATCTGTACCAAGCCATGTTATTCTCTGTAATAATGTTCTGTTTTCGTTATTAAATGTCTTTTATCTTGATCCAGATCTAAAGGAGGTGTGTAATCACTGGACATTGGCAGAGTTATAAATATGTTCGCCGTAGGCAACACTGCAGTAGCCTTATAAAATATGATGACATTCTTCCATCAAACATCAAATGAAGTAAAGAAATATCACAGTAAGTATTGGGGTATTTTTTTATAAAGTAAATACATGATAAACCATTCAAGCGTAAACAAGAGATACGGACAAAGTTACTTTACTTTTACATATTTGATATGTCAATATTGTATGTGGTTGTGATTGGTAATATATCAAAGCAAATTGTGTTGAAACAACTTCAGCGTGCTTATTGTGTGGTAAAATCAATTTTGAATATTAGAAATAATACAAGTGTGACTGAACTTGTGAATCGTAGTTTTGCATTGCCTTTTAGTTAAAAATAATTTTATGGGCCGCTGTCAGTTAGAAACATCAAACCTTAGACAAACCAGTGGAAAAAATTATAGATCTATCATCCACTTCGCTTCCCGAGCAATCATCTGACTATGCGGTTCCGAAATGGCGCATGTTATATTGTTCGTAAAATATTTTTTACATTTATTTACGTGAAAAAATTGCATGCTAATAAATTATCAGCCTATAAACAGTCCCACTGCTGGGCAAAGGCATCGATCATAGAAATCAAGCTACCACTACTATGATGGGATAAGGCCTAACCACCACGCTTGTCTAATGCGGATTGGTGATCACAAACCCGAGCTATGTTCGAAAAAATATGTTCGAGTGTTGCCATGACGTAGCGCAAGCCCTTACTCGTGATCTTCAATTGATATATTTGATCTTCTCGTATAAGATACAAGGATAAACTTACTTTGCCAATAATTTTAGGAGTTAATCTGGTACTAGCACACCTCTACGTGTTAGGTAAAAGTATCTGGTTCATCATTATCATATCAGCCCACATCCACCCACTGCTGATTATAGGCCTCTTCTTTATCACGCCACTCCCTTCTTTCCCCTTTTTTTTTTGCCAGCCCATCCATTGTCTCCCCACTGCCGTTACAATATCGTCGGACCATCGGGCAGGTGGTCTACCCATAGGACGTCGCCCACAGACAGGACAGGAGTATCTGGTTACCTCCTGCTTTTTTTCCTTTTA
The DNA here is from genome assembly GCA_019059595.1 of Marasmia exigua. NCBI lineage: Eukaryota > Metazoa > Arthropoda > Insecta > Lepidoptera > Crambidae > Marasmia > Marasmia exigua. The sequence goes on along the minus strand of CM032473.1, from coordinate 5,075,243 downwards.
ATATTCTTTAACTACCGCAGACGTTAACACATATTTCTTGAGTTACAACTTCAATAGAATTGCGAAGTAGTCAAATTGAATATCGCTTAACAAAAATAATAGGGATCTTGGCGGCGTGGGTCGACTCCACTTCATTATTCCATTAGCCCATCCAATGGATAAATCATTGGGAAAATTATGCAAAATCACCCAACTCTGTTTCAAATCGGCATTAATACCCGTGAGAAAAAGATGACTCATCCAAATGCCCAACATTTTAAGTTTAGACCTTCCTTATCGCTTAAGTAATTTTATGTAGACTGGTCTGGTTTGCTAAAATAAAATGAGTTAAATTTAATTTGAATACGAGCAGTTGAATTAGAAATCTTTTGATGTCTCAATCAAATTAGTTTCTAAAGGAAAATAAATCAATGAAAATAATGATTGCTTTGGTGAGGTTATTTTGAATTACTTGTTTCTGTGTGAATTATTAAATTTATTCATGGATGAATACATGAAACGATTGCTTGCGAACTCAGTGTAACGCGCCTTCCTTGTGAGAGGTCGTAGGTTTGAATCAGAGATTTTTAAAATCTATGTACCTACATATGTCTCGGCGGTGAGGGAAATATCGTGAGAATTGTTTCTGAGCATTGCAAGGAAAACGAAAAAGAGGACGCCCGTTAACCAGATGGGTTGACGGTGCGGTGGGTAAGACTTAGATGAGGCTGGCACAGGACCGTTGCGAGTGTGGACTCAGGTGCATCTACTTCCACTGCAACCAGCAGTGTATGCGGAGAGGGGTACTCGTAGTCCTCCTCTCGGTGGTGCTTGAACTGCAGCCAGCAGTGTGGATGCTGCCCAGGAGGTTGAGTGGGAGAGAGGTCAAGCTGGCGAGCCTCTTCGCCCTGACCGGGTGACGGATAAAGCCTCCGTGGCAGTCCTCACCCCGGTCTGAGTGTTTCCTGGGCGAGGGATGGAAACGCCCTAGTATTTTTATTGGTATACGGACCAGTCTTTGATCAGCATAGACCCAACCCGGAGGAGAGCCCCTCTCAGTATGCATTAGGTGTATTTTCACTGGGTCATCAAAAAAAGGATCGTTGCGAGTGGCGAGCACAGAAGCCTATACCCTGCAGAGGGAAAAAAATACAGGCTGATGATGATTGTTTCTGAAACGTGTAAACATAATTCAGTTGTTCCAGTTTCCCTGTTAAAGGATTGCGAAGGTCAAACGTTTTTCAGATATCCAGATTTCCCAAATCCTGGCTCATGGTTTTTACCATGCGCTTTTGCGCACACCGAGTTTTCCGAAGCGATAGCTTTGTATGCAACTAGGAATTATACACTGATATTTCTATTTCTCTGATTAAAATCATATTGATGTCATAATTATTACTTGAATATATCTAAGGCATCTTTTTTAGTATGAAATATCAAATCACCAACCACATATATCACATCACATCTCGATCAATCCTTGATAGAGAACGAATTCTTTGACGGTTCGTCTCTTATAAAAATAGAACGCTGTCTTTAATTATATACGATACAGAAGTTCGGCTCTAGCTGAAATGGAAATGGAAAAGTTCCTTGATCTACATATTATATTGTATCATTTCTCTTCTGCACACGTGCCGTATAGCCTTTCTCCTTATCACGTCGAAACTTGCCGACATTAGTGTACGTGCGTAGTCTGTTTAGCTCGTGATGTTTTCCATCGCTTTCAGTTTTCCATCTTCAATACTTTGGAATGCAATGAGATAAAAAATATCTTAAGAACACTGACTTGCTCTCAAACTCGGGACGGTTAGCACACGCATCGCTTTAAGGAGTAACCCACTTCCGAGGGAGTAAATTTTATTATAATAAAGATTATTCAAACCAGGTCTCAGATGCAGTAGGCGCTGTCTCCTGCAGATGTAAATGCAGCAACTAAACGACTTTGTAACGACTTACTTAAGGTGCATCACAGCGCATCTGAATTTCATATTCTGACGGACCACTTGAATACAGTTCAGAAAGCAGTACAGCTCTGTCACCTGCTCATTTTTCTTAGTTCCTTGAATATAATATGTCGCCACTACTACCTGACCTAGCAGTTGATTCGCTTGAGAGTGCATACGCTGCCTTTTTGTGAAAGTAGTAAGTAATAACTTAGTTTATTTTCCTTTTGGGGGCACGGCAGTGCAGAACGCAGAAATTTTCGTCATTCATTAAACTATAATGACCCACTTTTAATACTAAATTCAAAGTCTGTATGTCATTTAGTTGCGAAGTTAGGCGAAAGCAAAGTTTCGCATTTTCGACAGACACTCACTCATGATTATCAAAATAGATCTAGTACTTTTCATAACCTGAGAGAGCTGAAATTTGGCACATAGTTAGGGTTTAATGTCCACATAGAAGGAAAACTATAAAAACTAGGATAATCGAAGATCTAGAGTACCTGGTTTAAACCAACTGCATAAATGATAACCCGTTTGGAACAGTGGTAGTGAACGCTGCCTTTGGTCCAAGTACAAACATTTGTGTAGATGAACATGTCTGTTTGTATTGGTCTGGTGTTTTCTATGTATCATAAGTATGTATTTACAAAAGAAAGGTATGATATGTTTATATTTGTAATCCCACTGTTGATTCTGATATCCGTGACACAGGTGCTCGAGCTACCTATCTCGGAGTCAAATCAATGTATGTGATGTTGTGAAATATTTATTTATTTATGTTAATAAAAAAATACTTGGTAATCCCATAGAAATATGTGAGAACACCAAATATAGCCCAGTTTTTCAGTTAAACCAACTGCATAAATGACTTGGTAATCCATACAAATATGTGAGGTTACCAAATTATATTACCATTTCTCCTATACATAAAAATATAGTCATACCATTTATACATGACGGGTTTAATAAGATTTTCTATAGTTTCTACAGAAAGAAGTGAAATCCCACCAAAACATTCTGTACAACACTAGCCAAGTCTCGATGAAGCTGATTGTTTATATCTAAAAAGAAATCAAATCTAGACAAAGTCGTGCCAAGTCTAAGGTTTCTTACTGCGATTTCTTTATTGTTTATAGTTAATGTTGTGTGACTTGGCCGTTGAAGAGTACAAAACGAGGTGGAAAGGAAGCAGAAATTTCGACAAATCTATTTGCAATCATTACATTAAATCCGTACTATTTATAAGGAGGTAATCCAACAGACAGCGGCAACATTTATTGGTAATATAAGGCCAGACATCCAGACCCAACACAAATATTTGTTTCATCAACAAACATTTGTGATAGCTAACAAAGTGTTACCCGCAAGCTATTGCTTATACGAGTACAAAGCTTAGCTTTGTCATTATGAATTCAATTCTGTTTGAATTTCTATCAAAACTATGGAATCGTGCAAATACGCAGGAGCCTGTCTAATAAATTTTCACTCGTGTGAAGTTCGTGTTAACACCAATGTGTTACGCGCGACAATGGAAGCTTGACGTCAAAATCCTACTCTATTATTCTTGTTCTATTATGCCAAGTTAGAGTAGTTCCACAGAGTATAGGTAAATCAGTGCCCTGACTTTATTGGACACACTTAATTTACAAATTTTCTTTGGCCGAAAGTAGTGACAAGACCGTTGAATTAATAATAATAATAATAATTCTCACAACATCTCATACGTTGACCTGATTCCGTACTAAGTAGCTTAAGCACTTGTGTTACAGATATCAGACAACAGAGGAACACAAATATATACTTAAATACATATATTACACCCAGACACTGAACAAACACAAATGTTCATTGCACGAATGTTTGTCCAGGGTGGGGATCGAACCCACGACCTTTGGCGTAAGAGGCAGGGTCACTACCAATTGCGCCATCCGGTCAGTCAAATTGTAAACAAAATGTCTTTATGCCATAGTAGAGATAATATCTCTCCCCACATCTGTAACTGATTGATGTTTCCCCATCATAGTAGTTATTCCTATTATAGTAGTGTGATACTCCCTGCTACTATTGTTATCAGATTACGATCATAATGTTGCGTGGATGGATTGTTTGTTTCATCATTTCAGCCAATAGACGTCTACTGCTGGTCATAGGCCTCCCCCAATGTTCTCTACACAGATCGGTCTTAAGCCGCCCGCATCCAATAGATTCCTGTGATCTCCACCAGATAGTCGGTCCACCTTGTGGGGGGCTTGCCACGGCTGCGACTTCCTGTACGTGGCCTCAACTCGAGGACCTTTCCACCCCAACGGCCGTGTGTTCTCCTCGCTATGTGCCCTGCCCATTGCCACTTGTGTGTTTACCTACTATTATAATTCGATTGTGATTGTATAGGTAGATATTATTTTGTCAAATAATTATACATGTATGTTAATAAATATAATGAATTGCATGTTATTAATAAATAATAACATTAAACAATTATGCTTCTTAAGCTAAGCCGTCCCGGGGTTGGAGCACTTGTTGACCTGTAACACGGGTTTCTCACGAGACTAACTCAGGCATCAGTCTCTCACACAAGGTACGATAAATGGCATTATACCACTGTTGTACAACATCATAAAAATGTAACTTATTGTGAGAGAAAATAAAGCGTTTATTTATTTATTTAGTTATGAATGGAATATATTAAACTAACCCTCTAAATTTACATATTTGCACATCAAAAATAGTACTAAAATCATAGTTTGATGTGTAATCAACACATCAAACTATGATTTTGATTAGTACTATTTGGTGTGCAAAATGGTAAGGATAGGTTAGGTTAGCAATTTACTTATTATGAGGTAACTTTAAGTACAACCCGTTATCAAAATCTGTAGTTTGGGAAAATGTGCTTTTTTTTAAGTTGCAAAAGTTATTAATTTATTTGGCATAAAGAAAACTTTATGAATAATTTATTTGGCATTAAAAAACTTAGGAACTCTGCACTAAACTTGACTTGTATAGCAAAGTCGAGACCACGATTACGAAATAAGCAACAAATTGATTACATAGCAAATAAAATTACCTAACAATGAAGTAAATCACAAAAAAAAACATTTTTTCATAGACCAGATGCGTTAAAATCTGTTGGTTTGTTTATAAGAACGAGTAAACAACCGAATCTTCTATTTCCAGCAGTGTAATATCATAAATTGAATATAGAAAACGGAGATTAGCGCCACGGACGGCGGCACCGGACGCCGTTACTTTGTATGTAATCTGAATCAGACGCGACACCATGGAGTCACAAGTACACTTCCAACCTTTAAACCCCCCTTTCCCCCGGATTGGGCCTCCGGTAACCTCACACAGCACAGTGCTGCTTCACGCCGGTTTTCTGTGAGGCCGTGGTATCCCTCCAGCCGAACTGGCCCATTCATGCCGAAGCATGGCTCTCCCACGGCAACTATTATTATAGTACGTGTCAATAAAGTCACGCTCCTACGTTCTCAAGGTAGGTAAGTATGGTTTTTTATTCAGACGCAGCTGCAAACTGCGGCCGGTCGCAAATAGTGATGTACAAGACTCGAGGCGTCGAGTTCTATTTTTGAAGCCTCGAGGCGGAACGGCAAGGCTCAGTGAGCTCAGTAGGCTTAGTGCTTCGAGCTTAGCCGAGTAGCGAGGTTTCTGAGCCATGAATCGAGGCTTTAAAAGAGCTCGAGCCTTCGAAAGAGCTCGAACCTTCAAACGAGCTCGAGTCTTAAAATGAACGCAAGCCTTCAATAAAAGCTCAAGGTGGTGTATATGACTTAAATTACTCGGTAATTAAGTAATATATAAAGCTACATTATCTATACATATAAAATTCAAAGACCTGACTGATTGACTGATTGACTAACAGAGAGCTTTCAAAAAGGTTCTAGCTTTTGAAAAGCTATAGACACTGTAAATCTTTAAGCTGTGGTGGTGTCTAGTTAGAACTTGGCGTGAATTGTTAAATTTCATTTCTGAAAAGCTACTGCGCGCCTAAAGCGTACTTACTTCCTAACTAGAATTTAATTATGGATATCTGGAGACTGTGCGAGCGCAGTTTGTAATTTAGTCGTTTTGTATAGACAGACGGACGTAAAATTTGTATCTAAGTTTTCGGTAAGAATTTTTAGTGTCGGCCCGGAGTCTGGAATTGGCCCTCTTCCTCTTGTACCCCTGTGCCTCGGAAAGCACGATAATCCGGGTCCTGCGCCCAATCACTCTCCAGTCGTGTCACGCTCGTATCCCATCGGAATACGAGTGCACTTGTGTTTGCACACACATTTGAGCATTATAATATATCCTGCGTACGTGGCTGATCGTTGAGATTGGCCGCCGTAACCGTAATCGGTTAGAGGATATTTCAGACGGACGTAAAATTTGTTTTATATTTTCGGTAACAAATTTTTAGTGTCAGCCCGGAGTCTGGAAGTTGGCGGTCTTGTACTCCCGTGCCTCGGAAAGACGTTAAATCGGGTCCTCGGCCCGATCCCTCTCCAGTCGTTTCACCGTAGTGTCCATTCGGACTATGAGGGTAAGGAAAAAGATAGTGCACTAGTGTTTGCGCTCTCACTTAAGCACTATAATATATCTTGCCTACGTAGCTAAACTTTAAGATTGGCAACCGTAATTGGTTGGAGGATATTATTATAATTTATTTTATAGACGGACGGCAACAGAGTTCTGAAACGGTGGGGTTCTTTGAACTTCAATACGAAACCTTTGGGAAATTGAAACTTGCAGCAAAATGTTTGAGAATTAAACTCTAAGAATTTTCAGACACCCGTACCTTCCAACTTTGTAATTCCCAGTGCTGGTCGTTTATGGTAGATAAAGTTTTAAGATATAATTGCATTAAAATTGTCTCTAGAATAGATTTATTTTAAAAAACCCGTTTTGATAATAACTAAATAAAGTCATTTCAGGCCAAGGAGACCATTTTTTTTATAACAATGTTTATAAATACCCTAATGGTGATAATACAGTAATGGTTTTATACAGTCAAAAGTTTCTTTATTTGCGTTTGTACAGCACTTACAAATCGTCATACATTAACATCTTTGAAACTGTTAAAAAGTATAATAATAAATAATTTCCATGTAGTTACATATATATGCTGATACCTAAAATATAATAAGAAATAAATAAACATAATGCGATTCGGCCACCAGGCTCAGAAAGTCGTTTCTGGTCACTGGTATATTATACTTGAATGCAAAATTCGACTTTCCATACAAAATGACCAAGTCACGTGACCGACTTTGTATGAAAAGTAGATTTTTCAATTCCCAAAAGTTATAGAACAAATGTCATTCAAAATGAGTGTTAGGGTACTCGTGTTTAAGGAGATGTAAATGATCACAGATACGTTCTGTATGTTTTCAGGACAGTGTAGGCTGGCCCGCACCCAGCGCACCCGTGACATGCACCTATCATGCATTGTGGCGTGGAAGTAGTCGGCGAGCGCTGCTGCTAACATACCAAAGCAAGCCCTTTTTGAAAATGATAAACAAGATCAGATCCACTTAATAGGAAATTGTAAACGTTGGCAAGCAAACTTATTAGGTCCGATTTGACGAATTATACGAGAATTTATCTATGAACGCATACTATAGTTGGGCCAAAATAAAAGGTCACATTTGACGCTTTAACAAAAATCAACAACGTTATCTTGTAACAACGGTCATTGAATTTGTCAATCTTTCTTTGTTTGAAAGCACATTTTTTTAACTTTTTAAAATGATGTTTGCTTTTTTTTGCCATAAATTGATAAAGACAAAACAGATGTTTTCACGATTAATTTTCTCTGTTATTTATAAACTTTTTTTAAAATTATTTTTGTAGAAAATTAAGGTAAAGCTGCTGGGATCATCAGCACCCAGAGAAGGAAAACTCTGCATTTATATCAAAACCCTCGCCAACCCGTTTGCCAAGCGTGGTGAGTATGGCAATTACCCCTCATGTGATTGAGGGAGGCCCGTGCCCCAGCAGTGGGGACTTAAATGGGCTGATGATGATGATGATGATGATGAATATTTACTCGTGTAGGATATTTCAACCATAAATGAAAATCCCAATTCGGATTAAAACAAAGGGTATTATTCTATTGTTTAAAAATATAAATACATTGATAACTTGATAAACAGAAAAACCATACATGGCACCTAATATAAGTGCTTTAATTTCGAAGAAAAAGAAAGAAACTGGCCGCGGATCGATAGCTATGATTGGTACCTACTATCTTCTTTCTTTTCAATAATTTCGATTCACATTTCTCCAAATAAAAGTACCTACTAATAACTTCTTTTCCATTATTTTTGTATTCGATTCACGTTTGTATGAAGTACGTATCGATTATTCACTTTAATCAAGGTTTTTTAGTAGGTCACCTCTCTATGAAAGAAACGTCAATGTGACCCATTATTTTGTCTCAATTGTACGTATATCGTACGTGTATGTCATACTCGTAGCGTTGTACCATAGATTATACCGCGGAGAAAGATTGGTCGAATCGGGCCTAAGTCAGCGCAAAAAAAAAAACACATCCTTATATGCGGCTCATTGTCCCCATTGCTAAATAAACCTTTATTTGTATACTTTCTACTCTCGTAAAGCTTGTGATGTTTGGTAGACAGTGAAAACTTTTTTATAAAATGATAATGAATAAAAATAACATTACCTATTTTATCATTCACTCCTATCATATTATTATTTTAAATTTAATTAGGTTTAACGAGGTACTAGCAGCTACTATACAGATCCTGTGTTAATTTATCCTACATTATTTACTTTGTTTAAATGGAAATATAATTTTCTTAATTATAAAGAGAACCTTTTTACCACTAAAATCCGCAAAAATGAAGGGGTAGGGAAAAGCTGTGAACTTAGAGAGCTTGCTGAATGGAGATTGAATATTAGGGCCAGAAAAATATGGTGTGACGATTTTTACAAATATGTCCAAGATCGGCATTTGGGGGAGGCCTTTGCCCCTTTTAAGCCTTTTAAAAAAAAAAAAAAAATGTGGCATCTATAAGGTGGCAGACGAGCAGACGAATCACCTGATGGTAAGCGATTGCCGCCGCCCATGGACACCCGCGACACCAGTGGAGTCACAAGTGCGCTACCGACCTTTATATCCCCTTTCCCCCCGATTGGGCCACCGGTACCCTCACTCACGCAGCGAAGGACAGCACAATGCACTAAGATAATCTTAATATTTATCTTCCGCATTAAACTGTGATACCTCGGTTGTCGGATATCGGATGTCTATAGACGGCGGTAATCATTTACCATCAGGTAATCCGTCAGCTCCTTTGTCCACAATAATGCAAAAAAAAAAACAAAATCGACTTGACTGAAATCCAATTTATCAGCTTGATTTTTTGCACATAAAGGGAAGTTACTTCTTCACACCATCGGAGCTTGCGAAGTCTGTTAGTACCACGCCATATAATAAATATTATGGAAATCATTTTTAGAGGCCATAAAACTCAAACAGATCGCGAATATCCGAACCCGCCGCCATCATTGATACGTAATCGCGCATAATATTTGGCATTTTCGCCAAATTTGCATCGCCATTCTGCGTCAAATGTCGAATACGACTCCCCTACAGACACGCCAGTCTATTTCCATTTTGAAATGTCGGCTCGAACCTAAGGCTCAAGTTTCGTCAGAATAATATTTGAATAATTTAACATCGAGCCAGCCCAGCGATAAAGTAAAACATGAATTTTTATTTCGCTGAAAAAAAAACACATAAAAAATCTTTTAATGCTATTAACTTTCGCTCGTCTCACTGATTGCTTATTCAACACAATCTTCGTATGTGGACTTGAAAATCAGTTTTATTGTTTATTGCGCAATTTGCGAATGATTCGTCGTAAAATGCAATCTAATTTAGCTTTTTAGGGTTTCGTGCCAGAAAAGAACTAAACGGAACCCTTATAAGGTTGCTTTGTTGTCTGTGTATGTATGTCAAGACCCTTTATTTTAGGAACACGTGAATGTATAGAGTTAACCGTTTATTACTCAGATCTGCAGTGACATGAAGTTGCCAAAAAATCCTTTAAGCAAACGTAAGTATTGGCTCAGCAGTGGAACAGTTTTAGGCTAAACAAAAATTAAAATTACCTTCAGAAAGAAGATAGGCCGTGAGCCGTGAGGTAGCGTGTTATTACGCAATGTGGGATAGTGAAAATATTACGCATTTATTCGTCTTGAATCTCGTTATTAGAAAAGTAATTGTATCATTTTTCTGCAACGGTTTGATAAAAAGTTAAATGCGTTTAAAGATTACCATAAAATATGGATTATCATTTTGACACAGTTAAAAGCGAATGTCACTATCAGTTGAATTGTATTATGTTTCGACCATAGGCAACATTGTTACTTGTTAAGGTGGCGGGTAGAGCACACTAGCGACGCCAATCGACTTTAATTTTAAGCTACTAAACCGGATCTATTTTAAACATTTTCGGATTACAACCTCTCGGCAAATACCTATACAATTTATTAAAGAACACAAATGTTGGGTCCGTCTGTACATTTTTTTTTTGTTTTTCCAATTTATGTGTAAAAATCATAATGCGGTTAACAAAATACATCTATTTACCAAGCTTCAATAGTATAGTTCTTATAGTTTCGGAGAAAAGTGGCTGTGACATACGGACGGACGGACAGACGGACAGACATGAAGAATCTTTAAGGGTTCCGTTTTTTTGCCATTTGGCTACTATATATTTCATATTTTAGCAAATAATGTATCCTTATTTATACTGAATACCAAAAAACTGAAAAATTGGAATTCTGAAGAATTTAGGAAAAAAATTATAAAGAACCCGGCTAGTCTTTTTTGGTTTTTTGGGGTCTAAAATGTCGGCAGTAGCACCTGCAGCCAGTAACATATTTTTATTTTTTTGGTAGATAGACAGTTTTTCTGTTGATAACTTATTCACTATTTATCAGCAAAACATTACACTAGAAACAGAAGCTTTATCAACGAAATACTTTAATAATCGTAGGAAAGATACTCAATAGTTTATTGCTTTCCATAAGATACAATAAAGTTGTTAAATATATTTTATTAGAACACATTACCTTGTTAGGGCACAATAAAATTTGGGAGAGGAAAAGCGGGCTTTAGCATTAAAGTTGTTTTCTTTTACAATATATAATTTAATAAATTAATTTTTCTAAATTTAAACAAATTGCAACTCTTTATTTTTGTTCTGTGTTATAGATCTATGGCTTGTTCATCCCTGTTGGTCTAGTGGTTTAAGTACCGGGCCGTCCGGTCGGCCGTCCGGGTCAGGGTCCTGGGTTCGATTCCTGGGTCGAGCGAAAAGTATGTTTCGAACTTTTCGGACATAGCTCGGGACATAGGACATAGGGACATAGCCCTCTACAGGACTTAGAGTAAGGAACTAAAATAAAAATTTTGCTTGACGGTACCGTGGGGGATATCAGATGAAAGAGCTTTTTAGCACATTTCAAATATGTCATTTTATTTAATATACACATAGCCTGTCAAAATCATAACCCTCCTTTTGCTTTGCGGTAATAGGGTAAAAATAAAGTTTAGAAAACTAAAACCCGACTACCAAAAAAGAACGCTCTAAAAAGTACGAAACAAGAAAATTGTCTTTGCTGAAATTATTAGGACGTATTGCAGTGGTCGTATTTCACCTACAGTAGGAAAATAGATTCATTATAATAATAAATTAAAATCAATGTGACATACAACCACGGCGGTACAGCATAATAGTTTCAGCAGAGACAATTTTCTTGTTTCGTTCTTTTTAGAGCGTGTTTTTTTGGTAGTCGGGTTTTATACACTTATCGGTCATTTGACTTCTCTTTCACTCTCACACATCATACTATTTCTAATCTCGCTCTCTTGCACGTCCTTATCATACATCTACCGATCACCGATACACATTCATTTATTCACAGCCTAACCCGACCTTTCCCTTAGCCGTTCGAAGTGGACTAGATACTTATTCACGGTGAAGTTTTTCGCACCCCATTAGGTAGCCTCCACCGGCTAAACCTAGCCTAAACTGCAAAATAAATGAAGTTTCCATTGCGCTGTCGTGTTAACTGTACCGTGTGAGTTTGTGGGTTGAAAACAATTTGAGCGGGGGCTAGCCCAGACCACTTTTATGGTGGCCTCTGTACGTGGACCGAATCCAAACCGCAGGACATTAAAGCTGCAATAGGCTTACTGTCCCGGCATCCACGACACTGCATACCGAATGGTGGACTAAACAACTTTTTGCCAGCCGCTGCAAATGTTGTTTTTAAATGTGATCGCCATTAAAAGCTTGCAATTAAACATATTCGCTGACAAGTGATAGTCGATAGTCTATGACATTTCTGTATGTACCTACACTATTTTAGTCTCCCAAAGCCCGATTCAACCAATCTTTATCCGGGAATAAATCTATAGTATAACGTCGGATTTGTATAAAATGACAGCGCTATACCATAGATTTAGTATCGGAATAAGATTGGTTGAATCGGCCCTAAATACAGTTTGGGTCTATAACGCTCTATTTTATTTGACCTACGTTGATGCTATCCAAGTAGATAAATGTTATTTCATCATAACATATATAGGTATATATGTTATAGTGTAGGTAGGTACCCTATTGGAAATGTATCACCTATACGTTACAATTTGCGATTTGTACGGAATGCATCGAGCGCGTCACGGGCAAACAAATTTTGAAAATCGAGCGGGTGGTGCCCGACTATTAAAAATTTATCGAAAATTGATTACACTTTTTATAATATGAACAAGTCACGTGACTGCGTTTCTATAAAATGTTGAATTTATTTATGCGTAGGTATTCCCAAAATCCTACACTAGGCTTACTGAGTCGCGGTCTCCACTCAAGGACTTTACGGCTCCAACGGCTGTCAGTTCTGCGGCTAATATGACCAGCCCACTGCCACTTCATTTTGCTAATTCGGTGGGCTATGTCGGTGACTCTGGTTCTCTGTCGGATTACATCATTTCTGATGCGGTCCTTCAGAGACAAGATGCGACTAGATGGGATGATGACATTCGAAGGCTGGCTGGTGTGGGCTGGATGAGAATGGCCGAAAATCGGGAGCAGTGACGTGCATTAGGGGAGACCTATATCCAGCAGTGGACGAGTGTGGGTTGCTGATGATGATGATGATGATCCCCAAAATTGGTAAAAGTTTTATTGGTCAAAGAGATAGTTAAAGGGGTGTAGGCAAATATTTACAGATACACGCTGTATCAAGTCGATATGGCTTTTCTTGACAGAGTGGACTACTACTACGAAAACGTCTATGGCTTACATATATGTGGTAGCAAATTATCAGACGGACCACCTGATGGTAAGCGATTTTCCGCTACTCATCGACACCTTTAACACCATTGCACGCACAAATAACACCAAATTAATAATCTTTACTTCAAACCAAATCAAACTCATATTGTCATTTAAAATCCTTAAATTGAATCACCCGACACTTTACATTTCGAGCTTTCCCACAGAATCCCAAAATTCAATTAAAATATCATTACTGGCACATGACATAATTCCTCCACCGTAATTACATAACAATGTTAATGTATTCATTTATAAATACACAATGATTTACAAACAAAATAATTTTATAAACCGTATTTGTTTTTAATCTAGCAACAGTAGGAAACAGAACGTTTACCGGTTTTAGTTTAAATAATGCACAGTATACACTATCTACGCTAAATAAACGGTAAAATAAGTGAATGCAGTTTTCACTCAAACAATTTCAATAAATAAACTTAGTGATGGACTTTGTTTTATAATAAACTTAACATATACTTGATAGTACCTACCAATTAGCCGTTAACAAAGAAAACTATAATATTTTCAGTTCTGGTCTTACCAAGAAAAGTCTACATACCGTTTCTTAAGTATTGTAATGTATGTATTATCTCCATCTGTATATGTGTGTGTGAGTGAAAGTAATGAAGCGTGGGAGAGCCACGCTTCGGCACGAATGGGCCGGCTCTCGATCGGAGTGATAACACGGCCTCACAGAAAACCGGCGTGAAGCAGCACTGTGCTGTGTTTCTCTGCGTTAATGAGGGTACCGGAGGTCCAATCCGGGCAGAAAGGGGGTTTAAAGGTTGGCAGCGCATTTGTGCCTCCACTGGTGCTTACCATCAGGTGATCCCTCTGCTCTTCTGCCACCTATCACATAAAAAAATAGAATACGGAAAATGCTACACCGTTTTATAAATATTCCAATGTATGTAATTATTGAAGTTCAAAAATAAAGTTAATTGCCATCTCTTGTGTATGTGAGTGAAAGTTATGAACTATTATTAATTCGTTTATCATTCTTTCCGTTGTAAATTCGATTGAATATTTCGATGTTTTATGTAGGGTTTTTTCATCGATTTCTCGGACAATTATCAATTTGCGAAATAAAATCAAATAAAATATAACTAAGCTACATGTTCACTTATACTTTTAATATCCAAAAATCATAAAATTTCAATTATTATAACGTCTAATAAAAAATCGTTTTATTAGACATTATAACAATTGAAATATTGTTACAAATATAGATAGTAGTATCTTTCCCTACCAGGGTGGTTTAAGCTGAATTAAATATATATAGGTAATTTGTTTTCTTCGAGACTCTATTGAACACTTGATTACATACCTACACATTTTTCCGTGTTGGGTTTCTGACAAATGCCAAAAGCTAAAAGTTAGGAACTCTATTTATCGCACAGTAGATCGAGATCGCCTGGCTCTAGACATAACCGCGAGATAGCGCGAGGAAAATGAGCTGACAATAACAAACACACAGATATTCTGTGGTTAGTGCTGTGAAAACAAGACAAGGTGAACTATGAAATTGAAAATACATTTTTAAAATACAGACTTTGAGAAACAATAGAATTATTTTATATAAAAACTTTTTAAGGCGATCAATCATTAATAGCATACGCTTTTATACTCGTAAGCATTTCATTCATGTATTCATTTCATTCGCTTTTTTCTTTTATTCATTAATGGGATTTATAATTTACTTTTTCATAATATATGTATAACCCATCTCTAATGTGCCTTCATAACTCTTACAAAATGAAGAGGTAAAAAAAGATTTAAATCACGAAATTCCTCTAATATTTATTGATGTTATTAAAAAGGGGTTTTAAAACTTAATTATATAACCCATGATTGGGTACCATTATCATCGTCATCATTTCAGCCAATATACGTCCACCGCTGGACATAGCCCTTCCCTAAAGAGCTCCACCCAGATCGGTTCTGTGCCGCCCGTATCCAAGGGATTCCCGCGACCTTCACCAAATTATCGGTCCACCTTGTGGGTGGTCTGCTACAGCTTCGAGCTTCCTATGCGGCCCCCACTCGAGGACTTTTCTGACCCACCAGCCGTCTGATGTCCCCGCAATGTGCCCTGCCCATTGCCACTTGAGGCATGAATTTCTTTGGGTTATGAATAATAATAATTATAATATACTAATCATATTACGTACCATATTAATTCTATTAATTCATTATTTTACCAAACCATTTGCACTAACAAATTAAAAGCTAATGTGTTTGACCTTAGTTCTCCTGCGGATATCATCATTACTGATACGACATTGCCAGGATATTCTCTACATAGCCCTGTCCAATGCTCTCTGGGTGACTTTGAGCCTACTTAAGCGGCTCATTGGCACTGGCAACACAAACGCATTAAAGATTTTCGTCTTAAGTCACTGCGGTAGACGGTCAGAAAATATGCTGCGTAACTTCCCGAACACTGCCCAGCCGTATTCGTCAATCAACCTCTTTATGGAAGTTGGACTTGCCAAGTTGGACTTTTTGTCCGAGCTAAATATACTCAACTTCCAGTTTAGAGCCTCCAACCTTTACAGGAGTGGGGTACGACACGGGAGTTCGACAAAATTTTCGCCTGTTGCATGCTCATTTTAACATTCCAAACTCACTCGTTGGGAGACTCTGCTGAGGTCGTCGAGCATTGTGCCTAAGTCTTCCAAGGTCTCAGCCATGCCATTAGATTGATGCCAAGCCCCTCCCAGTCGAGTAGTTTACACATGTCTTCCAACAAAGTGATGAATTAATCATAAAATAATTAAAATAAAAGATCCTACGACTCTTTTCACGTGTTTTATAATATTTATTTCTTCAACAACATTACTTTCACGAACTTTATTTGTAGCTGCCTTATTTAGAAATACGGATAATACGACTAACAGATAGGATTAATAAGCTCACAAAACATCACCTACATAATCCTCGTATGGGGGCTTTTAGTGGCTTCCATAATACGGGACAAGTGAAGCTGCCATTGAGACGTGAATCAATATCGCCTCTTTATTCCCTCTTTCCTTTCTTTTATATTTTGTGGCGTAAATGAAGATAATCCTTCGTACGTATTAACGTTGTAAACAGATACATTTTATTTATTTATTTTAAGATTGTTGTGTTTTTTATAGAGGCTTAGTATATTGGTTTTCTTCAGTCTGATGGTAAGCAAGAGAAGAGCCCAAGTTGCAATCACAACGGAAGCGATGTCAAGGCATTACCTCCGTTTGCACCATCCTTTGGTTATGTTATCATAGTAAAATTTAACCGTGGGAGAGCCACGCTTCGGCATGAAAACCACGAGAGATACCACGGCCTCACAGAAAACCGCCGTGAAGCAGCACTGTGTTGTATTTCGCTGCGTGATGAAAAATGATCCAAGCCCCAATTAGTTTTATTTTGACCGGAAATCTACTTCAGAGGGCAGCGGATATTCTGAAACCTTTTAAGTTTGAGATATAATTTAAAATGAAAATTACCACAAACGCAAAGTTGGAAAAGAATTCAGAATGTGGTATAAAGGTAACGCATCGACGAAACTAAACTCAAAATGAAAAAAAGAAACTAAACTTTAAGTGTCCACTTTTAGAAATTACCAAAATTATGGTTACTTGTACCTAAGAAGATATCTCAAAAAATTTGTAATATTTATGGATTTACCGTTGTACTTAAAAAATGACACATAATCAACACAAATTAACTGACGGCGCTAATTTCGTCAAAGAGTCACATTAATATTTTTCTATCAGCCCTCGTTTATTAGTTATTTGAAATTATACACACGCGATATAAAAATATTAACACTATTTGAAATTATTATTTAGTTACTGTATGTATGTACTTAATCGATTCAATTATAATTTTAATGTACTGTAAAATAAACAAATACATTTTTAGTTTTAACTTATAATTTAAAACTTAAATTCTATTTTTACTGAATTAACATCCTTATATTTAATTTATAAAAAAACATACTAATAATAATATTAATAAATATTTTAAAACATCACAAACATTTATCTGACTCCTAGATAGGTAGCTCAAGCACCTGTGCTACGGATATCAGAATCAACACATCACACCAATCAAACACCCAGACCAATACAAACAGACAGGTTCATGCCCACAAATGTTTGTAGGTACAGTGCGGGGATCGAACCCACAACCCTTTCACCAGAGTCAGCGTTCACTATCACTGGTCCAAACAGGTCGTCAAACAATGGAATACTGGACGGAAATTTGGGAAATGGATTTTTAATCAGGGATTTAAATTGAGTAAAAAATCCATTAACTGAGGAACTACACACGCTTTACATGAATTTTTTTGCCACGCACTTCCTCATTGTGGAATCAACTACCCGTAGCGGTATTTCCGAACCGGCACGACATTGCGATCTTCAAGAACGAGTCTATACCTTAAGGCCGGCAACGCATCTCCACTCCCTCTGGTGTGGCTGATGTCCATGGGTCCATCACTTACCATCAGGATCACCCCATTTGAAGTAATCAAACAACATGCCGCAGAACTGACAGCCGTTGGAGCCGTAAAGTCCTTGAGTGGAGACCGCGACTCGGTAAGCGTAGTGTAGGACGCCCTGCGACAAGATGGGATGATGACATTCGAAGGCTGGCTGGTGTGGGCTGGATGAGAGTGGCCGAAAATCGGGAGCAGTGGCGTGCATTAGAGGAGACCTATGTCCAGCAGTGGACGAGTGTGGGTTGCTGATGATGAAACAACATGCAGTTACATTGCTTAAACCGTTAAAAAACGATTCCGCTTCACATTTCTCATCCAAAATTCAAAGTATGTTAACGAAATGAATTTACGCGAGTACTTACGACATTTCTAACCTAATTCAAATTGTTTCAATTAATGTCTATTTTAGTTTAGGTAGTTTCCCTATGCCTGGTGTAAATCAAAACATAATTCTCCTGTGCTCAAAAGGTATTAATGAAGGTAAGGGACTTCTGCGCTTCCAGTTTATTTATTAATGAGGAGCAAGCGTAGCTGTGGAGACATCATCCAAGATTTATGGCTGAATTAGACTCATAAATAAAGATTCTGAGAATGATATTGATATAGTGGGTCGCTAACGACCCACAATCGGCGCGGTTTATTAGTGTTACAAATAAGGAAACAAAATACATTTATTTATTAGGTCGGTTACACGTGGTGCTTTTTAACCGTTTTACTTCTCCTGGGCATTATTTTTTTATGCTAGAGGCGACAAACGAGCAACCGGATAACCTAATGGTAAGGATCAATGCTGCCTATGAACATCTGCGAAATCAGAGACATCACTAATGCGTTGCCGGCCTTTTAAAAAGGAGTTCGCCCTAAATGTCTTTTATGTATGATTATGAAGATTTTTTTTTATATTTAACCAAGGGGTTAAATATAAAAAAAAAATCATCCTTAAAAAAAAAATTATATTATCAAGAATAAAGTGCCCTGGAAAAGTTCAATTCAATTTAATTCGTTTGTTGCGGGTCACGTTTCCCTAAAAAGCCTCTAAATCGAAGAAAAAATCTAAATTTGGTCGGTTGAAAATTTGTACCTTAATTATTCGGTAAAAATTTAAGAGTCAGCTCGAAATCTGGAAGTTAGTGTCTTCGGAAAATGCTAGTAAGAATAAAAAATGCACATGCGCACACACTTTGGTTAAGGTGACGCATCGACGTAGGTAACTAGCGCCGCCAGTAGATTTGTATTAATAATAAAAAAAAATTGTAAAAATCAAGAGACAATAAAGACTTAAAATCTACTTATCGTCAGTGAAGTTCTAACACCACTTAAATCATTTAATGGCGGTTTTGACATTTTTATGCCATTTGTTAGAAAATAGACGCGACATTTCGCCCAATCAGAATCCAGATACGACCAATAAAAACCTTTCAAATTACGAAAAAGTAACAGCACGGAAGTCATAAAATGACCTACGCTTAGAGATGACCACGTACCTAAGTCATAATTTAGTTTTTTTTTTTTTACTAATTTGCTGGTGGCGGTTATGACATTTTAATGCCATTCGTTAGAGACTTGGAAGACGGATCGTTTTTATGAATCAGAATTCAGTTGCGGCCATCAAAAACCTTTTAAATGTTGAAAAGGTAACAGAACGGAAGTCAACAATTGAATTCTAATGGACATAGCACGTAAGTCTATGATCAGTTTTTGGCTTTTCTGAAAAGTTGCTTAAAATTACTTACATGGTGGTGGTGGTGACGTTACTTGGTGGTGAACTTCACTTAAGTTATACTAAGGTAGCTATTTTAGTTGGGTGCTTGAACTAGGAGTACCCTGTATCTCAGGCTAACTAAAAGAAAAATAGGTCTTACATAAATATAAAATGATTTAAACAATTACATAAATATATTATTATTTAACAGTGGCGATTATGATACATTTTAAAAAAAAATTAACAGTGAATCCATAAAGAAATGCACGATTTGTGTGAAATTATTTTGCACGAGACAATAATCGTGATTCAATGGTAAGATGGTCGCCATATTGATTACTGATTTATTGCGATTATTTGTGTCAATCCCTATGAGCAAAAATTCCGATTAGCTCATTAGGAAATTCATAAGATATTTTTTACAAATTTTATTAGTAATAACTATTTTAAGTTCTTGTGCAGATTAATTGAGAAAGATTAATACTTGTTATTTTGAAAGAATAAAAACTCAAAAAAATTAATGATTATTATAAGTTAATATTATTATTTGTAGAAAGATACGAAACGTTTTAACCGTCCTCTATTCACCTTCAGATACTGAATGGACTATAAAAGGTAGAAGTTTTTGAAGTCACCACAATAAAGCCTCAGCGAAAATTTACTTTTAAAACTTGCATTTTTTTTAAGTTGTGTAAGTTATTAAATGAGGAATACACCTTTTGATTAGTGCCAACATCAATATTAACTTTTTGTGTGTCATGTAAAGTGTTATTTTTTTGAATTTTTATTACCTAACTTTTTAATTCACTGTACTGTTCCTCTACCCCAAGGTTGCCTAGCGTAAATCACTATTAGCGGTAACATCGCTAATATTAAATCTATGTACATAAGAAAAGCCAAATGTGAATGATCGAAAACTGAGGCGCTGATTTGTATTTGCAAAAAATTAAAACATAATTATTTTGGTTGTACATTTTTTGTCAAATTTACATTAAAGTTAATGCGATGCGTTGATTCAATAAAACATTATAGATATCCAATTGTTGTTTATTTCAATAGTTTGAATAGGTATTCTTAAAGAAGGAACTGTAACAATGAAAGTAAATTAATACAAAAGTCCTATGAATGTGGGTATGAATGGATGCGTATGGAGTGTGGATGGAAAATGACGATGCTCACCCCGTGTAGTTGACGGGGTCCTTTTAGTTATTAAGCATTTAAAAAAAATAGGGAAACGGCACCGAACAAAGTTGTATCAGACTTAACACATGCCATCCAAAAACCGAAAGCTTAAAATAAAGCAATTAAAAAGCTCCATGTAACTTGCAGCGTATACTGTTTTTGCACCGTCTCTTTAATGTGGTCACATTCACGCTCGCCAAATTTATGATCTCCATTGCGCAAAAAGTGCTACAATATGTAACAAAACTGCCTCCGCGCGGCTTGAAATTATAACGGCATTCGGCCCAGGTTTCGGAACACGTCGATTCGAAGTTCGGCGCTACGAATTTTTATGAGTGTCGCCACCACGACACACTGGGGACCCGAAGGCTTTGAAACGACTGGTAGTCAAAGAGAAATGGAGATTTCGCAGTTACAAATGTGGAAATTGTAGGTTGAGGTTGTATTTCTTCGCGGATTACTTTCTCGAAAGCACAGTAACGCGCGTGCCGGAATTTTTATTACTGCCGGTTCCCAAAGGTACAGTTTCGCGACAGAGATACATTCGGATCATTATGTTTTGTAGCTCCCGCGCAGAGAAATATGACTTAAAATAAAGGGACGCCACTGAACGACTCCTTCGAGATTGCCATCTACATTGCTTTTTGTCGCATAATTTTTATAGCCTATCAATACTGCATTCGATATCGATCGCGATTTCCGGATTTGATTTTAGCTCAGTAAACTAATTTAGAGGAAATAGACATCTTTATTTTATTTTCAAAGGATATCTCTTACGATAGATAAGAGTAAACTAAGGTTTCCTAGTGCAAATTTATCGTTATATAGTAAGGACAAGGTCGGCCGACGATCTGGTGAAGGTCGCGGGAATCCATTAGATGTTGGTGGCACAGGACTGATTTGTGTGAACATTGAGGGAGGCCTATGTCCAGCAGTGGATGTCTATTTTCTGAAATAACGATGATGATGAATAGGGACCGTATCGATTTTATGAAACTTTCCCTTCATGTCGCATGGTCGCGGGACGCCCTGTATAGAAGCCAACCTAAGAAGCGCATAAGTTTTCTGGGAACCTCACAGGTTTCACGGAGTGGCCTCACCGTTCCGTGGATTGCATTCCTGCAACGCATTTCTGGACTACGTGTGTGACAGTTTCCACGGCGCTAAATCATCTTAAGAGTTTAAGCTAGATACTTTTGAATACTTTGAACTACTACTCTATGGGGCAGTATTTATACACTTCCGAATTGTGGCCAGGTGAGCATTCATTTTGCATAATCAAATTGCGTGATATTATTCGATAGTTACAGTCTTTCAAAGACCTAGAAGCAGAAGTCTCAAATGATGGTCGGACCATTATAGCAGAGGAATTAAATTAACTTGTTAGTGGCACGCTCCACCAAGCTACAGAACGGGACCAATGGAGACAGCTAGTTGACAGAATTACTCACGGTCCTCAATAGTGAGGGACCGTCAGAAGAGAGAGAGATAAAGTCTTTCAAGAAACAGCATTTCCTTTCAAGTCGAAGAATTTATGCAATGGGACCAACAAAAAGCTCAAAATGTGACCTTTGTAACTATTCATGTGAAAGCGGGATATTATAATTTTACGTGGAACATAAAGGGCACAGAAAGGTGCCTTTAGACTTGGGTCGGCGGCAAAACATGTCTCCCGAATGTTTTGTTGCCCATCTTGTTTACCAACGTTTCTGCGAACTGCTAAATTGGATATCCTATGATGTTTTATACTTAATTATAATTATGTTTGTTATTGAAGCATATTGTACCGAGACACCCATAAACTTTCTGAAGGGACAAGTCAATATACCCACCTCCCACTTTTAACGGGAAATATATTTTGTATTATTACAATGAGACGTTAATTCTAATTTACAGCCTACTTTAATTTTGTAGAGGACTTTTTGTATCATAGATAACATCTACCTATGTCTAGTATTTTATTATTATAAAATCGAATAAGAAAGGTGACGTTTTGAATAAAACCAAATACTATTATGTCAACTTTGAAAAATCTTTGACCATTTAGAATGTTACTTATCTAAGTTTACAGATCTTAGTGTGTGGTATTATCCTAGTACTACGTAGGCGGTTTTATCATTAATAGCAAACAGTAGAGGAAAAGTAAAGCGAACTTTACAATAAGTATTTATTATCAAAATCAAAAATCAAAAATGTCTTTATTCAATTTAAGTCCATACAGCACATTTATGAATGTCAAATATTATGTAATCTACCGCTGATTCGGAATGTCAATTTCTACCAAGAAGTATCAGCAAGAAACTCAGTAGTTACTCTTTTCAAATTATATGGTAATTACTATTTTCATTCTTATACAAATTATGATTACAGTGACAGTATGATATGCAATGCTTATAATCAATATCGTTTAGATAAATCGTCAAAAATATGAATAGCCACATCCTATTTTACAATTCCTACGGGAAAACAACTACTTATTAATCCACGCGGTCAAAGCTGCTAGCAGGAAACTAGTCACAAATGAATCGTGTTGTTATATCTGACCCTTTCCTTAATTTTAGTATTGTAACTTTAGAGTGTTTGTAAATAATAAAGTTTCAAATTTCCGCACACCTTGTTTATGAGGGCCTACCAATTCATTATTTTGTTTAATAAAGCTTGGCCAGTAGCGTCAGCACCTGTCTCGATATTCGAGGGACGCGTCCCTTTCAAGGATGATTTAATATTTAACCGCAAATAAGTAAAAGCTTATTCCTTCCTCCTTAGCGGAGATAGTAGCTCAGTGGATTTTTCAAATCTATGTGCGTATTTCTACCATTAGCTCGGCGGTGAGGGAAAACATCTTGAGGAAACCTGCACGTTTTGGATAGTTTCAGAAACGTGTAGCCATGATTCAGTTGGTCTGGTTCCCCTGTTAAAGGGTTGCAAAGGCCAGATGGCAGTCGCTTCATTGTAATTACTAGACACTTTAAGATGAAGAGGAAGTAATAGCTTATTCCACCCTTAAGAGCCGGCAACGCATTTATGATGCCGCATGTGTTGCAGATATAATGGGCGGCGGTAATCACTAACTATCAGATGGGCCATCTGTTTGTTTGTCCTTGACAATGTCAAAACAAAAGTAACTCATTTTAAACCATAACAGACATGCTACTTTTAACACTTTTGGCATTTTTACTTTTTTTTTTAATTAATGCTTTTGTTCCCCGTGTTGTCCGTGTTGTCGCCGTGTGGTCCCCGGCAGAGTAGAATAGGCCACCCTCACTCTTACCGAGGTGTCGTAAAAGGCGACTAAGGTAAAGCTGCTGGCATGATCATCAGCACCCAGAGAAGGAAAACTCTGAATTTATATCAAAACCCTCGAACGAAAACCAATATTTATTTTCATTTAATTATGCCTTATTTAAGGTCAAAACTTTGTTAACTAAAAATGGTATTATGAAGCAGTTTTCATTATTTTTTCGAAAATTTTGCATGATTTTTATTTCATTTCAAACGTCAAAACTACTCTGAAATACCGTTTTAGCTAACAAAGGTTTAACAAATGCTTGTGAATCTTCGTAGTTTATTTTTATAGATAAGTCGCTCCTGCTAAAACATAACTATGAAACTTTATTTTATTGTGATTTTTTTATATTCAAACTTTAAAATAAATTGCAATAATAAAAGTTACAAAAGTTTCACACATGCATTTTATAAATGAAATAAAGATATTATTCGCTTGAATCACTGTGTTTATATTTTATTCGTTATTGCAAAATAATTATTATGGAATAAAGATTTATATTTGTTAATGTAAAATTAGAATCATGGAGTAAATCTTTCCTGATTGAATTTTTAACCTCTGTCCTGAAAATTTACTCCCAGAAGTGGCAACACTAGCTGGTAGGCACCGCCTGTGTACGTTGAGATATAAATTATCTTTAATTTGGCTGAACGATCCAGAAAATATGATGATGTAAAGTTTTCATCAGACATAATGAAACGGGGGCGATCCTGTCTGATATTTATCTTTAGCTTCTCCTCATCTAAGCGTGTAATTCCCTGTTGCATCTAAAGCTCGGGGCTTGATCTAAGATTTGGGAATTCTAGAAGCGACTGCTGTCCTTCACAACCCTTAAACAGGGGACCCAGGCCCACTGGATCACGGTTACACATTCAGATTCAGTACCTTAAATATTGTAGGCATCCAGAATTTTGAGGAACTATTCATGACTTGCGGGTTTCCTCGCGATGTTTTCCCTCACCGAAGAGTTAGTAAATCCACGTGCCATCCATCGTGCAAACTCTGGAATGAGCTTCCAGCCACGCTGTTCCCTGATCGCTATGATATGTCCTTTTTTAAACGAGGTTTGAAAATAGTTCTTCTCTCACGGTAGGCAGCGGCATGACTGTGCTCCGGCATTGTTGATGTCTATGAGCGGCGGTTACCGTTCACCATCAGATGGGCCGCAAGCTCGTCTACCTACTATAAGCAATAAAAAAAATCCAGAAAGAGGTACATGCTTGGATTCGAACTAAGAACCACCGTGGCGCGTATTTATCCATTGAGGTACTATCGATTTTATATTTATAATGTATCAATACGGGGATTAACACGAGCAGTCCGCTCGTGCACCACGGCTGCTGTAACGTAGCCGAAACGTCGAGCCAAATATGTGAGTACACAATGTTGTTTCACATAATAAATATCGTGTTAATCCCCGTATTGATACATTATAGTTATAATCATCATCATCATCCATTTAAGTCCCCACTGCTGGGGCACGGGCCTCCCTCAATCACATGAGGGGTAACTACCATACTCACCACGCTTGGCAGACGGGTTGGCGAGGGTTTTGATATAAATGCAGAGTTTTCCTTCTCTGGGTGCTGATGATCAAGCTAGCAGCTTTACCTTATTCGCCTTTTACGACACCTCGTTAAGAGTGAGGGTGGCCTATTCTACTCTGCCGGGCACCACGACTTCATACGCGGCCTCCACTCGAGGACCGTTCTGCTCATCGGCCGTGTGACCTCCTAGCATGTGCCCTGCCCATTGCTACTTGAGGTGTGCAGTTCTTTGGGCTTTGTCTTTGACCTTGGTCCTCCTGCGGATCTAATCATTCCTGATACGATCACGCAAGCAGACTCTGAGCATAGCCCTTTCTTTTGCTCTCTGCGTGACTTTGAGCCTTCTTAAGCGGCTGATTGTAAGCGGCCACGTTTCGGTTCCGTATGTCATCATTGGCCACACACACGCATTTAAGACTGAGGTCATCTAGATTTCAGCCATGACTACGATTACGATTTAATAAGATAAATTAATAAAATAATAAAATTATATCTTTGATATTAGCTGGCATAGACGATTGGTGGTGAGGAGGAGGTTTGATTAAATTTCCTAGCGTAGCCTTAAATTTAATAAATTGTGTTTATGAATTTGACGGATTTTATGCAAAATGAAGACATGAATATTGTTCTTTTTAAGCAAGGGAACCTTATTTTTAGTAGAAGCTCGTATGTTGAAGATATTGTTTCAACTTTTAGGTTAAAAATAACGTTAGTATGGGATGGTTTTATGAGCGAGAGTAATGATAGCTCAGTGGTTCAGAACACACCTACCATACGGGGGGACTAGGTTCGAATCCGAGCATACATCTCTAGATTTTTCGAATCTATGTACCTACGTATTTCTACCATTAGCTCGGTGATGAGGGAAAACATCGTGCAGAAAACTGCACGTTTCGGATAGTTTCGGAAACGTGTAATCATGATTCAGTTGGTCTGGTTCCCCTGATAAAGGGTTGCAACGGTAAGACGGCAGTCGCTTCAATGTGATTACCAAACTCTTTAATTGAAGAATCATGGTCCAAGCGTACCCCGGGCTCCAGAGCGACAGCTTTGGATGCAACTGGAAATTACACGCTAAGATGATAATAACTACGAGATCGTCTTACTTCGTCAATCTTTTTTTTATTTACACTTTTGTGTGAAAAATTTTGCATCACGCGTGCAATTTTTTTTCAAGTTACTAATTACAAGAACAAAAACAGACATAAATTTATTTCCGCATGGCGGTGTGCTAAAAATACGTTTGTAAAATCCTTTTCATTTTACTTCACAGCTCGTTTAACAAAAGTGCTTAAGAACAGAAAGATTAAGAACACGAATCCCATTGGAACGAGGTAAATCAGAATTTAACTGGCACTGTTAATTTAACTATTGCATTATTGTTTCCAAGCCCCTGCTTGGATGATTTACAGCTTAAGTTTCAATTTGTTCTGAGATGCTTTATTAAATTTAAGTTGTACTACAACGGAGTGTTTTCAACGGGGATGTTATGGTGCTAATAGAAATGTGTTAGTGTTAGTACACAAATGATGCGAAAGTGTCATGAATCAGATAACAATGTTCAATGGAACATTGTTATTTTTCGCAGTGGTACAATTGTAATAATATAATAATAATAATAATCATAATCATAAATCTTTTTTGTTTCATTTGGTATACAGGTCTTAAAAATAGCATAATGTCCTCAAATGAACCCTGCAAAGGGTATCACAATGAAAATAATAATAAAAATAATAGCATAACATTTACATTTCCTCTTAATTATTCAGTAATTATATTAAATGTCTAATAGCAATCGAATTAAAATGAAGTGGATACATTTATGTATAAATATTAAATTATATATTTTAAGGGTTCAAATATTCATTCAGACTGTTGTAGGCATTTTGCAAAAGATATTCTTTTAATTTTATAAAAAAATCGGTATCTTTAGCAATACTTTTAATATCTTTGGGTAACTTGTTATATATTTTTATTGACATGTGCTCGGTACCTGAGCTTACTAAGTGCAACTTTGTGTAATAATTTCACAACATCTCATACGTTGACCTGATTCCGTACTAAGTAACTTAAGCACTTGTGTTACAGATATCAGACAACAAAGCAACACAAATATATATTTAAATGCATATATTACACCCAGACACTGAACAAACACAAGTGTTCATCGCATGAATGTTTGTCCAGGGTGGGAATCGAACCCACGACCTTTGGCGTAAGAGGCAGGGTCACTACCAATTGCGCCATCCGGTCAGTCAATAATAGTCAGGTGTTTAGAAGAGTATAGGAGGTCACAGCCGTGGCAGGCCACCCACAAGATAGACAGACGATCTGGTGAAGGCCGCGGGAATCCATTGGACGCAGGCGTCACAGGACCGATCTGTGTGGGAAACATTGGGGACTATTATGTCCAGCAGTGGATGTCTATTGGCTGAATTGAGATGGTGAATTATATTTTCATGGTGATATAAGCGTATACTGTTATATCTATAGGTACTATCTTCGCGTTCTTCCATGAAATCCTTGAAAACCGGAATCTGAGATTTAATACCAAAACTTTGAAAGATTCTAGCAATATCTAACCAAAGTAAAACCTGCCGGTAGTGAGAAAGTTATTTTAGGAGTAGGTTTATCTGCTTAACGAAATTAATTTACTTTTTAGTGACTTTTTCAACACCTAAGGTCATTAAGCACCAATAAATTTGAAAGTAAACCCGCACCGAAAAAGGATTAATATATCAGGAGCTTATGAAAACGCAGCGCTAACTAGAAGTTTGGCGAGCGACCAAAATATTACAATTTGGACAATCCTAACGTGCTAGGCATGAAATTAAAAATATAAATATCGTGAGATACCGCAGCTGGCTAATCCGGCAGGAGATTATTACAAAACTGTAATCATGGCGTCTCCGAGGCTAACAATGCCCCCGCCCCGGGCGACATGGGGTTGCTAAACACACGAGGGGTGGTCACTGGGGTTAGGCTGCTTACTGCTTTTTCAATTTCAAACGCAATATAAGATGCATCTGTTGTTTCTGATATTCGTAACACAGATGCTTGAGCTACCTATC
Organism: Marasmia exigua; assembly: GCA_019059595.1. Classification (NCBI taxonomy): domain Eukaryota; kingdom Metazoa; phylum Arthropoda; class Insecta; order Lepidoptera; family Crambidae; genus Marasmia; species Marasmia exigua. The sequence goes on along the minus strand of CM032473.1, from coordinate 5,046,660 downwards.
GGAGTCAAATCAAAGTATGTGACGTTGTGAAGTATTTATATTCAGTATTTATTAAATTTCACACTAGAATAGCATTCGTTGTCACACTGCTGCGCAACGTAGCTCCCTCAATCTCATGAGGGGTAATTGCCATACATACATCACCACGCTTGGACAGGTTGGCGAGGGTTTTGATATAATGCAGAGTTTTCCTTCTCTGGTTGCTGATGATCATGCCAGCAGCTTTACCTTAGTCGCCTTTTACGACACCTCGGTAAGAGTGAGGGTGGCCTATTCTACTCTGCCGGTCAACCACGACTTCATACGCGGCCTCCACTCGAGGACCGTTCTGCTCATCGGCCGTGTGACCTCCTCGCATGTTGCCCTGCCCATTGCTACTTGAGGTGTGCAAGTTCTTTGGCTTTGTTCTTTGACCTTGGTCCTCCTGCGGATCTAATCATTCCTGATACGATCACGCAAGCAGACTCTGAGCATAGCCCTTTCCTTTTGCTCTCTGCGTGACTTTGAGCCTTCTTAAGCGGCTCATTGTAAGCGGCCACGTTTCGGTTTCGTATGTCATCACTGGCAACACACACGCATTAAAGAATGAGGTCATCTAGATTTCAGCCATGACTACGATTACGATTTAATAAGATACATTAATAAAATAATAAAATTATATCTTTGATATTAGCTGGCATAGACGATTGTGGGATTAAATTTCCTAGCGTAGCCTTAAATTTAATAAATTGTGTTTATAAATTTGACGGATTTTATGCAAAATGAAGACATGAATATTGTTCTTTTTAAGCAAGGGAACCTTATTTTTAGTAGAAGCTCGTATGTTGAAGATGTTGTTTCAACTTTTAGGTTAAAAATAACGTTAGTATGGGATGGTTTTATGAGCGAGAGTAATGATAGCTCAGTGGTTCAGAACACACCTACCATACGGGGGGACTAGGTTCGAATCCGAGCATACATCTCTAGATTTTTCGAATCTATGTACCTACGTATTTCTACCATTAGCTCGGTGATGAGGGAAAACATCGTGCAGAAAACTGCACGTTTCGGATAGTTTCGGAAACGTGTAATCATGATTCAGTTGGTCTGGTTCCCCTGATAAAGGGTTGCAACGGTAAGACGGCAGTCGCTTCAATGTGATTACCAAACTCTTTAATTGAAGAATCATGGTCCAAGCGTACCCCGGGCTCCAGAGCGACAGCTTTGGATGCAACTGGAAATTACACGCTAAGATGATAATAACTACGAGATCGTCTTACTTCGTCAATCTTTTTTTTTATTTACACTTTTGTGTGAAAAATTTTGCATCACGCATGCAATTTTTTTTCAAGTTACTAATTACAAGAACAAAAACAGACATAAATTTATTTCCGCATGGCGGTGTGCTAAAAATACGTTTGTAAAATCCTTTTCATTTTACTTCACAGCTCGTTTAACAAAAGTGCTTAAGAACAGAAAGATTAAGAACACGAATCCCATTGGAACGAGGTAAATCAGAATTTAACTGGCACTGTTAATTTAACTATTGCATTATTGTTTCCAAGCCCCTGCTTGGATGATTTACAGCTTAAGTTTCAATTTGTTCTGAGATGCTTTATTAAATTTAAGTTGTACTACAACGGAGTGTTTTCAACGGGGATGTTATGGTGCTAATAGAAATGTGTTAGTGTTAGTACACAAATGATGCGAAAGTGTCATGAATCAGATAACAATGTTCAATGGAACATTGTTATTTTTCGCAGTGGTACAATTGTAATAATATAATAATAATAATAATCATAATCATAAATCTTTTTTGTTTCATTTGGTATACAGGTCTTAAAAATAGCATAATGTCCTCAAATGAACCCTGCAAAGGGTATCACAATGAAAATAATAATAAAAATAATAGCATAACATTTACATTTCCTCTTAATTATTCAGTAATTATATTAAATGTCTAATAGCAATCGAATTAAAATGAAGTGGATACATTTATGTATAAATATTAAATTATATATTTTAAGGGTTCAAATATTCATTCAGACTGTTGTAGGCATTTTGCAAAAGATATTCTTTTAATTTTATAAAAAAATCGGTATCTTTAGCAATACTTTTAATATCTTTGGGTAACTTGTTATATATTTTTATTGACATGTGCTCGGTACCTGAGCTTACTAAGTGCAACTTTGTGTAATAATTTCACAACATCTCATACGTTGACCTGATTCCGTACTAAGTAACTTAAGCACTTGTGTTACAGATATCAGACAACAAAGCAACACAAATATATATTTAAATGCATATATTACACCCAGACACTGAACAAACACAAGTGTTCATCGCATGAATGTTTGTCCAGGGTGGGAATCGAACCCACGACCTTTGGCGTAAGAGGCAGGGTCACTACCAATTGCGCCATCCGGTCAGTCAATAATAGTCAGGTGTTTAGAAGAGTATAGGAGGTCACAGCCGTGGCAGGCCACCCACAAGATAGACAGACGATCTGGTGAAGGCCGCGGGAATCCATTGGACGCAGGCGTCACAGGACCGATCTGTGTGGGAAACATTGGGGACTATTATGTCCAGCAGTGGATGTCTATTGGCTGAATTGAGATGGTGAATTATATTTTCATGGTGATATAAGCGTATACTGTTATATCTATAGGTACTATCTTCGCGTTCTTCCATGAAATCCTTGAAAACCGGAATCTGAGATTTAATACCAAAACTTTGAAAGATTCTAGCAATATCTAACCAAAGTAAAACCTGCCGGTAGTGAGAAAGTTATTTTAGGAGTAGGTTTATCTGCTTAACGAAATTAATTTACTTTTTAGTGACTTTTTCAACACCTAAGGTCATTAAGCACCAATAAATTTGAAAGTAAACCCGCACCGAAAAAGGATTAATATATCAGGAGCTTATGAAAACGCAGCGCTATCTAGAAGTTTGGCGAGCGACCAAAATATTACAATTTGGACAATCCTAACGTGCTAGGCATGAAATTAAAAATATAAATATCGTGAGATACCGCAGCTGGTTAATCCGGCAGGAGATTATTACAAAACTGTAATCATGGCGTCTCCGAGGCTAACAATGCCCCCGCCCCGGGCGACATGGGGTTGCTAAACACACGAGGGGTGGTCACTGGGGGTTAGGGCTGCTTACTGCTTTTTCAATTTCAAACGCAATATAAGATGCATCTGTTGTTTCTGATATTCGTAACACAGATGCTTGAGCTACCTATCGGGGTCAGATCAAAGTATGTGACGTTGTGAAGTATTTATATTCAGTATTTATTAAATTCACCTAGAATAGCATTTCGATGTCCACTGCTGCGGCACGGGCCTCCCTCAATCTCATGAGGGGTAATTGCCATACATACATCACCACGCTTGGCAGACAGGTTGGCGAGGGTTTTGATATTAATGCAGAGTTTTCCTTCTCTGGGTGCTGATGATCATGCCAGCAGCTTTACCTTAGTCGCCTTTTACGACACCTCGGTAAGAGTGAGGGTGGCCTATTCTACTCTGCTGGGGACCACACGGCGTTGAAATCAGTAATTTGTATTATTTTATTTTCTTGCTACTAAGCCACGTTACAAATATTTGTGTGCATGAACGTGTCTATTTGTATTGGTCTAGGTGTTTTCAATGCATTGTATGTATTTTATTTACAAAAACCGAGTATTATATGTTGATTGTTTTGTTTTATTAAATATTTCACAACATTACGTACAGTGATCTGACTCCGAGATAAGTAGCTCAACCACCTGTATTGCGGATATCAGAATCAACAGTGGGATTTCAAACATATATATATAATACTTTTCTTTCGTAAATACATACATTTGTACTGTGCGGGGATCGAACCCGCAACCTGCAAGGGTTGTGGGTTCGATCCAGAGGCAGCGGTCACTACCACTGTTCCAAACGGGTCGTCAAATTTGTGATTCCACTGTTGATACTGATATCCGTTACACAGGTGCTTGAGCTACCTATCTCGGAATCAGATCAAAGTATGTGATGTTATGAAATATTGCATCCAGTTCCACCCAGCTATCTTGCGCAGATCGTCACTCCATCTGGCCTGAGAGCGCCCTTCACTACGTTTACCAAGACGCGGTCTCCACTCCGCGGCTGTTAGTTATGAGGCTGATAGTGCCAGCCCACTGCCACTTCAGCTTACTTATCCGGTGCGCAATGTCTAGAAACTAACATATTTGCACTGCCTTTTTAATTTTTCTTTACCCCAAAATTAGCTGGAAGGGATCACTATTAACGATAACATCGCCAAGATTGTATTTAGTAAAGCATTAAGTTACCTTTTGTGCAATAAAGATCTATCTAGCATGATTCAGTGACAAATTATTGTAAGAAAAGAAGAATTTTGCTATAAGTGCGAATGTTGGATCTGATCCTAAGTGTTTCCGATAACTAGCGAAAGGAAAACCTGGCGTTGGTGAGAAGCAACTAGAAATCCTTCGTTTCTCTGACCAAATGACGACCACTAATGAACATAGGCCACCCTCAAGATTCTCCACACTGCTCGAGCTTGTGCCGCCTGCATCCAAGTGATTCCCGCTATTGTTAATTGTTGGAAGAAGATTCAGTCCCAAAAATCTATTAATACTTTCTTTTAAGTATTAAAAGGACGACTTTTTTAAATATCTCCCTTAATCGCCACATACGCAGCGCTAGTTTCGCCTATGTAGAGTCTTAAAACATATTTAACCTTTTATGTCTTCAATCATAGACTGCATGCATACCGTCCTGTCAAATTTTATATGTGGTACTATTTTTTTTAAAACATCGAGTCTGAATCCGCCGCCGTGAGTTGTTAGAAAAAACTCGCAATATAAATACACCAGCACCCTTTTGGACGTGGCGAGCTGTAACTAAATTGTCCGCGGGATTGGTTGATGTTGATGTTGAAGGAGAAGCATTGCACCACTTCAGTGATCACTTCGACGTTCCCTTTGCAGTCGATTAAGATCCAAGGAAGTAAAAATAGCGTTGTTGTTCGAATTTTACAGAATCGACATGCTTGTAGTTGATATACAATTATATTAATACATTAACAAAAGAAAACAAAATCGGATCAATCAGATAAAGAATATGGATCAAATTCAACATTAAATAAGAATGAGGTGTAACAAAGTAGTTTTTGCCGTGTGGTCCCCGGCAGAGTAGAATAGGCCACCCTCACTCTAACCGAGGTGTCGTAAAAGGCGACTAAGGTAAAGCTGCTGGCATGATCATCAGCACCCAGAGAAGAAAAACTCTGCATTTATATCAAAACCCTCGCCAACCCGTACGCCAAGCGTGGTGAGTATGGCAATTACCCCTCATGCGATTGAGGGAGGCCCGTGCCCCAGCAGTGGGGACTTAAATGGGCTGACGACGAAAGTATCGTTTTGTAAAAATCACACAAATACAATGCTAACTAAAGAGAAGAAAGAAGAAAATCGCGGAACACTAACTCACCCATAATTGATTTAGAAACTGAATACGAGCTTATTTGGCGCAAGATATAACTGATATAGATAGATATCAGTATGTCAAGCTTTTCCCCTCCTATCGTCAACGTCACACTCAATTTTCCTTGTTAATTCTATGATACGTCAACCCTAACCGCACCCAGTTAATTCACGCAAAAATCCATCCCTCATAAGACAACATGAAAGAACCTTATTACGTTGCCTTATGCGTGAATTTCTTACGAAAATTACTGGTGAGAATTTATGTGTGCATAATAATTCTTGTTGTATGCATAGAAAAGATAACAATTGGTTATTATTAATTTAGACAAGGGTAACACAAATTAACTGTTTCGAAAACAACATTAAATAATTAATTGAATACTGTAATAGGATTACGTTTTATAAGCTTAAATACCTCATAAAGGTTTCTGCTGTGACACATAAATACTCGTATAGTACATATAAGGATTACTGATTGTAATCACTACACATGAAAATGATGCCCGAAAACAATAGAAATATCAAATTGTTTCATTACGTAAGTGAAATGAGTAATCATTTCATGGTACGAAATATAAATTCAAATAGAGTTTATTTTTACTACTCAAAATGTGCTTTCCCAGATGTACGAGTATGGTACGTTTGCGCATCAGCGGTCCGCATTTTGTTACTATGTGTATAAGGGTTTCATCAGCCTCGTTACACGTTCTGCAGATTCAAATCCCTTAGTGGCCATGTGCTTATTGAGGCAACAGTGACAGGTTAGAGCTCTTACTAGAATGAATGAATGAATGAATGATAACTTTATTTGGCACAATACAAAACAAGGAAACTTAATAAGAAACATAACCTAGACTTATATAATAACGAAAATTAGGACAACATTAACCATGTATGTGCCAAACAGGCGTGTGTTGTTCCTCTTAGTCCATGAAGCGCGGCGGAGGATTTGCGGTCAAAGGGCTTTATGAGTAGCTAAAAGTGTGTTAATCCCATTTGAGCCATAATTCACGTAATTACCCTCTTGGTCTAGTGGTTTAAGTATCGGGCTGTGTTCTTGGGGTCCTGAGTTCGATTCCTGGGTCGAGCAAAAAGTGTGTTTCAAATTTTTCGAACATAGCTCAGGTTTGTGATCACCAATCCGCATTGGCAAGCATGGTGATTAAGCCTAATCCCATCATAGTAGCGATGGCTAATTTCTATGATGGAGGCCTTTGCCCTGCAGTGGGACAGTTATAGGCTGATACTTTACTTCACTCACGTAATTTGTGTGTATTAGAATGTTTTCCAGTGTTAGACGGGCAAGACTTTTGAGTATGCCGCAGAAGGATTCTAGGCCGTACCATGTACCCTCCGATACTGCCCTCGCGAGCACATCAGCAATCTCATTTCCTCCAATCCGCACGTGACCTGGAATCCACCTAAGTGTTACTCTGTTACATTGACCTAGAATGTTTAGTCTAGTCATACAGCCTTCTACTAGTTTGGATGTTGTAGATAGAGTACGCTCTGTGTGTTAGTACAGCCGCCTGACTGTAAAAGTGTATATATACACCATGCTTTTTAACCGTCTTACTCCCCTATGGGGGGCATTATACTGATGAAAACAAACATTTTCCCTCAAGCAACATAGGGTCTTATCTCAGAAAAAAAGCAACTTCTCATATAAAAGTAATCAGCTGATTGATGTAAATTGTATAGGAAGAAAGGAAAGCATTTTTTTTTTGAGATTAGACCCTATGTTCCTTGGGGAAAAGGTTGGTTATCATCAGTATAATGCCCTCGATAAGGGAGTAAGACGGTTAAAAAAGCACGGTTTGCAGACTAGTTCCCGCACACTCAATTATGACGTTTACCTCCGCTTGGAAAAAGGTTGTACATAAGTTTGCCCACGTTCGGAGAAATCTTGATTTTAGGTTTCTCTGCATATATCCCACGAGTCTTGGCTTTGCAGTAATATCTCTCAGCTTTCGTCGCTTTGGTGCCCGGGGTACGCTTAGACCATGACCATTTTCCATGCCGAGTAATGGTAAAAATACGCACACATATTTGAATAATCCCAGTTGAATAGTAGTCCAGGTTCTCACATCAGTTTTCCCATCATAAATAAAAAAGGTATTTACGAAGTGACAACACAATCTGCTCGTTATTCTCACCAACCGCATCGTTAAAGTGACAAATATGTTAATAGCGAAATTTCTCTCGTGTGCCCGAGCGTACATCATCAAACCATCTAAGATTACAAGCCTGTGCGCGCGGTCTAATAAATGACGTCATATATCATGATGTATTACCGCTGTGTTCCAGCAACACTGCAGGTGTGAGATTAAGTTGCTTCGCGACGATCCCGCGCTTGATTTATACGATGCACTATGTCCTACGCGCCTCCGCCATCAAGCTGAGGTAACAACCCCAGGTGCGCGTGAGGCTTTTATCATCATCGTCAGCCTAAGTATGTTCGTTTACGTCCATTGCTGGACTTAGGCCTCTCTTACGCACGGCATTTGACTCGGTTAGGGTGTAGTGTGTGACTCGCCCTTAAGCTAGGTTTAGTTGATAATAAAGGAAGTTATAACGCAGTTACAACTTCGTCAAGTCTTCTCGTCACCCATCCCTCAAAGTCTTAAGTCGAAAGTCTTCGACCAGTGCGTCCTTCCGGTCATGACTTACGGTGCCGAGACGTGGACACTCACGGCTGGACTAGTCCACCGGTTCAAAGTCGCTCAAAGAGCTATGGAAAGGGCTATGCTCGGAGTATCCCTGAAGGACCGCATCAGAAATGATGTAATCCGACAGAGAACCAGAGTCACCGACATAGCCAACCGAATTAGCAAACTGAAGTGGCAGTGGGCTGGTCATATTAGCCGCAGAACTGACAGCCGTTGGAGCCGTAAAGTCCTTGAGTGGAGACCGCGACTCGGTAAGCGTAGTGTAGGACGCCCTGCGACAAGATGGGATGATGACATTCGAAGGCTGGCTGGTGTGGGCTGGATGAGAGTGGCCGAAAATCGGGAGCAGTGGCGTGCATTAGGGGAGACCTATGTCCAGCAGTGGACGAGTATGGGTTGCTGATGATGATGATGATGATAATGATGATGATGATGATGACAACGCATCACTTATTTCTTTACACGTTCCCAAATCCCATCATTGCATGGCAACCCTGCCAGTGCTGCCTTTGGCGGTGTTGCGCACGGGTACATGTGTACAAAGTTTGGTAATAGTGCTAACGGACTAATTAAAAAAAAAAGAAACAGAAGATTATTAATAAGAACAAAAATAAATAGGCCAAAACTAAGCTTTTAAGAAGTAAAAAAAAATTAGTCAATACGGTGCGTGCGTGCTGCATAATAGCAATTATAGTTTAGAAGAATAAAATCATGAGGAGATCAGGGCGCAGGGCGTTGATGGCACCCGAGGGATGATGAAGTTGTTACTGGCTGCCGGGAGTGTGTAGAGTCGGAAGTGTGAGATTGCCGACAGCCGGGCGAGATGGTGTCAGAGGTGTAAGAGAAAATTCTTGGGCCCTGAGAGATGCTTCCAGACCATGAACCTCACCAAGAGAGGATCAAATTATATTATAATGGAAATGGACAGCCGCCACAGACAATCGTTATTCTTTTATTTGCCTTTAATATTATCTACCTTATTATGTTATTCTTTTTATATGTACGTACGTAGGTTAAACTGTTACAAACAAAACTTAAAAAGGGAAACCTAAAAAGGGAAAAAAAACAAATTTGTTGTTCCTAAAAATCGAATAATACGTATATCTAATCGGCATAATAGATATTGGGTAAAGCCTGATTTTTTTCTCGCAATGTATTTTTTTCTATTATAATAAATGTATTTTTTTTGTGATAGGTAACAGACGAGCAGACGGATCACCTGATGGTAAGCGATTGCCGACGCCCATGAACTCGCGCGACACCAGTGGAGTCACAAGTGCGCTGGCAAACTTTAAACCCCTTTCCCCGGATTGGTCCTCCGGTACCCTCACTCACACAGTGAAACACAGCACAGTGCTGCTTCACGCCAGTTTTCTGTGAGACCGTGGTATCACTCATTCATGCCGAAGCATGGCTCTCCCACGGTCAAAACGGCACTTGAGACTACACTGGTGTTGCGGGTATGCACGGGCGGCGGCAATCGCTTCTCATTAGGTGATCTGTCTGCTCGTCTGCCACCTATCACATAAAAAGAGTCTTAAGATAACACTATTAACGAGGTTGTGGCACTAGTGCTTCGGGAACATCGATCTGTAAAATTGCAAAGTAAGCAATAATCTAAATAAAAAAATAAAATACATTGGCGCCAACTACATGTAACTATGTATAATTCCGTGAGTGTAACACCGGTACTAACGCCCTCTTTCGGGAGCGATCTATTATTTCGGACAGGTTTATTGTACCCAATAAACCGGCATCGATATTTCAACCCCAGCCCTGTGTTATCGGACTAGTACACCGTGCGACGAAAATCTTATTAGGATCTAAACCAGCAACAAACAATAGCCAATTGTTAGCGACAATTTTGGCGATAAAGATTAAATCTATTGTTATTGCAATACTCGTACCTAGATGTTAAGAAAACGTTGGCAAGAAGAATGGAAGCCAATAACAATGAAAATAACTACGCTTGTACATTGGAACAATAATGAGTACCTACTGATAATTCTAAACCACTTTTAACTAATGCAAATTAACCTGATGTGTGCATAGGTTACTAGAACTCTCGTTATCATCTCAGCGTGTTATTTGCGGCAAAGCCATTGCTTTGGTACATAGGTTAAAAAAAGAAAAAAAAAATTTAAGTGTTAGGTGGGAGAGGTGCAGACGGATCGCCTGATGGTAAATGTTTGCCGCCGCCCATAGACACCCGCGTACACCAGTGGCGTCACAAGTGCACTGCCAACTTTTTACTCCGGATTGGGCCCCACGGTAGTCATAGTCATATTATTTATTGCTTTCATGTAGTACATTTGACGACCCGTTTGGAACAGTGGTAGTGAACGCTGCCTCTGGTGCAACCGCACAGTGCAAACATTTGTGTGCATGAACATATCTGTTTCTATTGGTCTGGGTGTTATCTATGTATTATAAGTATGTATTTACAAAATAAAAGTATTAGGTATATGTGTATAATTGTAATCCCACTGTTGATTCTGATATCCGTAACACAGGTGTTTGAGCTACCTATCTCGGAGTCAGATCAATGTATGTGATGTTGTGAAATATTTATTTATTTATTTATTAGGTCTTAAAATTTAATTTATGTACCCTCACTCACGCAGCTCAAACAGCACAGTACTGCTCCACGCCTTTTTTGGGTTGTTACTAAACCCCAAGGGTAAAAAATATCGTAGTAATTCGAGCCTTGCAAACTATGTTCCTGACGAGAATACGGATCACCTGATGGTAAGCGATTGCCGTCACCTATAGCCACTTTCAACATAAGTGGAGTAACAAGTGCGCTACTAACATTTTAATCCCTTTCCCCCCCGATTGGCCTCCGGCATAACACTGGGTGGGCGCTGCTTCACGCCAGCCTTCTAGTGTGACGCTGTGGTATCACTCTGGTCCACCGAGCTTATTCCTTTTGAAGCGTGGCTCTCCCACGTCAATGTTCGTATAATTTTGGTTCATACAAATATTGCATATGTTACCGGCCATTCGTGATTTCAGGACAAACTAGTTTATCCTAGACTGAACTAGTTCTTCCTGTACGCGATAGGATTAACCAGTATAGTCTAATTCAAACTAATTTGCTCCAAGCCCTATAGGATAGACCAGTTTAGCCTAGGCCAAACTAGTTGGTCCCAATATCCATACGCACACTCTAGAATAAACTGGTATATATGAGTATGATTGTTTATTTTACTATTTGTTATCTACAATTTTTAACGAATTGTAATAATTGAGACAATATTGCTTCTATTAAAAAAATGTTAAATATTATGATTGTTCGTTTTATCACTTAACGACGAATCATTGTGGTTTAATAAAACGATTATTTTTCGAAATACGGAGTATTTTATTTAGTTTATCTATTTATTTTGACTTTCTTGATATACTTTAATGTTTAGACTAGGCCATATCAGTTTATCCTAGTGTCTGCGTAACTATATCAGGACCAACTAGTTTGGCCTAGTCTAAACTGGTATATCCTATCGGGCTTAGGACAAATTAGTTTAGACTAGACTAAACTGGTTAATCCTATCGCGTATAGGAAGAACTACTTGAGTCCAGGCCAATCGGGTTTGGCCGTTAACACCTACACGCATGTAACGAAACGAAAAGAGTGATGATTATGAATGTCACTGGCCTGAGGACGTCCGAAAAAGAGATGGACGGATTGTGTGAAAAAAGACATTGATTGAAAAATAATGAATAATTCAATGCCGAATGACGTGGAATGGAAGAAGAAGTCATATTCCGATCCTAAATAACCAGGGAATATGGCAGGAGTACGATGATGGCCACTCCATACAAACTGCCCGGGACCATGAGTTGACCTGAAGTGTCCCTTAACGCGTAACCTCGTCATAAACAGGAGGTTTTACGGTGACGCTATGTGTACCTAATCGATAGTAAAGGGCCTCCGTAAGCTAACGTGTTGATCCTAATCCAATATACTGTGGCACTCCCACCCTTCAATCACTCTATTCTCGGGCGAAATGTGCTGTACTGTGTATCCTTATGCCATAAAAACAATTTACAGACGTACCTACCTTTATTATGGACTAGATTTCACGTTTTTTTTTATCTGTTTCATAGTAAAATGTTGCTTACTTTACCTGAAATAACAGCACTGTTTATAGAAAAGGATTTTCAAAACTAAGCCCGTAGATTTTCAAACCGTTTTTCTGGAACCATTTGGAATAACGTTTGGTGAAGACTTTTGTGTTTAAGGCCTGATTCGACCAATTTTTATCCGTGGACAAATCTATGGCAAAACGTCAAATTTGTAAAGAATGAAAGCGCTATGCCATAGATTTAGCATCGGATTAAGATTGATCGAATCAGCCTTAAACTGGCTACCCGGCTGTTCTGTTTAGTTGCTTTCTATGGGGAATGCATTTGTGCGAATGTCAATAAGATTATCGAAGCGACATGTCGCAGATCGCGGGAATCCATTGGATGCGGGCGGCACAGGACCGATCTGTGTGGAGAACATTGGGGGAGGCATATGTCCAGCAGTGGACGTCTATTGGCTGAAATGATGATGTGGCTCTATATGATTGAAACATAAATTCCCAATTTTATTATTTTGTTGTGCAACTCCTATTAAGAAAAATATTTCAGAACATCAATGAAAGGCAAGTATTCAAATGCTACAATGTTTTATTGAAATCCAGTTTCCGTAAATGAAATACACTGCATCAGTAATAACAAGATAAGTTTGCAGGTGTTTGCGTTATTGAAACTAATTGAATTCATTGGCTTTTTTCGCACTGAGTTTCTAGTTACGAACTCAACTGGCTTGGCTAAAGAAATAAGCGCGTGAATAACTGGGAATACTAAATTTTCTTCAGTAAAAGTCAATGAGGTTATTAGGCGCCTATATATACAATTAATAACTACTTATCAGTTAACTATAATTTCCATAAGTCACTTTTTAGCCCTCGCTTGTCGCTTAAGTAGACAGTGAAGTAGTAGAGCCACACTTTGGCATGAATGGGCCGGCTCAATCGGAGTAATACGACCTCCTCACAGAAAACCGGCGTGAAGCAGTGCATGCACTGTGTTTTGCGTGAATGAGGGTACAGGAGGCCTAGGAAGGGGGTTTAAAGGGTAAGCAGTGCACTTGTGACAACACTGGTGTTGCAGTTGTCTATGGGCGGCGGTAATCACTTACCATCAGGTGATCCGTCGGCTCGTCAGCCGACCACCGCCTATGACCATCTGCAGCACATGCGGCATCACAATTGTGTTGCCGGCTCTTAATGAAGCAAGTATCCCCAACAATGTGACGTGTTATACTAAACGCAAGGGCGGTAAAGTATTTCATGCATGTATATATGTATGTAATGAATGAAACATGACACTAACTGCCACCGAGTCTTTGGTTCAATTACAAAAGTTACTGACCTGTAAGCCTACTGACCGTTTTTTATCACTTGACTGTAACTATATTCATTAATCATAATGAGATACTCTAGCATCTGCCGCAAGTCTTTGCGGGTAGTATAATGTCACTCACAGACTGCATACGTGCAATAAGTACCAGTTTAATAGTATTTCCAAAAGTCGCTAATAGCTTTCAAGTAAAATGTACCCGAAACGAAAGCCAATAGTAGCAAGCTTTACCCAAATGCTATCGACTCTTCGTCATTTGTAAAAATGGTAGCAAATATTGTATTTACATTATAGCGCCCATGGACATCTGTAACTCATGGGGCATTAAAAATGGGTAACCGACTCTTAATGAAGGATTAAGCAAGTATATGTTATAAAAAGTATTATGTCACTTACTGCAGACATAAGTCGTGGAGCTCTGAGGTTTCGTTACCAAAAGAAAAGTCAATAAAAAAGCAATTCTTGCCAGCGTCAACCGAACGTCGCCTTTGCCCCGCAGAGGCGTCGCAGCGAGTATCCCTTAATTAAATGTCATATTATTCCGTCAAGCCGCTCGTCCTGTTCCTGTCACGCGCTTTTGATACTCAAGGAATCAACACTGAGCCAAATAGACGCCTAATACAATAATTACCAGTTTAGTAGCATTCCCAAAAGTCCCTTACAGCTTTCAAGTGAAATGTACCCAAAAAGGACGAAAGCCAGTACTAGTAATACGAGTAGTTACCCAAATGCTGCCGACTCTTCGTCACTTGTATAACTTGTTGCAACTATCCCTAAATAGGTGTTAATGTCATTTACTACATTCATAAGTTGTGGAACACTGAGGTTTCTTTACCAAAAGAAAGGGCAATAAAAAAGCTAGACTTGCCAGCATCAATCGAATGTCGCCATTGCCCTGCAGAATAATCGCAGCGAGTATCCCTTAATTAAATGTCATATTATTCCGTCAAGCCGCTCGTTCAGTCCTGTCACGTCCGTGAGTATCAAACTCACGGAATCAACACTAAGCCAAATAGACACTTGTACAATTATTACCAGTTTAGTAGCATTCCCAAAAGTTCCTTACAGCATTCAAGCGAAATGTAACCAAAAAGGACGAAAGCCAATACTCTAGTAATAGTTACCCAAAAGCTGCCGACTCTTCGTCACTTGTAGAACTTGTTGCAAGTATCCCTAAATACTTGTTATGTCATTTACTACATACGTAAGTCGTGGAACTCTGAGGTTTCTTCACTAAAAGAAAAGTCAATAAAAAGCAATACTTGCCAGTGTCAATCGAACGTCGCCTTTGCCCCGCAGAGGCGTCGCAGCGAGTATCCCTTAATTAAATGTCATATTATTCCGTCAAGCCGCTCGTTCAGTCCTGTCACGCGCGTTTGATACTCAAGGCATGAACACTGAGGCAATTAGACGCCTATAATTACTATGTTAATTACAGACAGTGTTCTTGTTTCTCATCTTACCATTCCGACCGTTTCGTTGTTATATAAACATTATTCGTTCACTGTAAAGTAAGCCCAATTAACGAGTACGGTATAATTACAGGGTAACTATTTGCTTTGACATCGTTAAGTAGACGCGTGTATTTAGTATGGATTAACAAGGGATTAGCGCTAATTCTTCATTGGAGTTGTTTTAGGTGCTTTAATTTAACATTGCGTTTGCAATTAGAATCATTAAGCTCATTTTAAATAAAGATTTGCCATTTTTTTTATTTTGCAGCAAAAAAAAAACAATGTTAATCTACTTCGTATATACAAGACTGACTGCCTCGATGGCGCCATGATTAGTGATTCGCACTTTAAAGCGACGGTTGCAATTGGGGGCCAAAAATTTGTACCTGAGTTTTTCTGATAAGAAATTCTCAGTGTTAGCCCGGAGTCTGGAAGTTGGCGGTCTTGTACCCCCGTGCCTCGAAAAGCACGTTAAGCCGTTGGTCCTGCACCTAATCCCTCTTCGGTCGTGTTCACACTAGGGTCCCATCGAAATAAGAGGGTACGGGAATAGAGAGTGAACTTGTGTCTGCGCAAATACTTGTGCACTATAATATGTCCTGCGTCGATGGCTGATCGATGAGATTGGCCGCCATGACCGAAATATCGGTTTGGAGGACATTATTATCATTATATACAAGAACGTTTATTCTACCATTGTGAGAACTTTAACTATATGAAATGTATTCTTTACAAATATTTTTTTTTCTGATATATAGCAAATGTTCGTGTCCAGCTTAAAACGCTCACGAAAAGCCCCAAAATCCATATTCCAAACAGATAAAGTTACCATTCCTAAAATCTGTTTTCAAATTTACGCACTGTCCTATTTTTGTACATTCAAAAAATATATTGTTACCGCAAAACATAATACTTTTCTTGTTATCTCTTACGTATCTTTGGGTGGTTAATATGGTGGGTATTTTTCCGTACGATCTCATATAACATGCGCAAACATTATAATTTACAAAGCATGAATGAGAAACAGGGCAGAATAATAAGACAGCTTGCAGTCCGTAATAAGCTCCTTGTACCTACTTGAAATGTGCCCTCGTATACAAAATACGAGACATATTATTATTTTCTTTCCCCGCCAATGTTGTTTACGGAGAACATTTCTTGTGTGTCTAATATGGGCTGAGGCTGTTCTATTATACCGGTCGAGATCAAGTTTAGTAATAAGTTTTTGCGCATCAATAAATATCAAATGAACCAGTCGGATGATTGAATGACTCTCGTTATGAGTATTACTCTATCTATACGCTTTTATGCTCTTGTCCACGAAAACTTACCTACCTACTCGTATACTATTTATGGAATATTATCTGTCTTCAAATACCATTGATGTGGGCGGACCTATAAACGTTCATATATGTAGCTTTCAAAAAGGCAAAGTCAAATCTCAATCGAGAAAGCGCCGTTATCATACTTCCTTGGTCATGTCTAAAAATAGTTTTTTTTTAATAATGGCTGCTACTGTGTCTTGCGACACATTTATAATTTTGCCAATGTCGAGTGATAAAAGAGACGTGTTTTTTAGAAGATTGACCGGTGTGACGAAGTGGATCAGGGTTACACTTAAGGTGACAAATTTTGGGTAAGCTTTGTGCATGGTTATTTAATAAATAGTATGATTGTTTGCCGAGAGGTTGTAACCCTGAAATTATTTAAAATAGATCCGGTTTAGTAGCTAAAAATTAAAATCGATTGGCGTCGCTAGTGTGCCCTTCCCGTCACTTTAATACTTTTTTCTTTTCTATGGGCAATATAGTTCAGCGGTTTTACATAGTTAGACGGAGCTTGTAAAAAGCAGACGTAACTTTAAAAAGCAATCAAACAGATGGGTCGGCAGTTGTCTCGGTTGATGTCACTATGCATTTTTACATCCCGCTAGTAAAGCGTGTTTCCGAAACAATGAACTCAAGCCGCCTGCCAAATTTAATAATACTATATATTTTTGATTCTTAAATTTTTGAATTTAACTTTTTACAGATACCTACTGTTAAAAAAAGCAAATAGTAAAAGATTCTCAGAATGGAAGAGCAGTGTACCCTGACACAGGATATTTAGAGCTTAAAAGGGAACACTGACGTATGTACTTATAGTTTAAGACTGCTTCATTGTTAAAGCCAATAAAAATTATTTTATTTTATTTATTTTATTATGGGAAATAAACCAAAGATCTTTATGGTATTGGGAATTTTGGTATATAAGAATTTGATTTGGTATAAGTAAAATAATTTATGATATTTTATTTAATCGTCTCCCTTTTTTGACTTATTCTCGACAGTGGCCGTACCACATGGCCGTTGAGTATTGGTCGTTTTCCTCTAGATGGCGCTTACACTGGCTAGCCGACGGATGCCTCTCTTAGTATATATGAGTTACACTATGGAGTGGATTTTATTTTAATAAGGTTTGACATCACCTAAAACAAAACAAACATACACATGGACAATACAGAAAAAGCAAACAAATGTCTACGTTTGGACAAAAAAAATAAAAAATATATTAAATACAACAGTAATTTACCTCTTAGTTTTTATTATGCTTCGCTTTTTTTTTTGGTCAATAGGCTAACGCTTGACCACAATCGCACCTGATGGAAAGTGATGATGAAAAAAGAAACTATGCTTTTTGCTGATAGGTCAGATCGATTAATTAAATATCAACAATTAACTGTTATCGTTATCATCTCAGGGTGACATTCCCGGTTCCCGGTCTACCATAGCTTGGGATCTGGCGTACGCTTGGACCATGATTCAGGATATGTTGGTACCTGGTTTACTACTATTACAATGAAGGGAATGAGGTCTGACCTTCGTAAGCCTTTAACAGGAGAACCACTAACTGAAACATGGACGAACGAAGCGAGCGTGCCGAGGCAGCGGCTGGCTAAGCGCTAAAAAACTTATGCGTGTTATCGTCAGGGGCGGCTCTAGCCCAAGAAGCGCCCGGGCGCAATCAATAACCTGGCGCCCTCTTGTTTTAAAATGGAATACTTACAACATGTTCGCCTATGAGCAATCCGGCATCCCGAATCCTATAGCATGGTCTAAGCGAACCCCGGGCTTCGAAGCGACAGCATTGGACTCAACTGGGAATCACACGCTAAAATGAGGAGAACGATCAGTACTCGCGCCCGATCCTTACGGAGCGTTACAGTAGAGGCTATATGTGTCCCTCGCTGCACTCCCGGCACCCGGCTGCACCGCACCCCCTGCACTATACATGAAGACGCCCCTGATTATCGTATTATGCTTTACATTTAAATTTATTATCCTGTACAAAATCCTAAGTGCTCTCTATCCGATGCATTTTTTGCCACAGCTAAAAATAAAAAATATAATACTACCTTTTTATGGGCCTACCAACATTTATAATAAATAAAATCATCTTTGTAAATTAAAAGTAATCTGATTGTAAATTAGAAACTTAGAAAATTTCTAATATAAACCTCAAAATATTACATCACACCAAAGCTTCCGTCTTGCAAAATTTCTTAATCCTCACTAGGCTATATTTTAAAACAGACAATAACAAACTTTCTAAGCCCAAGCCTTTAGCGCCATAAGTTGCAGCCCCGACAGTGAGGAGGCAACCAAATTTCAACTCAAACAAAAAAGCTGTAACGAGTAAAGTTTCCAATGACATTGTCGTCGGTGTGTGCATACTTATCAATGGAGGGAAGCCATTCAGCCGCCCTACGAAGATGAATAGCTTTTCATATTAAATTGAATTCAGCGGTTCATTGATTTTCAATTTGTATCTACATCCATGCAAAGTGAAGAGCAGGTGACCTATTAAATAAAGGATTGGAATGATTTTTTGCGAAGTATTCTAGTTCTATAGCGAAAAGTATGATTTCAATATATAGAAAGTTTGGTTGCATTTACTTCTACATTTAACATTAATTTAGCACCCCTTTTCAATTTTTGCCCTTTTTTATACTGACTTTTCTTGGGTCTTCCAGGGAGGTAAATTTAGGAAATGAAAAAATGTGTCGCAATCATCAACAGGTGTTATAAAATTATAAGAGTTATGTGCCCAATATCGGAACTCATTCCGGAATTGAAAACTGTCCGATATTGCAAGATCCATGGGCGGTAAGATGTGCCTCTGATGTGTATAAGGGAGTTTTACTAACATCAAAATAATAACTTCAGCTTTTATGGTATATAATAAGTAACTATACCTTATGTGCTATGCCGAGGAAGCTTCTACAAATAGATGTTTTGCCGCAAGACCTTAGGGCCGATGACATGACATTGATAAACATTGCGACTTGATTGTTTCTTGGCAATGTTCACATTCTTTTCGCGTATTACTAGAAAATCTTGCAAAAGCTGACTTGAAAATCTTGCATAACAATGTGTATAATGGATTAAATTTAAATTTGTACTTAATCAAGATATGGAAACTCTCACAGTAATTTCATCCATATATTCAAATACTATCATCATTAGCCCATTTAAGTCCCCACTGCTGGGGCACGGGCCTCTCTCAATCACATGAGGGGTAATTGCCATACTCACCACGCTTGGCAGACCGGTTGGCGAGGGTTTCGATGTGAATGCAGAGTTTTCCTTCTCTGGGTGCTGATGATCATGCCAGCAGCTTTACCTTAGTCGCCTTTTACGACACCTCGGTAAGAGTGAGGGTGGCCTATTCTACTCTGCCGGGACCACACGGCATTCAAATACTATGTAACATACAAAACATATTTTCATTAATTTAGTAATAAAATCGGAGTACAAACGAAGCCAATTTTAAGAATAATTAATAAATAATAGAGCTGATTTCATAATATAACGACCCATCATTTCAGCTCATGTTGCTCAATGAATGACTGTAACAGTTTCAATAATGAACAATGTAGAGAACTAGTTTAGGTGTGTTATCAAATACACTCATTCAAATTAAACAAACAAATAGGACTTGGAATTATGATAACGTTCAAATATCTGTTCGTATATCTGCATGCACATTTATCATAGCCTGAATATATCGCTTCATTTACATAACATCGCACCCCCAGTGGTAAATAAGCATAAGTGGTCTTACTTCGAATCATCTATTTTATCATATTTGCAAAGCATTTAAGATACATTTGTTGAGTTTGTTCCATTCTTTCGTCAAATTAAAGAAGAAAAATATGAAATAAATTCGACATATATCTTTAAACGTACCTTCTCAAATATGATAAAATAGATGATTTACGAGTATGACCGCCGAGTATGCCGTGTGGTCCCCGGCAGAGTAGAATAGGCCACCCTCACTCTTACCGAGGTGTCGTAAAGGGCAACTAAGGTAAAGCTGCTGGCATGATCATCAGCACCCAGAGAAGGAAAACTCTGCATTCATATCAAAACCCTTGCCAACCCGTCTGCCAAGCGTGGTGAGTATGGCAATTACCCCTCATGTGATTGAGGGAGGCCCGTGCCCCAGCAGTGGGGCATGCACTTAAATGGGCTGACGATGACGATGATGAGGAGTATGACCACTTATGCTTATTTTCCACTGGGGGTGCGAAGCTCTGGTAAACTACACATAGGACTTTATCAGTGACTACTCGTAAAAGGCCTCCATGAGCTGAGGTAGTTGCTTACCATCAGGCGAGCTACACTCTTATTTGCCACCATTTTTTTACATAATGGCGAACAAACGTGAACTTGAAGGTGCACTGTGTTGTGTTTCGCTGCGTGAGTGAAAGGGGAGTTTAAAAGTTGGCAGCGCTTGAGACTCCACTGATGGCGCGGATGTCTATGGCAGCGGCAATCGCTTACCCTCTGGCGATCCGTCTACTCGTCTGCCACCTGTAACATAAAAAAACAAACGATCTGCAACACATGGGGCATCACAGATGCGTTGCCGGCTCTTAAGGGAGGAATAAACTCTTTTCTTGAAGATCACCAGGTCGTATCTGTTCGGAATCACCATCATCGTTGGTACCTGATTCCACAGTTTTACTATGCACGGTTTAATTTTTTAAACCTATAAATCGCCAACCCTTTAAATTATATATTTGAAAACTAGCGCAAACTAAATTATTTTTGCATTTTATACCCATTTTTTTTTTAAAATCTGCAATACCAAAAAGTGAATCAATATGCATCTGACATCAAAAGCAATAAAACCGATGAGTATTCCGTGATTTCGTACTCAAAACAGCAGTAGTGAAATGATTCAAATCTAAATGAACACGTTAGAATTCCAAAGGTTGTTAATGGTACGTCCACAGTAAACGACCATTCAGGCGGGGTACAGTCAGCACCGAAATGATTAATTTTCTTTCATCAAAGATATTATCATAGTAAATAAATTGCCGGTGGAAAGAAATTTTGTCTAGCGCGCACTATGGTGGTGTAACGTAAAGTAGCAAACATTGTACCTAAATACGTTTAAATTCGAAGCATTTTGGCTTAGGGAATTCGCGTATCGTAGCTACAAATATCTGACCTGGAAGCCTATTCTCATGCACTTGACATTGAACTCGAATTAAAAAATATATTGCTCTAAACTTTTAGGGTCACTAAAATTATAATAGTTATTTATGGGATTTCTCCCATGTACCTTATTTTTGAGTTTCCGATATTTCGATAGCAGCACTGTGATGTGTTTCGCTGCGTGAGTGAGGGTTTTAAGGGGGGGTTAAAAGGTTGGCAGCGCACTTGTGACTCCACTGGTGTCGCGGGTGTCCATGGGCGGCGGCAATTGCTTACCATCAGGTGATCCGTCTGCTCGTCTGCCACCTATCAATAAAAAAAAATTCGGCACTGTTGCAAGCCCTATGGTCACGGAGTAACTCTGATCTTTTGCGTGTAAGTATTGCATTTGCATTGTAAGCTACATAGGTACAGTTTGGCAAAATTACGACCCGTTTGGAACAGTGGTAGTAAACGCTGCCTTTGGTCCAACGGTGGCGGGTTCGATCCCCGCACAGTACAAACTGATCCCTGTCAATACAATCACTTGTGAGCATGAACATGTTTGTTTGTATTGGTCTGGGTGTTTTCTATGTATTATAAATATTTTTTTACAAAAGAAAAGTATTATATGTATATAATTGTAATCCCATTGTTGATTCTGATATCCATAACACATGTGCTGGAGCTAAGTATCACGGTGTCAGATCAATATATGTGATGTTGTGAAATATATTTTTTATTTATTTAAATATTAATTTATTTTTTACTAAACGCTGTGCTCGTCGATACGTTTGAAACTGGGTATTTTTATACTGTATTGATCCCTTCGTCATTCAGTGTTCAAAGGCTTTGAAGTAAAACTAGTCCGAATTTAGTCTAGGTAAGTCATTTCTGTCAATAGCGCCATAGTTCTATCCAATACAATCGCAATATCATTGGAACCTCAATAATTTCCACCAATTCTCACGGTCTCGATCTCGAGTGGAAGCCACGTACCGACGTAGGTGGACCGACGATCTGGTGAAGATTGAGGTAATCCATTGGATGCGGGCGGTATAGGACCAATCTGTGTGGAGAACATTGGGGGAGGCCTATGTCCAGCAGTGGACGTCTATTGGCTCAAATGATAACGATTCAATAGGTGAAGACCTAATATAACAGTTTGGAAAATATTACATGCTGATATTGCATTGAACTGCCTTGGCTTAAATAAAGGTCTCAATTGAAAAATATAATCCACACAGTGTGCTTAGCAGGTGAAGATAATAAAACAGATTATTTGAAAATCAGTATTATTATTATTTGTTTACATTAGCAAAATGTAGTTTTAACATTAGCTTTTAAAAAGAGATGTAGTGTAGGTATTTTTTTTTGTGATAGGTGGCAGGCGAGCAGACGGATCACCTGATGGTAAGCGATTGCCGCCGCCCATGGACACCCATGACCCCAGTGGAGTCACAAGAGCGCTGCCAACCTTTAAACCCCCCTTCTCCCCGGATTGGGCTTCTGTTACCCTCACTCAGATATTATTTCCCCCAACAATATTATAACTATAGGCTTCGACTTATCTATTCATCGATTAAATAAGGCTTTGACTTATTTAACTATCAAATAAATAAGGCATCGACAAATTGTCAATCGACAAAATGTTTCTCGATGTGTTATACCGTCGATAGAAAGTATTTCGATGAAGTTTAGCATCGATTAAACGTTCTTTAAAATCTTGAACAGTTGATTAATTTAACGTTCGACTTATTATGTACATTCGACGAAATGTCATCGATGAATTGTAATTTGAAACGCAAAGGTGTCACGGAAAAGGACTGCACAAACTGGCCACTGAGAATATATTTTTGCAACCGACCGTACGTACACGAAAAGTCTATTTAGTGCAGGAGTGTGCATTGTGAATGCGCTCACGTAGGGAGTCGCCGTGCGCCCGCCCGCGCCCTGATGTATTGGAAACCTAACAGGATGTCTCGCAAATAGAATGTGAGCCGCATACTAACCGCCCGGTGAAATGAGCCCGGCTCATTTCGCTTTTTAATGTCAACTAGAGATATTTGTTGAGGAAAGGCGGTCGAACTGTGAGATTCTGCATCGTACTTATCTATTTGTAAGTCGATTACGTATGGGCTCAGAATACCTCAGCATGCTGTTTGTGAATGCCGTTGGGCTGACTGAATGATTGAAATTGAAAATTGAAAAAATTGAAAAATTGTTTATTTCATAATTGTTTTTTAAAGTATTAACCATAATCTAACGCCGGGATCTTCCTAGTAAGTATTTGAAAATACTTGTGGCAGGAGGTCCCGCTCTTCCATAACAGTAGCATATTTAACATTATTAATAATCATAATCGTAAATCAGGTAGCGACAATTTGCTTAAGGTTAAAATTAGTCGTTTGTGTGTGTGTCTGAGTGTGAGTGTGTGTGTGTGTGTGTTAATGTGTATCTTAATACGTTCCTAATGAGAGTTTTATGTACATACCTTTTTCTTTTTTAACATTTATTGATATATATATCTATGATAGTTGGAGCAGTACTGTGTCTAATAGCAAAGACACATTAGCAGAGTTAAAAACAATAATTCAGATCGTGGTTCCTCCTCCCCCTCCTTGCGTAGTATTCCTTAGTACTGAGGGTCGTGACCACCCTTCTACATCACTATTTCTCGTATGATTTTCCTCCATTTGTTTCTGTCTCCTATGATTTGGAGAACGGTTTGTACCGTAGAGTCGAGTGCGGCGGATTTGGTCGGACCAACGTATTGGGCTACGTCCACGAGGCCTTTTTCGATCGTAGTTAACGAAGTGTAATGTAAGACCTTCTACTATCCAGCGTTTCAGATCTTTCAGCTATCCCTATGCCTTCTTCTGGATTATATCTATGGGAAAATAACCGCCTGTATCAAACTGTGGATACCCACAATGGACAACACGACAAAAAACATTTTACACACACATAAATAGACATATTTAATGATAACTAAAAAATACGGCTAATCTTTTTTCTCTTTCTTTATTCGAAAAGCGTATAAAATGCGAATATATTTTTTTGTCGTATTGTCCATTGTTGAGTTAACCCGGCAGCAATGACGTGAAAAAAACTACACAGAATATTTTGACCCAAACGTCATGGATCAGATTTCATGGATGTATGTTTCGTTAATTTAATTACAACTTTAATTACATACTGTATCTGTTTAAAATTTTGCTAGTAAAGTAGTAAGCTAGACTACTAAGCTAGAAACTACCTACCTTTAGAACTCATGAATCAACGACGTTGATTTCTCCAAAACACTTGCATAAATAATGTAAAGCATTATATATATATATATATATATATATATATATATATATATATATATATATATATATATTTTAAGTTATTGGTAAATGTTTCTTAGTTATAATATGAATCAACAATCTTATCGAGTAACAAAAAGTTACCAATAAAATTGACTTTGTATCATGCAGATATTACAATGAAATGAGTGTTCTGTTTCATCAATTATAATCATGGTGCTACTGAAATTATAACAGTACTGCAATGCAGCTGCACTAATTGCCGTATGGTATCAACATTTTTGGGTATATTCTAATGAGAGAAGCTATTTCTCCAGCTATACAAATTCTCAAACCACACAATGGACGCAAAAAATAACCATTTAAAAATGCCTCAGGTCAATATGACCCCGGGTCTTTGTTGCCTGGTTAATGATTCTGAATAAGTATTAATCAGGACGGCAGGAGCTTCGTAATAATTTAAAATACTTGTGACACAATTGTGGATCATGGTCTAAGCGTACTCCGAAGCGCCTACTTTGGACGGAACCGCGAACACCATATAAGCTTTAAACAAAGAAGATAAAAATACATGCTGGGATGACGCAAACAAAATCAATGCGTATATTGAGCAAGGTGGGCGCCATTACTTATATGGATCTTGAAATCTATCGTTATCGGTTAAAACCGTAAAAGACCTGGATGATAAAATGATGACCGGTTTCACATCAAACACCACAGCACATGCAAAGCGTGTTACATAATTATTGACAAGCTACAAATCGGGTAAATCACTTCCGCTGAAACAAGCCCTAAACCTTAACCTTTAAGGTGACGGGTAGGGAAAACTAACGACGCCAATCGATTTCAATTTTCGGATCTATTTTAAACAATAACCCCGAAATTGTTTAAAATAGATCCGGTTTAGTAGCTAAAAATTAAAATCGATTGGCGTCGCTAGTGTACCCTACCCGTCACATTAAGTACCTTAAGGTGTTTGGAAACTTTGCCTGTCCGGCGATATGGATGACGCAGAAACGTCTTATGGGGCATCCGTCGATCATCTCGAATAAGCTCTTTTGGCCACTCGATCCTCTTCCATTCTCTCCACGTGTTTCTCTCAGATCCCGCGTGTCGAATTTGAATCATGATGTGACCATATTTTTCGGCTCGGATATCAGATCTTCAATCTCCAAGTTGAACTTCATAGATGCAGATACTAAATCTTATCAAAGTAACATTTATATGAGAATTCCACTAATACCACACTCGAGGAAAGTAAAAACGTTATGTAGAAACAATAGGGTGGAATTGGATCCTAAACTTGATTTCGCCGCGGCGTGTCCCAGCTGTGAAGCCCGCTCTACACTTAGCCCACGATTTGCGGCGTGAACACTAGATATTAGATAGTTTTTTGCCGCGAAGAATATGCAATTCGGTCACACACTTCACGTTCGCGGCTCCGCGCGCTATTCGCGGACTAAGTGTAGAGTGACTTGAGACAGTTGTGTTGTCAGTCGAGTTTGCGTTCAGTACGAATCGCGCGGAAATGTGCGAGGAATGCGCGTGACAACCGTCATATTTGCGGTGTACTGTTATAGCTACTATTAAAGTGTGTGTATATTCCATCTGTTTTGTAATATTGCTTCAGACGCGGACGTCATATATGCCCTTTTTCTCTATTATGGACATTATCCTCTACTTGTGAGGGTAATCTGTGGATAACTAGCAAGAAGAATTTGAAAAAGTTCGCAGCTTACAAAGTTAGTCAAGGTCACAGTCACTCAATATACCGCGAGTGCTAAAGTCTTTTCCAACAGTTCAATTAAGATCTTCATTTGTTCATTAAGGTGACGAGTAGGGCACACTAGCGACGCTAATTGATTTAAATTGTTAGCAACTAAACCGGATATCTTTTTTTAAACAATTCCGAAGCTGCAGCCTCTCGGAAAACAGTTATACTATTTATTTAATACTTATACTTTACTTATGGGCCTGCATTTGTACTAGAATCCAAATTAATCCAAATTTGGAGTGTAAAAACAGATCAAAAAGTAGTGCACAATTATTAAATAAATAGTATAAATGTTTGCATAGAGACCCCCGTCCCGAAATTGTTTAATATAGATCCGGTTTAGTAGCTAACAATTAAAAACGAATGGTGTCGCTAGTTAGGGTTACCCGTTGCCTTAAGGTGATTGTTTAAAAAATTTCGGGGCTACTTAGTTACTTGGCTTATCATGCGAGTTACTTTCTTTATGCGAGAAGGCTGACTTGTGCGAGTTACTTGTGACGCCCAAACATTGAGAGTTACTGTATTGCTGCTACTCAGCAGGCTGACTCGTACTCTAGTTCGCATTATGTAAATCAGTCTTTAATATCACGGTTTGGGAGATACGAGTACACTGCCTAAGTGCCTAGCCTAGTGTCGGGGATTTCTGAATAGTTATATGAGGAAAAGGTCGGATAGTTGACTATGAATTTACTTGCCCTGAATTACATAATATTGTGAAAATATAGAAGTTCTTGACCGGCGAGTATATGCTCACCTATGCGAGTATATGCTATAGAATAGGCCACCCTCACTCTTACCGAGGTGTCGTAAAAGGCGACTAAGGTAAAGCTGCTTGCATGATCATCAGCACCCAGAGATGGAAAACTCTGCATTTATATCAAAACCCTCGCCAACCCGTCTGCCAAGCGTGGTGAGTATGGCGGGTAATTGCCATACTCACCACGCTTGGCGCACGCAATCACATGAGTGAGTATTGCCATACTCACTCATGTGATTGAGGGAGGCCCGTGCCCCAGCAGTGGGGACTTAAATGGCCTGATGATGATGATGATGAGTATATGCTCGCCGGGAGTTTGGCCAAACTGCCCGTCTGTACATTGATACGTTAATGTATGTCTGAAGAGTGTGGCGCTGGGGGACGCGACACTACCACGCGCGGGAAAATCAATTTTGAATCTTGTGTTAACACCTAGTCACAGACAGATAGAGGAGTATGTGGATCCCATTTTTATTCTTTGAATACAAAATCTTAAAACATTGACTAACCGGATGGCGCAATTGGTAGTGACCCTGCCTTTTACGCCAAAGGTCGTGGGTTCGATCCCCACCCTGGACAAACATTCGTGCGATGAACACTTGTGTTTGTTCAGTTTCTGGGTGTAATATATGTAATTAAGTATATATTTGTGTTCCTCTGTTGTCTGATATCTGTGACACAAGTGCTTAAGCTACGGAATCAGGTCAACGTATGAGATGTTGTGAGAATTATTATTATTCTCCTGTTATATATTTCTCTCAATTTTGTTTATGAAAACAGGCCACATTTTTTGTGTGATCGGTGGCAGACTAGACTAGGCTAGGTAAGCAATTGCCGCCGCCGCGCCGATGGAAACCCGAAAAACTAGTGGAGTCACAAGTGCGCTGCCAACTTTCAAATCCCCCTTTCCCTCGGATTGGGCCACCGGTACCCTCACTTCACTCACGCAGCGAAACACATCACTACTTCACGCCAATTTTCTGTGAGGCCGTGCTTATCACCCTGGTTGAGCCGTCCCATTTATACCGAGGCTCGCCCACGGTCAACACACCGTAATTTAGTAAAAATTGCTCGAAATCACAAACTAAATATCATTTTAAAAGTTCTGGATAAACAAAATGACAACCTAATCCTCAAGCTAAGCCTATAATTCCACTATGCATAAAAGACTTTAATTGTATATTTTATCCGCAATTTTTCCGTAATCTATCCGTAAACGCGAGGGAAGCCTCTGAAATATTTTTGTTACTGCTCAATTTTTCTGTGAATTCCCCAGTAGTGCGATAAAAATTAATATTATTCATGAGCCCTAGTTAACGCTGAATACCGTTTTTGCCCATTTGAATTTTAAATTGATGTTTATAAAACGTTTTTACTATTTATCCACGACTGTTAAAAACCACCTCAGTTATTTTGATAGCTCTTTAATTTCTTTCAACTCTTATTTTCTAAAGTTATTTTATATTCTTTTTAGCATAACACTTACTTTCGTTATTAGTTTCCTAGCTTGCAAAGTGATATTTTAATTTCATTTTCATTCGTATGATTTTTTGGGTAAAGCAATTTTTGCAATTTATTGCTTACTAAATAATGCACTTAAAATTTTTCGACAGTCATCGGGTGGCACTCGAAGCCAAGATCTTTTGCTAACCGGGAAACTGCTTTCCCGACTAAGCTACCGGAGACATTGGTATATCGACGAATTGTGTAAGTGCTTTTTGCTTCGCCGTGAGCCGACAATAGTTTCATCAAGATTTAGATGTACTAAAAAATATCCTGTGGAAATAATGTTGTAAAAAAAGCACTTACAAAATTCATTTTCATTGTTGAATTTAAATTCGTACTAACATAATTCCATTTATAAAAAGAGTACCTGATAAATCATGCGCATCACAATCTTTTCCATGACTTCACATACTTGTACATTCTGTCACATCAGCATAACAAAACGTTATATCATACCGAAAAAATAATAAAATAATATCCTCCAACTGATTACGACTACGGAGGCCAATCAACAATCAGCTACGTACGCAGGATATATTATAGTGCTCAAGTGTGTGCGCAAGCACAACTGCACTCTCTATTCCCTTTCTCTCATGTTCCCATCCGACATCAGCGTGACACGACCGGAGAGGGATTGGGCGAAGGTCCATCAGCTTAATGTATATACAAGATCGCCAACTTCCAGACTCCGGGCTGACACTAAGAATTTTTTATCGAAAACTTAGGTATAAATTTTTGGCCCGACCGGGGGATCGAACCCGGGACCTCTTGCGCAGCTATCGCTTTAGAGTGCGACCCACTAACCACTACGCCACCGAGGCAGTGAAATCAGCTAGCATCAGAAAATTTATTCCAGAAAGGTAATTTCGGGTCGTACCCGAGGTTGTCAATGTTAAATGTCAAAGGCAAAAGAGGAAGAAAATTGGGTGTTTTAAGTTTAAGTCATTAATGTTTGCCCAATTTGGACGAATGGGGGTTTAAAGGTTGGCAGCGCACTTGTAACTCCACTGGTGTCGAGAGTGTCCATATGCGGCGGCAATCGCTTACCATCAGGTGATCCGTCTGCTCGTGAATCACATAAAAATAATAGGTCATCAACTTACGTTACACGGTTACGCTTGGTTCAATGTGGGAGACCGTGAAAGAGTTACGCTTCGGCATGGGCTGGCTCGACCGGTGTGATACCACGGCCTCACAAAAAACCAGCGTGAAGCAGCATTGTGCTGTGTTTCGCTGCGTGAGTGAGGGCACCGGAGGCCCAATCCGGGGCAAAAGGGGGTTTAAGGGCAGCGCATTCGTGACTCCACTGGTGTCGCGGGTGTCCATGGGCGGCGGCAATCGCTTACCATCCGGTGATCCGTTTGCTCGTCTGCCACCTATCATATAAAAAAAATGTATATTGAGGAAATTTGATTACCGTCTAGCGACGTCAATCATTTTTTATTATTTGAAGCGACTTTAAAAGGTTTTGGTATTTAAATTTTCTGTAGTCCACTCCAGTACGATATTTATGTACAACCTGTGCGGATAAAAAATGGGATCAGAAATGTCGGCGCATCTATTCACTTCTCGCTCGCACACCCACGAATGCAAGTATAGACGCAATTCTTTATCCGCACAGGTAGTAGAAATACTTCGCGTAAAGCATTGGTACGTAACATACACAATCACAATTGTTTATGTTTAGAAAAGGCTATACTTTGCAACATTAGTATTTACAGTTCAAAATTACTAATACAATTAATTTATACTGAATTTGCTTAATTTCACGGTTAAAATAAGCATTATAAAAATATTTCGCTGGTGCAAATTCGGAGGCCATTTAAAAACTGTCGGTGAAATCTGCACGTATCTAACATACGGTATGTATCCAATTCCGACCATACCGCCGTGGCCTAAAAGACGGCCAATAAGAATAAAACTAAAGAACCACGATACCGCTCTGAGCTCGTCCCAGAACGGTCATTCCGACCAACACCCGAAAATTGTCACCTCCCTGCCGTCTTCATTTGCAACAAATATAGACCCCGGCCTAAGCTATAAATTGCTGAATTTACTTTCCCTCTTTTTCCTCAGACGTGCTATTTTTCAGGCTCTTTGTTACGTTACAAAAGGGACATTTAGCATCAATTCTCTTTCTGGAATCGACTAGGGAGCGTTGCAGCCACCGAGTATCCTTTTATTTATCTCGCGTGAGATGTTACATGGTGCAGATGGCTCATTTTGTTGAAGCCACGCCAGTCAGCAATGGCCTCCTCTAAATCACCTAGGTGGCTTTTCTAGCGCTGTTTTCTAAAGTATTTATGGTAGTAGAATTGCTACTATCTTATATTTAATGAAATAAATAAGACTCATAAGACAGTTGCAACAAAAACTTCTTTGTGGTATGATGACTTTCAGCTCTCATTCATTTTCTTTATTTAGAAATGTTGTAGGTACTGGTAATAAATTGCATTTACGCGTACTTATATACACAACCTGTGTGGATAAGGAATGGGATTAGAAATGGCGGCGCATCTATTCACTTCTCGCTCGCACACTATTTGCGTCTATACTCGCACTCGTGGGTATGCAAGCGAGAAGTAAATAGATGCGCCGTCATTTTTGATCCTATTCTTTATCCGCACAGGTTGTACAGTGAAATAGCACCTATCTCGCTCTCTCTCTCTCTCTCTCTTCTCTCTCGAGGATCGTGGTCACTGGAACTCATCAACCAAACAAACTTTCTGCATTGATTCCGATTGGAAGTAGCCTTCACCACATCGTAGAACTTTGGTAGGGATGTACCTCCTTTTATTTGGTCAAACCGTCATGTTGGTGATCGGCTTCGTGATCTTTTGCCTTCAGTTTTGCCAACAATGACCAGTTTTTCAAGGCTATCATTCCCTCTTCGCATTGTGGCCGAAATACGAGAGAGTGCGTTGTAGACATAAGCTCGATAGTCGGGTTGGGAGAAGTTGGGAGAGGGCAGATACATTTCAGCACCTATACAAAACTGTAAAAATTCTTTAAAGGATCACCTTCATGTCAAACATGTTTGATTCAATATCAATTGACGAAAACGATATTTATTCATTGCCTGTACTATAAACACAAGATAACGTAAGCCAGAATTCGTCTTCCAGTACACTCACACGATGACTAGACGCCACACTGCACTGCCATAGACGTCGTTAGACATTTTGAGAACAAACGAAAAGAAATTTTGCTTTCTTTTCGTTGTAATATTTCAAATTGACCGTGAGAGAGCCACGCTTCGGCATGAATGATACCACGGCCTCACAGAAAACCGGCGTGAAGCAGCACTGTGCTGTGTTTCGCTGCGTGAGTGAGGGTACGGGAAGCCCAATCCAGGGGAAAGTTGGGTTAAAGGTTGGCAGCGCATTTGTGACTCTACTGGTGTCGCGGGTGTCCATGGGCGGCTTCAATCGCTTTCCAACAGGTGATCCGTCTGCTCGTCTGCCACATATCACAAAAAAAAATATCAGAAGGGCTATGTAATCGTATCAAAAGTCTCAAATACATTTTATTGTACCTACATTAGCCTTTTTTTTTATTTATGTTTCCAAAAACATCAACCAATTCTATTATGTTTCTAGCCGGGAGCTTGACCGAGGGCAATTCTCGAATTCTGATATTTCAATTGAAATCGAGACTCAAGTTATGTATAATGAAATGGACCGTTTGGGTGTTTACACTTAAATAATGGGTGGAACTGTGAAAGGACTTTTATCAAACCAAGGGTCGGTTGTAAATCGAAGTGTCAGCCGCACGGCCCTTGTATTGACAATAAAGCAAAAAAGT
The DNA here is from genome assembly GCA_019059595.1 of Marasmia exigua. Classification (NCBI taxonomy): domain Eukaryota; kingdom Metazoa; phylum Arthropoda; class Insecta; order Lepidoptera; family Crambidae; genus Marasmia; species Marasmia exigua. The sequence continues at coordinate 5,014,051 of CM032473.1, read as the reverse complement.
CTTTTTGTTTTAGGGAAAATATCACAGGGTCGCCATAAGAACATAGTGGTTGTTATTCCCAGGAAAGGGTATTTAACTTAGAACGAAGTAAGGTCAATTAATAAAGCCCCATACTGGCAAAGCTAAATGGGAAAGGCTGACTAGGGGAACAGCGATTGACCTGTAGAAACTATGCTCTGCGATTGTCAACTCACTCAGCGATTGACCTGTAACGAAACCATAACAGCTACAGCGACCATTTTTTTTTGTCCTGATTAATCAGCTACTGGGTATTCGAGGACATGAACTCAACACACTGCTCATCTTAAAGCTTAATTAAAACAATACACATTAATTTTTGATACCTATAAACGTTCAATCCCAATAATACTTTTAGCCCATATGAACCAGACAGGCGGAACCGGGAGCCTGATACCGGAGAAATAGCCTACTCGATATTCATGCCCTCTGATGTGCATTCCACTGACCAGCGAATCATTGAAGAAAACCCGCATGATCAGGTTGGTTGCCATACTGCCATTGAAGATATAGGTGTGCCTTAAAATAATTTCTCTATTTATTTAGAAAACTTACAGCTATTAATGTTACATAAAGCTCTCTCGTCAATCTCGTTTTTAGGGTTCCGTAGCCAAATGGCAAAAAACGGAACCCTTATACATTCGCCATATCTGTCCGTCCGTCCGTATGTCACAGCCACTTTTCTCCGAAACTATAAAAACTATACTATTGAAACTTGGTAAATAGATGTATTTTGTTATTTTTTTTTATCTGTATAGACGAAGTTTTTTTTTATGTGATAGGTAAGCAATGGTACGGCCATGTCCTGCGAGGACCAGACAGCTACGTGGGAAACAAATGTCTGGCCATGCAACCACCACCGGGCCCCAGCAGAAGGGGTAGACGTAGTGAAGTGTGGCTTGACGTCGTAAGGGAGGACATGCGTGCCAGTAATTTGACTACATTGGATGCGCAAGATCGTGCGAAGTGGACGAGTACAAGCAGGAAAGCGGACCCCGAGCTCCGAAGCAACAGCTTGGGACGCGACCGGGACTAAACACTAAAATGATGATGATGAGGTAAGCAATGGCAGCTCAGTAGATTAGAACGCGCCTTCCAACGGGCTAAGGTTCCTTTTTTTATGTGATTGGTGGCAGACGAGCAGACGGATCACCTGATGGTAAGCGATTGCCGCCGCCCATAGACACCCGCGACACCAGTGGAGTCTTTGTACTAATGGTGATACAAAACGTAAACGCGAGGGTATGCCAATCCATAAAAGTGCTAAAAATCGGGTAAGTCCTTTTTGCAAATAAGAGTTTGTTGATATAAATAAGCGAATAATTTCTCCACAAGTGCGCTGGCAACCTTTCCCCTGGATTGGGCTTCCGGTACCCTCACTCACTCAGCGAAACACAGCACAGTGCTGCTTCACGCCGATTTTCTGTGAGGCCGTGGGGTATCACTCCGGTCGAGCAGACCCATTCATGCCGAAGCGTGGCTCTCCAACGGTCCGTGCATGCATCTCCGGATTTTTCAAATCAGACGTCAGTCAGAATGTTAGATCGCAGTCGCATCATTGTAATTAACAGACTCCCCAAATTCTGTATGATCTTTTTTTTTTATTTCTTTATTGAAACCAAATACACTTTTCACAATATAAAAGTTAGTGTTAACACCTGCAGTAGTCTAAGGCTGTGTCGCAAATGTTAGCGCCCACCTCATAAACGGACAGGCGTTTCAGACAAAAGTATAATTTAAACTAAAACTTAAACTAGACTAATTCATCATCATCATCATCAGCCCATTTAAGTCCCCAAGCTGGGGCACGGGCCTCCCTCAATCACATGAGGGGTAATTGCCATACTCACCACGCTTGGCAGATTGGTTGGCGAGAGTTTTGATATAAATGCAGAGTTTTCCTTCTCTGGGTGCTGATGATCATGCCAGCAGCTTTACCTTAGTCGCCTTTTACGACACCTCGGTAAGAGTGAGGGTGGCCTATTCTACTCTGCCGGGGACCACACGGCTAGACTAATTAAACTTATACAATGCAAGTAAGAACAATTCTTGGTTTTTTTTGTTTTTTTATTTCATAATAGCTTCCAAACTATGATAATCCTATTGTATGTTATGTATGTGTGCACGTACGTCGCCCAAGGCTCTGCCTGAAAACAAATGCTGTAAGTTGGGCCTTGTTGGCTACAGAATTTGTCATACTTGTGTATTTATGTCACTCATGTTTGATTTGTGTTCTGTGGCCAATAAAGAAATCTTTATCTTTTATTATCAAAGTTAAGGGTCCGTTTACTTGCAATCATCTTACAACTGTATAAAGTTTCTTTATATATATGTGGGAAACGGAACGTAGGTAAGAATAAGATGGATGATAGAAATACTAATGTGTGAAAGGTACAGAAAGAATGACGTAGATGAGTGAGTAAGGTGATCAGAAAGTATGATGTATGAAAGAGATAGAACACGTCACCAGTGTGACGTAGAAAGATGGCGAGTTCTGTGGAGGCGGTGAAGACGAGTGTACGCAAAAGTTTAAAATAAAGCAGTAATTGAAGAAAAGTAAAAGGTTTTATTTCGCTTACAATCCCACATTTAGTTTTTTATTTAATCTATTATAAAGTAGAGGACTAATAAAATTATAATGGTGTTTTTCCAATACAAGCTTACTGCCCATTATAGGGCACACCCTGTCTCATTCTTCAAAGCAACAGCTTTGGATGCTCAACAATGTAAACATTTATTCTACCGTTCATTGGAATAACAAATGTTTGAAAAATGAAAAAAATATTTTGTGATTGATTGAGTCATAGTGTGTGTTAAATTACAACACATTATAAATACAATACGAAGGCGCTAGCCAGTAAAATCCAAGAACTACACCACTATCAAATACAATATTATTAAATATGAAAACAAAACATGATGTTCTTACAAACAAAGACCAAGGGAAATCAAAAGTACCAACTAGAAAAATCTCAGGTTACACAAATATGTTACACAATTGTACACAAAATTTGTTGTCTGTATTTACAGAAAGCATACTTGAAAAACTTTCGCAAACAAATGTAATTGGATCCAAAAGTAATCTCACCTCAACCGTTACATTTATTTGAGAGGCCCAGTGAAACCAAACAAAAGGATCGCAAATCAATATTATAAGCTTTCATATCTCTATAAAGCTATGTATTCATTTTTAGGAATAAACTGAATGATTTTATTAAGGTACCACACACATTGGAACCCAAATGGTCTCGCACAGTACGGTTCCAGAGGAATTTCCTCCCGCGGACGCTCCGGCTATGGAATGAGCTGCCATCAGAGGTTTTCCCGGGGGAATACAGCATGAGGTTCTTCAAAATACAGTGTTAAGGTTTTTAAGGGGTCGGCAGCGCGTATGCAGGTCCACTGGAGTTTGCAAACGTCCATAGGCTGCGGTAATCGCTTACCATCAGACGAGCCGCACGCTTGTTTGCCACCGACGTAGTATAAAAAAAAACTAGCGCCGCCATATGATTTATATTGATTATGGCTAGTAAAAGACATTTTTTTAAAAGTGAGCAACAAGTACTTTAAGCAAAGTATTAACATTTTTTTGAGACGAAATTTTGTAATAATCACTTCCTACAAGTAACAATAGTTTCCATAATTATTGTATACTTTTCTTAAAGTATTTAATGATCACTTTTAAAAAAATGTTTTCTATTCGCCTCATTAAATACAAATCAGTTGGCGGCGCTAGTTTCATCACGGTCTCACTTTAAGGTGACGGGTAGGGCACACTAGCGACGCCACTCGATTTAATTTTTAGCTATTAAACCGGATCTATTTTAAACAATTTCGAGATTACAATCTCTAGGCAAACACTTATACTATTTATTAAATGACCATGCACAAATGTTGGGTCCGTTTTTGTACGCAAAAAAATGATTCACGCCAAAAGTGGCCGCTCTTGGCATGAATCAATAACCATGCACAAATGTTGGGCCCAACATTTGTTATTTAATGAATAGTATAAGTGTTTGCCGAGAGGTTGTAACCCCAAAATGTTTAAAATAGATCCGGTTTAGTAGCTAAAGATATACATAGGTACCCAAAGATATGGTAATATGAAAAAAAAACCTATAAATCTATTATAGCTGTAGTGGTTAAAGTACATATACCTGTCCCACTGCAGGCAAAGGCCATCATAGAAATCAAGTCATCGATGTGATTAGAATTAATCACCATGATTGCCTAATGCGGTTTGGTGATCAGTAATCCGGGCTATAAAAATTTCGAAACCGACTTTTGCCTGGATCCGGTAATCAAACACAAAAACACGGCACGGTACTTTAACCACTAGACGAATAGGGCGTTAAATTAAGGATATAGAATTAAAAAGTAGTTAATTCTTAATGCACCAATGATAAATTAATAGAAACTTATCCCTTCGTATGGAAACCATATTGAATTTCACACCAAGTTGTACGAGTATTGATAGAAATATCATTTGAAATTTATATAGGCTAAGGGCCGTCGCTGCTATGTTTTAGGTATATATTCTGTTGAAAACTTAATTCATTATACCCTGAACTCCGACTGAATTCATAAACAAGACGCCTTATTTTGTTTACAAATTTGTTCCAACTTAATAACGGAACAGTGAACACAAGTTAGCGTATATCGAGATCGTTATTTTTCTTGTGTTTTGCGGACTGCTCAATAACCTAATTGTACGGTATATGACTATTTTTTCATTATTTTTGCAATCAAAAGACCTCTCAATAATAGAAACATCGTTGAAAGAATCACTTGATTCTCATTTAAACTACCTGAGATGTCACAACTTTAAAATCACATTATTTTGGGCAAACCCAAAACGCTCCATACAAATGGCTACTTAGATGTGACGTCACACCTAAGTATTTTGTATGGATTTCACTTTGAATTTTGTATGGTAGCTATATCAAATGTTCTATTATCATAATTGGTGCAAATTGTATGGGATATTCAATGGTATAATTATTTTTTAATACTTTCATAGTTTTAAAATGGACTTGCCCATGAATCTTTGAATGACCATAAAACCGGCTAGGCGTTATATTTTTAATTGAGAATGTTTGCCATTGGCACATATTGACCTATATTTTGATAAAATATTAATATTTTGCAAAATCTTGAGCTTAGTCATATACCCTATTATGAACGCTGAAAACCATTTATAGTGGAGGACTATGTAACTCACGCACGAAACATATTACAGAGTATTGTAAAATCTGTTAGTGATTCCAGCCTAAAATGTTTTTGTCAGTATCTGACATACCCACGTATATTACCTTTGTGCTCTAAGTAAAAGCTTATGTTTTATTAAAATGTCGCGTCGATAGTGACCGGCAAACTATTAATTTTCTATGAAGTTTGCTATATGGCAGACTGAGACCTAAAATTTTCCTCTTCCTTTTTTCCGAACCCAACCTCTATTAATTATAACGAAACAAAAGGCAATAGCCCTACAAAATGTTGCCTACTTTATAATTTAACCAGAATTCAAATATTTATTATTCTTCTTTACTACGAGTACTTGCCTTCAATGCCTTCAAACAAACAACATCTCAGAAGGCAGGGGAGTAGCTGAAAACCAGCGATTGCCCGGGATCACATGCTCATGGCAACAACAGCTGAGCTCCTTCCCTTTGTCTCATCATGCATGATACATATATCTTTACATTTGTTTCTACATACTACTTTAAAATGTGTTTTAAAAAGACAATAAATATATTTCTATTTCTATTCCGTACCTCCAAAATACTTTAAGTTTTTAGATTCCTCAAAATATCATCACAATTCCTATTTACATCAAACGCCTCGATTATTATCAAATAGACAAAAATAATCAATTTATAATACGAGTAAATACAAACGTAAAAAATATAAATGTGAACCTCAACTGATTTGGCTATGATGGCCGATCTTAACGATCAGCCACAAATGTAGGATATAATATCACACTGCACAATCAAGTGTATCCGCAAACGAAAGTGCACTGTCTATTTTTCCACAACTTGCAACGCAAAATAAGGTTGTGGGTATGCTGTGTAGCTTCATTATTATGTTTTATTATTGTGCATATTGAGTCTTGGTTACTTGAATAAAGAATTTAATTAATTAATTAATTATTTTCTTACCATTATATTTTGATGAGACGTCAAAGTAATACGACCGAGGGATCAGGCGGATGACGGCTTAACGTGTTTTCCGAAACACGGGGGTAAATTAATTCAGGCTGACACTGGGAATTTCTCAAAAGAAAACTCATGTATAATTTTTGGCCCGGCCTGGGGATCGAACTCAGGACCCCGAGCACAGTTATCGCTTTCACGTGTTACCCACTATACACTACGCCCTCGAGGTCAGTCAAAAATGTAGCTACCTCAATATTTATTACAACAAAAGGCACTTCTTCCTGAAAATGTTCAACAATATTTTTTTTGTCTGCGTATAAAAACAAACATTGCTTTGGCCACAAGCCTAAACCGCTCTTGCTTGTATAAAAATTCTATTTTTATATTTTATTTATTTTAGTTTTATGGGTATTAGAACCGACAAAGGAATCATAAATACTTAAAGTAGATATTGGTATTAACAGTCCCCAGATACAGTATAGACACAAATGTTCATCAAACGAATTATTATGTTATTTTATGAAAGGTTTCTAGTAACAGAAATAAACTCCCATAACAGAATAATACTTATTACACTGTACGATGTATCTAAAAAAGATATGCACAATAATAAAAAAATCCTACCCCAAAAATCACATTGAGTAATTAATATCTGAAACTACAGGCGTAACAACGCGCCAATAGAAGAAATAAATCTGGTTTATCTCACAAAACGTTTTTACCGGAATCGGAGAGATTTAGGCGAAAAAACATTGTTTCCCCTACCAACGGAAACCTAAAAACTTTAATAGTCGTATAACACAAGTTGGATCGAGTTGGCGTAGCGCCAATTGTTAAACTACCTATAATTATGTATGTTAATACGTGCGAGGTGGCTCAGATACCGTCTAACGACTTCCTTTGATAAAAATAAAGTTGCGTTGAAATTTGAGTTCCGTGGTTGCAGGTTTATGGGCGAATGGCGTGCGGGGCTTGCAATCAAAGGTGGCTATCGCCCTTTTATATAGACATTGATTTAATTTACATGCGGCTGTGATGATCAGGATAGAAGATCAAGCTGCCATAAGTAACTGAGTTAATAAACGAGGCAAAAGTCGATGGACGTCCTATCGAATTTTGGAGTCCGATTTAAATTTAAATAGTTTTTCAGATTTTCGCGTTGTATTATAACTTTAATTAATCAAGACGGTAATTAACACGATATTTATGATGTGATACAACATTGTGTACTCACATATTTTGCTCGACGTTTCGGTTACGTTACAGCAGCCGTGGTCACGAGCGGACTGGCGGAGCAAAACCGATTTAAATTTTACAAAAGATAGATTTTGTAGTTCAATTCAGCAACACAAGTATGGTTGGAATAGATAATATTGTTTGTAGTGCCTTTGTTTCTAAGTTTTGGTTTGCAACTGTTAAACCTACTTGGGTTGCCATAGACAAAGTCTACACTCTGGTTTTAAGAAGACATCCTGTATGTCAGTCTGTTCGGTGTTCAATTGTCTGCTTACCAAAATATATGTCGAATGTAAATACAAATATGCATGTTTACTTTGCCCCTCTACCGATATAAATAAATGGTTATGGGCCCATACACTTTAGGGCCGCTAAGCGAGTTCTTCGTTATTTGAAAGGCACCAAAGCAACAAGGTAAATCAGATTTACTGAGGTTTTGTTCTAATAATAACTAAAAGCTTGCTGATTTGATCTCTTGACAACATTTCAGTCAAAAGGAAATTATACATTCCATTAAAAAAATGTTCACTATCCATCTTTATTTCACATTTCATCAACAAAGTACCCAAACCCTCGACTCTACCACGGAATAATTCAACCGATACCAAAAGTCGCAACATTTGTGTAATTTCTCCAGAGAACAAAGCGAGGCTCGTACCATTCAAATAAACCCATTAAAATAAAAAATACGTAACATATGTGGCTCGTACTACTGTTGATTTAACGCGAGAATCAAGTTTGAAATACGGATGTCCGAAAAATACATTTGGATTGCTATTTTTTGTGACAGTTTTTACGATTAAATCGACAATGGTGTTTTGACCATTAGCTGACGATTAAAATATATCAAGAAATAAGGTAAAAATCGAAATTAAAGTTGGATTCGGCGGGTAGGGCTAAAACAAGCCGCGTGGGCTGATCCAATTTAAAGGTTTTAAATTAGTGTCTAGTGGTTTTTTGTGTACAAATTTGGTGTTTATTTGTGCAGTGAAGTGCACTATCGTTAAGAATAAGAATCGTTGGATTGTATCGTTTTTCACACTGCTATTGTGCGTCGATTGAGTTGTCTCGTGACTACTTGCTTGGACCTTAAAGAGTCTTAAAACCCGCGATTGCTTTTAGAGTGATATCTGCTGAATCCGTAGGTCGATAAAACGTAAAACACCGGCGTTTTATTAAGTGACTGTGAGTTTGACTGACTTCGACTGTTGAGTACCTACTTATTCGCAATAAAGTTACTTGACATTGGCAAATTATCTTCGGGTAGAGCCATATAAAAAAAGAAATTAATGTTTTTCTAAGAACACAGGATTTTTATGATGATTAGTTTTTTTTTCGACATATATTTATTTTATGTGTTAGATGGCGAGCAGACGGATCACCTGATGGTAAGCGATTGCTACCGCCCATGATAATATTTGAGATAATGTTTCTGAACGTGTAACCGTGGTCCACTTGTTCCCCTGTCTAAGGGTTGCGAAAGTCAGGCAGTCGCTTCATTATAATCACCATATTTACACTTCTCAATAGTTTTTTTTTAGTAGATATTATTATACGTACGTGGAATATTTCCCACAATATCAAATTATTTTCGTAAAACCTAACGTGGTGACGCATTGAAGAAACTAAGCGTCCGCTGAAAGCTTCGTATTAATTGTGGCAATTATGAGACATTTTTCAAAAACCGACCAAGTGCGAGGCGGACTCGTCCATGAAGAGTTCCGTAGCAGCAAATAAGATATTACTTAATTGTAAAACAATTGAGTACATTAAAGGTAAATTCCGGTTTACGGTTTAAAACGCATTAAAAAAACTACTTACTAGATATAGCTCAAACCAATTTTCGTTGTTAGTTTTCATAGTAATGTATATCATATATTTTTTTTAGTTTCATAATTATTTTATGGTAGAAGTTAAAGGGGGGGGGCACATTTTAACACTTTGAGAGCGTCTCTTGCGCAAAGTGTTTAGTTTAGAAAAAAAAAGATACGAAAAACCTCAACATATTTTTTGAAGATCTATCCATAAATATTTCCACATACACACGTATGGGTTTAGTGAAAAAATGAGTTTTAGTTCTAAGTTGGTATGGGGACCCCTTAAAATGTTTTTTTCCCTATTTTTGAGTAAAAATCGTAATGCGGTTAACAAAATATATCTTTTTACCATGTTTCAATAATATAGTTATTATAGTTTTGGAAAAAAAGGGACTGTGACACACGGACGGAAGGACAGACAGACTGACAGACATGACAAATCTGTAATGGTACCATCTTTTGTCATTTGGCTTCGGAACCCTAAAAAGTACAACGGTGAATCCATAAAGGAAAGTCATAATTTCTAGGAAGAAAAAATGGTTACTTGTAGGACAAGGAACCATTTTTTTTGTAATTGCTAAAACTACTACTTTTGGCAATACTAAGAATTTGGGTTACTTGTACGGAGAAAATATTACACATCTCAAAAAAACCTTTATACGTTCCTTTATGGATTCACCGTTGTACTATTTTTTAAATGTCTAATAATCGCCTCAATTTATATAAATCGAATAGAAGAGAAAGAGAATGCATTTGTGTTTGCGCACTCACTTGAGCACTATAATATGTCCTGATCGTTGAGATTAGCCAAGTAGTAATCGGTTGGAGGATATTATTAATGTTGTGAACCCCACTTAATTTATGGACTTTTAGCCATTTTTATTGTTATGAATTATCACTCAGCCTTCAGTTATGAAAACGAGTTTTACATTTACCAGTGCTAGTAAAAAGCTAGTATAATCAAACATAATATTTTAAATTTTAGCATTTTACAATTTATTTATAAGCAGCTATTCATTTAAAAAATCATCAACAAGTGGGATTGGAAGCACGACCTTTTATGAACTGGGCAAACCGGACTTGCTAATGTCCTAAATAGCTGAGTTGGTCAGAGCATTTTTCTGATTCGCTAAAGGTCATAGGTTGATGAAATCCCACTTGATGAATGTTGATAAAATAGCATTACTTACTTGAACATAATCTATGAGATTAAATATTTTTCATAAACTTAAACTTTATTTTTTTCAAATATAGATATACTGACAGAATTTATTAAGGTAACGAGTAGGGCACACTAGCGAAGCCAATCGATTTAAATTTTTAGCTACTATACCGGATCTATTTAAACAATTTCGGGGTTACAACCTCTCGGCAAATACTTATACTATTTATTAAATAACCATGAAAAAATGTTGGGTCCAACGCGTACGCGAAAAAATTCACGCAAAAAGCGGCCACTTTTGGCGTGAATCAATTTTGTGAAAAACGGACCCAACATTTGTGCATGGTTATTTAATAAATAGTATAAGTGTTTGCCGAGAGGTTGTAACCCCGAAACAGTTTAAAATAGATCTAGGAGGTAATAGATTTAGTAGGTAAAAATTAAAATCGATTGGCGTTGCTAGTGTGCCCTACCCGTCACCTTAATCAAAGCGCCCCAAATGTTATCTGACCAAAAACTCTTGTATCGCACGCGTCAACAATGTTTCGTACGTATCACGGCACGGCCATATTAAAATACCCGGCTGTCAGTCATCAATATAAATGATGGGCAATTTGCTCGTCCCCGTTCGTGTGTCGCCAGTTGAGCCTGACAGATGGCAGCACTGTATTGTTGCAGAGCAACAAACAAATATGGCAGCGTCACGCTCTCATAAACGGGCTCAAATATGATCCGTTAACAAATTACCGCGCCACTGAAAGAGTAAACAAGTTTAAATATTGGAGGTCGCACCTTACAATCTTCGCTAACGGTTCCACGGGACCTCGATTAGTTGGAGGTTTTGAAGTAAAAAAAATCAATGTAAAGAATTTATTAAAAAAAATATTATCGAGGACTCCAAGCCCCGCCCACTAAAGACCAGCCTTCCCTCTAGAAGCGCTTGTCGCTGGAGGAACACCAAGCACTTCGGGGTACCTGGGTAATTCCTTGCCTATTTTTTATCTTCGTCATTTTTGACTCTTCGAAATAGAACTAACTAGGTTGTCGCTACGACCCAAAGTGAGCTTAGGCCTACGATAGTAAGTCTCCATCTAGGTTGGTCCTGCGCCACCTCCTGCCAGTCATCCGCCAGAAGTCCCCGGAAATCTTTTTCAACCTCAAAATACATTGTGATTTAATTACATTTTCAAAAACAACAAAAGAAACAAATATAATTCATATATTTTGCTTGTTGTAATTAATTAAGACGGGAATTAACTCTGAGTCCGGACTCAGTCCGCTTGTGACCACGGCTGTTGTAACGTAGTCAAAACGTCAAGCAAAATATGTGAGTACATAATGTTGTATCACATAATAAATGTCGTGTTAATCCCCGTTTGAATTAATTATACGTATAATGCGAAAACCTAAAAAACTATTTAGCTTGTTATCAAGAAACATGCAATGACTGCTCAGAATTTTAAAGAGTTACAAAAGATGTCGATGACACAATTTTAAAAACGGCTAAGAATTACTTACTTGCATCACCACCTAGTGGTGGTAATGTGGGACTGGGTTATCCCAATCCCGGTGCCCCACGGTGAGTGAGGCCATGAAGTAGGAAAGCACAAAAATATGTCAGCGTCACCGGTCTGTACCTACTCTCTGAAAGAGTAAGTTAAATATTGGTCGCACCTAATAATCTTTTGTTAACGGATCCATGGGTAAGCTGCCGGTTTACCTTTACATATTAATCGAGATTGTGTAAAGGAAATGACGCTTCCATAATCCTGATGGCGTTATTTAGGATCACTTCATGTATTTAAATTGAATGGGTTATTCGCCTAATTTCCGTTTTAATTGAATATTATATTACCTTAAATACTGAGACGATTACGTATAAATTTTTGAACAGGCTATCTATGCTAGAACATTCTTTATTATAATGTGTTCGTGATCATAAATAACAGATTTATTTTAAAAAGACTCAAAGATACCCGTGAGCAAAACTCTAAATGGAGTTGTTATACCTTTATGGAAAATATTTTTAAAAACATTATCTAATTGTAGTAGAAAATTTTTAGGAAAAATATAATCGTAAAGACAACATATTGTACCCTTTTGAATTAAAAAAAAATCTAAATTGATCCAGGTGTCTTCGTACTCCAAGGATCTATCGATTTAGAAATTTATTTTACGGGTACTTGAACATACATATAAAATAAAATATAAATATAACAAACACAAGATCACACACATTGATCTGACGCCGGGATAGGTAGCTCAAGCACCTGTGTTACGGATATCAGAATCAACTCTTCTATTGTAAATACAAACTTATAATACACAGAAAACACCCAGACCAATACAAACAGACATGTTCATGCGCACAAGTGTTTGTATTGACAGGGATCGAACCCGAAAACCTTGGACAAATGTTAGCGATCACTACCACTGTTCCAAACGTCATCCCTGTCATAAAATATCCCGACGAATTGAGAAGCTCCCCCTTTTTTACCCGACTGCCAAAGAAGGAGGGTAATGTTTTTCGAGTGTATGTAAGTATGTATGTATGTCTTTTCCTTTGTGACCTCCTGTAGCCTAAACGGCTTGATGGATTTTGATGTATGAGGTATCGTTAGATTTGTCTTGATTACGGGAGTGTCATAGGATACATTTTATCCTAAAAGTCCCACGGGATAAAGACATAATAATATTTTTTCTAAATTTCCCTTTAAAAAAATATGTATGCGGTATCATTAGATTCATTTCAATCACGGGAGTAATTAATATAGGATACGTTTTTTCTCAAAATTCCCACGGGAACATGTTAATTCTGCGTCAACGCAAAGCAACTCATGCGTTAGCAAGCAAAAAGATAGGGCGTGGCCTGGCATGCGGCGCGCGGCGCGGTGCGGAGGGGGATATGCTCGAGTATACAGCCCGAATGCGGGCACACGCATAAGGGCACACGTCGTTGACGGTCGTCTCTAAATAGCGATTTTTTCGATACTTCGTCGTCTGACGCGAAACTTACCAGATTGGCGGTAAATTTATGTTGCGGAGAAACATCACTCGTAATCTAAAGCCAAATGTGGTCGAAATAATTTAAAATGGTACTTACATATACATAGTCTTCTACATCTACAACATTTTCGTTAAATATTGTGGGGCTTGTTTTACTCTTTTTTTAGTGTGCAGTCGGGTATTTTGTTTTTTTAATAATAATTTTTTTGAAGTCAGTTAAAATATCAAGTTATCGAAGCCTAATTAAGTTTTTATTCATTTACTGTGAAATTTTACATTTTACTTAGAGAAAAAAAGTAAATAAGCATTCAAAATAAAAACTTCCTTATTTTGGCAAAAGCAAAAATAAAACAGATTAATCGCGGGGCCCTTATTAACAAAGCAATTGTTGCTGGGGCTTAATTTCGAAAACCAACAATGGGAAATAAAAATGGAGTGCGCTGCGTCCTCCTCCTAATGAATGAGGAGTAATTTCAGTTTAAATAAAAGAGCGGACAATAAAATACCCATTTAAAAACAGTACGACGAGCAAATTGCCGCGGCATCCAATTTCTAGACAATGAAAGAAAACTGTTAACATCGCAATACCCATTAAATATGAAGATAACGAAGCGGTAAGTATTTCCGTATAAATGTACTTGGGAGCACCGTTAACACTTTATGAAATGCTCATAATATGTTTATGAACAATTTTTTGGACAAATTACGTACCTATATGTGAAAACATTTAAACCGTCTCAGCAAGGAATATGTTCTTAGACACTGGTACTAAAACTTACGAGTATTTATGTCTGATTGGATATAATTAATGTCGTCTAATTGCAAATGCCGTCACATCCCTGTAAATTAAATAAAAAACATGTTTATACAGTACATATAAGGGCAGATAACATGAGATTACATAAAAACTTAATAAAAAAACTAGACATAGGTTATTCTTTGCCTGAACTAAGATGAATCTGTGCTTCAGGTAAACAAAAGAACACACAAAAAGAACTAATTGCGTACGTACATTAATTAACAAATTTTGATTACATAAAAAGATAAAATCAAAATACGGTTTGATTAAAAAAACAGGACTAAATAACCGTTTATTTACAAACTACTAGTAAATTTTCAGTATTGTCTTAGGACATATTTTATTTATAAGTACTTGAATGAATGAATATACTTTTATTGCACTCAAAATAAAGTATGAAAGCTTAAAAGCTAGGTATTACAGATTTATTATTAATTTACAATAATGATAATTTAGGTCGTAAATATTAAGTGCTCTATCTATATAGGTTCTTTATGGTTGTGACGGCATTGGAACTAGACGACACCTATTAAACATAAATAATTTGATAAATAATTTAAATAAATCACTATATCAATGGTTTTTAAAATCAAAAAATGTACATCTAAGGGTATTTACGTCATTAATATCCATCTCATATTACCAAAACTCAAATTCGACGTAAGAAGGTATTTTTAGGTAAAATAAAGTGGGTCGTATAAACCACCGAACGCCTTTTTTAAATTCGTAAATCCAAGCTAACTTTAAAACTACTAAAGATGTTTAGAATATATAAACGTTTTCAAAATTTTAAGGTTTTTTTCTCTTGGTACTTTTTGAATGACTTCTCAAATAAAGAAAATAATGATTTAGAAAAAAATCGTTTTTTTGGCTCTCCTGAAAAGTAAGGTTTTGGTTTTTACGACAATTGAACCTGAAGGTATCGATATATTTAGCTTAACAATATCAAATTCATAATATTACCTATTCCGGTTGTTCAATAAAGTGCGTTGTTTTGCAATTTTTCTACAGAGGTTTTTTTTATATATATATATATATATATATATATATATATTCTATATATATATATTCTATATATATATATATATATATATATATATATATATATATATGTGTATATATATATATAAAAATAATTCATAACTTTACATACATTGATCTGACTCCGAGATAGGTAGCTGAAACACCTGTGATTGACTCAAATGTGACACTTCGAAAGAAGGCAGCTTCGTATATCAAAACATATTTGTCGCACTGTGGCGGCAGCGTTTAATATGTTTCTGCCTGGGCACATTAAGATCTGACAGCTATTGTTTATTTAGTCAAAAAGCTAAAGCAAAAGATTATCTTTAGGATGTTCCAGATATCCAAGATAGGTCAAATAATAAACAACTATGAGAATCTTCCTCAGAGGCATGCAACGTATTTGTATTACTTCTATTTTATTAGAAACGGAGGCAAGGAGCAAGAGGGTGTAGCTTCAGTCAATCACTTACCATCAGGTGACCCGCTTTTTTTTATTATCCTTCCCATCTTTTAAAAAAAAAGTATAGTTATAACCATTATATATCAAAAATAAATGTTAATAAATTAAACAATGTGTATATAATATCGGTATGAACTTTTGTGATAGCTTTCAACATTTACAAATCATTAAATTATTGTTACGCTAGATTTTCACTCGAAAAACCATTTCTTTTTATAAAATTTACGATAGTGAAGCAAAATATGAAAAAGATTATGTAGGCAAAACAACGATATAAATTTAATACTCGCGCCACCTATACGACAGGACTAAATGAGAAAGGGGGAGGCTTTTTTCATTAAGTCTCTAAATTGCTACGAAATATTTCATTTCGATCGAATGATTGGCTCCGGCCCAACTGCTGGCGATGGCCGCCGACGAGCCCACGACAGATACTATCAGATGTTCGAGGTATATGCTATTTTTCTCCGCAAGAATACAAATGTCTTGCCAAATTGTCTACCGCCGAACTAGTCCAATTTAGAAAGCAATTTCGCAACCAATTCGTTTTGTAAGCGGATCAAGAGGCCAGCCTTGAATATGGCTATTAAATCGTTTTCACCAGACGAGCATTCGTCTTTTTAATGCCAACAAACGACGGTAACAAATAAGATACCCATTGGAACCGCTGACGCACAATCGCCGTATCCTTTTTTATTTGATATCTACTCACTTATGAACTTATTTTGTCAAAGTTCCACTGATTACTGAGAAAACAAGCTCATTTGAAGGAAAAACCACCGTTTTCCTCGGTGGTTAACTGAAATTAGCTTAATTCTCGGCACATACAAATGTGCCGAGAATTTCTGATTTGACAACTTTTGAGTAGTCACTAGTTTTATGAAGATTTTTCATTGTTATCAAAATTCATATATCATTGTATACAAAAGACGGTAACATTAGTCGTCATAAAGGTCGCACCTTTGGAATATACAGATAACAGAATTCTATTTCTTCAATATTCATCATCATCATCATCATCATCAGCCTATCGCAGTCCACTGCTGGACGTAGGCCTCTCCAATTGTTCGCCACTGTGATCTATCCATGGCTTCTCGCATCCAGCTCTTGCCAGCCATCCTGCGCAGATCGTCCCCCCACCTAGCCAGAGGGCGCCCTACATTACGTTTGCCAATATTACAGAATTACATTTCTACAACATTACAGAATTCAATGTTTACAAGTGAAACACTTTGTATTGATGTTTTATTATAATTAACCTTCATCATTACCTAAATAATAGGAATGAAGCTAGTGCTTTAGTGACGAAGTCCATTATTTCACAGAATGGCAACGAACTACGGTGGCGGAATACGGTTGGTTTCTTTAGCAAGCAGGGATGTTGGTCGCTTTGTGTGCATACGTACAGGCGCACTCATAATCAAATATACCTATTTATTTCTACTTTGTCTGAACTCATAGTCAAGTTCAAAGTGGTCAAATTTCTGAAACCGTTTTTATGTACATAATTTATTTTCCTCGCCAGAAAAATGAATGTAATTTACATTACACTATCCCTACTTTCTCATACGTTCACTTCCTTCCTCTAATTCCTGAGAAATATGCAGGGTGTTTGTAATATCTTCCCGCTTTTACCGCACGAAAATCCGACCTTAAGAATTCGCCGTCGTATTTGTTAATAATTCAGCAGTTTCCACGTCCGTAAAGAGATTCAAAGAGCTTATTGATATAGACCGTACAAAAATACGAGTAGGCCGTAAATGAAATGTTTTGAAAGGGCATCATATGGGATCGTGGATGTAAGCTAATGAGCGAAGTTTCGGCTTGATTGAAACTTGCCACCCGATAGTCATCGCACCCTTTCATTAGGATCGCGGGGCGACCCGACCGACCGTCCACTCCGATATTTGATAAAAGGGCTTAATTAAAACTTTGCATAGTTTCTAAAGGAGTAAAGTTATATAGTTGCACTATGCTTTACTCGTATACGAGCCCTTTAATTATGAAACCCTTCACGTTACGTTTTCACAAATTAGTTTCACTCATAACGTGAGGGAACTTACGTTTATCGCGGTACGTCAGGCGGCCCTTTCTCCACGACAAACAGGCACCGCAAAGTTATCTTTGAAAGCTCTCAAACCAACCAACCCTTGTATTTTGTCCTTTCATCTATAATTCAATTGAGTATAACGACCGGTAGAATAATTTACTTTTCAATAAAGATTTACTCCGGTCGCAGTACGTATATTTTCATTCGATATTCATAAATAATATCGCCCGTATCCATTTAAGGATTACAGACAGAGCCAATAAGGATCTTCGTGAAATCGTATTCAACAAAATTGAGTTGAGATGTCAATTTAAACAAAATGTGTTATTCTTCTATTTCGTGAAAAATTATATTATGTGAATTTAGGTCGGAAAAATGGATAGTTGGTTTCAATAGAAAAGTCAATTCCAGAAAGATAATTTACAGTGAAGAATAATTTAATAGTACAAAAACACAAAATGCAACGAATGTCAGTGGCTCATATTTTTACTAAATTGCAGAATCTGATTCGATTTGACCCCTCCGGCCACATTGGTAACTAAGATTCACAACCAGTTGCCGAAGAAGAACTAACATTCTTGCTACTCAACCAGTTGCCAAAGACGGTAGATTTTTATTCATTTTATATCACGTCAAATTTTTGAGATACCTATGGGTCAAAATATATCAAGAATTTCCATCGGGTTATTTCATTACAAAATCTATTTATGCATAGAATTATAACAAGACTAGAAACCTAGTCTGCGCCCACAATTTGAAGCAACTCAATGAAGAGTACGGCTCCAAACGCCCGGATCTCTCCGTAGTCGTCAATGTCAATGCCTGTCAAACGCATCTCGCGAAAATTAATTTACTATGACGATTTGTGAGGTAACATTTTATCACAATGATTCTGAAAAGCATAAGAAGTGTAATTTCATCACTTTTCACTGGTAAGCCTTCATTATTTCATAGTATATTGTGTTTTATAAGCAAAAAATACAAACGATTAATTAAAATGCTCAGTGTTACCCGATAGCGAAAAAAAATATTTTCCCCATTTCAACTTTATTTTAAGATTTGCTTGCTTTGACCTTAGACAATTTAACATAGAAAGTGGTAAAGCGCAGATTTAGTTTTAAAACATATTGCCAAAATCCGCGGAGATAAGGGAAATTTAGTGATGGTCTAGATTTGTATAAGTAATGAAATGAAATGATGATTTTTGTTTACGAACATTGATGAATTACTTGCTCACAGCAGCAAAAATGCAGGTAAGTACTAGAAAAGGTATAATTTAATACCTCGGTGGTCTAGTGGGCTGGGGGGTCACCAGGATGGTGAAAGGGTTGGATTGTTGAAACAGTCATACAGCCATGTCATTTAAGTACATTTAAGTTTCTGTAATGCCTAGTTTTTTTAAGTTGTGCATTCACTCATCCATCCACATTTTGCAAGAAATGAAACTCACCCTGATAACCATTAAAATAAGTAGGTAGGTCTTTATTTATTTATTTCTTATTCATTATTGTATCGTCAGGGCATCATAAATATCGAAACATAACTTGCCAACAAATTTTATAATCACAGTTAGGTAGATACTAGTAAGCGTTGTTCTAGGTACTACTAAAACAGTACAGTTACTACAATAACCATTTCCCATGTTCTAGGGAAATATGTTGTGACTGGCAACATTAATTAGGATTTTTTGTGCTTCAAATTTGATGTGACAGCAGTAAGGAAACTATCATTCCATAAGTCTTGTTATTATTCTATCTATTTATGTATATCAATGATATACGAGTAGAATATTAAATAAATAAATATCATGTTTCTATAAGCTATACTTAATGGTATCGATTGACAGAAGCATTATTTTCGGAAAATATCTTCATTTTTACCATCAAAACATTTCACAGACATCATCATCATAGGACATACAGGGCGTCCCATAACTATACTTGTAGGACATGAAGGGGAAGTATCTTAAATCCTTAGTTAGAATGTTTTACTCAAAAGAAACTTTCATTTTATTTTTTAAAAGAAAGAATCTGCATTAATGTTTTTTAGACTGTGCTTGTATTGCCCGGCAATCGAACCGGAAACAATAAAATAAAATTGGCTTTTTATTTTACCACTGTATACATACAGAGTGTATCTGTGAACATTTTCATCTCTTTAACCACGTGTTCTACCAACCATTCTGAACAACGTTTGTTCAACGACTTCTCGAAATTCATCGAAAAATTCTTCGACTCCCCATACAAAATGACCAAGTCACGTGACCGACTTTGTATAAAAAGTTGAAGTATTTTCATACTGAATTTCCTAAAGTGATAGAACTAATTCTTTTCATAATGGTTAGTAGAACACGTAGTTAAAGGGACGTTCACAGATACGCCCTGTATACAGTCATTACCAACGATATAAAAACCATAGGTGCTTGCACTCGTCTGTCGTGAAAGATTTTTTTTCCTATGTGTTTGGTTTCATATTAGGAAGTGAAACTTGCTATTTGATACAAGTCAATGCCGTAAAAGATGTCCTAAGTACTAGAAGCTTATATTTGGTTTATTTAGGTTTCAGCTATAGACAGATCACCCCACGACGTTGGGACATGAAGGGAAAGTACTTTAAATCCTTAAGTTAGAATTTTTCACTAAAAGGAAACTTCTCAGCAAAATATAATTGTAGGACTGGTGATCGGTAGATGCATGGTAAGGAACGTGTAAGTGATCGATATTTGAATTATAGAACAATAAATAATAAAAATCGTTTACGGTCTCTTATTAACAAAAATACAAGGTTAACATATGCAATAAGTAGTAGGGAAAGTATCTTAAATCCTTAGTTAGCAATTTTTCATCATCATCATCAGCCCATTTAAGTCCCCACTGCTGGGGCACGGGCCTCCCTCAATCACATGAGGGATAATTGCCATACTCACCACGCTTGGCAGACGGGTTGGCGAGGGTTTTGATATAAATGCAGAGATTTCCTTCTCTGGGTGCTGATGATCATGCAAGCAGTTTTACCTTAGTCGCCTTTTACGACACCTCGGTACGAGTGGGGGTGGCCTATTCTACTCTGCCGGGGACCACACGGCGAAGCATTTTTTACTTAAAGAAAACTTCATTTTATTTTAGAATGACGTGCGAGGGTGAGATAGACGACGTATGGCCGACGACTGTGAAAGGCGTAAAGACGTAGTAAAGACGATTATATTATAGAAGCTTTTATACCCGAAACCTGGGTGTATTATTTTATTCTGTCCCACATAAGCTTCTCGGTGCACTTTCAAGCCGTGAAAGGTAGTACAAGGCCATTTTGATAAAGCAACCTTAGTATTTATGCAGTCATATAAACATCATCGAATACAATAACATCTTTTTGTCTTAAGCTCAAGTCACTTTATATATTACTCTCAACGACTTCTACGATTTTTAAAGGAACTTGAAGTGCCAATTATGCAACATTATGTAGATTGTTGCAACAAACCTGTGGAACATCAAGTTGTATTTATTTGCTTTAAGATAAGAATACAGGGTCTATCGATGAATATTTACATCCTTTAACTACGTCTTCTTTCAACCATTGGACCATGTTTTGTCCTATGACTTTTGCAAATTCGTTGAAAAATGTTTTCGACTCCCCATACAAAATGACCTAGCCACGAGACCGACATTGAGTCAAAAGAAAAAAAAGTGCGAAAAGTTATAGAACAATTGATTTCAGAATGGTTAGTAGAAGACGAGGTTAAAGGAATTTAAATGTCTACCGATACACCCTGTAATGTGGAATACTCACGTCATTAGAACAAACATATGGAAAGTGATATAATAGGTGTTATTATATTGTGGCTTCACACGGGTCTTTTTCTTATTTTAGATATTCACTCCTTCGTCAAAGTACCTAACATACGGATAAGAATATGTGTAACTAAAAAAATATTTTAAAAAGTCCTATCTAGAGTTACTTTTGCAAATACCCTCTTGAATTACGATGAATAACGCACACGGGCCGTTTCCTTATCTAAGCTATGCACTCCTTGGGCAAAGTACCCGACATGCATGATTGTAAATATGCTCTGGGATCGGAGTTTGATTCGATATGCGAGCGCACAACCCGCGAGCAGTAAGCTAGCGTCGGCGTTGGTAAAGCAAACTCACGCGACGTGAGCCACATAAAATCGGTCGAACCAAGCGCCGGGACATATTGGTCACGTATTTTCAGCGGCTACGTTTATTATCGCCGAAGTTTTTAATTTTCCAGCGAAATTAATTGCTTGGCTGACTTAAGCATTCTTTGTTACTTGTTTACCTTGGTTAACAAGTTTGCAGATACTGTCTTATACACTGATTTTTATTTGTTAAATGAACTTGGTTGGGACATGAATGAGGTTGCGGAAATGTTAGGTTATTTTTAACTATTTTGTTTTCCGACACAAGTCTAACGTAGGTTATTTTTAATTATTTTGTCTTCTGACAAAATAGTAACGTTCACGTGTAACGTTCCTTAACGCGAACGCATCTGGCCAAAAGCTTGATTTACAAAATGTCAGCCTATTTAGTAGTAGTTTATAAACATTTTGAGTGAATTGTTACGCTACGCTAAAAATAGCGTCATTTTTATGTTTTTATTCCTAAAAACTCATAAGGTTTTCCACTACTAGTACGAAATAATAAAAATAACGATTTTGAAATAAAAATAAAGTTTTTATCAGACTCATAGAAAATCTGATTATTGTGAATCAAAAATTCCAGTGCGTTTATTTTAGTTATAGTAACTATGCATGCTTCAAGTGGCATTGGCCAGGGCACATTGCGATAAGAAGAAACGCCCGTTGGGGAGGAAAGCTGGAAGTCGCAGCTGTTGTAGCAGGGGGGAGCGCTTGGGCTCAAGGAACCGCTGAGAGAGGGCAAGAGAGGAAGCTGTCTCCCCATTCTCAGCAGCCACGCCCCGGCTGCGAGGTTTTCATGCAGCACAGTGGGGTCGAGTCGTGCGCCATATCCAGCGGAATTGCGACTGCAACCGGCAGTGCTTCATCCATTTCTCTGCCGACCACCTCCGCAGCCAGTGGAGCTGCTCGTGCAGATACCTTTTGGAAAGTTTACCTGAAACTTGTAGGCTTTTCCTCCGCGCGTTAACCAGCAGGGTGAAGATGTGCGAAGGGGGCCTGCAGTCGTCCTCTCTGCGAGGTCTGCGCTGCTATCATGATGCATGTATGGATGATGAGACGGCGCGTCCAAACCCACCCAGGTTTGGACCCAGGGCCAAATTTACTTTGGCCAGGGTGAGAATCAGGCAGTGCTGGCGGGCCTTTGCCGTGGAGAGTATCGCGGTTGTTGGGCCCTGCCATTTTCCTAAAACTCTTCTACTCAAGGGCATTGAATGAGAAGCCCCAGGGGGTTTTAGTTGGTATGCCTCTATAGAGCATCTGGTTAGCAGAAGTTGAACCCAGAAGAGAGCCCCACATTACCCGTCTGCCCCCCGGCAGACTGGTGTGTATAAAGGCGGCATTTCTCCCTGGGAAACCAAAAAAAAATCAATTCTTCCCAGTAACAGTGACTACGCAGAGTAACCACAAACACATTAGAAAATAAAAGTAAATTAAAACAACGCTACATACAGTAAAGGGTGGATTAATAATTATTATTGTGACAACCGAGTGCCTCGCTGTCAGCCGCAGCAACAACTCCTTGCTTTTTCCACTTGATTACTTTCACACAATGGGCAGAACAAACAATAATAAAATGTCGTCGGGTACCTACCATTGTTGTAAAGCAAAATGCTTCCGCTGTGATCCTTTCAGCTCTCTTGTTCGTTGTGCAGTCGCTTGATTTTTTGCTTCGAATAGCGAGAACGTGGTTTGAAAACATTATGAAGGTTGACACAGTCATATTTGTTAATTTCTTTTGTGACAAGAATTACCTTAGTTTAATAATAAAGTGCCAAAATATTTCAGCCACTCGCTGTTTTGTGACGGTGTTCGCAAACAAACTGGTGTAACAACCTTGTTACACGGGTCCTAGTGTAACAAGTTGCGCAATACGTTGCACTAATAAACACTATTTCTCGCGATCCACTTCAGTTGGCGTCATGGAGTTTTTTGTAGCATGAACACGACCTGTTCCAATGGTGAAGTAAACCTAATAGCGCAACACTTTGTGTTCACGTAGTAAACCGACAAGCGCGTCGTGAACACGGCGTTTTGCCGTTACAAACGATGTTGCGCTACATGTTGCGTAACACCGTCTGTACGCGGTTTCATAAATACTTCGTAGTAGACAAATGCTACGAGCACGCTCCGTGCTACGATTCGTAGCACTTCGTAGCAGTGATCATCTACGATCTACAAGACGCGTTGAATAGATACTAGCACGTACTGGAAACATTTCGTAGTCGCAGTAAGATATCATATTATAATTCAAATTAGTTGAATGTCTAAAAAATTTGTTTTTGATAACAGTTTTATTTCTTATTTACTATACAACCCACCTTGTGGAAAATAACCATGAAATTTGGTGTTATTATATTGGTATTTAGGTCAGCTACTAAACGAACCGCTGTCTAAATTTGAAGTCAACATACGTTTTATAATAGCCATTGTTAAATCCTGCTATTCTTCTTTTGTCATCAGATGAAACGCTCATGAAAGCCTCTCTCAGAGGGTGGCAAAAGCGGCAAATTAATATAAGATTGCGCAACCGCGGCGAATAGGAGTTCATAGAAACTGAATAACTGTTAAATTGCCATAAAATGCGTGTTTCAACGAGATAAGGCCAAGGGTCCTCGTGACATGTTTCAGGGTTGTAAAGTTGCACCATAAAATAAGTTTAATATAAATCCGGAGGAGAGGCGACACATAAAATTGGAGTAAATCACCAAAGTCATGCGCTGCAGACGTTTACAGCCGCGCGAGCCAGTCGCACCACTTCACATCTGTAACGAGATGGGAGCGCTGTTACTAAGGCCTGTTACATACATAAATAATGAAATTAAAACAGAGATCAGGTCAATAAATAAGAGTTTATATGGATATTATTTTTTTAAATTTCAGACCAAATCTCATACCCAATCATGCTTCATCATCCTCACTCCAAATTCAGTAGCTTAAAAATGTGTGTTATTATAGACATAAATTATAAATCAAATTTTTAATTTGCAAATAAAAGCTAGCTGAAATAAACAGTAGCTATAAATATTAAAATTTCGCTATGTTTCACTTTTTTGGCCTACAATATTGGAGCAAGGAAAAATTAAGGTGACGGGTAACGATTTTAATTTTTAGTTACTAAACCGGATCTATTTTAAACAATTTTGGGGTTACAACCTTTCGGCAAACACTTATACTATTTATTAAATAACCTATGCACAAATGTTGGGTAAGTTTTTGTACGCGAAAAATTGATTCACGCCAAAAGCGACCACTTTTAGTCGCTAGTGTGCCCTACCCGTCACCTTAAGAACTAAAGAGAGTATTGAGTGTTTTGCAGTCAACTAAGGTAGCACATAAATACGTATGTAATGTCTTATGTAACAGCCAGACGCCCTCTACTCCGCATTTAATATTTGATTTCTTTTATTATGGAATATATATTCTCATTATTCATCGTCATCATTTCAGCCAATAGACGTCGACTGCTGAACATAGGCCTCCCCGAATGTTCTCCACACAGATCGGTCCTGCGCCGCCCGCATCCAATAGATTCCCGCGACCTTCACCACATCGGCCTGCCACCACCACCACCTTTCCTGCCCCAACGGCCACCTGTTCTGCTCGCTATGTGCCCTATCCTTTGCCATTTGAGGCATGCAATCCTTTGAGCTATGTCTATGACCTTAGTTCTCCTGCAGATCTCATAATTTCTGACACGATCACGCAAGGAGACCGAGCATAGCCCTCCCTTTGCTCTCTGGATGACTTTGAGCCTCCTTAATTGCCACATTGTAAGCGGCAACACACGCATGAAAGACTTTCGTCTTGAGACACTGCGGTAGATGGACCGAAAATATGCTGCGTAGCTTCCCTAACGCTGCCTAGCCGAGTAGGATTTCGTCTATCGACCTCTATCTGGAAGTTGTACTTATCAAGCTGGACTTACATTGTCCCAGGTATACACAAATCATCTAGTGACACTGAACTTTTACTACAGCCTACTCATATACGTATTACAGATATCATTTTACAGTTTGTCACTTTACTCCGCTGAAAATGATTCAGACTTATATGAGTCCTTTCTTTCTGGTTGGAGTAAATCACGACAGTTACAGCCGCGCAAGCTACCCGCGCCACTCCACGCTTGTAACGATATCTGGAGTACCATTCCCACGCGAGGCCTAAGTGTTAATAGATATCTTTCTATGGTTTTGTCACTTTTAGCGATTGTTAGTTATGTACATAATAGTGGCCAGAACTAAATCACCGAAGTCATACGCTGAAGACGTTTACATTCGCGCCATTCCACGCGTGTAACAAAACTAAAGCGTTGTCAACAAGTTAAGATATTACTCATCATGATACGGTTTTGTTACATAGTTATAAAGATACTTCTCTATACTTATAAGCCCTTTATTTGTTATTGGAGTCAAATGCCAAAGTCATGAGCTATAGGCGCTTACAACCGCGAGATAGTCCACATTTGCAGCGAGATTGGAGAACCGTTGATATGCTAATATGGTGTAAAAGATGTCCTTGTATGGTCACTTGCACTTTACTACTTAATAAATAATAATAATATAATAAATATTTCACAACATCACATACATTGATCTGATTCCGAGATAGGTAGCTCAAGCACCTGTGTTACGGATATCAGAATCAACAGTGGGATTACAATATATACATATAGTACTTTTTTTTTGTAAATACATACTTAAAATACATAGAAATACTCAGACCAATACATACAAACACATTCATGCACACAAATGTCTGTACTGTGCGGAGATCGAACCCGCAACCCTTGTATCAGAGGCAGCGTTCACTACCACTGTTCCAATCGGGTCGTCGACTTATAACGTCATTTAATATACCCAAAAGATACACATAAACCCTTTTTCTATAGTAGAGTAAACAACTAAATTATTGCATGCCATGCGTCTAATGAGCCTAGAGCGCTGAAAAACTGCGCCAAGTCTATGATACATATTGTAATATATTGTATACTTTTATATATT
The DNA here is from genome assembly GCA_019059595.1 of Marasmia exigua. Lineage (NCBI taxonomy): Eukaryota > Metazoa > Arthropoda > Insecta > Lepidoptera > Crambidae > Marasmia > Marasmia exigua. The sequence goes on along the minus strand of CM032473.1, from coordinate 4,987,160 downwards.
GATTCTATCACGTTGTCACGAGGGCACAAGTTATGTGAAGCTAAGTGCTTCTCCTTGTAGGTACTACCTCTTTGCAAACACATGTTAGTTAACAGCCGAGCGAGAGCTAGCCTAGTTGGAGGGTCGTTACGGGTATCCACGCTAGGTGCTTACCTAGTCTTTGAGAAGTGTACATTCATTATGAACGCAAATATTATTGACTCCAACTGAAACTTGTAGCGACTCGGAGAGCCTACTACAAAACGCAATTATATTCACGAGCGAATCTTTATTCACGTCCAAAAAAGATGCACAGTGCGTCCTTCTTGTTTGTATGCGATAGGTATATTCTCGTTCGTAACGGAACGATTTCGTTGTATGCCTTCTGATAGCATTGAATGACCAAAAACCTAACAATTACGGTTTAGTACAGATTCTTTTTGCGCACTTCTTGCTTCTTCTTCGAACGCACTGTTGTTTCGAGTCTTGTCTAGTGGTGTAAGTACCGGGCCGTGATCTCGGGGTCCTGGGTTCGATTCCCGGGTCGAATAAAAGTATATTGAGAATTTTTCAATCAATCAGTCATTTATTGCATAATATGAGTAACTGTTTTCGAACATTGTTCAGGTTTGTGATCACCAATCCGCATTAGACAAGCGTGGAGTATTAAGCCTAATCCCATCATAGTAGCGATAACTTGATTTCTATGATGGAGGCCTTTGCCCTGCAGTGGGACAGTAGATATATAGGCTAATACAAGAACAATACAAGAACAAGAACAGATTCTTCTTATAAGCATTTTCTACCTACTACCTTCGAAGTTTATATTGCCACTCTGAGACAGCTTGACATTTTTAAGAAATGGTGTAGGCAAAAAAAAATCATGCAACATCTTCTGTTTCCTATTCTTGTAACAGCAACTAACATACAGCTTAATTAATTACACTACTAGGTATATCGCAATATTGTATTGGTCGATTGTGATTGATACATATTTATGCATTTGTTTTAGGTCTGCGTATTCGCGGTACCTTCATTATTTCTTGTTTCCATAGTACAGTCAACTCCAAAAATATGTATACACTTTAGGACCTTGTCACAAGACTTACCTATAAGAAAGTAGGTCTACTTTCTTATATTATATATTGTGACAACGTCCTAGAGTGTATACATATTTTTGGAGTTGACTGTACAAGAGAAACCTTTGTTTGAAGTCACAAAGTTGTATGTGATGTTTTTTCAATACATATTTTAGTTAATTTATTAATATTACTTCCTAATGTTTCAGTGTTTAAATTATTTCATTCAGTGGCATGTATTTAATATTTTTTCATAACACGCTTTTTCAAAACTAAATTCTAGATCGATGTAACACTTTACGTACTTAGATTTCTAAGGCATACGGCGTATGTTTTCGCCCAAGAGGCTGTTAGCCTCGTCCCGAGTAACGAGGTATTTGTACTGAAGAGCAGTTACCGTCAGATATTTGTGCCTGGAAACGGTTACCGTGAGGCATTTCCGTGGAGAGGAAAGAGTTATGTGCGAAGTGAAGGCAAAAGACTTTATAATAGATGACTCAAGATCAAGAGATATTATTTAATGGCGAATCGACGGGGTGTTATAAGTTTGACGTGTCTGTGTTTGTGTATGTGTCTGTCTGTCTATGGAATTATAGCTCACGAACGGATGAACTGATTTAGATTTTATTTTTTCGTTTGAAAGGTGAATTGGTTGGCAGTGTTTTTAGCAATGTTAGATGGAGATTGCTCCAAGATGGCCGTCATCACAAAATCAATTCAAGTCGGATTAAAATATTGTATCACAATGCCCCCTCAATATAGGTATCGAATTAAAGAGTTTGAGCAGTAGAATACAATACCTTATGAAAAATTCAAACCAAAGATGGCCGCCCCCAAAAATGGCGAAATAATAAATTAATAATATGTTATGTTTGAGTGGGCTGCCTATTAAACGCAGGGAACAATAAAATTAGGTAGTCTCTAAAAAAAGCAAGAAAAGTTTAAAAATAAATTGAAACTGTTGTTGACGGTCCTACATACAAACATTTTTGCTTAAATGTTCGCGTCGAAGACTGCCTTTTACCTACCTAAAAATGTATACTTTAAAAAAAGTTTTTTTCTAATAATTAAGTAATATATAAATTTTGCTACATGAGCACGATTTTTTGTTGTAAATATCATTTTCGATCGGTCACTTTTTATGATCATGAACTTCTTACCTTAAAGAGTAGTGGTTATTGGTCTATAGTAGATATTTCTGCCAAAACCATTACGGCGAGACATGTTCGTCAAAACCAGTTGCTGGAGTGAGTTATGATATGTGCGAGGCAAAGTAAAGAACTGAGTGCTATAGGATAATTCCAAAACAGGCATTATTTTATTGGGATGTTTTGATATTTTTGATCGAAAATAATATTGAACAAATTTAGATAAATTAATGATCCTTATAGTTTCAACTCCTTTGATACTGTATGTTGCCTCTGTTGTCTCCAACTGTATGAACAAGTATTCAGTACTGATAAAATCTGTATCTGATACTATATTTACAAAGAAAACTTTTAAAGTAGACAATAATAAGACGAAATTTAGTGACTCGGCTACAAAGGGAATTTATAGAAGTAGAACTAGATTAGTTGTTTTATTCTCCATTAAAGCAACTTCTAATAACACTAGAATGCTTGAATATCTTAAAAATTAGAATGTTTGTGCACTTGCTAAAGCAAATTATTTATAAGAAAAAATAAGTAACTCTGGCAAAAAATTAAAGCTACTTGAGGTATAATTAATAAAGAGACTTGCAAAACAAAATCATATGATACCAAGATCTCTCTTAAAATAAATAATAAAAATCTGTACGCTGATGCCTGAAATAGTGGACGCATTTGAATTTCTTTTCTTCAATATAGCAGTCACTACTACTCAGTCATTAAATTCTTGTCCATTCACATCTTGCTGAGTCCCTGCTGCAATAATATGTGGAGAAGTGTCAAGCTACTTTTTGCTTTAGTCATGTTACTGACCATATAATTATAAAAACATTTAAGGACCTTAAGTTAAAAAAACTGAGGACCTATGGGGTATTTCAACAGAAGTCTTAAAATCTATTAAATCTACTATTGCCCCACATTTAGCTATTATTTTAACAAATATGTAGATACGGGTCACTTCCAAATTTAATGAAATTTAGTAAAATTGTACCACTGCATAAGTCAGGGGACATAATGACCCATCAAATTTTAGACCAATATCTATATTACCCCTGTTGGTCTAGTGGTTTAAGTACCGGGCCGTGATCTCAGGGTCCTGGGTTCGATTCCCGGGTCGAGCAAAAAGTATGTTTCTAATTTTTCGGACATAGCTCGGGTTTGTGATCACCAATCCGCATTTGGCAAGCGTGGTGATTAAGCCTAATCCCATCATAGTAGCGATAACTTGATTTCTATGATGAAGGCCTTTGCCCTGCAGTGGGACAGTTTATAGGCTGATACTTTATCTATATTACCAGCAGTGAGGAAGATCTTTGAAAAAATAATATTCACTCAATTAGCAGCTCACTTCAAAAAAAATTACTTATTTCATAATAACCAGTACGGATTCACTAAAGGGAAATCCACTACTGATGCAGGAGTGACACTTATGAAACATGTCTTCAATGTGTGGCAAAATAAGCAAGATGCTGTTGGTGTTTTCTGCGATTTATCAAAAGCCTTTGATTGTGTAAACCATGAAACTTTAATAATGAAGCTACGGCATTACGGTGTCTCAGACAATGCACTCTCAATACTGCAACCTTTCTTGTAGAATCCAAAAAGTCAGTGTTAATGGAACAAATTCTTCTGGCGCCCCTCTACTCATGGGAGTGCCGCAGGGCTCCATATTGAGACCCCTACTTTTTTAATTTATATTAATGACCTTCCTCACTTTACAAAATACCTATGTGAGACTGTATTGTTTGCCGATGACACTTCTCTGATTTTAAGAGTTGATAGGCTTAAGCAACAAATTGCTTTACAACTAATAATTTACTACTTAATGCCAAAAAGACTAAATGTGTTAAATTCACAATGCCAAATGTGATGCAGGTTAATACAAATATAACCATAAATAATGAGCATCTTGCTTTCGTAGATTCACCATTATTTCTAGGATCCTAAGCTGCAATGGGGTCCCCATATTGATGTCCTGGCAGGTAGACATAGTTCTGCTGCAGATGCAGTTAGAAAGATAAGACAACTAACTGCTGTTGAAACTTCAAGGCTGGTTTATTTCAGCTACTTCCATAGCATCATGTCATATGGTCTATTACTATGGGGATCAGCTGCTGATATACAGACTATTTTCGTATTACAAAAGAGATTTGTTTAAAGAAATCGACATACTTACCGTGGCTTCTCAATACATCCTTGAACATAAGAATCTCCATCTGTTCTCGAAGAAGTCTGACTGTCACAGCCTTAATGCCAGAAATAAGCACAGACTTGCCGTTCCAAATATCAGGCTCCATAGGGTAAGCAGTTCATTTATAGGATTGAGCATAAAAAAGGTTTAATAAATTACCTCAGATTATTATTGACTTGCCCACAGATAATTCAAATTGTATATAAAAAACTGTTAAATGAAGAAAACCTAATTATAAAATAGACGATTATTTGAATGACAATAATTTAAGGACATATTAGTTATGTACACAAAAATTGTACTATATTTTTTAGTTTATTACATTTTGTAAAACATTTTTTTTAAAGAATGACTGCTGGGTTTCTATCTGGTGTCTTCTCGGCAGAAAACTACATTCCGAACCAGTGGTAAACATGTTAACATTCATAAGTGTTCTGTATGGACCTAAATTGAATAAACAATTTTCATTTTCTAATATTCGTAACATAAGTGCTTTTGAACAATATACTTATTTTTGTATTCATTTATAATAATTATATTTTACTGCTCGTGTGTTACTACTAATTTCTCTCAACCATAGAATTATTATTCTATGCTCTCAACATATTTTGTAGTGACAGGTTTGATGCGAGTATTTATTCATGCTTGCGCTTTCGATCTGTAGGTAAAATTTTGGTACAAAACAAAATGAAATTCGTTTTAAAATCCTACCATCGAAAACCCGAGCATTTTTCAGGCTTTATGCATATTTATGAAACCACTGTCTCCATTGGAAAATAATCTCTGCGATCCTTTGCAAAAAATGTCTGATGGAATATTGAATAAAACAATTATTTTTGTTTAAAATCCATTTATTGCGCTTATCACAATCGCCACCAAGGGTTGGCTACTTATCGACACGAGCGATATTCGATACAGATCACAATCTCTTTTTTTTAGTTTTTATTTTCAATATTAATTTTTCGTGTGCATGGTGCGTGGTTTTACAGTATATACTTTGACCCATGGAATGGATGGATGATGAAATTATTCCGAAACTAGCTTTTGCCCGCTGCTTTCGCATTAGAAAGAAACCAAAAGTAGCCTATGTTACTCTCCATACCTTCAACTATTCCCACTAAAGAATAACCACACACTTTCAAATTTATAATTTTAGTGTGAAAAGTGACGATCTTGGTAGGGCAACATTTTACAGTATTTTTTTTTCATTCGATCAATCTCATCAACAGCCTTTTTATTTGTCGCAGTGGTAATGCCGCCAGCCCGCAGTACAATGGGCTGACGTCGCCGCCTTTCAACGGCGCCTTATGCACACCGTCCGTTGGGAGACGGACGGGTAGTGTCGGGCTCGGGATGGGTTACGGGCTCGTCGGACGAACACTAGCATCGCATCCCATACATGGACAGCAAGGCACGCCAGCACGGCCTCATTCCTCAACCAGGGGGCTCAGCCGCTGTCTCTGGTCCAATGTTTCCGGGTTCGATCCATGCATTTGTGCATAGTATAAGCATTTGTGTGCATGCATATGTCTGTTGGTATTGGTATGGGTGTTTTCTAGTATTATAAGTATGTTATATTTGAAATTACACCTTGTCAATTTTTTTAAATTATTTTGATACAAAAAATATTTTGATTTTCACAAAAATATATTTCAAAAACTAAGCATGATAAATAAACGGGAATCGATAATCTATTCCAAAAAAAATGTCTTTTTAAAACACAAGGCGTTGATTCAGTTATCGGTAACACGGGTGCTTGAGCTACCTATCTCGCAGTCGGATTTACTTTACTTACCTTACTTACATTTGCACTTCTAGACACCAACTTATAGTTAAAAGAAAAATGCATAATATTAACATAATCTAAGAGGCTAAAAACTTTCTCTCTCTCTCTCTCTCTCTACCTATAACCGAAAAACTTGCATCATAATCAAACCGCTAACAGAGAATTATAACTGTCCTTTTTACAGCAGATGTTACTCACTGTCACTTAGGACCGTGTCCAGAAGTGGCAAATTCGGCGCGAATTTAGTCAGGATTTTAGTTACACTGGGAGTAAATGTATTTCGGAACGCCTCCCATTCGCGTGAATATCTGGACAGGGACTTAGCATGCTGATTCATCAGGATGTTTAAAAACAAAATTCGCATTAAATTATTAATGAGGATAGGAATTAGAATAACCTTTTTGCATACTTATGAATTTTCCATTTACATAGAATTTTATTAGAAGGCCTCATCGAGCATGGCCCTCCAGACATTTAAGTGAATCAGTTCCAACATCATTACAATAATTTTTACCACATAGTTATAGTACCCAGCGTTTGGAGGTGCGAAGTTTGAAATATTTGCACTCGGAACATTACTTATCGATGTTTATTTATCTTTTCTTGCCGTTACAAAAATACTTGCATTCACAGTGAGTATCAAAATGATCTTAACGTTTGACGCTTTAGGTTTGAAAGCTACCAAAATATCTGAACATTTGATAAAAAACACTTTAAGCAGAATATCTTAAGGTGCAGGTACTTTCATTTGTTCTCGCACAACAAGAAAAGGTGAAAACGCACCTTTTTTATACAATTACGAAAACATGCGTGCGGCTCGCCTGATGATAAGCCATTACCACAGCCTATTGACGCCTGCGACTCGAGAGGACCTGCATACGTGTACGTACCTACGCATAGATTGACATATAGATGTATTTTGTCCTAAGACAATTTAACACTTGTCTAAGCTTTTGTCAAATGCTTAGATAATTTGATAGGTTTGAACTCTACGATCATTTTGATACTGACTGTGCCTACTTTTATCGAATACAATTGTACAAACTTGTAATTTCGAAAACGCCATGCAGAACCTTGGTGTTATTATTTGGAGCGTTTACACCACTAAGCCTGACATATGGGCCATTTGCTGGCAACATTGTGCGAACTGTTCGTTATTCATGGGCGGAGCATTAATAACAGCCAATGTACAGTTGACTCCAAAAATTAACGTATTTACGCCCGTTGTCCGTCCGCGTGTCTTTTATTTGTGCCAATTAACACATTCACCGCAAAATAATGGCCTCGAATAACCAGAATTGAGGTAAAACGCAAATAGGATTGGATATTTGTTGGTGCCAAATGATTGCTCTATTTTTCCGCTTTTTTTTAATTAAACACTACGATATTTTCAACTATGCAAGCCAAACATGGTGAATGTTTGGCTTGCATAGAAAATATCGTAAAATTCGAAAACCAATTTTCTTTATGTAAATAAAGGAATAGTTGTAGTGCTTGCTAATCGATTTTTCATTCACAGTGTCTCGTTTTAACAGACTTCCCGAATCCTAGATCATGGTTCAAACATACCCTGGGCTCCAAAGCAACGCCTTTGGACGCAACTGGGAAACGCAAGTTAATATGAGATTGATTTTGTGCAAGGTTTACCTAAGGTTATTTATGTGTAGCGCCACATATATGGCATTAGCCTCGATTGTCCAGATTCCCAGATGTATAAATCTGAACTAAGGATTCTTTTTTTAAATTTTGAGATGACGTATAACATGCTCTATAAGTACCAAGTCTAAGCCGATCCGACTTGATTTATGTAAGGTTAATTTGTGGGTGTTTATGTTTAGCGTGGGAGGTAAATTCACTACCATATGCGCCATCGGGACATCCGTATGACTGTGTAACCGAAAGGTAGTTCATTATTTTCACCGAAACATAAAACATTTACTCTGAGGTCCAATCTAAATTCTATGAGTGAGTAGCCGACTAACATAAAAAGTCCATGTTTAGAATTTCTTGTAACTGTGTTCAAAGCTCACAAACGCGTCACAAATACAAGAACTACGTAAACAGTCAGAATAACCCGCATTAACATCCAACCAACAAGAGCGCGAATAAATCAAGATTATGAACAAAGACGCGGAAGGCTTGAACGGAATACACTGTGACGGATTCTCATCCCGTGACGGATCCAATATAAAAATATTTTACATCGCCGTCTGAGCTGCTTCAGCATTGTTGTTCATTTTAATACACGCTAGTGTTGCGCTGAGCTCTTTTGCGTTGGAGCATTTCACAATTTCACTCAATAGCTATACGTGATTTCCTATCGTATCTCCTCCACTTCGCACGGTCTTTCGCATCCATTGTCGTGAGATTGTTGGCCGCAATGTCACCTCTTACGACATCAAGCCTAACTTTTCTGGGTCTACCCCTTCTACCGGGACCCAGTAGTGGTTGCATGGCCTGTCCAGACATTTGTTGTCCACGTAGCTATCCGGTTTGCGTAAAACATGACCGAGAAATCGGAGTCAGTACGGAATCAGTTCTATGTTAAAGATAGTATGAGATGTTATGCTATGAATTGAAGTGACTACTACGTCAACGTTTCCTAATGTCACTCAAGTAACTTGAGTGAAAGCGATTCTATACACATCACTAATTCAGGACGGCCCAAAGGACCACGCCATGACGTGATTCATTTCCAGACTGCATTATAAATTTGTATGCCATTGTTTCTTTCCAACTGGTTCAGTTACCTATTGTTGAGACGAACAAAAGCTTGAGATATGCGATTTTTAAGTGCAACCCGAGGATTTTTCCACTATTTTAGTGGATAGTACAGAGTTCCAGTAGTTTTGAATGGGACTAAGTGGATTGGGCCGTTTCTTGCGAAGATTGTCCTAACGTTCGGTAGTTAAATCAAGCCTCAATCGGTGGCTAACATTGTAAACGATGCCATGTATGATAAGTAACTCTTCATTAAATAAGTATTAGTTAATGCTCATTGGCGCAGTGGCGTCGCACTTTAAAGCGACGACTATGTTTGGGTCCCGGGTTCGATCCCCGGGTCGGGCCAAAATTTGTATCTGAGTTTTCTTGTTAAGAAATTTTCAGTGTAAGCCCGGAGTCTGGAAGTTAGCGGTCGCACACACTTGGGCACTATAATATATCCTGCGTAAGTGGCTGATCGTTGAGGTTGGCCGCCTTAGCCGAAACCGGTTGGAGGATTTTTTTTTAATGTTTTCTTTTCAAAATAAAATAAAGGAGTCAGTTTAGTGACAACTGTAAAGTCACAAATCACAAAATTTCACTTTGTCGAATAGTCATTTATTGCTGCTGTATAATAAAAAAATCGCAATCTTATTACGCGACTACGGCGAAGCAAAAAAGAGGGTTATGATTTTGACCTTTAAGTATGTATATAGGATTGTTCATCTGTTCCCTCATAACTTCTAAATTAGTTATCATATTTGAACAAATGAGGTGTTGTTGGAATCGTCTTGAGTGTTTTCTAGTTATAGGCGATATGACGTTACGTTGAATTTACTACAGCGCCCTTTAGGGGACTTAGAGTTAGGAACTAAAAAAAAATTTGCTTGACTCTCTCTTTCATTTGGGTTTTTAGTACATTTCAAATATGTAATTTTATGTAGCATAACTAAAAATGTGTTAAATAAAAATAAAGTTTAAAAACTAAAATCCGACTACCAAAAATCACACTCTAAAAAGTACGAAACAAGAAAATAATAATAAGCCTGTGTAAGAAACACCACTTGCTTCCCTTGGCTAAGCGTCGTGAGATATCCGACGTACTTTACTTGATAAAAATCGCATCTGGTGCAGTAGATTCATCCGAGCTCTTATCAAAATTATCACTTTACGTACCTAGTAGAACCTTCAGATCCTCCCCCTTCTCCATATTCCATCATGATCTACTAAATACTGTAGGGATTCGTATATGTTGCGAACGAGAAAAACCTTTAATAGCTTAAAACATTTGGACATCAATATAATTACTATTAGTGTGGCTAGGGCGAGAAAGACGCTGTGTGACTCATTTTTCGATAAATTGTAACATGACAAGTACGGACACCCAAACATTAATGTCTACAAATTTGTCAAATATCTTCAATAGATCTTTACCCTAATTTAGATTTTATTTGTTGAGGAAATTAAGCATAGTACCTATCCTACCTACATATTCGTTCTGTTCTGCGGCTGCGGAATTCGCCAATAACGGCAACAGTATGTAACAGTGTTGTTAAATTTATTTTTACTTTTCATTGCCAACTTGATCTGCTGATTTCCGTGATCTTCGCATGTTATAACTGTTACCTACTTTATTTCTATCAGTGGAGACCTGTTATTAGCTTTAACACATTCATTGTAAATGCTACTGTATTAAAACAGCTGTTGGTCTTCCGAATAAAATAAAATAAAATAAATATAATAGTCTCTGCTGAAATTATTATGCTGTATCGCCGTGGTCGTATGCCACCTACTGTAGCAAAACAGATTCATTATAATAATAAAATAAAATCAATGTGTCATACAACCACGGCGATACGGCATAATAAATTTGACGACCCGTTTGGAACAATGGTAGTGAACGTTGCCTTTGGTCCAAGGGTTGCGGGTTCGATCCCCGCACAGTACAAACATTTGTGTGCATGAACATGTCTGTTTGTATTGGTCTGGGTGTTTCCTATGTATTATAAGTATGTATTTACAAAAAGAAAAGTATATTATATGTATATATTTGTAATCCCACTGTTGATTCTGATATCCGTAACACAGGTGCTTGAGCTACCTATCTCGGAGTCAGATCAATGTATGTGATGTTGTGAAATATTTATTATTATTATTATTTATAAATTCAGAGACTATTATCTTGTTTCGTGCTATTTAGAGCGTGTCGGTAGTCGGGTCGGTTTTAGTTTTTAAACTTTATTTTTATGTCAGTGTTCGTAAAACCGTCAACACTTAGGTAGCTATATCATTAGGCAAATTTCTGCAATGAGGGTCCCCAAATCCTGAAAAAATTAAATGTAATATAAAAAATTATTTAACTAACATGATCCGACTGACCTCTGACTCTCCTTAACGTTTAGAGCCTATTTATGTAAATTATTTTTAAGTCAAGGAAAATTATTAAATGAAGGTAACATTTTTCTCTCTTTCTTTGATCCTAACTGCATATTTCAGAGAAAATCATTTCGCTTAGGCACGGTTTTCATTTATTCTCATTTTATTACGTGACCGAATTAGATTTGCGTGAGGAAAAGACGGGAAAAGGCACGTTGAGGAAGATATAACACACGAAAAAGGACGGAATATTTACCACAAGTCGGCAGAACTTAGACAGGCATCTGTCTACCGATATTGATATTGTATGTAAATAAAAAAGTATCGGAAAACATTCTATATATTCGACTAGGAAACCAAAAAACCCGACCAAGTGCGCCCATGAAGGGTTCCATAGCAGCAAGTAAGATATATGGAAGGTAAATTGCGGTTTACGGTTTATAACGTATTAAAAAAATAACTTACTAGACCTATGTAATTAAAACCAATTTTTGTTGTTAGTTTTCATGGTAATGTTTATCATATATTTTATTAGTTTTATAATTATTTTATTACAAGGGGGGGGGGGGGGGCACATTTTACCACTATGGGAGCATCTCTTGCGCAAAGTATTAAGTTAAGAAAAAAATATATAATCTCAACATCATTTTAAAGACCTATCCATAAATACCCCACACGTATGGGTTTGATGAAAAAAAATTTAAAGTTTCAGTTCTAAGTATGGGGAAATTTTATTTTCCTATTTTTGTATAAAAATCGTTATGCAGTTAACAAACACATCTATTTACCAAGTTTCCAGAGTATAGTTCTTATAGTTTCGGAAAAAAGTGACTGTGACGTACGGACGAACGGACAGATGGACAGACGAACACACGGACAGACGGACAAACGGGCAGACAGACAGACATGACGAATCTATAAGGGTTCCGTTTCGTGCCATTTGGCTAAAGAACCCTAAAAAGGAGTCGAATGTGAGCAATATCTCTCATATGAGCGTGTATCGCTTCGAAGTCCGGGGTACACTTGGACCAAGATCGAGGATTCGGGAAGTCTGCTAATTACAATGAAGCGACTGTCATATGAACTTCGCCACCTTAAGACAGGATAATCAGACCATCTGGATAACGTTTACACGTTTAGAATCATTATCTCAAATATTGTAGGTTCATCGTCATCGTCAGCCCATTTAAGTCCCCACTGCTGGGGCACGGGCCTCCCTCAATCACATGAGGGGTAATTGTCATACTCACCACGCTTGGCAGACGGGTTGGCGAGGGTTTTGATATAAATGCAGAGTTTTCCTTCTCGGGTGCTGATGATCATGCCAGCAGCTTTACCTTAGTCACCTTTTACGACACCTCGGTAAGAAAGAGGGTGGCCTATTCTACTCTGCCGGGGCCACACGGCCCATATATACGGCAAATATTGTAGGTTAGGTATCCACAATTTTGAGAAAATATCCGAGACGTGCAGGTATCATCACCATGTTTCTAATCCATCGAGCTAATGATGTGGAAATAGATTTGGAAAATACTTAGCTGCATGCTTGGATTCCAACCACGACCCCCGTACGGAAGGCGCGTTTGAAGCCACTCAGCTAATATCACTCAATGGAGCCCACAGACTTGCCCACTAAACATCACTCTCATCGCCATATTAAGCTTAATTAATTAGATTACGCACTTTTACTGATGGGTATCAAAGTCAATGTAATATACTGGCTCGGTGGCGCAGTGGTTAGTGCGCCGTACTTTAAAGCAACGGTTGCGCTTGGGGTCCCGCTTTCGCTCCCCGGGTCGGGCCAAAATTTGTACCTAAATTTTTCTGTTTAGAAATTCTCAGTGTCAGCCCGGAGTCTGGAAGTTCACGGTCTTGTATCCCTGTGCCTTGGGAAGCACGATAAGCCGTTGGTCCTGCTGCCGTTCAGCTTGTATTAAATAAACAGTATATATTCTTTCCGAGAGGCTCGAACTTCGCAATTGTTAAAAAGATAAACGGTTTAGTTGCTATCAATTCAGATCGATTGGCGTCGCTAGTTAGGGTCACCCGTCGCCTTAATTAGGTTTTGTGGGTCATAAACACTGAGGTGTGATCTATACATGATTATTATATACCACGTTAAGGCTGTAGGTCTTGCGCCCGATCCCTCTTCGGTTGTGTCACACTGGTGTCCCATCGAAATATGAGGGTAAGGGTAATAGTGAGTGCACTTGCGTCTGCGCAAACACTTGTGCACTATAATATGTCCTGCGTTAATAGCTGATCGCTGAGATTGACCGCCATTACATGGTCCGGTCGGTATCTCTGACTATCGGTTGAAAAACATTATCATTAATATAAGGGTAAAAATACGGGTAACAAGGCCTGCCGAAGGAAAATTATCACAGATGTGCAGACCTTTCCCCGTCCCCATCTTAACCTCCAGTACCTCAACTTTGTCCATTGAAACCGAGCCCCTGGTTACAATATCATACTACCAAGGAACATATAATGTATGCCCACAAGGAAAGTGGAGTATCATCCTCATCCTTAAATCCCTTTGCGATCTGGAACATTTTACACAAATGAATTATATTTTCTTTGTTCTGCGGTGCTTTGAAAATCTTCCCTATAAGTATCTAAGATGAAAGTCACAATTTCCAAAAGTATTTTTTTGCTATTTTATTCCTGATAATGTCAACTTTGACCAATTTATTTGCTCTTCTAAAAATCATTGAGGTTCATTTGATCAAAAACTTTCCTCGCCGAATAACAGGTGAAAGCCCGCAACAACTGCCCTGTAATATTCTTGAAGCACTCATCTATTTTACCCTTTTGTGTATGTACGTAACGAAATAAGGAGGGCTCGTGGTCGCATAACGCCGGCCAACAACTCACGCCGGACGCCGAGACGGCCTTATTCTTGAGATAATTGCGTTTTATGTTGCAATTTGCCCGTGTAATGTCGTAAAATGTTTATTTTATCGCGCCTACTAACCTAATCTTGGGATACGTTTGAATAGAGCCGAGAGGGTACCTACGTACGCGATTGTTACACGTATTGCTTACTTGTAAATAGACAAAATGGAGACGAAAATAGGGCAAGAGATTTCGGCAAGTTTCAGTTTACAGGTTAGACATTGTTGTTATCACAACAGGGTATTTGACTACAATAGGATATTTGACTAAACTCGAGATTTTACAAAATATTAATATTTTATCAAAATTTAGGTCAATATGTACCAATAGCAAAAATTCTCAATGAAAAATATAACGTCTAGCTGGTTTTATAGTTATTCAAATGTTCATGGGCAAGTCCATTTAAAAAGTATGAAATTATTAAAAAATAATTACGAGTATACTATTGAATAACCCTTGACTTAAACGAAACATTTGATATTAGCTATCAAGCAAAATTCAAAAGAAATGCATATATAATACATGCGTGTGACGTCACATGCCATTTGTATGGAGCGTTTTGGGTTTGCCCAAAATAATGTGATTTTAAAGTTGTAATGTTTCAGGTAGTTTCAATTCTTTCAACAATGTTTCTATAATTGAGAGGTATTATGATCACAAAAATAAAAAAAATACTCAAATACCGTATTGGTGCTCGTTTTGATTTTATATTATTTAACTAAATGTTTTACTGGATTTGAAACGATTTGACTTGTATAACTACTAGGTATGTTTTGGAAAATGTGTGCCAACAATATTGAGTTGTAGAAGTCTATAATATGTATTCAATTCTATTACAAAGAAAAGAAATGTAATCCTAACTTCCTAACGTCTACAAACTTAATACCAGACTAAGATTATTTAATAAATCACAATTTAGGTAATAATATTTTTAATGAGTGTTACATTCATAAAATACATACTCCAGACATTTAACATCAATCATTTAGTTTCAAACTAACGCATTTTATACAATCCGTCTAATATTTTCAAATTACTTTGAAACAAATATACGTATGAGAATTTGTATAGGTAGGTAGATTGATGTGAGGCTGTTTGTACTTCGAAAACGGGATGCATAATAAATTCTTGTACACTAGATTAATTTGTTTTGATATAATCCTCCAACCGGATACACAAGACTTATTATTATAGTGCTCAAGTGTGTAATCAAACACAAGTGCACCCACTATTCCCTTACCCTTATAATCCGATGGGGCACCCGTGTGACACGACTGGAGAGAGATCGGGCGCAGGACCTACAGGCTAACGTGGTATATAATAATTATGTATAGGTCACACCTCAGAAACCTAATTTAAGCATACTCGTACTATCTGAACAAATTGTTATTTCAGACCGGGGTGAGGACTGCCACGGGGGCTTTATATCCGTCGCCCGGTCGGGGCGAAGAGGCTCGCCAGCTCGGCCTCTCTCCCACTCAACCTCCCGGGTAGCACCCACGCTGCTGGATGCAGTGCAAGCACCACCGAGAGGAGGACCGCGGGCACCCCTCCCCGCACATACACTGCTGGCTGCAGTGCAGTGCGAGTTAGGGACAAACCCGCAGGCTTTCAACATAATAACGCGTCGCAGAAACCGACTCCGCTGGCTGCGGAGCCGAGGGAAATCCGCGACGCAAACAACTCCGACCTACCACCGCAATCCGCTGGCTGCGACCTTGCGGCGCAGGTCCCCCAAAACGTGGGCCTTGCGGCCACTGCGTCCGGAGGCGCTCCACTCTAGGGGGATGCCGACGTCAAAGCGCCCCGCCGCAAAACCGCCGCGCAACCCGCGCGAGCGGGGCCGGACGCAGCATCCCCAGGTCCGAAGACAAAATCACCTCAGAAACCTAATTTAAGCATACTCGTACTATCTGAACAAATTGTTATTGAATGGTTTTGAACATTTCCCCGATACGGTACCGGTACTCCTTGCATTGAATAATAATTGAGGTTATTCACACTCGTGTAAACTACTTAATATAATGTCATCATCATCATCATCATCAGCCCATTTAAGTCCTCACTGCTGGGGCACGGGCCTCCCTCAATCACATGAGGGGTAATTTCCATACTCACACCGCTTGGCAGACGGGTTGGCGAGGGTTTTGATATAAATGCAGAGTTTTCCTTCTCTGGGTGCTGATGATCATGCCAGCAGCTTTACCTTAGTCGCCTTTTACGACACCTCGGTAAGAGTGAGGGTGGCCTATTCTACTCTGCCGGGAACCACACGGCCAATATATATAATATAATGTACTTCTACATATATTAAGCACACACAAAGAATTTAATCCATTCTTCCACACTACTGTAATTGTTGTCAATATTGCATGCCGTTGTCACCTTTATATACTAATATTTCGTTTAGATTGTTTTATAATTTTTCTGGTGTTATTATTGTATCTTGTACTGATGTAAATCTTGTTGGTAATCTTATAAAAAAATAAAATACAGTTACAATTTTAACTGGACCTATTTAATGTTTGGAAGTAACCAAAAAGATTACCTAGAGCTGAATGTTTACTCGTATAAAACGTAAAATTAATGAAACAATAAATAATTTTACCCCAACGTTATACCTTGGGAGGTACAAACATAATAATGAGCTTACACTAGTGATAATTAACATCACCATAATAATATATTGGGCCAAGATCTAATTACTCAGAGCCCGGTGGCTGAAGGTGTTTAAAATACTAGCAACTTGGGAACACGCGGCCTTTTATAAGAGGTGACTAAGCGGGTATTCAGAGTACGTGAGCGTATCCAATACTGAGTGGCTCGCAAAGCATACAATTCCCTGGAGGATGGCATCATTGGGTGTCCTGGTAAATACAGCACATAGAAACATACTTGGGGAGACTTCTGGGTATATTTGGGCATACGCAATGCGATACTGTTAGATGTCGGAGTGTGTGGTACCCAATAACATGCCCCATATGTGACTCTCCTTCTTTGAAAAAGGCTGCATTAAACTGAAAACAGTTAAATCCCTTACTCTTTACAGGCAAGCATGGCCCACCTCAGACTTCATCTTCACTTAAGATCAGGTGGGATTTATTCGAAATGCTTGTATGCCGAACATAAAAAAATATATGTTTTTTATGACCTGAGTACTTATCTCGTGTAGATAAGAAAAAGATAAATAATACCAATACCAAATATGAATTATTTACCACACCAAAGTGTCATAGTAAAGAAATCAGTTATTATAACTTGGTGTTGATATAGATATTTGCTCGCACCTAACAGAAATAAATGTTTTCCTTTACAATAGCAGGAAGGGTTTGGTGTCGTAAATACTATATACGCATAGTAGCGGTGTGTAGTACAAATTACACAGAATAAAGAAAGCAAGTAGGACGACTAACAACGTTGAAATGCGCAGTACGCCAATGATCTTGTAAATGGTAACTCAAGGTTGCCAGATGCATAGTATAATAATGAGTACCTACTGCAAACTAGAGGACACTCAGTATCTCCCGCTGAATACAGTCCCAAACGCGCCACCATATAGTAGGTAACTTATATAATTAAAGCAGTTGGGCTAGCCAAAGCTAGCGCCATCTAGAGGAAAACGACCGTAATCATCAGTTATGCAGAATAGCACCTTTGAGAATCAGTCAAATATTATTTGCAATAAAACTCCCAATGTCGTCTATACCTTCTAGTTTATTTTTCGTACTTAAGCAAATAATGCACTCAAAATTTTCATCTCATATTCAGGCGGAAATCGAACCCACATCTTCCACAATCCGGGTGTTCTTGTGTGTTGTATGGCGGGTGGATTGAGAAAGATGTGGGTCCAATTGAAATTTTTAGTGCGTTATATATTTATTTATTTCTTAATGGAAAACAAAGCATTTAAATTACAATAATGATTTAGGTACTTTAGAACAAATAAGCCTTTAACAGTTTTCACGAATATTTAAGAATAAATTGCAAAAGATTACTATAAAAAATATTTCTACTGTACTGTTTTAAATTATTGATAAAGGTAGACGGCTTGAGGTCATTGTATTGGTAATACGCTTTACTAGCGATGTAAAAGTGCCATCTTTTTTTTTTTTTTTTTTACTATGAACTGTATGGCCAACGCTTGACCACAATCTCACCTGATGGAAAGTGACGATGAGGTCTAGGATGTAACGCGTTTTGCCTAGGAGATGCCTGTTCACTCTTGCCTTAAAGATGTCCAGATTGTAGTGGTCCGGAAAAAACAGAACCTTGGCAAGGAGTTCCATTCCTTGGCTGTCCGCATTATGAACGTGGAGGCAAATCGCTTCGTGCGGATAAGGGGTAAGTCAACAACGTATGGATGAAACCCCTCGCCACGCCTTGTTGTCCGGTGGTGGAATGGGCTAGGGGGGATCAAATTATGCAGAACCTCCGCACACTCCCCGAAATGAATCCGGTAGAAGACTGAGAGACTTGCCACACGTCTGCGGTGGTCAAGGCTCTGCAAGCCACGCCCCTGAGAGTACGTCATCACCAATAAGTCTCTTCGCACGGTGCTCTATTGAGTCCAAAGCATCCAGCTGATACCGGGCAGATCCATCCCAAAGGTGACAGCAGTACTCCAAGCAGGAGCGAACCTGGGCTCTATAAAGATGTAAGAGCTGCTCAGGCTTAAAGTACCGTCTGACCTTCCAAAGAATGCCTAGTTTTTTGGCAGCTGTTTTTGCTATGGACCTCAATGTAGCGACCGAAATTGAGACTGGCGGACAGATCCAAGCCAGGAGGCTCTAGGTGGTCCGTCACAGGTACCGGAACATTTCGGAAGGTCGGAGTCAGGTGGAATGGACTCCGCTTCGCCGAAAACAGACAGGCCTGTGTTTTATTAGGGTTGAACCCAACCAAGTTAGCGTCTCCCAAATGGAAACAGTATTCAGGGTTGCATCAACTCTCTCCACCATCGTTTCCCTCATTGAACCGATGTCTGCACTGGACCTCGAATCCGACAGGTATCTTTCCGTAACTGTGCTGTCATCAGCGTACCCAAAGATTCCGGGTGTTAAAAAGCAAGTCGTTGATGTGCAGCAGAAATAGAGTTGCGGAAAGAAACAGATCCCTGAGGAACACCGGCATTGATGCTATGGTAATCAGAAGAGTAGCCATTAATGACTACCCGAATTGATCTGCCCCTCAAGAATCATCAATCCAAGGTGCAGAGATCAGTGGTTATACCGTACGACGACAGCTTGCCAATGAGGCTTGTGTGCCAAACCCTATCGAATGCCTTAGAGATGTCGAGGGAAACAGGCGAGAGCTTCGCCTTGCTTCTCGATGGCTTCGCTCCATAAGTGGGTTGCATATACTAGAAGGTCCCCAGTAGACCGCCCACGGCGGAAGCCAAATTGACGGTCACTGAGAAGATCATTGTCCTCTAGATATGAAAGGAGACGGTTGTTCAATACACGTTCCATAGTCTTACAGAGTATGGAGGTGATTGCGATTGGGCGGTAGTTAGAGGGGTCAGCACGGCTACCTTTTTTAGGAATGGGTTGGACATTCGCTAGTTTCCAGGCGTTCGGGACCAGTCCGGTACGGAGGGATAAGCGGTACAGGCGAGTAAGAATAGGAGACAGCTCGGGGGCGCACGTTCGGAGGACAATGGCAGGGATGCCATCAGGACCGCTAGCCTTATTCACATCTAGAGCGCAGAGTGTCTTGAGAACCTCTTTCTGGTGAATTTTAACCTCAGACATCTCGGAAGTGCACTGGGGTAACTTTGGAGGACTTCTGCCAGCTGCATCCAGTTGTGAGTTTCCCGCAAAGAGAGAAGCAAGTAAGTCTGCTTTCTCCTTGGCGGTGTGAGCTAGCGATCCGTCGGATTTCACCAACGGTGGTAGCGACGACTGGCAAAAATTGGCTTCGACCGACTTGGCCAGAGACCAAAAAGCTTTACTCCCAGATGGGTGAGAAGCTAATTTGACACCTATACGGCTAATGTGGTCGAAGCGGGCCTTCCGAAGAGCACTTTTGCAGGTCTTAGCGGCACTGTTATAGGCTTTTTTCAGTTTCCGAACATTCTGCGTCTTGCGGGATCGAGCATCTACCCAGGATTGGTAGGCGGAGTGCTTAAGCGCTTCGGCTTTGGCACTGTCTGCGTTAAACCAAGGGCGAGCTTTGTTCTGTTGTGAGACATCGGAGTATGGATTTAAGTATTCCATAGCCCGAAGTATCACGCCAGAAATTGCGTCCGCGCAGCGCGTCGGGTCGTCTGAAGAAAAGCAAGTGCGACGCCAAGGATAGGACGCAAAGAAGTGCCTCATTTCGTCCAATCTGCTGACTTGTACCGCCATACTCGTCTAGTTCCTGTAGGATCAAGGTCGGGTGGAGAGTAGACTGATACAGACTTTACCAGACAGTGGTCAGAGCTTCCCAGAGGAGAGGAGATTGCCACTTGATATCGGTCTGGTTCGGTTGTCAGCAGAAGATCTAGGCAGTTTGCTGCGTGGCCATCAACATCGGGTACGCGGGTAGCGCCATTTACCAGCTGGGAGAGACCTAGTGACAAAGAAAATGTATGCGCTAATCTCCCGGCGTGGTCAGTGTTCTGGAACGGGAACAACCAGTCACGGTGGTGGGCGTTAAAATCCCCCAGAACCACCAGTTGGGCTCTCGGGTACCTCTGCTGTGCCATTTCCGTAGAGGTGCTAAGGTGCTGAAATAGCCTAGTTGTCTCCGTATTATCGGCATGCGACCGGTAGACACAGCAATAGAGGATTTGCTCTATGCCTGTGTCAACCAGAACCCAAATAGTTGAGAAACTGGGATCCTCAAGGTTACGGAGACGCCGACAGCAGATGTCATCGCGAGCAAAGACGCAAGTGCCAGCGCGTTGTTTGAAATTGTGCTCCAGGGTGTACCCTGGGTAATGTAAGTATGCTGCGTCTAAGGGACATCTGATTTGCGTCTCCGTGAGAAACAGCAGGTGCGGCTTTTCGGTTTCCAGGTGGTGATGGACCGGTTCGAGATTTGAGTGCAATCCTCGAATATTGGCGAGGTGCACTTTTAGTGCGAGGGAGTGCAACCGCTGTTTAACCAGTTTCTTAATTTTCTTTTTCATTAGGTATGTGAGAGTGGACAGGCGGGCAGAGGACAGAGGAACGAGGCGTTCCGAAGCTACTGCCAAGCGGTCAAGCTATGACGCTACGCAAGCGGGCGACTGAACCGGAGCGCGCGGGGACGCCCTAACCCCCCCAGGAATGTCCATCGGGCCCTCGCAACTGGTCGCCAACCAGCACGATGGCGCATCCTGGGATTTTTCGCTAGTTGGCGGGGCAGCCTTTCATAAGTGGCTATCCTATTACTTGGGCCCCCTACTAACTGCGGTCGGCCAGCGGAGAACCGTGCTTAGGATCCCGCTACCCTCCGCGGTCAGTCGCCCAGCGCACCAATCATGCGTTTCCGAACCCGGTTCGCTTGGTGGCGCAACTGTTCGGACTCCCCTGCCGGAATGGCATCACCTAGCATCAGACCGGAACACGATGTTAGTCGTTTGGCGGCTTGGTTTTGCTAGGTGGGTGGTTACCAGCCGCGGCCGAAGCCTACCACCAGTGGTGCTGAGCATTTGGCGCTACCCAGGGGACACGTGTGGGTATCTAGAGCTGAGGCCCACGGACGCGCTCAGCTTTGCCCCCCAGAATCTGCATCTACCGAAACAATGCCGAACCGCATGCTTGATTGCTTTATATTTAGCTCCATCTAACGAAAAACGCTGAAATATTTCTTCTCATACTACGGAAAAAAGAACTAAGTAAAATGACCCTTTACGCCACCCCGCGTTTAAATACCTCACAGTTACTTTATAAAGTCTTTTCTCACTCACACAACTCGTTCAGGGACGAGCTTATGACAATGTGATTAAAACGAGTTTATCGCATACATTTTGTTGTTACCCGTAACAAAATGTATGCCTGAAATGTACCAGAAGGACACGTAAAACATGTAAGAAACCTGTAAGTAATTACAAGTTACCAGGATTAAACTCAAAGTAGTTGAATTTTGAAAAATGTGTTTAGTACAAACTACTTCGATACCTACCTTCGATACTACCCACCCTGGACGAACATTCGTGCGATGAACACTTGTGTTTGTTCGGTGTCTGGGTGTAATATATATATTTAAGTATATATTTGTGTTCCTCTGTTGTCTGATATCTGTAACACAAGTGCTTAAGCTACTTAGTACGGAATCAGGTCAACGTATACATACGTATACATTTTTTCATCTTAATGGCGCATGCGTTGAAAAGTCTAGGCCCAGGTAATAGAACCCTCCCATCAACACTAAGGCGATTGCATAGATCGGCTTACCGCCCCTGCGCCAATCTATACCTCTGCAGGTAAGTTCCTACAGACAGCAACACATCAGGTTACTAGAATCCGTCAAATTTTCTCAATGGATATTGAACCAAACGTATTTGAAATTATGGTGAGAATCGATTGAAATGTAACAGATTTGTAGGTATTTTTTATGTGATAGGTGGCAGACGAGCAGATGGATCACCTGATGGTAAGCAATTGTCGCCGCCCATGGACGCCAACGACACTAGTGGAGCCACAAGTGCGCTGCCAACCTTAAAACCCCCCTTCCCCCTTCCTCCAGTACACTCACTCACGCAGCGAAACAGCACATTGCTGCTTCACGCCGGTTTTCTGTGAGGCCGTGGTATCACTCCGGTCGAGCCGGCCCATTTTTGCCGAAGCGTGGCTCTCACACCGTCTCCCAAGGTATAAATTGACGTGTGCATTAAAAATGCAGAGCTATAACTTTTTCGATGAAAAGAGTTAAATCACTCTTTTACATCTTTAACTCCCTAGTAACTCCGTAACTCTTCTTAAGTCTTTTGCAAGGATGTACGTCTTTTTTCCCAATCACTCTTCAATTACACATGTCTAGTATCCATCCATACAAAAGTTGAGACACACTGATAATATTTACACTATGTTAGCAGGCTGCTAGGGACTGACATTAATATATTTTATTGCCGTAGGTAAGCGTTATTAACTTTTATTTTCGTGTTTATTGTGGCCTGTGAGATATGGCTTTCGAAGGGCGGAAGACCATGCAACACTAAAGATAGCACTATGATTAATCCTGGAAATGGCAATGGAAAAACGTTTTACACTCTCTTTACTCGTTTTGTTTCTTAGTAACGCCTTCAAGATTAGCTATTTCTAATATTCTTAGAAGAATGTTATAAGTTTAAAGTAAACTTTGTTGTTTATTACTGGCCTAACTTTAAAGTTTAGTATGTTGTGCAATAAAGTAAAGATTCTCTTAAAAGTCAAATAGATAGTAATCTATTTAACTTCTTCTTCATCTTAGCGTGTAATTCCCGGTTGTGTCCAAAGCTGTCGCTTTGGAGCCCAGGGTACGCTGAGACCATGATTCAGGATTGGGGAGGTCTGGTGATTACAATGAAGGGACTGCCATCTGACCCTCGCAACCCTTTAACAGGGGAACCAGACCAACTGAATCATGGTTACTCGTTTCAGAAACATTTGTCCGAAACGTGCCGGTTTCCTCACGATGTTTTCCCTCACCGCTATTTTACTATCTACTGGTATTTCAAAATCTTCCAAATTCTCAGAAACAATAGTTAATGTTTTATGAGAAACTACTATATATTTACCATAACTTCCCCTAAACGGGTTACAATAATATATTGTATGTACTAGTTTGAATTCAGTCGTAATTGTGCAAAAACAGCCAAAGTAGTATGTAGTGGGTGTCGAGGACACACGCCGAGACTCCAGCATGAAACCTCTGTGCTCATTTTATGGCGCGAAGGAGCGCGCGTTCCATATTCAAAAGTCGCTCGTCTTTTGTTGAAAATTTAACTTCTCCTCCTGTCACTTATACCTCGCTTGTTTTCTTGTATATTTTATGGATTAAATTAGTTTATTTTTATTTAAAAAGATCTGCCTTTATTTTAAAACGCCACACATACGTTCCCAAATCCCGCCGGCATAGGATTGCCGGTACAGTAGGGGAATAGCATAAATTCTTATTCAATTCTAACCCTTATACAGGGTACATAAACATTAAACTAACCTGGAGCCCAATTCTCGTGCTCGTGATATTTATTTTCATACGGCATTTATCACTAAAACATAGTTTTTTTTTTGTATGGTTTTCAGGTGATATCCGCCGTGTTTTCAAAATATCACGAGCACGAGAATTGGGCTCCAGGAGCCTAATTCTTGTGCTCGTGATATTTATCATCATCCGAATAAATCATAGTTTTTTTGTATGGTTTTCTGGTGACATCCGCCATGTTTTTTCATATCGACAATCCCCAGAATTGGGCTCCAGATCATGATTACACGTTCAGAAACATTATATATTTTTTTCTATGTAATAGGTGACAAACGAGCAGACGGATCACCTGATGCTAAGCGATTGCCGCCGCCCATGAACACTCGCGACACCAGTGCGCTGCCGATTTTTAAATCCCCCTTTCCCCCGGATTGTCCCTCCAGTATCCTCACTCACGCAGCGAAACACATATCAGTGCTGCTTCGCGCTGGTTTTCTGTGAGGCCGTGGTATCACTTCAGTCGAGCCAGCATCATTCATGCCGAAGCGTGGTTCTCTCACGGTTAAAATAATGGACATCTTCAATTTGAGAAACCCACCGAAACGCGCAAGTTTCCTCACCTCCGAGCTGACGGTAGAAATACGCACGTTCATTAAAAAAATCCAGAGGTACAGATCTCAAACTTGGTACTACGATTTGCTTTTTAGACGCACGTTTCTCTACTGAGCTATTATCGCCCAATGACACACGAAATGTTAATATTGCTTCTGAGTTGAGTTTGTACACAAGAATTAACCGAGCATGTAAACCCGTGTTAAGATGCTGTGAAACAGGCATGTTAACTATCTTCAATTTCAATGATGCAATTTGCGTGCTAAATTTACTAACCAAACCTGCCGTGATCGTGTGGGAGCCACGCTTTGGCATGAATGAGCCGGCTCGACCGGAGTGATACCACGGCCTCATAGAGAACTGGCGTGAAGCAGCATTGAGCTGTGTTTCGCAGCGTGAGTGAGGGTACCGAAGCCTCCATGGCGCTCTACGGAGCGCCAGTCTGGGCCGACTCCCTGGCAGGACGGGACAACACTCCCCTCCTGCGGGGGCCTCAGCGGGCGATGGCGCAGCGGGTCGCTCGAACCTACCGGACGGTAGGCTTTGACGCGGCCTGCTTGCTCGCTGGGACCTCTCCATGGGAGTTAGAAGCCGTGGTGCTGACCACCGTTTACAAGAAAATGGTGGTCAGTAGGGCAGAGGGGGAACGCCTCTGCCCCGTCGAGAGGGAAGCCGTACGGAGGAGGGCTCAGAAGAGCCTCCTGAGGCGGTGGTCCGAGCATCTCACCACCGCTCCGTACGGCCGTAGGACCCTCGACGCGCTCGCCCCGGTCCTGGACCTGTGGCTTGAGCGTCACCACGGCAACGTCTCCTTCCGAATGGCGCAGGTAATGACCGGGCACGGTTGCTTCGGTCACTACCTGCACCTAATCAAACGGGAGGAGACGCCTTCCTGCCATGCGTGCGGCGCTGTCGAGGACACGGCACACCACACCCTGGCGGAGTGTGTGTCGTGGTCTCGGCAGCGCGATGCGCTGGTCGCGAAGGTCGGCCAGGACCTCTCGCTCCCTAGCATAGTGAGAGCTATGCTAGTGAGTGAGGTGGCCTGGAACGCCTTCGCCGACTATTGCGAGCACGTAATGGCAGCGAAGGAGGCGGCGGAGCGCGAGCGCGAAGCAAATCCTCTCGCTCCCGCGCTCCGAAGGGCAAGGAGGGGTAGGAGACGCCGAACAGATGCGCGTCTCGCTCCTCTCCGCAGAGGGAACCCGCTGGCGCTTGGTGGGGGGTCACCAGCGCCGGCATTGCACGGGCTCCCTCAGCAGCCCGGTAGGGACGGCTCAGTTTTCCCGGCCGTCCCCTACCCCCCTCTCCCGGCCAGCAAGCCGGGGGAGGAACCGCCTGGCCCGCCGTGTAGGCGGGCACCGCCCGGGGAGGGTCGTGGCGCCCGTATGGGTAATAGGTTCGTCCTACAGCCCACGACGCCTTCCCATTTAAGGGCGATGAGGGAAAACCGCTGGGTTTAGTCGGTATGCCTCTGGCCGGCTTCTCGTTAGGAGAAGCCCCCGCCAGAGGAGAGCCCGACATAACCCTCCTGCTCCCCAGCAGGAGGGTATGCATAAGGCGCCGCCACTAGGCGGCGACGTCGGCCATTGCACTTCGGGCCGGCGGCATTCCCAGCGAGAAGAAAAAAAAGAAAAAAAAAAGGGTACCGAAGCCCAATTCGGGAGAAAGGGGGCTTAAAAGTTGGCAGTCCGCTTTTGACTCCGCTTGTGTCACCGGTGTCCGTGGGTAGCGGCAGTCGCTTGTCATCGGGTGATCTGTCTGCTCGTCTGCCACCTAACACATAAAAAAAGGACTTGAGATTGTATGGTATCGAACATTTGTATTTTTTATTTTCTATTAATAAATAAATTGTGAATGTGCCGCTAACGGTTTCAATGAGAGTATAGCCGTATTTATAGCCGCAGAGAGCCTTGTACGGTCACGCTGCAACGCACACATTAGCATAAACATTTGGTGCGCATGGGAGAGCACCAGAGTGCGCGGCATACCGTAACTGTAATCGCCCGCATGAAATTCACATATATAGGTACGCAAACCGCGCGCTCGCTCACGTTCGCAAAAGTGACAACCCTAACGCAACGCCAACCGCCTTGTATAACTGTATGATACTTTTGTCGAGGACTAAAACCTTAATGCGTGAAGCCTCCTTTGTTCAATTTTATCGCGCGAAGAAAAATTTAATCCTTTATTCTATTTTTAAATATTGGCGCTCTTTTGTTTTTATACGTCACCAATGCGCGTATTTAGGTAATGTTTACGCATTAAATAATTATTTTTATCCAATTTTACATTATCTGTTATTTACAAATACCACACATACGTTCCCGAATTCCACCGGCAGGGACCTGCCGGTACCTTTTGGTCTTACTTCTCCTGTCACCTATACCTCGCTTGTTTTCTTGTATATTTTTAGGGAATTAAATTAGTTTATTTTTACTTTACAAAGATCTACCTTGTTATTATTGACACACACGTTCCCGAATCTTGCCGGCCAGAGGCCTGCCGGTACAAATATACTGTGTTATAAGTCGTTTTATGCCGAAAACTAAATATACCTTTTTTATGAAGGCTTTCAGGAAGTTCCATTAACAAAATTTATTACAGGTTTTGTACTACAGGTTTTTCAAACCTACTTCAGGCACCAGTTTCTCATAAAGTTATGGTCTGAGTGTCACAAAAAATAGTATCCTATCACTGTCTTTATGATCTAGTACTGTAAGAGAAATAAAAAATATTTATTTATTGCAGGCAAAAAAATCAAATCAAAAAAATTAGCTTTCCCATAGATTAAAACAAAAAGAGGGTTGTTCTGTACAATTATTAGCAAGTAGGTACTTAAGTATTCCAATTTGAACTAAATGAATTAGAATGCCTAGTTCTTTGTCGGCTCCATATTAATGTGTACTGCTTCAAAGCTCAGACATGGTCAAAGTAAAGTTTTGTAGACCAAGCATGAAAATGACAAGCGATTGAACCTGGATTTATGGAGATGGCCAGCACAAGACTCGATCGGCCGATTTATTTGGTAAAAGCCTTTGCCTCAAAGGGAATATGCATAGGCTGATAGAGAGCAATTTCATCGTCTAAGTTGTATTGAGGGTGAAGCACTGTCATAGATTTTCTTCTAAGCTGAGATGGCTCTTTTGTTGTGAAATTTTATGGTCAAAAGTTCCATGAATTGATATGAAAATTGTTTTGTTTCATTATAAACGCTGTACTTAGGTCATTCAAAAATGTTAGTAAATATCAATTAAAGTAAATTAATATTTCACAACATCACATACATTGATTTCACTCCGAGATAGGTTGGTCAAGCACCTGTGTTACGGATATTAGAATCAACAGTGGGATTACAAATTACAAATATATATACATATAATTCTTTTCTTTTTTAAATACAAACTTATAATACATAGAAAACACACAGACATCTTCATGAACACGTTTTTTTTTAGTTTGTACTGTGCAGGGATCCAACCCTCAACCCTTGCACCAGAGGCAGCGTTCATTACCACTGTTCCAAACGGTCGATGATATTGATATTTTAACCTAATATTAACAATCAAACAGTACCTACATATTTCATATGTTGAACACGTGAAATACCTACAGGACAGATTCGGATAGGGTAAAAAATAGTCAAAACGACTTTTTGAAAGCGGAAAGTGCATCCGTGGATGTTTATTGGCGAGTGAAGAGTAGAAAAATACCAGAGGCCAATTTATATTCGTTCGTATTTCACGAGAAAATATTTTTAGGGGCATACCGAATAACAGCGCGAGTGGAACCTTGATGGACGTTATTTTCTTTAAATATTTTTTTTATATTTTATTTATTTCCACAAGAGAGAAATCAGTCATTATAATATTATTGGTCTCATCACCGTCACTCATAAGTAACCACAACATATTGTCTCGGGCAGACACGTTCTCAACGAATCTTTTGTCTTTTCATTCATTCTTTTTTTATATCAATGTATCTAATTCTTTTTTAAGAACTATTATACATAAGACATAAAATCTGTGCGGATAAAGAATGGGATCAGAAATGGCGGCGCATCTATTCACTTCTCCCTCGCACACTATTTGCGTCTATACTCGCACTCGTTGGTGTGCGAGCGAGATGTGAATAGATGCGCCGCCATTCTTTATCCGCACAGGTTGTACCTACTATACTTTATGATGGAACATTTACAGCTAATCTCGGAAATTGCTGTACAAGGTCGCAATTAGAGAAGTCAAGATATTACGACGCTAATTGTAGCTTATAGGTACATGCTATGACACTTTAGAGATGACAAACAATACGGTAAGGTTTGCAGTGTACTGTGCATACATTAATGTGGAATTGAACGCTGAAAGTTTTGGATCTTTTTATATCTTTATATATACCCTAATTACATGTGTGTTTGTCAGTCGCTTACTGACTTGTTAATATGTGCATGCCGTGGCAGCCTTTAAGTAACGCAACATTATAACATGTAGATATAAAAAATCGGTAAAAAAACTTTTAAGTTAAACGGTTTTATCTTATGTGCACTGAAAACTAGGAAATAATAATAACAATTAGGTATTTTGATCTTCTAGTTCAGAAATATTTTAATACCAAGCAGAATAGCTTTTAGGCATATTAGACTAAAATAAAAACGTGGGGCCCCTCTGAAATCCTACCTATGGCAAAGCATATCTTTATACTTTGGTAGATCATGAGCTGGGCGTTCGCTGGTGAAGCCGCCACGGCTGGTTGTTGATTGTCAAAAACTCCAGTTACGATTATAGTAAGTCGATGCAATCCACACTTAGTATAGAAGAAAGTATTACAGCAATAGTTAATGGGCCCCACGTTTTTATTTTAGTCTAATATGCCTAAAAGCTATTCTGCTTGGTATTAAAATATTTCTGAACTAGAAGATCAAAATACCTAATTGTTATTATTATTTCCTAGTTTTCAGTGCACATAAGATAAAACCGTTTAACTTAAAAGTTTTTTTACCGATTTTTTATTTTATAGTTTTTAGTATTTAACGGAAATGCCTACGTTTAGTGCATCATTATTACATGGTTTTTTACCTGATAATTTATTACAATCTAATTCCTCAATACATAGGCCTTCCAGAGACTTGATCTGTCCTTTTAACGTCACACAATCTTGGACATAACTGTTCTGGACACGACTACTCATGCCCTCACCTAATATGCTATTTTGTAACCATGTCCATCTTGGATTTTAAATTTTGTCATAATCACAGTATTCTACTAGTAGTAGTAGTGTAGCCCTTTCATTTGATACCCGTATTGAGGGGGTTGATAAAAAAATGTTATCAGCCATTTGGTAGCGGCGGACGTCTTAGATTTCAATTTTGCATAGCAAATTGTATTCTACTTGTTGAGACCTTTTATTTGATACCCATATTGGTGGGGTTGATAAAAAATTGTTATCAGTCATTTGTTAGCGGCGGCCATCTTGGATTTTAATTTTATATAGTAAATTGTATTCTACTGGTTGATCACTTTCATTTGATACCCATATTGATGGGATTGATAAAACCTACGTTATCCGCCATTTTGTAGCGGCCGCCATCTTGGATTTCAATTTTTTTATAGTATATTGTATTCTGCTTGTTGATCCCTTTCATTTGATACCCATATTGATGGGATTTATAAAACATAAATTATCCGCCATTTTGTAGCGGCGGCCATCTTGAATTTATAATGATAATGAATAAACATAATTGTATTGTCACCAAAATCCAAAGTGTATACAAAATTTCAGATTAATCGGTTAACAGGAAGAGGGTGAAATTTGAAGTACTAAATTTGACCCAAGAATAAATAATAAATAAAACAAACGGGGTGAGCTAAATAAAACCGTTTAAAAATAAGATCATCCATGTAGGGTGTCTGCTTTGTTGCTCATTAACGGAATCAGATCAACGTATTAGATGTTTTGAGAATTATAAAAGCAAAAGAAAAGTTATATTTTCGAAAAAATAGAAAGGCTTCAAAAGTCTTAAAGGAGGAAAATAAGAAGAGATTTGAAGAAGACCTCGTGTTCACTATAAAACGCTTTAGGCAGACCTCTGTAACTGTTCTGTTGCAGAGGTCTCGTTCATAACGGCGGTGTCGCCGCGTGACGTCACGCCACCGAACCTGCACGAGATGTTACTGGCCAAACTCAATTTTAGGACTATTTGGATTTGTCTAAACCAGTTCTGCTCCACGATATAATTAACGAGTAGTAAAAACAGCCATTTAAGGAAGCCAGTGTATTTTTTGTTATTCAAAGTTCTGGGGAGCCTTCGTTGCCGAGTGGTCACTGCGACCATATTTGATCTATTGTGACCTCCGCTCCCACTTATAGATCGTAATCGAAGCCAGTGTAGGTCAGATTTTAGAGGCGACTAAACGAGTACGTGAGCTGACTGACAAGCTGGAGTACGTGAGCTTATTCACTACTGGGGAGTGAATTGCTCAACATACGACTCCAACAAAGACAGCGTTATTGAGCATCCTGGTACGTCGAGCGGCACTTTGAGATATAGAGAAGCCGATTTTTGGATAATATGGATTTTTTTTTGTCACCCTGGTGAAATGCGTCGACCCTGAGATGTTAATGGGCCGACTCCGTTCAGCATACCCACCCTGGGGAGTACGGGTTTTGTGGGGCTTTTCTTTGGCCTTGACCTGAGGTAACCAACTAAAATACCAGAGGTGCTCCCTTCTACGCCTTAGTGGGTTGAAGATACGAGAATCGACAAAAGATTTTTATGTCCGTCCCCAGGCGGAGGCCCGTTTACAGAGAATATGGTTATACCTAGCCTAAACCACTTCTGCTAAATTGACGCAATGTGATTAACTAGTATTGCCTGTCTTATTGTACCTGTCCTATCCCTGTACCTGTCCTGGTGCGTAGTACAGGATCTAGAGATGTGTTAGAGGGAAGGTTCTAGATTCTCGCAGAAAACCGGCGTGAAGCAGCACTGTGCTGTGTTTCGCTGCGTGAGTGAGAACCGGATGCCCAATCTGGGGGGTTTAAAGATTAGCAAATCAGTTGTGAGTCCACTGGTGTCGCGGGTGTCTATGGGCGGTGGCAATCGCTTACCACCAGGTGATCCGTCTGCTCGTCTCCCGTCGCCCCTCACCTATGACATAAAAAAAATATTGATGACTGCATGTCGGCTTATTTGTTGACCGGATGGCGCAATTGGTAGTGACCCTGCCTCTTACGCCAAAGGTCGTGGGTTCGATCCCCACCCTGGACAAACATTCGTGCGATGAATACTTGTGTTGTTCAGTGTCTGGGTGTAATATATGTATTTAAGTATATATTTGTGTTCCTCTATTATTTGATATCTGTAACACAAGTGCTTAAGCTACTTAGTACGGAATCAGGTCAACGTATAAGATGTTGTGAGAATTATTATTATTTTTGTTGAGAATTTTTCTTTCTCGAAACATTGTGTGTTTGTTCAGTGTCTGGGTGTAATATATGTATTTAAGAATATATTTGTGTTCCTCTGTTATTTGATATCTGTAACACAAGTGCTTAAGCTACTTAGTACGGAATCAGGTCAACTTATGAGATGTTGTGAGAATTATTAGTATATTTGCTGAGAATTTTTCTTTCTCGAAAAATTGTTTACAATATTTCTGTTGGTTTATTATTATTTACATTATTATATTTGGTGTTATGTATTATTATTATATTATGGTGGATGTTCATAATCAGAAACAATTAATACACATGCTCAGTAAGAGGACAGCGACATAAATGTATATGAATATATCATGTGTGTGTGTA
Source organism: Marasmia exigua (assembly GCA_019059595.1). Taxonomy (NCBI): domain Eukaryota; kingdom Metazoa; phylum Arthropoda; class Insecta; order Lepidoptera; family Crambidae; genus Marasmia; species Marasmia exigua. The sequence goes on along the minus strand of CM032473.1, from coordinate 4,954,493 downwards.
CCATAGGACACAGCCATACCATAGGACACAGCGGCTAAATTCACCTTAGGGCCGATTCGACCAACCTTATCTGATCATTGTCATTATGGTATATACCATAGATTTAGTATAATGACATGTATAATGACGGCAATATTGCCGTCATTCCATAGAATATTGCCTAAGAGAAATAATTTTCCGGGACGTAAACCTATTACTTCCTATTGTACTATTTTTGGTGTGTTGTTGTTTACTAGTTAACTCTAAGCTCCTGGTTAATCCGCGATGGCATATGGGAATATGGGAAGAACAAATTCAGCCTAGGCCAAATTAGATTGTCCTGAATTAGCGTTTGGACGGTAACGTATGCAATTACGCCGCAATGAGCGATCCCGTGATTTACTGGGTACAAGCGCTAATATCCTCGTTTTTGGTGCTTGGTGTTACTATCTGTATTTACATACAGTAGGTATACGAGCACAGAACTTTGAAATCCGATGCAGGCAAAAATTCCATGATGTCGGATTAAGAGGAATGAAGCTCGAGTGAAATTGGGCTGGACACCTAGCAAAGCAAGGTGATGGCAGAGTAAGCCCCTTACTGAATGGTGCCCTAGAATGGATACTCGAAATCCTGGTCATCCAGCGTCACTGTCGGTTGATCATATTACGAAAATAGGAGGGACTACATGGATCCGAGCAGCTCAGGACCAGGACGGGTAGCGGACTGGACGAGGCTGCGCTGGCGTGCCTCCTGCTCGTGGGTGGGGTGTGGTGCTAGGCTTCGAGCTACGAGCCTATGCCCCACTCAGACTTCAAGAGCACGGAAGGAAAAGCCCCAGGTGTTTTATTAGTTGGTAGGCAACTGGGATTCTCCCGGGGGAGAGCCCAATACTACCTGTCGGTCTCCCAGCCGGCGGGTGTGCATAAGGCGGTGACGTCGGCCCATGGCACTCCGGGCCGTCGGCAATTTACCTAGTAAAAAAAAGTCCAGGACGGGTTCTTTGGCGAATAAAGAAGGAGGCCTATTACTGAGCACCACTGCTCACCGGAAGTATATACTTACGGGCTGATGATCATGATGATGATAGGAGCAGTTTAATTCTGAGAATTTTTTACACGTAGTATTGAGTTCGCATTTTTAGTATTAGGTTTGGCGAAATCTCGTGTCGGAGGACAAGATCCAATTCGGTTCGCTGAGCCAGCGTAGTAAGTAGTTAGTAAGTGTTATGTTTCAAACAAGCAGACGGGTCAGCTCATAGTAAGCGATAGCCACCGCCCATATGGACATCGGTACCTAACACCAGTGGACGTTACAAGAGCACTGCCAACCTTTGAACTTCCCTTTCTCCCAGATTGACACGCATAATTTAACCACAGTATAACTCAACTGACATAGAATCATCATCATCATCATTTCAACCAATAGACGTACATTGCTGGACATCGGCCTCCCCCAATGGTCTCCACACAGATCGGTCCTGTGCCGCCCGCATCCAATAAATTCCCGCAACCTTCACCAGATCGTCGGTCCACCTTGTGGGGGGCCTGCCACGGTTGCGACTTCCTGTACGTGGCCACCACTCAAGATTACCTATATATCAATACCCGATTCAAAATCAATTTTAGTTTTTCGTCGAATATTAAAAAAATGCGTAGCTTTTAATTATACAGACCTGAAATACGTCTAAAATAATAAACATTTAGGCTGCGACTTGTACATCAGGAAGTGTCGCTGCGAAACGCGCGTGACGTCACTGGACGTGTATGCAATTACGCTGGCAGCGAGCGATCCCGTGATTTACGGGGAACTAACACTAAGCGCTAATGTTTAGGGTCTTCTATGTCCCTACATCACCAATCTCAACGATCTGCTACGTACGCAGAATATATTACAGTGCTCAAGCATGTGCGCATACACAAGTGCACTCTCTATTCACTTACTCTCATATTCCTATGGAACACCAGTGTGACATGATTGGCGAACCTGTTTTCCGAGGCACGGGAGTACCAGACCTAACTTCCATTCTCCGGGCTGACACTAAGAATTTCTTACCGAAAACTTAGGTAGAAATTTTGCGAGTATGATATTTAAGGTCTTTATAGTGTACGCTTTATTATTAGGCTTTATTGTCAAAAGTAGTGAGGTCTAAATGGCTGCCAAGTTCAATAGTTAGACCTTGATCTTTATTTCACCAAGGCTACATTTGTCAAGTGCAATCGTCAAGTCATAGTAGGAAAGTTCGAGCGACGAGTATTGCTCAATGGCGGCGAATCTTTGAGCTTCTCGTATATACACCACAGGAACACTACAAATGTCACATTGCCTCAATCTCATCTAAAGATTCACCTTCAATTCTACAAATACGTCGAAAAAATAAATAATTCATGTTTCACATCATTATTATCTACCATACAATTGAATCAAAATTCCAGTTATCACTCGACATAATTATGTCATCATTGACTTTTGCCGCCATGGTGAAATAGGGGTCCTGCTCGGCTAGTTTTCACATACGAATTATTATATTAAAGCATTTCCATGTCAGTTTTAGTGCCTAGTAAATATATTCACTATAATGATAGAATATTTATGCACAAAATTCTCATAATAAGGGTTATTCCATTTGTGTAAATAAATGATTGAATAATGAAACAACAGTTGGCACAGTAATTGTTTATGTAGGGAAGCACCATTTGTTACGGTCAGTATGAAAATAACAGGACAATAATTTCAAACAAAAACAACAAGATATAATTCACTTAATCAATCTATGGAGAAAACAGAATAAATGTAGGCACTCAAATGAGACTAATTTCGACAAATCGGTTAATATTCTCCATAAGCGAACTATTGATGCTTCGTCATTTCCTGTTCCAATAACAAAGTTCGTACTATTTGTAACGGACGTACGAACCGTGTCAAAGGATTGTAAGTCCTAATTTCATAGGGTTAGGGAAAAGGTGAGATTCGATGATATCTGACAGCTGTAGCGGCGCGGAGGCAGGGGCCGAACGGCCTGCAATCGCCCTGTTTATTGCTCCCACCCTCTCTGTATAACAAAGTATTAAACCACAGAGTAAAATGATCAGTGGTTATATTTATTTAGTCATAATGTCTTTAATGCGTGTGTGTTGCCAGTGATGACATACGGAACCGAAACGTGGCCGCTTACAATATGCCGATTAAGGAGACTCAAAGTCACCCAGAGAGCAATGGAGGAGGGCTATGCTCGGAGTCACCTTGCGTGATTGTATCAGAAATGATGAGATCCGCAAGGAGAACAAAGGTTACAGACATAGCCCAAAGGATTGCATGCCTCGAGTTACAATGGGTAAAGCACATAGCGAGGAGAACAGACGGCCGTTGGGGTGGAAAGGCCTTCGAGTGGAGGCCACGTACAGGAAGTCGCAGCCGTGGCAGGCCCCCCACAAAGGTGGACCGATGATCTGGTGAAGGCTGCGGGAATCTATTGGATACGGGCGGCACGGAACCGATCTGTGTAGAAAATATTGCTAGAGGCCTATGTCCAACAGTGGACGTCAATTGGCTGAAATGATGAATGTCAACACTGTATGTATAGTGCATATAATTTATAGCGGAGCGAATAAAGGCCAAATATACAAGATACCGCTGGGAAGATGAGGTCGATAAGGATCTGCTCGGACTTTTGGTGGATGACTGGCGGGAAGTGGCGCAATACCGACTGAGTTGAAGGCTCTTATTATTGGAGTCTAAGACTCACTATGGGTCGCTGCGCCAACCTAGTTAGTTAGTTAGTTAGAATAAAGGCCAATCTGAACATTTTGCCTTATACGCGCAAAAGCCACCAGTGATTAATTCCGTTCCTGAAAAGCTGACATTTAAAATAAATAAGGATTTGTGCTTTTTATTAACTTATATTGCACGCCACGCCATTAATGTTACAATGAGCACAGCATTCTCTAGCCAAGATTTAATATATTTTTTTCATATATTGTCTTAATTTCTTTACAATCTGTAAAAATCGGTTGGTGGCGCTACTGAACCGTAAAGGGCTGTGCTGCTAAGTATTTTTACACTGGAATGTTACACAAAACTATGAAACAGTCCGCACAGCCGCCATCGCGCCATTGTCCGTTGTGTCGCTGGAGATGTATCATTTCACCGCGTTACTGTCGCCTTTGAATTCGCGCGGTATCTAGTTTTGGAATAGTGCCTATTTCCGTATTTGCGCTGCTACTTGATGCTGAAAGCAGGCAAATAACAGAATTGCACTTTGCATATTGTAGTGGACTATAAGAAAGATATGCATTTGAATGCATTATAACGAATAGGCTCTGTTCGTAAATATAATGTATTACGCATTGCATGTAAAAAGCTACTTCAATTCAGATCGAAAATATATCGGCCTCAGGGAAATCCGGCGTGAAGCAACACTGTACTGTGGTACCGGAAGCCTAATCTGGGGGAAAGGGGGGTTTAAAGGTTGGAAGCGTACTTGTGACTCGACTGGTATCGCGGTTGTCTATGGGCGGCGGCAATCGCTCATCTGCCACCTATCACATGAAAAAAAAAAACTCTACGCATCATCTGAAATAACGGCACGTATAGTAGGAGTTACATTTAAAGTCAAATTTTATACCTAACTTGATATTATGATATAAAATTTATCAACCAATATGGGTGACAGTTGTCCCTAATACGGATCTTAAACTAGTTTTGTATCAAATTGACAGTTTGGAGATCTTTTGGGAGGAGAGAACCTACTGGACATATTATTACAAGGCGTCGTACATCTATCTGCTAAGCATATATAGTTACCTACATTAAAAAGGTATTAATTTAGTACATGTTGTGTTTTGTGAAGTTTTTCATATTTTACTGTCCAATAAATGGCCATTCTGTCAAATATCGAACTCATTTCTTTTTTTATGAGGCGTTTCTCACGCCTTTGATATTATACATTCAAATTGAACTTTGTCAAAATCAATCCAATTTATTAAATTACGCTCTCAAAAGTCAGTTAATTTCTTTTAAAGGCCAAGACATACCACGCCCCATCGTTGGAACGTATTCATTTGTAGAGCACTCTCGGAGATCAGGCCAGGGAGACAGTAGAAATATAGACCAGTTCCGTCTTGTTGTGTTTTACGAACCGCTTGCTTGTTTGCTTTGTACATTATTAATGTACAAGTAATATTCTGTTCAGTCGTGACTTCGCGAGTCGACCTAAAACCGCGCAGTGTATCTTGGCTTTTAGAACTGAAACTTTTCGTTTTAATGAGTTGTATTTGATCGTTAGCAGATAACGGTACAACTCCTTATAATCCACAAAATTACTACAAAATAAAATTCTATTTGCCACACGTACATGCGGCATCATGTCGAGTTGTTGGACTTTGGACTGTCCTTATGTCTGAGGCTCAGGTGTTATTTTTGCACTGCAGTGGGGTGACTTGTCCTGACGCCATCTGTACATAATACCTGTAGCACGTAGACACGGTCTCTCAAAACCATTCGCGTTCTTGATATCTATCTGCACAAACGCTTTTGTCAATTCCTTTGTAATTCAAACGCCTTAGTAGTAGAGATGAGAAATATATTCAAAACTGAAAAATATTTCCGTATAAATAAATCGTAATACACAGGCACACTCTCTTACATGAGTCTCTCGTTGCGTGAGTAAATGGTACCGGAGGCCCAATCCGGGGGAAAGGGAGGTTTAAGGTTGGCAAAGCACTTGTGACTCCATTGGTATCGCGGGTGTCCGTGGGCGGCTGCAATCGCTTACCATCAGGTGATCCATCTGCTCTTCTGCTACTCATCACATAAAAAAAAGACCTACATTAATTATATTTCGTTCATGAATAATCTTTGTGGTAATGATTATACCTATCGATTATGTCACTCACCCAAGGTGATCAATGATAATTTATCCCAAATGTAGTTTATCATTTAGGCGAGAAGCATCAGTGAAAGGGATCACGAAGAGCTTTTGGTAAGCTTCCCGGCATCAAAATAGGTACCGATTACTTAATGCATGGCTATGCAATGAATAAAGTCGGGGGACTGCGTCATCAAGCGCTCTTTATTGGAAGATTCTAACTAATGCGAAGCCAGCTAGTGCCATACGACCTAAACCCCCTACAATTCTCTTTTCGACCATGGTGAGGTTAGATAAGTCCTGTCCAATCTTTGCCATGAGAACTTGATGCTGCAGAATTCAAAACAAAGTTGTTTTTAATTCTGCAGCATCAAGTTCTCTCTCTATCCTATTTTAGGGAGTTGCCATACTGGCGGATTGCGAGCGTTTTGAGCACAAAGCGGAGCGACAACGCAGCGAACACTTCGCGACTGCGTAGCGGTCACGCTGCGGATGAGCAACGGATGCGCGACGGATTTGCCGCGGTGATAAGTCTGAACGCCATTGAAAACGCCGGCGAATCCGTTGCGCCGCGACGTAATCCCTGCGTCGTCGCTCCGCTTTGAAAACGCTCGCAATCCGCCAGTGTGGAAACTCCCTTAATGAACGGTGCACAAACATGGTCATTGGTACAAAAACTGCATGAATGAAAAATACGATAATCTGTTGGACACAATATGAAATGTGGATTTACCAAGATGTAGACCAATTTACTGTAAGATAGTAGAAGAGACTAAAGAAAAAAAATTAGAAAGATTTCTTGTTAGAATGTCACATCTCTACTGAGGTGAGGCATTCAATGCGAGCGGAGTTTTCGCAGAATACTACGAACCTTTAAGACTAAAATGAATAAGTTATACTTTCAAAAGTCACATCTACATTGAGATTTCACATGATGCTGAAGAACTATACCAATCGCTAGATCTCCAGTATTTTACGGGTTATTCCGTATTTGGCACTTTAAAAATGTCGATCAGTCAATATACTGCGCCACAGATTTCTATCCCAAATTTATTTATCCAGTCCACAGACATAATTAGTTCCATATCCTGTCCTGCCAGCAGTTTTGATAAGGTTTTCAGTTCAACGAATGCCATTCGTCAAAAAAAAATAGCATTTTTATGCGCTTTTCGAATAAAGGAAGGGAAAAAAGATGACCTATATTTTTTAGTTATCATTATTGAATGATGTTGGTGTATTTTTAATTTAAAAAAAAAATATGCTGGAAGTGACGTAGTCCAATAAAAAAGTTTAGTTGACATTAAGTTACTTACCTGTGACTGTCATTATTTTGTCTTGTGATTTTGTGATCCGTTATTAATTAGTCATGCCAAGTGATGACGTCACAGGAGGATTTTTCTATTTAATTTTTTTTCTCCATAAATATCTTTTTAAAAATTGCGAAATTATTTTTCTTAAATTTCTATGAGTTAAATCTAGAAATAGTATTTTTCATTTCGGAAAATGTTTTTTTATCGTATTGTCCATTGTACTCATGATCAGACGACAAGCATACTGGTTTGCCTTCCTGTCTTTAGAAAAACAAAGTTCTTAATTATTGACTTACACAACAACCTATATTTAATACCAATTATAAAGAAACGGTTAAAATTAAAACGTACTCGATAATAACATTAATAGAATAATGTTTTCTTTTATCTCAAGGTAAACCATAATGGCTGTTATCTCGTAACATATGGGTATGTTGTCGCCGTCAATTTAAAATTCAGTATTTGATTATTTTCATATATTAACTTAAAAATAGGTTTCAAAAATGAATTCATTTAAAACTTAAATATTTAACGCAATTTAAGTAGTGCAAATGATTATTGAGTTGTTAAAAAGTTACTACATCCGGTCGCCTCACCATTGGTTCCCGCGTAAAGCTGGCGGCATGCAATTGTGGGGCGGCATCGAGCTAGTCGGAAGATTTTGACAGTGACGCACTTTTGGTCTTGTCGTGCTACGAGCAACATCGTTCGAAAAGTGTATTTTCTTGTACAGAGTGTTAACTACGATTAAATTACTGTTATCATGTGGAATATTAATTAAAATAGTCTCAGTCCGAAATAACAGTGTCTCATTTAGAAGTAACGTTATTAGGTATCGAGCTGGTGTTTGGGACTCTGACCTAACTAAAACCCTTGGGGTGTCTAATTCAGGACAATCGCTGGAAATGTATTACAACAGTACATCAAAGTATACGATTCTCATCTTAAAGTCAACCCGGTTTGGTTCAATATCTGTTGAGTAATTTCGACAGACTGTGGTCACCTGATGTCTGGCTGTCTGTACCTACCACAGTTACGCTCGTCCTAACACGTACGCCTGATAACACGTTAACGCCCCAGGTAAATGAAATAATGAATCTCAGGTATCGTGATCTCGCTATCCGATACATTTCCATATCGTATTAAATAATATCTACCAACCGATTTCGGATAAGGCAGAGAATCTCAACTATCAGCCACTTACGCAGGATATATTATGGTGCTCAAGTGTGTGCGCAAACACAAGTTCACTCTCTATTCCCTTGCCCTCATATTCCGATGGGACACTAGTGTGACACGACCAGAGAGGGATCGGGCGCAGGACCAACGGCTTAAGGTGAAGAGTAGTAGGCTAGTGGGGACTAGCGACGCCAATTGATTTTAATTGTTAGCTACTAAACTAGATCTATTTTAAACAACTTGGGGCCTTCAGTCTCTCGGTAAACACCTATACTATTTATTTAATAGTTATAGATCTGCTTTTGCACTCAAATTTTGCATTACCGCCAAAAGCGGCCACTTTGGCGTGAATCATCAGGCGTGCAAAAACAGACCCAACATTTGGACATGGTTAAAAGTATTAAATAAATAGCATGGGTGTTTTCCGAGAGACTGACGACCCGTAATTATTTAAAATATATTTGTTTTGATAGCTAACAATTAATATCAATTGGCGTCGCTAGTGTGCCCTACGCGTCGCCTTAAGGTGACGGGTAAGGCGCACTAACGCACTAAGAATTTCTTAACAGTCGCTTTAAAGTGCGACGCTCTACCCACTGCGCCAATGAGGTCATTCCATATCGTACGGGTACAGTGAATCAGCATCAAACCTATCCATACATCGTGGATGGAAGCTTGTATTGAAAAATAATGGTACAACCTGTCAATTCCACCCGGGTCCGGGCGGTCACAATTTATTGCATGGAGTCACGAGTTACTGATCGCCGTCCAACTGGTCACTTGTCCACTTTATGGGAAAGGTGGAAAAGTTTTACTTTAGTATTGTGTGTATAACGCTTTGATTTTTGATTTTGATTTGTAATAGATTATATTGAAACAGTAGTACCTATCTATAAATTAGTTAACTTCTGTACGAGCTACGTCGCGCAGACCAACTCAGCAACGACCTACATGCAGCGAGGCTGACCGATGGACCGTCTACGCGCACCGTCGGCACTCTACACCGACGGCTCACTAGCAAATACCTTTGAATGTGACAATAAAGATAAACATTGTATATAAACATCTAAACTACTAACAATAAACAGATTTCAACCGTCTGTGTTGGGTCTCATTTCTCCCGCTGCGGCCAAGACACCTTTAGCCGTCACTATGATCAGTCGAGTGAGCCTGCTCGACTGGCAGCGGTCCCCCTCCTACCTACCGTCCTGACTCTTCCCGCTTGCTACCCTGGGCGACCCGGGAGCAAGCTCCCATCACCTTATCTATATATGTATTTATTCCCAGGATAGGCAGGGCTAGGGCTCTAGGGACTTAGTGTCTTAGACAAAGGGGCTCTAGGCTCACTAGAGAGTTAGGTTCCCTTCCTTTCCCTATATTCTGTTCGCCGGGACGCGGTGCCTTACAACCATCGCTTCCCGCCCGTACAACTTCTTTGCTATAAATTATTTTATAATCCACTGGTGTCGCGGGTGTCTATGAGCAGCCGCAATCGCTCACCATCAGGCGGTCCGTCTACTCGTCTGCCACATATTACATTAAAAAAACATTTATGATTTGAGGATAAAAGAAATGATAACTTAGTAAATAAAAAAGCGCCTACCATGCGGATGGTCGGGATTCGAATCCGAGCATGAACTACCGGATGTTTAAAAACTATAATATATTTCTCCCATTACCTCGGCGGTAGACAAAACTTCGTAAGCCAACCTGCTCGCTTGGGATCGTTTCTGAAAAGTGTAACCATGATCTCTGGATCCTCTGTTGAAAGGTTACCCTGGGCTCCTTAGCGATAGCTTTGGATGGAACCGGGATTTACACACTAAGATGAAGAAGATGTAAAGCACCCTCGGAGCTCAGACAGACGGTAGAAATAAGAAACCAGTTCCGTCTTGAATGCTTGCGTTTTATTTTTAAACTGTCTCACCTTGCAGACAGCCTGAACCCAGTCCCGGTGACACGCTCTGCTTGCGCGATGAAAAAATGCATAGCGCCATCTACCAGAGCAACGACAAACCACATGCTTGTTTACTTTGTACAGAAGACTTACAGCAGCAAATGTTTAATTACATTAGACTGAATATAAATAAAATCCCGCATCAAAATACATTTACATCAAATCAAAACACAGACTATTTAAACCTTCAATCAGCTTACTAAGTGGCGAACTACGTTATAATGAAAGCAATGCTATTAGGTATCTATAGAGCGCCGGTACAATCGTCGTCGCAAATTCCTCACAATCCCCGAATAAACGCGATTAGCCATCCACTCACTATAATTAAGGCCGCAGCCCGAGATGAATACAGAACTAAACTGATCAGGGCGGAAAATCCAAAACAATTTCATTGGAGTCCTTCAATTTTATTTAATCTTGGGAAAGTCGCTGCGACCTGTGGGGTCCAAGTAATTTCCTGGAGGGGAAGGGGAGGGGGTTGCTTGAAAAACGAGAATTACACCATTCACTAATTGCTGCAATCAGTTTAATGTTGTCGGCAGGGCGGAACTGAATGAGATCCGACCAATGGCCGACTTATAAACAGCGGAGCGACTAAATACGGCACACGATACCCTCCTTTTTTATTGACTTTGCTACTTAAGAATATTGAATCGACTTTCCTAAGCGCCTACCTGAGATTAATCAAGCTGAAACAATTATAGAACAATGAACAATGTACCAACTTAATGAAACTTTTCTTAATAGATTCTTATAGTAAATTATAATTGTGTGGAAAAACCCTTTGAACAAAAATATAATTAAAATAAATCTACAAACGAAATTACAAAGTGAAACTATTTAATTAAATAATTATTAACCAAAGGATCTTCAACAATATAAAATAACAACTACGAGTACATACCTTTTCAGCATCTAATTATGACCGTTGAATTAACATATAATTGAAATTATTCAACTAACTTTACTATACTAACTTTGACAATTGACTAACCATTAGGTTAGTCAATTGTCAAAGTTAGTCAAGAGTTTTAGTTTTATTGATCTACCACCACCACTCTCAGTTTAATCGCAAGTTTTAGAGATATCAAAAGGAACTAAAACTATTAAATTATTGTCACATGGAGTGACAACATTTACTAGACACACAATAACAATGGTTAAAATGTATGTAAATATCAGTTTGCTGCATTTAAACTTCAGAACCGTGTGGTCCCCGGCAGATTAGAATAGGCCACCCTCACTTTACCGAGGTGTCGTAAAAGGCGACTAAGGCTGCTGGCATGATCATCAGCACCCAGAGAAGGAAAACTCTGCATTTATATCAAAACCCTCGCCAACCCGTCTGCCAAGCGTGGTGAGTATGGCAGCTACCCCTCATGTGATTGAGGGAGGCCCGTGCCCCAGCAGTGGGGACTTAAATGGGCTGATGATGATGATGAAACTTCAGAACACTAAAACCCTTTGATCATCAGGTGACGTAGGTATTGTGTCGAATCCACCAACGGAATCAAAGTTATTTTATATCCCGTTATAAGAACAAAATGACAGTTTTCTGGTCTAGCGAAAAAGGAACGAGACCAAACATCTTTGTTATTTATTACACTACTTCGTTCGCGGTCTAGAAAAAATACATCTCTTCTGTGGTAAGATGAAAGGGAACATTTTATATTATTTATCATTCACTAGATGGCGACGCCAAGCTAATGATAGTAGTAATATTGTTAACTCCGATTTCATGTTATGCTCTCTGTACCGATTCCCATTCAAGAAATATTTTCAATCTCCATAATGTTGGTGTTTGGTATTTTCCGGCTTTAAGAGATTATGCGGTCAGAAAATCTTGGTTACCTTGTCAAACATAAATTAAATTACATAGTTTTTTTTTTATGTTATTACATAGTACCTATGACGATGGGTACATTCAAGCTTTATTTCACCTGGCTATGTAAAATGTTTTAGTGGATTTTATTATCTATCATATTCAGTATACACTCTTCAATATACCAATATTCCTATATACCTACCTACCTACGAGTAATGTAGAAAAGACTATGTGGCGGTATTTGGTATTATCACACTAGGATGGTACTTGAAGCGATTGAAAAATATAACTTTGAAAAAAACTCGGTGGGCACAGTGGCGCCACCTAGCTAGTAAATAAATAAATATTTCACAACATCACATACATTGATCTGACTCCGAGATAGGTAGCTCAAGCACCTGTGTTAAGTTTATCAGAATCAACAGTGGAATTACAAATATATACTTACATATAATACTTTTCTTTTATAAATACATACTTATAACACATAGAAAACACCCAGACCAATACAAACAGACATGTTCGTGCACACAAATGTTTGTACTAGTGCGGGGATCGAACCCGCAACCCTTGGACCAAAGGCAGCGTTCACTACCACTGTTCCAAACGGGTAGTCAAGAGAGGCAGCGTGCCTAGACACACAGCGAATCATAGACAAAGCTATTAAATGTAAGTTAGCTCAAAGCTCGCCGTTTTCCTCCGAGTTCACGTCTAATTAAGGCTTGGTTAGATTAGCCCAACTTTAGTAACTATCTAATTAAACATATACTATGCTCTGCTTAGAACACAAACTTAAAGTTTTCCTAAGCCAAGCTCAACTGGCATCCTTTAAACACTACTCAGTTCACGTGAATACTGCTACTTCCGCTTATTCCAATTTGTGGGTTCCGTACTTACTGCTTGCAATTACGAGTAGACCGAACTCCAATAACTTGCTTCAAACTTTGCTGCTAAATGTATTGAAACTAGATAAATAGGTAAAACTTAATTGCAGTATGTAGTTACTTTAGTAACTTTAAAATTTAAACATTATAGATATTTATACGACAGTACAAAAATCTTGATATTGTGAAAACTTAGGTTACAAAGATGTTATACTTAATTTGACAGATGGGTCCGCTATGCTCTGTATTTCAGCATACAAAACAAGTAGAATTAAATCAAGTAAATAAAATATAAGTAATGACTGACTGGATGCCGCAATTGGTAGTGAACCTGCCTCTTACGCCAAAGGTCGTGGGTTCGATCCCGACCCTTGACAAACATTCGTGCGACGAACACTTGTGTTTGTTCAGTGTCTGGGTGTAATATATGTATCTAAGTATATATTTGTGTTCCTCTGTTGTCTGATATCTGTAACACAAGTGCTTAAGCTACTTAGTACGGAATCAGGTCAACGTATGAGATGTTGTGAGAATTATTATTATAGTAATACAATTTTAATCTCTAAATGGTTACAATTAAAAAAACATTATTTATTTCTCTCGTCTATATAAAACTTTTACCTTACGGTTATCTGATGGAGATTTTTCGTAGCGATAAGACCGCCTAAGCCGTACTTTGAATATTTGTGTACTTAAGAATAGTTATTTACGGGATTGCTACCATGTCGTACCTTATTTTTGAGTATCCGATATTTCGGCGCTGTTGCAAGCGCCATGGTCACGGAGTAACTGAAGATTCTGCGGGTAAGATGTTATTGGCAGACATATCGGTCTACCCTCCTTCTTCGTCTTTTACTGCGTTCACCTCCGGTACCACTGTTTCCTAACTCACTATTTATTCGCACCTGTTCTCGACACACAACACTCACAGTATCTGCCCGCGAAACGACACTTTGTTTAGTTTTACGGTGCCTACACTTACAAATCACTGGATTCCAGACATTTGACAATTTAAACCCATCCTCACGATTGAAATTTTTGAATTTCCGGATTTCAATCGCTTCCCTGACCAGTCTCGGTATGTAGTGGCGTTCTGTCGAAATTATCTGAGGGTTATAAAACTCAATCCAGTGATTTGGACCCGATTCCAACAAATGTTCTGCAATTGCTGATTTCTGCTTGTCATCGTTTTTGACCGCTTTTATGTGTTCTTTTAGTCGGCATGATATGGTGCGTTTAGTTTGTCCAATGTATGAACTACCACAGCTACAGTCAATTTTATAGACACCAGGCTTTTCGAGCGGAAAGCTGTCTTTGGGCGATCGCAGGTATTGTGCCACTTTTTTAAGAGGAGTGAAGACAGTTTTTATAGAGTATTTATTTAGCACGTTGGAGATCTTGTCTGTCACACCTTTAATGTAGGGCAAAAATACCGGCTGTCTATCTACCCTGTCTTTATGTTGCTTAATTGTGTGTCTTGGTGGAAGATGCCCTTTATATCCGTTGTTCTGTAGGACTCCCCGAATATGATCCAGCTCCTGATCTAGGTGTTCATCATCGCAGAGATCATAAGCTCGGTTCGTCAATGCGGTCACTACAGAATTCAGATGTCTCGGGTGATGATGAGACATGGCACTTAAATAGCGGTCAGTGTGTGTGACTTTCCTGTACACTGAATGGCCCAGTGATCCGTCATTCCGCACACATATTTTGACATCAAGAAACGCTAAACTCCTGTCTTCTTCCGTCTCAGAGGTGAATCTCATTTTCGCGTGGATGCCATTTAAATTGGCCAGATGGGACTCCACATCATGTCTGTCACCCTTCAGTACACAAAATACGTCGTCCACATACCTCTTCCATAGTTTAATTTCCGTGGGTGCCGTGGCAAGGGCTTTATCCTCGAAAAACTCCATCCAAATGTTAGCAACTACTGGAGCTACCGGACTGCCCATAGCGACCCCATCTATTTGGATGTAGTATTGACCGCGATATACAAAGAAGTTAGTAGACAGACAATGATGTAAAAGTGATGCATACTCCATCGGGATGTTGTGTTCTTGAAGTTTCACCTTTACTACTTCCATACAATCTGCTACTGGCACATTCGTGAAGAGTGATTCTACGTCAAAACTGACCATCAACTCATTCACGCCCACCTTGTTTTGGTGCAGAATGTCTATGAAATGACGGGAATCCTTGACGTACGACGACGTCCGTCCCACTACTGGCTGCAATACTTTTGCTACGTGCTTGGCCAATTCATATGTCGGTGAATCAATCTGACTCACAATCGGACGCAAGGGCACATTCTGCTTGTGAACTTTTGGCAGACCATATAGTTTTGGAGGCTGGGCATTCCTGATAAAGTACTGGAAAAAGGTATGAATTTTGCCGTTACACCTAAACGTATTCCCTATGAGGAAGTGATTGGTTCAGTGGAAGAAAGTATCACACGTAATAAAATACCACTTGTTGACGCGGATACATTACGACAGGACATCGCCGTGATATTACGACATGTAGCACCCCCTAGACCAAATATTACTTCGTCAGAATTAGCTGCGCTGAATGAGCTTCGAAGTAATGAAAGCATCATAGTGTTAAAAGCGGATAAGGGTAATGCGACTGTTGTTATGGACGTCGCTGAGTACGATAGTAAGATCCTTAATCTACTCAGTGATGAAAATACGTACAAAAAAGTGAACTACAACCCGACGGCAAGAACTGACAGAAGCACTCGCTCACTAATTCACCAGAACGCAGACGCCTTTGACGATGATAGTCTGAAGTTTTTGCTTCGTCCCAGGAATGCCCAGCCTCCGAAACTATATGGTCTGCCAAAAGTTCACAAGCAGAATGTGCCCTTGCGTCCGATTGTGAGTCAGATTGATTCACCGACATATGAATTGGCCAAGCACGTAGCAAAAGTATTGCAGCCAGTAGTGGGACGGACGTCGTCGTACGTCAAGGATTCCCGTCATTTCATAGACATTCTGCACCAAAACAAGGTGGGCGTGAATGAGTTGATGGTCAGTTTTGACGTAGAATCACTCTTCACGAATGTGCCAGTAGCAGATTGTATGGAAGTAGTAAAGGTGAAACTTCAAGAACACAACATCCCGATGGAGTATGCATCACTTTTACATCATTGTCTGTCTACTAACTTCTTTGTATATCGCGGTCAATACTACATCCAAATAGATGGGGTCGCTATGGGCAGTCCGGTAGCTCCAGTAGTTGCTAACATTTGGATGGAGTTTTTCGAGGATAAAGCCCTTGCCACGGCACCCACGGAAATTAAACTATGGAAGAGGTATGTGGACGACGTATTTTGTGTACTGAAGGGTGACAGACATGATGTGGAGTCCCATCTGGCCAATTTAAATGGCATCCACGCGAAAATGAGATTCACCTCTGAGACGGAAGAAGACAGGAGTTTAGCGTTTCTTGATGTCAAAATATGTGTGCGGAATGACGGATCACTGGGCCATTCAGTGTACAGGAAAGTCACACACACTGACCGCTATTTAAGTGCCATGTCTCATCATCACCCGAGACATCTGAATTCTGTAGTGACCGCATTGACGAACCGAGCTTATGATCTCTGCGATGATGAACACCTAGATCAGGAGCTGGATCATATTCGGGGAGTCCTACAGAACAACGGATATAAAGGGCATCTTCCACCAAGACACACAATTAAGCAACATAAAGACAGGGTAGATAGACAGCCGGTATTTTTGCCCTACATTAAAGGTGTGACAGACAAGATCTCCAACGTGCTAAATAAATACTCTATAAAAACTGTCTTCACTCCTCTTAAAAAAGTGGCACAATACCTGCGATCGCCCAAAGACAGCTTTCCGCTCGAAAAGCCTGGTGTCTATAAAATTGACTGTAGCTGTGGTAGTTCATACATTGGACAAACTAAACGCACCATATCATGCCGACTAAAAGAACACATAAAAGCGGTCAAAAACGATGACAAGCAGAAATCAGCAATTGCAGAACATTTGTTGGAATCGGGTCCAAATCACTGGATTGAGTTTTATAACCCTCAGATAATTTCGACAGAACGCCACTACATACCGAGACTGGTCAGAGAAGCGATTGAAATCCGGAAATTCAAAAATTTCAATCGTGAGGATGGGTTTAAATTGTCAAATGTCTGGAATCCAGTGATTTGTAAGTGTAGGCACCGTAAAACTAAACAAAGTGTCGTTTCGCGGGCAGATACTGTGAATGTTGTGTGTCGAGAACAGGTGCGAATAAATAGTGAGTTAGGAAACAGTGGTACCGGAGGTGAACGCAGTAAAAGACGAAGAAGGAGGGTAGACCGATATGTCTGCCAATAACATCTTACCCGCAGAATCTTCAGTTACTCCGTGACCATGGCGCTTGCAACAGCGCCGAAATATCGGATACTCAAAAATAAGGTACGACATGGTAGCAATCCCGTAAATAACTATTCTAATGTTAGTGACCATGAAAGTTTAAAACAATATATTTGTGTACTTAGATAATAAGTTTTGTTTGTTGTGAATAAAGAGTATTTATCTATCTCGTGTAAACAGGATCCAGTTGGTCTGGTTCCCTGTCTAAAACAGACAGACTGCGATAGTTATAACGAAACCACCTGTTGCATGAAAGTGGCTTGTTATTTTTAAGAGAATAATAATTTGGAGCACAAAATGTTCCAGACTTACGCCACAAAACTAATTTTGTTCCTTTATACATAGTAGGACTTGTACCTACTTAGTATTTTATTTGTCAGTGGTAAGAACCACAAAAGTACCACACATAGTACAACCTCAGTTCTACGTATAGTATATCCAGTACAAAACGTATCACCGAAAGCCAATTTGGTGACTTTGTAAATGAAAACGCTCTCTTATGCGTGGTAAATAGTTTTATCCACCTACGGATGCTGCCGTTACCACTCTAAACAGAATCGCGAGTTTAAGACTCTTTTAAGTCCAAGCAAGATTTCCGTGACAACTCACAGGACACACAAAATAGAAGTGTGAAAACGATACAATCCAATGATTCTTATTATCAGGATCACTTCGCGGCAATTCACTGCACAAATAAACACCAAATTTGTTCACTAAAAACCATTAACACCGTATTACAAATTGCAATCTAAAGTTATTAATATACTAAACCTCATGTCATCCCGTTCCATCACGAAACGTTAAAAGGGTCTGGCACGAGTTTTGGTCCGGGACTCTCCTTAGATCGCGATTCGTATTAAGGGGGTTAGATTGCATCAGTCCACGCGAAGTGTTTGACTCCTACCGGCAGAATCCAAAGAGAATATAATCACTACGCAGAATCCATAATAAATTGCATAATAAAATTCCTAGCTTAAGTTTTTTAAACATACCACGTCAACTTGACAGCCCAAGGACCGATTCGACGAATCTTATTCCTTTAAAAAATTAGAAAGAGAAAATCCTTACACCGGTCAATTTCTAATTAAAAACGTGTCTCCTTAATCACTCGACATTGGCAGAGTTATATGAGTGTTTGCGTGGGCAACACAGTAGCAGTCATAAAAAAAACAATCTTATTCCGATACAAAATCTATGGCAGTGCTGTCATTTTATACAATTCTGACGTCATAGATTTATCCGGAGATTCGGCGGGTAGTGCTAAAACAAGCCGCATGGGCTAATGCAATTCATAGATTTTAAATTAGTGTCTAGTGGTTTTTAGTGTTCAAATTTGGTGTTTATTTGTTCAGTGAAGTGGATTGTATCGTTTTTAACAATGCTATTGTGTGTCGAGTGAGTTATCTCGTGACAACTTGCTTGGACCAAATAGAGTCTTAAAACCTGCGATTGCTTTAACAGTGATATCCACTGAATCCGAAGGTCGATAAAACCTAAAACACCGGCGTTTTATTGAGTGACTGTGACTTTGACTGACTTCAACTGTTGAGTACCTACTTTTGACGTGAAAATCTACGAAACTATTAAACTCAACCTGTGCTTTGTACTTTTTTCTTCTTTTTCTTTCGGCGCATTTTCAGTTCTGAATTGGCCGTCAGGTTTCTAAAATTGTCTCTGTTCATTTCGAGACGAAACAGGCGTTCCACAGATGCGATGCCAGTCCACTCTCTTATATTACGCAGCCACGAATTTTTCCTTCTTCCAACGTGTCGCCTCCCTTCTATTGTACCCATCATGATGAGTTGAAGCAACATGTAGGTACCTCTCACGCATAAATACGTGACTTACTCGTAGGTATTCGATTTTCCGCTTTTCGTATTCAAAAAGTTACGGGTCATGGCGACACGTATACTTTTTTTTGGCCACTGGCTATTACCTTACCGCTATAATAGTAAGTACGTACTCACATGTAGGTCTTCTACAACTTACAATACAAACATAGTCACAGCTTTGCTTTGTAAAACATACTAAGACAAGCACAGGCACGCTGCAGCCTGACAAGTTGTCCATACATTTTTAATTTGATTGCAGCTCACTCTAAGAGCACTTGCACACTGGAAAAACTTCAATAGTGTCTCATACAAAAGTTTTGCTCCGGCATTTCACCATCTTCCGCCGCTTGGCTTTCATAAATTGTTGTTTTCCCGGAAACAACGACTAAGTTTCGTCGAGTTGTAGGAGTGTGCCCTCTAAGGCTCCGAAGGCACAGTACAAGTAGGAATGAGGGAAACAATAAAATGAGGATTTTTAAGGCTGTCGGTACAAATTGCAAGGGGAGCCCGAAGCCAGCCAACAGCTTCCTACCACTGGCGGGTTACAAACAATGATAAGTCCTTACTAGTTACTATAAAAAAAATCCTTTCGCCGCACCACTGCACTTTCTGCATGACCCAAAGGTTGACTGGTAGAGAATGCTTCTTGGCATTAAGTTCACCTCATTGTATCAAAATTTGTGCAAGAAAGTTAATTAAATAAATTAAATAGGGGAGTATACGTTAATAAATAAAAAATACCTATTTTATTGAGATAATAATATATTGAGATCTTCAAGAAACGAGCCTATACCTTCCTAAAAGGGCGGCAACGCATCACCACTCCCTCTGGTGTGGCTGATGTCCATGGGCGGCGGTGATCACTTTCACCACCAGGTGCTCGCTTACTCGCTTGCCTCTCTTTTTAAAAAAAGAAATTTTCTCAACATCACATACATTGATCTGACTCCGAGATCTGGCTCAAGCACCTGTGTTACGGATATCAGAATCAACAGTAGGATTACATATTTAAACATATAATACTTTTACTTTTATATATATACATAATTATAATACATATAAAATACCCAGACCAATACAAATCGAGATGTTCATGCACACAAATGTTTGTACTGTGCGGGGTTCGAACTCGCAAGCCTTGGACCAAAAGCAGCGTTCACTACCACTGTTCCAAACGGGTCGTAATATTAAAAATTATGTTAAAATTTTAAGAAGACTTAATTTTGAACTGTTTGAAAAAAATATTTATGTAAATAAAAATTGATAAAAGGAAATTTTATTTTATATTTGTATTACAAACTATGTCTTAAAATTATATTAATATATTGTTTTGTAATACTAACAGATCTATCTAGATTATTATCATCATTAACATTTCAGCCAATATACGTCCACTGATGGACAAAGGCGTCCCCCTATGATCTCCACACAGATTACAGATTCTTCACCATATTATCGGTCCACCTTGTAGAGGGCCTGCCACGGCTGCGACCTCCTATACGCGGCCTCCACTCAAGTACCTTTCTGCCCCAACGCCCGACTGATCTAATCGCAATGAGCCCTGCCAATGGAGAATGTTCACTAATTTTATTGTTTAGCTCTCCTTAAACTCCGTTGAAAATAAAAAATATGATTGAAAAAAATACGTCGTGTAGTTTCCAAAATATTTGATTCTAAAATAGACAGGTTGTAAAGTGACGTCCTCGCCGTCACAGTACTTTGCAACAATAGCTCAAGGGAGTGGCCCTTGTCCTGGCAATACATCGCCCGTATCTCCATCAACTTGGTTGAAAATAAAAAACATGACTGAAAATAATATTACGATACGTCGTGTATTTCCCGATACATAATTAAAAAAATTGTTTTACGATGACGTCACAATACCAGTGCTCGCCTCATCATCATTATCATCATTTCAGCCAAAAGACTTCCACTGCTGGATATAGGCCTCCCTCAGTATTCTCCACACAGATCGGTCCTGTGCCGCCCGCATCGAATGGATTCCCGCAACCTTCACCAGATCGTCGGTTCACCTAGGGGGGGGGGGGGGGGCCTGCCACACAGATTAAACAATAACTTTTGTATTTGTTTTGATATTAGCTCTACTGGGACCATAGTTTTATGCGATGTTGTATACCTATTAAGATTCTCCATTGCCACTTTAGACATACAGGTCTTTGACCTTATTCTCCTGCGTTCTAATAACGTTCACGATTAAATAGATAAATATCTATCTAAACAGGAAAGACAAAACATACGGCGCTCACAATTTCCCGGCAATAGATAGGTATCTCAACACGCCATCGAAAAACCGAACATGTCAAAAAAAACCTTAGTTTTTTTACCCACCACAAAACTTTCCCAATAAAACAAAATTAAATCGTACCGCAGCGATTCACGTAATTATTCTTTTATTTCAGTTGTAGCGAAACAATTTGACATTAGGCGTTGTGGTAGCGGTCGCGGTAGGGATGCTCTATCAACAAAAACAAAACCGGTATGCCGGAAAAATACTACTATCGATAAAGCAGCAGTAAAAAATATCGATTTTAAAATTTATACATTTCATACAATGACCTGACTCATTAACCTATATAAGGCAAAATTCTATTAGATTTTATCAAGATATCTATTTTCCGTTCTTGTAAAATAATGAAATTTGACAAAATGCGAAAAATTACAAAGGGAAAAATCCGAAAATTGGTACATAATTAATATTGTTATTACAGTTCCCGTACACAAAGATTGTATAAATGAAAAATGATATGGAACTCTTCGTGCACAAGTGCCACTCACACTTGGGCAGTTTTTTAAAACATTTTACGACCTTAAAATCCTTAAATTTGATATTACATGTTATTAGAATTTGAAACTTTAATGGTTCGGTGTTACTGATACTAGACCTCAATTTAAATATCGATATTTTTAATGATATTGAAATACCTTAACTTCCCTAGCCCCGGTTCATCCCCCGCGAAGATTTGTCGGCGAGATTTAATTTGAGATACGGCCCGACCACGCCGTCGTCGCCAACTTTTTACCTACCCTCGGAATTAGCTGGCATTGTGTTTCTTGAATATCGTTGTTAGTTATTCTCCAATGATACTATCGAATGCCGAAGAATGAGATATTGAATTCCAATTTTAGGAATTTGCGAATAATGTCTCAATGAGCTTAGGAAGCTTTGCTTTTAATTAAGATGAATAGTCGTTAGAGAAATAGCAAGCGATATTATTATTTCGATTAGCTGTCGTGGGGGAGACCAAATTGAATTACGACATTTTGTGAGGAACTCAGTAATCCGTTTTCTAGAAAATTACTGCCCCCGTACTATACATTACAAGTTACAAAAGAATTACTAACAATAGCTCAGAAGGCACAGAAGCGAAAGAAATTGGCTTTGTTACATCATACATTTGTCAAACCTGACCCTTTCCCTTACTTTAGAATTATATAAATAAAGTCAAATAAGACAGGTCTTATAGAAATATCAGTGCTACGCATTGGGTATTAGAAGTTATATTTAAAAGCAATATTGGTTAGCAATGAATTAAAATTTAATCTAACATCTTACAATAGTGGAATTTTTTAAAACCTTTTGTATTAATTTGTCGATATTACATTTAGCTTACCATCCCTAACCACGGCCACAAAACTAACAAAAGTATTTACCTAAATGTACATAATAATAGCAAGTCTTGCATTAAACCATTACTGCTATTTATATTTGCCTTTCTCTGTATCCCTTAACTCTATATTTCTGATAAATTTAATTTACCCATCAGGTGGGCGGTTCCACTTTCGACATGAACTAAAGTTCAACATTGTCTAAAATCCAATCTAAGCATCGGACATCGATGCAAATGAATAATTTAAGAACAGAAATTTCATTTTAATATAATTATGTATTCTATGAAATCTACTTCAAGTACTATTTCATGTCACTTCCCCGAGAATCACCTTTTTGAAGGTGTCCACAGCATATGCGGAAAAATACAAGTCTGGTGAAACTTAATATTAATGTGAAGTTAGACCCAAAGTTACGAGAATAATTTAAACAAGCCACTAACTACATACATATATCGTGCGACAGTAAAATGTGTAGAAAAGAGAATTCAAATAAAGCATGCAGTTTCTCGCTGTAAAGCTGAAACTTTGCATGTGAATTCCTCTAGACCGCGAATGGACTTTTGTCCCGAGAAAACATATGATTCCGGTGGGGGTGCAAGGGATCTTAATCTTGCACGAGCTACGGTGAAATGGAAATAAAGGAATATAACTCGTGATAAACAAGGAGAGGTTGTTTCGTATGTACTGTCAACAGAAAAAGTAGCTACTGCATATAATTCACAAATTCTGACTCTTATTCCCAGGATCATAAAAATCAACAGCTGTCAAAATTGCATCTACTTCAACTTTTGCTATTGACTGTACGTGCTTTCTAACCAGTAAATCTACATAATATGACTGCTGTAGGACTGCCAATCGTTGGGGTAGTCGTGCTTTAGAGAAGAAAGTCTAAACTCCTTAAATTCGAAATTTTCCTGTAAAAAATCCTGCTTCTCGAGGTTGCTGATCTTAGGACTGGTGACAATGACTGAATGAGATTATATGTCTTGTTTCAGACGCAGCACAAAAACTGCTTGCGTACAGCAGTGGACGGTCAGCTGTTGATTAATTGATTATACGTAGGCGGTAATCGTTTACCATCAGGCGATCAGTCTGCTTGTCTGCCACCTATCACATAAAAAGGTACATCATTATTAGAGCCTTTTGTCCACTGCTGGATGTAGATCTGTGGAACAGTTTACCTATGGGAGTATTTCCGACGGCTACGAACTTAGGGACCTTCAAGAGAAGAGTGTACTCCTTTTTAAAAGGGCCGGCAACGCATTAGCGATCTCTCTTATTTCGCGGATGTTAATGGTGGCGATGATTGCTTTCCATCAGGTGACTCGCTTGCTCGTTTGTCGCCTCTAGCATAAAAAAAAAAGATCCTCCAACTGTACCGCCCGCATTCAAGGAATTCCTGCGACCTTTACCTACTAGGCCGGCTGTCCACCTTGTGGGGGGCCTGCCACTGCAACGACTCCCCCTCCGTGCAAGCCTACACTCTAAATACTCCGTAAAATATAGCTTGATGTATGTAATTTGACCTTTATTTCAATGAACATAAGGTTTATCACTTTAGCAAGTTTTATTCCATACATTTTTATTACTTTAGACCTAAAGCTCATTTTTCTGTGACACCAATAGCTGTCAATCTATTCAAGATAAGTTTTACTGACTATACACAACAAAAGTCAAATAAAAATGTTAAAAAAAGAATCCTTCTAAATCTTATTATATTACGTGGCCCCTAACTTAGGCCTCTTAATTTTATTTAGGTCCCTAATAAAATAACGTGGGCTCTCTTTCATTTTTTGTTCGCTAATATGTTACCTAATTGCGTTTTTATCTAATTGTTTGAGTTTATTTGATCAAAAATAGAATTATAAAGGATCGAACCGAGAATAATAGGATTTTATTGAATTTGGTAGTACACAAAGTACTCCATTTGAAACCTTATTACCTTAAGGGCAGTTAATATTCAATTTGAATGTTTTTCTCATATTCAAGTATAGCGAGCGAAGCGAAGCCGGGAGGCGAGCCTACTAACGTAGTAAACTACGTTAGTAGGCTTCGCTTCTATTTAGCGGATTATCCTCAGACAGCTGCTACATAGCGATGTAAATGGTCACAATAGTTTCTCAACATAGCTTTCACATTTTTGCAGCATAGCTGCTCTGGGTGAAAGGCACCCTTAAAATGATGATGATGATGAAGTCCGGCCGATTTCGACCACGGCGACCGCATCAACTCCTCGCCAAATGTCGGTGGTGTGCTCGCATGTGGCTGACGTAGCCTATCTTTTTCGAAAAGATTTTCTTAAATAGCGGGCATGTGATCACACTGCCTGAATAGTTGAATTAAATTGGATATCAAAAAGAAAACTCTGTTGAAAAAATTTTTTTTGAGATGATTAATAATAATGATGAATGCCCTCTGGCTAGGTGGGGGGACGATCTGCGCAGGATGGCTGGCAAGAGCTGGATGCGAGAAGCCATGGATAGATCACAGTGGCGAACAATTGGAGAGGCCTACGTCCAGCAGTGGACTGCGATAGGCTGATGATGATGATGATGATGATGAATGCATGGTGGTGGTAGTACGTTTGTAACCACGGCTGGTGTACCGTAGCAAAAACATCCAGCTCTGTACGTAATCATTAACATGCAGGTTCTTATGTACGTGTTTATTAATAGTTAAGTACATTATGGTGATATTGTGGTGTGAACTTTAAGACAACGAAATATATTTTATGTTCCAACTCAATTTAGGAAAATTTGTATCGTAACTTAAGCTTTTATCTTCTCCCAGAGCTCCGCTTAAAATTAACGTCCCAATCGTACGTCAGTTATTGAAAATAGGGTTCTCCCTCCTATTTAATATTTAAGGATCTTAAGATCTTAAAATACTGATACAATCAATTAGTTCATACTGGCTGGGGAAATTCCATCAAATCCCTCACCGCAACATTTCCATTACCAACGTATCTCACAGCACATAAGTAGTGTGAAATATAACAGCACATTTAATTTACCAGGCCCCAAGAATTCCATGGAGGATTTCCCGTCTAACTTGGTACAATTTGTGTGTTATATACAAACATAATTTAGTTGGAAGTCGTGCGTTGACGAACTCCACTGAAAGGCGTGTACCCACAGAGCGCTATTTATTTTTCATCGTAAAAGACGCATGATACCATCAAGAGTCAAAATCAATATAACAATTTCTTTATTTGCATATTGCTGTACAAAGTACTAATATTATAATATCTGTGACACAGCACTTACAAATAAGATATAATAAATATTGTTCACATTGATTTTCGATATTGTTGTTTTTTTAGAAATTGTTCTTGTCATTTTGTTTCAGTTTTATATTTTTTTTAAAGAATCGTGCATTTTCTTAGATGATGTTTTTTATGCAACATATTATGTTATTTTCTATGAAGAAGTTTATTCAATAGCGTTTCATCATACATTTAAATCATATAAAATTTGATTACAAGTATAATATAATACTTACACGATCTGAACGAAAACATTTGGCAAAAATCTCTCTAGAGTTAGGTACTCTTTTTGATTGCCAACTTTTATACAATGATGTATTATCCTCATACCAAGTCATATAAGTATATTATCCTCATGCAGTCATGTGCATTACAATTCAACACTAAATAAAACGCTAAACATGAGGTAAACCGAAGCAGACCAGTACCCAAAGGTGACACCTGTTCACAAGTATGACGTATGTGTCAGCCAACATTTTAATCAACCATTTGGAGTTGAGGCCATTGCAGTTGGACAATATATGTATAATGTGATTGGTATTTGCCGTGTTATATGAATTCAAATAAATATGTAAAGGCTGATACTAAAGTATGCCTGAACTCACTTTGGTTCTGGATTTGCTTTTCAAAACCCGATTCCTTTTCTATATTAAATTTAAACTGTATCAATTATGGCGCTTCTTATTATCTGTCGAAGTTACTTTCTTTAAATAGTTTAAGCTAAACCGCCAAATGATAATAAGCCTTTTATTTAATTTTTGAAAATTCCAACGTTATTGAAAAGTCATTCACTGCAGAGATCGCTTATATATGTATAATTGACCGATCTCATAATTAATTAAAATAAGCTAAGCCTAGATTACGAAATACAAACCTTTACTTTGTCTAGGAATATTGCATAAATGACTGTTTTGACAATCCGTTGTATAAATATATACAACTCAAAAACTATGTACGTAACCGATTTAAATTTTTTTTCACCATTACGATGATACATAATCTTGCAATTAAAAAGAATGTAGTTACCTCGCGAAAACATCTTATTCCTACGGGAAAATATCAATTACTCCCGTCGGGCCACACTGTTAAGGGGTAAGGTTTAAGGCCCTAATAATTTATTTAAAAAAATAAAAAAGCTAATTATTGTTAACAAATTTCTAAAAACTTGTATGGAATTGAAATCGGTAATTCTTTGCTGGATTAGGTCATAGACTCAGTTAAACTATTACACTACCTCGCTAGTAAGATAACAAAAATTAGCCTTTTTTATTTTTTTATTCAATTTTTAGGGCCTTTAACAGCGTGGCCCGCCTGGAATGATCGATGTTTTTCCGGTAGGAATAAGATTTTTTCCTCAAGTAACTACACATTTTCTTAATGTATCATTGTAACCGTGACAAAAATTTGGTATCGGTTACGTATTTTTTGAGTTATATATACTTATAGTCAGAGTGTCGAAACGGTAATTTTTGCAATATCCCTAGACAAAGTTGAGGAGTGTATACATATAGGTATATATTTCGTAGATTGAAATATCAGTACAAACGGACATTTCAATCTATCCGTTTATCGACGTCGCCTTTGTGTTTCAATCTATCTACAATCCAGTAATCAGTGCCCTATCCAGACTAAGCCAAGTAATACAAGTAGAACGTCTATATAATATATTATGATATATAGATTGCTTATCGGTGAAATAAACAAAACAAGGATTCACGGTTGAATCTTTATCCCATCCCTTAATTTGGGTACACCAGAAATTTTTCTCGTTTGTTACGGGGCGGTTTCGTTATACGCCTTTTGTATCGCGCGTCAACCGCCGCTCCTGGACAAAGCCTTAAACCTGAAGTGCGTGTAAAGAAGTCGCTGGAACACACGACTAATACCGCTCCCAAAGCAATAATGTCGGAGGGCGCACTTCGAAGCCTGCGCAAATATTCAGAGTTGTAACTTATATGAACACAAGTGACGGCACAAGTCAGATTTCACCACGAAGTTTAGGAATTATGCAATAACTATGTATGGAAGCCGGCTAGAACCAGTTCGCCGATGCTGCGATGTCGGAGTATACAAGTTTACCTATACATCGTACATGTAAACTTTCATAGAACTCGGTTTTGAAGCTTTAATTTAATATTAGCTGATTTTGCAAGCAGTAACTCACTTCGACAAGTTTGAATCAGTAATTTGAATAATTTTGGCACAAGTGAGAAGAGATTACAATAACTATCTTGATAAATTCTATCAAAACGAAACTTTTAAAACAAGTAGCACACCGCTAGAGACTTCTCTCAAGACCTAGTTCATATGTCATTAGCTACTTCTTTTTTCTCTCAACCACTTTAAATATAGGAAGATATAACAGTCAAACAAAAATGCGAAATTAAGTGATTGAAAAAACACAGGGCAATACCTAAAAAGTATGTATTCATGTGCGGCAGTAATCACTTAGGTGACTCGCTTGCTTTCCCCGCTCCGGCATGAAGAGACCTCTTTTAAATAAATTAAAAAGCAGAGACGGTTCCGCTGGATGGCGTGTCCTTCGATCATTCGTAGGGTCTGACGAATGAGCGGCATGCGCAAACGGCTCGCGACCGATGTGTCATGTATCATTCATAAGGAAATGCGGTCCCGGCGAACACCGCGAATATTTCACACACGGTTTATCGAAACCAGAGCGCGGTTAGATGCTCATAGAGTACGGGCCCAGGTGGCTCGAATATCCCCGCCAATAGTATGGAGACGTGATCTGAAAACTGAATCGCAATTGGCAAGTCGCGACTTCCTCTTCAAATAATGAAATTTGAAATTTATTGTGCCAATCGAACTCTTGCCCGTTCAAGTGTTCCAATAAATTAGGATGTAGATAGTAGTTGTACGAGAGAATTCGACGTCCCGGGCACGATTCCACTGCTGTGAGGAAGAATGTTGAGTGTGAAATAAAAATACGGACTCTTTTATTGCATCAAATAATTGAAGCCCGTTTTTCTTTTTTCTTGTCAACACTGCTTTTGATCGGCAAAACAACAAACAAATAAATATGTAGCATAGTAGCATAGCGTCGATAACCGTAGATCAAACTCATAGCATATTGGTCTAAATATGACCTACATGCAACTGGTTACTAAACGCTCCTGCTAAAAAAAAAACTTGCGGATTAGCTATATGATTTGCCTCAACTAAGAAGAAGTAAATTTGCACATGATGATGAATGACATTGAGTCAATTTATTTTTGCAAGAATCTGAAATCTATCTGAGCTCCGAACGAGTTCGACGAACATTCAATTTACTCGACAATCCCTTCTAGTTATCTTAAATCCAGCTTTAAAATCTAAGAAGCATAATCTAAAAGAAGTATCAAAGGAGCGATTTCATGAAAATGTGGGGAGATTTATTATGCATAAACCACAGAAGCCATTATAAAATATCTATTTCGCTATAAGGTTATGCGGTAATTAATTAATTTTAAGTAAAGAGTTCGACATAGTAAGTACCCACCTATTGCTATGCTACTACTCTCAATCAATCAAAATTGTCAATGGTTAATGCTAAGACGAGGTGTTAGCTCTGTGGATAAGAACGCCCCTTCCATAAGGGCGGGTCGTAGTTCAAATCCAGGCATGCATCTCTAGATTTTTTAAATCTATATGCGGATTTCTACCATTATCTCGGCAGTGAGGGAAAACATCGTGAGGAAACATGACGTTTCAGATAGTTTCTAAAACATGTAACCATGATTCAGTTGGTCTGATTCCCTTAAATGGTTGTAAAGGTCAGACGGCAGTTGCTTCATTGTAATTCATCATCATCAGCCCGGTAGTACGCACAGCTGAGTTAGGCTTCCTTTCCTTTACGCCAATGTAGCCGGTCTTGAGCCGCTCGGATCCATGTAGTCCCCACGATTTTAGTGATGTCATCGACCCATCGTGACACTGGACGACCCGGATTTCGTCTGCCGGTTCTAGGATACCATTCAGGATTTTACTCCACCTGCCATCACCGCGCCTAGCCAAGTGTCCTGCCCAATTCCACTTTAGTTCCATCACTCTTGATCCGACGTCTTGGACTTTAGTCTTGCGAACAGAGTTTCGGATTCGATCTTGGAGTCTGCTGCCCAGCATTTTCTCTCCATGACCCCCTAGTGCAACTCTAATTTTGTGCACAGTCTACTTAGCGAGAGTTCATGTTCATTGTTATTACCACTTCCTAAATCCTGGATCCAAGCGTATCCCGGGCTCCAAAGCGAGAGATTTGATGCAACTGGAAATTACACGTTAATATGGGGAATGTTGAGAAGAGGTCGGAGACGGAGGGTTGCTACGACCATCTCCGGGTTTGCTGTACCTAGTCTAAAGTGTTAAGTGATACGTCTGCCCATAATAATCCGAATCAGTGGTAGATTAGATAATATTTGACATTCATAAATGTTCTTTATGGACTTAAATTGAATAAAGACATTTTTGACTTTTTTTTATTTTTTGAATAGGTTTGAGCAATAGGTGTAATTAATTACGATATTTCACCATTCTTCGCATGCAAATAGTTAAAAGGACCATTCGTGTATCATAAGTGTACGAATTTTCACGACCTATAGTAACGAAACTTAAAGCTAGGATGATTGCTTCATAATATAAAAAATAGAGTGGAGGCCACATACAGGAAGTTGCAGCCGTGGCAGGCCCCCCATAAGGTGGACCGACGATCTAGTGAAGGTCGCAGGAATTCATTGGATGCGGGCGAGAACATTGGGGGAGGCCTATGTCCCGCAGTGGACGTCCATTGACTGAAATGATGATGATAAAAAAATTAACGCTCGGATGATTCACGATTTCGCACTGTCGACAATAGCTCAATGTAATGTAATTTTCGTGAACTCTTAGCTGTTTCTCCAGGCAACAGTGCAATTTAGTTTTTTTGTGTTTACTCGCTGGGATAACGATGCGCAGTTAATTATACCTACGTCCCAGACTCCCAGAGCCTCCCCAGCTTCATCTAGTTATTTTTGCTATCGCATTATATTTAAGCACTCATTGCTGTATCGGCGCTTGGCCAGTAGCAATAGGAAACATCTTTTGTTTTTCGATAATATTTCCTCTATTGGATTATTAAACTTTTCTCTTCAATACGAAAAAAATATTCCAGGACTCACATAGTTCTCTCCGTTTCTTCTTCTATTTTAAAAATTCAGCAATGCAATTAACAAGTTTTGTACAATTCATGCTATTAAAATATATTGATACGTATATATGTTGTTAGCAATAGAAAGATATGATTATCTTTCTCATATTTCGTGCTAACCTAATAACTCACGCGAGAAATGCACTGTCGACACCCGAGGCCGATTTTCACATGGTTTCAAAGTTTCTTTGTTAATTTCAAAATTTTTAGAAAATAGCCATCAACAAAAAATCTAACCAACATAAAATCCAGAAAAAAAAGTGGCTGTGATATATAGACGGACGGGCAGACAGACAGACATGACGAATCTATAAGAGTTCCGTTTTTTGCCATTTGGCTACGGAACCCTAACAAAAAATCTTATCACCGCCTTTAAACCCGAAAACCGTCCATGTCACTCGTCCTAATGATTTTAGTAATATTTAAGTTTAATATTTTAGTTTTCAGTGTTCATACTTTTTTGAGTGCAATAGAGTCATTAATGTATTCATTCATACATTTATTGCACAGAAACAAAAATAAAGCCTAGGTAAACAATAACAGACAATAAATAAGGTATTCTTGTTGCGTACATATTTTATAATTTTACAAGCATTAATTTATTTATTTATATTTAGGAAGACTAACAGCTTAATACTACAATAAGCGTTAGATACAATAAGAATAAAATAATTCCAATAACAAGTCAAGTATAAGAGTATTAAACTCTACTAAATCTGTAGTAGTAGCCGAAAACCATTGCATGTGGAAAAATAAGCTATCAGTTTCCAAATCAACTTCAGACGGACAGACACCTCGCTAATAGGGTTTCCGGTTTTGACTGAGCGCCTGAGAACATTTATATAACACGACCTTTCGTACTACTTCCTAAGAGGCTACATTAAAAGGCCTTTGGAAAACTCAAAGGTATTTATCCACGTTGCGAAACTGCTCAGCTAATTCGGTGAATGAAAGTGAAATTATTAAATATAGGTAGGTCCATCTATTTCAAGGCTCAAAGGGATAATAAACCTTTTTTTAACCATGTGGCAATGCCGCCGGCTTGCTGACAGGAGCCGATGATTCACACACACACACACAATTTGTTTAATAGAATAAAAATGAAAAATGAAATTTGAAGTACAATAAAGTAAAATAAAATAAAAATAAATGTAATATTGTAACTAAGTTCTAAAATTAAGGAAAGTTTAAACATAACGTATGTAAGCCGTGTGGTCCCCGGCAGAGTAGAATAGGCCACCCTCACTCTTACCGAGGTGTCGTAAGAGGCGACTAAGGTAAAGCTGCTGGCATGATCATCAGCACCCAGAGAAGGAAAACTCTGCATTTATATCAAAACCCTCGCCAACCCGTCTGCCAAGCGTGGTGAGTATGGCAATTACCCCTCATGTGATTGAGGGAGGCCCGTGCCCCAACAGTGGGGACTCAAATGGGCTGATGATGATGATGATGATGAACGTATGTAATAATTTAAAGAAGAGCGGAGTTCCCTAATACAAGCAATCTGTGGCTTAAAAGGAAGCTCCAACCACAATTTTCTGTATGACATGTGTGTCATTGAATAAATAATTTAATTAATTTGAATTTGATGTCGGCACCATAGGTCAGCACCGCCTTATGCACACCCGTCCGATGGGTGCCGGACGGGTAGTGTGGTGCTTTCCACCGCGCTGGGTGTCTGCTGGTGTTTCGTACCTCGCTCAGGAAATCCAGGGGGAATATGAGCTCGTCATACGTCCCCCCAAAGAGCGGGAGTCGCGCCAGTGCGGCCTCTGCCCAACGCACTGAGACTTAAAGCTTCAAAAGCTGCTCCCTCGGTCCACCAAACAAAGCTCTTGCAGGGCGGGGCGCCGGGTGCGATGCGGGCGTCACTGCAAGGGCTCCAGCAGGACACCTCACAGACCCACACCCTGATTTGATTGTGATTCGGCCCAACGGCCGGCAGGATCGCGCAGTCGGTCGGTGGGCAGAAAACCCGAAACGATGTGCGGACGGACCACTAGTGCATTATAACGACAACGACAAGCCTTGTAGGTAATGCGAAAAGCCAAAACACTTGCGCAATGTTATGACACCTACACGGCCCGATTACTCATTTTGGTAATAGGGGTTAAAGTATTAAATTGCCGTTTTGTTTTCTAGACACAACTAGATTAAAAATTCCTATAAAAACCCAAATAGTTACTGTGGTATATTTTTATTTTGATTAAAGACCATATTTCTCTACGTGTGTGAGGTGTGATGTTCAGATCTGATAAAATTGTAGTCAAGATGCAAAAAAAATCTTGTAAGCGACTCTTTTTTTGCTAGGCAGAATTGACGCCTTCAGCATACAATGCATTTTTCTAAAAACCTACTCTAAATGTATCTAAACGTTGTCCATTAAAACACACATATGACATAGTACCATATTTACTTTGAAAATTAAAAAAATGTTAGTATGAAAACCATAGCTTTTCAAAAATTCTCCATACTTTTATACTTTGCAGTTTTATACTTTAACCCCTAATATATTGTTTAAAATTTTCATGGTCACTAACATTCGAATAGTTATTTACGGGATTTCTACCTTATTTTGTCGCCTAAGTACTGAAATATCGGAAAAACAAAAATAAGGCACATAGTAGAAATCCCGTAAATGATTATTATTTAACCCCTAATATTACATATGGATGTATATTACACATACTATCAGGAATATCGTACTAGAAAATTATAACTGAGCTGAATAAATAACGTACCTAAATTAATAAAGTGTATCTTATAAAACCGAATATATCTTGATAATCTTACAAGTCGACAAACTCAAATAAATACTGTAGTTATGCTTTTATCATAATCATTGGTATACGTTTTAACGCTATACAAAAAATCAAATAGGTACCTGCAGCTCAAAGTTGGTCAAGTCCGTTGGAACTAAAAAAAATAAAACCCCCTTGTCGCTAAAAATACATGACTTCTCGAAACAATAATTCGAATTTAGCAGCTTACTTTTTTAAGTTATTAATGTACTTTACAACTCATACCTTATGTTACGTTAAAATATCAACTGTTTCGAAGAACGTTTAAAAACCCCGTGTTGTATAAACGCCGCAAAAAAACCTGTGTACTTAATGTTAAACCGTAGGAATACAAAGCATAATAAACCTTAGTGCTTTGATTTAAAAACGAATACTACGCATTATTTTTGGAGCTTGGTGCACGTCAGTAGTTAACTGTTCCTAAAACTGTTAATTGCTTTTAAAGAGAACTGCTAGTCTACACACTTAATACAGTGTTAAAACTTCTCGTGAAATTAGAAGTAATCGCATTTATTTTTCAAAGCCATTACAAAACTGAAACATACAAATTCAAGTAAATATAAAAATCTTAAGATTATTTTATTAAAGTATGATTTTCATTAAAGTGGGGATCGGTTGACGTCATCATCACGTCGATGATATCCATATTAATATATATTATAATGTGCCGATTAAGGAGGCTCAAAGTTACCCAGAGAGCAATGGAGAGGGCTATGCTCGGAGTCTCCTTGCGTGATCGTATCAGAAATGATGAGATCCGCAGGAGAACTAGGGTCACACACATAGCCTAAACGATTGCATGGGCACATAGCGAGGAGAGCAGACGGCCGTTAGGGTGGAAAGATCCACGAGTGGAGGCCACGTACAGGAAGTCGCGGCAGTGGCAGGCCCCCACTAGTTGGACCGACGATCTGGTGAAGGTCGCGGGAATCCATTGGATGCGGGTGGCACAGGACCGGTTTGTGTGGAGAACATTGAGGGAGGCCTATGTCCAGCAGTGGTCGTCTATTCATCAGCTGAAATAATGATATAAATGGGAAAGTGTGGGTAAGATTGTTTGTCTATCTTTTATTTTATTTTAAAAGTTTTAGGAAAATTAACTTACTTAAAGTATATTGAGGGGATGGAGAGTGACGTAGGCCACTTTAAGACACTGCGGGTGACCACTAGAATTACAATACATTCTCCAACATTCATTCAACATGCCGCTTCTTTTCCCCATCGCTCGACATCAGTTCCATCCACATCATCTAGATGTTCAACAGTCTTCAACTATACGTTTCATCAAAAATCTTTTTACCTCGTACAGCAAAACTATGAAATGAACTATCGCCTGCGGTATTTCCGGACCGATACGACCTACAAACCTTACAAGATATTATTATTCCTTTATAAAAAATCGACAGCGCACTTGTGACTCCTCTGGTGTTGCAGGTGTCCATGGGTGGCGGTAATCGCTTACCATCAGGTTCAACATCAACAACCACTTACTAAGAAGAAATATATTTCTGTGTATTTTCCTTCTTAGTCGTCTATTTTTTTATATGAGAGGTGACAGTGATGGTAAGCAATTCCGCCGCCCATGAACACCCGCAACACCAGTGGAGTCACAAGTGCACTGCCAACCTTTTCCTCTTCCCCCCCCCATTGGGCCTCCGGTAACCTCACTCACACGGCGAAACACAGCACAGGCGCTGCTTCTCAGCCGGTCTTCCGTGAGGCAGTGGTATCATTCCGGTCGACCCGGCCCATTCATGCCTAAGCGTGGCTCTCCCACATTTAAAACGTCTGCCATCTCCAATTGTAGGGTACTCTAAAACTGATACTAAAAATTACCTGTCTTACTTTTTCACCACCTCAACAATTATATCTGCCCCCAAAATCTAGGAGTCACGAAAAAACCATTACTCCTTTCAAAGGAACTGTCAAAAGGCACTGCTGCGAATAAACCGAATAAAAAAGAATAAGTGTAAGGTTTCAGCCCTCATTTTTCAATACAGAGTTACAAATGGCTTCAATTATATGCTCTTATTGAATTCATGCGAATCGGATCGCACACTGAATAACGGTGGCAAGAATAATGTTATTTCATGAGAATACCCGTCACGTTGTACCATTGACTAAAATGAGTCCATGGTTGTAGTTAATTAAAATGTACGTCTGTACGTACATTTTCCGATCACGGTTATTTGGCACGTGGCAATAGTCAGAGCCAAGGCTGTTTCCTTTACAAGAGTTTCAGTGCTTTTGACATTTCCCATAGAAAAAAATATTGTACAGCGCCCCCATGTCAATGTCACTGAAGTGCCTTCTGATCTAGTAATAAAAAATGAGAATCTCCCTTTAATATTGTGACGTCTTTGTGTATGTTTTGTTCTGTCTTGGTTTTGGATGGTGCTTGCTGAAAAACTCAATTAAAATAAACATCAAAAGGAATTTTTAAACTCGCTACACCGGTCAATAACCATTAAATGAACGTGTCTCTCTAATCTCTCTCACATTGGCAGAGTTATTATGTGTTCGCCGTGGGCAACACAGTAAGCAGCCATAAAGATAATTAAATAGTAATAAAATGTCAAACACGTTCGGTCTAATATCAATTGAGGAAGATTCGGCGGGTAGGGCTAAAACAAGCCGCGTGGGCTGATGCAATTCAAAGATTTTATATTAGTGTCTAGTGGTTTAGTGTACAAATTTGGTATTTATTTCTGCAGTGAAGTGCCGCAAAGTGTTCCTAATAATAAAAATTGTTGGATTTTATCGTTTTTAACACTGATATTGTGCGTCGAGTGCGTTGTCTCGTGACAACTTGCAAAAGCTTGCAAAAACTCGAAAAAGCATTTGTTTCTCAAACATAAGGACGGTACAAAGTCCAAAAAGGGTAGCTCCACGTGATGCCGAGGTACTTGATTTTCGCAGAAAGATCGTTTAAAATATTTTTTATAACTAAGATTACATTGCAGTAACAAAAAATCGATTGGACAAAACTTTGCAGTACAGTTTACGATGTAACGTAGCATCGCAGTAACAATACGTCGATTAAACAAGGCGTCGCAGTAAAATCATTCGAAGTAAAGTTTTTCGATGTTACGTTACATCGCAGTAACAAGACATCGATGTACTTGTTCATTTTGTAGGGTAAGTCAAAAAAAAATCGGTGAATTTCCAGAAGTGGTAGAAAAATAGTTATTCAGAACGGTTGGTAGAAAAGCTAGTTAAAGAGATGTAAAAGTTTCCCGATACATACCGTATACTTCCATAGACAAGATGAATGGAACAATGATAAACTGACTTCGATAACAAAATTACAATTTCCAAGCAGTCACAGCATGAGCTCATCTAAAAGATTGGATTATCGTGTCTTCAAATACTCGTCACAATATTATTTTCCTGTACGAGCGAACAAACATGTGAGTTCGAAATCCGCGAAGTTTTCACTCGCACATATCTGTAAAATATTGTTATTGCTCTGTTTGAAATGCAATTGGGCATGTTGTTCTCATGAATAAATTAGGAAACTTGGGAGATGCGCGAGTTTTCACGTATTGAGTTTCCACTTGATTGTGAGCTTGTGCGAGCGTTCCCTACTTCTGACTACAGTAACTGTTAATATGAATCTGGAAGTTCGAGTGAATGTTTGTTATGCATATGGTATTATATAGATTTTGAGAACTAACTTTTGTAACCGGAGAAATTATAACGGATTTCTAATATTGGGAATTGTTGCGTCAACTTCTTTTAGGCAGGCAGGGAAAATGCTTTACGCTCCGTCCCGTCAGGTCAAGGGACCTCACGAGGTGTGTGAGACTTCCTCTGGAAAGATGATCCAGTGGTATACTCACTTAAACCCTACGACACCCGCCGCTGTTGATTTAGGCGAGGCCTACAGTGACCCAATAGTCCATTTGACCCCGCTTATCAACTAAGTTAAGGTCCTGGAGACCCGATCCAAGCGGACCTGTTACAGGTTCAAGCGTGATCTGACTACTCGTCTACCATCTAGCACATAAAAAAATGCGGCAGGGAAATACACATCACTGTATAAAATTCCTTCCTTATAAGAAAGTACACACTTATTCTAGGAAACACATAATATCTGAAAAACAGATTTCGGATATTAAAACGAGTTCCTACTATTACGAACTTGTTATGAGTTACTTGTATTAACAAGCTACAAAGATATTACATTTTCTTTTTAACTTTGCGATTTCGTTAGTGTTCATTTCATTTGAACATAATCATCGTCAGCCCATTTAAGTCCCCACTGCTGGGGCACGGGCCTCTCTCAATCACATGAGGGGTAATTGCCATACTCACCACGCTTGGCAGACGGGTTGGCGAGGGTTTTGATATAAATGCAGAGTTTTCCTTCTCTGGGTGCTGATGATCATGCCAGCAGCTTTACCTTAGTCGCCTTTTACGACACCTCGGTAAGAGTGAGGGTGGCCTATTCTACTCTGCCGGGGACCACACGGCGAACATTATTAACATTGAACATAATACTTTTTACCATATTATGTAGTTTCACGTTCATATCATTAGTTGCAATTGGGTAAAAACAACTTCGAGGATGAGGTGAATAGGAGAATCCAGTTAGGTTGGGCAGCATTTGAAAAACTACGTCGTGTCTTCGTATCGTCGATACCACAGTGCCTAAAGACGAAAGACTTCAATCAGTGCGTCCTACCCGTCATGACATACGGAGCCGAAACGTGGACACTTACGGTACGGCTGGTTCACAAGTTAAAGGTCGCTCAGCGGGCTATGGAACGAGCAATGCTCGGCGTCTCTCTCCGAGATCGAATCCGAAATGAGGTGATCTGGCAGAGAACCAAAGTCATCGACATTGCTCACCGGATTAGCAAGCTTAAGTGGCGGTGGGCTGGCCATATTAGCCGCAGAACCGACAACCGATGGGGTAAACGAGTTCTAGAGTGGAGACCGCGTCTTGGCAAGCGTAATGTAGGGCGCCCTCTGGCTAGGTGGGGGGACGATCTGCGCAGGATGGCTGGCAAGAGCTGGATGCGAGAAGCCATGGATAGATCACAGTGGCGAACAATTGGAGAGGCCTACGTCCAGCAGTGGACTGCGATAGGCTGATGATGATGATAATGATGATGATCATTAGTTTTTTTTTTCAATTGCGCCGTCGATCTTTTAAAAACATAATAAATTTATTGTTTTCAACACTCATGCGCACTAAAATTAGAATAGCATTGCATTGCAACAGTGCCAAAATATCGGAAACTCAAAAATGAGATTAGTTATTTACGAGATTTTTACCATGTACCTACCTTACATGATCTCCTAAATAACTATTAAATTTAAGTTAAATAGCCTTTATTATTACCATCAAAATCGCCAAAACTCTCTCACAGGATTATCTAACTTATTCTTATTACGTTTCCATACAGACACATCCCCAATATATTGTTATGGCCTCTGTTTGATATGCAATCAGCCAGTTGCTCTCATGAATAAAATTATATTCCCCGTTGAAACAGCGCATTATACGTCGTCGTAGCCGCTACTGCCCTGCTGGGTGTGCTTACTTTCATTTTAACTTCCACAACGATGTGAAAATATTCCCGGTCCGTTTATGGCCAGCCGGAGAGTTGTGGCTGAGCCTGAATTTAGTTGTTCTGAGTTATTAGTACTACTCACCTGAATAATGTAGCAGGTTGCGCACGTTTCCTCTTTGTAAATTTATCCTGAAATGTTTATTTTTGTGTATTTGAAGAGCTTATTTGAAAATGGTTATTAACTTTTACATACGACAATACAAACGACAGTCTTTCAAGGTGAAACATGCCGTCATTTGTTGTGCAAGGCGGAACATAAAACCTCAGAGCAAAGATTATACATAGTCTTGTCATAAGTTATTTCATCACTAACATAGTATTTTATAAAAAACAAAGTCGTTTTTGCTGTCTGTCCCTAAATATTACATATCATAAAGTTCATAATAAATACAGTCATGATGCCTACGTTCAAAAGGCCGAAAATGATTATCTAGAGGTACCGAAAGTACAAAATGCCGATATCCGAAATACCGAAGAGCTAAATGCCGATGTTAGCCGATGACCGAATGGTCAAAATACTGAATGGACGAAATTCCGAATGGTTAAAATCCCGAAATTTCAAATGTCGCATGTGTAAGCACTTGTAGGTGTTAATCACCTGGCTGGCAAAGAAGTTTCTGTTCGCTGGACCATCACACATTACATGTATTCCTGTTAATGATAGGCCAAGGGGTGGTCAAGCTCAAACAGTCGTCAGAGAGGGACGACTTTAATATAGCTTCGAAGAAATCTAACCCGTAAACATAAAACCGTGGCTAGGGAATTTAATTTTTCCCCTACGTCTATATCTCGTATCACAAAAGAAGACCTTAAGCTTAAGGTTTATCGAAAAAATATAACTTGACTACAGCTCTTCGTCTCAAACGCACTACGATAGGGAAGAAATGGGGCCACACAGATTAGGGCCAAGCGATGGTTAGACTTAAATTTAACGGATTTTATCGACTCTGAAGTTTGGCCTACCGCAAAGCCTCGTCTTAATCCTTTGGATTATTGCTTATGAAATATGTAAAAGGAAAAAGCTTGCTCAAAATCTCATTGAAATATCGAATCGCTAAAAGCAGAATTAGTGAAAGCGACAGTATCTAGGAAATTGGATATGGTAAATACAGCCATACATGAATGGCCAGGACGTTTGGAGAAATGTCTGAAGGCTTGGTGGTTTATACGACTTTTAACTTTTGCGTTGAATCACACAAAATAATTCAGACAACGAAACATCAAACAGTAAGAACTACAATGTACTTGTTTAATTTTAAAATAGCTTGAGGGTTATTTTGAATAGTCTAAATATTAAGTAAATGACACACTTAAGAATTTCATCTCGTGTTCAGGCGGGACTCGAACCCACACCTTCCACAATCCGGGTGAATGTCCTACTAATTAGACCACTGAACGCGTTACCAAGCCGATGAAATTTCTAAGCGCTTGATTCGACATGAGCTGTCGATAGTCTCATCAATATTGTAGGTATATTTACAATATCCAGTGGAAAAATTATTTCAAATATTTGACCACCAGTTAAGATGAGACGGCTAAATCAATATAATAATAATAATAATAATTCTCACAACATCTCATACGTTGACCTGATTCCGTACTAAGTAGCTTAAGCACTTGTGTTACAGATATCAGACAACAGAGGAACACAAATATATACTTAAATACATATATTACACCCAGACACCGAACAAACACAAGTGTTCATCGCACGAATGTTTGTCCAGGGTGGGGATCGAACCCACGACCTTTGGCGTAAGAGGCAGGGTCACTACCAATTGAACCATCCGGTCAGTCGATATTTTTATAGCAATCTTTTGCAATTTATTCTTAAGTAAATGACACATGAAATTTCATCTCGTGTTCAGGCGGGACTCGAACCCACACCTTCCACTTAAGAATTAGTCATTTACTTTTAAGAATAAATTGCAAAAGATTGCTATAAAAAATATCTACTATAGTTCAAATATTAGTCCAACGTTTAAACAATGTTTGTTACTTTTGTTTTTTCACTAGACATGCTTATATGAGTGCTCCTCATATAAGCCTGTCTAGTGCTTGAGTTGAGTGCTCCTCATATAAGCATGTCTATTGAAAAAACAAAAGTAACAAACATTTTTTAAACGTTGGACTAATATTTGAACTATAGTAGATATTTTTTATAGCAATATTTAATAATGAGATGTTTAGATACATTCTTAGTTAGGTATATGCCGAAGCAGCGTACTGGAGGTTGAGACCTAATTAGCCCTTCTCTTTTTCTTTATTGATATGTATACCCACCGTTAAATGTTTCCGCTGTTGCACTGTTTTTTATTTTTATATTTTTTATGTATTGTTTGAAGCCAATAAATGTATTTTTTTTCAGTTATCATACTTGTCTAAACAAAATTTATCGAAAATAATCTAGGACGCAATGAAAATCTGATTCAGGGAACACACATCAAGGCTATCATAAATAGATACCGAGTCATGGAGGCTATACGATAAGGCATATGAGCCGGCTAGTAAGGGCTTTGAAAAAACCAGGTATTTATAGTGTTTTTGTGAATTTATGCTGAAATGCTGAATTTATTTTTATATTTTGTCCATTTAGAAACTGAAATTGGAAACAAAAATATTATCTGATTTCCACTTTAAAGGGTTGCCAAGATCAGACGACAGTAGCTTCATTGTAATTACCAAACTGCCCAAATCCTGAATCATGATCTAAGCGTAGATACATATCTTTTTCATCTGAAAAAAAACGGCTATGGCGAGTGGCATCCCACACAATTCAGTCAATTTTTAAAATATTTTTTCTCTAAGAAGCATTTGGTCTTACATCTACAAAGTACTTACTTGAATACTAGATGTGACTGTATCGGTTGTATCATTTTTTCGAACCGGAACCAGCCAACAAAACAATTCGAAAAAAAAATATTTGTTTATAAAATGAAGGAGTTTTTCTTTTAGTAAAACGCTGAAGGATTTAAGGTAGTTTCCCTCAAGCGCCAAATGTGTTTTCCACCCTTTATATAAATATTCCAGTAAAAATATACTCACCTACCTTTAATCCCAATCCCAAAGAAAATATCAACGGATGAATAAAATATTCCAATTGGAATTGAATTTTTATCAAAATAACTTGTAATGTCACTGGGATTGAAGAAAAGAATAATAAATTTTGATTACTTTCTCACGTCCCGCAATCGTGATTCGATTTCACAATTTTTCGCAGTTCCCCAAGCGAAAGTCATGATTAAAATGTAAAGCGTTATATACAATTCGCTCTTTGATTCTTATAACATTTTCGTCGTCAGTTTCCTCTTTGCTTCATATTTTACACGTAGGTTTTAGATAGAAAGTAATCTCTTAAGCGAATGGATACATAAGTATGTAGGTATTATAAAAGATATCTGTTTTTTTATTTATTGAATGGGTTTTGCACTTGACCTCATCTCACCTTTTGGAAAGTGACAATAAGGTCTAAGATGTAGCGTGCTTACCCAGAAGAAGTCTATTAAAAGCACCTAAATTGTAGCTCTCTGAATTTATTCACTCTAAAAGTGGCCGCTTTTAGCGATATTCAATTTTTCGCGTACGCGTTGGACCCAACATTTGTGCATGGTTATTTAATAAATATTATAATTGTTTGCCGAGAGGTTGTAACCCCGAAATTATTTAAAATAGATCCGGTTTAGTGGCTAAAATTAAAATCGATTGGCGTCGCTAGTGTGCCCTACCCGTCACCTTAATCACCACGCTTGCCTAATGCGGATTGATGATCACAAACTCGAAACATACTTTTTGCTCGACCGGTGAATCGAACTCAAGACC
This sequence comes from Marasmia exigua, assembly GCA_019059595.1. Classification (NCBI taxonomy): domain Eukaryota; kingdom Metazoa; phylum Arthropoda; class Insecta; order Lepidoptera; family Crambidae; genus Marasmia; species Marasmia exigua. The sequence goes on along the minus strand of CM032473.1, from coordinate 4,910,988 downwards.
CCGAGATCATGGCCCGGTACTTTAACCATTAGACCAACAGGGCGAAATAAATAAAGTTAGAACAAATTCCATCGTTGATATTTTATTTGATTCGATTGCTCAAATTAATCATACTGATTGATCAAAGATCTGAATGATTGGGAGGCTGACTCGGAAAAGCTCGCATTTTACTGATCTGTACCTTCAAATTGGAGATAGTAGCTAAGTGGATATGACGTGCGCTACGGGAGATCGGCAAATCCGAGCACGTACACACGGCGTCACTCTTATTGGACTTTGGACCGTTTTTATATGGATCTGAGACATACGTTCTATTTTTTACGACGGTAACTCGACCTGACGCTATAATGAATTTAATTGCTCAAACTGTGGATACTTTTGAATGTGCTACTATGGTCCGTTGGGTTAGTTCTCCTATTCAATGGTTACGAAAATGAATCGTTTAACAGATTTACTACATGTAGACCATGGTCCTAGCGTACTCCGGGCTCCGAAGCGACACCTATGAACGCAACTAGAGATGATGTGAGGTGAAGATGAGTATGGATCATCGTGAAGTTGAATGTAGATAATACAATATTTCACAACATCACATATTGAGCTGACTCCGAGATAGGTAGCTCAAGTACCTGTGTTACGGATATCAGAACCAACAGCGTTATTACAAATATATACGTATAATACTTTCTTTTGTAAATACATACTCATAATACATAGAAAACACCCAGACCAAGACAAACAGACATGTGCATGCACACAAATGTTTGTACTGTGCGGGGATCGAACCCGCAACCCTTGCACTAGAGGCATCATTCACCACCACTGATCCAAATGGGTCGTCCAATATAACAATAGTACTGAATTACGCACATACATTTTACATGTGATTAAAAATTCATGGGTAACTTTTATCGCCATCAATATACCTATCCTTATTTATGATAGGTTTCATAAAACATAAAATTCGACAGTAATATCTTAGCCAAAGACTCAAATCTTACATACATAATAATATATCTGAGTCATAATATAATCATACGTAAACTTTAAAGATAGATCTAAACTTCACAATATAAAAAAGTAACAGTGCTAGCTGAGAAAAGTAACTCACTTTCAATCAGAACATAAAGGACGTCACTTCATTTCGAATCCATACCCCTTCCTATAAATCATCTCCACGACCTATTAGTAAAATCAATTGAATAACCGTAAGGTGGAACTCCATCCCCACGGGGTGGCAGCCACGTACATCGAACAAATTTTCCCGCTGCGTTGTTTACTAGTTACCAAGTAATAAAAAAGTTTGTTTGATAGCAGATTAGAAACTAAGGCGAAGAGCGAGTTCGGACCGACTTACGTGACCAAATAAGTCTGACTCTCGACGCTGAATCGACTAGGGCACCTCCTACTGTCTGAGGGAAGACTTTATTTAATCCGAAACTGAATCTTATTGCAGCGGCATAAGAACCGGATGCAGCTTTGAAAACTAGAACACAAAGGTAAAGGATGAGAGTGGCCGTTCACACAACGAGGTTCGTGAACAAATAAGTTTAAGTTACTTACTGCCAAGCCATGTTAGGGTGTGGGTTAAAAATGTAAATAGTTCGCTCTAACTCTTTATGGATTTAAGATTTTCTCTCCTCTGTTCAATCTTGTAAGTTTGAGTCTATAGATAGACTCAAACTTAATCCTTACCAATATTATAAATGGACAAATGTTTGTCTGTTTGTTCATTTATAATTTTGGTAAGGATCCATAGGTAAGGGTCCATTTATGGCCGTCATTTGGAAAAATGGTGGATAAATAGATTAGACATGTGGTCCCCGGCAGAGTAGAATAGGCCACCCTCACTCTTACCGAGGTGTCGTAAAAGGCGACTAAGGTAAAGCTGCTGGCATGATCATCAGCACCCAGAGAAGGAAAACTCTGCATTTATATCAGAACCCTCGCCAACCCGTCTGCCAAGCGTGGTGAGTATGGCAATTACCCCTCATGTGATTGAGGGAGGCCCGTGCCCCAGCAGTGGGGACTTAAATGGGCTGATGATGATGATGAAATAGATTAGCAGTTAATTAGCCAGGTTCTATAGACGAAATGCCAAACTGCTTTTATATACGACTTATTGCAGTTTTAACGGTAGGAAGTTGAAAAAACGGTACACAGATTCTTTGTTACACGTACCAACAAAAAATACCCGCCTTATTTAGAGTTTTTTTTTTTGGAAATCTTCCTCCAGCTTCTAAAATGGGGGTTGAAAATTTAATGCAAGGAAAGCCGCGGACAAACGCTAGTAAAGATTTTTTCTACTTCTATAAGATAAATCTATGCAGTTGTAGGTTATCCTGGGATGATATAAGTGGCGATATATTAAATAGTCAAACACAAGTGTTTTCAAACAAAAGGACACTTGTGTGTGACTCCACTGGTGCTGCACTTGTTCATGGGCGGTGGCAACTGCTTAATGTGGATCCGTTTGCTTGTTTGCAGCCTATCACTTAAAAAGTATACCAATTTATCTGCACTTATACATATTATCCCTGTAAATAATTACCAAAACAACTTTAATCTACTGCCAGGGAAACCGACTCGTCCATCACTTGCACAGACGCAACCTATCTCAAAATAGGAGGAAAACGTATTTTTCCCGTTTAATTTTTTAGAAGACGGGACCCATATCTGACCCGCCCCTGAAATCTGTCAACATGAAACAACCCACAACCTGTGATCATGGACATGAACAAATGTGCAACATGGATCAGACAAGACCTAAAAGGGACTGACGCTTTAATATGACAAAATCCAAATTGCGTTTTGAATGAATATTCGTGGATTGTCTTTCGTTCTCTACTCTGATAACTACTTATATGCTGGTAGCTTACAATGAACCTGATGTTCCCTCCTTTTCACACGCGCAGTGTTTCCTTTTCACACGCGCTGTGTTTCCTTTTCACACGCGCTGTGTTTCCTTTTCACACGCGCTGTGTTTCCTTTTCACACGCGCTGTGTTTCCTTTTTACACGCGCTGTGTTTCCTTTTCACACGCGCTGTGTTTCCTTTTCACGCGCGCTGTGTTGCCTTTTCACACGCGCTGTGTTTCCTTTTTACACGCGCTGTGTTTCCTTTTCACACGCGCTGTGTTTCCTTTTCACGAGCGCTGTGTTGCCTTTTCACACGCGCTGTGTTTCCTTTTCACACGCGCTGTGTTTCCTTTTCACACGCGCTGTGTTTCCTTTTCACACGCGCTGTGTTTCCTTTTCACACGCGCTGTGTTTCCTTTTTTTTAACTCTTAGAATTTTAGAACTCTTTTACTGGTAACTGTTCTAACGTAACCTAACCACTATTTTATGTTTTGTAGAGTTTAATATGAGTGACCTGAGGTCGATTCAGCTACGATGTCTGATCTCAACACTGCCACAAGGGTACACAAGATATTTAAACAGCTTCTACTCTCATGAAAAATTGCCAATAAAATATTAGTAATAGAACAAACGCTGTTTATTGCAAATTTTTTGGTAAAAAAACAAGGTTTAAGTTATGTTAAGATTTAAGTTAAAGTTATATATATTCATTATTTAAAGTTAATACGATGACATTATCTTGACCATATAGTTAAACTTTGTCATTAAATTATTTCAATTCCAATACAATCCATTTCCTTATTACTATTACAGTTAATTTGTATTGAAATCTATGTCAAACTGAGTTTTATTTAATTCAATTTTATAAATTATGTATGACTATTGCATACAATAGTCATACATAATTTATGAAATTAAAGGCATTGTGCGGGGTATGCTATTTAATAATAATAATAATAATTTTCTCAACATCTCATACGTTGACCTGATTCCGTACTAAGTAGCTTGAGCACTTGTGTTACAGATATCAGACAACAGAGGAGCACAAATATATACTTAAATACATATATTACACCCAGTCACTGAACAAACACAAGTGTTCATCGCACGAATGTTTGTCCAGGGTGGGGATCGAATCCACTACCTTTGGCGTAAGAGGCAGGGTCACTACCAATTGCGCCATCCGGTCAGTCAAATTATTATTTATATTTGTAAGAACTGTATTTTTTTAGAGCCACTACAATTTTTACAATAATGGTTTTACTTATATATATACTCCTACTCAAATATATACTCCTACTTTGACGTATACACGAGTATGCTGAACTATAAGTAATGCTTGAATGAAAAATACTATTAGGTAATCGAACAAAGCATCTTCAGAATGAAACATTTTACACAAAAAACTTCCTTAATTAGCCCTATAACAGAAACGAGAAAAAATCCCTTTCATTGGGCCTTTATCCACGAGGGTATTTCTAATTATTGGAACAGGGAAAAAAGTTTAACAATTTTTGCAAGTATTTTAGATAACATCTAATTTTTGGCTTTACGCTTAATTTCATTCTTTGTACTTCGTTTATACGATGTCGATGTGATGTGCCTACGTAATTGACAAGCCGAATGGGGCATTTGGTAGTGACCGCACCTCATACACCAAAGGTCGTTGGTTCCATTCCCACTCTATTCAATCATTCGTGTGATGAACACTTGTGTTTTGTTTGTATTTATTTGACAAAATCCACAGCTCTTATAATAAAATTACAGTGTTACAATTTTTCTTACAGCCAATAAAGGATTTACAATTTATATTCATAATTTTCTTAAACGGTCTACGGCAAACATAACGATAATTTTGTCTTGTTGTGTTCAAAAACATTTAACTTTTATTTATATCAGATACAACCACAAAATAAAAAAATACACACATATTTCTTTAAAGATGTTTCCATACGTAAGGTTTGAGAGATCTTCTTTCATTACATTGAGCAAAACTTAAAGAAAGTAAACAATAAAATAAAATAAAACTGCATGTGTGTGTGCGTGTGTGTGTATGTGGTGCGCGTGCTTGTAGTTCTCTAATTATAAAATTAAATCATCTCCAATAACTGTTAGAATCTGTCGCCTAAAACCTCGCTTTGTGCTACAGAAAATATCAGCCAAAATCAGTATTTTTACCTAAGTTGTCTGATATCCGTAAAAGTTAAGCTAGTAAGTGCGGAAGCAGATCACTAGAAATAATAAAAAAAGTTAAATATTTTTTAACTGCTCCTGCTTCGTTTGCTTGATACTTATCGGTCTGCCACAAAGAGTATTTCAGTGGACAGGAGTATTTCAGACTCAATGTCTATTGAGTAACTAGGGCTATTATTATTTATTACTACTATTTAAGCATAGGCGTGAAGCAGAACTGTTCTGTGTTCCACTACCTGATTGAGGGCCTCCAGTAGGAGGCCCAATCTGGGGGAAATGGGGCCTTAAAGGTTGACAGCGCACTTGTGACTCCACTGGTATCACGCGTGTCTATGGGCGTCGGCAATCGCTTACCATCAAGTGATCCGTCTGCTCGTCTGCCACCTATCACATAAAAAAAAGAAATTAAAACTTTACTACTACGTACTATTGATTGATGTCGCGTCGTTAATCTTAACGATGCAAAGTTGAAGCTGCAAAGCTAAAGCTGTGAAGCGTAGCTGTAAAAGTAATGTAAAATGCACATTTATTTCATCTGATAAGAAAGCTCACAGTTAAACGAGCATTCAGTTCATTTGTGTTAATTACGAGTGCAATATTGGCATATAGGTTTTTATAAAATTTTATATTTAAATTAGTAATCAAATATTTTTCTAAAAAACGCTCGAAAAAAACCAGTTGCATCCAAAGCTGTTACTTTGGAGCCCGGGGTACAATTGGCTTATGAGCCAGGAGTCGGGAAGTCGCAACCCTTAGACAGAGGAACCAGACCAACTGAACCCAAATAGCACTTGTGTTTCTATTGAATTCGTCAAGTAAATGTTGAATATATGTCTGACTCATACGAAACCTAAAATGAAACATCTAAACCAAAACACAAGTAAATGGCGTCAGACTCTGGCTTGTTCGGGATTTTGGTGGCTTTTCCTCAACTGTACGAGTATTCAGATAGAACGTTAGCATTATGGAAACAAAGATTAAAAGATGTATCGTTTATTATACAACGACCTTTTAAGCGCCGCCATCGCCTTCATCTCCACCAAATGAGTTCCCTATAGATGGGGGAGTCGTCCCAATGTACTGTCGTGAAGAATTGAGACCAAATTTTTTGTAGAAACTGCTCTTTTCGCCATCCGCGAGATTAGATTCAAGAGGATAAATCTCTCCTTCCTCCGGCTCGTGTCGCCCATTTTGTGTGAAGGCTTTATTCCGGATTATTTATACAGAACATTTCGCTTTGGCCTGACATACTGAATAACGCCATCCTTTAATCTAACGGCGTGACAGCAGTTACTATTTGCTAGTCACCTTTTAACGTGCGCCAGAATGAGTCGACTTCCATAAAGTGGAAAGCTGTTGGAATACCTAGTCCCGGTTTTTGGGAAACTTTCAAAGGTATTCATTACTGAAATCCTTCTAGCAAATACTCTCCGTGCTGCACATCGCTAGCACAACCAGCTACCAGCGGCAAGGACACAGATAGTACCGAACCGAAAATTACATTTAGAGCGCACGTAAGAAGCGAGCAATTCCTGATGTACCATGAAGTTAGATTGGAAAACTTCCCGTGCAACGTGCTATTGCTCTGCGACTGTTCTACTCCAATACTCATATTGTAGTAACAAAGGTTATTGTTAAAATACCATACTGCGCTTCTATTGGAAGTTCTGCCGTCGTAAATATGGATGCAGCGACTTTTTTAATCTTGGAAATTCTAGTAGTAAGTAATAAACGGCCAAGTGCGAATCGGTCCACGCGCAATGTAGGGTTCCATAGTTTTCGATGATCGATATCACCTGCTATGCCCAAAACATAAGTAAATGTATGTTTAAGTACCGTATTGATAAAGGGATAAAAAATTGTGTCGCACGGACTTGGCCAAATTATAATTATAATCGTGTACTCGGAACCCTAAAATGATTTGCTTTTCATTAGATAACCCTTATTTTTTAATTAGGACGTTAAGACTCATTAATTCATACACCTGAATATGAAAAAAAATCTCTCAAAAACATATGTTGATTGAATATCAAAAAAATATTTCGCCTTCTCATACAATAATGATCAGAAAATTAAATTTCGTATGGGAAGGTTACCAAAAAAAACTGAATTTTAAAATCAACCGTTTAGTCGCCATTTCGAAAATAGTCGTATATATTATTTTTTGTGGCGTTGTACTGTTTGCGCATTAGTAGTCGTATATGTACATTGTTTTTTTTTTGTATGTTACGACAAACAAGCATTTTAAGATGATGTCTAATGCGAGAAATGGGATTCGTAACTTAAAAATTGCGCAGGTAAAGATGATAAAATGCAAACGTATAAAGACAATAAACATATGTAGATCACAACAAAAAGGTTGCTAAGTTATAAGTACATTTGTAATAATAGCTGTAAGACAAACAATAGATTGTAACACTCACAAAATCAAATCCTGGCATTTTCTAATACAAGGTGTATCTATGAACATTTACATCCCTTTGACCACGTGTTCTACCAACTCTTCTGAACAACATTCGGTTTATGACTTTTCGAAATTAGTCGATTTTTTTTGTACAAGAAGTTGAGATTTTTTTTGCGTATTTCTAAATCCTAAAAAAATGTTGTTCAGAATGATTGGCAGCGGTTAACGGAATGTAAATGTTTACAGATACACCCTTTTCTCTTGCTGGGGAATGCGCCTTATGCATAACCCTCCTGGAGGGTTATGTCTGGCTCTCCTCTGGCCTAAATGGTTTATTTTACATGCATATCTGTACACATAGATCTCAAAGTGGCAAGACCCTCTCACTTGAGCCCCGTCTATCCACCCTGAGCAATATTGGGCCATCGTCTAGCGTCAATTGCTCGACACCCAGCGTTGTCTATACAGGGCTGCAGACAACTGTTCAACAATTAATAGTTGATATTTTTTATAGCAATGTTTTGCAATTTATTCTTAAGTAAATAACACACTTAAAAATTTCATCTCGTAACACGACATAAAAATTGTAAAGGTGCTATTTACATTTTCAACAATTAGTTGGACTGAATTGGATTCAGTCCAACTATCCGTCTGCTCGTTTGCTATCTATCGCATAAAAAAACGACATTCTATTATGTTTACTTCTTAATCTTACAAAAAACTCCAGAGCCTCCAATTTATTATTTCTCCGGAGCACGAATTTTTAATAAAGTATGCATATGCTATTGTTCCCGGATTGCGCTAAATGTTCCCGCGGGTGCGAGACGTTTGTCGTAAACAGGCGTTGTGTAGCTGCAATGCCTGCAATACCACATTTCTACGAGATTAAATTCGTAATACGGAATCTGCTTGGCTCCGCTGGGGACGCGCGGTTTTTTTTTGTTTGAATCGATTTTGGCTCATGTCTCTTTGAATCACAGAATACTAATTACTATTATAAATAGATATACATCACTCTCTCTCTCTTATTTAAGAGCAACGCTCTTGTCGGTGGAGTAGTCTCCATTCCTCTCTCGACTCTGCCAGCACCTTCAATTCCTTGTACGACATGACATTTGCCTTTTCCTTAAGTTGTTAGATATACATAGACATACGGAATGACATACGGAACCGAAACGTGGCCGCTTATAATGCACCGATCAAGGCTAAAAGTTACTCAGAGAGAAATGGAAAGGGATGAGCTATGCTCGGAGTTTCCCTCACAAAGAACTATTTGGTCTCCCTGCGTGATCGTATCAAAAATGATGAGATCCGCAGGAGAACTAAGGACACAGACATAGCCCAAAGGATTGCATGCCTCAAGTGGCAATGGACAGGGCACATAGCGAGGAGAACAGACGGCCGTGAGGGCGGAAAGGTCCTTGAGTGGAGGCCACGTACAGGAAGTCGCAGCCGTGCCATGCCGCCCATAAGGTGAAGATCGCGAGAATCCATTGGATGCGGGCGGCACAGGACTGATCAGTGTGGAGAACATTGGGGGAGGCCTATTTGAAGCAGTGGACGTCTATTGACTGAAATGATGAGATATACATACATAGGAATGTAAATCCTGGTTTACCGATTATAAGTAAATAAATAAATATGTAAATAGATTGATAATTCAATTCAATTCAAAATATCTTTATTTGCTTAGGCTTGCGTACATATAGCACTTTCAAATCGTCATACATTAGAAATTATAACTATTTATTTGTTAGTATAATATACATGTAATAGATATAATTTATTGCACAAAATACACAATTTACTTAGTATATTACTAGGAATTATATCCATGAAAAGAGACGTACACAGTTATAGCGCGGGTTCTTGCATTTCTTCTTTCCCTTTCTTTTCAGCACTGTGCTGTGATTCACTGCGTGAGAGAGGGTACTGGAGGCCCAATCCAGGGAAAACGGGGTTAAAGTTAACTCCACTGATATCGCGGATGTCCATGGGCGGCGCTTACCATCAGATGATCCGTCTGCTAGTCTGCCACCTATCACATAAATAGAAAATCTTTTCAGAAGACGACTCTGCCAGAAGTCTGGTCTTTGAAGGTTAAAGTTACTCTTAGGCCATGATCCAGGGTTTTAATAAGACAGATGTAGTCTGCACATACTTACCTTGGTAAAAATACACCATATGAATATAACATCTTTAATATAAAATGTGACGAAACGAGTTGGAATCAGGAGTCATCATCGAGCCACAGGACTTCCACTGCAGAACATAGTCTTCAACTCTGGAAATCTATGACATCTGAACTACGAATATGTGAGTACATAATGTTGTCTCGCATTATACATTTCGCGTTAAAGTCTTAATTAATTAAAATTAATTATTAAATTAATTATCTCTATAAAATTAATAATCGCATAGTGACCATAATTCTTATCTAGTAGATCTGGATAGACTCTCAGATCTCTCCGGACTCTTCATTTCAGCGTGTAGTTCTTATACACTGAGCTACCATCGCCCGCTAAGATCGCTGCAGACTATTGAATAAATATATTTATCGATAAAAAGTTTTCGTTATCGATTCGATTTTTTCAAACATTCGCTGTGACATCTCTAAACTCGACGGTTGCGCCTACTAAAGAAAGCGAGCATCCCGCCTTCGTTGGTTTAATAACTTAATGCATGTATTGTCGTCGGCATCGGCTTATAACGTGAATGCGTTTCGAGATATGAGAGTATTCGTTGAATATAACTAGATATAATTTGCCGCGAAAAGGTTGTCAGGAACGAAATAAATAAGCAAGTAATAAGACGAAAAATCATCCTCATAAATTATTTATCCTGTAAGTGAAACACTATTTGTAGATATTCATGTCTAATATTTAATCATCTAAGGTTAGACATTTTTCGCAAATAAGATCAGACTTTAAATAATTTTAATAGAGCAACTTAAATAGTGGTTTGCAGTGCTACGTATAAACCTGATTTAGGTAATATGTAAGATTTGTATCATTTGTATGTGATAATCAATAGAAAAAAAAGAAAAATAGAATAAGCAAACAGAGCCAAAGGAAGAGATGTAAAAAAGAATATGAAATTTCGCGGTAAAAAAGCCTACTGACTGCCATGTAATATTAACGTAGAAGGCACTTGTTAAAATTATTTTCTTGAAAACAAACAGAACTAACATGGTTTTGACACGCTTTTTGATGTAGCATCATTAGGCAGTTTTGGAAAGCTAACCAATAACATCACCCCACGCTTGCTCCGCAAATTAGGTTTTTATGGAAACTTATTATATTTTTGTACCTTATTTTACAAAAACCAACCAAGCGCAAGTGAGAGTCACGCACTGAGAGTTCTGTGAAACCATTTATTATGATTTCCTGTAGGCGTTACTAATGTAGTCTGGACTTATCAAACCATATGCGTATTTCTACCATTAGCTCGGCGGTGAGGGATCACATTGTGAGGATACCTGCAACACGTGAAACTGCGCACGCAGACCTGTTTTGGATCGTTTCTAAAACGTTAGACCATGGAAGAGCCACGCTTTGGCATGAATGGGCAGGCTCGACCGGAGTGATACACGACTCGACCTTACAGAAAACTGGCGTGAAGCAGCACTGTGCTGTGTTTCGCTCCGTGAGTGAGGGTACCGGAGGCCCAATCCGGGGTCAACTTGTGACTCCACTGGTGTCGCGGGTGTCCATGGGCGGCGGCAATCGCTTACCATCATGTGATGCGTCTGCTCGTCTGCCACCGATCACATAAAAAAACCGTAACCATGATTCAGTTGGTCTGGTTCAGGTCTGGCGAAGGTCAGATGGCAACCGCTTCATTGTGATTCGAGACTGCCCATATCGTGACTCCCCATATCATGGTCTATTCAGCTTTGAACGCAAGCGGGAATAACACACTAAGATAAGGTCTGAATTACCTATTTCGGATTCGGTGTTTCCTTAACTTGGCTCCAGGTCATCAGAAAGTTTTATTCCCAAGTTACTTCTCGAAATGTGAGACGTGAACAGATACTCCTTAATCATGTTGACTTACAGACGAAAAATATCATTGAGTATTTGATACGTGTTGGGAAAACATACCCTTGACTAAGATATACAGACTGACGACGTTGTGTTGCGTTTTTCCTTTTGAGTTACGGAGCCTTAAAAATGTGAAAATATTTCAAATATCTTCACTCGCAAGGATCCATTTGGTTGCTTACACGACACAAAGCCTAGTTTTCTTGCAAAAATAACCAATTTAGAGGCCTATAAGAGTAACTGTGATATTTAGCCAAAAATGTTATTAATGTAAATCGATGTCAAAGGTTCGGCAATTTAACGCCGCGCAGAAACATGGCAATTTGTCTAAAAATTAGGATTAAGTAAGTGGTTTTTCTTGCTTAATATAAGTTTCTGCGGGATGCTAAAATAAACTTCAATTTGCTTGTCTTTTAATTAGCAAACTACAAAAGTATGTTTTAAATATTCATTGAAATTAAACACTTTTTTTTTTTTGATTTACAATAAATTTATTACTAAAGTACAGATACTTTATTTTATATTCTCACACAGGTTCTGTAGCCTGACAGATTTAATAATATTATGTAGCCTACATCCAGGCTCCGGTCTCTCACAAATGTTACAGTCGGAACTCAGTGAACTGTATCTTAGCTTAGTATAATAAACGCTATGTAATGTAATTCATCGTAAGAGAGATATGAAATGATTTTGCTTTTATAATTTTAGATGTTTAAACTGAGCATGTTTGGATGAAAGTTAGTTCCTGAGTAGATGTAGTCGCATGCGACTAGTTATTTCTAATAGTTTGCTTTTTGTTATTTATACTCAAAAAGTAAGGATTTTCCTAACCGAGAAACTCAAGAAAGCAAGATTATTTTGGTAGCAAATCTACCTCATACGTAGTTAAGATTTATCAAGTAAATTGTTAGTAAAATTTGGAACTGCAAACCTTTTCGGACATTTACCTAAAGACGTTGTTAATCTTGGGTTTTAAATCATGCTGAGTGGAAGCTTTTATAGTGCCATTATCTTTAATGCTGACAATTAAATATAAATAAAACAAGAGTTTTATTTAACTAATATTAGCTTTATAATTGTACTGTCTATAACCTGTAATAAACACTGAATAAATCATTTATTTATCTATCTATTATATTAATACACATCCCCTCTTTGATTAATGTGTCCTAAAGGGGCCTCTACGTATTGGATCTGTACGTACGCCTTCCAAAAAGGCCGGCCTCCGTGCCGGGATTTCCTGCAGGGCAGACACAAATAATAATATATTTTAAGTCAAAATATACAACTTAATTTTGTTAGTAACATATTAATACTAAATATTAGTATCTACTCTATTTCGCACACATATTACCGGTAAATGATTGCTCAGTGGTTCAGAACGCGCCTTCCATACAGGGGGACCGGGTTCAAATCCGAACATGCGCCTCTGAATTTTTCAAATCTATGTGCGTATGTGTCTACCATTAACTCAGTGGTGAGGGAAAGCATCGTGAAGAAACCTACACGTTTCAGATACTTTCTGAAACGTTTAACCATGACCCAGTTGATCTGGTTCCCCTGTTAAAGGGTTGCGAAGGTCAGACGGCAGTCGCTTCATTGTAATTACCAGACTCGCCAAATCAAGAATGATGGTCCAAGCGTACCCCGGGCTCCGGAGCGAAAGTTTTGACCTCAACTAGGAAAAACACGCTAAGATGAGGATTACCGGTAAATAGTAAGATTTACCAAAGTTCGAGTTTTACAGTAACAGACACACAATGCTACTAGCACGAGTGGAATCTTTTTCAGAATGGCCTATTTGTCAACGTCACGGTACTGAGTTGTGACGGCTGCGCGCTGCGTCTGTAGTCGAAAGCCTGTAACGAACGGTCCTTTTATTATGCGTATTGGTTACGGGATTTCTCCACTGGTAAATGTGATCATCTGTCCTACTACTATAGAATCATGGAATATATCTTGCTGGCCAATACGGTAGACATGGTAGTGTCAACGGATGTGATGCCATACCATCGCGTCTGGGTGAAATAACCTTTTTAGTAAAAAATTAGGCACCTTCGAGCATTTTCTTCTGCAAAGTAGGGGTTAAAACTTTTGACGGTGGAAGAGCCACGCTGCGGCATGAATGAGCCGGCTCGACCGGAGTGAAACCTCACCGGCGTCACAGAAAACTGGCGTGAAGCAGCACTGTGCTGTTTTTTACTGCCATGAGTGACGGTGTCGCCGGTGTCTATGAGCGGCGGTAATCGCTTACCATCAGGTAATCCGTCTGCTCTTCTGCCACCAATCACATTAAAAAAAACTTTTTATTATTTATTACAATAAAATATACGAAGTATAATCAAGCCACATGGACTACTATCATCTAATAACATAGAATAATAGTTATAATTCTATATCTAATATTATTTTTACTTATCGATCATTACGTCATCATCATCGTCATCAGCCTGATTTGGTCCTCTGCTAGACTTTAGGTTGTTCCTTATATTGCAATAGCTTGCCATAAAGATAATCTCCATAATCGCCGCACTGCTGAAACGAGAGCAAAACTTCTTTTGCCTATGTCGGCTGTACGATACCTTCCTATCAGATTTAGCTATGGCAGACTAATTTTTTTTTTCTTTTCAATTCATGATGGGTTTACCCTTAGCTTTACACTGAACTCTGGAGTTGAGATGAAAGAAGTTTCGCTGCGTGAGTGAAGGTACCGAAAGCCCAATCCGGGAGAAAGGGGGCTTTAAAGGTTGGCAGCGCAATTACGACTCCACTGGTGATGGACACCCATAGGTGGTGGTAATTGCTAACCATCATAACCAACGATGGAGCGAACTTAACCAGAAGTACATGTAATTAAACTCAGAAAACAAGTACTGCTACTTATTAGTGATTGTGCTATTTAGTACTTATGTAGTAATTTAGGAAATGAATGATTATTTACTTTTTCAGCTTTAACCATTTACCTCATGGTTACCTCTATTTCATTCTACGCCATGTCTTACATACAACCTTGAGCGACTTCGATCCACTTCATTCCCACTTCACTTTCTTTAAGAAAGTAAGCACATTCCTATAACAAGAATCCATACAATACAATTTATGACATAAACACAGTTGCTACTTGTAAAAATAAAAACTAAACGATAGGATTTTTAAAGACACCGTTAATTTATCATTCTTTTTAGAAATTAACCCTTCGTTAACTGAATTTTCTCAGCCCGTGATCCATTGATTACCCCGGTCGGCTCATTAGTCCAATAGAAAATTTATTGTCTTATCTAATGAAAATTAGAATAAGTAATTAACTGCGAGAAAAGGTTTGATTTAATGGGATTAACTAAAACTATCACGCCATCGCGCAGAAACTCCTCGTAAAATTACCTACTTCATTATCATACTTTAACTTTCCATTTTCCAGGTCACTTGCCTTCGCCCACAAAGAGATTAGAGATAATTAAGTACCCACGCACTTTATTTAGGAGAAAAAGTACTAAAAGCTAAGGGATCCTGTCATTAAAATCAAGTAATCCCTGCTAAGGTGGGCTTTTTGATAATTGCCATGGTTTGATTATGCAGATTGGCAATCATCTGCTCAAGTTTCAAAGCAACTGATTGTTAATTGCACATTGATCCTTTTTCTTTCTCTAAGATAGAAAAAAAATTAAACATTTCAGCTTGTTCCCTTAATTTTTAAAAATTACATAAGCAATGTTCTTATTCACTCTTCTAAAAGATGCAACATCTCTCCTTTAGGCACCTAAAAGTTGTCTGGAGAAATCGCTACGAGCGGTAAGACAACCTTATTGTAATATGATTGTTGTGGCCTTTGTATCATAAATTTATTTGATTTTATATTTAACTTTAATTTATTAAGTCACCTATTCTTTTTTCGTAAATAATACGTTATCTATCTAAAATACTTACACACACTTTTTGGCCACCACTATTTGAAGCAGATCAGTAAGATATTTAAAGATAATACTGGTAACTCCAAAAATAAAGTTATTCCCATTTCAGTAAATTTGTTTGACCTCTTTTCTGTTATATTGTCGGATATAAAGAACAGGTCAGCGAAGAATGGCAGCAAATTAATGTTGTTTTTCTCCCAACGTCTGGACCAAATCTAGAAGAATTCAAAATTAAAACCAGACAATTTAGATTTAAAATGCACTTCCCGTCGTGTTCAGTTTACCGTCTGATAAAGACCGTCGGAACTTTCGAAGTCAAATGGAAGCGGAGCAGACATTACCTAAGTCAACGACGCGTTCTTTTGTGAAATTTAGTTCAAACAATCGTAAACGGTGCACATTGCGATGCTCTGTGCACCGCACTGATCAACCTGCTCTTTTGAGCAGAAATAAAATTGGTAGCTTCTTTTAAGTAAACATTCGTTAAAAAAAATTCCCGCTGTCCACCCCCTCTTTCAACCAAGAAGGGGTGGACAGCGGGAATTTTTAAACAATTGTTTCACTGTCCACCCGGGGTGGACAAGCAGAGGGTGGACAGCGGGAATAAACCTTAAGTAATATCCCTTTCGAAACATTACTTGTTTCTTATTCAACCCTCAAAATACAATAGTTTGGTCATGTTGAATAAAAATGTTTTTTTAAATAATTCCTACTTCGCTATAGATGCGTTTAATATCCACCAATAATGTTCATTAGTGTAGACCATAGCGATAGCATAGCGGTTCAAATAAGCTATGACTTTAGTTGGAAAGATGCGCATCCTGAATGCGTGCTGTGTGCGTACTACGGATGCGTGCTACGGATGTATGCTACGAATACGTGCTACAGTTGCGTGCTACGGATGCGTGCTACGTATGCGTGCTACGGATACGTGCTACGGACACGTGCTACGTATGCATGCTACGGATGCGTATTCCGAATGCGTGTTCCGATGCGTGCAACTGATTAGTAAGCTCCTTTAGTAAGCTCCTTTTGCTTCTTCCTTGCACAGCAGCTGCCTCGTGGCTGCGTATCTTCCTCGTAGTATTAGTGTAAATAGTCACATAGTTTCGTAGCGTAGCTTTTACATCTTTGTAGCGTAGCTATATAGCACATATCTGGTAGCAAGGCCCTAATCTCGTAATTTTATTTTAGTTTCTCAGTGTTTAATGCTTTGTCAGTTCGAATTAAAGATTTCAGAAGTACGATATGTTAGGTTAACTTTTATTATTAAAGATGATAAACTAAATGAGAGATTTTTAACAAAAGAAGATGAACGTATGTAAAGACAATTACTGAAAACTCAAACTAAGCTACAAGTACATAAAAGTTAAAACAAAGTAGTAATTCCCCTGTGGCAGAAACTCCGAAATTCCTTGCAACATTATTGTGATGGAAATGCGCTGGGCGTAGTAGCTCAGCCTTTGGACTTCAACTAAACGCTTAGCTAAGTTACGGGAGGAAAACACTGGTTCAACACCGAAAGCTACAAATCTAAGGTATACTAATTAGAGGCAGGAACATCCACACGATTGTGTTAATTTTACCATCAAGGTTGTTCCATAAATACCGCAATATACGGCTTGAGCTAATAATGAGATCATGATCAGTTAAGACAAAAGTATTTGCTGCGAGTAGTTATTGAAATTAAATAAGCTTCTGTTAATTTACTATAACATTGTAAAGACAAATTCCTGACGAAGTTTAGATTTAAGAACACGGCAAAGGATGTGTAATTAACGGGAGCACTAAGATTACCTACATTCCTGTCAGAAGGCAGACGACGGCCGTGCGATATTGTTACACAAAGCTCGAAGTGGAGTGCCCAGGATAGGTGCCTCGTTGCCTGCACGACAACATACGACATACAGACAAGATGTATATTGTGTTATAAATGAGATTTCAAGGTACCAATGTAAGCTATAATACCCAGTGTTAGTTTGCATCACTTAAAACGCACACTCAAAAAAGTATAAACTCTGTTGTTTTTACGTGACGTCGATAACAGCTTTTTGTTATAACTATAATGTATCAATACGGGGATTAACACGATATTTATTATGTGAAACAACATTGTGTACTCACATATAGCCGTGGTCACGAGCGGACTACTCGTGACCACGGCTGCTGTAACGTAGCCGAAACGTCGAGCCAAATATGTGAGTACACAACAACACAATGTTGTTTCACATAATAAATATCGTGTTAATCCCCGTATTGATACATTATAGTTATAATGCAACGCGAAAATCTAAAAAAAGCTTCTTGTTATACTGTGCTTTCGTATTTTAAGATGTTTGAATTTGACCGTCAAACTTGCTACCCGATAATTAGGCACCTAGGAAGAATTTAGAATTGCATTGCCACTCGTCACTATATATTGGCACAGCATCACCGCGGGCGATTGATCAGCTCTATGCCCATATTCGGGAACGATGTTCAAATACGCTGGTTAAACATTTGATAATCCAATATGCGCTGCGCTTTGTCGTGGTCGGGCGTTCATAGATATTCATACTTACTTTACTACACTCACATGCACGTTCGATGTTTTTTTTTTTTGCGAAATCACCTCAGAAATGAAGAGATTGGTAAACAAACAATAGTCACTGACACAGCATGACGGATAAAAGGGATGAAGTGGCAGAAAGCGGGGCACTTAGCTCATAGAACTGACGGCCGATGGGCCAGAAAGGTACTAGAATAGAGGCCATAAACCGGCAAGTGCAGCGTGGAATGTCCACCTACAAGATGCACAGACGATCTGACAAAGATTATGGAGAAACAGCAGGCATTTGCAGGCCGCATCTAAACCGGCTTCGCCTTTGATCAGAATTTTTCAACTATGAACACTTGGTAGCATAGTAGATCACCGCCCACTTAGTGGTAACACAGTGGTAGTGGCACCTTTTTTTTGTCGCTGGGTAATGCCGCCTTAAGCATGCCCTCCTGCTGGGGAGTATGAGAGTTATGTGTCGGGCTCTCCTCTGGCAGCGGCTTCTTTTAACGAGAGGGCGGCCAGAGGCATACCGAATAAACCCCACCGGTTTTCCCTCATCGCCCTTGAGTGGAGAGCAGTCATGGGTTCAAAAAGGGTGAACCCTGGCATCATAACCCCCCTCCCCGGGCGGTGCCTGCCTGCACGGTGGACCAGGCGGTTGCTCCCCGGGCTTGGCCGGGAGAGGGGGTAGAGACAGCCGGGAAAACTGAGCCGCCCCTAATAGGCTGCGGAGGGAGCCTGTGCAATGCCGGCGCTGGTGTCCCCACACCACGCGCCAGCGGGCTCCCTCTGTGGAGAGGAGGGAGACGCGCATCTCTTCGGCGTCTCCACCCCCTCCTTGCCCTTCGGAGTAGTAATGGCACCTACAATTTTTTTTTCTTAAACTATAGTCATGTTTTCCCAGTTATGTTCACACGGATTTGGAAAAGGGAATTCCGTTTCAGTGTTGCAAAAAATTCGTCGGACAATCGGGCCGTGTGTCCGTCACCGGGACCGTGAGCTATTTGTCATTTTATTAGTAGCGCCGCCCCGCAATATTCTGCGAAATAACTCGGTAGCCGCGTGGCGAGATTGCTTCAGAGTTTACTGCCTTCGCCGTCGTCGTGAGCCGAGAAAAAGTTGTAAATTTGCCGCCAAATCGCGCGTTTATACAACCCAACTGACCTCAAGCGCCTTAACCGCGGTCCGTAATCCGGCCGCCGGGATTGGACTCACCTGCCCCGTACAATCTACTGCACTCTTTTAATAAAGTTGTTCATTTGCCGCTCGACGTTTTTGTGGACCTAAATGGAATTAGTCAAATTCAAATTTGAAAAAATATACAATCTTTCCGTTGAATTTCAAGGTAGGTGGTAATTATTTCTCTAAAGTTCGAATTTGAAAATTACCTACAAGTCATAAAAATTCGATGTCGATAACGATTCGTCTGAAATGAATCGTAAATATAAATTTAAATTCTCATTAATATCTTTCTTCGTAATAAAAACCAAGTAACAAATTATTATCCGTGCCGTGGCCATTAGCAAATTGTGTAATTTTCTTTTTCATTCAAGCTCCAGTCGGCCCCTGACAAAATTGCTTCGCCCCTCGCAACCCGCCATTTCAGCCGGGAATAATGAAAATTGACTTTAATAATTGTTTAAATCAAATTGTTCGCAAGATCTGTACATAAAACAGTTTTTACGAAAAGTGTTTTATGCAACGCTCCGCTTTTCATAACAAAGGATTAGGTGTAATAAACGTTAATAAAGAAAAAATATAAATAGTTTGTTCAGTATTATTATTTAGGAACGCATCAAATATTGTAATTATTCTCTTCTTAATTAAATGTATTTTTATTCCAGTAATATTTTGCAACGGAGCTATGTTACTCATACACAAAATAAATAGTCACAAACTACAGTGCGACCACGATCAGAAGGCACTTCAGTGACAATGACAGGGGGGCGTTGTAATACGTTTTTTCAATGCGAAAATGTCGAAACAGCATTAGTTCCGACTTTTTACACGTGCCAAATAATCGTGACCAGACTGTAAGAAGATACATAGGTAAGGCCAAAAGTCAAAATACAGATATTGAGATGTTTTCTCCTTTATCTCTGTGAAAATTTATCTAAAAAAAATTATACTTACACGGGTCGATAAGTTCGGCTGCACTTATAGGATAGAACACTGCTCCTATCCCTGAGCTGGAACCCCATCTCAGTACCAAGTCCTTTTAACCGCATACAAATTGTTGCCGAGTCTCTCTAGCCGGCTAGCATCCCTTATCAATAGCTTCCCTTAGCATTCTTTAAAGTATTTATAATGGAAAGTGCTCTGAGGAATGGTTCACGCGAAGCTCATCCATTTTTATTAACTTGATCATTTAATTGATAAATCTTTAATCATTTAATTTAAAATCTATATTCTGTGCGCAGTTGTGCGTGTGTGTGTGTGCCAGTATATCTGCATGTGCGTGCGCACGTGTGTCCCTCCGTGTGTCAAATCCCTCTGTTGTCTGATATCCGTAAAGCAACTGTTACACATGCTCATATGTAGAATGCTTTCTAAGCATGCTAAATATGAGCATGCTTAAGGAATTGTCCACATTTGCTATCATAAGCATTTTACTCATATTTAAGCATGCTTAAAAATAAGCAAACCCGTTTATTTTCACGTGCTAAAGTACTCCGCCACAATCCCTCTTCCACCCGCACTACAGGTAGCATGCTTAAAAATCAACCGGCGTGCGATTTTTGAGCGTGCTCAAAATTAACATACTTATTAGTATAGCACGTCCTTCGACGCATGCTACTAAGTAGCACTTGCTCAAAAGTAACATGCTTTAAGCATGAGAATAAGCATGTGTAACAGTACCTTGTCACAAGTGCTCAAGCTACTTAGTACGTAATCAGGTCAATGTATGAGATGTTGTATGAATATATTTATCATATTTCACAATATTGAAAAATAATTAAAGGAATCCTGCTGGCTGATTATCAATTTGCTGAAAAAAACATTGAGCGATAGTCCTTGATAACTGATAGAGTCCGCGCCACGAAAGAAGTCTCGCGGCAAAACGTGGAACTAAAAATTTAGATTATTTGTGTCTATAGACATGTGGCCGTGTGGCCCCCGGCAGAGTAGAATAGGCCACCCTCACTCTTACCGAGGTGTCGTAAAAGGCGACTAAGGTAAAGCTGCAGGCATGATCATCGGCACCCAGAGAAGGAAAACTCTGCATTTATATCTAAACCCTCGCCAACCCGTCTGCCAAGCGTGGTGAGTATGGCAATTACCCCTCATGTGATTGAGGGAGGCCCGTGCCCCAGCAGTGGGGACTAAAATGGGCTGACGATGACGATAGACATAAAGCTCAAATTTAAATATTGATGACGCTTTTCACGGGATTATTTTAGTGGTGCGGAATCCTAGTCCCTGTGCCAAAAAGAACAGTCCTGGCGGCACTCCAGCGCCTTCTCTCATCACGTTCCACGCTGCAACAAGTTATGGACCAATTTTTGGAACGTTCTCTCGAAATTTTCCTTTTAATGTTGTTGTATATTTTAGCATTGCAGGTACGACGGTGGGTGGCTTACGAGAACTAACTACTAAGTGATTTTAATTACTATCGTAAACATGTAATCAATCACGATTACATGTTCAGGATAGTCCCTTAGTTGGTACCCTTGGGCTCGATTCGAGCAATCTTTATCCGTGGATAAATTTATGGTTTTTTTTATGTGATGTGACAGACGAACAGACCACCTGATGGTAAGTGATTGCCGCCGCCCATGGACACCCGCGACACCAGTGGAGTCACAAGTGCGCTGCCAACCTTTATACCCGACTTTCCCTCGGATTGGACCTCCGGTACCCTCACTCACGCAACGAAACACAGCACAATGCTGCTTCACGCCGGTTTTCTATGAGGCCGTGGTATCACTCCGGTCGAGCCAGTTCATTCATGCCGAAGCATTTCTCTCCCAAGGGCAAAAAGGTGTAACTTTAGATTTGTATAGAATAACAGCGCTATACCATATATCTAGTATAGGATTAAGATTGGACGAATCGAGACTTAGCAGCTAATGATAAATGTTTCTTTTATTTCTATATGATAGATGGCAGACACGCAGACAGATCACCTGATTCTTATCCGAGCTATCGTAGCTCTATCATTTGCGTTATTATCAGTAAATTGTCACATTCATTGTTTTCTTTTACATTACGGCTGACAAACGAGCAAACGGCGCACCTGATGGTAGATGATTACCGCCGGCCAAGACATCTGCAACACATGAGCCATCACAGATGCGTTTGAAATTTTACTCTGTAGAAAAGTTTAAGTACAAGCGGAGTCAATACTCAATTGTTTATTGCATTCCACAGTGTAAAAGATATTACAAAAAAATAATTATCACCATGGGCCCTATAGGGCACAACAATAATGGAGAGGAGAAAAACATTTTATTCTAGAATTTAAATTATTGAAAATAATTTTTGCATATTATATATTTAAATGTTAATGTTTCTATATAATGCCTAGTGTATAATAATATATAATTATTTATATTAAGATAAACCTATCTTATCTTATCTGTCAGGGGCCATTTTCATGGGGCACGTCGACCCTAAGGGATCTTTTGTACCTCCCCTATATTTTGCGCTCCTACTCACGAAAGATTCGTTTCATCAGCGTCACGATTTCTTTCGGATTGAAGTGCCTGTAGTCTCCTAGTTTAGGATAAGCGTTACCTAGAAGACACATTCTGCATCTGGCTCACTAGCCATTCACATAAAAAATGTTCTATGGTTTCCGTCTCCTCCTTGCATGTCGCTGTTCGATGTCATGTTTATCTTCATCAGTATTTTGTTCGTTGCATAATGCCCTGTTAACGCTCCTATGAGCATCCTTGTCTGTTGTCTATTGCCTCCGAGAAGATGTTTTTTAAGATATACCTATATTTCGAATATTTTTTATTTATATTTAATTATAGTTTATTTTCCAGATATTCTTTCATGGTATATATAGCATTTTTCAGATAGTATTCGTTTGAGATTATTTTAATCATTCATCATCATCATCATCAGCCCATTTAAGTCCCCACTGCTGGGGCACGGGCCTCCCTCAATCACATGAGGGGTAATTGCCATACTCACCACTCATTAGATTTTCATTTTAATCAATAGATGTAGTTATTTATTTATTTAAAACTTTATTGCACAAAAAGTTTATACAATAGGCGACCTTAATGCCAAGAGGCATTCTCTACCGGTCAACCTTTGGGTCATACGGAAAGGATAGTTACATTGTTAGGCCTCAGTATAGCAAGAGCTTGTTATACCTACTCTGCCTAGGCTAGTATTTTAACAAAACTCTCACTAGTAATAATAAGTGTTTTACAATAGGTAGGACGTGAAAAATAAAAATTCGCATTTCACTGTAATTTTATAACAATTCTTTTAACGCCCTGTTGGTCTAGTGGTTTAAGTACCGGGCCGTGATCTCGGGGTCTTGGGTTCGATTTCCGGGTCGAGAGTAAAGTATTTCGTAGTTTTCGAACACAGCTCGGGTTTATGATCACCAATCCGCATTTGGCAAGCGTGGTGATTAATCCT
This sequence comes from Marasmia exigua, assembly GCA_019059595.1. Classification (NCBI taxonomy): domain Eukaryota; kingdom Metazoa; phylum Arthropoda; class Insecta; order Lepidoptera; family Crambidae; genus Marasmia; species Marasmia exigua. Next base: position 4,887,441 of record CM032473.1, on the reverse strand, counting down.
AATCCCATCATAGTAGCGATGACTGGATATCTATAATGGAGGCCTTTGCCCTGTAGTGGGACAGTTTTTAGGCTGATACTTTACTTTACTTACTTTATAACAACCGATACGATCTGTGTTATTTACAACCGATTACCTACCTTGAAATATTTCAATTCGTAGAATAATGTATGAAAGAATTTATCAATGTCGCCGTTAAAAAAATGTGATTTAAATCCCTTTGTTCGCGATTGTAGTCTTTTGTAGATATGTATTGTTCAGGATATTATGTGACCCTTTTGGAATATTGATGCCGTGTTATTACAACTGGTATGACTTGTTAGATAGATGGTAGCTCGCCTTCCATGCATGCATGAAACCACGATCCCCCGTGGTTTTTTTTTATTGAGTGAATGTTACAACCACAGACTCTGGTTCCGTGTTTTTTTTTGCTAGTCTTGTAAGATTGCTTTTGCTCCGCGTATGTTATAGTAGGTAGGTATGTGCTTTTAAAAATATATGTATATTTCTGAAATTCGAATTGTTCGAATCCGAGCATGTACCTCTGGATTTTTACGTACGTATCTCAACGATTAGCTGGGCGGTGTGGTGGTGGTGAAGCAGTATTGTGCTGTGTTTCGCTTCGTGAGTGAGGGTACCAGAGGCCCAATTTGGGGGAAAAGGGGGGTTTAAAGTTTGGCAGCGCAAATGTGACTCCACTGGAGTCGCGGGTGTTCATGAGCGGCGGCGATCGCTTACCATCAGATGATCCGTCTGCCTACCTCTCACATAAAAAAAACATCGTGAGGAGCATCCTTCCGGATGGTTTGAAGTGTAACCATGATTCCGTTGGTCTGGTACCCCTGTAAAGGGTTGCGAAGGTCAGACGGCAGTCGCTTCATTGTAATTACCAGACTTCCTAAAAGCTTTGTAGTTCAAGTATCTACCTGGCTTTGTATGGCGCCGACTTATAATTAATTTGTTGCTATTATTTTAAGCTTTAGATTCGTTAAAATGATATATGGACCAAAAACAAGCATTTGCATTTCATTCAATATTGGTGCATTATTGATTGAAATGGAAAAAGATAGAATATTAAATTATATAAAATTTTATTGCAAAATCTAATTAATCAAAAATTAAATACCCGAAAGTGAATAAGTGCTAGCGCCGATATTTAATAATCTTATATATGGTATAGTATCAGCTTATGCAGGGCAAAGGCCTCCATCAGAAATCAAGTTATCGCTACTATTATGGGATTAGGCTTAATCACCCGCTTACCAAATGCGGATTGGTGATTACAAATCCAAGCTATGTTCGAAAGATTCGAGATGCTCAACCCGGGAATCAAACCCAGGACCCCGAGATCACGGCTCTATGCTTAAACCACTAGACCAACAGGGCGTGCACTTTATAATCTATTATGTATTAAATTCATCATAATTAATTAAATCGAATGGTAGCCTGAACCGAACAAGCGCTCTTGGCGCGAATTGTACTCGTACTTAAGCAAATCTTATTTGGTTGACCCAATTATTACCAACCAATAACTCGACAGGCTTCTTAGCTTTATCTACAGCATCTGCAATAGCCATATAGATATTGAGGCAGTCTAGGATTTTTCCACCCTCGATGTTTACAACCAAACTTAATGAATTTATTCAAACTCACGTAGAAAGAGAAAAAGTATAGAAACAAACTATAAGGACAGTAAAGTACGACCAACTAAGCAATATTTCTGATCTCAACAAATTTAACTCACAACCTACATAATAAAAATGCAGACAATAAGAACTCGTCATGATCAATGAAACAGTATAACATACTAAACACGTTATAAGTATCTTAACATCAATGTGATACGATTTGTTTCTTTCATCCTTTAACTTCGCATCTATAGACAACATTGCTAAATAAATACAATGACACAAAATCTGGAAATGATTATTAAAATTGTAATAATTAAATTAGACATAGGGATCCTGAGTTTAAGATAACCGAAATCTAAACCGAAAATCATGAGCAGTGCTATGAAGAAATATTTCATCTTGATATTATTTAAGTACTTAGGAATTTTGAAAGTAGCTTCTTTCGAGGATTGTTAATTTCATATATGAGTTCAACAGCGGGTATCCGAATGAGCGGTTGATACACTACTGAAACTAAGTACAATATACATAGATTGGATGTAAAGATACCATTTTAATTTACGTACAAAGTAGAAAAGTATGGTCTATATTTTTATCATATTGATGATGAAATAATATCACCTATCTACCTTATTAGGGATGTATATTTTGACTTCCAGTTTCCCTAATTTATTTATGACAGTTCTTCTGAATTTGTGGGTTAGGAGTATTCCTATTTGATTAAAAATTATTTATGAAATTACGACCCAAACATAATAAAATAAATCATGGCTGATAGCGAATTAAATTCAATATCCAATTGAAGTAACTGAAACAATATATTATGCTGGGTCAGTCTCTATCATGTGCATAATATTGAAACGTGGAAAAAAATTGGTTTTTCATTTTTTTATGGAAGATACAAATAAAAAATCTTACAGAAACGGTTAGTGAAATTACTATTTTAAAAGAGGTTGGGTTAAGTGAAGTCCCAGTCATGGGGGAGTCCGACACTACCCGTCCGTTTCCCAACGGACGGGTAGTGCATAAGGCGCCGCTGAAAGGCGGCGACGTCCGCCCATTGCACAGCGGGCTGGCGGCAATTCCACTGCGATCAGAAGAAAAGGTGGTTCTCAGCAGCCGGACACAGCATCTCCAGGTCCGAAGACAAAAATGGCGCCTGCAACCCCGGTGTGCGATGGTTTAACCCGGCGGTGCACTTTGATGTCGGCTTAGCCACCCAGGATGGAGCGCCTTCGGGCGCAGTCGCCGTAAGCCCCACATTTGGGGACCTGCGCCGCAAGGTCGCAACCAGCGAATGCGATGGTAGGTCGGAGTTGTCTGCGTTGCTGATTTTCCAGGCTCCGCAGCCAGTGGAGTCGGTTTCTGCGACGCGGTTTGGTAGCCTGCGGGTTTGTACCTAACTCGCACTGCACTGCAACCAGCAGTGTATGTGCGGGGAGGGGTGCCCGCAGTCCTCCTCTCGATGTTGCTTGCACTGCAGCAAGCAGTGTGGGTGCTACCCGGGAGGTTGAGCGGGAGAGCGACCGAGCTGGTGAGCCTCTTCACCCTGACCGGGCGACGGATGAAGCCTCCGTGGCAGTCCTCACCCCGGTCTGAGTGTTTCCTGGGCGAGCGATGGAAACGCTCCAGTGTTTTTATTGGGTGCCTCCGGACGGTCTCTGATTAGCAGAGACCTAACCCGGAGGAGAGCCCCTCTTAGTGTGCATAAGGTGCATTTTCACTGGGTCATAAAAAAGGTGGTTTTCAGCAGAAATTGACCATGCGAACTATCGAAAATTAGTTGTGTTAATACATCATCATTTTGTCCCGAATACTTTCCAATCTGTCGCTCCAGAGCCCGCGGTCCGCTTTCCTGCAGCGATCCCATCTACTTCGCTTGATTTTGAGCATCCATAGTGGTGAGTTTATTGGCATGCATGTCGCCCCTGACGACGTCAAGCCATACCTTTTTGGGTCTACCCCTTAGGTACAACGAATGGGTTGCATAACTGTACCAGAGCGTAAGCGACTCTCCTGCAGTTTTTCTGGTATATCACGGACATGAAGGCTGCCCTGCCACGCATGCGCGAGTTTCCCACGTGGTCTTTCGGTGTAACTCTACACATTCAACGCAGCATATTCCTCCGTGACATGAACACCTGCTTGTGTCGCTCAAGTATAGGCCAAGTCTCACTGCCATACAAAAGAACCTGTCTAATGATGGACTTTGCATGTAGGTAAAACACGAGTATTAAAAATAATCCGAACACCAATAAAATTATCGTCTTATAATAAATAAGTAGACTGAAATTTTAAATTGAGCACTAATGATTCAAAAGCATTATCCGCAGCGAGGAAAAGCACTTTGACAATAGGACTAAAGGAATTCATATTTGTTACTGTTCCCTCTCCCGGGTGCGGAATTTAAATGAACTTTGGCCAACAACAATGACACCAGCGACTTTTGTTCCGTGAACAATACATTTTACCGGTAGAATTAAAAACTCGACACAAAAGGGTACAAATTCATAATGCAGCGTGCAGGCTGCGGCTAGCGATTACGGCCGCATGCAGCGCCAGCCGCAGTCGCAGCAAAACGAACGAAACGTTTCTTTCACGTCAAACAACGGCTAACCAGCTAAATAATGCAACGTCACGATGCTCACAGTCTAAAGGCGGGTAGTGAGAAAAGGTACACAAGGTACAGGCGCTTCTCACGGGACTCCATTGGTGGCGCGAACTCTAGAAAGGACTTACCCGTCTACTTGTGAGGGTAGTTTGCCTATGTCAAGTTAAAAAAGTGAGTGCCGACGTCAGTCTAAGTCGCAGACACTCAATAAAATGCCACTTTATCGTTTAAAAAAAGTTAGAGTTGAGTAAAACGTTTTATTATATTTATTTATTTATTTATAGGTACACATACAGATTATTATCGCTACAAAACAGCAAATATGGCACAAATAATATAGACTAGACAATCAACCAAAAAAAACATCAAAAACAAACAATAACATTACTCTGAAACACTAACAATCTATCACCGCTGAGTGGGAATTAAGGAAAAGAGGAATGCTGGGCTTTCACGAAATTCGTCACAGACTTTTTATTTTATATCCACAGATGCTAGTAGATAGGGATCATCGATATGTTAGGTATAATAAGTGTTCCGTTTTTTTTTTGTAACACAGAGAGAATGCCAACGGCGCCTTATGCACACCCGGCTGCTGGGAGTCGGCCGGGTAGTGTGGGGCTCTTAGGGACATACCCACTAAACTCTCTGTGTCAGTTTCCATCCCTCACCCGGGAGAAACTCTTAGAGCGGGAACACGGGCTATAGGACGAACCTTTTTAAGTCTCCGCGAACCCACTCAGAGCGAAAGATACTCGCCAATACGGCCTCTCTCTACACTCCGGTCCGACGGACCCAAGGCCTCTCCCACGGCCCACCAAACACCGCCCCCCGCATGGCACCCACACTGCTGGCCGCAGTGCCAACACCACCGGAAGACGGACTGCGAATACCCTTCCCCACCCATATACTGCTGGCAGTGCAGAGTGGGTTGGGGAAAAAAAACTCTAACGCTTCGGCCTGCAACGCTGCCGCGAAACCCAACTCCGCTGGATACGGAGCCGAGAAAGTTGGCAACACCGTCCAAATATCGAGCCCTCGAGTATTCGAGGCACGATACTCGACGCAGGACTCCGAACAAGGTCTTTCGGTCACTGCGCCCGAAGGCGTTCCACTCTGGTAGGGCCCACGTCAAAACGCAACTGGGGGTCGACAGAACGACTACAGGAGCCCTGCCGCGTGTGTGCAGCTGTTAGTCGCCGGGTAGCAATAAGTGATATTTTTATTTCAGACAACTTAGTCTATTTGTGTTAGTAACAATGTCTTCTTACCCTATGTTAGTAATTTCCATATTTGTTCGTATTGTTGGTGTCTATGGACAGCAATCGCTTACCATTAGGCGATCTGTCTGCTTGTCTGCCACCGATCACACAAGAAAAAAAATTAAACACGTCCTAAATCGAAAACCATTTCGAGGTATTTGGATTTCATCCAATATTTTTAAAGCTCAGGATCTAGAATATTTTTAATAAAATATAGTCGACCTTCATTTGATCCTTGTACCGGTGGCTGAATACAAGTTATTGTCCTTGCTATAGTAATAAAAAAGTAAAAATAGCGATAGCACGCCTTGACGTTTGATGTTGACCGTACATTTCCAGGTATAGATTTCAAATTCCCTAGATTAAAAGAAATTTTGTCCACAATATCATGACGTTGCTCTGTATGAGTAGCGCGTCATTTTAAGAAAACTTAACATTAATTATAGTAAGTATAACGTTGGTTGACCTTTGAATGGTTTTTGGGAAGCAATTCTTTTTTTCTTATAATTTATTTACCATGATTTGGGGTAAACCGCATGTGGGAACATATGACGCACTTGTGACGTCACGACCTAAAAGGTATCTAAAAATATATAAATAAAACCTAAAAATTATTTCCCATAGCCCATTCTATTTATTAGCACTGTATATTTACCACTGTACAGTCAGCGTCAGATCAAGTTACGTCCTTGCAGTGGAAAAATAGCACTTGTGCCCCAGACATAAGGACGGTCCAAGGGTCAACAAGGGTAACTCGATGTGACGCCGTGTGTGCAGTTATATTTGTGGTAATCATTTGAGCCGTATGCTCGGTAGTCCGCCATATTGTAAAAAAAATCTTTCATGTGACCGTAGTTCAAAAAACATTATTTAAATCAAATTAGTTTCAAAACTTGAAGTTTCATTATTACTGCTACACTTACTACGTACCTACACGCATTATGTATGTAGTGTGTGTAAGCACATAATCCACATCATAAATAGCGATGTAAAGTTATACCGTACTAAAACTCATGTCATCTCGTTCCATCACGCAATGTTAAAAGGGGCTGGCACAAATTTCGTTCCGGGACAATTTCTAGTTCGCGATTTGTAATAAGGGGGAATAGGTATAAGAATTTAGTATAGTGTGGGGAAATTGACTTTGACTTAGGATGCCGCTATATTCAAATTATATGGGCAGAGCTGATCACTGTTATCTATCACTCTATACATGAATTCCAACGATAGGTTACTAATGTTAAAAAAACCACGAGCTAAAAAGTGTTAAATAACATTTTTAACTCTTCATACACTTTAAATAACATTTTATAACAGAACACTCGAGAAAAGGTGTTACCGAAGTCGGCGCCCAAGACTATCTTGTAATAATACTTCGTTCAATTATTCAACTGGGATTAGGCGCCGACTTCAATTCCTGGTTTTTTTTTCGTAGAAATTTTTTTTCATGCTTTTTAGTATTTCATTTTTTGGTACTCCTAACCGTAGAGAAATTGATCTTCCATCATCAGCTGGCACAAAAATAGTTATAATAAAAGTATATACTGGTGTAGCTTTGTTAAAAAATTCAAAAACATATTATGTGCCTTTAAAATTTGAGGATTGCCCTCGATTTCTCAGGGATCCCATCATCAGATCCTGACATTATGAAAATGAGACTACTTGGAAGTGTGTTCTTTCGAATAAAAAAAGAATTGTAAGAATTGTTCAAATCGGTTAACAATTGGCGGAGTAATCGGTGAACATACATAAAAAAACATACAGTCGAACATAGAACCAGGTGCAAGGGTACATGTAAACAATGCAACGCGGATATTTCACTCGCAATCAAAATATAATTGGACGACGAAACTTGAATACGAGGAGGATCTTATTGTATTTTTCCCTATTGTAACAGCGTATTGTTGACTTTTCCCTATGTTCTCTTCAGTTTTTTATTTTGAAATTGTTGGTGGAATATATCAGGAGCGTTCAATCCAATCTGTAAGCCCATGCTTTAAGCGGATTTGGCGAAAGAATACCTACTGTGGAATGAACTATCGCCTGCGGTGTTTTCGGACCGATACGACATGCAAAACTTCAAGAATAGAGCGTACTCTCTTTTAAAAAGGCCGGCAGCGCACCTGTGACCCCTTGAACCTGGCAGGTGTCCATGGGCGGCGGTAATCGCTTACCATCAATTGATACGTCTGCTCGTCTGCCCCCTATACCAAAAAAAATGACTTCATTTACCTAATGAATAGTCTATCACATAATGGTCCGACTCTTTTACAGTGGCCGCTTCGGAATGAATGGGCCGGCTCGACCGGAGTGATAACACCGCCTCACAGAAAACACTGTGCTGTGTTTCGCTGCCTGAATGAGGGTACCGGAGCCCAATCCGGGGGAAAGGGTTTAAAGGTTGGGAGCGCACGTGACTCCATTCTGGTGTCACGGGTGTCCATGGGCGACGGCAATCGGATACCATCAGGTGATCCGTTTGTTCATCTGCCACCTATCTTAAAAAACTAACTCGACCGAAGTGTTACAACAACCGGCGTGAAGCAGGGTCTGTGCTGTTTTTCATCGAGTGAGTATACCGGAGGTTCAATATCTTAGGTTGTTCTAACTCCTGGTGTTGGTAATCGCTTACCATCGGGTGATCAATCTGTCGTATGCCTCGTAACATAAATCTTGATTTAATATCAACAATCACCTTCCTCCCAATGAATACCAAACACTTTTCATACGACTTACTTGTAAGTGCCTACCTATATTAATTCTAAGATTTCCTCTAGCTAAAATTAAATTAAATTCGTGCTTGAAATACTGACACAGGTTTTGCCACGATTTTATTCTCTCCGAGTACATACTTCAGATGTTTATCGTCAGAATATTCTCAAGCTAATTTTCTCGTAATAGAAAATCAACTTTTACACGTACTCGTAGGTGTTTAAAAATATTTCATTAATGTCTTATCCAATAAGATTTCTTACTTTACTTTTAGTTTCTTCAGCGCTACAACTCTTTGTGGGTCTTAGCCTCTTCTACTATGGACTGCCAAGCGCGTCGATCCCTGGCTGTTCGTCTCCAGTTCGTAAACTTAGTCATCGCCTTAAGATCGTCTTCGATGCAATCGCACCATCTCTTTTTAAACCTTGCCCTTGGTCTCTTCTGCTGCTGCTTCCAGTGGGTCATTATTTTTGGAGCTCTGCTTTTGTCCATTCTCTCAACATGTCCTGCCCATCTGAGACGTTGCGACTTGGTGAATCTAACGATCGTTTCATGATTCATCCGAATACGGTTTTCACCGTTTTTGTCTCTGAGAGACCCAAACACTTTGCATAAAACTTTCCAATATGTAACGATTTCACTTTAAATAATTATAAAATAAATAAAAAATAAATTAGAACACCGAATTTTTAAATAACATATACTTATAAAGCATCAAAGATATATTTCTATAAATGCTCAATAAACAGCAAATTAGATCCATCTATGAACAAAATAGTCCTCGCCAACCAAATAACATATCTACATATTCCAACGACGTCGCTTAATGTGTTTTCTGGGACAACAAAGGACAATCATTTATTTTTTCTTGCAGTGCAATAACAAGTGGGATAAGACTGTCCGTGGGACCATAGAACAAATGTAACCAGCAAATTTACATAAAACGTTTGGATAAGTTAACAATATACTAAGGGCCGTTCGACCAATCTTAATACGATACTAAATCTATGGTATAGCTCTGTCATTCTATACAAATTTGACGTTATACCATTGATTTATCCATGGATAAAGATTGGTCGAATCGAGCCTAAAGGCTTTATTCATAAATGTTCAATAAACCTTGGTTAGTTAAAACGGTGTTATAGAGCAGTTTTGACGTTTGAATGCGTGCGCTTTACACGTCATATTTTTTCCACGCACCTCCTCATTGTGGAATCAATTTCCCGCAGCGGTATTCCGAACCGTACGTCATTGAGGTCTTCAATAAACGGGCCTATACCTTCCTAAAAGGCCGGCAACGCATCTTTTTTGTTTATGCGATAGGTGGCAGTCGAGCAGACGGATCACCTGATGGTAAGCGTTTGCCGCCGCCCATGGACACCCGTGACACCAGTGGAGTCACAAGTGCGCTGCCAACCTTTAAACCCCCTTTCCCCCGGATTAGGCCTCCGGTACCCTCACTCACGCAGCGAAACACAGCTCCTTCATCTCCACTCCCTCTGGTATGGCTGATGGCCATGGGCGGCGGTGAACAGATAACTGGCTTGCTCGTTTGCCTACCTTATAAAAAATAATTAAAACTGCTTTATAAACTGTTTTAGTAAAGAAAGGTTTTACAAACATTTATTAAAGTTACGCAATAAATATGGCTAGGAAAATGCATTTTTTGATAATATATTATTGAAATTAATTGAGACAACCTCACATACCATTATTACAGGGCCTAAACTAGGCTAGTTTAACTAAGCTTTCAAGAGAAGGTGTGTTCGTGATAAGCTTCGTTTATTCTGGTTTCAAAGAAAAGCTTAATTTGGGACCAGGTCAATAAATTGTATGTTGTTTCAATTATATTTATCGATACCAGGTACAAGGAAAATATCGCAAATATACAGACCCAACATAAGTATCTATATATCAACAATAATTTGAGCTGGTCCGAGAATTGGACCCGCAACCCTTGCAACGTCAACTGCACTGTGTTTCGTCGAGTGTGTGCGTCCTCACTGACCGGAGGCTCAACTCAAGGAACGTAGAAAAGATTGACAGCGCACATGTGAGTCCACTGGTGTTTCAGGTGTCCATCGGCGACGGCCCTCGCTTACCAACCGTGACGATCCGTCTGCTCATCTATTGAAAATACGGCGATCAAATCACTGCACTAGTTTGCTCGTGATTACGCCGACGTACTGGCTATAAGGACACTGTAATACGATTGGTTGCGCAGACAGACGAGCCGACGACAGCCTCTTATCAGATGGTACATGTTATTTGTCTGGAAAAATACAAAAGTCAGCCAACTACCTCGCCGGCCAGATCGAGCCACGCAACCGCGCTCGAATACGAAATGTGCCCAGTGTAGCCAACTCGCCAAAGCCAAACATACAGAAATCATGTGACAAAACGTTTTTTTGACTAGACGCGAGACGCTATAAAGAATTTTGAACAAATTATAAAAAATCTATTTATATCTAACTTTTAAGTGCTTAAATGATGCTAGGTGATAATTATGCAATTTTAAGCATTGATACTACAAAAGTGGTAAATCTATAGTCCGACAACTTCGTGCGCGACCGTCCTGCGGGGTGACAGACGTTGGCGGGGGCGAGGTAGCACGTCATTCTAGCACACGGCTACACACGATGAGAAGTGTGCCAGGATAAATCTTGCTATAAGTTGTACTTGTGACGTAATTTAATTATGAGTAAATATAAAGATAGATAAAACTACTTTTATTTTATATAACGCCACAGTCTGTCACTCCGCGGGACGGTCGCGCAAGAGATTGTCACACTTTAGCAACAAAATTTAAACTAAGTTGGTAACACAGATGTACCCTCGTAGGTATGAGAATAACATGGACAGTGCTCTCCTAAAAGTAACTTTGAGAACGTAGGAGGGGATCTTGTGACAAATTCGTCGTATTGAAGAAGACAAAGTGCATTTTGAACACGGTTTTATATTTGAAACGGGATTTTTGTCTGCCGAGATCTTTTAAGGCTATTTGTTTATTTTTTTCGTGACAAGCTTTTTAACTCGTGCCTGTGGTAAATAGAACTAAAAGTTGTTGTTTATAGCAAGCTCTATGTGGTGATTGGACCGTGTATCAAATGAGCGCTGATGGGGGGTGCCAAGAAAAGCCACTTAAATCAGCAAAACTTATGTAGTTCCTTCAGATGGGGGTCTCACAACCACGACGTAAAGACAATCTAACAAAACCATTAGATAGATAGATAGATATACTTTATTGCACAAAATACACAACTTAAGTACTAGGCATTACAGAAATTTTGTGTACAATTTCGGCGGTCTTATCGCTGAAAGCGATTTCTACCAGACAACCATTATACGAGTATATCAAAATCAGTAAAAAAAGTACAAAAAAGTATAAGTATAAACAATATAAAAAAGGCTGGTCCAGCCGTCGATCTTCAATACTCTACATGGATGACAGTGTTTATGACGCATTTCTATAGAAAATTGTAGTACAACGTCCCCCTGTCAATAGAACATTTATTACACCTATCCCCCTTTTAAATATTCAAATACAAGTGTTTGAACATAAATATAATAGACAGATTATTTTTAAAGAAAAAAATAAGCTAAAATAATTCAATGCAACTAAATAGTTTTTTACATTTTCGCGTTGCATTAGTAACGGCCTACTTACGCAAAAAAACCGATAGTCTAGTGTGTCGGAGAAGCTTTACTGACAATTTAAAGTGGCGAATTAATATTGGAAAATGTGAGGGTATCCGAAGATTCACTGCCCGGCCCCAGCAGACGACGCCGTGCACCGCCAGTCCGCTTGTGACCACGGCTGCTGTAATGTAGCCGAAACGTCGTGCAAAATATGTGAGTACATAATGTTGTATCACATAATACATTTCGTGTTAATTCCCGTCTTATTTAATTATATTTATTTTATATTTGGGAGTGTTTCCCGACGGCTACGACTTAGGGACCTTCAAGAGAAGAGCGTACTCCTTTTTATAAAGGCCAACAACGCATTAGGCGATCTCTCTGATTTCGCGGATGTTAACGGGCGGCGATCATTACTTTCCATCAGGTGACTCGCTTGCTCGTTTATCGCCTCTAGCATAAAAAAAAATTATAGCTTCGATGCAACTATTTACATATCCTCGTCATCTTAGCGTGTAATTCCCGGCTGCGTCGCTTTGGACTCCTGCGTACGCTTAGACCATGATTCAAGGTTTGGGGAGTTGATCATTTATCCCAACTACATAATAATAATGTAAATATTCAATATCTGTTAATATTGAATTTTTAATTCTTTTTTTATAAACAAAACATTTTTGGCACTGAATTGTCAGCCAGCAGGAATAATAGGCAATTTTGCAGAACGTTTCTATGAATTATATTTAACAAGGGCCAAATAAAACGAAAATTTGCTTTACCATTACGCAATGGCTGCGGTTAGCATGACCAATTAAATCAATTACTACGATACAACATATGTATATCATCAAATTGTACTATTAAAATGGTATGAACAGATCTAAAATGAAAATACTCTAAATACTTAAGAACCATTTTACGGATCATTGATGTCGCCAATAGTTTTTATTGATTATAACGAAATTAAGACAATAAGTTACAATCAATAAAAGTTGATAGTGGCGCCACTGATGTGTAAAAGGGTTCTTAAAGCTTAATATTCATCATCATCATCATATCAGCCAGTAAACGTCCACTGCTGGACATGTGCCTCCCCCAATGATCTCCACACAGATCGGTCCTGTGCCGCTCGCATCCAAAGGGTTCCTGCGACCTTTTTTTTCATTTGAGAGGTGGGAGACGAGCAGACGGATCACCTGAACCCTCCTTTCCCCCCGATTAGGCCACCGGTACCCTCACTCACGCAGCGAAGCACAGCACTGCTGCTTCACGCTGGTTTTCTGTGAGGCCGTAGTATCACTCCGGTCGAGCCGGCCTATTCATGCCGAAGCGTGGCTTTCCTACCTTCACCAGATCGTCGGTTGACCATGTGGAGGGGGGGGGGGGAGATGCTGCCACGTCTTCGACCTCCTATACGCTGCCTCCTGTATCAAGTTTATTTATTTATTTATTAGTATTATAAATTTTAATATATACCCATACAGTTCACTTTTATTTCCCTTCTCAATATTGCACCACCTACCGCTCCTCTACTATCAAATGTCCTCCGAAATTGTTTATTTGAGGCCCAAGCCGAGGGAAGGGGAATTTAAAGGTTGGCAGCGCACTTGTGACTCCACTGGTGTAGCGGGTGTCCATGGGAGGCGGCAATAAAAATCAAAAAGTTTTTATTCAATTTAAGTCCATACAGAACATTTATGAATGTCAAATATTATGTAATCTACCGCTGATTCGGAATGTCAATTTCTACCGAGAAGAATCAGCAAGAAACTCAGTAGTTACTCTTCTCAAATAATATGGTAATTACAATATTCATTCTTACCATCAGGTGGTTCGTTTGCTCTTCTGCTACCTATCACATAAAAAAATAGTTTCCGTGACGGGTAGGGCACACTAGCAACGTAACAATTTCGAGGCTACAGCCTCTCGGAAAACACTTTTGTGTCTGCTTTCGTACTTGAATTTGATTGAATTACCGCTAAAACGGCCACTTATGGCGTTAATCTAAATTTTGAGTGCAAAAACAGATCAAAAAGTAGTGCACAATTATTAAATATATTCAATTGTTTTGTTAGAGACTCTCGCTCCGAAATTGTTTAAAATTGTTCCGGTTTAATAGCTAACAATGTCGCTAGTTAGGGCTACCCGTTGCCTTAAGTTGTGTATTTTGTGCAATAAAGTATATCTTATCTATCAACTTAACAGTAAGAAAGTTTTTCACGAGTTGTGGGCATAAGCACTATTCGTTCAAGGGCAAGAAGAAGTATAAACAAGGAATTGAAGGGGTCATCGACGGATTCCCCTCGCTGCTCAGAGAGCGGAAACGCTTTCATCTTTCCTTGACGAGTGCGTTTCTCGCCGCTTTCAATTTTCGCCCATTCAGCACCGCTTACATTTAGCAAGGCCCACATCTAAACCGAATTACTGTAATGACTTCACAATTACGAAGACTTTGTACCTAAGTACTAATCAGTGGAAAGAATGTTCAGTCCCTGGATATGAAAATCCAATGTCTTAGCCTTAGGCCCGATTTGACCAATCTTTTTCCGTGGATAAATCTTTAGTACGAGATTCGTACTAAAAGTATAGGGAATAGAATACTTTTTAAATAGGTTTGAATCAAACTATTTGTGGCCTTTCATTATATTCTACCCTAGATAGATCCTTTTTTTGTAGATCCTTTTTTTGGGGACCCTAGAAACACCCTGGGTTGCGCGAATGCGTCGAAAAAAATAACGGCTAACTCTTAGCCTCAAAACTGCGACTCGCCTTTCAGTGTCAGTAGATACGTGACGGGATAAGCACGTAGAACGAGTGTGAAAATAGCGATTGAAAATGACGAGTAGCGCCATTAAAGTGTGCAGAGATAACAAATGACGCTTTAAAAAAACCACTTTGTCATCTACCATCGCTAAGTAACCCTTAATTCATTATTTTCACATTAAATTTCATAAAAAAAAAACATTTATTTTTATTGGTTAAGATTCACGACTCTTACTTGGCATTTATGTCAATATTTCCAGTTTATTTTTAATTAATATCCTACAATATTGTAATAAGGGGCTTTTACATTGAGTGATATTGCATACGTTAGGACTTTACGATTGCCGCCGCCTATCGGGATAAATAGGCAGTAATCAACCCCATTGGTAGGATCGATATGGTTAAGGTGAAGGATAAGTGGTAAATACTTACACTGCAAATACTGCAATCCCTATATGTACATAAAACAATTCCGTACTTGGCACCTGCGAATAGTAACACCGAATCCAATTCTCTCTAACAGCAAGCAGGTGGCCCAATAGTGGACAAGTGAAACTGGATAAAGAGTTAGGTACTAAAAATCCAACTATATATTTATATTTAATTTTAGTTTATTCAAATGTATCTATTATGAAACGATATTTAAGACAAGCCGTTAAAGTTAAGTGAAGTTTGAGTATTCGGGCGTTAGCCACTTTACATAGCTACTTATTTATTATTTACATACTAATGCGATCGTACCTGCAAACAATAAACAAATTCATCATCCGTTTGATTTACCCATTTTATTGGGTGGTTTGTTATTAGGTGGTAACATTTTTTGAGTGATATGACTCATGTGTAAGATAAAGCGATTTCTAGGCTTGTGAGCGTTATGCGCATCACAAACATTGAGTAAACGTTGATTAAGTTGACTTGTTTTTTTGGTGTCATCGTCATCGTCAGCCCATTCAAGTCCCCACTGCTGGGGCACGGGCCTCCCTCAATCATATGAGGGGTAATTGCCATACTCACCACGCTTGGCAGACGGGTTGGCGAGGGTTTTGATATAAATGCAGAGTTTTCCTTCTCTGGGTGCTGATGATCATGCCAGCAGCTTTACCTTAGTCGCCTTTTACGACCCCTCGGTAAGAGTGAGGGTGGCCTATTCTACTCTGCCGGGCACCACACGGCTTCCAAACACCACACGACTTTTTTTTGGTGTGTTAGGTATATAATCAAAGTTTGTGGCATCTGAAATTATATGTTTTTAAAAACGTAATTACATTTTTTAATAAAAATATTTTAAAATATTCAGTTGTAGCGATTTCAGATTCAGAAGGCAGTGGGAAAATGGAGCTCACGCGGGAAAATTTCCATGCGATAGTTTTTCATAACTTAATAAGAGCAATGTCTTGCCTTGTAAAAATGAAAACTCCGAGTTGTTGCATAATTCTTTGCTACGATAAAGCGAGCTCCCACACTACTCGGCAAACCATCGCGTTTTTAAACCAGGAAAACGTGGAGTTGATGACCATCCTCCATATAACCCTGACCTAAGCCCCAATGATTACTTTACATTCTCAAGAACTGAAGATTTGCTTCGTAAACTACGAGAGAGAGTCGAAGCTACATATCGGCCATATTTACTACTACAGAGCAGGCAGTCGAAGCTACATATCGGCCATATTTACTACTCGTATGTCCACTATGGACTGAAAATACTGTTACAATAACTGGTTCAATCTAATTCAAAGGTGCATTGATTGTCATGGAGAATACTTTAAAAACTTGCTGTTTTTCTTTCTTTTCAACAATATAGTGATATTTCCTTTAAGGTGACGGATAGGGCACACTAGCGACGCCAATTGATTTTAATTTTAGCTACTACATCGGATCTATTTTAAACAATTTCGGGGTTAGAATCTCTCGGCAAACACTTACACTATTTATTAAATAACTAAAAAATGCTAACTTCATGCCTTCATGTCCTTTAGTCTTGGGACGCCCTGCATATTTCCTGCGAATTCATGTACCCAATCACTCCCGAAAGCATTCTAAATAATACAACGCATATTGGATGTGAACGTCAACTTTGCCAACTCAAAGGCGTCCCAGGTTGGTTATAAGCTATTACTATGATTAAATTTCATTTAAATAAACATTCAGTACTAGAGATGTGAAAAATTCTTGATCGTTTTAAAAACAAGACCGTATTGTTTGACACTCTTTTGGTCTCTCTTTTGATGTCTACGTCCAGCGGTGAAAGATGGTAGAATACCTAAGCTGATTTATTTAACTTTTATAATGATTTGTAAAATTAATATAAAAACCGGCCCAGTGCGAGTCGCACTCGCCCATGAAGGGTTCCGTAGCAGCAAGTAAGATATATCGACGGTAAATTGCGTTTTACGGTGTATAACGTATTAAAAAAAAACTACTTACTATATCTAGTCCAAACAATTTCCGTTGTTAGTTTTCATGATTATGTACATCATATATTTTTTATAGTTTTATAATTCATTTATTATAGAAGTTGGAGGGGGGGCACACACAATTTACCACTTTGGGAGCGTCACTTGCGCAAAATATTGTGTTTAGAAAAAAAATGATGTTAACAACCTCAACATCATTTTTAAAGACCTATCCATGTATAGGTTTGATAAAAAAAAATTGAGTTTCAGTTTCAAGTATGGAGACCCCCCCCCCCCCTTTTTTTTTATTTTTTCCAATTTTTGTGTAAAAATCGTAATGCGTTTAACAAAATACATCTATTTACCATGTTTCAATAGTATAGTTCTTATAGTTTCGGAAAAAAGTGGCTGTGAGATACGGACGGACGGACATTTGCCATTTGGCTACGGAACCCTAAAAAGTACCTATAAATCCATCTCGCTGGGAAGAGCAAGCTGCTGAATGACCCGAGTAGAGGACTTTTGAGCAAACTAAAGTACGAGACTTCAAGGTGCAGTGGCTCTCTGAGCTCGACTCCAAGCGCGATGAGTTGAAAGCCCAAGCACCCTTGGCTGTAAATTACAACTAGGTATGTTGACGGTGTGCAGATTCTGTGGGAGAATCTTTACGCAAAAAATTGGCCCACGAATGACAACGGTACTCTCGCTGGGAAGAGCAAGCTGCTGAATGACCCGAGTAGAGGACTTTAGAGCAAACTAAAGTACGAGACTTCGAGGTGCAGTGGCTCTCTGAGCTCGACTCCAAGCGCGATGAGTTGAAAGCCCAAGCACCCTTGGCTGTAAATTACAACTAGGTATGTTGACGGTGTGCAGATTCTGTGGGAGAATCTTTACGCAAAAAATTGGCCCACGAATGACAACGGTACTCTCGCTGGGAAGAGCAAGCTGCTGAATGACCCGAGTAGAGGACTTTAGAGCAAACTAAAGTACGAGACTTCGAGGTGCAGTGGCTCTCTGAGCTCGACTCCAAGCGCGATGAGTTGAAAGCCCAAGCACCCTTGGCTGTAAATTACAACTAGGTATGTTGACGGTGTGCAGATTCTGTGGGAGAATCTTTACGCAAAAAATTGGCCCACGAATGACAACGGTACATAAGTTGAAGTCGCCATGGCCGAAATCATCATCATCATATCATATCATTATATCATGGGGAGTGCTCTGAAAAACTGTTTGATCGACTCACTGCAGCCGAATTCTTACATCGAACCACTCGCAAGCGATTGTCATTCTATCCTCATCATCTCGATGAATGGCGGTCTAATACTGTACGTTTTTCCCGGAACTTTCTACCACGTACCTCAGTTCTGTGGAACGGTTTGGCTGTAGGAGTATTTCCGGACAGCTACGACTTAGGGACCTTCAAGAGAAGAGCGTACTCTTTTATAAAAAGGCTGACAACACATTAGCGATCTCTCTGATTTCGCGGATGTTCATGGGCGGCGATGATTACTTTCCATCAGGTGACTCGCTTGCTCGTTTGTTGCCTTTAGCATAAAAAAAATCGGCCGGACCCCATCATCATATTATATGATTTGCAATCTCAATTACTCGAAGGCTTCTAGAACCACTTTTCAGAGCGATAATTTTGTACTGAAATAAACTTTTGCTTCACAACTAAACTCAACGTCAAAACTATGAAATGAACTATAGCCTGCGGTATTTCCGGGCAGATACGACCTGCAAACCTTCAAGAAAAGAGCGTATTCCTTTTTAAAAGGACGGTAGCGCTTTTGTGACTCCTCTGGTGTTGCAGGTGTCTATGGGCGGCGGTAATCGCTTACCATCAGGTGATCCGACTGTTCGTCTGCCACCTATCCCATACAAAAAAAAACCAACGCATTTACATATACGAAAAAAAAAGCTTATAAAAATGTACACATTACTAGAGAATATTGTGACAAGAATCTCGTGTGCGAAATAAGGTTGAAAAATTACGAATTCTTTTTTATTTTAAATGTTTTAATAAATTTGTCATTTACTTGTCTCATCTTTATCTGTCTGTTGTTAATGAAATTACCATTACAATCAGTAAAAATCTGTTGGTGGTGCCACTGAACCGCAAAAGAGCTCGTCAGTTTTTTTATGAGATAGGGGGCAGATGAGCAGACGGATCACCTGATGGTAAGCGATTACCGCCGCCCATCATCATCATCATCAGCCCATTTAAGTCCCCACTGCTGGGGCACGGGCCTCCCTCAATCACATGAGAGGTAATTGCCATACTCACCACGCTTGGCAGACGGGTTGGCGAGGTTTTGATATAAATGCAGAGTTTTCCTTCTCTGGGTGCTGATGATCATGTCAGCAGCTTTACCTTAGTCGCCTTTTACGACACCTCGGTAAGAGTGAGGGTGGCCTATTCTACTCTGCCGGGGACCACACGGCCAATATCGTCAGCTTAATATCGGATACCTATTATTCGATTTTTTGCAAGTTAAAATATATTTTTGACACAAAATGACACATCACTACCTACACTCGGAGTCCATACAAATAGTCGTATGTAAAGCAGGTGGAGGCTTTACCCAGCCATTCGCCTTGGTTCGCAACGCTTATCTCAAACGACATAGAGGACCTAAAATGAACTGAATCGAAGTTTCCCCTCCCTTTCACACGCACTGTGTGTTTCCATCTTGCTAATATGCGACAGATATACCTACGTTCGTTACGGGACAGCTTGTTTATCGTCCAACTTCCATTTATGACTTCGTTATTTCCCTATTCTGACGACATAAAAACGTCGTCCATAGCTATAACTCGTGTTTATCTCCCTAAGTGCGTTGATAAGAGAAATTATGAGCGGATTTATTCGCATTGATCCTGATTAGCTTGTTATTGTAGGTTAATCAACCGACCCCTAATGATGCCGTATGACACAAATATACTTAGGTACCACCTACATGTTATTGGCATAGAAACCATCCAAAATATCCAAATTGGTTTGTTCAGATATTGAATATGTAGATGTAGATGGGATACTTCAATCGCAGAATTGACGTCATGGCGCCTAAGAATAGTAGGGCGCAAAAATGCGATTCGAATAGTCTAATTTCTTTATTGCTTGCAACTAATTATTTAGGCACCTTGGGTCTAGGGGTGATACCCGACCGTGAAAATGAGTAGGTGCTCATTTTGCTATTAGCAATCAGGCAGGTGCCTATTTAATGCGAAACGAAGATTGTAAGTAGGTAGGTACGTTTTTGATATTCAATCACTAGCTCAGTTGGTTGGAAGCACAGACAAATTTCTTGCTCAGTGGTTCAAAAGTTCACCTTTGGAACCACTGAGTTACGAGTAGGAGTTTTGACCGTGGGAGAGTCACGCTTCGGCATGAATGGGCCGGCTCGACCGGAGTTATACCACGGCCTCACAGAAAACCAGCGTGAAGCAGCATTGTGCTGTGTTTCGCTGCGTGAGTGAGGGTACCGGAGGTCCAATCCGGGGGAAAGGGGGGATTATAGGTTGGCAGCGCACTTGTGACTCCACTGGTGTAGCGAGTGTCCATGGGCGGCGGCAATTGCTTACCATCAGGTGATCCGTTTGCTCGTCTGCCACCTATCACATAAATAGCAGTACTTAACTAAATTACACTAAAATTTACTCAAATGTAAGGAAACTTGTTCTAAGATATATAGTAAGTCAAAACTAGACACGAATTTAGTTATTTTTATTTAAGTTCAGATTTAATATTATTTTAAAATCATAGGTTTATATACTCGATTTTCTTACTTTTATGAATAAAGATATTAATTAAATGTAGATCTATTTTTTTGTGAAAATTAACGATTCCTAAAACGAACAAACAGACATAAATATCTACTAAAAACATCTGAATAACCAAATAAATACGCAATAATTGTACAATTACTATATTATATTTTGTATCCATTGTAATCCAGATTAAAAAATGTTCAAATTCTTCTTTAATCTGGATTACACTGGATACAGAATATAATATAGTATTTGTACAATTGGCCGTGTTGGCACAAAAGGCCGTGTGGTCCCCGGCAGAGTAGAATAGGCTACCCTCTTACCGAGGTGTCGTAAAAGCGACTAAGGTAAAGCTGCTGGCATGATCATCAGCATCCAGAGAAGGAAAACTCTGCATTTATATCAAAACCCTCGCCAACCCGTCTGCCAAGCGTGGTGAGTAGGGCAATTACCCCTCATATGATTGAGGGAGGCCCGTGCCCCAGCAGTGGGGACTTAAATGGGCTGATGATGATGATGATGTACAATTATTGCTTATTTATTTGGTTATTCAGACATAGGCATAGGCATAGTCATTATCGCGGTGGGCAAATAGTAAGGGCGGGTCTCGAGGGTCACCTCGAGACCCACCCAGGTAAGGAGTCATCCTTACCTGGGCTCACAGACTAAGTAGAAGATACCTGGGCTTCTTTTCGCGGTCTCAATGAGGCCGCGTGCGGTTTGCATGTGGTGGAGTCCAGCGGTTAATACAGGTTTGTGGCGACATCTACCTACTACCTATCTCTTCAAGAAAGAAGTTCGCCCACTTTTACCGTCTCATCAGCAGCAGATGGCTAATTTGACTGTTCCATATGTACAATCTCGGCATTCTCATACGATCCTACATAGCGAAAGCAAAGTCCACACATTGATTGATACTCGTACATTGTATCTACACTGGCCCATGGTCCTCGAGTCAATGACACCCGGCTCGGCGGAAGATCTTCCCTTTTCATTGGAAATATTCCGATTTCCCATAGGTTCCTTCATTAAAGACAAAAGAGAACATTTATTACACATAGATAACATTTTTATAAGTTATTTCATCGTAAGTACATACATATTTTATATTGATGAATACTATATTTATCAATGTTGAAACACGGCACGGTTGTTTATTATTCTGTGGCTATCATTTCGTAATCATTACTGAATTCAGATTTTCCTTTCGCATTGTAATTTTCGCTATTTCAATACAAAAGCAAAATTTGAATTATAGAGGAGCGCGATAACCGACCCTTCTTATAACGAGGATTATACGTTTGTCTGTCTCGTTTTTATTCGTAAAAATACATATTTATTTTTGGAAAAAAATATTATTAACAAAGTTATTTGGAAAGTATCCAAAATCTCTTATTATACTGATTTTAGTGCTCGTTCCATTTGAGTATAGAAGTAATAATGAAATCAAAATAACCATATTTAAAAGTAGTGTTAACTAATAAAACGTTTCGTTTTATTCTAAACACTCTCTCCGTTTAGAAGTGTAGGTATTTGAAGCATCTTTTACCTAATCCCCGAGACAATTCGCTTCGTGCCGAAATAACACAGAACTTAGGCAAACACAATTTTAAACGAAATTACTTACATCTCTGTATATTGCATTAAGCAAGATGAATTCACATTCGCAAAACGTTAATGAAACCCTCACATCAGGGCAACCGGCACTACACGGGTGTAATTTGACTATACCGCGGAGTGTACGTAAATACCGTACATAAAAGAGGCGGCGTAATAAGGTCCAGAGGCATTTGAGCCGAGTGCCTCGCATAACAGGTCCCCTCGAGCATGCACTGCTTCATAAAATATAATAAGACTATTACCCTCCATGGAAGCAGGTCAAACGGAAGTGTACATGCGAATGGGAAATGGAGAACATTTTAATTGGGAACACGTTGCGAGGTGATTGGGACACAATGGGGACACGTCACGCCCGGGAGAGCGCCGTGACGCCTCGGTTTGTGACACTGTGCTTATTTTGCGGAATAATTAAACGGAACGCCGACACGTCATACGTGTGGCTTTGAATGCCAGACTGCGAGGGTTGATTAAGCAGTTGCATCGGTTGCCACTTTGACACTCGGCTCGGTACTTTGAAACTTGTGATGTTGTACGTCCTACGGAAGTACGTACGACGTGCGCATGAAAAGATACTCGCACGGTACTATCACAGTAAAAGTAATATACTATGGTACCCGCAACGACTATTTTTGCGCACAAAGTTTCACTGGGATAGGTCATCATGTTTTAACTATGCTGACACCACACAGGGTGTGTTTTCAGCTTTACTGTTATTCGTTGTACCTATATGGTAGTACTTACCTACGTAGTATTCTATGTATTATAATTATGTATTTACAAAAGAAAAGTATTATATGCATATATTTGTAATCCCACTGTTGATTCTGATATCCGTGCTTGAGCTACCTATCTCGGAGTCAGATCAATGCATGTGATGTTCTGTATTTATTTATTATTATTTACTTATTCTCTGCTATTGTTTAACTGTCCAGTGGGTCAAAGTTATATAATTAGTATTTCACTCTACAAAGAGCTCTAGTACAGATGTGCACTTGATTCTTTGTACAGCTATATAAAACTTATGCCATTATTTTTCTTATTATAATAGCATAACTACAGTGAAATAAATAGTCTTCTGTATTAGTTATACCATCTTATTATAAAACGTAGTCTTAAATTATTACCGTACTAAATCTCAATCTAACCCGTTCCAAAACAGGGGCTGGAACAATTTTAGTCTAGGAACTTTTCTTATATCGCATATTGTAAAAAGGGGCTAACATTTTAAGCAAATAAGTATACCTACGTCTGAGTAAAATCAATTCAATAAAATAATCATATTAATAGATATTCCTTCAAACAATGAACTTCTAATTTTCTACGGTTTCCCAGTATTAGCGGGTAGAAACAATAGCCTCGACCTTGAGGCATCCGATCCTGCAGGAGCCGCGGCGAGATGTAGATCGTAAGAACAATTCCAAAGAGCTATAATGATTAAACTTTATTCTCGCAATTAACACGAAAGTAAGCTTTCGCAGGCTGAGTGAATCCCCATAGCAAACTTACACACATAAAGCCAGATAATGCCTACCCGCTGGTATATACCGTTATTTTAACTCAAAACATTTTTGATTAAATTCATAAAAGCTAATGCTAAAAGTAATTTTCATTGTGAAGAGACTTATCGTTTATGATAATGTTTGGCATAACCACACCTTATGCTAGGTAGGTATACCGGTTTACTTAGACGAGCTTCTATTAGTCTCGGCGGCCACTGCACGTCTGTGTGTAGACGTTATATGGGTGTATCGAGTTAAATGGACAATACAACATTATGCGAAAAGTAGACCAAAAGTACTTAAGTTGAAAAAAAAGATCTGCCGGGGATCATCTCCTTGCACGTTTATATGTAAATTTATATAAGCTTTTTTAAGTTGTACCTAGATGGATAGCGGAGATTACCCACTTACTATCAGGTAACTATAATATAATTATCAGGTGTACGAGTACATATGGTGTACGATAATTTTTTGTAAAAATAAATTCGATTTTGTGATTATTTTTAATGGGAAATAAATTATCTTTAAACCATAATTATCAGATACTGTACGAGTATATATGGTCTACGATATTTTTTTGTAAAAATAAATTAGATTTTGTTTTTTTTTTAATCAGCATATAAACTGTCCCACTGCAGGGCAAAGGCCTCCATCATAGAATTTAAGTTATCGCTACTATGATGGGATTAGGCTTAATCGCGACGCTTGCCAAATTTGGATTGGTGATCACAAACCCGAGCTATGTCCGAAAAATTCGAAACATACTTTACGCTCGACCCGGGAATCGAACCCAGGATCACGGCCCGCTACTTAAACCACTAGACCAACAGGGCGTTAATAAAAATAATATATTTTTCATATTAATGAACAATCGTAGAAAACACGGAATAGTTTACCACGTATCTATATAACGTGGTTTGATGAGGTTATTATATTTTATAAATCTAATTTTCTCCAAACGATTCTCAACTTAATTTCAATGTGTGTGTTGGTTTAATATCAATCGAGAAAAATATTGTAGTAGATAGTGAACCTGATGTGTGGCTTTCTGTACATTCCTACGTCTCGAAACAAATAACAAATAAACTTTTAGGGCCATAAAAATGTAATTAAGTTCTAGTACTATTATTAATTGAATAAATGCCTTCTGGGGCGTCGTAATTGACTTCGGCCGAGTTAATATTTACCTGAATTTTGTACGTGACCTAAGTAGGAAATTTCCAATACGCCGATTCGGAAAAATGGTGGAAATATGTTTAAAATAGCGCCTGTATATTCGATTAGAATTTCTTTGCTGGTTCTTCTCAGAAGTAGATTAGAACCAGTACCTTCCCAACAGGTGACCCACTAGCTCGTTTGCCTCCGCAGTCCGCATCTTAGCGTGTAATTAAATAAATAATAAATAAATATTTCACAACATCACATACATTAATCTGACTCCGAGATAGGTAGCTCAAGCACCTGTGTTACGGATATCAGAATCAACAGTGGGATTACAAATATATACATATAATACTTTTCTTTTGTAAATACATACTTATAATACATAGATAACACCCAGACCAATATAAACAGATATGTTTATGCACACAAATGTTTGTACTGTGCGGGGATCGAACCCGCAACCCTTGCACCAGAGGCAGCGTTCACTACCACTGTTCCAAACGGGTCGTCAAATTCCCAGTTGCGTCCAAAGCTATCGCTCGGAGCTTGAACCATGATTCAGGATTTGGGGAGTCTAGTAATTACAATGAAGCGTCTGCCGTCTGACCTTCGCAACCCTTTAACAGGGGAACCAGATCGACTGAATCATGGTAACACGTTTCAGAAACTATCTGAAACGTGCAGGTTTTTTCTTACCGCCGAGCTAATGGTAGAAATACGCACATAGATTTGGAAAAATAAATACAGTATATTATGTAAAAAAATAAATAGATACAGTTGTTGTTATGTAAATGCTGTGTACGCCTGTAATAGGCATATGTATCAGAATTTTGTTTTAGTTTTAGTTTAAATTTCAGTGTCTTAATACATACGCTGTTGGTGTACCTATTTAAATAAATAAATAAAATCTAGCTTAGTTTGCCTCCGTCTTGCATAAAGTATGTAACAACGGTATTCTAGACACAGTCCCTCCACCAGCCCATGGTCCTTCCTACCGTCTCGGCATACGGACCGAATCTTGGGAGACGCTCACCAGGTACTTGCTAAGGGCTCTTTCCCCGGTGCGATTCTTCACTCCCTACAAAATCTGTGTCTGTGTCCCATCTCAATGTCACTTCTCCCCAAATGGGGCGTGAAACACCACAACACAAGCGACTCGCGCTCGGGCAGTTCCACATCAATCAATCTCCTTCCTAATATTAAGCCTTTTGTGTGCAAACGCACGCAACCGTCGAAAACCTTCTGCAGAGTTGACCATCTCTTGATGGTATACTGGTCCTATCTCGTTTCTGTTCCAGTCATTCAGCATCTGTTGCCGCTCTTCTTCATACAGCTGACATTCCCACAGCACATGGTCCCGAGTTTCATCAGCTTCTCCACAGGGACATACAGGTGACTCACAGAGAGTCATCGCGTGCAGTCTGCTGTTAAAACTCCCATTTCCTGTAAATATTTGTGACACAGCGTAGTCTGGTTCCACCCAACCGGCCGATGCCTCCGTCTTGCATAAAGTATGTAACAACGGTATTGCAAAAGTGTGTAACAACGGCTAATGTAGGTGAATATGGGGAAGTCCCCGAGCAGCCGCGCCGCGCAATCTCAAATTAAATCAGCGCGCGATGTAAACCGTCCACAAATTCCACAATGCACCTTTTTCACAACTTTCGTTTAGTAACGCTTATCGTTTATGAATGTGTTTTATGTGAAAGAGAATACAAGCGGGTGCCATTATAAAGCAGCTTGCTTTTTAACCCCCGACGCAAAAACGACGGGGTCTTATAAGTTTGACGTGTCTGTGTGTGTGTGTGTCTGTCTCTGTCTATGGCATCGTAGCTCTCGAATAAAAGAACTGATTTTAATTTTGCTTTTTTTTTGTTTGAATAAGGAGGGAGTGTTCTTAGCTATGTTGGATAAAAATCGATCCAAGATGGCCGCCGTCACAAAGATATGGATTTTATGTTTTAACACGACTCCCACAATATGGGTATCACATAAAAGGGCTTGAGTAGTAGAATATATAAATTGTGAAAAATTTCAAATCCATGATGGCCGCCGTCAGAAAATGACGAATAACCTATTTGTTGTTCCAACCGCCTCAATGTAGGTCAAATGAAAGAGCTTTAGTGGTGTCAAGGTATTTTAAATTTTCAATTTAATTTTTATTAAAGCTTTTATTTAACTTACTCTTTTCTAAAAAGGCTGGCTACACATTTGACATGACACACTATTTGTATTTAATGAGTAGGTATGACTTGTTAGCGCTTTAGTTGGCATGACTGGTAAAACCTTCAAGAAATTTATAAATAAATTTGCGATCTCTCTGATTTCGTGAATGTTCATAGGCGGCGTGGATTACTCTACCCGCTTGCTCATTTGTCGCCTCTAGCATTAAAAAAACTTCCTTTTTTTACACTGTAGCGGACAAATGAACCGACGTCACATTTAAAGGTACTGTTACACGTGCTTATTTTCGTGGTTAAAGCACACTAATTTTGAGCATGTTCAAAAATCACATACCGGTCGATTTTTAAGCATGCTACCCGTAGTGCGGGTGGAAGGGGGAATGTGGCGGAGTACGTGTAAACAGGTTTGCTTATTTTTAAGGATGCTAATAGATGGCTAAGCTTGCTTATTTATAGATAGAAAATGTGGACAGTTCATTAAGCATGCTCATATTTGGCATGCTTTTTAAGCATGCTATAAATGAGCATGTGTAACAACAGTAGCTTACTTAGGTACTCCTCCATCTTAATCGTATCGTAGGACAAAATCGTGGTTGCGCAACCAACGGGAGTGGTCCGTAATCAACAGCGTGGAATAACTTTTCCATCTCGCAAAAGATAAAAAGAAGTTCAAGAAACTGGCGGCCAACCTTCAAGACTGAAGGGGGACCCGAAGAAAAAGACTCCTCCATCTTAGCGTGTAATTCCCGGGTTGCATTCTAAGCTTTCATTCTCGAGCCGTGTATGTGTAGTGTATTAATCATTGTATCAATTTATGTTTTTTTTATTTAATGTAAACAAGCCACTCGGCGAAATCGGTCATTTCCTTGACCCAGCCTTTTCCCTCTATACAAGACACGATACGAACCACCTTATTAATCTATCATCTTATATACAATATATATTCTTATCTCTCTTATTATTGTAGCGCACACTAGCACACATTCCCACACACTTTCGTCTTTATAATATGTAGGTACCTGTTATGTGGATCCCAGAGGGGAAATTCTCGTGCCCTCGATATTGAAGTCGACTTTACAGATTTCATACATTCGTCCATACAAATCTCTAACTCGACTTCAAGGTCGAGTATTTAGGCTCTCAGGTCTGGATCTTCCGAGAACAAATATTTTCAGGGTTGCGAAAATCAATCAAGGATGGCAGGTTTCATACCATGGCCGATGAGGGAGACTCTCCCACTATGGACGATGAGGGAGATTCCCAGGAGTTTTAGTAGGTATGCCTCTGACCGGCTTCTCGTTAGGAGAAGCCGTCGCCAGAGGAGAGTCCGACATAACCCATCCGTTTACAGACGAATGGGTATGCGTAACGCATTTCTCCTGGGTCATCAAAAAAAAAGGATAAAAACCTGCAAGTATTATTACGTCAGCACAACAGCATGTTTACTTTATTTCTGCAAAAGTATGCAAAACGCAGGGAACTCAATATTTCATGAATAATTTTACGATTCAAAATAACATTCAAATGATTATTTAATAACTCGTTTGGAAAGCGTTTGAGTAGTCTCGGTAAATAAAACGAACACCTTTGAAAATACATTCCATTTTATTTAACAAATAAACGGCTATTTTATTTTAAAATTACAAAGAGCACCAACTCGTTGAGAATAATTTATTTGATACAACATAGAATTTGCATTGTAAAAATGTCGAGGTATTTATTTAGGGGAAACCTACGGCAAATTACTTAATTAGCTATCAAAATTGAGCGTAAAACAATAAACGAGATAATGCTTAGATTGTTGAAAAGGATGTATGAGTTAATCTGTAACATTTATAAACGCGTTACATCCTAGACCTCATCGTTACTTTCCATCAGGTGAGATTGTGGTCAAGCGTTAGCCTACAGTTCGTAAAAAAAAAAACATAATTTTTAATTTAAAATCAAAAATGTTTAATCATAGATGACAACCAAAAGTGGTTCAGTTCGGGCAGTGAAAATTGTTTTGGGGTAAAAATCGCCCTATTGTGGTAACAATGTCAGTACTACCAATACAAGAAAAGTGGTGAAACTTCTTTTGAAAGAGAGAGATATGAGGAAAAATAAGAACATCTGAACCGACTGTAATTTATTATAATCATGTAATGTAAATAATTATTAACCAATTAATGACATTTCTACGCCTAATATGGCAAAATATGATGATCAATGTATCATGTATTATAACACCATTTCTGTATCACCATATTTTAAAGGAATAAACGACTAAGAATTTTGGGATCATTTTTCTCCTCCGAAAGCAATAAAAATCACATCTCTTTATTTACTAGCTCTTTACCAGGTCAGCTGTATGAAAACATTTTCATTCTCCTCAGAAAAGTCAAAGGGATAAGATATGTAATTACATGTTCAAAAGAAAGAAATAAAAAAATAATGTAAGAAACAAATGAAGGTAGGAAAAACTCGTCCTAAAGCTTTGTCAAATAAATGTATAAGAAATCGATAGGTATGTAAATGTACCTCTTAAATTATCATAATTACAATTGGCATTTATGGTAGGTATCAGCTATATTGTAAAATTCTAACTGTAATATACCAAAAATGTGTCCATAAGAAGCTGACATTGTTTGATCAAATTCCTTTCACATCAACTCTACCGGTATAATTTCACATTTTGGATGCATCTACCGACGCGTTAACCTTAATTAACTGATTATAATTATTATATACAAAACATAATGACAAACATGAATTATTAAAAATTTTAAAAGGCTAATAATTTGAACATTTTCCATTATTATACAGTCATGAAAGAAATAGTCTATATATTTTCCAAAAAGCTCGGCATATCGTTATCATGAAAATGGAAGTGACATGGCAATGGTGGAATGGCATGGCATAAAAATGAGGATATCCTACTTTTATTTAAAAACATATTTTTTAATATAAAACAAGACCTTCTTAGTATCAGTTCTAAAATAGATTTTACAATCCCCAAATACATAACACAACCATATAAATATAATCCTTCATATATTCACAATAATATCAAAATTCATCAAATTCAGTTCCTTGACCACCTACTAATAGAAATCTACTTTTATTACAATTTTGTCATAAATAAAATCTATATGCATAAAAATATTTAAAACTATTGTGAGTTGCGACGACTAGTCATCATTACCTTATACCTACGTAATTGTTACGTTATAAGTAGGTATATACAAAGTATAATCTATCAAGAACATCCCATTTGAAAACATAAGAGTAATTTCAGGTTACAAAACCCTTCAAATAAAATAAGAGGTAATCAATAACTCGAACTCTTCGTTAGACAGATAAACTCAATAGACAATACAAACTATTCTAAAACTATATGATCTATTTCCTCTTCAGATTGTCAGGTATATAGTTGTCTTTGCCGGGTATGCCAGTCCCGCCCGAGTCGCCCAGCCAGGGGTACCTGGAAAAAACAAATGAATATAACTATTTTTATGGCTGCCTCGTTGGCGAAGTGAGTGGGCGTAGTTAGTGAGTTTAAAGCGGCGGCTGCGCTTGGGGTCCCGGATTCCATGCCCGGGTCGGGCCAAGAATTTGAAACTGAGTTTTTCTGTTAATAAATTCTCAGTGTAAGCCCGGAGTGTAGAAGTACCCCCGTGCCCCGGTAGGCACGTTGAGCCGTTGGTCCTGCGCCCTCTCTAGTCGTATCACACTGATCACATCGGAATTCGGAATATGAGGGCAAGAGAATAGAGAGTGCACTTGTGTTTGCGCACACACTTGAGCACTATAATATATCCTGCGTAAATGGCTGATCGTTGATTAGCCGCCTTAGATGAAATCGGTTGGAGTATATTATTATTACCTATATAGTTTGTCTTTTTAAGTATAATTATCTTTAATCCTTAAAATGTTCCCATAAATTAAGTTTTCTCCGTAAAAAAAAGGAAAATATTTTATAAGAGAAAATCTTAGAGAGATATCCTCAAAAATTATCCCAAGGGATCATACTGTTTCAAAGTTTGACCGAAAAACCGACCGACAACCTTTTTCACTCCCAAATAGAAACTGATGACCTTTTTTTGCTCATAAAAGTTGTGAAATACTACTGGAGGAAATCTACAGTGGCATACCATCTACCTACCTAATTTTGGAAAGAATATTTGAATATTCCTTCATGCTTGAGCTTTTATTGTCATCTCTGATGACAATCATGAGATGAATGAAAAACGTGACATGGTACATTCTCTATTCTCTTATACTCATAAGTAGTGAAATTAGTCACCACATTTCACCGAAGTTTACTTAGAAAGACTATAAGGTACAGTAGACAGAACTATCTGATGACTCGAGCTTGCTTAAGTACTTAATATTTAGGTTTCAAATCATGGAAGTCACAAGAGGTATATGCAGGAACTAGGCATTTTATTAATTAGAGACATTTTTTACTAATAACTTAAACTTACTGGTTCGGACAGTCGCTGCAAGTCTCCATATACCGAGTGTCGGTGAAGTTATTATGCTTGAAAGAAAGTGCACACTTGTTGGGCAGGTTGCAAGGCGCGGCGGGGAGATCCTTAGTTGTCACAACGCCAAGGCTCATAATTATTTAGAGCCTTCACGGGCTTAGGGTCCGTCATCCAGGTCAGGGCTTGGGTCACAGTAACGAAATGCACGTCATTCCTGAAAGAAAAATTACAATGTCAACTTATTTTATTTAGAAACAAAGGCAGAATAACATAAAGAAAGAGCGGTCCCTGGACTCAGAAGCGACTCCTTCGGGCGTAACTGAGACAAAACGCTAAGCTGTAGAAGAAGACAAAAGAAGAAAAATCTAGAAATTTAGAAAAAAACACTAAAAATTTTAAACTAATAATAATAATAATAATAATTATAATTCTCACAACATCTCATACGTTGACCTGATTCCGTACTAAGTAGCTTAAGCACTTGTGTTACCGATATCAGACAACAGAGGAACACAAATATATACTTAAATAGATATATTACACCCAGACACTGAACAAACACAAGTGTTCATCGCACGAATGTTTGTCCAGGGTGGGGATCGAACCCACAACCTTTGGCGTAAGAGGCAGGGTCACTACCAATTGCGCCATCCGGTCAGTAAACTAAAAGTTAAAACCAAGTAAAACCCTGTGGAAGTGTCCCTAAAATACTGGTAAAGTTAGCACCATGGACCGCAATGAAAATACGCTGATAGAAAAATCTAGTTCTGGATCTGGACAAGCCTTTGGATATCCCATTACTTAACTAAACGCTTAACTAAGTCACGGACTTATTATCTCAGAAAAACTCAAACATTAGTCACTGCCATGCAGTAAACCTATCTTCCAGTAATAGAATAATAACAAGACTAGAAACCTAGTCTGCCCCCACTATTTGAAGCAACTCAAATGGAGCCGTACGGCTTCCAAACGCCCGGACCGCTCCGCAGTCATTCATGTCAATGCCTGTCAAACGAATCTCGCGAAATTTAATTTACTATGACGATTTGTGCGGTAAAAATTGTCATCAATGATTCGGACAAGCATAAGAAGTGTAATAATATCACTTTTCATATGAAATCCTTCAATATTCATAGTATGTTGTGTTTTATAAGCTAAAAATACAAACGATTTATTAAAATGCTCTCAGTGTTACCAGATAATCAAAAATCATATTTTCCCCATTTCAACTTTATTGTAAGATTTGATTGCTCAGACTGATTAATTTAATCAGTTGCTACTGATTTTACAGAGTGAAGCAGTGTCTCTACTGTTTCGCTGCGTGAGTGTGGGTACCGGAACTTTTATATGTTAAAGAATAAATATGCAAGAATTTATTTATTTAATAATAATTTCAAGATTTATGTAGGTTGATGTGTTTCTGACAGTGCAATACATAGGATCCACATTTTACACGCATTGAAAGTCACCCTGTTAACCCTTAAAATAAGTAAGCAGCTCTTTATTTAATTCTTTCTTATTCATTATTCTATGGTCAAGGCACCACAAATATCAAAACATAACTTACCAACTAATTTTATAATCACAGTTAGGCAGATACTTTTAGAAGTATTCTAGTAAGTAGTTCTAGGTACAATTAAAACAGTACAGTTACTACAATAACCATTTCCCATGTTTTAGGGAAATATGTTGTGACTGGTAACATTAATTAGTATTTTATGTTGATACTGCGTACATAGTACCAACTTGAAAAACCAAATTTGTGCTTCAAATTTGAGGTGACAGCAGTAAGGAAACTATCTTTCTAGTCTTGTTATTATTTTATGCTTCCAGTGATAAACGCCATCGATTGTCTAATTTAAACTATTGTAGATACGGTAAGCAATACAAAACTCGCTTTGTAAAACTTAATTCTCAAATATTTCGTTTTTATCACTCTCTTTCCGTCAAAGTGCAAAAAATTACCGAAATTAACTGAGGTAAGTTAGGGTAAGTTAACAGATATTTAATTAAAACGAACTTGCGCCCTTTCCCTGCGAGGGTTCTAATTGAGTTAGCAGCAAGAATTTAAACAAGTCTTTGTTCAAATGTTACAGGTGCCCAACAGAGAAACCGACAGCGGCATGGTAAATAAACTGCAAGTGGGACACTGTGCAATCATTTGCTCAGTTTTCACTGAGGGACTTGTAATTACAAAGGGGAACTTTTCACGCGGCCACGAACACAAAGGTCCGTCTTCAGTTGGCTGCGCTGCACGGAATCAACTCGAATGCATCGTTAACTTGACACAACACAGGGTTTAGAATATCAGTAGGTACTGTCTAACACAACAATGGGAGATTACCTTGATTTCAGCTTGAAATAACCTTTCTGCTTCGTTGTAATAAAGAGTTAGCCCAGCCTTTATACATTTTAGGTCGCAATAAACTGGAAAGTTCTGGTTAATAGGATTCCGTAGCCAAATGGCAAAAAACAGAACCCTTATATTTGGAATGTTGTTAGAATAGTATGTACAATAGTGTATCTACAACCAATTTTGCAATCTTGAAAGACCTTATGCTAACATTGTAGTGCTCGAAAAACCTAGAAATTTGCAGATTTTCTTCATATTTTTCCTAAATACTTATAAAACATGCATTTTACGGAACTCTGAGAAAATTCTATTCCTATCCCTTTCACACGCGCTGAGCTTCACTATTGTTTGATGCGACAAAAATCTTCCCGGACGGACAGGGGCATTTCGTTAATCCAGGCCCTCTGGTCTGATTCGGGAGCCGAAATCTGCATGACCTTGACTCCTCATTCTAGATGGCTTTTTATAAATTCATTGTTTTAATAAAATTTATTAGCAGTCACTTTATTTCTCAAAATAACAATTCAGACGTGCAGACGGCAGATTTATATACCTATGAATTTTTTTACATCCATATTCAATTAGAAAGGTCTGCCTTAATATTCAAAAAGTTGGTAATGGGTTGTTTGAGTTTGTTATTGTTTACATTATAATTACACTTCTACATCATAGAATTAGCAATATAATACCTAATTAACTAAGATAAATATTAACTTAATTTATTAAATCAAAAGTTAACAGAAATCTACCTACTTTTTTACGTTCATATTTTATAAACATAACAAAATGACCCCTTTTGTATAAAAAATGAAGACACATGTAGATCGTGGGAGAGTCACGCTTAGGCATGAATGGGCCGGCTCGACCGAAGTGATACCTCGGCCTCACAGAAAACCGGCGTGAAGCAGCACTGCGCTGTATTTCGCCGCCTGAGTGAGGGTACCGGAGGCCCAATCAAGAGAGGAGAAGTATAAAGGTTGGCAGAGCACTTGTGACTCCACTGGTGTCGCGGGTGTCCATGGGCGGCGGCGATCGCTTGCCTTCAGATGATCCTTCTGCTCGTCTGCCATCTTTCACATAAAAAAAATATTGAAGACGATTTTTCTTAAAAGTGTATAAAAACTGACAGCCTCGGTGGCGCAGTGGTTAGTGGGTCGCACTTTAAAGCGACGGCTGCTCAAGAGGTCCCGGGTTCAATCCCCGGGTCGGATCAAAAAATTGTACCTAAGTTTTCCCGTGCCTCGGAAAGCACGTTTAGCTGTTGGTCCTGCGCCCGATCCCTCTCCGGTCGTGTCACAGTAGTGCCCCATCGGAATATGTCCTCATATTCCGATGGGACACTACTGTGAGACGACCGGGAATAGAGAGTGCACTTGTGTTGGCGCACACACTTGAGCACTATAATATATCCTGCGTACGTGACTGATCGTTGAGATTGGCCGCCGTAGCTGTAATCGGTTGGAGGGTATTATTATTATTACACTGATGTGTGGCTGTCTGTACATTTCATGTGATTCAATTAAGAGCATTAAGAGAAACACTATCGCAAACGCTGAGGGTTTGACCTTTGATCCTTGCTTTACCTCTGTTTCACCTTTGGTCTCATTAATCCCTGTTTGTTTTCTTTATTAGATAGAACCCTCACTACTTCATTTTAAGAAAAGTTTTTATTACGTAATTAATTCAAAGTTGAACAACAAACTTTTCGACTTCCATTAATTAACTAATTAGTTGTAAATATTAACTTTGCTGCTAAGTTTTGTAAATAAGACAAACGAGTGCCAGCTATTTTATCGCAACTAGGTACGTTTATCTCGGCGAAAATTTAATTTTTTTTTTAAAGTGAAGGGTATACCCCTGTGAAGGGCCTTGTGGACCCGGCAGAGTAGAATAGGCCACCCTCACTCTTACCGAGGTGTCGTAAAAGGCGACTAAGGTAAAGCTGCTGGCATGAGCATCAGCACCCAGAGAAGGAAAACTCTGCATTTATATCAAAACCCTCGCCAACCCGTCTGCCAAGCGTGGTGAGTATGGCAATTACCCGTCATGTGATTGAGGGAGGCCCGTGCCTCAGCAGTGGGGACATAAATGGGCTGACGATGAAGGGTATACCCCAATAGCGACGCTAGCTACTAAACCAGATCTATTTTAAACAATTCGGGACTCCAGTCTCTCGGCAAACAGCTCTACTATTTATTTAATACTTGAAATTAACTATTTGGTCTGCTTTTGCACTCGAATTTTGGATTACCGCCAAAAGCGGCCACTTTTGGCGTGAATCAATTTTTCGAGTACAAAAACTGACCCAACATTTGTGTAAGGTGATTAAATAAATAGTGTATTTGCTGAGTGACTGGAGCTCCGAAATTGTTTAAAAAAGATAAAATAGAGTTTATTCTCTCTCGCCATTGGGTTATATTTTTAGGTATATAAATTACATTGTATCTTCGAGTTTGGCTTCAACCCGTGTGTGAGAGACTGAAGCCTATGATAGGTTTCGAAGAAAAACCCGTTATATAGGTCTCCAGGCTCCACCCCATAGTGGTTGTAACTATATAAAAAGAGCTAATACAAATCAATTTTTCGACTACAAAAACTGACCCGAAATGTGTGTAAGTTTATTCAATAAATAGTATAAGTATTTGCCGAGAGATTGGATTTCCGAAATTATTTAAAATAGATCTGGTCTAGTAGCTAATAATTAATATCAATTGGCGTCTCTAGTGCCCTTTACCTGTCGCCTTAATTTATTTATTTTGAGAAACTTTATAGTTGAAACTATGTTCGAAAACAATGCCTTGTTTCAAAACAAGTCGAAGTCTACTTGTCAATTTGACGAGACAAATTAGGTATTCTATGCAAATTAGTTTTGAAAACCCTGGAACAAAAATGTAATGAAAATGCATTTTGCAGTTATTTAATTTATTTTAGCGTTTTAAATACTTTTGGTGTAATACCTGGTAAGTGGCGAGAAGACTGATCACTCATTGGTTAGCGATTGCCGCTATCCATAGACACCCGCAACACTAGTGGAGTCACAAGTGGGCTACCAACCATTAAACTCCCATTACCCCCCGAATAGGGCCTCGGGTACACTCTACTCCACAGTACTCGCGATACCCTCAGGCGCTGCCTCGGATCGGGTTTCTGTGAGGCCGTGGTATTTCGGTAGAGCCAGTCCATTCATGCCGAAGTGCTCTCCCATCGTAAAAACTATTATAGTTATTATAATATCTGGGTATAACTAACTAGCGTAGCGACCCATAGTGAGTCTTGGCCTCCGATAATAAGAGCCTCCATCTCGGATCGGTCTTGAGCCACTTCCTGTCAGTCATCTACCAAGAGTCCGTGCAATATACGACCGCGCAAAATTAAAAATATTATACCTATTTATTTAATGTTATAGTTACTGCTAGAAATATGTACTAACATAGTTTGTAAGGTAATATTTTTACTAACACCTATGGACTCTGTGACTTGAATAATTATCTAATATTTATATTTTCTATTGCATGCGATTATAACATTGGCAAATTGTGAGAGTCATTGTTAATATGTTACCACAATAAATGAGTATAGTTATTGTTAATAAATCAATCAAAGAACAATTGAAAATCGATTGAATATCGCACCTGAAGACATCACTAGCGTAGTGTACATCACTAGTGTTATATTTTTTAATTTCTCTCTTGCTAATCAATGGTCATCGATACACGCATTTTTAAACTAATCTGATTTTAATTTATATAAATCCTAAAAGTACCAGGCCCCTACATGGTCCTGGATCTTCGCCGGATTCACAATAATCTTCACGGAACAAACAATATCAAGCGCATAACAATTGCATCGGGGCATGCGCATGTCGAGTGGTCGAGACGGACAACGTGGTTCAAAAAACGGAAATAACGTACTAAAAGTGGTAATCGTAAGAACCCAACACTCGAATCAGGTATTTTTAGGTATAAAAAGACGTTTAATAAAAGGTTAGTAAAGTGTATTTGCGTATTTTGTGTAAATTATCAAATTTTCAGAGTGCAAGGCACGTGCCATCTTGGTTTGTAGAAAAAGCAGTGTAGATGAATTTGGTTACAATCTATTTCATTGTGTTTAATTTGTCAAATAATAGATACCTACTCTCTAATTAATTTGTGCCAATTTATCATTAATTTCCACACTCAAAACCTACTTAGCCTAAATTATTGTAAACAATTTAAAATCCACATCATTGAATCATCAACAATTGTGTGTATAAATTATATCAAATCCTAAGTGCATAAGTAAACGATTGTAATTATATCAATTACAGGATGACAGAGGAATTAAAAGTGCCAAATAGACCACAGTCTCCCAGAATGCCTGAGGACAGGGAATTAGTGAGGAAAAGAGGGAATATAAAAGGTCGGATCACTGCTTTTGAAAATTACCTAATTAGTTTATCAGATTCCTCGCTGAGTAACCTGGAGGCCAAGGAGTTACAATTACGCACAGGTAAGATTGAATTAATGTATGATTCCTTTGATGAGGTACAGTCAAAAATTGAATGCCTTGTTAATGATGATGCACCACAGTTGTTGGAGCGTTTAGAGTTTGAGAATAGTTACTACCGTGTTCTGGCAAGAGCTCAGGGAATGTTAGACACCTTCCAGAAGGCTAAAGTTAAAAGTGAAAGTGATTCACATACAACTAGTTCTCGTTCTAATAATCGGCTTGTTAAATTACCAACCATTCAATTGCCAAAGTTTAGCGGTTCCTATGAGACGTGGATGGAGTTTCATGACACTTTCACGAGCTTAATCGATCAAAACGAACAAATTGATGAAATCAATAAGTTCCATTACCTGAGAGCATCATTGGAAGGGTCTGCGGCTGTGGTAATTCAATCCATCGAGTTCTCTTCTAAAAATTATTCAATAGCATGGAGGCTCTTATGCGATAGGTTCAATAACAAACGTTTGCTGATCCAAAATCATGTGGCAGCCTTGTTTAACCTCGAACCGGTCACAAGGGAGTCATCCATCAATTTAAAGCGTATGATTGACTCCATTAATAAAAACATACGCTCATTAGAATCACTGGGAGAACCGGTTAGCCACTGGGACACATTGTTAATTTATATCATAACCCAGAAGTTGGATCAGAAAACTTACCGTGAATGGGAAGAACAAAAGGGTAATTTTCCAAAGGATAAGCCAATCAGCCTTCAAAGCTTTCTTGATTTTATGCGTAATCGCGCAGACTTGGTGGAAACAATTGAACTTTCACATAACACTAGCAATAACTCTAGAAACATAAATAAAATTAAAGCTATGGTTTCGTATTCAAGTAGTTTAAGTTCTAGTAAAAATAATTCAAATTCTTCATCAATGAAACCATGTCCAAATTGCAGCAATGAACATTATTTAAATAATTGTCCCAGTTTTCTAGCACTTAGCAGCGAAGCGCGATATAAATTGTTGCCTAAGTTCAAAGTATGTTTTAACTGCTTCAGAAGTGGACACTATGCCAACTCATGTAAGCGGCCTGGTTGTAAAGTATGTAAACGTAGGCATCACACACTTATTCACGTAAACGAGTTTGCTACTACGACTATACCTACAGCTACCGCTAGCACAGCTGACCGCGATGACAGCAGTTTAGTACCTACTCCTGCGCCGCCGAACCACTCGAGCATCGCACTCACGGGGAGCATCCACGCTGCTTGCGATACCCCCGGCCCGACGGACGTCTTGTTGTCGACTGCATTAATAAAATTACGAGATAGGTATAATCGTGTCGTCATCGCTCGCGCCATACTGGATAGCGGGAGCAGTTCATGCCTACTAACCGAACAGCTGCATTCCAAATTAAATTTACCTGCTGATCGCACTGATAAAATAGTCGTAGGTATAAATAATAAAATTTCAAACATAAGTAAAATGTGTCGCTTACCTATTATGTCATTATGTGAAAGTTACTCAACTTACATTAATTGTTTTATTCTGCCGTCGATTACTGATAACGTTCCCGGTTGTAAGATTGATCTTAGGAATTTAAACATTCCGTCTGATATTTGTTTAGCGGATCCTCAGTTTCATTCGCCCGCCGCCGTTGATATGATCATCGGCGCTGATATTTTTTGGGACATTTTAGGTTCGCAAAACATTAAATTAGGTAATGGAAAACCGATACTTTATGAAACTAGATTAGGTTGGATAGTTTCCGGTCCTGTTAGTCGCGGCCCTGTATCGAGTTCTTTAAATATTAAATGCAACTTCACTCAAGTTAGTTCGATGACTTCTCCATGTCCTGATGATGACATCCAAGCCCAACTTGCGCGGTTTTGGCAACTCGAAGAGGTTAGCCCTAAGTCATCTCATTATTTTCCAGAGGAGAAGGAATGTGAAGAACACTTTGTGAAAAATACTACTCGCCTCACAGATGGTAGGTTCTGTGTTAGGATCCCATTAAAGCAAACACCAAGCGTGTTAGGTGATTCTTATCAGCGAGCAAAACATTGTTTGTTATCATTAGAGCGTAGGCTAAAAAAAGATGAGGCCTTTAGTAAATTGTATAATGAATTCATGTCTGAGTATGAGTCATTAAATCACATGTCGGAATGTGAACCGATCATGTCAGGTCATCATTATTTTATTCCACATCATGGCGTACTTCGCGAAAGTAGTATTTCGACGAAGGTCAGGGTGGTCTTCAATGCAAGCAGCCCTACCAGCTCAGGAGTTTCATTTAACCAAATTCAAATGATAGGACCCACAGTTCAAGATGACCTTCTGTCAATACTTTTACGTTTTAGGCAACATAAATACGTGATCGTGGCAGACGTGGAGAAAATGTATAGGTGTATAGAAGTCCACGCTGACGATCGGCCGCTTCAACAAATCCTATGGCGCGATCAAGTTCAAGGTCAACCTGACTTACCATTGAAATGTTACGCGTTGAACCGGGTAAGCTATGGCACCGCTAGCGCTCCGTTTCTTGCCACTCGTTGTTTAAAACAAATAGGTCTAGACTGTAAGGATCCAAAAATAGGTGAAATAATAATCCATGATTTCTATGTCGACGATTTACTTAGTGGGGGGGATGAATTAGACGAAGTCATATACATCCGCGACCAGACCACCTCTGAGCTGGCCTCTGCCTGCATGCCACTCCGAAAGTGGAAGTCCAACGACCCTCGCCTGCTGCCTAAGTGCGATGAGTCATCACCCAGCCTAAATATCGGTGATATTGGCGCAAGTAAGACATTAGGCCTAGGGTGGCACTCCATGACGGATGAATTTTATTTTCCTGCCTGTCCCACAGCTGCTAAGGGAAATACCAAGCGTGATATGTTATCCGTCATAGCCCAAGTATTTGACCCATTAGGGCTTGTATCACCTTGCATTATTCCTATGAAAATTCTGTTACAACAGCTGTGGTTACAGCGACTGTCATGGGAAGATGAGTTGCCACCAGCAATAAGTCGAACTTGGACCGAATTGGTCAGCAGCCTACGGGGTTTGAACAACCTACGCATACCTCGACGCGTTATCTGTGATTCCCCGGCTCGGCTGGAGTTACATGTCTACACAGATGCGTCGGAGCGTGCGTATGGCGCTTGTGTTTATGTGCGTAGCATCGACAGTAATGGTGAGGTCTCTGTGCATTTATTGATCGCTAAAAGTCGAGTCGCTCCCATCAAAGTCACGACTACACCGAGACTCGAATTGTGCGGAGCCGTGACAGGAGCGCACTTATTCGAAAAGGCTGTTGGTGCATTAAGGGTGCAGGTAGACCAGGTAATTTTTTGGACGGACTCCATGATTGTTTTGGGCTGGTTAAAGATGTTGCCCTCCAAACTGCAACCATTCGTGCGAAATCGAGTAGCCGAAATTTTAGATAAGACTGGCAGTCATACTTGGAGACACGTCCCCACTGATGAGAATCCCGCTGACTTAATATCACGCGGAACTAGCATTAATTCAATAAAAATGCTTAATTTATGGTGGCATGGACCAGATTACTTGAAAAATGATCCTTCACACTGGCCATCCCATCCTATCACTATTGATAAATTGCCTGAAACTCGTAATGAAGTTTCACTTCACGTACTTAGTTCTGAACAATGCGAAATATTTGATTTTAATCGCTTTTCAAATCTTTCCAGGCTTAAACGTACTGTAGCTTATGTTTTACGGTTCATAAATAATTCAAAGAAAGGAACTACACGTAAAACTAACTTTTTGGATTCTGACGAACTGGATAACGCTTTAACATTAATTTTGAGACAGTCACAGATTCAATCCTTTCCTGAATATGATTTATTGTTAAAAAAGAAAGATTTGCCCGGAAAAAGCTTATTACTAAAATTTAATGTTTATTTAGATAATAATAATTTAATTCGCGTTGGAGGTCGGTTAGACAATTCAGATTTTGCTTTTGAGAAGAAACATCCTATCATACTACAGTCCACACATAAAGTAACGAAGTTAATTTTTGAATTTGAGCATAAAAGGCTAATGCACGCTGGCCCTCAACTCTTATTGGCTACTATCAGAGAAACCTATTGGCCAATAGGCGGGCGCAATTTAGCTAAATGGTGTTTTCGTCAGTGCGTGCGTTGCAATCGCATAAAGGGAAAGGTATACACTCCACTAATGGGTAACTTACCACAGCAGAGACTTCAACCAGGCGGATCGCCATTTGATAGTGTTGGCGTGGACTACGCCGGCCCTGTCGCTGTCGCCAGCCGCACAGGCCGCGGCTGCAGATTAGTTAAGTCATACATTGCCATCTTTGTCTGTTTTGCAACCAAGGCCATCCATCTGGAGTTGGTTGGTGATTTAACAAGCCATAATTACCTACTAGCATTACGAAGATTTATTTCACGTCGAGGAAAACCCTCGCACATATTTTCAGATAACGGTACCTCATTCATTGGCGCATATAACGAGATATCAAAATTTTTAAAAAGTAATTGTGACTCATTGGCTTCTGAAGCAGCGCAGGAAAGTATTAATTTTCATTTCATACCTGCATATAGTCCTAATCAAGGTGGTCTCTGGGAGGCTGGTGTCAAGGCCACTAAGTATCATTTAAATCGAGTGCTGGGAAATTGTAATTTAACGTTCGAGGAGTTAACTACCACTTTAGTACAAATAGAAGCTATCCTGAATTCTCGGCCACTCTCTCCGTTGTCATCGGACCCCGCAGACCTGACGCCACTAACGCCCGGTCATTTCCTGATCGGCCGCCCTCTCACTGCCCTGCCAACCCGGA
Organism: Marasmia exigua; assembly: GCA_019059595.1. Taxonomy (NCBI): domain Eukaryota; kingdom Metazoa; phylum Arthropoda; class Insecta; order Lepidoptera; family Crambidae; genus Marasmia; species Marasmia exigua. The sequence goes on along the minus strand of CM032473.1, from coordinate 4,844,119 downwards.
ACTACGAGGACTGTCCTATCACCAGACTTACACGCTTCCAGCGCATTGAGCAGCTTCGTCAGCATTTCTGGACAAGGTGGAGCAAGGAATATATTGCTGAACTTCAACAGAGAGTAAAGTGGAGAACTAATCAATACTCCCTGAAGGTAGACACTCTTGTCTTATTGAAGGAAGACGGCCTTCCCCCACTCAAATGGAAGCTTGGACGCATCGTAGCTGTTTACCCCGGAATAAATGATGGTATAAGTCGTGTTGCTGACATAAGGACAGCCAATGGAGTCGTGCGACGCAGCGCCAGTAAGATTGTGCCACTACTGCCTGACGGTTTGTTGAAGGACGAGCCTTCAACGCGCGGGGGCATGTTAATAAATCAATCAAAGAACAATTGAAAATCGATTGAATATCGCACCTCAAGACATCACTAGCGTAGTGTACATCACTAGTGTTATATTTTTTAATTTCTCTCTTGCTAATCAATGGTCATCGATACACGCATTTTTAAACTAATCTGATTTTAATTTATATAAATCCTAAAAGTACCAGGCCCCTACAGTTATTCATGTATTTATATTTTAAACAAGAGAATAATCGTTTTATTTATATCATGTTTATTATTATTTATGTTATGTAATATTATTAAAATATAAAATATGAATATTTCTGCCATTCTCAATTTCATTTGTTAAACTACTTTGTACTGCCTTTCCCTATTACGAATACGATATTTCTTTCCTCTACTCAAAGGTTGTCTGGAAGAAATCGCTACAAGCGATAAGACCGCCTTATTGTACTGTCTGTTGTTGTATCATGCTTACAAATACAAATACAAATCTTTTATTTGTAAAAATAGGTATAGCTTGTATTTTCTTTTTGTGGAATAAAGAATATCTATGTATCTAATATTATTTTACTTACAGATTAGCGGCCCAGTGCAAGAACTTATGCAGCCCTCGTTCCAACTCCTTGATTTGGAACCAGTTGGTGTGGAAGGGCATCATGTATGGAGCTCTGTTCTGCTCGTAGTACCGGCTGAAGTCCTCTTGCAACCACTCCAGTACCTTCACAAAATCAATAATTAAAGGTTAGATAGTGCGACCTACTAACCACTACGGCACATAGGCAGTCTATACTATAAAGCGACGGCTGCGCAAGAGGTCTCAGTTCGATTCCCGGGTCGGGTCAAAAAGTTTTCGGTAAGAAATTCTTAGTGGCACCCCGGAGTCTGGAAGTTGGCGGTCTTGTACCCCCGTGCCTCGGAAAGCACGTTAAGCTGTGGGTCCTGCGCTCGATCCCTCACCGGTCGTGTCACTATAGTGTCCCATCGGAATATGAGGGTAAGGGAATAGAGAGTGTGTGTGTTTGCGCACACACTTGAGCACTATAATACCTATCTCCTGCGTAGGTGCTAATCGTTGGGCGCACCGTAGCCGTAAACGTTTGGAGGCATATTAATGACGACCTGTTTGGAACAGTGGTAGTGAACGCTGCCTCTGGTGCAAGGGTTGCGGGTTCGATCCCCGCGCAGTACAAACATTTGTGGGCATGAACATATCTGTTTGTATTAGTCTGGGCGTTATCTATGTATTATAAGTATGTATTTACAAAAGAAAAGTATTATATGTATATATTTGTAATCCCACTGTTGATTCTGATATCCGTAACACATGTGCTTGAGCTACCTATCTCGGAGTCAGATCAATGTATGTGATGTGAAATATTTATTATTTTTATAATTAGGGTTTTTGCGTGTGTAAAATCCGCCAGATGGCGTACTGTTAGACTGAGATCCAGCATCAACCGCATTGGTTGTTTAGTTTGTCAAATTGACATTTTGACAGATCACGTTTAAAAATAACCAATTACATTGTATATGGACCTCACTCCTATAGTACTCTATACACGAAGACTTTTAATCGGTGATCAGGACCTACTGATTCCGACTAGGTGGATGATGGCCATTGCTATAGTAATAGTAGTTACATGTTTTCTTTTTGTTTAGGTTTTATTTTAAATTTTATTAAATATCTAAATTTAATTGGAATGTATGGTCTTCCTACAGTTTTATGAAGTGTAGAAAGCTATTTTAATTTTCTTTAATTTGTTTTATTTGACGTTGTCTGCCATTTGACAGTTTTCTACCAATAACATGAAAAACTTTAAATCTCTTATTGAGGATTGTTATCGTCACTGTACCCGTACTTATGAAGAGGTTTTATTTGTAACAAGGAGGAGTAGGATGACCATATTCATAGTTATTAACTTAAAGTCCCAGACAAGAAAAAAAAAAATGGAACGCTGACATGTAACTACTATTACTATAGCAATGGCCATCATCCACCTAGTCGGAATCAGTAGGTCCTGATCACCGATTAAAAGTCTTCGTGTATAGCGGATTTTTCACACGCGAAAACCCTCTTTAAAAGTTTGTGAAATATTTATTTAATTAAATTAAAGGTTAATAAAAGGTTATTTTATTTATTTTGCCAGACAACGTTTTGAGAACTTTCAGACTTTCCAGTGTACCACCAATATGCCTGACCTTGACCCCTCTTGCTAGATAGAATTTTATACATTTAAAATTTATTAGATGCGCCTATTTTTCTGTAAATGAACAAGCCAGACGTACAGACGGCTGATTTATATACCTATGAATTTTAACATCCATATTCAATAAGGTGACGCATCGACTAGCGCCGCCAATAGATTCGTATTCATTGTGGCAGTTATGAGACATTCTTTAAAAAAGTACAACGGTGAATCCCTAATGGAAAGAAGGTATAAAAAAAATTTCGAGACAAAAGTGTATCATATTTTTTTCCTACAAAAACATTTTTTTCGGTAATTGCTAAAGGTGGCCACTTTTTTCAATAATATGAATTTTGGTTAGTAAAGTAAAGTAAAGTATCAGCCTATGAACTGTCCCATTGCAGGGCAAAGGCCTCCATCATAGAAATCAAGTCATCGCTACTATGATGGGATTAGGCTTAATCACCACGCTTGCCAAATGCGGATTGGTGATCACAAACCGGAGCTATCTTCAAAAAATTCGAAACATACTTCGCTCGACCCGGGAATCGAACCCAGGACCCCGAGATCACGGCCCGGTACTTAAACCACTAGACCAACAGGGCGTTCTATTATATAATATAATATTACACAAGTACATCTCAAAAAAATCTTAATTACTTATTTTCCTTATGGATTCACGCTTGTACTTTTTTTAATTGTTTTTTTGTTCAATAGGTTAACGCTTGACCACAAACGCACCTGATGGAAATCGACGATGAGGTCTAGGATGATACGCGTTTACCTAAAAGATGCCTGTTCACTCTTGCCTTAAAGATGTCCAGATTATAGTGGTCAGGAAAAACAGACCTCGGCAGAGAGTTCCATTCCTTAGCCGTCCGCATTATAAATGTCTCATAATCGTTCCAATTAATACAAATCTACTGCCGGCGCTAGTGACGCGAAGCGTAACCTTAAGCTGATAATGGGTTATTTTTGTTAACATTATAATTACTTTTGTACATCATAGAATTAGTAACATAATACCTAATTAACTAAGAGAAATATTAACTCAATTTATTAGTTATTATAATTTATTATTTCTTAGCAGATAGTTTCTGCTGAGCATACTTGAATGACGTCTGAGTTGAATATTATTCATTACATTTGCAAAATTAGTTTTGACAGCGAATAGCTTATTATCTATTTGTTTGTTTGTACCTACCTAATACTAAGTATAAGTTTTGCTAATTCCACAAAATATTCATTGCGAGGTAGGGTGTAGTATCTACCCTTGGGACCCAAATCACAGTTTGACGATAACTTCAAGAATCACCTACTCACTACTACAGTTAATAATAATAAGAGTTATCCCACACCAACTACATCACACAATCAATACACTTAACCTATCATAGTATACATACATGCAGTTACAGAAACCTTCTATTTTAAATACGTGTAAGATGGTAAGGAATTTCCTGCAAATAGATGATGATACCCCATCAAATTCACGAGGTGTTAACCAGCCACACACCTTCTCTCATTCACAGACATACGTCCAACAAACACACCCAATCACACAGCCACACAGATCATCACAATCAAGACTCATTACAATTATCCCCACCACATCACAATAAGATTCGTAGTGTTGGAATAATTGTACTTGGCCTAAGCCCGTACATTTCTGATAAGTCAGCAAATAGCTGTGTTACTCAGAGTATAAACATCATAATACTAATAAACCAGGCGACAAGTTAATGCAGGGGGAAAGCGTTAAAACACAATTTTTGACTATGTGTACCTAACCTTTCGTTTTTTTTGAACTCCCAGGAGAAATGCAATTACGCATACTCGTCCATCGGGGGGCGGACGTGTTATATCGAAATTCCCCCGAGTCGGCGGAGGACTACCGACTAAAATCCTGGCCAACCTAACTTTGTTTCGACTAGTCTGAAGGTAATTATTGCTTCAGTTACATTAATATTAAAAGTTACCCCACTCTTAGAACTTGTGCCAAAAGGGCAGGGGGAGTTTGCGTTTGCGCGTTAAGAAGATAAAAAATATGGTATACCACACTTGAGAGTGTACAACTTCTTTAAACTTCTTCTTTTAGGCATTTTCATCAAAAAAATATTTTGTAGTTAATCAATAAAAAAAATAGTAAGCTCTTGCGATCATTTTTCAATATTAGAAAAAAAAGTACTAATTTTTCCTGGACTTCAAGAATACGGTATGTATTTAACAATTTTCTTTTTATTTTTGTAATCAAAAGATCTCTCAACGATAGAAACATCGTTGAAAGAAATACTTGATTCTCATTTAAACTGTCTGAGATATCAAAACTTTAAAATCATATTATTATGGGCAAACCCAAAACGATCCATACTAAGATGTGGCGTCACAAACAAGTATTTTGTATGCATTTCATTTGAATTTTGTATGATAGCTATATCAAATGTTTCGTTTATGTCAATGGTTCTATTATAATAGTTGGTGAAAATTGTACGGTTATTCAATGGTATGATTATCTTTTAATAATTTCATACTTTTAAAATGGGCTTACCCGTAAATCCTTGAATGACCATAAAACCGGCTAGACGTTATATTTTTAATTGAGAATTTTGGCTATTGGACATATTTACCTATATTTTGATAAAATATTTATATTTTGTAAAATCTCGAGCTTAGTCAAATACCGTATTGTATTACTAATTCTCCACTTATATATTTCGCCTATTCTTTCCTAAAAGGCCGACAACGCATCTCCACTCCTTCTGGTGTGGCTGATGTCCTTGGGCGGCGGTGATCACTTACCATCAGGTGACTCGCTTGCTCGTTTGTCTCACTTTCTTATAAAAAAAAACTTAGTCGCCTATTTGTTAAGGAATGGCACTTATGTCGTATTCGTTTGTGACGTTTATTTGCCAAATAAATACATTCCAAATAAATACAGGGTGTATCTGTGGACATTTACATCCCTTTAACCGCGTGTTCTACCAACCATTCTTAGCAACATTAGTTCTACGACTTTTCGAAATTCGTCGGAAATTTTTTCGACTCCCCATACTAAATGACCAAGTCACGTGACCGACTTTGTTTGAAAAGTAGAAATTTATTTATGCGAATTTTCAAAATTCATAGACCAAAATTTGTTCTATGACTTTTGAAAACAACATTTAATAATGGTTAATAGAACACGTGGTTAAAAGGATGTAAATGTTCACAGGTATTATATTATATTACGCGAACAACTGCAGTCTAAATTTCTGCCTCAGGTTAACTCCAACAGTCTTATATTATTCTCTTTATTCTTTCAGACCAGAGTTCAATTGGCTCGCCATACGGCTGAGTTATACCAAAGATTAATTAACAGATTGCTCTCACTTAGACTTCTAGACAGCAACAATAAAACAAAAAAGTTAAAAGCTAAGTGGATAAGTTCGACTGCTTACATTAATACTCCAGACAATGTATGTTCTACACACACACGTCTCGGTGGAGAAATTCTTAATCTTGCCCGTCGCGACCGTAATGAGATACATTTTCTAGATAAATACTCGTATTTCTTAGATATCGCCGAGTTTCTATTTTGTAACTATAATTATCGGTCTCCCTTCATAAAAGTTTTCCTAGAAAGTGATCGACCTCATTAGTATTATAGGGTTTTATTTCGTAGAAAAAGTAATAAGTTTGTGAGTATTTCTTTTCATTAGTTTTCCCGGTTGTGTCCAAAGACATCACTTTGAAACCCGGGAAGCACATTTTCTAGGATCCCTTCCCGTCGTGCTTCAATCAATCACTGAAGGGTATACCCCACTAGCGACACCAATCGATTTTAATTGCAATCAATTAAACTGGATATCATTTTAACAATTTCGAGGCTATGATCTCTCGGAAAACACTTATACTTTTTATTTAATACTTATACTTAACTTTTGAGTTGTTTTTGCACTCGAAATTCGGATGAACGCCATAAGTGGCCGTTTTTGGCGCTAATTCAAATTTCGAGTACAAAAGGAGGCCCAAAAGTTAAGTATTAAATAAATAGTATAAGTGTTTTCCGAAAGGTCGTAGCCTCTAAATTGATAAAAAGATATCTGGTTTAGTTGCTAACAATTAAAATCAGTTGGCGTCGCTAGTTGACCCTACCCGTCACCTTAAGACGGAAATCAGGCCAACTGAATCATGGTTAAACGTTTCAGAGACTATCAAAGTAAATAAGCTTTCCTAACAATGTTTTCGAGCTAATGGTACGAGTATAAATATGCAAATAATTATATTTGAATTGGGCAGGGCACATAGCGAGGAGAACAGACGGCTGTTAGGGCGGAAAGGTCCTCGAGTGGAGGCTACGTACAGGAAGTCGCAGCCGTGACAGGCCTCCCACAAGGTGAACTGACGATCTGGTGAAGGTCGCGGGAAAGGATTGAATGCGGGCGACACAGGACCGATCTGTGTGGAGAACATTGGGGGAGTTCTATGTCCTGCAGTTGAAATGATGATGATGATATTTGAAAAAAATGGGTGCATGCTCCTTTTGAACCTAGAACGCTCAAGTTCGTGTCCACTCATTTACCACTCATTAGTTTTTTAAGTGTCTTAACTAAATTTATAAATATTTTTCGCTAGATATTTCAACACACACGCACACGTCGGTCTGATACCTTATGTACTCCTCCTTCCTTAACTTATAAATGACGCAAAACCCTTTATCTCCCTTTATATCCCCTTATCCTAACATTTTAGAACCAATAATAATAATAATTCTCACAACATCTCATACGTTGACCTGATTCCGTACTAAGTAGCTTAAGCACTTGTGTTACAGATATCAGACAACAGAGGAACACAAATATATACTTAAATACATATATTACACCCAGACACCGAACAAACACAAGTGTTCATCGCACGAATGTTTGTCCGGAGTGGGGATCGAACCCACGACCTTTGGCGTAAGAGGCAGGGTCACTACCAATTGCGCCATCCGGTCAGTCAAAAATAAAGCGTTATCTACTTACATAATTATGACTATACAATCTAACCTACCTCGACTGTGAGGGATCCTCTTATTGATACAGACACGTTGTCCCACATGGAACACCACACATTGATAAGTTAACTACCTACACTTAAAGCATTCGTGTCTTTCACAATTTAGATAGTTTTCTATCTTAACTGCTTTACCTACGCTGATAGATAAGTTTATTGCAAGTACAAACGATAGGCTTACTGTGTTAACGGTTTTAACCCCCCTTAAGTATATACCTAGGTAATATAATATCGTTTCTACCTTTATCGAGGTACGATTAATTACCTAGCTTATTAAAATTTTAGGTTCAATGTTATTTTTAATTGCTCTGTTTCAATGCCCTCGTGCCTATATTAGAGCCTCGTCCAAATCAGGCACTTTGTGATTATTTACTTAGTGCTCGATGCAATAATCTACTATTACTGAATCATTTATGATTTGTCCAAAATCGCAATTTATTGAACAACTGAACTCGTACTATTAACAACCTGAATTTCGACGTAAGCCGTCAAATTTGAATTTCACCATCGCTTTCTCTACAGCATCACTGGTATCATAGAAGCATCTCTTTGATTGTAAATGTCCATTCGTCCATTGGACTAATAAATGATATTCGGGACAGCAGTTATATGTAATAAACCTTTCATCACATCGCAGCACAAATAACATTGTCCCATTTTATCATCGTAGCGCCGATCAAAACCGATCCGATTTGGGTAGCTGCGATTTTGTTGTTGTTTTTGCGCAATGTTCTACTTTTGGAATAGTTGGATATAAATCGTAAATCCGAACGAAACTGTATGGTAACAAAATTAATAACCATGCCGCTTTTTTATTCAGTAACTCTTTTAAACAAACATTTATTTAGCAAAATGAGCTAGAAAAAAAAAAAATTAGATCTTACTAGAGATGATTGTGAGATAAGTGCCGTTTGCAAAAAAGCTTGAAAAATCACAGATCTTTTTTTTATTTTAAAAGTCTTGATATTTTTTTCATTGATAATTGTCTAATTTCGTTTCATCTCGCGCAACATTAAGACATTAAAGAGCTCTACGATTCTACGTTCTACGGTACGAAACCATTAGAACTGAAAAAGCATCAATACACTCTTTTTAATTCTTACCTCGTCAGAGTCATGATTGTGCAGAACACACTGGTCCAGGTAGGGGCAGTGACCCCCCTCAAACGACTCCACGTAATGAGCGTTGAATGGCACCTCCCACAGACCTGAGGAATACAAAAAGTTTATACTTGAAGGATTCTGCAGTAAACATTTTGTGGTTAATTTCCTAAATCCCTAGATTCTCTAATGTGGGCAGGTAACGACCACTATTCAAGTAACGGGAAAACGGGACCCCTAAAGCACGGAATCTCCTTTGATCGATCGATCGATTTCGGGTGATTCAACTCTATAATGACCTAGCCAAACTGGAGCCACTTCAATACAGCGGCATGTTACTGTGAGGATAAGACCCAATCTCTGAGATCTACCAACAACTCTTTGAAGTGTATGCGTGCATGACTAGTGACAACCCAGTAGCATTATCTACTTATGTGCCTAGGTATTTAAAACTAGTGGCCCCCGTAGAAGTTTATCAACTAGTCAACCCTATCTTATTTCTTGCTTTTCGATACGACTATTTCATATTGACTGACCGGATGGCGCAATTGGTAGTGACCCTGCCTCTTACGCCAAAGGTCGTGGGTTCGATCCCCACCCTGGACAAACATTCGTGCGATGAACACTTGGGTTTGTTCAGTGTCTGGGTGTAATATATGTATTTAAGTATATATATGTGTTTCTCTGTTGTCTGATATCTGTAACACAAGTGCTTAAGCTACTTAGTACGGAACCAGGTCAACGTATGAGATGTTGTGAGAATTATTATTATATATTCTGCTATTTGGAACACAGACAAATTAAATATCGTAATAAGATTATACATTATGGTGACGGGTAGGGCACACTAGCGAAGCCAATCCATTTTAATTTAAAGCTACTAAACCGGATCTATTTAAAACAATTTCGGTGTTACAACCTCTCGGCAAACACTTATACTATTTATTAAATAACCATGCACAAATGTATGGTCCGTTTTTGTACGCGAAAAATTGATTCACGCCAAAAGTGGCCGCTTGGACCCAACTTTTTTGCATGGTTATTTAATAAATAGTTATGAGTGTTTGCCAAGAGTTTGTGACCCCGAAATCGGCCGCTTTTGGCGTGAATCAATTTTTTGCGTACGCGTTGGACATTTTTATATTATATAAAGGTGACGGGTAGGGCACACTAGCGACGCCAATCGATTTTAATTTTTAGCTACTAAACCGGATCTATTTTAAACAATTTCGTTACAACCTCTCGGCAATCACTTATACTATTTATTAAATAACCATGCACAAATGTTGGGTTCAACGCGTACGCGAAAAATTTATTCACGCCAAAAGCGGCCACTTTTGCCGGTAATCCAAAATTCGGGTACAAAAGCAGACCAAACAGTTAACTATAAGTATTAAATATATAGTATAGGTGTTTACCGAGAGGTTGTAACCCCGAAATTGTTTTAAATAGATCCGGTTAAGTAGCTAAAAATTAAAATCGATTGGCGTCGCTAGTGTGCCCTACCCGTCACCTTAAGTGTGTTTGATTCTTCAATGTTCTACATAGATTACAAAGCATTTTAGCCTTATTTTAAAAATATTTGCAAAATCTAGCCTTTTTTTAAACTCCAATTAGCTGCAAAACCTGGCACCAAGTTGACAACATTGAATCGCTGGAACTTCGCACTATTGTAGAAAGACAACTGCTTTTTTATTACGAAAGGAGCATTTATTTTTACTTCTACTTTGCTCATTTTAATAACTTACAGAAATTTTTCTAATGTAGGAGACTAAGGGTTTTATTCATAAACTTTCAATAAACCTTTATTAGCTAAAACGGTGTTATAGAGCGGTTTTAACGTTTGAAACAAAACATACTCATGCCAAATTTTCGAAAAAAGAATGTAAACTGCTTTATAAAGACGTTTTAGTTCTCAAAAGGATTAACATACATTTATGAATAAGACCCTTAAAGAACCTACACCTACTGCTCAGAAAGCCTACCATGAAACAGTCCGTGGGAGAGCCACGCTTCGGCATAAATGGGCCGGCTTGACCGGTGTGAAACCACAGCCTCATAGAAAACCGGCGTGAAGCAGCGTCTGTGCTGTATTTCACGGCATGAGTGAGGGTACCGTAGGCCCAATCCGAGGGAAAGGGGGGTTTAAAGGTTGGTAGCACACTGATGACTCCACGGACGTTGTGGGTATCCATGGACGGCGGCAATCACTTACCATCAGGTCAGTCTGCTCGTCTACCAACTATCACCTAAAAATAATAAAAAAGAGACTATGCTTACCAGGGAAAGATTTAGTAGGGCAGGTCCCAGATTTGCATTCGTGTGCAATCTTATAGTCCAGAGTGTAAGGCCAGACCGGGATAGGCAGGGGCGGCACTCCCACCGAACTGTCGTAGATGTAGCCGAAGTCTTCCAGAACCTACGATTAAAGAAGAATAATTTAGATATTTCCTTCGAAAACACATTGTGCAAAACGCATAAGGTAAAGCTGCTGGCATGATCATCAGCACCCAGAGAAGGAAAACTCTGCATTTATATCAAAACCCTCGCCAACCCGTCTGCCAAGCGTGGTGAGTATGGCAATTACCCCTCATGTGATTGAGGGAGGCCCGTGCCCCAGCAGTGGGGACTTAAATGGGCTGATGATGATGATGATGATGAAAACGCATAATAGTAATACAATGAATAAACGTTAGACATGGAAATATACTCATGCACTGTATAAATAATAGTAAAACTTAGGCGAGTTTTTTAGATATGTATGTACTTTTGCTTAACGCTTGACGCCCTGTTTGTCTAGTAACGCCCTGTTGGTCTAGTGACGCCCTGATGGTCTAGTAACGCCCTGTTGGTCTAGTAACGCCTTGTTGGTCCAGTAAAGCCCTGTTGGTCTAGTAACGCCCTGTTGGTCTAGTAACGCCCTGTTGGTCTAGTAACGCCCTGTTGGTGTAGTAACGCCCTGTTGGTCTAGTAACGCCCTGTTGGTCTAGTAACGCCCTGTTGGTCTAGTAACGCCCTGTTGGTCTAGTAACGCCCTGTTGGTCTAGTAACGCCCTGTTGTTCTAGTAACGCCCTGTTGGTCTAGTAACGCCCTGTTGGTCTAGTAACGCCTTCTTGGTCAAGTACCACCCTGTTGGTATAGTGGTTTAAGTACCGGGCCGTGATGTGGGGCTCCTGGGTTCGATTCCCGGGTGGAGCGAAAAGTAAGTTTTTAATTTTTCGAAAATAGCTCGGGTTTGTGATCACCAATCCGCATTTGGCAAGCGTGGTATTTTGATTGCGCCCAATCCCATCATAATAGCGATAACTTGATTTCTATGATGGAGGCCTTTGCGACTGTACTGTTAAAGCCAATATTAGCAAAAAGTTAAATTCATCATAAGTTACTAGTATTTTAGTCTTATTTTGTTGCCTTACTTAATTATCATAAAATAGAATACACACTATGTGGTCTACAAAGTACTTTGTACAAAGACCAAACAGTAACTAATTAATTTCATAATATTAAAATTGAAATGTAGAGTTGAAACTGGAAGGCGCCTCTTTCATTATACCTTCATTAAATTTATCATGCGATCACAAAGAGAGAGGAAGCTAATTGCAAACCAAGTAAATTGCAATATTTTAGTAAGTAGTGCTTTGAAATTTGAAACAGACGGCTTGTGGCAGACTGCAGCGTCTGTAGCAAGCGTTCTGTTAGAAATAAGCTCAAGTTTCATAGTTTCCGACTCGCCAGACTCACATGTGTCACATCGCAATACCACTTTGTAAAGCTTCTATGATAATTTATGTAGAAGAGGAATCCTATTCTCGTTACTGCTGAGTAAAACATGAAAAGACGAATAAACCTCCAACTTTATTGCTTACATAAATGTCTCCAATTTCCGTATTTTTTTTGTTATATCGTTTTATTACTTATCCAAATGAGATAAGTCGACACATTATACGAATAAAGTTGAAACACTGTTTTAATTTTATTACGCCATTAAAGCAAAAAAAATATTTTCCTAAAACAAAAGCGTACTCCTGGTACGTAGGTTTTTTTTATGATATAGGTGGCAGACGACCCGACGGATCACCTGATGGTGAGAATAAAGGTTCGATTGCACCTTTAATTTTTTTAAATCCAGTAGTTTAGCGGCGAGGAAAAACATCTGAGGAACTTGCACGTTTTGATATATGATCATAATCCGGTCTTGGTTCTTGGTTTATACAGGACAAGTGTCTTAAGCCTTGTTTTCACATGTCCAGGTACTGATAACCCAGTACACAGCAGCTGTGCCTTCTGCTGTCTAACAGCAAAGGCTATGGGTTGCGAAGGTCAGCCAGCAGTCGCTTTATTGTAATTACCAGACTCACCAAATTAAAATAAATTAGTTCATAGTACATCTCATACATTGACCTGATTCCGTACTAAGTAGCTTACGCACTTGTGTTCTGGATATCAGACAACTACCAATTAATTATTAATACCAATTAAGTATTAATAATCCCTCGCCAACCCGTCTGCCAAGCGTGGTGAGTATGGCAATTACACCTCATGTGATTGAGGGAGGCCCATGCAGCAGTGGGGACTCAAATGGGCTGACGATGACCAATTAAGTACCAATATATAACTTAAATACATTTTTTACACCCAGACACTGAACAAACACAAGTGTTCATCACACGAATGTTTGTCCAGGGTAAGGATCGAATTCACAACTTTTGGCATTTGAGGCAGGGTCACTATCGAATGCGCCATCCAAGGTCATCCGGCCAGTCAGACTGGCCGGATGGCCTAAATTCTGGATCATGGTCCAAACATACCTCGGGTTCCAAAGGGCCAGCTTTGGAAACAACCGGGAAGGATACGCTGAGATGATGAGATGAAGTCGCACACCTAATACAACGCGATTTATTTTATTTCATTTAACGATAGAGAATACTTCGACACTATAATATGTGATTTTTTTTCATATTTTTGAATAAAAAAACCATAAAAATACACAAAAAATATAAAAAGTACGTCTTTAAGAAAATTATTAAGTTATTAATTTCGGAAGCTGGTTATACAGAAATAAAGAACACGTTGAAAGGCTTCTAATGATGCATAATACATATATATTCCATTTATATTTAACCAGTAAAACAAAAAATAACCGTTTTTTAGCTCCCCTGTAAAGTTGGTGTTTTCGAGTTACGCCTTTGTTGTTCTAGGTGTGCGAAGTACATTCCTAAGACAATAGAGTTCCTACTATGAAATGTCTGAATAACAACAGGTATATATTTGGCTTCAGTTTGGATCTACAGCAACAGAATATTCTATTTCCAACTTCAACCGCGACCACCAGACTTTGAACTGTTTGATTACTTATATTAACAAATTCAGGTAACCCCAAAGTTTTAAACGTTTTGTGAACAGCATTTTACTCTATAGCTTCAAGTATAAATAAATATATAAATATAAATATATTTCACAACATCACATACATTGATACGACTCCGAGATAGGTAGCTAAAGCACCTGTGTTACGGATATCAGAATCAACAGTGGGATTACAAATATAAATAATATATATAACATATAATACTTTTTTTTGTAAATACATACTTATAATACATATAAAACACTCAGACCAATACAAACAGAGATGTTCATGCACGCAAATGTTTGTACTGTGCGGGGATCGAACCCGCAACCCTTGGACCAAAGGCAGCGTTCACTACCACTGTTCCAAACGGGTCGTCAAAAAAATCGCTATCTCTAAGACCAATTCAACTGATAGTTATGTTATGCACCAGTTTTCAGTCGTAACCGTTATAATGCCAAATAAACTTTTTTCAGTTGTAATAGTATCTATCTAATCATCAATATTAAAACTTTCTTACTTTTTATCAAGCTTCTTTTTATGTGAAAGGTGGCAGACGAGCAGACGGAATACCTGATGGTGTTGCATGGACACCTGCGACACCAGTGGAGACACAAGTGCGCTGGAAACCTTTAAGCCCCCCTTTCCCCCGGACTGGGCCTCCGGTACCCTCACTCACGCAGCGAAACACAGCACAGTGCTGCTTCACGCCGGTTTTTCTGCGAGGCCATGGTATCACTACGGTAGAGCCGGCCCATTCATTGCGAAGCGTGGCTTTCCCACGGTTCAACCAAGTTAAACCAAATTTCACGGTTTTGTAAAATATAATGAGGATCATTTTATTGCATACTTTTGCATAGCATGAATTGTATATATTCTACCTACCTGTCTTTTAATCAACCATGGAAACTTCTCGATAAGTCCAAAAATTTAAAAGGAAAATCTGTTTTAAACACCAGAATAACGCATGGGAAATTAAGATTGATGAAATTTTTTATTTCCTTAAACAATTTGGAAGGCCTTCTTGATTGATTGAAATACGTGATGAAAAGACAAGCATATAATATGAGTCATGCTGCGTAATGGAGAGCTTTTGGATGAAAAATCAACTATGTTCCTTAAAAATATACCGTAGTGTAAGTGTATTTGATAGTATAAGAGCAGTTTTGTTATTTTAAAGATTTAATATCATTTTTATGCAATGTTTAGTAGTCACACATGCAACAATGATACCTAACCCTTTCCCGTCGTATAAAGATAATTATTGTTATTATTTCGTTTTTCGAATCGTGAGAATTATAAATAAAACGGCATAATATTGTTCAATAAGTTGAGACTATCCAATATGTGAACAAGGCGAGGTGAACTATAATGTATCAATACGGGGATTAACACGGGAATACGGGGGGAATATGGGGAGTCCGCTCGTGACCACGGCTGCTGTAACGTAGTCGAAACGTCGAGCCAAATATGTAAGTACACAATGTTGTTTCACTTAATAAATATCGTGTTAATCCCCGTATTGATACATTATGATTATAATGCAACGCGAAAATCTAAAAAACTATATAAGGCGAGATGAAGTTCTTTAATTTTATTATGAACATAAATTGCAGAGTAAAGCAAAGATTATGAACATAAATTGCAGAGTAGACGAAGTGTAGGTGGTCAAGACTAAGTAAATAATTTAATTATGGATTCTACGATGAACTTTAATTGTAAGGAGTTCACAGTCGATTAATTATATCCATAAATTATTTTGTAGAGCGTACTATTTTAACCTATGCTGGTAGGTTAAAAAATTGGGACGTATTTGAGTATATTTTTTAGCTACCAAACCGGACCTAATTTAAACAATTTCGGGGCTCAAATTTCTCGGAAAACATTTACACATTTTTTTTTAATAATCATGCACAAATGTTTTTGCACTCGAAAAATTGATTCACGCCGAAAGTGACCGCTTTTGGCGGTAATCAAAAATTCCAGTGCCAAAACAGACCAAATAGTTAGCTATAAGTATTAAATTAATAGAATAGGTGTTTGCCGAGAGACTCGAGCCCCGAAATTGTTTAATCTGGTTTAGTAGCTAACAATTAAAAACAATTGGCATCTCTAGTGAGGATACCCTTCACCTTATGACTCCGCAAGAAACTAAATAGTCAGACTACATATAGATACGTAAAATACTTAATTAAATTGCTGTCATACTTTGAACTGAGTGTTTCTCCCAGGTTTCAAGAAAGGTGCGCGTGTGCCCACGATCTCCGTACGGGACACGTTGGCGAAGCGACGCAGGATTTCACGCATGCCAATCATCTCGCCGGCCCACTCCTCGTAGCCCTTGTCTTGCAATCCTTGCTGTTGGGATACTGTTCCCGTGGCGATCTGGAAAGAGATCACTGTCATATGACTCAATCTTTTAGCATGCGTATCTACATACACACACATATGTATTCATAATATATTCTCCAAATTTAAATTTTATAAATTTTAATTTTCATTGTAACTTTGTTCGATTTGTTAGCCGAAAACATTTTTGCGCGCGGAGACACATTACTCGTATAAGCAAGCAAACAAACTGTAGTCTGTGATATGTAATTAACCAATTAAAAAGAAACACATTTTCTTTCTGGAAATGGTAAAATCAATCTCCACAGGACAGGCATTGCCTAGTGTGTGAGTCAGTTTCGTGTTATTCCGTGTAATAATTATTTATTAAAATGATAAAAAATTATTGCCATAATTTTTTATCATTTTAATTTTTTTCCTTTTTTTCATTTTTCTAATAAGCATTTCAAAGCCTCTAGCATAAATAAAACCATCTGATGGGCTTGTTATTTTATAACATTGTGTTTATTTAATAAGTCGCGGTCGTTCTTTCACGACATTAAATTTTAATGTTTTTTTTATGAGAATTTGTACTAGTAATTTTGTATTTATATCTAATGCTGATTGATTTACGTGGTCAACTCTGCAACTGAGTGTGTTCTTATTTAGCTTTTCTCTTTTTAAAGTTAACTTACTTCATGTCCGTCATGTGCCAGCGATTGTACCATAGCGTAGTTACTGAAATAGTAAATATATTATTAAATAAAATACATAAGTAATACAGGTCTATGCAGGGGTAAATAGTTATTAAATCCTTCTAAAAATGTAGTTTAAATTTTCTATTTTAAACGATTTCGGGGCTCGAGTCTCTCGGCAAACACCTATACTATTTATTTAATTCTGTTGCACTCGTATTTTTGATTCAATCCACTTTTGGACCGTTATTTGAAAAAAAACTCTGGTCAAACTTTTTTTAAACTCCTTAATTTGTTCGATTATTTTGTATGGAAGAAGAAGAAGTGCAAATTCTTTTGTGCTAATTTTTAATAGTTTACAGACGAAAGTTGTACCAAATAGTTAGAATATGTATTGATCCGCCGGGGTGATGACGCAGTTAGGGACAAGCTTGCAAACAAAACATAAAATATCCACTTACCCCAAAACCCTCCCCTCTGAGGCCCGCAAACTACGTAAAAACCAACGTAGAGGGTTGGTTAGAGACATAAAAACCCACTTACAATTACTCTTAATTCATCCTACTAACAATAACCATGCATGACTGCCTAAACTTAAGATATTGTAATTTTATTTAATTTAATTTTGTCGCGGAGTAAATGTTAAAATTTTGTGACCCTTAAAAAAGAATAAGCACAAAAAAAGGCACAGAACCAGTGTCCGTGGAATTCAATGTATATTAAAAAAATGTATTGTTTACCATTACACCCTTAAGGTACTATTGACCCCTTATATACGGACAGCCGCACGCCGCATTACTACAATCTGTCAAACTACGATTGACATTGAACCGAAATGGTGAGATTCGATGGGAAAAATCAGGCAGATTCTATGCTTTGCAGGTAGCTGTCAGTACACAACACCTATATAGCCTTATATCATATTTTTTCTACTTTTGATGGTTATTCTGCTATACAGTGTCAGTATTCATAAAGTGCACATATCAATATAAGGGAAACTACACCCCATTTTATCGACGGGAAAAATAAAATAAAAATATTTAAAACAAATGCAAAAATGATGAAAAAAAATACAGATTTATAAATTTATAGGGTTAGCTTTTTTGGATATTTTTACTTCATGGGTACGGCTTATTATTAGACATCATCACAAAATTTAATCCACTGCAATAACACACTTAGTTTAAATATTATGAACTTATCTATTTAGATAAGTCGTCATAAAACAGGGTATATCTGTGAACATTTACATCCCTTTAAACACGTGTTCTACTAACCATAATGAACAAAATTAGTTATATCACTTTTAGAAATTCGCATGAAAAAAATGTTGACTTTTCATAAAAAGTCGGTCAAGTGACTTGATAATTTTGTATGGGAAATTTTTTTCGATGAATTTCGAAAAGTCCTTGAACAAATGTTGTTCAGAATGGTTGGTAAAACACGTGGTTAAGGGGATGTAAATGTTCACAGATACACCCTGTATTTAAACTAAGTTAACAGGTGCAACTCATAATTAAAAAAAAATCTTAAACATACAAATATTTCTTGTTTTTATAGAATAGGAAGTTATTTCACTCATTTTGATATGAGAACTTTTTGAAGACACACTGTATAGGAATATATCATTACGTGTACGGTGTATTATTTATTACTAACTTATTAAACTAACTCTTTTTTTAATCATAGAAGAGGGTTTAATACCATCATATTATCATCAATAGCATGCTCTTTTACCAGGACCTTTCAGGTATTTAGATCATAATAGTAAAAACGAGTGGGAAACTTTAAATTAAATTACAATGTTATGAATTAATTGATCAAATAAAATGCGCCCCTGGCGGTGTAGGTATCTAAATTGAATGGAAATTCTATTTGTACCCACAATAAATTGATCAAAGGTTTTCAATTTTATGCCTAACAATTTTCACAAAGCCTCCAGCTATTCATCGAATAGCTATGGCTATTTTGACCTATTATTTGTTTGATTAAATTTTACACTTCTTTTTACAATTCGAGTTTTACAAATAGAGTACACAATAGGGTTTATAACCGATGCAATGAAAAAAAATTGTTGAGGATTTTCATGTCCAGCGTGTTTTATTATCATTATTAATTTTCATGAATGCTCTTGATCACACATAACTTTTTGCTGGGCCAACACCAAGTTGATCCCTTAGAAATTTTAACAAAAATAACTAAAAAGGTAGGTAAGTACCACAAGCGATTTCTTAATAACTAGTACTAGTAACTAGTATTAACATATTAACTTCTTAATAAATCCATAATAAATTGTAGAAAAATAAAAAAAATATATAAGAAGTGTTTGTCTATACAGATATGCAAATACAGATTTGCATCCCAAAGTGTATACAGTATGCGCTAAAGAACGCTCAAAACTTTTGGAAAAAAGTGTAACCTTTTATTTGAGTACGGCGGACTCTTAAAATATTTTATAGTATTGGTTGATAATCGGCTTTATCTATAACTATACTACTTTTAAAAAGGTAAATTATTGGTCTGTGAGATAAATCCAACAGACAGCGGCAACGCTTATAGGTAATCCGAAAAAACAAAACGGTTGCGCGATGTAATCGACACCTAGCGCCATCAATTGGTATAAAGTGGAATTAAAGTACCGTTACACATGCTTATTTTCATGCTTAAAGCATGCTACTTTTGCAGCATTCATTTGTAGAAAAGTATAGTGTTGATAAAATTTACCTGTATTCGTGTGACAAGAAGAAAGTCCCACGTATGGGACAGCCGTTTGAATTCTTTATCTTGCCGTTAAAAACTTTCTTGTATAGTTCGAAGTTGTTTAAATTGACAGCGCCGTCGAAAGTTAGTATGATCATCTGGGGCGTCTGCAAAGCAATAAACCAAGTTTTACTTACATTTTCATACATTCACAGCAAAATATGATTTACCAACACTGGGACATTGAGTAATAATTTGAGTTATTATCGTACTTTCACTTTGTAAATTCATTGAAGAAAACCCTTAAGGCAACGAGAAAGGCGCACTAGGAACCCAATGATTTTAACTTTTAGCTACTAAACCATACTATTGTAAACAATTTCGAGGCTCCAGTCACGCGACAATTATTTATACTATTTATTAAATAAGTCACGCGAAAATTATTTATACTATTTATTAAATAACCATGCACAAATGTTGAGTCTGTTTTTGTACTCGAAAAATTGATTCACGCCAACATTGTCCGCTATTGGCGGTAATCCAAAATTCGAGTGCAAAAGTAGACCAAATACTTAAATAATAAGTATAGATACTTGCCGAGAGACTGGAGTTCCGAAATTATTTAAAAATAGATCCGGTTTAGTAGCTAACAATTATTATTAAATGGCGACAGTAGTTAGGTGTACCCATTGCTTTAAAAAGTATAGACAATTTCCAATTATTTTATAGGCGTTACAATCGTATATAGAGGAGGGCCAGGTACAAAACTATGCTGTGTTTCGCTGTGTGAGTGAGGGTACCAGAGGCCCAATCAGGGGGAAAGGGGGGTTTAAAGGTTGGCAGCGCACTTGTGACTCCACTGGTGTTGCAGGTGTCTATGGGCGGTGGCAATCGGTTTCACCATCAAGCGATCCGTCTGCTCGTCTGCCACCAATCACATAAAAAAAAGACAATACTTTTAGCGATAAGTGGGATATAGGGTATTGACCTTATCTTGAACAAACGTTACCTCTTCCGGGTCAATCCCGCCAGGAATAAGCGTGCCATCTTTGGAACAGAAACAGTATGGCAGCTGACATTCCGCCGTGTCGCATTTGGTGGCCAGGTCTTGAGGCGCCTCTGTTGCCGGTGCAGGTGCTAAAAGTAAATGAATCGCTTATTATACCAATGAAACCCCTGTACACATAATCACTGAATGCGGACCACAGATGCCCGAACGTAGCTTATTTCTGGGAAAGTACTGTTTGAGCCCCAATGAAGCTAGGGATCTCAGTCCCAAACAACTAATACACTTTCTGAAAAATGTAGGGTTTGGGACTGATCAAACTGGTCGCAGTTATACTGGTCTGAATAGGACCTGCATAGCCGCCCGCTTAAAATAAAAAAAAAAATCTATCTCTATTATTATATGAATTCGTGCTATGGAAATAACCACCAAGTGGCACTTTTACAAAAATTACACTCAGATCACGTATCTACTTACAGCCCATTATTTTTTTTTCGTACATATGTGCTTACATAACGGTTTCATAATTTATTTGAAAATTCTTGCAATTTTGCATTTATGGTAGTTTATAAGGCGTATACAGCCCTCGTGAAGCTGGTCAAATGATTAAAAATGCAACAAGGTTTGACAGCTGTTTTCGATATCGAACGCCCTTGTACGCTACGCTAGTTATGAAAAAATGTGGCGGTGTGATAATTCGGTAAAAGAGAAAAAATATTTGAAAAACATGCGAATAAAACAGCATTGTATCAGTCTTTCTCGGTCTAGGTTTTCTAATTATTTATCCCGAGTCAATACCTTAATGAGTCCACTGGTATTTAAAGAGTGCTTTTAAATGCGCGTTCCATCCGTCTATTTTAACATTTCACCTCATTGGACAGTTGGAATGAATAAGTCACGTAAGTCAAAGCAAAGCGAGCGTGCGGTGCTCAAAAATTCATCAAACGCGCGCATCGGCAGTCTGCATGCAGATTAGCTGTTTTAGTTAACGAGCTCTCTGGCAATCAAATCATAGCAGCTCTGACGATATACTTACTAAATAAATTAGATCTGTTTTAGCGTCAAAACTCAAAATGTACTGACGTCAGAACAGGTAAAATATTATTATGGACCTAATGTATCTCAGTAAGAGTAAAACATGTTTTAAATGTCATCATCATCAGCAACCCACACTCGTCCACTGCTGGACATAGGTCTCCCCTAATGCAAGCCACTGCTCCCGATTTTCGGCCACTCTCATCCAGCCCACACCAGCCAGCCTTCGAATGTCATCATCCCATCTTGTCGCAGGGCGTCCTACACTACGCTTACCGAGTCGCAGTCTCCACTCAAGGACTTTACGGCTCCAACGGCTGTCAGTTCTGCGGCTAATATGACCAGCCCACTGCCACTTCAGTTTGCTAATTCAATTTGTTTTAAACGTACCTAGGGTTTAAGTACAAACATGTTGTGTGCCGTGTGGTCCCCGGCAGAGTAGAATAGGCCACCCTCACTCTTACTGAGGTGTCGTAAAAGGCGACTAAGGTAAAGCAAGCCTAGAGAAGGAAAACTCTGCATTTATATCAAAACCCTCGCCAACCCGTCTGCCAAGCGTGGTGAGTATGGCAATTACCCCTCATGTGATTGAGGGAGGCCCGTGCCCCAGCAGTGGGGACTTAAATGGGCTGACGATGATGAAGATGTTGTGTTACCTCCTGTCCTCATCTTAGGGTGTAATTCCTATACGCTAAGCTTGGATCATAGTGCGTTACCAAACTGTCAAATTTCATCCATTGATATTGAACCAAATGTGTTATGACATCAAGCTAAGAATCGGATTGTAGTAACCCAACTCGATTTACGAATGTATTCTGAACCAAAGGCAAAGGCCTCTATCATAGAAATCAAGGATCAAGGAACGTAGGACTTCCCTGAAAAACTCGATCGCAACATTTTACATTTTAAAGTATATACCTCTGCACTTCCAAAAGATAATAATAAAGCACTTAAAAATATTCATCATCATCATCATCAGCCCATTTAAGTCGGCACGGGCCTCCCTCAATCACATGAGGGGTAATTGCCATACTCACCACTCTTGGCAGATGGGTTGGCGAGGGTTTTGATATAAATACAGAGTTTTCCTTCTCTGGGTGCTGATTACCTTAGTCGCCTTTTACGACACCTCGGTAAGAGTGAGGGTGGCCTATTCTATTAAAAATATTACTTACGACTCATTTATTTCAACGAAGAGACATCCCATGACCGTATCAAGAAGATCTTCAACTTCATTGGAATTTAGGGAACTACCTACTCGTCATAATAAAACCGGGGTAAAGATAAACATTTAACTTTCAAATCAAATTAGAGCAATAAACACTCTACGGCTGTCTGCAAGAGATTGCTACTAGCGATAAACCCGCCAAGATTGTATTTATCAGTGATCATAGCATTAAGTTGTGTAAAATAATGTGCAATGAAGACTATCTAAATTATATTTTTAATTTGACTTTCAACTTTTCTGGCCTCCCAGGAATGACATTCTTAGATGATGAAGTTTACATGTTTAGGATATCACAATTGGCTTATTATAATCATTCATATGTTTGATACACACGCATGGTAGATATAATATATACCTATACCTACATACGTTCGTAGTGATCCGACTACGTATACCTATTTGTTCTGTGTTCGTCAGTCCACGTTCCACTTCACAGAGCAAAATGGTGGTGAAGTAGGTATTATACAGCTTAGCACTAAATAAATTATTCATGTTTTTCATAACACCAGTGAATCTGAGAATAGGACCTATCGCATGCCACTCACGTTCTCACTTGGAAACTATATCTAAGAGTTGCTGCAAAACAAAGTTCTTCGTAAATAGAATCATTTATGTTATGTTGATTTTATCTCAGATAATTAAAAATGTATAACCTTGAAAAATTATTCAAAAAAAACTTTGCTGAAATTATAAATAATTAGATAGAACTATTACATTGCTCTCAGGCGACGGGTAGGGTCAACTGGCGACGCCAATCGATTTTAATTTTTAGCTACTAAACCGGATCTATGTGAAACAATTTCGGGGTAACAACCTCTCGGCCAACACTTATACTATTTATTTAATAACCATGCACAAATGATTGGTCCGTTTTGTACGCGAAAAATTGATTACCGCCAAAAGTGGCCGCTTTTAGCGAGAATCAATTTTTCGCGTACGCGTTGGACCCAACATTTTTGCATGGCTATTTAATAAATAGTATAAGTATTTGCCAAGAGGTTGTAACCCCGAAATTGTTTAAAGTAGATCCGGTTTAGTAGCTAAAAATTAAAATCGATTGGCGTGGGTAGTGAGCCCTACCCGTCACCGTAAGTATTGTGACAAGGTCCTAAAGTGTATACATATTTTTGGAGTTGACTGTACCTAGTGTAAGACTGTGGTAAACCACAGCGTCCGTCGCGTATAAACCATTAAATTTAATCGACGAATTCTTAAACACTAAAAACCTAAACAAAAATGGTCCAAAATAAATAGGTGTTTTCGGTAATAAACTAATAAGTCTTCTGTAGTATGTATATTACCACTATGGGACTCGCCGACTGCCTCGGTGGCTCAGTGGTTAGTAAGTCGCACTTTAAAGTGACGGCTGTGCAACTGATCCCGGGTTCGAGTCGGGCCAAAAAAGTTGTACCTAAGTTTTCGGTATGAAATTCTTAATGGCAGCCCGGAGTCTGGAAGTTGGTGGTCTTGTACCCCCGTGCCTCGGTCGTGTCACAGTAGTTTCCCATCGGAATATGAGGGTAAAGGAATAAAGAGTGCACTTGTGTTTGCGCACACACTTGAGCACTATAATATATCCTGCGTACGTGGCTGATCGTTAAGATTGGCCGCCGTATCCGTAATCGGTTGGAGGATATTATTTACCACTATCCACATCTTGCCTCTGCTTTTAATGTAAGGTGTTTTCGATAATAACTAATAAGTGACCGTGGGAGAGCCACGATTCTACATGAATGGGCCGGCTCGACCGGAGTGATGCCACGGCCTCACAGAAACACGCCGGCGTAAAGCAGAACTGTGGTGTGTTTCGCTACGTGAGTGAGAGTACCGGAGGCCCAATCCGGAAGAAAAGGGGGGTGTAAAGGTGGGGAGCGTACTTGTGACTCCACTGGTGTCGCGGGTGTTTACAGGTGGCGGCAAACGCTTACCATCAGGCGATCCGTCTGATCATCTGCCACCTATCACATAAAAAAGTAGTCTGTAGTATATACTCACTCGTAGGAATCGGCCCACATCTTGCCTCTGCTTTGAATGTACAGAACTTGCTGATATCATCGAAGTACAGTCCAGAGGGGCATCTGTTCAAATAGGGGTAGCCATCGACGCACTGAAACAAACAAACGTAAAAATTCATGAACACGCAGTCTATTGTCCCTTTAACTATGCTACTAGCACAGAAATATGTAGCCTCACATAATTCTTTGAGGGCCTATTCTCGTGCACTCAATATACTCGTGGAAGTCGAATGAGAGATTTCTATACATTAATCACGGATATAAAAATATCACGGCTGTTGGGGGCCTATTCTTATAGTGTAGAAGTTAAATTAAATTGGGACCAGTGTCAGTACATAATGTTGCTTTCGATTTTTCAACAATGCTAAAATTGTTTTTGCATAATTTTGATTCTGTGCGTCCGCGTCCTGTCTAAAGTGGTGCAAGTCGACTTATATCGAATTTGATTTTCTTCTTGCTACTTCATCACAAAAAATCCCCTATTATTCTGTCTGATCAGACGGAAAAATTGACGATTTCTTTGCATGTCTGATCAGACAGAAAAATAGGGGAATTTATTGTTATGAAGTAGCAAGAAGAAAATCAAATTGGATATAAGTCGACTTGTACCACTTTTCACAGGACACACAGGATTGTATAGCGCGGTGTTACGTAGGGAATATAAAAGTAAAAAAAAAATACAGTTCAATGATCTTTGAGTAATTAAACGCTTTTGACGTTCAATACAATATTCCACAATAGATAGTAATGATCTACAAGCCTTTGACTCGCTCCCTATCAAACCTATCGGGCGACGTGTAAATGTATTGACTGGGGATCTTATTCAAATGTAACCTATTCGAATTTATTCATATGTACAGACTAACAGACAACATCACTTTGTCAATCTGTCCGATTTCCACAATTAATACTGAACCAAATCATCATTATCTTAGTATTTTGTACCGGTTGCGTCCCAAGTCCTACTTAACTCGTCCGTTTTGCACGGGCGGTCTAATGCATCCATAGTGGTTAGTTTATGGCTGAAAGAAGATATACCCTCTGCGCCGATCCTCTGGGATAAAAGACCTTGAGGATGAAGATTTAGATAAGTAATACGTTCTAAGAAGAATAATCCTAGCTTAGAATTTTAAAAATGTAGGTAAGTATCTATCTTTTTCATTATTTTTTTTAAATAATCTGAATTCAGTCGAAAAACTTTAATCAGATTTTTTGATAATTTGACGTATGACTTTCGTCAAGCAATCAAGGATGCAAACTCCTGTTTTGCTCATCCCGGGCACAGAGCACGTCGGCTCTTTTCAGGCGTTTCACCACGTTTCGCTGGAGTAGGTGGCCTTGCAGAGTGTCAGTCCTGGGATACGCAGCGGGGGCCCTGGTGGCAATAGTGGGTCAGACTCTTATGCTCCCCCACGTAGTAACAGCTATGTTGGGATGCGAAGAAGCCTGGGCGGCAATAGCCGCCTTCTGCGAAGACGTAATGTCTCGGAAAGAGGCGGCAGAGCGGGAGCGGGAGGCTGACCCACTCGCTAACCCGCTTCGACGGCGTAGAGGAGGAAGGAGATGACGACAGTATAGGTAGGTATACATAGGTAGGTATCCGCCCGGGGGAGGTCGTGGTAGTCCAAGGCTTTGCCGGATAACCTTTCCCCAATTGGGCGATGAGGGAACGCCGCTGTGTTTTTTAGTCGGTATGTCTCTGGGCGCATACCTAGAGAAGAGCCCGACATAACCCCTGATGGCCCCCGCTATCTCGGGTATGCATAAGACCAGCATTTTTCACAGCGACAAAAAAAAAAAAAGGTGGCCCGTTAGAGGGTTTGGGTGTTGGTGTAATCTGCCCCTATATTTGGCCGAGTAACGTTTGGCTTCTTCTTCCACTGATTCCACGTTTAGGTATTTGTGGATGGAGTTTCGTGTGCACCACGCTGCACTACTGATCGTTCTCAGGATGTTATTTTGTGCACGTTGTAAGCATAGAATGTTGGACTTGCTTGCAGTTGACCATTTTTATCTACATCACTGCTTTTATAATTTCACTTGAGTTCAGTAGGTAGTACTCTATGGTCATGCCTAACAAAACATAAGTATAATTATGACGATCCGATTGGAAAAGTGGTAGTGAACGCTGCCTCTGATACAAGGGTTGCGGATTCGATCTCCGCACAGTACAAACATTTGTGTGCATGAACATGTTTGTTTGTATTGGTCTGGGTGTTTTCTATGTATTATAAGTATGTATTTACATAAGAAAAGTATTATATGTATATATTTGTAATCCCACTGTTGATTCTGATATCCGTAACACAGGTGCTTGAGCTACCTATCTCGGAGTCAGATCAATGTATGTGATGCTGTGAAATATTTATTTATTTAAAAAAATATATATATGATTATTTCATGATTTTAGGCTTACTACACATACTTGGGCCAGCACTCATCGGTAAAGCTGGCGATAAAACCGACTGTGTGCTAATGAATGCTCAGTAATCTGAAATCACAATCAAGAATTGCTTTTGGGTAAGTTTTGTCGCTCGACACCAAACCTAACCAAACGAAAATGCCGAGACGCTTGTGTCTAGCAAGCCTAAGTTAATTAGTATCTTGTAAAATAAAAGCAATTTTATATAGATATTTTTTTCTATTAGCCTATAAACTGTCCCACTGCAGGGTAAAGGCCTCGATCATAGAAATCAAATTAAAGCTACTATGATGGGATTAGGCTTAATCACCACGCATACCAAATGCGGATTGGTGATCACAAACCCGAGCTATGTCCGAAAAATCCGAAACATACTTTTCGCTCGACCCGGGAATCGAACCCAGGACCCTGAGATGACGGCCCGGTACTTAAACCACTAGACTAACAGGGCGTATATGGACTTCTCATTTACGATATGATAAGTCTGTAACTTATCATTTACGGAAATAGGTAATAGTCAGACAATTTATTAATTAACGAGCAAACCCATGGCGCTACTAGAGTCGCGTGGAATCCGATCTTATCGCCTGAGCCTTAATTAATATCTACCTATACGAACTTTCATTTATCTATCTGCCTTCAGTGATTTATCTGAGAAGCGACCCTTTTGTTAAGCAATTAATTAAAGACGCTCAAATTTAATTAAGAGCTCCTATAAGAATAGACTTTTGAGTTGAAACCGACTTATCAAAGATATCAGTATAGGCATGAGGTAAATATAATTTTATTTAATATCCTCTTTTTTCACCTTTTTGGAACATGTTTCTAGGGTTTCGCGCCTCAAAAGGAAAAACGGAACCCTTTTAAGATCACTTTATTATCCATTTGTATGTTGAGGCCCTATAATTCAGAAACGCATAGAGAAAGGTATCCGGTTGAAATTTAAACCATTTAGGCCCGGTTTCTGAATTGAAAATTTGAAGTTAAACACGACTTGAGCACAAACTTTGACAGTTGAGTCATACTTCAACTGTCAAACTGGGCCCATAATCATCATCAATGTAAGTGATGTTGTGAGAATAATTATTATACCCTGCTTATATATAACGTATATATTACCGTGCTTTTTTAACCGTCATGATGCTTATCCTGGGAATCCTATAATGATGACAACAAACATTTTCCCCCAAGTAACATAGGGTCTAATCTAAAAAAAAAATCACCTTCGCATGCAAAAGTAATCAGCTGATTGGTGCAAATTGTATGAGGAAACAATTTTTTTTTTTCAGATTAGGCCCTATGTTGCTTGGGGGAAAATGTTTGTTGTCATCAGTATAATTCCCTCGATAGGGGTTCACGACGCAGTTAAAAAAGCACGGTGTATAAGTACTAAATGAAACCTAAGTCTCTAAGTTTTTTTTTATTAGAATAGCCAGACATTTGGCCACAATTTCACCTGATGGTAAGTGATGATGTGGCCGAGGATGGAAGTTAAGAAAAAAAACATATTAATATAGGGGGCTCAAGAAAAAAAAAGCTTGCCGTAAAAAAATTACAAGTAGTTATCTAAAATGCAATGAAGCCAAAAAGAAAATCAGGTACCTACCTGTAAATGAAAAGTGAAGCGCCCCCTTGCTTACAGGTGGCAGACGAGCAGATGTATCACCTGATGGTAAACGATTTCCTACGGTTACGGTATGGTTATTGATTTAGCCTACGGTACCTGGTTGTTGATTGTGAAATAAATTAAATATTTCACAACACCACATCTTAGATTAAATGATTTGATCTAAGCATCGCATACATTGATCTAACTCCGAGATATGTAAATAGCTGAAGCACCTGTGTTACGGATATCAGAATCAACAGCGGAATTACCAATATCTAAATTTCATACTTTTTCTTTTTTTATGTGATAGTTAGTAGTCTGTGTATTTTATAAATACACACTAATAATACATAGAAATCATCCAGACCGATACAAACAGACATGTTCATGCACACAAATGCAGTGTGTACTGTTCAAGCGTTCACTACCAACGATCCAAACGGGTTGTCTAATAATAAAAGACAATACCTACATTCGATTAAATAAAGATTTGCAAAAATACTACCTCTCTAACTGTATTTGGACCGCTTTTACTGTTCCAATAGCCTCATACATATTCATTAAGCTTTGGACGCTATTGTTACATAATATTATACATTGACGAGACGAGACGGAAACCCAGTTACGTCATTATATGTAATATCTTTAATCTCTATTTCCGACTGTTCTCATAGTTACGAATTATGAAAGTTCTATTTACGCCTTATCGACACTACTATCGGAGTTACACAAACTGGAAATCTACATAATGGTTTTCGTCCTCTCTCTCTGCGAATGCAACATCATGACTCCAATAACTTGTAAAACCTTTGTAAAACGGATTCTGCATCAGTAACCGCGTCGTCCGCATCGTTAATAAATAAAAAAACGCCTTCAAAAACCTCGAACTAAAAAGTGTAAAATAACATTTTAACACTTCATACACTTTAAATAACACTTTATAATGTACATTCGAGAAAAGGTGTTACCGTACCATTCGAGAAAAGGTGTTACCGGTAAGTCAGCGCCCAAAACTATCTTGTAATACTTCATTCTATTATTCAACAGGGATTAGGCGCTGACTTTAATAACACCTTTTCTCGAGTGTACATTATAAAATGTTATTTAAAGTGTATGAAGTGTTAAAATGTTATTTTACACTTTTTAGTTCATGGTTTTTGAATGTTTTTTTTCGTAGTTTTTCATTTGTCGGTTGCAAAAAAGTAATCAAAATTATCGAAGCGTTGAAACCTACTGAAAATATCTAAGCATTTTGCAAAAAACAGCTGTATGTAGTGACAGTATCTTTAGGCCATAGTCCATTTTGATTTTTTTTCGAGAGCAAATGAAAGGATCTATATCTTCTGTTCAGTACGCGCTCTAAACCATTGCTCTGCGGGTATTGAAAAAGGTGATCTTTAATATGTTTCTTTAAGTTTATTCTCAACGGTGCTCGAGCCCCCGAGCACCCACGGAGTCGCAGCCCCTGCCACTAGATGTCTCAACAAATTACTTTCTTTAACAATCAGATCCAAATATTTGGACCGCTGTCATTATTATATATTAGGTATTTGTATATATATTTTTTTTTGCTCTTGGTTAAAGTAGGATTAGATTATTTTTCTTGCTGTTGAAAATGTAACAACACACCATAATTATAATAACAATATCATGACTGTCAATCAAGTATTAATTTATGCCTTCAAACATCATCTCAGAGGGCAAGAAAAGTAGCTGAAAACCAGCGCTGCCCAGGGTCTCATGGTCGTGGCAACATCAGCTGAGCTCCTTCCCTTTGTCTCATCATGCATGATACTTGTATCTTTATATTTGGTTCTACTTTGGTATAATGTTAAGATATGTTTTAAGGTGGCGGGTAGGGCACACTAGCTACGCCAATTGATTTTAATTTTTAGCTACTAAACTGGATCTATGTTAAACAATTTCGGGGTTACAACCTCTCGGCAAACACTTATATCATAAAAAAACGCCAACAGCGGCCACTTTTGGCGGTAATCCAAAATTCGAGCGCAAAAGCAGACCAAACAGTTAACTATAAGTATTAAATAAATAGTATAGGTGTTTGCCGAGAGGTTGTAACCCCGAAATTGTTTAGAATAGATCCGGTTTAGTAGCTAAAAATTAAAATCTATTGGCGACGCTAGTGTGACCTACCCGTCACCTTAAAGAGACAATAAATATATTTTATCCTTAAAAATAATAGGTATTTGCATAATGTTTTTCGTCTTTTCACATCAGCACTTATTACATTATATAGCTTAAATAATAGCCCAAGTCAACGCATTTGATTTACAATCTGGCCTGCAAGAAAGCTAATAGAAAGGAAAGCTGGTAGTATCTAGCTGGTAATATCATAATTAGATAGAGTAAGGTTAGGTGGAAATAGTCCAAGGCTGAGGGCCTACAACGAAATAGAATTCACGACCAAAACTTATCCCCGTCGTTGTCTGTGTGACTGTGCGTTCGTTACGGGACAGTTTCGTTGTATGGTACATAGACATGGAATGAGAATTTACCATAATGGTTCTGATAAGATACGATGGGTAGTATATTCAAATTGATGCTCCCTTTAAAAAAAATTGAGACAATATCACATACACTTTCCTGTTCCCAAACTAAGGTTTTTCCTTGTACCATGGAAACCAGGAACAACGAGTGGGCCACAAATGAATCACTGTGCTGTGTTTCGCTGCTTGAGTGAGGGTACCGGAGGCCCAATCCGGGGGGAAGGGGGTTAAAGGTTAGCAGCGCCCTTGTGACTGCACTGGTGTCGCGGGTATCTATGGGCGGCGGCAATCGCTTACCATCAGGCGATCTGTCTGCTCGTCTGCCGCCTATCACATAAAAAAACACCCAAACCCAAAACGAGTACCTTCTGTTTCATCAACAAACATTTGTGTTGGTGACGGAATCGAACCCGTTGCGTCTCAACCGCTGCTCGAACCACAGCGCTAAACGGGTCGTCGACATAATATTAACGTAAGGTTGGGCAGCCTTACGCTGATCTTTCTATCTACGAGTATGTACAGCTAGTACAGTCGCCTGCAATGAAATGTAAACACCTCGACTCTTGAACGCGGCAAAATCCAGTTCAAAATTTGAATGAGGTTGTATACTTATTAGTGCACGTGACTGTACGTAAACATACTGTTAACCACTCAAAACACAATGCAAAAACATTTGATAGCCAAATCAACCAAATAGGTACTTTTATTCTTTATCAATCAGTATCTAAACAGCTTTTCCAATACATACTAGTTTTGCACAATCAGTATGAATATAATAATTATATCACATTCCAGTTATAGGTACTGGAAAAACCGGTTGATCGATATAACAAAATGTCATAAGGCTCAAACAAGATTTCTTTTATTACTTATTATTACAGATTGAGTCAATCAGAAGTCCTACTGACCAACTAGCGAAATTTCAAGGCCATATTGTAGGTATAATGTCTACTTATCCCTGAACCGTAGGTACTTGGTGGATTTGTGTGCCTGTGGGCATAAAAGAAGGTCATGCAACTATTTATAACGATTTTTTTATGTCTTAGGCGGGCTGATGGTAAGCAAATGCCGCACAACGCCCCTTCTAGCTACGGCCCTGGGTATATCTATGACAGGACCACCAAATAAGAAGAACTGGAAGGTGTTTTATCTGCCTAAAAACAATGTGCCAAGTGTTTTTTCATTGTCTGTAACTCGTCCGTAAGTTACACTTTGTAAACGAAGAAAACTACAGACAAATATTCTTTGAATGAGGATTTTATACGTAGCACTGTCTTAGTCAGTTTAGAAACCCACGACTTGCGTTCTACTCTACTGACTAAAATATTCAGTTCAAATGTACTTACATTTTCTAAGTACAAATAAAGGGATTTGGACTGTTCAATAATCTTAGTATTAGGTATTGTAATGATGACGAAAGCATATATTGAAATTTGTATCTAGTTACGGTAGTTTTTGATTTTATTCGTCGTTACATACAAAGCTTAAACCACACAGTCAAAATCCTGAATAAAGTAAATAGTACTAAAATAAGAAGATAGGTAATCTTACCTAAATACATATATTAACAATAATTAAAAAACGCAGTAAATAAATACTAAAACGTGGAAATCTGTAATTAGCTTTACTAAATATTTTTAAGCACTTTCATGTAATTTACGTTTTGTATAGCGGTTATAAACAAAAAAAAAAACCTATTGGTCCATATGACGAGTTTTATTAGTATCAGGAAATCATTTTGCTAGGAGGAATACTTATAAATATTTTATTTCTATTTTTATTGGATGCAATTGAGCAACAATAATAAAATCAGTGATGAATGTTATACGAACATTTTATGGATCTAAATGCTCCATCATATCGATGCTTGAACGGGTAAATTTAATACAGTTTCTGTATTAAATATTTTTGTTTATTATACTAGAGACGACAAACGAGCAAGCGGGTCACCTGATAGAAAGTAATCAACGCCGCCCATGAACATCCGCAAAATCTGAGACGTCGCTAATGTGTGGTTTTATTGCGCGCGCGTCACGCGATAGTATTCATGTTTTTATTTTTTATTTCTCTTTTTAGGGTTGCTTAACCGAACCTGAAAAAACAAAACCCTTATAGATTCGTCATACGTATGTCTATCAGTCTTACCTATCGTATGTTAGCTATTTTCTTCCAAAACTACACAGCTGAAACTGTGGATGCAACTTTATTGTAGTAACTCACTTTAGATTTTTTTCCACGTATTACTTACCTATTACCCATAAAAACCTACCTAGGTACCTATTATAATATAATAATAATACATTTCACAACATCACATACATTGATCTGACTCCGAGATAGGTAGCTCAAGCACCTGTGTTACGGATATCAGAATCAACAGTGGGATTACTTATATATATGTACATTTAGTACTTTTCTTTTGTAAATACATACTTATAATACATAGAAAACACCCGGACTAATACAAACAGACATGTTCATGCACACAAATGTTTGTACTGTGCGGGGATCGAACCCGCAACCCTTTTACCAAAGGCAGCGTTCACTACCACTGTTCCAAACGGGTCGTCATTTTATACCTACACCATGCTTAAATAACTATATAAATGCATATATAAAATTCTCTCTTCTAATTATTAAAACAAACAGCTTGACCCAACAAACATTTGGTCTATTCTCAGAAAAAAAAGCCTTCCCACACAAAAACGCCCTCGAGAAGTTTTTAAGACAGTTAAAAAGCACGGGGTATTAACATCTTAATGAAAATTTACCTGGTAAAATCGTCTGCATGTTGCCGGGTCCGCGAAGTTTCCGTTGCCGTGTGTGCCTTCAGGGCAAACAAAGTCCTCTTCTTTGTCCTTTTGTTGACAGCTCACTGGAACCAGAAGAGACATGACATAGAGTTAAATCAATTATAATACTTAATGCTTTTCCTTCATCTTTAACTCAAATGGTCCCACTGTTGGGCATAGGCCTCCCCTAATAGCCTTCACTGCTCCCTATTCATTGCCAGCGTTTGCCAGTTACGGGAGTATTGGTCGTCACGCCATCTCTTTTTCGGCCTGACTCTTGGGCGACGGTCATCTACAGGCTGCCATTTCTTGACAACATGGGTCCATCTCTCCGGGTGCATTCTCTCAATATGACCATATACATAGATTTGAAAAATTCTAAGTTGCATGCGCGGATTCGAGCCAGGACCGTATGAAAGGCTCGTTCTGGGCTACTGAGCTACCATCGCTAATAATTAATACTAAATGATTTTATGTTCTTACAGTGATATCTAAGGTATTCTCCCTAAAAGCCGGCAACGCATCAGCAACTGATCTGATCTCGCAGATGTTCAGGTACGGTGATCACTTGCCATCAGGTGAAAGAAAACACATCATCATCCTCCTTCTCTGTTCCCAGGCTATCTGAAGTACATATATAGTGATCTGTGTCTGAAGTCAGCACAGGCACAGTCGGAAGTGCCGGTATATAATACTACTCTTTGGTGTAGGCACCGACGCAGTTTCATTTAGAAGAGTGTCAGTGTTTTTGACATTTCCCATAGAAAAAATATTGTACAGCGCCCCCATGTCAATGTCACTGAAGTGCTTTCTGATCTTGGTCGGTCTTTTTGGCCTTTTTCCCGTATCATTTGTCATCGCATCATCCATTACTTTTTTTAAATTAATACTAGTGACCTGTCCTGGCTTCGCACGTGTGCATAGTATGAACCTTTCTCTTTAATTACTCTATCTTTTAAAAAAATATGTTTGGTTGTTCATCTGTTCCCTCATAACTTCTAAACTAGTTATCATATTTGAACAAATGAGGTATCTTTAGAAGCATCTTGATTGTCTTAGAAGATAATCAAGATGCTTCTAACGATATCTCATTTGTTCAAATATGATAATTAGAATTATAGGCGACATGATGGCACGTTAAATTGGCTACATTTGGGGTTGGCGTAGTATGTCTCCCTTTTGCATACGTCCCTGTCATTCGTCATCGAATCATCCACCCCTTTTTCCATCATGTCATTCTTCACACAATCCATCCATCTCTATTTTCGGCCGTCCTCTGTACCTCCACCCACTTACATTTAAACTCATCACTAGCAGGAAAGACGATTTGCCTTCACTTTATCAATGATAGGTGCCACTTTCATACTTCCTCTAATATACTCATTCCTTATCTTGTCCATTCTCGTCACTCCACACATCCATCGTAACATTCTCCGTCGCATGCAATCGGCTTTCATCCGTCTTCTTAACGGCCCAGCATTCTGATACATACAGGGCAACAGGTCTAATGACGGATTTGTAAATTTTGCCCTTTAGTTTTAAGGGCACCCGTGGATCGCATGTTGTTGCAGTGACCTGTCGCCATTTCCTCCATGCTGAGTTAATTCGATGCTTAACGTCCCTATCAATTTCGCCGTCGCCCTGTATAAGAGACCCAAGGTACCGAAAGTTGGAACAAATCGGTAAGGACATTCCAGCAATAGTTATGGGCATCGGACTAGAAAGACCGCCGAAGTCACTGAACAGATACTCTGTTTTGGTTCTGCTGACTTTCAGGCCAAGTTCTCCATTCCTATGCGTTAAACGATGTTAGTTCGATGTTAGATTCTTTTATAAATTCGTGACAGTTAAATTAGACAACCTCTAAACTTAACTATAGGTATTGGTAGTAAAAAATGATGTTCCATAATTTTATTAAAAATTAAACCTCTCTGGTTTTCAGTTAACACTTTATGTAACCATAAGTGACTACTGATTACGTTATTACTTTTAAACCCACAAACTATTATTATAATAACAAATGGTTAATTAATGTAACCGCATTGCCAAATCAGAGCACTTTATGGTGCTGCTAATTGCATTCCTGGCTTCTACAAAAGTACAGTCAGTCAATTATATTGAACGCAGGTAGGTAAACCATAACTCTTATGCCGATGTAATACGGTTCTTAATTAAATAGAGTTGTGTTAATATGTCTGTACATAGTGCACGTATGAGCCTCATACTTTCGACTACTTTTGGCGTCTATTATCATAATATGCTGGAAGTGAAAGTGCATTGTAATGCTAGAAGCTGTAGTCCCGATAAAAGGATGATTCGCACGATCTGTGATACGAAACCAGTATTTATTGGCAGGAGGAAGTCACGATTCCTTCTAAGATCCACTCAGTTTATCTGATCTTTTGACAACCGGTCTAGGAAAGGTCAAGAGGCATGCTATACGGATGTAGGTACCTACCTACCTTGTGAGGTATAACTTTACCCCATAATTACATTAATATTGATGGGCCGGTCTGTTAATAAAATTATGCTCTCGTGTAGTGTAGGTATGATAATAAATTCACAATTCATATTTTTATCCATTTTTGTGAAATTTTGTCCCGTATAGTAGTATATACAGTATCAGCAAAGTAGTCAGTAAAATGTGTTTTTTTTTTTCCTCTTTTATCTCTCTCAGCTTAGCTGGTAATTTTGCCGGTCAATCCCGTTTGTATCCAAAAACATTGCTATGGAGCCTGAGGTACGATTGGACCATGATCTGACTCAGCTACCATCGGTTTTTTGGGGGTTTCTTGTTCTCCTGTTTATGAAAAACTAGTGGCCTGCCCTCACTTCGTCTCGGGATATTAGTTCCACTTTGTACGAAAAGATGGCGCCAGGTGTCGATTGTATCGCGCAAGCGCACTGATAACATCTCCCTCGAGACTGATAACAGAGACCACCCCCTCCCCCCTCTCGACTAGCACTAATAAGGCCGCCGACAGGCCCCACAGGGGTCGAAGAAGACCGCCCCAACAGCGCAGTGTCGGGAGGCTTCCTCTCGCAAAGGAGCGAAAACACCGCGCCAAGAATGGCGCTAGATGCAGCCCGGGCAAAGGGTTTACCCCGAAACCCGAACCGCACCAAGTGCGAAGAAAACAGTAACGTACGTATTTTCGGATTACGTATCAGCGTTGTCGCTGTCTGTTGAATTTACTACATTTTTATCACAAGATCTAAATAATAACAAAAAGCTCCGAACATGGAATTCAGTTAGGTATTAGCGATATTTTTAATAAACACGCGCGATGGAATCGCGTTCCAGCAATTCGTGAATAACAGGACCGCCCGACGTGGGTAGAATCCAGCATGAATGGAGATTCCATTGTAATCGATTGCCTATTTCTTACCAATGTTTTCTGGTATTACCTAAAGCTGTTTTGACCTGCCCAATCACCCAATCACATTACGATATTTTGTAAACATGAATGAAATAAATGAACGAACATTTGGACTAAATCACATCTGATTAATTTAGGTAAAGTCAATAAGTCCTGAAGGCCAGATACATAGTTTTCCGAGAACCATTGTAAAACTTTCATAATTTGGTGCACGTTTGCACCTACATTATTATTTTACCCCCGTGCCTCGGAAAGCACGTTAAGCCGTTGGTCCTGTCCCTGCCCCTCCCAAGATCCCTCTTCGATCGTGTCACACACGTGGTGTCCTATCGAAATATGAGGGTAAGGAAATACAGTGTGCACTTGTATCTTAGCAAACACTTGTGCACTATATTATATCCGGAGTCATTCGCTGAGATTGGCCGCTATAACCAAAATATCGGTGTGCAGGACATTATTATATTAGTTTTTAGTGTCCATAGATAAAACCTTGCTTGGACCAAACCAATACAAATGTGTTGTTATTGTATTTATTTATTCCACTCGCGTAGACTTCAGTCTTCATTTATCACATAAAGGGATTAAAGAACAGTGACCTCACTCAGCGCATCCCGCTACGGGACGATAATTTTTCTCACCGAATTTCTCGCGCCAATCTTCTTTTGGCGGCTTAATCGCAATAAGGCTGTGACAGGAGTCTGGCTTCTTATAAGTTGTTATGATTGGCCGTGGGTTAGCAGGTCTCGGGTGCTGTGAACTGTATGCCGAACGCGCTTTTGTCAGATTGTTAGAGGGCCGTGTTTGTGCGTTTTTTGTGTCATAGACCAACGGTCAAACTCTGGTGCGCCCATAGACTTAGGATGCTGCACATTCTAAATCTAAGGGTGCGCCAACTCTGATTCCACAGGAGCAGAGCGCTGCCCCCACCAGTGTGTAGGTGACCCTTCTGGTCTGCGCTGCGCCCCACACCTTGTGCAATGCGGCAAAGACAGCCTACCCCCGTTTTTCCGCCCACCGACTGACAGCGCAACCAGTGTAGCCCGCCGTGGGATTTAGGTGGCGGGGCAATATTTGGAAGGCTGCAGGTTCGCCTCCTCTCCTCGCCCTGCAGCCAGCAGGGTGTGGGTCTGTAGGGTATCGTGCGAGCCCTTTCCAATGACCAAGTATGAGTACAACGAATTTACTTAGAGATTTCCATTGTTGAAAAAAAATCCATTGCTTGGGTTTATATGTAGTTACAACAAGAAGATTCATCAAAGTGTATTATTACCTAGTCTCGTAGGTATTGGAAATAAAACGATTAAGTACACAAACAGCAAAAAGCTTAGTGGGTCAGTGTCCATCAAACGGTAACAAAAAGAAGTAACTTAACAGTCAACGGAGGTGATTCCTTGACATCGCTACGTTGTAATTGCAACTTGGGCTCTTCTCTTGCTTACCATCAGGCTAAGGAGAGTCAATATA
The DNA here is from genome assembly GCA_019059595.1 of Marasmia exigua. Taxonomy (NCBI): domain Eukaryota; kingdom Metazoa; phylum Arthropoda; class Insecta; order Lepidoptera; family Crambidae; genus Marasmia; species Marasmia exigua. The sequence goes on along the minus strand of CM032473.1, from coordinate 4,804,924 downwards.
CTATGTTTCTATAAAAAACAGTCGAAAAACATAACTGAACAATATTTATTTTTGAATGAACTAGATATTTTTGGATACTTAGCTGTTTTTACCTACCTACTCATCTAAGAGATTCATTTATTTAATTGATCTATCATCAGTATGTGTAAGATAAGCAAGCCTTTGAATTAAGAAAATCCTAATGTTACTAAAATAATGGATGCTGTAAAAAATACTCAGGTACAGCTGACAGAGTACCTAAGGTAATTTTTTTGTTCAGTCATGTTCAACCTTATTATAATCGTATAAAAATACTCCTAGGGCACTGTGTTAACATAACTCCTCATTAGCATTGTTTTAACTTAACTACGACTATGTGTAAATTTTATTAAAGTTTTGGTACTTAGTTTCAAGCTTAGGGCTATGCTCGGAGTATCTCTGAAGGACCGCATCAGAAATGATGTAATCCGACAGAGAACCAGAGTTACCGACATAGCCCACCGAATTAGCAAACTGAAGTGGCAGTGGGCTGGTCATATTAGCCCCAGAACTGACAGCCGTTGGAGCCGTAAAGTACTTGAGTGGAGACCGCGACTCGGTAAGCGTAGTGTAGGACGCCCTGCGACAAGATGGGATGATGACATTAAAAGGCTGGCTGGTGTGGGCTGGATGAGAGAATTATAAACTATGCTTTCACCGTACGATAGATACGAAGTAAAGTTCTCATCATTGTTAAATATTTTCCGTCAACCAACTTCAAGGCAATGCTCGCCAGTGTACACACATAACATGGTTAAAATCTAAATACAGAGAAACAGGATAGAAATCTTGTTTCTAGGTGCACTCGTATGACCAGGCAAGTACATAATTGGTATTCTTAAATGAAGGTAGGTACAGACAGCCACACATCAAATTAACACATTCTGACTTTCCTCAATCGATATTGAGCCAAATGTGCTTGAAATCATGGTGAGAACCGATTGAAGAAATAAGACAGATTTAGTGGTGTACAAGGCTCGAGGCTTCCGAGTCCTTTTGCCAAGAGCTCAGAGTCGTTTACATGGCTCGCCTCGTTTGTATGAAGCTCGATGACTCGTTAGTCTTTTTTTGAGTTCGAGCCTTTTTCAGAGCTGGCCTCGTTTGTATGAAGCTTGAGGTCTTTCGCATAGCTCGAGATTTTTTGAGAGCCCAAGCGTTTTCGAAAGCTCCTGCCTTTTCGAAAGCTAGAGCTTTTTGAAAGCTTTCTGTCAGTCAGTCAGGTCTTTGAATTTTATATGTATAGATAATGAAGCTTTATATATTACTTAGTTACGAAGTTATTAAAGTCATAAATATAAAGCTTTTATTAAAGGCTAGCGTTCATTTTAGGACTCTTTTGAAGGTTCGAGCTCTTTTGAAGGCTCGAGCTCTTTTGAAGGCTCGAGCTCTTTTAAAACCTCGAGGCATGGCTCAGAGACCTCGCAGCTCGGCTAAGCTCGGCTCGGCTCCGAGACTACTTAGCTTACTGAGCCTTGCCATTCCGCCTCGAGGCTTCAAACATAGGACTCGACGCCTCGAATCTTGTACATCACAAGTCAGATGTGTATATGTTGATGTCTGGCTGCCCATAAGCTCAGGTACGATACATATACTCATTCTTAGATGAAAAAAAAGGGCAAAAAATCTTTATTTTTCCCGAACTTTTGCTTAACAATGATTCAAATTGATATCTGTGTGGTCCAGAAAATTATACACAGAACAACTGCTACTTTTTTCTGACGTTTCTATGTAAGGAATAGAAGAAATATGCAGCGTAAGAAAAATGTTCAAATCTATTGTTTAGTTTTGCACAATTCTTTCGTAACACCACAGAATAATATAGAACACACGCCATGTCTACCGGTACTGTGTCAGACTAGTACCCAAGTCTATACTGTAGGCATGATGTTTTGCAACCTAGGTACTAATTGATTAAATTGCCAAATGTGGGTACCTAGACACGAGTAAATGTAATTAGTCCACCTACCGGTTTATTTGATTACGTTAGTAAGGACGGAACCATCACATACATCCATCAGACAGATTAGTACAGAAACTTAATAAGGTCCAGTCCATGGATACTAAATCTAGCGAATACACCGACAGATGGGAGCTAATTAGGCTTTTACATTGTACAAACTACCTTCATAATATAATTTCCATATTAAAAAAGTGGTATGAGTTAGACAGGGGCTATGTACAATCTCTGCAGGAGTCTTAAAGCTTCGAGGCTACGACCTAAGTTGGTGCACATTTAAATACTAAAAGGTACTCGGGTGAGGATATTAATAACCTGAACAGGTAGTTAAGTCAATATCCTCGATCACATTTAACCGGTCCCACGCCTTCAATGTCAAGTGAAAGAAGGACGTGCACACCGAATTTCAATTAACGTACACACATACCTACCAACTTAGAACAAGGTACATATTGACCATTTCAACAGATAGAAGGTAAGTACATAAAAACAAGAAATATTACACAGCAACCAAAACATTTCCGTCCAAATGAACTTTTCTGACACTTTCACATTTCGCATCATCAAAAGTTGCCTGCCAAAACTCGTATCTAACTTGCAAATAGCTTTCACTGTATCATTTCGCGGTAACAGTTACGTTAACAAGTTAACAAATTGATCAGCGTATCGCTTGCATAAGGTTAAGAATTACGCGTCTGATGCATTAAAATGTTATTCCTCATACTCACGACTCACGAAGTGAGAGTTGGTTCACATTTTGGATAGTAAAATGTATGGTATTTGACTAACCGTTTCCGAGAATACCACAAATAAGCAATATCGGCATATATGGGAAACCGGCCATGGCGATCCGCGCACCGTTCACTCGTACTCGCGACATGGCACCTTTCACCGACACGGGCGCACTGCGCGGCTGCCGGGCCGCGCGCGCGCAGCTAGCGTCGCTGCCATCACCAGCCGACCTCCGCCCGTGCGCTGGCGGCTTTCTCCTCAAACTCTGACACAGAGATCTAACAGCTAGTGTCATATTCATTTGCTTAAATGCATTGTTTGTTTTAACTAATCATGTGCACATACGAATAATGATTCCTTCGTTTTTTTTTCTTATTATATAGGTCAGGAGGGCAAATCTACCTTTCTTTACATAGTCATGTATTATTAATGAACGTTTTCTAGTAGATAATAGATAATATCAATTATATTATCCGTCAACAAACAGACCGTCTTAGCTGTTCGTACAACCACACTACCTACATCGTATAGGTAGAGCCTTACGTGCCTAGCGTACGTGAAGGTAGTTAGTAAAAACGTGGAAATCTAGCATCAAAAAGCAATTGCCATACAAGGAATGCCCTATTTTTAGAAAACTAAAATTGGGAACGATCTTGCTACGAGTACATCCAAACCATTGAACTATTATTAAATTAGTAACTCACTGATCCAGACTCAAGACAACTTACCTAGATACTAAGTTCGTTTTATAAATCGACCTACGGGACTTTCGACCTGGAAATTTCCGCGCTGAGTTTCCTCATCTCATCTTAACATGAAATTCCCGGTTGTAGGTGGCCGAAATAAACATCACAGGAACGTACAAAATACAAGATAATACAAAATACAAGATAATACATGGCCAAATCGTGAATTGCGGCATCGATAAAATAAATAAATAAAATAATAAAATGATGAAAGGGCCCTGGGCTAAAACCATATGAGCCAACCAAATTACTCAACAGAACGAGTCGTTTATGAATGACGAGAAAGACCATCCGAATAATTTTCCACTTAACCCTAAGCTACAGCTTAAAAGACCCTTATGTAAATCGGCTTCTAGGCCTATCCGCCTATTAGCTCAGCGGTGAGGGAAAACATCGTGAAGAAACCTGCACGTTCCTATCGAATAATTCCTCAAAATTGTAGATACTTAGGTACCTACAATAATTATTTGAGATAACGATTCTGGACGTGTAACCTTTCCAGTATGTCTGGTTCTCCTGTCTAAGAACTGGCTTGTTTTGTTGCGCGTAGGTCAGACGGAAAATCTCTTCCTTCATTGTAAAGGCCCAAATCCAAAATCATGGTGCAAGCCTACCCCGAGTTCCGAAGCGACAGCTTTAATGCAACTGGGAATCACACGCTAAGATGAGTAGGAGTTAAATTAATTAAAGGTACCTACTGATGATAAGATAAGGATGATTTCATGATTTTAGGTAAGTATAGATCTATTATTGACTAAACGCATAGAGTAAGGTAAAATAACCTAAACGTTTCACCTAAATCAAAAAGGTTTAGTACGCTTATAACTTTTTGATCTGACACTGTTTAAATTACATGCATGTAGATCATCGCGTTTTCTGCATGATGCGATTCATGAAGAAAACGCGATGATCCATGATGTAGACAATGAAGAGCACAGAACAATATTAGTGAAGAGCTATCCAAAATTAATTTCAAATTAATAATTTATATTTAGGCAATTTGAAAATACTTAAGAATGTTCTTTCGAAAATATAGGCCACAAACTAAGTAGAAGATACTACGTATCAGACAGGAATGTCCCATAGTGCTCCATTAGACCATTTTTAGAACGACTGAACGGAATCAGTATTGATTTTGACAGATTTGAATGAATTGTCATACAGCAGTTCGTTCATTCAATGAACGAATGATTAGCAATGACCAAATTAATCTAGATAAAATATTCAGATTTTTTTATGACGCCATTTAACAACAAAAATAAAATACAAGCTACTTATAACACGATTTATTATCAAAATATCACGAAACACAATAGCATTCACTTTTGTTGCCCTTAGAAAATAGTAATTTAGACTAGGCCGCAGTTTATGACGTGAAATCCAGGACTGCGTGTGCCGCGCTGTGCTGCAGTGCAAGCATGCAAGTGGAAATCCTTGTGACATCTTCTTGGGTCCACAATCTTCGATAGGTGAAAAATATTGTTACCTACCAAGAATTTCATTGAGCGAACATAGAACATATTATAAATATCTTTACGCTTCTGCACATTGTTTAGTTTTCTTTAACGTAATAACAAATGTCCACAACGTATATTTGCACTTAATTTACAATTTTTTTAACAAAATTCTATAAATTTTTCTTCTTGACATAACTGCCATTTTGTTTTTCCGAGTGAATGAATCACAGATTACTTAATAGGTAATGAATGGTGGTGACAAGTAGGGATATTCCATATACATCGATGTATTGAAAACATCGATGTTTACAATGCGATACATCGAATAGATTCCGATGTTTTGAAAAGCTATCGTTATACTTAATGTATCATTGTTTTTTTCATAAAATATTGAATTGATGATAACCTGTTTATGTCAAAAACTAATATTAATATGTTCTTATATCCAAGGCTTTTTTTTTTCAAAATAAATGGCTTTGTATACATATCCTCCAACCTTTTACGGTTATGGCGGCCAATATCCACGATCAGCCACGGATGGAGGATATATTATAGTGCTCAAGTGAATGCGCAAACACAAGTGCACTCGCTATTCCCTTGCCCCCATATTCCGATGGGACACCAGTCTGACTCGACCTGAAAGAAGTCGGGTGCAGGATCAACGACATAACGTGTTTTCCGAGGCACGGGGGTACATTACCGACGACTTCCAGACTCTTCCAATTTTTTTTTTAATTTATTTTGGCGCAAACAGTCATTACAGTAACAAGTAATTAAATAATAAGTCATACATATTTTTAACAGACAACGAGAGAACAATAGTTGGTTCTTACAAATGTACTAGTACGAAATATGGAAAACAATAAAATCAAAACGAATAGTGTACAAAAATACTTTAAGGAATTTAAACTAAAACTAAAAGAAGTTTAACAAAATACCAAACCCATTACCAAACCCCAAGAAATGCCTATCTTCCCTCAGTGTATGAGGGAAAACATGTACATCCCACAGTTCAGCAAACAAACATTTTAGTAAGTATATATTATATATATATATATATATATATATATATATATATATATATATATATATATATATATTGTTAGGCATTTCAAAACGCAATTCCTTTGCTATAACATTTTAACATTTTAGTAAGTATATATTATATATATATATATATATATATATATATATATATATATATATATATATATATATATATATATATATATATATATATATATATATATATATATATATATATATATATATATATATATATATATATATATTGTTAGGCATTTCAAAACGCAATTCCTTTGCTATAGTAAATTCTCGTCATATTGTACTTGACAATGACATTTGTATCTTCCCTCTCTCTCTTATTTTTCCGTGTACTGCTTATGTATGGTTCTCGGTGAATAAACGTTTTTAATTGTTAAAAGTGTTTTTCTGAGCTTCCCTTTAGCTCAGAAGCGGGATTAGTGTACCTAGTGCTCACATAAACGTTATCTCGGCAAAATAAACAATAATCATATTAGTTTATAACATTTGAAAATTTGAACCGCGACGCGCGCGAAAGCGGACGCGTCGCCTGCAAGAACCGGTTTTTACCAGTTTCACCTGAGCGTCGAATTTCTCGGGTTGATCGGGCGCGGCGAGCGCGGGAGGCTCGCAACCAGCGGCGGCGGCCGGCGTGCGGCCTGCACCTATAGTTGGCGGGTATAGTGAGGTAATTACACCTTATTCATCGGACAATAACCATACTACTGAAACTGGATCTTGTAGTCGTGAATCCATTCAACATAGCGCATATTTAGCTAATTCTACCGACAATTCAGTCAATATCCAACCAGTTCAGTCTAGTAGTATTCGATACGTAGGTCGTAATGATCCATTGCCTGATTTTGACCCTCAGTCTACTGTTTCGATAGAACAGTGGATAAGAAAGGTTGAAGGTATTGCAAGTATGTACGGCTGGGATGAAAAAACCATTATATTTAATTGTACGTCTAAACTTAAGGGGTATGCTAAACAATGGTACGACCAATTGAACAATTTAAACTTTAGTTGGAACGATTGGAAGAAACAGCTGTTGACAGCTTTTCCCTCTAATCGTAGTAAAATAAGTTTAATGCGTGAACTTGTCAATACGATACGTCGTCCTGAGCAGGACTACTTACAGTTTTATTACGATAAGCTTGCTTTAGGTAATGCGTGCGGGTTGCCTGACTCGCTCATCACAGAAGCTATAATAGGCACAATTGGAAATAACCTGATAGAGATTGGTGCGATTTCTGCTGGCTGTCGAGATACGCCCAGTCTTATTAGGTATTTATCATCGTTTAGGCAACCGTCTCAATCCGCATATGTACCCGATCGATATAAATCAAATCAATATGATACAAAAGTGCAATGCCATAGCTGTAAACGTCGAGGTCACATTGCGGCGAAGTGCCCTACGAAAAAACGTAACAAAAGTGATAAAATGTTAACTTGTACGTATTGTGGCAAACAAGGGCACGACGAGAGTAATTGTTATACAAAGATAAAAAAATGTTCGTATTGTTATCATGCCGGGCATGTTAACGATGATTGTTTTAAACTGAAAAATAGAAAGTCGCAATCGGTAAAAATAATTAAAGACGCTTCTGGTAGCAGTAAATATTATATGAATGTAAAAATTAACGATTTGTCAGCATACGCGTTCATTAATTTTGGTAGTACTTGTATAACAATTACGCAGTCTGTCGCTCAGAGGTTACAGTTAGATATTAGACCGTGCTAGTCGGGTTGCATAATTAGAGGTTTTGGTGGGTCTAAGATAACTCCTGTGGGTACAAGTTGGGTAAAGGTGTGTGCAGACGAGGCAATCTGTGAAGCTTCGGCTTACATAGTGCCGGATGCCGCTCAAGACATAGGTGTTATTATAGGCCAGCCCTTTACCGAATATGCTGACGTGTACGTAATAAAAACACCGACATCGCTACGCATGTATAACGCGACTACCTTAACAGAACTACCTAGTATATGTGAGGATATCCAACGTGTGAAACTAATACCTATTGGTGATGCTTGTACATTGCAACCTGGGGCTAATAAGATTATAGTTACCTGTGACGAACCTGTCGAGGGGTCCGTATTAGTTCATGCTACAACACATGGGATGCCTAGGTCGGAGTGCGTGATACCTGAGTGCGAAACTGATTTTATCGACGGTCACGCAGTTTTGAACGTGTTAAATATAAGCAATAATAGTGTAATCTTACCTTTAGGTCAGTGTGTAGCGCGTGCATCGTTGTCAAATGAGAAGAAGGGTTATAAAATTGGCGATAACTTACCTTCTGAAATAGTTTCACAACTCGAGATAATACTAGATGAGTTCTCACAGTGTTTTTCTGATAATGACGATAAAATTGGTATATGCCCAACAAAAATGCACATTGAGTTGACAGATACCAATCCCATTTATTACCTTCCGTACCGTATGTCGATGGCCGACCGGGAAAAATACGGTTGATTGTCGATGACTTATTAAACAAAGGGATAGTCGAAGAGTCCTCGTCTCCATATGCGAGTCCAGTTATCCTCGTACCAAAGAAGACGGGAGAACCGCGTATGTGTGTCGACTATCGTGTTTTAAATAAAATAACCAAAAGGGACCGGTACCCATTGCCACTAATTCAAGATCAATTAGACTGTTTATCTGACCAACGTGTGTTCTCTTGTCTTGATATTAAATCCGCTTACCATTGTATACAACTGGATGACCATAGTAAACCCTATACAGCCTTCATAACGCCGCACGGGCATTTCCAATATACACGGATGAGCTTCGGTCTAGCCAACGCACCTTCCGTGTTCCAGCGTGCGATGGACGAAGTACTGGGGCCGTTGCGTTTCAAATTCGCTACCGCCTATCTTGACGATATCTTGATCTATGCTGGGTCTGATTTTCAGGCATTAGAGAGACTTAGAGCAGTTTTGGAGCGAATTAGAGACGCGAACATGACGCTGAGGTTAGATAAATGTTCCTTTCTAGTTCCAAAAATTGAATACTTGGGCCATGAGGTGTTTGATGGTAAGGTAAGGCCGGCACAGCATAAACTTGCAGCTGTGCGAGATTTTGAAGTACCAAAAAATGTCCATCAAGCCCGTCAATTTATGGGTTTGGCGAATTACTTTCGCAGATATGTTCCTGGTTTTGCAACTCTGGCACGTCCCATCACCATGCTTACGAAAAAGGATCAGCCTTGGGTATGGGGTGAGGCCCAATCGCAAGCATTTGATGAAATCAAGACCGTTCTCATTAACCGGCCCGTTTTGTCGTTGTTCAACCCTAAATATCCAACACAAATTCATACTGACGCGTCAAAATTTGGTCTAGGTGGTATTTTGTTACAGCAGCAGCCAGATGGCGGATGGAAACCAGTTGCATATGCTAGCCGACAAACTACAATCGCTGAGCAGAAATATCACAGTTTCGAATTAGAAACATTAGCCGTCGTCATGAGTTTAGCCAAATTTAAAGTATACATAACAGGTATTAAATTTACAATAGTAACTGATTGTAGCGCTCTACGTTGGACCTGGTCGAAGCGAGATTTGTCACCACGCATTGCTCGTTGGTGGCTCGAAGTTCAAAGCTATGACTTTGATGTCGAGTATCGTGCTGGGAAGTCAATGGCTCACGTGGACGCGTTGAGTCGCAACCCTGTTGACTCTGTTATGCGTATAAATGATAAATGTTTTGTAGAAACAATGCAACAGGGAGACGACTCCATTTGTTCAACAGTGAACCAACTAAAGGACGAAATTAAATGTGGCAACTTGACAGGTCTTGCTAATGATTATGCGATTGAAAACGGTGTTCTTTTTCGTAAAGTTAACGGCAATATAAAGGTTGTTGTGCCTCGTGGGTGTCGTTGGTCGTTAGTACAATCATTTCATTACAATAACGGACACATCAACTTTCAAAAAACATATGACGCCATAAAGTCTAAGTACTGGTTTGGTAAAATGCGTCGCTTTATTCAAAAATATGTCCAAGGTTGTGTTTCCTGCCAATATGCTAAAAGAGGTACTGGGCGTCGAGTAGGGTTGATGCATCCTATAGAAAGAGTGCCAGTACCGTTCCACACTGTACACGTGGACCATCTTGGTCCTTTTTGCAAAAGCCCGTCCGGTAAAATGCATATACTGGCGATCGTAGACTCATTTACGAGGTTTATCTGGCTTGAAGCAGTTCGTGATGTCAGCTGTAAATACGTCCTACACGTATTTGACATGTTAATTAAGACGTTCGGCGTCCCCTCCCGTATCATCAGTGATCGAGGTAAGGCTTTTAACTGCAAGGATTTTAAAGATTACTGCGTTGAAAGACAAATAAAACATGTCATGACTGCAGTCGCCAGTCCGCGTGCGAATGGGCAGGTCGAACGTTTTAACCGTACCATACTAGACGCATTGGTATCCTATGTTGGCGATGACCAAAATTATTGGGAGCGTTTTCTACCAAAGGTGCAATTGGGACTCAATTCCAATATTAATAATAGTACTGGCAAAAGCGCATTAGAGTTGTTATATGGCTATAGGCCACGAATAATAGGCGATGTTGTTAACCCATCTCGTTCGCCTAATGTAGTTGATATTAGACGAGAGGCATTAACTCGTTCTGCTATGGCTTCAGAGCAATCGAAACGTGCTTTTGACAAAAAAAGACGAAACGCACCTGCTTTCAAGATCGGAGATATGGTCCTCGCTGAGCGTAAGTTGATACGAAAGGGTTTACGAAGTGGCAAACTTATGCCCCGTTTCGATGGACCCTTCAAAATCGTTAAAGTATTGCCCCATGATCGATACGTGATTAAGAGTACACAGGGTCGAAGTAGGGCATATGAAAATGTTATGGCTCGTGATAAGTTGAAACTCTTTCAGTCTAATAGTCCTCTATCTGACTGTTCGGACATTGACTTGTAACCATGTTTGTTAACCTTTATTCTATATGTGTGTTTGGTTATGTGTGTTTTAATTTTAATGTTACTGTAATGCCATTCAGAAGGCTTATGTTTCAAAGAAAAATTGTTCGACCATTAATATGGTGATGAGATGTCATAAATTGTTAATGTCCTTTTAGTAGCAAATAAATGACGATTAAGAATGTCAATTGTACTTAATTGTCCACCGGTGGCTAAGCCTTAAGAAGCTAACAGCAGTGTCTGCTGTTTGATGCATGCGTGCCTTAAGAGGTAGAGTTTTAGACGTCGCGACGTAATATGAGTGTACACCTTTAATTGATGGCATGTGATTTGTCATTTGTGGTGACATTAAGAAGTCCCCTGTTTATGTCAACATTAAGAAGTTGATTATGACGACATTAAGAAGTCCCTTGTTTAAGTCAACATTAAGAAGTTGATCGTGACGACATTAAGAAGTCGCCTGTTTAATTCAACATTAAGAAGTTGATAATAATGTTGGCCTTAAGAAGTCACTTGGTTAAATCAACATTAAGAAGTTGATAATAATGTTGGCCTTAAGAAGTCACTTGGTTAAATCAACATTAAGAAGTTGATTATATTCGCTATAAATCTAGCCTTAAGAAGCTAGTAGTACGCATCTATTGTTAAACTGTTCGAAGCCTTAAGAAGCTTTGACAGGGATGCGTTTAGTTACCATTAAGAAGGTGTTTGTTGAAATGATGGCACTGCTCGGGGCGAGCAGTAGATCAGGAAGGCCGACTGTTAGGCATTTCAAAACGCAATTCCTTTGCTATAGTAAATTCTCGTCATATTGTACTTGACAATGACATTTGTATCTTCCCTCTCTCTCTTATTTTTCCGTGTACTGCTTATGTATGGTTCTCGGTGAATAAACGTTTTTAATTGTTAAAAGTGTTTTTCTGAGCTTCCCTTTAATATATATATATATATATATATATATATATATATATATATATATATATATCTAAGTGAAAAGAGAGAGATAAACGGATACATATATAAGTAATCTTAGCTTTATGTATTATAGAACCAAGAGAAGAAATGCGATAGTCATTATGCATAACTCACAGGTTATAAAAATCAGGTTACATTAGGAATATTTACTAAGATAAATTTTAAAAATTGATCTTTTAATACTATACAAGGAGCAATTAAAAAGATCGCGATTCAGAAATTCTTTATTATATAAGTTAATTGATCGGGAAAGAAAACAATTCTATGTAAGTATATTTTTTTCGTAGAATAGGTTTGAAATACACGTTAGGGGCGAACTGGGAGGCGGAATTTGCTTTTGAAGTTTATTTTAGCTAATAAAGAAGGACAATCGTTTACGGCGATCAAAGAGACTTAAGATGAGTGATAAGAACTCAAGAGACTTAAAAACAAAATTATTGACCTATTGCGCAGCCGTCGCTTTATAGCGCGACCCAATAACCACTACGCCACCGAAGCAGTGAATGGAGGTGGGGTAGGGGGCGGTTGTAGTATACACAGATTCACAGAGACAACGAAGGAAGTTAGATCTATTATTTTATGAAAAATTAAAATTTAACTATAATAAGATACTGGATTTAGCTTTTTTCATAACCTTCAAATACAAACATTTTCACTTTGAAATGATGACCTGTTCTGACACGCTTTTTTTGACATGACTTTAGCTTTGCAATATACATTAGAAAAAGTACTCAATGTTTTCATCCGATACATCGAAAGACATCGATGTACAGTTTTGATGTATCGAATCGATAAAAATATCAATGTTTTTTCAAAGTGGACACCCCTAGTGACAAGTCAAAAAGCTCATCAATCATGAAATGAACCAATGAGATGATGGCTTTGAAACATTCATTCGAGATTCTGAACATCTACCTGAAAGATGATAGCATAGACAACGTGACTAATTTCTTTTCAAGAGGATTCAGAGCCATGATATAGGCTGAAAAATCTGCATGAAAAGTTTTTTATGTTTTGGCGCTCTAACTTTAAAAAGATTTAGGTGTGGCCTTGGCATAACTATAATTATTCCGTGATTGAAAGGTAATGGTTTCTAAACGAATAAGAAAGAAGATTTTGACAGCTCGGTCGGCCCCTCAGTCGGTCAGTTCGACGTGTCGCTGTCAAATATTAAACGTCAAGTTGACAGTTCATCGTCATGTTGGAAATGGTTTAATTTTATAAAATGAATGTAATTTAACATTAGGTCTTGAATATTTATTAGAAGTAGTGTTAAAAGTTGATGGCAAATCATAAATTTCATCACAATGACGACATTACGTGAACGTCAACTCAGTAAGTTGGTTTCTTTCACAAACCACTTTGTTATGATGATCCATGGATTTTCATGTTTTACTACAATTTCAGATGCTTTGAAGCAAATGTTAAACTTGAACCAGCCGCTAACTAAAAGTGTAGCCAATGAACCGACTTGGAAAGTACTTATTTACGACAGAGTTGGCCAAGATATCATATCGCCACTTATATCCATTAAAGAGCTGAGGGAACTAGGTGTGACTCTTCATGTGTAAGTATTTAATTTTATGACGTCAGTTCAGCCTCAATTTCTAGACTACAAACTAGCCATTTCATATTTATGTATTATTATTATGTCATTTTCCAGCCAACTTCACTCAGACCGTGATCCCATACCTGAAGTACCAGCTGTTTACTTCTGTGCTCCATCTGAGGAGAACCTTGGCAGGATCTGCCAAGACTTGGATAATGGAGTTTATGATCAGTACCACTTAAACTTCATATCGCCTATTACAAGACAGAAGCTGGAAGACTTGGCTGCATCTGCAATACAGTCCAACTCTGCTGTCAATATACAGAAAGTGTTTGATCAGTATTTAAATTTTATCTGCCTAGAAGATGACCTTTTCATAATGAAACATCAGCAATCAGATTTACTTTCTTATTATGGTAAGTGCTATTATCTGATCTCTGTATTTCTGGTATGTGTTGGAATTCTTGCTGTGTGGTCCCCGGCAGAGTAGAATAGGCCACCCTCACTCTTACCGAGGTGTCGTAAAAAGCAACTAAGGTAAAGCTGCTGGCATAATCATCAGCATCCAGAAAAGGAAAACTCTGCATTCATATTAAAACCCTCGCCAACCCGTCTGCCAAACGTGGTGAGTATGGCAATTACCCCTCATGTGATTGAGGGAGGCCCGTGCCCCAGCAGTGGGAACTTAAATGGGCTGATGATGATGATGTTGGAATTCTGCCCTATAGCCATTATCGAAATATAGTCTTATGAGGGATAAAGAAATAAATGACTTAAAGTAAAGTATCAGATTATAACTGTCCCACTGCAGGGCAAAGGCCTCCATCATAGAAATCAAGTCATAGCTACTATGATGAGATTAGGCTTAATCACCACGCTTGCCAAATGTGGATTGGTGATCACAAACCCGAGCTATGTTCGAAAAATTCATAACACACTGTTTGCTCGACCCAGGAATCGAACCCAGGACCCTGAGATCACGGCCCGGTACTTAAACCATTAGACCAACAGGGTGTCATAAATGACTACTAGGCATGAAACTGACACTTAAGCTACTGTTACACATGCTCATTTTTAGCATGCCTAATATAATGCTTAATGAACTGTCCATATTTGCTATCAATAAGCATGCGTCTATTAGCATGGTTAAAAATAAGGAAACCTGATTACACATGCTAAAGCACTCTGCCACACTCTCCCATTATCATTGTGCTCAAAATTAGCATGCTTATTAGTAGCATGTCCATCTACACATGCTACTAAGTAGCACTTGCACCAAAGTAGCATGCTTTGGCATGAAAATGAGCATATGTAACATTACCTTTACACCCAGGCACCTTTGTATGCATCTGTGTGGATATACTGGTAGCCCAGTTTCAGACCTTTAGCCAACATTAATTCATTACAATCTGTAATCATCCATGATTCATTATTGTGAGCAACCAATTGGGGGACTGTTTATCTTGCTCCTAATTATTGGAATATCTACCTACCTGCTTTTACCCATGTTTAATCAAATTCTTTTTTCTTTCAGCAATGAATAAAGGGGACACAAAAGACACTGAAATGGAAGCAATCATGGACCATATAGTAGAAAGTTTGTTTTCTGTATTTGTTACACTAGGTAAATAAATATCAATGTCTTTTTCTTTATTTGGCATCTTATTATTATTTTTTATTAACTGTCATTTTCTTAGTAGACTATGAAATTTTCTTTTTATAGTTATTCTCTAACAATCATTGTTAGTACCTTACTATATATACTTCACTATCTTAACTATTGTTCTAGGTAATGTTCCCATAATTAGAAGCAGCAAAGGCAATGCTGCTGAAATGGTGGCCAAGAAACTTGACAAAAAATTGCGTGAAAATCTCTGGGATGCTAGGAATAATTTATTTCATGGAAACACTGGACAAACCGGCTCATTTAGCTTTACGCGGCCAATGCTCATTCTGTTAGACAGGAATATAGATATGGCGACCCCTCTGCATCACACATGGACCTACCAGGCTTTGGCTCATGATGTCCTAGATTTGTCCCTCAACAGGTATGTCTATTTAATAATTTTATTTCACAATAAATGTGAAAACACCATAAAATATACATTCAATAATTTCATAGTTCTGTTATCATTACCAGAGGTATCTAAATTGGTAACGTGGAAGTTGAGGGTGCTTTGCCATTAGAACATGACCCATTTCATGACATGCCTTTGTGCCTGGTTCCACAATCACAACACAGTTCATGTGGCCGGTATTTGCTTAGGAAAATTTCGGTTGTTTGATATCAACACAATAACATGAAAAATAAATATTTACTTTCCCTTAATTTCAGAGCAGTAGTTCCAGACAATAGTACTATAACAGCTGTTCCCGGACAGAAAACTAAAACTAGAGTATGTGATTTGGACTCCAAAGATCCTTTATGGGCTGAACACAAAGGTAGCCCATTTCCTACTGTTGCAGAGGCAATACAAGAAGATTTAGATAAGTACAGGTAAAAATTTTAATCCTTTCATTCAGTGTCCGTCAAAAAAGCAAACTCATAAATTAATATCCTGGTAGTATAACTCTACACAACTACTGGTGGCCCCAACTGGGCCACCAGTTGAGGCCACCACAAGTAACCAAGCGCAAACGCTAGCAAACGTTGCTTAGTGGCGGCCTCCAGTCGCCGTCACAAGCGAATCTCAGTTTGTATAGCATCGGTGCGTCGTCAGCCAAGTTCGGCTGACGACGCACCGATGCTTTACAAGATGTAAGTATGAGGAAATTTCTCTGCAGTTTGTGATCGCGTCTATTGGACGCCACAATTGAGCTAATTATTTCCCCGTTTACACTCAGCCCCTTCTACTGCCACTGCCGCTGCCGGCAATATTGACCTAAATACTTCCGCTGAAACTTAAATTATCTATGTGAATCAGTGTTTACAATAAGCCTTTATAATACAGGTTTGCCTTTCAGTTATACCGCGTATATTCTCTCTCTATGTCCACTTCTCTGCCCATTCTGGCTGACTGTAAACGGGCCATATAATTCCCTAGTTATCTAAAATTAAACAGAAACTATTGTATTTATAGGAGTTCTGAAGCTGAAGTGAAGAAGTTGAAAAGCTCAATGGGCTTGGACGCCGACAGTGATCTTGCCCTCAGCCTGGTCAGCGATAACACTCAGCGCCTGACCAGCGCCGTCAACTCCCTGCCACAACTCATGGAGAAGAAGAGGCTCATTGATATGCACACCACAATAGCAACAGGCAAGTTCAAATTTTAATGTCATCATCACCATCATCATCCTGTAAAAGTAATACGTAAGCACAATTTTTGTAAGTTTAGCCAACGTAAAATTTGACGATAATATTAGTTTTTTTCTCCAATTTATCAAAATTAAGCAAATCTAAGATCGGAGAAAACCTACACGTTTCAGAAATTATCATGTGTTGGTCTGGTTCCACTGTGTAAGGGTTGCGAAGTTTAGACGGCTGTTGCTTCATTGTAATTACTAGATTCGCAAATCCTGGAATAACTCTAGGAAGATGATTGAAATAAAATGACGCATTGACCATACTGGCGCCGTTAATAAATTTGTATTAATTGTGGCGATTGTGAGACATTTAAAAAAAAAGCACAACAGTGTATCCACGAAGGCAAGTATTAAGAATTTTTTGAGACCGAATTATGACATACTTTCTTCCTATAAGGTACCGACCATTACTTTTGCTAAAAGTAGCCAATTTAGGCAATGATATGAATTATGGTTATTTGTACGAAGATAATATGACATTGTACTTTTCTTTAAATTTTCTCATAATCGTCACAATCAATACAAATCTTCTGGCGGCGCTAGTAACGTGGATGCGTCACCTTAAGGCGACGGGTAGCCCTAACTAGCGACACCATTCGTTTTTAATTGTTAGCTACTAAACCGGATCTATTTTATACAATTTCGGGGTTACAGCCTCTCGGCAAACACTTGTACCTTATTTATTAAATAACCATGCACAAATGTTGGGTCCCTTTTTGTATGCGAAAAATTGATTACCGCCAAAAGCGGCCACTTTTAGCGTGAATCAATTTTTCGCGTACAAATGTTGGCTCCACATTTGTGCATGGTTATTTAATAAATAGTATAAGTGTTTGCCGAGAGGTTGTAACCTCGAAATTATTTAAAATAGATCCGGTTTAGTAGCTAAAAATTAAAATCGATTGGCGTCGCTAGTGTGCCCTACCCGTCACCTTAACAGTTTGTTATGTTATAGCTATTCTGAATGCAATAAAATCAAGGAGGCTAGATTCGTTCTTCGAGTTAGAAGAAAAGATAATGAGCAAAAGCAGTAGTGTGGAGAGCAAGGCTGTGATGGACTTGATAACAGACCCCACGGCTGGGACCGCCGAGGACAAGATGCGACTCTTCATCATATACTACCTGTGCACAGCGCAGATACAAGAGGAAGAATATAAAAAGTTTGAAACAGCGCTACAGGCTGCAAACTGCGAAATTCAGCCTATGTCTTATATGAAACGATGGAAGTAAGTAAAAAAATCCTACAAAAAACTAGTCACTGACACTAATTCACAAAATACATTTTTTTAAGTTAAAGTGACAGGTAAGGCACACTAGCGACGCCAATAGATTTTAATTTTTAGCTACTAAACCGAATCTATTTTAAACAATTTCGGGGTTACAGCCTCTCGGCAAATACTTACACTATTTATTAAATACTTATACTTAACTTTTGGGTCTGCTTTTGTACTCGAAATTTGAATTACCGCCAAAAGCGGCCACTTTTGGCGTGAATCAATTATTCGCGTTCAAAAACGGACCCAAAATTTGTGCATGGTTAATTAATAAATAGTATAAGTTCAAATTTTTAGTACATAGCCAAAAATACAGACCAACCAAAAGATGGCAATCTGGGGTTCAAAGTTAAAAGTGCTCCTTATTAAAAGCTTACAGGGGCCGGTCGATTTAAAGTTTTTTTTTTAAATCTGTTGCGTCCATCAGGTGGCGTTAAGGTCAATGCTTGTTTATTGTGTAACAAAAAAAAGTGTCCGTAAATCCCAAGTCCGTCCCACTGTGCGCCGGTAATAGCACTTAATTTATTGGATGCTTCTGTAAGATACAACAACACAACCAGCTGCTTATTTAGAACAACATAATTGACTTGAGTTATTCAAATGTTATTGCATGGAACTCGAACAAGTTCCTTAGCATACTGCCCTGTCCACCTTGTTAGGTAGGGTTGGTTATTAACACGCTGACCTAGTCAATTTTTATAAAACGCACGTGAAAATTAAGATTTGATCGGACAATGGTAAAATAGTTCCCACCAGATTTTGAACCCTATGTGTCATGGCATAAGAGCGAAAACCAATGATATTTTTCATTGACTCATATCTTATTAACGGTTAACAGTGTATCAACTCAAAAAATGTTGTTATGAGATGTTAAACCATATTAAACAATACTTTAGCAGTGTGTCTCAAAACATTTTATTTTTGGTTGAAATTTCTGTTGATTTCCTTATGCGAAAAGTAAGTTTATAGACTGTGGGTTTCAATTAAGTATTGTAAGTACATACTTTAATATATATATTTAATTTATTATTTTCAGGAGCTTCACAAAAATGTCCAGTCAATACGAAGGTGGTGGTACGAAAACAGTTTCTATGTTTTCCAAATTGGTGTCTCAAGGTTCCTCATTCGTAATGGAAGGGGTTAAAAATTTGGTTGTCAAAAAGCATGTACGTATTTTACTACATAGACGTCCCAAGACTATGGAATATAATGGGAAAGTACCTTTAATCATTACGTTAGCATTTTTCACTCAAAGGAAACATCAATTTAAAATAAAACTGCATTGAAATCCTTCATTTAAGGTCCTATAGTACCCTTTATGTCCCATAGTTTTGAGACGTTTTCCTGCGATAACATTTTCTTTCGTTTCGTTTCTTTTAATTCGAACAGTGTTTGCTGGGGTATTTAATATTTTCTCCGATGCTGTACAGCTGTACCACGTTTATAAGTTACATCGGCAAAATTCGTCTACGCAGAAGAGCAAGTTAAATCCGATTGATTACGATTGCGAAAGCAGTTGTTGTAGCAAAATAATTTACTTACTAGTAAGGGTGGGAGGGCATTTTTAGTTTTAGGGGCGGCAAAGTCTAGACTGCATTTTGGCCGCCAAAATAGTCCATTCTCCCTCCGAGGTAGGAAACACCCACGCTACGCCATTGTGAAGAAGATAAGACGAGTGTAACTCTTTAAACGACTGTGATCCGACTCAGCCAAATGATACACTGTTCCGAATCTCTAATGTTCGCTCCGAGAATCTATCATTCGACTCAAATGGACCTCGAGTCCGAGTGAACCGAATGATCCGAGTGAGCCGAAAGATCCGAATGTGCTAAATGATCCGAGTGAGTCGAATGATCCGAATGAGCTGAATGATCCGAGTGAGCTGAATAAGCGGAATGATGTGAATTCAGGGCGAAAGAGTTAGCGGAAGGCTGTTCGGGGTGAATAGGTAACCGTATTTCCATGTATTAGGCGGGGAAAAGAGATAGGTATAGGTATTACATGGCGCAGCAGGAGAGGATCGATTATTCATTTGTAACATAATCAATTAATCACTGATCTATTTGAGAGTCCATGTTCCAAATGATTCAAATGAACCGTTTCACTGTTCCGCATCTCTGCACTGTTCGAGATGCAATGGGGGCTATCGCGTGTGAAAAATCCGCTAGATGGCGTACTATAGAACTGAGTTCAATATACAATGTGATTGGTTATTGTGTTTAAGTTTTTGTGTTCTGTAACCAATAAAGAAATCTTTATCATATTTATAAACGTGATCTGTCAAAATGTCAATTTGACAAACTAAATAACCAATGCTGTTGATGTTGGACCTCAGTCCAAACAATACGTCATCTAGCGGATTTCACACGCAATAACCCCCATTGCATCTCGAACAGTGCAGAGATGCGAAACAGTGAAACGGTCCATTGAAAGGTACGTTTTTGTTAGTTCTATATGATAACACATACATTTGACTGCCTCGGTGGCGCAGTGGTTAAAGGGTCGCACTTTAAAGCGACGGCTGCGCAAGAGGTCCCGGGTTCGATCCCTGGGTCGAGCCAAAAATTTGTACCTAAGTTTTCGGCAAGAAATTCTTAGTGGGAGCCCGGAGTCTGGAAGTTGGCGGTCTTGTACCCCCGTGCCTCGGAAAGCACGTTAAGCGGTTGGTCCTGCGCCTGATCCCTCTCCGGTCGTGTCACAGTAGTGTCCCATCGGATTATGAGGGTAAGGGAATAGAGAGTGCACTTGTGTTTGCGCACACACTTGGGCACTATAATATATCCTGCGTACGTGGCTGATCGTTGAGATTGGCCGCCGTAGCCGTAATCGGTTGGAGGATATTAAAAAAATTTATTAAAAATGATAACACAATGTTTTCTTTTTGCAACAGAAGCTGCCAGTGTCCCGTTGCGTGGAAGCGGCTCTAGGCGGGTCCGGGGCGGGGGAGGGCGGCGCGGAGCTGTCGTGGCTGGACCCGCGCGCCGCGCGCACCGACGCGGCCGGACGTGCGCGCGCGCAGCGCCACCCGCCGCCCACCGACGCCGTCGTGTTCGTCGTCGGCGGCGGCAACTACATCGAGTACCACAACCTTATTGACTTCGCCAAGGTAACTACGCCATGCCCCCTGTGGCTAGCGTTTAAGAATACTGCCAAGGTTTTCCTGACCTGTCGTAAGAGGCCACTAAACGGGCTTTCGGAGTACGTTACAGCAGCCGTGGTCACGAGCGGACTCAAACCCCGTATTGATACATTGTAGTTTTCGTACCCGATGCTGGGGAGTGGCTTGCTCAGAGTCAGCATACGACTCGGGACGACATTACCGGGTGTCCTGGTAGGTCGTACAGCGTTGAAGGGCTGTATTGCGCCAGATAGGGGTGATGCAGCGAGCGCGATTAGCGGTACGGTCTAGTTCCGGCTGTACGGTTTCCGACCGCGATTGCGGGGAGATGGACACACACCACCTTATTCCCGACATGTAGCAAGGTGACGGCCATATGATGGTTTTCCCTAGGAAAAAAAAGAAAAAGGTACTACGCCATTGCAGTGATCTTTAGGTAGCTGCGTGGAGTTGTCATGGATAGATCCGCGTGTAGCGCTACCCGCCGCCCACTGACGCCCGTCGTGTTCGTCGTCGGCGGCGGCAACTACATCAAGTACCACAATTTTATTGACTTCGCCAAGGTAGCTATGACGTCACTTTCTGAGAACACGATAGGTCAGAGTAGAGCGGCGCGGAGTGACATAGCTAGACCCGCGCTGCGGTCCGCTAACTAAAAAACTGTGGTCGCTAAGCCACAGCGACTCCCTGTTATCCCTTAAAGTTAGCGGACGGCAGCGCGCGCATCAACACCCGACTATATATCTAACTATGTACATCGAGTACCACAATCTTATTGACTTCGCCAAGGTAGCTATGACGTCACATTGTAAGAACACTAAGCGATGGGTAGTAGAGTGGCGCGCAGTGACATGACTGGACCTGCGCGCATCGACACCCGGCTCGCTCAAACGGCGTTGTCGTCGGCGGCGGCAAATACATCGAGTACCACAACCTTATTGACTTGGCCAAGGTAGCTTGACGTCACATTGTGAGAACACGATGGATCAGAGTAGAGTGGCGCGGAATGACATGGCTGGACCCGCGCGCATCGACACCCGACGCACTCAGCACGGCGTTGTCGTCGGCAGCGGGAATTACATCGAGTACCACAACTTTATTGACTTCGCCAAGGTAGCTATGACGTCACATTGTGAGAACACGATGGGTCGAGAGTAGAGTGGCGCGGAATGACATGGCTGGACCCGTGCGCATCGACACCCGATGCACTCGCACGACGTTGTCGTCGGCAGCGGGAATTACATCGAGTACCACAACTTCATTGACTTCACCAAGGTAGCTATGACGTCACACTGTGAGAACACGATGGGTCAGAGTAGAGTGGCGCGGAATGACATGGCTGGACCCGCGCGCATCGACACCCGACGCACTCGCACGGCGTTGTCGTCGGCAGCGGGAATTACATCGAGTACCACAACTTTATTGACTTCGCCAAGGTAGCTATGACGTCACTCTGTGAGAATACTAAGCGATGGGTCCGGGTAGAGCGGCGTAAAGTGACATAGCTGGATCCGCGCGCATCGACACCCGGCTCACTCAAAAGGCTTTGTCTTCTTCGGCGGCAGCCACTACATCGAATCACCTTATCAACTTTTCCAAGGAAACTACGTGACCATCCAGTGCTATTCTAGATCCCGGGCTCGTCCGGGTCGTCGGTGGCCGCACCTACATCATACTTACCTTGACAATGTCAACCGTATGGACTTGGTCAAGGTAAGTATGATTGGGCTCCGGTTCCTTTTCCAATCTGTACCAATGGCGCAGGGTGCCGCAATCAATCGATGCAATCATCGCGCATGTTCTTTTCGTCTACCTTTACGGCTTGTGGTTGTTATGAGAATGTACGGTCAGCATCAAAAGTAGCTATAACAGGCAGAACAGTTACTTTGACATAGTACTAAAGTATGTCAAAGTAACTGTTCTGCCTATTATAGGTTTCCAAGGGGTTCGTAAAAAATGTTACCTACTTCGACATGGTACTAAAGTGTTAAGCTACTTTTGATGCTGACCATACCTCTTTATTCATATGTAGATGGACATGTACTAATATTATAATGGTTATTTATTTGGATTTTCAGCAACAAGCTGCCGGTGGTACACCTAGAAAAATAATCTACGGAGCAACGACACTGCCGAACGCGTCGCAATTCCTCAAGCAACTCTCGCTCCTAGGAGAAGAAATTCAATAAACATTCCCATCTCACCATACCATACTTGCATTGTAAATTAATATATTGTAATCATTATAAATACCTGCAGTGGAATATTACTTTTATATTTTAGATTCTTGAAAGGACAATGAAACATTATGTCTCAACAAGTTGGCATTTTATTTACAATGACATTGAAAATATAGCTAACATCTAGTACACTACTAATAAATTTTGATTGTTTTGAACAAGAAGTATAAAATCTAAATCACAAGATTAGTATTTCAACAGTATCAGATCTCAGAACCGTAAACAATTACGTAGTTTTTCCGAAGAAACTTGATAAATAATGGAGTGTAAACATTTACGTTAAAAATGCGCTACTTACGAATTCGTTTTTGTCATGAAAAGAAAACTTGTCGATCTATGTCCCATCCCTTACAATATTGTGCTTATTTAGTAACTAAAATGTGTAAGTTTATTCAAAGCATAATAAGTAATAATAACCATCGAAAAATAGAAATATGTGTTAGGTATTATGCTTACACTAAACATTATTTTCATAGAATAAAGAAAGACTAATTTCAGTGATCAAGGAACTTGAATACATTTCCTAGCACTATGTAAACAAGTGCCAAATAATTATGGTGAAAGATAAAGCGTTACTCATTTATTTTAAAACTTCGGGTTTGATATTAACATAATTCTTACGAATACAACATCTATCACGGATCATGATATGGTTTTGGCACAGTGAATAACTAAGATTTGGCCAATGTAGGGTTACATCTGACATTCTCATTATATAATTCAGTATAAATTACAAATGCAAACAATGTGAGAGTGCATAGGACTTTGATGGTCATAATCGTTCACTCTTATGCAAAAAGAGCCCAGTGAAAGATTTTTCTTTATTCATAGGGCCAGTTTCATAAAGAAGACAAGTCTAATATTATTTATATTACAATATAAGTTTATACTACGTTGGCTCAGCGATCCTAAGTGGGTCTTGGCCTACCGACGTCAAAGTTCGCCATTTTTGCGGTCCTGTGCCAATTCCGCCCAATCGTGCACGTTGGGTGCTTTGAGGTCCTTGACTACTTCGTCCCTCTGGCAGACATAAGTTTATAGCGATATAATTATAATGTTAGTCTTAATATTTTTTATGTAACCGACCATGCCAGGAGAGTCAGGCTATAAGTACCAATAAGAATATTTATGGAATGTATTTAATACATACTTTTTATTCCTGACCTGTTAACATTTCAAGTGAATGTCAGATGAAACCCCCGGGCCGATAATAACAAGTGAAGAGAGCACAAGTACAAAAAATCCTGCAAAAACACAGTGCAGTTATGGCAAGATCACAATAACATATCTATGATTAAGAAATTCGCAAGATATGTTTGTGCAACATACAGAAAACAGGATGTAGTATAACGAACACAGTCACTAACACTAAGATTAAGTAATATTTTATAACTAATGTAAATATCAGAG
Source organism: Marasmia exigua (assembly GCA_019059595.1). Taxonomy (NCBI): domain Eukaryota; kingdom Metazoa; phylum Arthropoda; class Insecta; order Lepidoptera; family Crambidae; genus Marasmia; species Marasmia exigua. The sequence goes on along the minus strand of CM032473.1, from coordinate 4,780,167 downwards.
TCGTATATGTGTACATAATTCCAATAACATTTTAAATCATTAATGTCACACAATTGTTTAAAATATTGTGCGTAATCAAAAAATAGTGTTTGATATTTGAATACAATATGGATAAAGCATTTAGAAACATCACACAATAACAAAAGATAAAGTCACAAAATACAAACAAAACACATGGCACTTATTACCTTTCTAAACACTGCTACATAGCGCCTAGAAGCCTGCAGGTGGATGCTAGACAGTTGCAATGGATAACGAAGAATGAGAGAAAGAAACTTCAGCCGAAACGATTAGGCTTCCAGTTCAACACAACAAAAAATAATTATATTTTTCTAATAAACCCTGTCATATATAACTAAGAAGATAATAAAGAAATAGATCAGATGTTCCACAAATAAATAACACGCTGGCAAGGTAACAAAGGGCCTACGTCTAAAGTCATCTGTAGGTAATAATAAAATATTGAAAAGATTATACAGTTCTAATATATTTAGAAACATCAGCCCAATAAGTCGTCTGATCATCCCCTTCTTGATTTCTTCTTGATAAAGATATTCGCAACTGCCAACAGTGCTTCATAAAGTATAACTTAAACTTTGATATACATATAATTTGGACTTAGTTGAAGTTGAATTACGAAAAATCTTTCTAGACAGCAGTGATAGAAGTAGCGGCGTTTTTTATGGCTCCTACACACTCTACTACCACACTACCACCACCAGCATCTCTAATATAACCAATGGATGCATTTCAACCCTATTAACAAGAATTCCAGAAAACGCAAATTTGCTGAGTTAGTTGCTGTGGAAGCAGTGTGTAGGAGCTTTAATTAACAATGTAAAACACATTACAATTGTGAACTTCAGGTGCCTATGCAATACAATATATAATAATGACAGATCTAATAACAGTGTCAACAGGTTATTCTTACAACTAAAGTGTCCATTACACGGACCACAAAGAGTACTAATTACACAGATAAGGCGCATTTAGACGAATATTCCGTGTACATTTCTACACTTAAATTATTAAGAGACTTAAGCAATAAAACGCTTTTTAATGATCAAGCGATATTATTATGGCAATACTTAATTATGTGATTTATCGAATGTAATAAAATAGGTAGCAGTTTTGTCACACACAAATTAAATTTATGATTTACTTATGCTTACTATCAAAATGCCAGATGGAAATGCCTTTTCTGAAATAGGTACTCTAGAAGGTTCTTACTTTATACTCGTATCATGGATCCAAAACTGAACTCTATTCTACCATTGGTTCAAACACACATTAATATTTATATCCACAAATATAAGTAGTCGCTGCAAGTTTGGATCTGTCAAACGATTTTAAAATATAAAATATCTTAAAAGATAGGTTAGGTAAATATGGCCATACATTTCGCTAATGTGCATTGGATTGGAGCCTGATGGCTCACTTTACATTGATATGTAAAGTGGTTGAATGACAAGTCAAAAAGATAATTTCCTTTATAGGGAAGACTGAACAAAAATGTAGGTCCAAGTTTCTATTTCAATCCCTTTCAATCAGTAAATAAATTACTTCACAAAAACCATTAACTACCAAATCAATTGAAAAGCTATGGACGGAAGATACACTATTATATTTGAATATAAATAAATGTATCTTTTCCAAGTCAAGACCATTTTATAAGCTATTCATAAGTAGATGATACCGCATGAATATAAATGTTATTAACTGTTTAAACACACTTCAATTTTCGTTTGATGTACACACGGCGTCACGTCGAGTTACCCCCTTGTTGACCTTTGGAACGTCCTTTTGTCTGGGTCACAAGTGCTATTTTTCCACTGCAGGGGGTTAACTTGATCTGACGCTGACTGTACATCAAAGAACATATTTTTTAGTTAAATATATCGACTACGCAACTCGAAGCGTACCTAATCAAATTCATTCAAAGTACATGTAAATCTAGAATGAGATGTTACATTTCTATGATTTTAAAAAATCGGAATCTTACTACAAAAAGAAATGTTTTCATTATATCAAATCCATAAAAACATAATTACAAACAATTTTCATATAGTAGCCATAAATAAATATCATCAGTAAAAGGGTGGTACTTACACATTTTTTTGAGTGGAATGTAGTCAAGCTTATTCATTATTACATATCATTAAAAGAAGGAATGTAGAATTTTTTGTACAACAAACCAAAGAAAAACTCTGGAAGTTAATGTAAAAATGGACTCGAGAGATGCTTTCACTTAAGAAAGACCCATCTAATATAAAAATATGTAGTTGAGTAATAATAAATATTTGCCTATCATAAATTTCATAATGGTGGATTGATAACATTGGGCCTAAGAAATAAATCTTTATAAAAATCTTAACCTTTATTAAATTACCTGATGTAAATAATTCATGACATACATGTATATGCCTTATTTATCATAATAATCATGTGTTATGTTATGCTATTGTACTATGTAGTCTCATTTTATAAAAAAAAAACAAAATAAGATATAATTTACTATTATAAGGCAATAAAGTAATACATATATAATTAATTTGAAGAGTAGAAAAGATTCAACATCAGTCTTCTCTAGACAGATCAATTTTATTTTCTTGTAAAACATATTTAGCAGTTACGTTCAATGGGAATTCATCAACTTTAGGCCAGTGCAGTGAATAAAAAAACAAAAATAGCATAAAACACTAGAAAACTAGTGGTACTATACATCCTCATTGTTTTCTCCAGAGCATTATTAACTATAATAAATAACATTGAATCCAACAGTGCTTTATATAAATAAACAACTAGTCTACGTTAAGACAAGTTGTGATACCAGATAGGAATAACGATAGAATCAGAAAACTTACTCTAGGTATAAGATTATATGTCTCGTTTACAATTTTAAAACAACTACTAGGTATTTCAAGGATTAAATAGAACAATATTTTTATTTTACTTGCGTAAACTATTATGATTGTAATAACGCAAGTGGGTTCTCAAATTGCGCTAAATATTAATGTCTCAAAGAACATTATATTATACCACACCATAGCAAGCTGTTTGTAGGTGTGTATATTCTTCATTAAATTTGTAAATATTCGTCATTCATTTTTATCAATTAATCTCTAATGAATTTGCAACAGATCTTATTATTAAATATCATATAAGTGATTATCACCATACCTATATTAGTCAGTATCTTTAAAGAGAACATTTTTTAACCTACCTAATTATTTTGTTATTTATCATTCAAAAAAGTGTAGTGTTAAGAAAAGTTAAAAATAATGTTCATGATAAATGATTAATTACCATATGGTAATTAATCATATAAATACCGTATGGTAATGATGTATATCATTACAATGTCATGTAGTTATTGTAGATCAGATCATAGACTCAAGTCATTGGTTACGTTATTATGAGATTCCAAGTTAACCCTGAACAATCAATTAAAAGGAATTTTTAAAAAGAGAGAATCAAGAACTTTGATAGTCATTACTTATTTTTATACTTTTAAGTTTCAAATAGATAGGTTCACACTAAGCTGAAATGATAAATGACTAGGTAAAATGTCTTAAAACAGTTCGTTGATTTTCATTACCTTAACATGCTTAGTCATACAATTTGTAAGCACAGCGCTTCTATTAAAGTTTCAAGCACTGATAAATATAATTTATGTGTCGTATATATTTAGAGATGACACAAATCTGAGGCGCGCTTGGTAGCAACTGTTTGGACAATGAATGTCAATTACTGTGGCACAACTACCAATTTAATAAGAGCCATAAGTATCAATGAGAAAGTTGGTTGAAACCAGCTTTTTGTCTTGTTAAACATTGTTAATATTAAGTACCTTATTAAGCAGACATAAACATTGCAATCTGGGAATGATGCAGTGGAGCAGCTATTGTTTGGGCTGGGTGTTGGTGTTGCGACTCGAGCTGCTGCTGTTCAGGGCCATCTTTTGCATTTGACGGATAACGGTGGTTGCATGGTATGCCTGTTTCCAACGAGACTTGGCGAAATTCTTTTTGAGTTGTTCAGAAACAGTGCCGTGGATGTTCTTGTTGCTGGCAGCATTTCCTGAGATCCATGGATGAGCAAGAGCTTGCCTGCAAATGAAATTAATTATTTTCTTTTTAATAAAAACAACTGAGTATTAAAATGCTATGACCCAAGCCACACAAATATTTGGGTCACTTGCATAATAATGTTATCTGTGTCTTAATAATATTTCAATGAAATACATTTACATATGTGGAATACCTTCCTATCTAAAATACAAAATTATTATAGAACATCATCAATATGTAGATGAAATGGAAACCAAATACTACAACTACTTCTTAATATTTTGATAGAATTAATGTACGCTGAAAAAATACATTTTTAGATAATTTTATCCAAAGACTTGATGTGAAAAATCTTTTAACCATTATTGAATAAACACAGCACATTTAATCTGATGTACTCTTTTCAGAATATAATATGCTGTTGTTTTGAACACATGGAATATTAAGTGGACAATATTGTAGAATTTTCAATTTCATGCCACATATTATAAGTTAACAAATGAATTATGTCAGCAGTCAACACAATGAAGTAAAAGGAAAGTTTATTATTTAAATATTTTGACATAATATTATTGTTATATTAAATAGCATGGAGTTTTATGTTAGATAGTATTCTTATCAGTGCTGTAACGAAAGTATTTATGAATATTGTTACTTAGTGACAGCAGGGTTATTTATATGAGACTTATTTATATGAGATTACTCCTTAATATACCTAGGTATTCCTTAGAACTTTCATAGAATAATTACTGCCTCCGTGGTGTAATGGTAAGAAGTTTGTCTATAAAACTCAGAGGTTGAGGGTTCAAATTCCACAGGGGGTATGCTACTTTGCATATCATTTATATATTTATGATTGCGGTCCCTAGTTTGGAAAAGATTTAATCACTAATAAAAAGTTAGTTGTTCTCTACTCACTTGCAAGTATACCTCTTGTCAACGTCAACACACATCAAGTGTCGAATGAAATCCTTCGCTGAATCACTAATGTCATCCCAGTATGGAGAATCAAACTCAAAATCCCCTTTCAGTATCTGCGCAAACAGGTTAGCATCATTCTCATCATAGAAGGGAGGATATCCACACAGCAAAATGTAAGAAATGACTCCTATACTCCACACATCAACAGCCTTGCCATAAGGTTTCTGTGCCAACACCTCGGGAGCAACATAGCCCGGAGTACCACATGCTGTAGCCATGATCCCAGAGTCCTCTATTTTAGATAAACCAAAGTCACTGATCATGATTTTACTGTCTTCATCTGCACTGTAGTAAAGAAGATTCTCAGGCTTTAAATCTCTGTGCACTACTCCCTGGGAATGCATATAGTCCACAGCCTCCAGCACCTGTCTGATAAGGTTGGAAGCATCTTTTTCAGTATACGAACCCTTCTCGACGATTCGGTCGAACAATTCGCCACCTGTCACCAATTCCATCACAAGGTACACCTTATTTTTGTCCTCATACGTTTCCAACAGCTGGACAATGTTTGGATGCGAAAACATCTTTTTCTCCCCTGCTTCGCCTTTGGTTTGCTCACTAAATCTCTTCAAAACCCTTATTTCATTCTCTAACGAGTCTTCCTTCCCTTTGAGAGCTTTTTTATCAATAATCTTGCACGCGTACAGCTGGCCGTTTTCTTTGCTTTCTATCAAACGCACCTCGGAGAAGGCTCCTGTTCCCAATAGATCTTTGACTACATATTTGTCTTCGATTGATGGTGTCTTCTCGGAGTCCCGACCATCCTTTTTAGATTTTCTCCCAAAATCTTTTTTGCCAAACAGAGGCATCTTCGCGCCCCAGGTTTACAGAGCACAAAACTAAACTACTACTTATTACTTATCTAATAAATATCTACGTACATACGGCAGATAATATATCGAGACTGACTGAACTGAACTGAACAATATTCTTGCTCGGCTGGCTTCACGGATAAACGTAAAACGGTACGGTATGTTGCGCAGGGCGCTCAAGGTCAGGACGATTTGTCAAAAATTAGTTTCGCGTTTCGTTTTACATAATATTGTTCATTTCATACGTCAACAAAAGATAATTATTGAATTTTGAAAACAGCTTTGCAATCTATGAATACATTTAATGTAGAAAATGTATGATCTTTTTTAAAAGTAATAGTAATTTAATATTTTGTATACCATATTAAAGGCATTTGTTGATATTCCTTTGTTTAAACGGAACCTAACGGAACTAAACCCGCCACCATTTTAAAAAAAATTTCGAATCCGAATTCCGATTTGCTGATTTATTTTAATAATTCTGTATGTATGTATCTAGATTATTTAGTACTATACATTTATAGGCATTCTTTTATATCGAAAAGAAACCATCTAGAATACCTAGAGTATTAACTCAGCAAAAATATTTCGGAAAGCTCTTAAGTGGACTTAATTTTTTTTTGCCGACGCGATGGAACCTTACCTACCCACATAAAATATTATTATAAGCTTGTCTAGGTATTTAGGTGTTAGGATATACCTAGGATAGGGTAGGATATACGTAACTAAAAATCTTACACTTATACAAAGTATTTATCCTATTTTGTTGTTCATTGGCTGTAGGTAGTGAATAACTCATTACATGATGTAGGTAATATTAAGATCTGTGGATTTTGAAAAATAAAAATAAAAAAACAAATTCTAAACTAACTCGTACATAACCAAATAGTATTTTTTTCATATATTTTCATGTAGAAAATGTAGAAAATGTCTTTATTAATCAGGGGTACTTAACGTAGTTTCTACATGAATAAAGTATCAAAATCGTCCCAGTATGTGATTACTTATACTTTTACTGTTGAAAATTACTACATACCTACCTATAGAAAGTAAATAAAAATCGTATATCGCCGCCTTGTCTCTTTCTAGCTAGCATGATATAATATCTTCCTTCAGCATTCTTTACTATTGCTATAAGTTCTTTACCGCATTTCTCACGGGGAGTGCTCTGAGAAACTGTTCGATCTACTTCGTGCAACTGAATTATTACATCGAAACACGCAAGCGATTGTCGTTCCATATCCTCATCTAGACTTTGACTGCAATCACAGTACCTATGTAGGTATTTCCTGGCGGTTACGATTTAGGGACCTCCAAAAGAAGATTGGAAGAAGTAGGTAGGTATTCGTTTCTTTATCATAGAGTAAAATGTAAGACTATATAATCGGCAACGCATCAGCAACTTCTCTGAACTCTTAGATGTTCGTGGGCGGCGGTGATCACCTCCATTAGTGACCTGATTGCTCGTTTGTAAAAATATATTACCTACTGACGAAAATTATTTTGATGATCCCTATTTTACAAAAAGGAAACGATATTTCAATTAGAATGTCTCTACATTTTTGTACCTCTGGTAGACTTTCGCGACTTTTCGCGACACACTTTATTTTTTCAACCCCAACCCTCGACTCTACGATTTTCTTGTCTATGCATCCACCCCCTGACGTCACAGTGAAAATCGACCAATCCCATTGGGCACAGTGCTCGGTGGCCCTCGCAAGCTGTGCCAGTGTCGCCGCAGCGCGCATCACTCCGCACCTCATCCTCTAAATGTTTTCGTTTTGCGACAATATGTGCCGTTCGAAAGTGTGCTCAGCTGTGATGAAAATCGTTTAAAATGTGCAACCAAATCTCCACTCTGCAGTGAAATTGTTTTTCGTTTTATTTTTATCTCAAATATAATAGGTTTCTAAAATTACGTTAGGGGGTGGTGCCGTGATGCCAGTGCGTAAGCAAGGTGAATTTGTGTTGTTTTGTTAATGTTATCATAAATTCTGACCCGTTTGCGTGTGCAGCGTGCACTTTGGTACCCTAGCTATTGATGCATTCGTTTTATTACAAGAGGGGTTGCAGGCCTGTGACTGTGCACCCCTCGTCTGTTGATTCGTATCGATAGATGGTGTTGCCATCTGACGAAGTCATTACAATGAACATTATTTATCGAATAATTCTAATGTACATAAACTAAGAAGTAATTGATGATGTAAGCGCTAAACAAGTATAGGTTCTCAAGAAGGTACTTACTTAGCTTTGCCTTCCTAATTATTACACACCTTACCTGTGTAGCCATGCGCCGCGTCCGGTGACCTATTTTAGTATACGATAACTCTGATTGATTAAGTATTCTCGGCGAACAGTTCAAAGCCTGTTTCTAACTATTGAACATCACACAGATCAAGATATAGACAATATTATTATGACTTATGAGTAAGCTTTTGGAAGCTCGCAGCAAATGTAGAGACGGTATTGTTGGATAACTTCCACAAATAAACAGTAAATCAACGGACCGTATACGTTTGTTTATTTCTTTCTACGACCCAAAAATCTTTTACACTATGTTTGGTACTTTTTGAAATTCAATAAATTCCTTACCAACATTTTATTTAAAGCTAGGTAATGACTTCGTTTCGTTCCTGAATAAGAATTAAGTACCTATCTTCCTATTAATTATTACGTTGATTTACCCACCCAAAACACTTTTATTCCTTATTTTCATTTAAATTATGAATGTTCTCACCAAAATAAATAAATAAATAAATCATTTATTTTCCTCTTTATAATAGGGTCTTAAACTAAAAATACAAGTAAGTACATTAATTGCACGTCACTTTGCTAACACACACTGGTGGGTCCAATGTGATCAATGACGTGCGGAAAGCCCCACGTTGGGTTCCAAATCATCAATTGAGAATAGATTGCAGTAACCCAACGTCTTACTATCTGATACCAAGTTATGTACCTATATTATGTCCCTTTTTCGGAGAAAGCGGGATTTTGAAACCATTTCAATAAAAAAGGAGCTTTAGTATGTAGTTTAAGCAGACCATACTTAATAACGAAATTTCCTACCTAATCTTGCGTGGAAGATCTAACCTCTACCAGGGGCGTAGCTACTGCCGTATCTGCCGTATAATTGATACGGGGCCCCCGGGCCACGGGGGCCCCCAAAGTGTGTAAGGAAAAAAAATAAAAACTTTCTAATTTATTTTATTTTACAAATGACAAAATTCTATAAAGCAATTACTTTTTTTTCCCGCCTTAATGCGTGCATTCAAAAGTTCAAAATATTTTATTTGTAAAATGGTTAAATTATGTTTTGATAAATAATTATGTCTTTTCACAATATTTTTTCTTTTATGAAAAATCTTTACCCCCATATAAGGGCCTCCAAACATTTTTTTAACATTGTCGGGGCCCCGACAAGGTACGCTACGCCAATGACCTCTACTGTCATAAACGCAAGTTTCACAATGTAGGTAAACGAATGACTTGAAAAAGTGGATAAGGTTGATGGTTGAACTTGTCTAAGATGACAAGAGGCGGAGAAGGAGAGGAGGAGGAGATGACGGTAGGAAGGTTCAAGAGCTTAATGCCTATACAGACTAGGCGTGGTACTAAGTTTTGTAGAGATTAAGCTAGGTATTAAGATTGGTAGAGCCTAAGCTTTGTTTTTTTTTTACAGAGGCCCACCGAGCATTAGAATTGCTGGAAGACTACCACAGCAAGTTGGTGAAACCGCAGGACCGACAGCTCAGGCTCGCCATCGAAAGGGTCATCAGGATATTCAAGTCCCGACTCTTCCAGGCTCTCCTTGGTAAGTTGTTTAATGAAACACATCATGTAGGTACTTACCTAAACTTTAGTGGCCCGCCCACACTTCATTTCGGAGCCCACTTCCTAGCTGTATCCGTGGTATCACTGGAGTGATACCACGGCCTCGTGAAGCAGCCTCTGTAGTGTGTTTCCCTCCTGGGGTAGGATGTGCTGAAGAGTTCTTGAACCTTTGTTTAGACAGTTTAGATTACAACGTCGTCAGCTGCTGACGAGGTAAAAATAAAAGTAGGTATAACTTTTTCAAAGGGCAAGGTACCTATATAGTGTCATTAACAACATTAGTGTTATTGACATGGAAATGCTTTAGTGCGATATAAGTATGTATTTCATTAATAGGCAGGTAAATAAGTAACCAACTACAATAAGGTCTGGGTGATTTTGGTACTTTCGTGTTTCTGGTTTCCATAGTACCTACTTACTATGGAAACCAAAAACACTAGGTAGAAGGTACCTACTTAGGTACAAGAGATAACTTTATTTGGTACCAGGACAAATATACCTATATGATGTTGTCTAATTCCTGTATAATAAGTAGACAGCCAATGTAACGCAAAACAAAAGAATGTTACTGTGGAAGTTTTCCAGTTACATCTAAATCTATTTCTGTCCGTGCTACATACGTGGAATGGCTGGTTATAGAGCTAATACCTAATGAAGCGTTTGTTAATTAAAAGGAACTAAGTTCATTCAGCCTGCAAGCGGCTATAAATATGTAGTGTCGGCGCGTGATCGCGCGTCACACTTGCTCTTGAATATCCCTTGACCAAGACAGTGGTATTGTGATCCGCATTATATTTAGACGGTTGCAATGAACGTTGGACGGCCGGTTGATATCAGATAAACACACGCAGGCCCAAATGGCACGGTTAAATGAAAATAGAAGGCAGTCTGGCTACTCGAGACGGGCCGTCTTGTACACCAAACGTTTCCGGGGAAACTGATTGGAGTTGTAGTTTTGAAGAGCTCGTCATTGAAATTATTGATAATTCTATTATTCTAACACATCACTCTCCTTAGTCATGTCTTCTTCAAAAGCATTCGTCCGATCTCTCTCTATTTGTAATGATTTTGACTAATCAAGCTTACTTAGGCTCGATTCGACCAATAATCACCGTGGATAAATCATCGAATCGGAAATCGGGAAAACATTAGGTATCCGTGGATAAAATGTTGAATCGGCGAAAAAAATATTTCTTACTACTTAATAGAAAATTAAAGTCACTTTTGTATGTAAATTACAAGATCAACAATCTCTACATTATTTACCTGCTAATTACCGTACAAAAATGTGATGAACAATTTCGTCGGTTGATAAAAGCGATTTCTACAGACAACTTTCAGGCAAAGGACATTTGAATTAGAGGGTAGTGTTTCAATATTGAAAGAAGGTTAATGTCAAGTAATCTGCTTTAAATAAAATAAGGCTTTAAAAATTATGTAACAACATTCTTGCAACGTTGATTTTGGCTAAAGTATATACCTATGTAAGTACTTAGTTTACCTATTAAATGCCGATTCGACCAATCTTTATCCATGGATAAATCTGTGGTATAGCGTCAGATTTGCATAGAATGACATCGCTATGCCATAGATTTAGTATCGGAATAAGATTAGTCAAATCAGAATTTACAATATCGCACAAATCGTGTCTTGAATTTGCAGTAAAAATGTTGCCTGCAAACATAAACCTAGAACAAAAGGCTAGAATTTTCAAACACCGAAAAGTATATCAACCTCTATTGTCTCTATTGTTGAAATGAAGTGTTGACTGAGGGGTGCCAAGCAAACATCAGCCTCACAATAAACATCTCTCTATCTTTGTGCAGGCATTAATCTTCATTGCCATCGAGCACAGGCGAGGCGGCTCTACCTCGCTGCAAATTATGAAAACAAATGCGCTGCTTTTATAATTTTGTCCTTTATATATTACGCAAGCGCCACTTCAAAGTACATACATTAGAGAAAAGTCTACTTATTTATAATTATGTAAAAGGAAAAACGTTTGCTGTTTTTAAAAGAACGTATAAATTAAGTTCATATCGTTACCACGCTCGTTGTACCTGATTTGACTTACGGAATTTATACAGTGTATCTACAAAATATTTTTATAACCATATGTCCTCCCTCCGTTAAAATAAGTAACTATGTCTATATGTGACTAGTCCTGTCTTCCATTGTTCTCTTTAGCTCATCATCAGCCCATTTAAGTCCCCACTGCTGGGGCACGGGCCTCCCTCAATCGCATGAGGGGTAATTGCCATACTCAGACGGGTTGGCGAGGGTTTTGATATAAATGTATAGTTTTCCTTCTCTGGGTGCTGATGATCATGCCAGCAGCTTTACCTTAGTCGCCTTTTACGACACCTCGGTAAGAAAGAGGGTGGCCTATTCTACTCTGCCGGGGGCCACACGGCACTTTAGCTCACTACCTAAGTATTAACTAAAGTTATGATTTATTTTATTGTTCTGAAGTAAAATAGTTTTATTAGGTATAACGATTTTCTGATCGTTTTGAAGCTATAGTGATACTATTACTCTATCTATAGTATTAAACGTAAATGTTTATAAACACGAACTATAAAATTAGATATTAACCTAGGTACTTAAATTAATGCTTCGTTTAGCTGGGAGTTTAAAGTATACTGGAAACATAATATTTAACAACACTCATTACCCTTGCGCTGCGTTTCATATTCAGATCGGAGTATAAACTGTCAGGTGTTTTAATTGATTAGATGTTTGCAATATTGAACCTTAAACGCTCGTAAATAAGGCTGAGTAAGTTTAGGTCGAAGTGGCAGCGATAGCTACATTGGATTAACCTTGCCCTGGACGTGTACTTGATTGCAGCTGCGCCATGGGCTTCACTGCACTCTACTTAGTTTAAACTCGCAACACATCACATACACGCAAGCAGTACACACGCACTTACCTACACATCAATCGAATCAATACGCAAACGGTTATCAGTTGAGAAACAACAACATTACTTAAACGACCAGTTGTATTAAACAACTGATATGACTCTACATGGTTATCTTTGTTTTTAAACTTACATATCCGGGGTAGTGAAAATTACTTACGTAATGAAAATGTTGGAATAGTGTTTAAAATAGTTTTATGATATTATATAGGTAGAGTCTACGGATCAAAGTAATTTAGATAGATCCATTCAATTTCACCTTCCTTTTAAACACATTAGTTACATCCAGTGTAATAAAAGGCCAACGTGAAACGAGTTGTGGTTTTACTCGAATGTAAGTAGATACGTCGGTATACTCGTACTCGTTGATACAAAGCATACGTTTCGATTCTACTTTTTGGATTAAAATCTCTTTTGGTTTGAGTTGACATAGTTTAAAATCTGCGGGACCTGATCCACAAGTTTAAAGTAGCTCAGCGGGCAATAGAGCGTGCTATGAGTCTCTCTGGCGGATAAAATTCGTAACGAGGTTATTCGTCAGAGAACTAAAGTCATGGACATTGCACGCAGGATCAGCACGCTGAAGAGGAGATGGGCGGGCCATGTTTCTAGACGCACTGATAAAAGATGGAGTCGGCACGTACTGGAGTGGAGTGGTCGCCACGTGGGGAAACACAGTGTTGGACGCCCTGCGGCGCGATGGACTGACGATTTGAGAAAGATGGCTGGTGTGAGCTGGATGCATACCGCTCAGGACCGGGTTGGATGGCGCTCTTTGGGGGAGGCCTACGTTCAGCAGTGGACGGCGATAGGCTGATTGATTGAGTTTAAAATCACTCTGATTACACGATAGGTGCATTAAATTGTTTACCGGGATCTGTCTTAGAGCTAGACTCCCAAAGCGGAGGAAATGACACGATGAGACGATGACCTTTTCTACATTTACCTATCTAACAGTAATTAATCTGATGCTCTACATTACCTACTCATACTTATTTTTAAAGTCATTGAAATATGACAACTGCTAAGTCAGTCTTTGGCTCGAGTATACCTAACAATTAGGTACTACTTCATTTTAAATCACTTAACTGTCATATGTCATTCATTATTCATTATACCTCTTCTTCATCTTAGCAGTGTAATTCCCGGTTGCGTCCAAAGCTGTCGCTTTGGAGCCCAGGGTACGCTTAGACCACGATTCAGGATTGGGGGGACTGGTAATTACAATGAAGCGACTGCCGTCTGACCTTCGCAACCCTTTAACAAGGGAACCAGACCAACTGAATCATGGTTACATATTTCAGAAACTTTTTCTGAAACTTGCAGGTTTCCTCACGATGTTTTTCCTCACCGCTGAGCACATAGATTTGAAAAAACCCATTGGTGCATGCTCGGATTCGAACTTATTGAGCTACCATCGCTCACAATTTATATTTTTCATTTTATTTTATTATATTATTCATTATACCTTATGAATAAAATACTCTACTGTCTGTCGCGAGTCTTTGCGGTGAGTATAACTACATGTACTAGGAACACAAATGTGTTTAATTATTGTAAACATTGTACGGGAATATAGATACGATCGACGACAATAGCTGTGAGGATGTTCCACTCACATCATGAACACCAGCTATTCACACCGCAACCTTCACGTGGTCGGGACATTATTAATATACTGTACCTAAATTTTATGCTGCGTACTAAACAGACAAGAGTAGGTACCTATTATTTTGGAGCGTTCACTTATTCGTCATTAATTTTTCCTTTGTGAATTTCCATGTTTGGTGACCCCACCGGCATTGCGGGTGTCCATGAGCGGTGGCAATCGCTTACCATCAGATCTTCCTTCAGCTCGTCTGATAACCCAACACATAAAAAACTAACGTATTTCGATTGAAGCATGATTGAAGAAATTTGACCTAAAGTAGGTACCTATAATAAAAGGTATCTGTTTTTTACACACAAAATTCAAACCTACCTATGTATTGAAGTTTTTTTTTGTTTTACTTCTCATAAATTATTCTGCTCAGAGTAACTATATAGTTAGGTAAGATTTATTAAAAGAACAAAATAAGATTTAAAACATACATTGGTGACGAACCCATGACAATTAAACAAAAGAATGAGGACAGCCTCATTCATGAATGAAGGTTTTACTAAAGGCTTTGGTAGTGAAAGTTGACAACTTTTATAGTGACAACTAACATCGAAATACCTACATTTCGAATATTTTTCTAAGTGATGTTTAAGTACTTAGTCGCACGACAAATAAGAATAAAATTCCTATTCACTAAAAACGAAATTGTTAATACCTAACATAATTTCTAAATTTAATTTGAGTCGCGTAATAGCAAAACTGAATCGAATCGAGAACACGCAAACATACTTTAAATAGCATTGTTCACTAGCTTCGATAAGAACCAACTCATGTACTTAACGAGTAGGTACCTAACTTAAATCTGTTGCTTTGAAGTAGGTTTTATTACCCACTGGTTTAAAGAAATTCAATCGTTTCAAAACGATAAACGAGACAACTTTGACACTAGATATTGGTCAAAATAATATACCTATCTAAACACGTTTTCGCTGTTAAAGATAACGATTATTATACGTCTCTGTTATTATTGTATTCAATCTTCTAAATACATTACGTAGTTAATTAAAATCTTGCACGTGACAAATAAATATGCAGAAAAATCTCGATGGTTTAAAAAAGTAACTACTTAAATGGTAAAATATCGCTAAAATGTGTTTTAGTGCTTTAGCTTGACCAATATTTATATTGCAAGGAATTACGTCTTTGACGCTGTCACTTTGACTATTGGTTAGACAGTTAACTATAGTTAAATTAACCAAGAGGTAACATCATACACTTGACATTGGCGAAGTCACACGCGCGGCCGTAACCGTGCGCGGGATAACACCATAAAAAAAAAAAGAGGTAACATCGGAGTAGTAGTAGACTCTTTGAAAAATATCCTAAAAGTAACTGCGGATAAAAAAATTGGGCATTAACTCGATGCTAGTTGATGTTCTTGATGATCATTGTTTGTTATGTGTGAGTTTGAGAGTTGTAACAACTTTTAAAGTTATTTGTGGAACTTTCCTTGATTCTGACAAACAAACAACAAATGATTAAGTACATAAGTGTTGTCTTTTTAGCTTATCTAAGTAACCAAGTAGGTATAGCAAAAAGTTCAGTAATAGTATTTAGACTATAAAAAAAGATATTTAGAATAAAGAAGAAGAAAGGGAAAAGATAAATATACTTACTATGTTGAGGACCGTTAGAATTGTGAATTTGTCCTTATGAAAAATATATTCTCAGCTAGTTTCAAACTAGGGAATGGCCTGTAAGTATACTATGAATGCTAGCTGATGATAGCCTGGGGTATCACACGAGTCAACTTAGAAGACGATCACCTGTGTCGAGTCTCACCCCTGCTAACTACGTCATTGCCTCCACGCTTGAGCACAACACAAAGCCCCTGCGCCATCGAGATGTAGGAGAAATGCGTGGAATTTGCCTCACACATTTAACTTTTTTTGAAAATAATTGACTCGCCCATTCCCACTTACTTTAACTACACCACAGAATAACTACTTTTCACTTTCTAATTTTAATATCTGGAGAAGCAGTAGTAGATTAGTGGATATTAGACTGGACGACCTGTTTGGATCAGTGGTAGTTAATGTTGCCTCTGGTGCACGGTTGCGGGTTCGATCCCCGGGTCAGGTCAAAATTTGTACCTGAGTTTTTCTGTTAAGAAATTTTCAGTATCAGCCCGGGGTCTAAAAGTTGGCGATCTTGTACCCCCGTGCCTCGGAAATGCGCCCGATCCCTCTTCGGTTGTGTCACACTGGTGTCCCATCGGAGAATGAGGGCAAGAGAATAGAGAGTGCACTTTGCTTGAGCACTATAATATATCCTGCGTAAGTGGCTGATCGTTCGTTGAGATTAGCCGCCTTAGCCGAAATCGGTCGGAGGAAATTATTTTATCAAAATTGATAAATATCAGGCATTCTACCCTTCAAAGAACTTAAGTAGCAGGGTCTACTACCTACAAATAATTGAATTGAAACGATAGGATACGGTGAGTCTGGTTATTACATTAAAAAGCCTTTACCGTCTAACCTTCGCAACCCTTAGTCAGGGGGACAAGACTAAGTGGACCTTGTTCATCATCTTCGTCTGGCAAAGTGGTCGTGGACGTCACACTCGCCTTTTGCCGTGTCCGTTGGATGGCGATTTTGTTTTGAACAAACGTGACTCGCCCATTCCCACTTACTTTTAACTACACCACAGAATAACTACTTTTCACTTTCTAATTTTAATATCTGGAGAAGCAGTAGTAGATTAGTGGATATTAGACTGGACGACCTGTTTGGATCAGTGGTAGTTAATGTTGCCTCTGGTGCCACGGTTGCGGGTTCGATCCCCGTACAGTAGAAACATTTGTGTGCATGAACATGTATTGTAAGTATGCACTTACAAAATAAAAGTATTATATCGCATAGTGTTATACCTAATACAACAGAGGAGTTTGTATAATCTCGCGATTTTTTTATTTCATTAAACGATAGAGAATACTTCGGCAGTATACATATATGTGATTTAATTCATAGTTTTTGTAACCAAAAACCATGAAAATACATCTTTAAAAAATATATTGTTTCTTTTTGTGATACCTACCGAAGTCATCAAGTTATTAATTTAGGAAGCTGGCCATACAGATAAAGAACGTTTTGAAAGGCAAGGCTTTTAATGATATATAATATAATGCATATATACTATTTATTATTTAGCCAGTAAAACAAAAAATAACCGTTTTAGTCGCTTTCCTGTAAAGTTGGTGTTTTCGAGTTGCGCTTTTGTTGTCCTAGGTGTGCGATATATGTATTTGTAATTCCGCTTTTGGTTCTGATATTGTAACAAGTGCTTGAGCTACGTATCTTGGAGTCAGATCAATGCAATATGTGATGTTGTGAAATATTTAGTTATTGATTTATAGTAACGTGCTCTCTCTTAACGGGGAGGTCATAAGTTCGAATCCAAGCCCAGAGGTGCGTGCTTGGATTCGAACTTATGACCTCCCCGTTAAGAGAGAGTTTACACGTTTCTAAAATTATTCTGAACGTGTAACAATGATCTAGTTGGTCTAGTTCCCCTCGTTAAAGATTGCAGTCAGACGGCAGTTGCTTCACGATACCCCAGAATTATAATGATTAACTTATTTTTAAATTTCTCATCTGATGTGAAAGGCTGCATTTACCAGCCAACTGAAAGACACAGTATATTTAATTACTTTTAAACGCTTCCAATCAGAGCTCACAATCGTCAATTAATAGTTGGGCATATGCGCCGTGTGTTTTCGTGCCCGACGTGTGCGCTGGTCCGTGTGACCCAGATCTGGAGATTATGGGTCACCGGCTATGAAGCCGCTCGATGCCTGCACAATCCACTCGGACCTTTTCTAATTGAAAATTTAAATAACTTGCCAGCTAAAACCTAGACATCTATCGATCTGCCGGTCCCGTTGACAGTACCATGCTCGATAAAATATTCATATTGGCTACCAATCATGCACTTATTACGGTAGGTAGTACTATGTATACCTTTATGTATGTATCCAATGACTTTGGCTGAATGAATGATGTTCTGTATATGAAAGTAGAAGTCAGATACCTACTAGGACAATGTATTGATGTATTTACATATTTTTGCAGCCGACTGTACACCTAGATCTAGATCTGGGTTATTAGAAGAGATTTAACACAGACATTGGTGAATTCATTCAAGAGGTAATTTAATTTCTTTAACTTTATGGCACAAAATGTTGCTGAGAGGCATTTTCTACCAAGTCATCTTTTGGGCTCAAGGAGAATTTCTCAGTATTGTGTTTCTTAAAGATCTGAGTACAGACATTGTAGATATTTGATTATTTTATACCGTTTTATGACATGATTTAAATTCCGCCAATAATCGTTAGGTACCCTACTAATCTCTACCACATATTTAATAAAAGTGGAATCACTACACTTTCTACGCTATTTTATTTCTATCAATGAAGACCTGTTATTAGCTCTAAGAAATTCATTGTAATTGCTGCTGTATTTAAACAGCTGTTGGTCTTCCGAATAAAATAAAATAAAAATGAAATAAAATACCTGCCTTCTCTTGTATAACACAAAACTATATAAATTAGGTACTTATCATAAAGATTTACTAAAATCCATCCTTTGCTATATCAGCCGCTGTACCCTAACCTAACCTACCTACTATTAGATAAAACAAAAATTTTCTATGAAAAAAACCGCCTTCAAAAACTACGAACTACCAAGTGTAAAATAATATTTATACACTTTAAATACTATTTTATAACAGTGCAGTCGAGAAAAAGTGTTACCGAAGTCGGCGCCCAATACTCTTGTAATTATATAAGTACAACATTCAATTATTCAACAGGGTTTAGGCGGCGACTTCGGTGAAACCTTTTCTCTAGTGTACTGTTATAAAATGTTATTTGAAGTGTATAAAGTGTTAAAAATATTATTTTAGACTTTTTAGTTCGTAGTTTTTGCAGGCGGTAATATTTCGAAGAAAAAAAACTTTTCCAAGTTTTTTAGTGTCTTGTTTTTTGACAGCCCTTTTTTTTGCAGTCGGTTAAAAACTATATAAATTACTTATCACAGGGATTTAATAAATTCCATCCTTTGCTATATCAGCATAACAAATGCTGCGGCATAAATATGAGTACCCACAAAATATCAGCATAACAAACAAAGCTTTTAACTGAAATGTTAATTAACTTCGCAAAACACGGACTGCATCGCACAGCTCCACACTCTGTTAAAATGTAGAGTACAGATAGCAAAGTTTGCAACAGCCAATTCAGTCGAGA
The DNA here is from genome assembly GCA_019059595.1 of Marasmia exigua. Classification (NCBI taxonomy): domain Eukaryota; kingdom Metazoa; phylum Arthropoda; class Insecta; order Lepidoptera; family Crambidae; genus Marasmia; species Marasmia exigua. Next base: position 4,760,642 of record CM032473.1, on the reverse strand, counting down.
ACGACCGAAGCCCGGTTGCAACTTCATGTAAACTATTCAACAAGAGAAAAAAACCGCCGAATAGTCTACATATGTTCTTCGGTTATTAAAAGCAGCGGGTTTTTTTAAGTTGTCAGTAGGTAAAAGTTGTCAAAGCAAAGGCCTTTATATTTAGTTGCCCTGAAAGATATGATGGTTTTTAAGAGCATTTAACTAGTGCCTTATAATTATTTACTCCGAATAATTATTAAAGCAACCGGTCAAGTATGAGTCGAGTTTACGGTTGTACGGGTTCACGCGTTTCCGAAATAAAGGTTCTTGAGACACAGATAGATGGACAAAATATCTATCGGTACATTTAAACACTCACTACTTACATTACATTAAAACTCTATCAATGGTAGGCAGAGAGAAACACAAGTGTGCGTGTAACCCTATTGTCGTGGTAGAGTCTCCTAGCCTAGCACATGAAATCTCTCTTTACAGAACACATTAGCTATCTCTCTCATTTCATGGATGTTCAAGGGCGGTTGATTGATGACTTTCCATCAGGTGACTTGCTTGCTCGTTTGTCGCCTGTTAAAAAAGCCAGCTGAGAATAAGCCCTAAAAAGTTTATTCATATACAAAAAGCTCGTCATTATAATTAAAATTTTCATATTTAATTAGAAATTATTTATTTTTTGTTTTAGATTCTATCTAGCTAATAGACGACTAAAATACTACCTACGTTACAAAATTAATTAACTAAAGTGATTTGCACTTTATGTCCCAAACTTTAAGTTTGTTGAGTACCCTTTAAAAATGTTAGTACTCATAGTACTTATAGGTATCTAAGTAGGTAACGTGGTGTACCGGTCTATATCAATGTATGTACAATTTCAAGAAGAGAAAAAATACACTTTCTTTTGTTTTATCACGTCTATGCAGGTATCTTTGTACATACGCATATTTTCTTCTTAAAATAAGTTAATGCATCTGTTTTCATAATAAAAACACCCAATTGAAAAGAGTCTATGAGTAACTCAAACAACACTCAACTTTCGTATTTTAAATTCCCAACAGCTGAGTTTTTCGCGCTAATACGTAAACTGACTGCCTCGGTGGCGTAGTGGTTACAATCGCACTATAAAGCGCGACGGCTGCACAAGAGGTCCCGGGTTCGATCCCCGGGTCGGGCCAACCGTTTGTACCTAAGTTTTTGGTAAGAAATTCTTAGTGTCAGCCTGAAGGCTGGAAGTTGGTGGTCTTGTACCGCCGTGCCTCGGAAAGCACAGTAAGACGTTGGTCCTGCGCCCAATCCCTCTCCGGTCGTGTCACGCTGGTGTCCCATCGGAATATGGGGGTAAGGAAATAGAGAGTGCACTTGTGTTTGCGCACACACTTGAGCGCTATAATATTATATCCTGCGTACGTGGCTGATCGTTGAGATTAGCTGCTGTAGCCGTAATTGGTTAGAAGATATTAATTAATACGTAAATAATACTCGTACTTAAGTACATTGACATTATACAAGTAGTGCTCCATTTCAGAATAGGTAACTCTGACTAAACGGTGAGTAACTGTGTTGCAAGCTGAATCGTCATTAAATAACTTTACCCAAAGAAAACTTTTTCCTCTACCCAAAGGTTGTCTGGAAGAAATCGCTACAAGCGATAAGACCGCCTTATTGTACTGTCTGTTGCTGTTGTATCATGCTTGTATTTTATTTTTGTGCAATAAAGAATATCTATCTATCTATCTATCTATCTTTAATAATGTGTGTAGAAAAATTACACACTACTTTGTGTAAAACTATAACTTTTTTCAAGAAGAGAAAAAATACTTGTGCTGATCTTTTTTATGTGATAGGTGACCGGCGAGTAGACGGATCGCCATAGACACCCGCGACACCAGATCTCCTACCTTTATCCGCCTAAATAGTAAACTATCTAAAATTAGAGAAGTAACTTCTTGCCGCGGTCTGTTTATCCGGACCACTAAAATCTGGACATAACGCAAGAGTAAGCAGGCATCTTCTAGGCAAACGCGATACATCCTAGACCTCATCGTCACTGTTTATTAGGTAAAGCTTAACGCTTGACGTCCATAAAAAAAACAAATTCTAATTACCTAACCATAAGGCTAAAAACCATCTAAAAGGTAACAAAGGTAACATTCTGGCAACGCTGGATGGAGCAGCGAACGGGGTGGCTCGACTGGGGTCGGCGGCCGCTCGATATCGATCAGATGCGACTCACGCGATACTCGCACTGCCTCTGCCACCAGCTCTGCCAGGGCTGAGGATTCAATTGCTTTTCAACAGATAAGTTCTAAATGTGGGAGAGCCACGCTTAGGCATGAATGGGCCGGCTCGACCGGAGTGATACCACTGCCTCACAGAAGACCGGCGTGAAGCAGCGCCTGCGCTGTGTTTCGCCGTGTGAGTGAGGTTACCGGAGGCCCAATGGGGGGGAAGGGGATAAGGTTGGCAGCGCACTTGTGACTCCACTGGTGTTGCGGGTGTCCATGGGCGGCGGAATTGCTTACCATCAGGTGATCCGTCTGCTCGTCTGCCACCTCTCATATAAAAAAAAAGTGTCAACCTCGTCCATCGATTTCCTCCTCGAAGAGGAAAAAGACCTCTAAACTGTAGCAAATGCTGAGGTTAGGCCTTGTTGGCTACAGAATTTGTTCTATTTGTGTATTTATGTCACTCGTGTTTAAATTTGTATTCTGTGGCCAATAAAGAAATCTTTATCTTTAAACATGACAGTACTACCAGCAAACTTCTATCCCAAGTTCCTAACCGAAATTTTGGCTACGGTGGCCAATCTCTACGGTCCCATCGACGCAAGAGGACAAAGGTATTAATTAGAACACAAGTGTGTGCCCAGACACAATAGCACTCTATTCCTTAGGTAGCCTACTACTATAACTCAGGTACAAATATTCGGCCCAACCCGGGGATCGGACGCGGGATCCCCAAAGCAGCCGTCGCTTTAAAGTGTGACCCACTTGCAACTGCGTCATGGAAGCACTGCCAGACAGTCATATCGATCAGCGGTGACACTGCAATGATACTCTGCACTACCCATGCTTGCTATGTATCTGTTTCATCACACATTTGTATTAGGGCGGAAATCGAACCCGCGACCCTTGCGTCTCAACCGGGGCGGCTCAAACCACTGCACTTAACGATTTTACGACAAAAGTACTCGTACCTAAGTAGTTCCAACTTAACAAGGCCATGAAAAGACTTTAGTGAGGGGTGATTAGCTATGTAGTGAATAATTTCAATTTTTTATTGTTTCACGTCACGTATTTTAATGCGTCTAGAAAATCGTGACAACGAATTTCTGAGGAACTAATGGAGTTCCCATGTTTTATAACCAATAGGGTTAACAGGCGGCATCCTAAGTCTATGGCTACCATATTTAAGACTGATTTTATCTAACTATTTTTTTCATTCTATTTTCAGTTTTAGTAATGCAGCTACGCTTTTGAATTTAGGGGTATTTGGGGCTATAAATGTTATACCACTACTAATAAAATATATAAACACGACTGTTTCTTAACAAACTAGTAATAACCCACGCTATTTAAATTTTAAATAGAAATTTATTTATTTTTTATTTTTCTTCTGACTTTAAAGGCCACCCTAACCTTTAGTAAGCTAAGCTAAGGAAGATGCTACGAGCCTACTGATCCGTAGCACGCATCCTTAGTGCGCATCCGTAGCACGCAGCCGTAGCAAGTATGCGTAGCACGCATCCGTGGCACGCATCCAGGGCACGCATCTTTTCACGGTATCTACAATAGCGTACTTCCTCGCACGGCCAACTATTAATAATCTGTGCACAGCTACATACTCGTAGCTTAGTTATTTAGTGGAGGAAACAGTCACATAGTTTTGTAGCGTACCTTTCACATCTTCGTTGCATAGCTGCATAGCACATCTCTGGTGGAAAGCCACCCTAATAGTAAGTAATATGTTGATATGTCGATTAGATTTGACAAGAAAGCAGTCTTATTTATAACTAGTGGCCTGCCCTCACTTCGTTTCGGGAAATTCGTTCCACTTTATACCAGTTAGATGGCGCTAAGTGTCAATTACATTACGCAAGCGTTTCGTGTTTTCGGGTTACCTATTTAAGCGTTGCCGCGGTCTGTAGGATTTATCTCTTTGTAAATAGCATAAATTAAAAGTTTCATAAGATGTCGAAACTTTTACCGCCAGAAAATCAATTAAATATGTGGTTAGGTACCTTTTAAATTAAAATTAATTACTACCTGCCTACTTATTAACAGTGTATATATATATATACTTAATGAATCTCTGAAAATAGTGACTTAATAATAAACGGATTAAATTGAACCCTAGGGAGGGTCTTACTTAAGTAAAATCTAACATTGTGGGGACAACCCTACCTGCTACTAGCAGGAACAATAATAGATTGTTCTTCATGATAATGCCTATTTTAGCAAGCCTCACTCGCTGTAACTTAATATGTACTCAAATAGACTACGTTTAGTGTGGTAGTTTAGGGTTACCTGCCTAACCTAGTCTTTTGACTTAAAGGTTTCAAAGATTTTTATAAGAACTTTAAACCTAAACAAGTAACTATATTCTTTACATTCCACATGCAATAATAATTATCTGCCTACTTAAAGTTAGATTGTAATGTTCAATCGTGATCAAACCAAAGTGGTAGGAAGAATTATTGTCTACCTATTTAAAAAAAAATATTCCGCAATTTTTTTTTGATCTAATAACATAGCGATAAACTTATTTTTTTTAATAGATACCTACTTTTGCAAATCAATTAACATGCAATGATTATGAAACATTTTAAGATTACGAATGATTTGATCACCTATGTAAGTACGATTTACTATAGATATTAAACTAAGTAAGTATTCTGATTCTGTTGTGTTTTCACCATAGAGCGGCATCCTAAGTCTATGGTTTGCAGCCGTAGTGATTATATTCTCTTTAGGTGTTTGCGTCGGGGTTTAGAAATGTAATTCACTCACTGCCGGCTGAAGTCTTCCTTGGACATTATACTAGCTTGCTACATATATAGTGATCAATGCATTATACAGTAGTATGTTTTTAATGTTTTATAAGAAAAAAAATATACCTTGATAAGGTATCATAGGTTCGGTAAGAACTACTTACCTTACCATCAGGTAAGATAGTGCACAAAAACAAAGAAAATAGATTTAATCGCTACTATAACCCAAATCCTTGGCTATTATTTACAAAAATCACACCATCCATTGATATGAAAAATATCATTTTTTTACTTTTGTTCCAGATATCCAAGAGTTCTACGAGCTCACCCTCCTCGATGACACCAAGTCGATCCAGCAGAAGACCGCAGAAACAATTCGCATCGCGAACAAGTGGGAGGCAGATGGCACGCGACGAGAGGTACCTACCCACACTCTTTTTACACTATATCTAGGCTCGACCAACTAAAATGTGTGAACCGTTCTCACAAATCCCACGAGGCAGGGAAGTGTGCAATGGATCGCAATCGATGGCGCAAATGTTTTTTTTATGTGATAGGTAGGATTGATGGATCACCTGATGGTAAGCGAATGCTACCTCCCATGGACAACCGCAACACCAGTAGAGTCACAAGTGTGCTGCCAACCTTTGAAATGAAATGAAATGAAATGAAACCTTTCTTTCCCCCGGATTGGGCCTCCGCGGTACCCTCACTCACGCAGCGAAATACAGCACAGTGCTGCTTCACGACGGTTTTCTGTAAGGTCATGGTATCACTCCGGTTGAGCCGGCCCATTCATGCCGAAGCGTGGCTCTCCCACGGACAAAAATGTGCTCGGAAGACGATCATCAACCATGATAATCAGCCATGATATATACGACCAAGTGGAAGAAGTAGGTACAGACAGCATCACGTTAGTCACCTTATCTTTATCTCGGCGTGTCATTCTCGGTTGCGTCCAAAGCCTTGGTTTTGGAACCCGTGGTTCGCTTGGACCCTATTATCCAAGATCTATAATTTGGCGAGTCTAATAAGAACAATGAAGCGACTGCTGTCTGACCTTATATTTAAGAACCAGACCAACTACGATCATAGTTACCACGTGCCATCACTACCCAGTTTGTATCCGCAACGTGGATGTTTCCTCATAATGGTAATTATTTTAATATCACGAGTTTACCTAGAGTTGTCCAGAGGATGGCCTCACTGAGCCAGGGTTCATTACTTATATCCCCACCTTAAGTATGTAACAGCGAATATAATCGATTGTATTGTACCCTAAGTATCTTGTATCTACCTACCTACTTAGCTATGAATACTTTAATGACCTCCTTTAAGTTATGATTAATAAGGAGCTCTAACTTTTGAGAGCTACTTATCTATCATTAGTCATCTTAATTAAGAATCTTTTTAATCGAAAAACGTCGCTTGAGGTCAATGGACTTTGCGAGTTGCGGGATAAATTATGTAGAAATAGGTAATTACGATGAAGTGTCAGATATTATTAAATACATAGTTTAGTGGCTTATCAATAAATTGATAGTAATAAAAGCTTTTGTATAGGGGTAGGTTTTCTTAAAACATCAACCTTGCAGGACCCGATTACTTACATCACAAACAAAACAACCGTGGCCGTGTGGTCCCCGGCAGAGTAGAATAGGCCACCCTCACTCTTACCGAGGTGTCGTAAAAGGCGACTAAGGTAAATATGCTGGCATGATCATCAGCACCCAGAGAAGGAAAACTCTGCATTTACATCAAAACCCTCGCCAACCCGTCTGCCAAGCGTGGTGAGTATGGCAATTACCCCTCATGTGATTGAGGGAGGCCCGTGCCCCAGCAGTGGAGACTTAAACGGGCTCATGATGATGAAACAAAACAATCTTTATTTTATGTTTTAGGTTTTCTGTACAAACTCTAAGTCAGGTTTTGACATAGATACTTTTCGACAAGCTCAAATATCTTATGGGCATGGCTGACGGCACCCTCTCAACCGTGGTAGGTATTAATAGGTTTTTTTCACTAGTGATATTGGGCTTACTCTTGGCTTCATTTTGCCCTAGAGTTGAGAAGAAGCCTACTATATTTGATCCACCTACTTCTTCTTCTTTACTACCTGGAAACAGCTTATTCACTCTCTGGATTTAAACATTTTGAGGGTGTATTCATTGGGGAAAACAGACGCAAGATAGGCGTTCACTTCTTGGCATTGCGCATCACGAAAGAGGCTTTTGTACGCAATTTCGTTTTGTTTTTCTCTATGATAGAGGGGAGTCGGAATAAGCTCTATAGCAGCACGCACACTTTCCGAAGTACAGCCTGTAAAACACCAACAGGAAAGCTACTTTGCGTCGATTTGGCTAGACTGTGAAGTTAGGGTTTTACTTGCTTAAGTCGCCAATCATTTTGTCCCTGCGTTCCACTGAATCAAAAGCAGCTAAGTACTTAGTTGGGTTATCTTCTGAAAATCATTTTATGTTAGAAAACTTGTTTCGTCTTCAGTCGATTTCCACCTCACATTAATAAGGTAGGTACTTGTTTACCTACTTACCTAAATATCCATTAAATAACTTTAAAAGTAGGTAGTTACTGCTTCACCTCATCAATTATTCAGGCCTAACTAAGTACCTTTTCACAAAAAAGCCACAACCAAAATGCACCCCAATAAGCAAATGCAGCATTTGATTCGACCGCGATTTGGCCGAAACTCAACCGAGCACAGGTCAGCAGTCAAATGGAAGCCAAATCGAACTCGATGGAAGCTCGCTTGGAAAATATAAATTGTTTAACTTGCACTTAATTGAAGAGAACAATTCGGTGCGAATAAAAGCTGGCATTGTTTGCACATGCAGAACTGCAATTTATGCCCGTCCGTTTGTTTATCTTCGAGTTGCAAAATATTTTCATTAATTTGCTTGTACCAGCAATTTATTGGATGCAACAAAGTTGCTAGATAGCATAGCAGCTGCTTATATACTTCACACCACGAACACACTCCGATTGATTACTTTACAAATTCGGATATTCACACTAGCTATAGTAGAGGTACAGTCAGCCACAGGTTACCATCATCTGTTAATTTTTTTCAATGTTAATGAGTCTACCTATTTGCCTTAATTCTAGATACCAACAGATGAGGCGGACTACAGATCAGTGTCAAACGCATTCCTTCAAGACAACAACAAGAGGTCCGACTCACGAAATGAAACTCCAGACCCTACGAAGGTAATTTACAATTAAGGTAGATTGGTATGGCAGAAGGTAGATTACAACCACATAGCAAATCTGTGATTACAACGCTCAGAGAGTCCGCGCCACGACAGAAGTCCCAAGGAGAAACACGGATATTTTTCACTTACATTGATCTGACTCCGAAATAGGTAGCTCAAGAACCTGTGTTACGGATATCAGAACTAACAGCGGAATTACAAATATAATACATTTAATACTTTTCTTTTGTAAATACGTACTTATATTACATGGAAACCACCCAGACCAATAATACAGACATGTTCATGCACACTAATGTTTGTACTGTGCGGGGGTCGAACCCGCAACCCTTGCACCAGAGGCAGCGTTCACCACGCTACCATGGTAGCGTGGTCCAAATGGGTCGGAATTAAAATTCGAGATTCCTTGTGTCTCTGAGTATAAAGTTCAAATTTGAATGTTTATGGCGACTCAAGCGCGCTTGTCACGGAACGTCTTTGTATTTAACGTTCCCTCAAAGTTAATAAATTGCCTAACCTAACCTAACCTTTTTGCACATCAAAAAATACTAATTGCGCATCAAAATCATAGTTTGATGTACAATTAGTATTTTTGGTGTGCAAATAGGTAATTTTTAGAGGGTTGGATTATTATGTTCGTTTGTGGCGAGGACTCCCCTAGACCATAAGTTATTCCGGAAACTTTGTATAAGTAGGTAGCATTATTTATACGTAACTAATAACCTGATGCCAAATAAAATGTTATTTTCCACAGATCCCTGCTGTGTCTATTGTCATTCCACCGAGTGGAAATGCTGAAGAGAAAAAGGCAAGTTTATTTGAATTTGAGAGCATGGCAAACGGTTTGGTTAGAACCTAATGTTAGTTTATTATGGCTATATAAATAGGTACCTACGTATAATCGTGGTAAACCTGCGCAAGTTAGGTACTTGGGTAATTAACAATGGTGAAAATCGATCAGTTATATTAACTTAGCCATAATATAAAGATAAAGATAAAAATGTATTTATTGCAGAGAAAAAATAATTACAGTTACACACATAAGATTAAAATGTAAGTGCACTACACATATTATGCCACAAACATTGAACAGGAGCCTCCAAACTAGGCAATGCCTGTATCTTGGATGGCCAGAAATCATTTAATATATTATGTAGTGTCAGTAAAAGAAAAAAAAACAAAAGACAAATATGAACAATGAGACGTATGTACAATAAAAATTAAATTAATATGGATACTGAGGTCGTTGTTCTACTTGAAGGTTGTCCGGTAGAGATTATTTCTACCTGCGATAAGACCGCCTAATCTCCGTACCTTCCTAAATTTTTGCGTGTTATGCAATAAATAGTATCTGTCTTTATAATCTATTGTTGAAAGCTAAATATAATTTAAACTGATAACAACATATCTAACAATAATGTTATTTATAGTACATATGTATTTAAATTTTTTCATATTTTTTTTCACGGCAAACATTTTATTCGGGAAAGAACGAAAATTTGACTTCCTCTTTTACACCTAGAGCGAAATCAAGCGAAATCAATTTATGTGTATGGCGCCAAAGCAGATGGCCTAATTTTGATCATCCCTTGGTTTCATATATCAAAACCTGTGATCAAACTGTGATACGTTACTGCATTACTTTCCTCTATGGTTACTGCTGCTGTGTACCGACTCCCGTAAATATCCGTAAATATTATATAAATACTTATGTTTGAAACAGCGCCATCTCGGAGCGCAATCTGAAACCACTACGTTATTGATCGGCAGGTCGATGATTGCGTTTGGTTTTTTCTTTATTTTGATGACGTGACGTCTGTGAAGGTAGCTGCTGAACGCTACCATACAACAAGTGGTCGGGTCGGTAATGGCGGATGGTTGGTGTTTCGCGTCTCGTAGTACTATTTATAACCTAAAATATAGTACAAGTTTTCGGCGATATGTACGCTAACGTTTCTCCGTTGTGTGGACTGGTGCCGTTAAATTTCACAACTGTGCCAATGACGTACGAACGCTACATCGGCTGAGAGATACTCCCCGTAGATGATAATCAGTGAAATGATATTGCACACAAAATTTTGACATTCACACTGCTGTTATTTCGTATTCGTCGCAAGTAAGGCCATTTAATAAACACTAATCTATTTTTAAACGTTTAGTAATTTCTCTACACTTTGGGAACGTTTTCAAATCTTGGTGAGACTAATGCGACTTCTGAGTTAGTTTTGCTTGTAACAATCTGCTATGTTACTCGCTGATGTTGTATCTACATATAATATTATCGAGTCGTCATAAATTGCACACTAATAACGTAACACGGACATTCTAATTAAAGTTCATCGCTTTGACATTCATACCATCCTATCATCGTATACAAGTTGGTAACACGCCTAATAATTCTCTAGCCATACATGTATCTACTAAAAATCGCTATCAGAAAAGGGCTCGGCTCAATTTACAACATTCATTAGATAAGGACTGCTGCAATAAGCTAACAAGATTAACTTTCAAACATGAAAAGAGGTCGCATATTTGTAAAAGAGGTCACATACATTTGAAATGTTTTGGTGCAAGTTAGACCTGGGTTCTAGGTAGAGAATGGTGCATGCAGATCAACGTCAAGTAAGGTGCTGACAGCGGACACGAGTGTGTAACTAACATGCATGCAGTGTACATAGTATAAACGGACATCAGTATAAGTGCTCCAGGGCTATGATAAACAAGCCTCCAAAATGACAGAGAGACGGAAGAAAAAAACACATAATGGATTTCTGCGGAAAGTGTCTTCCTTGTTTAATCTTGACACGGTGAGTAGGTGATCATTTGTTTTGAATTCAAAACGATTTAAGCGAATTTCACCATTGTTAGTCTCTCAAGAACAAAAATAACTAGCCTCTTTGATTGTCAAACTAGTAGGTAATAAGAGAAAATTTTCCTCTCTGCCTATTTTGTATTTGCCCATTCAATTCATTGTAGAACTAACTACAAAACAAAACAAATTGAATGTAAACAGTGTTGGTGTATCATCACATTATGGCATTTGTTATTTATTTATGCATGTCCTTGAAATGGAATTAGTAGTTTGTTTTCACTGTAGTGTTTTGTTTCATTCATTTAAAACAAACTTGGTAAGCAAAACTAGGTTGAGAAACTGTTATTAAAGAATATAATTGAGAATACACAATGTTGATATATTATATTTTTATGGAATTTCTTTATTAAATAATTGGCTTCAATATTGTTTATAAAATAATATTGAAAACCTACCATCTATCATTTGTAATGTATATTTTTTATGTGCATGTCATTTATGTTTTGATTATATTAACTAAGAATTAGGAATATAAATAAATGTCCAAAGCAATTTGAATCCATTAGGTGAGGAATTTAAAGGTGAATGCTCTTTTAATGAATCTATTTACCTCAGCATAGCATTGGCATTTTAGGATGAGAGTTTAAATGACTTTTTTGTCTTTCAGGCTGACGTTACCTCACCTGAAATGAAGCAGGTAATATATATTCCTAATATCTAGAGGAACAATGTAAATACCTATTGTTACAAGGAAAAATTCTATATATGTATAACATTGATTTGATTGATTGCCACTGACAGACATATAATTAGCCAGTATAGCTAGCTTGTTGGATCTGACAATACTGAGTAGTGTTTGTTTTAGTACAGGCATGATACAACAACAACAGACTTATGTATGTTTATATTAGTATAGTTACAGAAAAATCACTTATATGTGTAGACCACACAGATAGAAATTAAGTAGAAGTATAATAGATATAAATATAGAATATAAATGTGGATATTCAGCAAAACGAAACATTCATTAACATCCATTTCAATCAAGATTTTCTTAGGAAGTTGTATTTTCCATACTAACTTTTTTAATTTGTAAAGTAACTATTAATGCTACTACTCCATAGTTAACTGTGCTTAAATGAACAATGTTTAGGTATGTGTAGGATAGTATAACAGAAAAAAAAAATTTAAAATTAAAAAGTTATTATTGATAAAAACGTTTATTCTGCCCAGTAAAAAAGAATTTCAAAATCATTTTTTTTTGCATCACAAATACAATAATATCTGATCTCTATTATATATAAACCTTTAAATATAGTCTTAAATCAAAATAAAATTATAGTATGTATGGTGACTTTTCGTTTATTAAAGGAGTTATTGTGTCTAGAAAAAACAAACAACAATTTGAAACATTGGTAAAGACCTATTCTTAAAATAAAAGGTTCTTATGCAGACTTATGTATGATACTACCATACAGCTTCAAGATTGGGAATGCTAAGAGAAGTATACTAAAAATTAAATGATAAGTTTATTGATTAATTAAGTCGAAAAGTGGCAGAAGTATAACTTTGTTTTTTTTATTATTTGATAGGGGGCAGACGAGAAGACTGATCATCTCATGGTAAGCGTTTACCTCCGCTCTTGGACACCTGCAACACCAGAGAAGTTGATGCAGTTAAGGGTGTGCTCTCAGAATGAGCCGATACAACCTACTATAGTTTTTTTGCGATGAACGCACAAACTTGAGTCTTACTGGGGTTTAATTTTACTATGTTAGGTCTTCCCCAGTTTGAGACATCTCAATTGTAGATACAAGCTCAATACGACTTGATGACAATTTCCCGAGAAATGTTAGCGCGGTCGGTATAAAATGCATCACCCGTGCTGTCATCCGCATAACAATGAATGTCGCTGATTCGCAACATAACATTAATGTGCAGGAGGAACAGTTGTCTAATTAATCAGTTGGAGAACTAGCAGAACATCATTATTCTTCTGAAAGTTGCAGGTAAATGGCATTGAGGGTGGTGGTAATGAAAGAACCACAGGTGAAGATGGGTACACATACATGAATGTGGTACTATCTCGAGCCGGAGGCGCAGGGCTCGGATTCAGCATCGCGGGGGGGTCCGACAACCCCCACGTGCCCGAGGACCCACATATCTACGTCACCAAACTCATTCCGGGGGGCGCGGCCGCCGCCAGCCAACTCCAAATTAATGACGCCATATTACAAGTGAGAAATAATATTTTTAAATTTTTTGCGCGCCTTTTCTCAAAGTATTATTTACTCCTACGAGTTTGCTAGAAACTGTGCTAAACACCTAGCCATTACAATCAACACAATTCATATCAGCACCTATAAGTTATAGGAGCTGAATATTAATGCATGGACATATTAAATATACTCTTAAGGAAAATAAAAGAAAAGCCTTGAACATGTAACGAAGCTGTTATCAGTATAGAGATTTCCATTATATAAAATTGTACACACAGCATAACTGATAAAGACATCAGAAATAAATCATGGCAACTAGTCAGTCTCTAGTTTGACTTAATACAAAATTAGGTATTAATTCTAACAAACAATTCTACTGTAAAATTTATTTCATTACAGTAAGCATAACAAGTTAATTTTGTTTATCAGGTTAATGACACAAGTGTCGAAAACGTTTCGCATGCCGAAGCGGTAGATGCATTAAAGAAAGCTGGCAATACAGTTAGACTGGTAAGAACACAATATTATATTTTCTAGATTTTACAGTACCTACCATCAATATGTTCTGTTTGTTTTCATACAACAACATTAATAAATACAATAACTTTTACACAGTTGAGATGTATGCACTAGTCACACAACAATTTCGGTTGGTCACTTCCCTATTGTATGTTGAGTCATTCAAATACATTTCTTGTGGTTAGTGCTACAGACCATTAAGTTAGTGCTGTGTTAAATAGTCAATTTTTGAAACTAAGACAAAGTATATGCAATATAAGTTTTTTTTTTAATTAATTAGTGGCAATTACTAAATAAGCTGAAAAAGCGTCACGCGTTACTGTGATATGTGATTTTGGTATATAAAGAGTCAACTTTCATTACAGAAAGTAAGACGCCGTGTGACAGAAGACACACTAAATGTAACGCAAACGACAAATAAAGAAGAAGCAATAGAAATCGAGTTGGTGAAAGGTGGTGCAGGCCTAGGGTTCAGTATAGCGGGGGGTCTTGGCAACCAGCACATTCCGGGGGACAACGGCATCTACGTGACGAAGATCATGGCCGGCGGCGCGGCGCACAGGGACAGCCGTCTGCGAGTAGGAGACAAACTGCTAATGGTCAAAAATACTTCGGTGAGTTTATTATTTAAAGCGACGGGTAGCCCTAACGAGCGACACCATTCGTTTTTAATTGTTAGCTACTTAATCGGATATATTTTAAACAATTTCTGGGTTACAACCTCTCGGCAAACAATTATACTATTTATTAAATAACCATGCACAAATGTTCGGTCCGTTTTTGTACGCGAAAAATTGATTACCGCCAAAAGCGGCCACCTTTAGCGTGAATCAATTATTCGCGTTCAAAAACGGACCCAAAATTTGTGCATGGTTAATTAATAAATAGTATAAGTGTTTGCCTGAGAGGTTGTAACCCCGAAATTGTTTAGTAGCTAAAAATTTAAATCGATTGGCGTCGCTAGTGTGCCCTACCCGTCACCTTAAATTAATTTTACTATTAGTATCTGCAGTATCCTAGTAAGCGAGCGGCACAGTATTGATCTGTACAGAGAACATTGGGGGAGGCCTATGTCCAGCAGAGGTCGTCTATTAGCTGAAATGATATTCAGTAGATAGCAGTTTGCGAGCCTCAAACCAACTCACGTAGGTTGATAGATTGGACGGCCGACATAAAAAAGGTAGGGTTCCTTTCACGGATCTCGAGTAAAAAGATACTATATCGCTATCAAACTTGTGAGTGTTTAACTAAATTAATGATAACCTATTTTTCTACTAGGCTTTAGAAACAAATCAGAATCAATATAGTAGAAATTCAAAAGGTCTTTTATGTAGCTTTAAATAATGTTATAATAAAATTTTAAGATCATTAGTTTGAAAATTGTAGTAGCATTTAACCTACATTACATTATCAGTTGTACAAAACAAACAACAGGTAGAGCCTGCTGCCCATTCTTCATAATCATGCAACAATTTGATTATCGCGGCCATGAATCATCTGCCAAACGTTGTACTAATGAGTAACGACTATTTTCGACAAGCTACAAATGTGCTATCAAATTGGAAACCAGTATATCTATTAAAAATTGGAGTAACGTTAAATATTCATCTGGTAGTGAATTCAAATTCAAATTCAAATATTTTATTGCGTTACATGTGGTATTAAAGAGTTAACAAATATAATAAAAGTACAGCACATGCACCCTGTTAGGGCATAGCAAAATATAAAAGTCTTAAAAACTAGTCGTACATAAATATATTTATATAAAATTAAATTCTTTTATAATTAAATCTCTTATATAAAATATGAATATGTCTCACAAATGTTAACATATTTAGAGTGTTACCAGACCAATCGATCGATTTTCGATCGATTGTAAATCGACGGTAGATTGAATTAGTTGATCGACCTGGGCTTCACAATTCTACCAGCGATCGTATTAAAGAAAATTTTTAAGAAATATAATAATTACTTTTAGGTAGATTTAATTTTTTAATCACACAATAGTAAATGAATGTAATGGAAAGAAAATGAATTAATTACTCTTCTCAAGTGTGTGTGTGTCCGATGCACAAAACGGTTATGTTCCGCTGGATATCGGCGGCTGGATATTCGGTAACATAATTGGCCAATTATTCCGGTATTCAGCCCAACTGCCATTCCATCCTCATCATCTCGATGGATGGCGATCTAATACTGTGCGCTTTTCGCGGAATTTTCTACCACGTACCTCAATTCTGTAGAACGGTTTGGCTGCAGGAGTGTTTCCGGACAGCTACGACTAGGGACCCTCAAGAGAAGGGCGTACTCTTTTTTAAAAAGGCCGGCAACACACTAGCGATCTCTCTGATTTCGCGGATGTTCATGGGCGGCGTTGATTACTTTCCATCAGGGAGTCACCTGATTGCTCGCTTGTCCGCCTCTAGCATAAAAAAACTGCTATCCGTTTCATCTCTAATAACATTTTATAACAGTACACTCGAGAAAAGGTGTTACCGAAGTCGGCGCCCAATAATATCTTGTAATTTAATACAACAATCAATTATTCCACAGAGATTAAGCGCCGACTTGGGTAAAACCTTTTCTCGAGTTTACTGTTATTTGAAGTGTATACAGTGATAAAAAATGTATTTCACAATTTTTAGTTAGTGGTTTTTGAAGGCGGTTTTTTTTCGCAGAAAAATTATTTTCATGCTTTTTAGTGTCCCATTTTTTGGCAAAAAAATGAGACACTAAAAAGACCTTTTTAAAATTTTAGAGTTCGTATTTTTTTGGCCGTGTGGTCCCCGGCAGAGTAGAATAGACCACCCTCACTCTTACCGAGGTGTCGTAAAAGGCGACTAAGGTAAAGCTGCTGGCATGATCATCAGCACCCAGAGAAGGAAAACTCTGCATTTATATCAAAACCCTCGCCAACCCGTCTGCCAAGCGTGGTGAGTATGGCAATTAATTACCCCTCATGTGATTGAGGGAGGCCCGTGCCCCAGCAGTGGGGACTTAAATGGGCTGACGATGACGAAGCAGACGTTTCATTTTTAATGGAGACCAACGATATTCACAAATTGTGGTGTTTGTTGGTTTAGCGCGGAGACGTGTGCCTGGACAATGTGACCCACGAGGATGCGGTGGCGGCGCTGAAGGCGTCCGGCGAGCGGGTCCAGCTCGTGCTGGTGCCGGGGCCGCGCCACGGGCAGCCGTCACCGAGGACGTCGAGGGCTAACACACGTAAGTTTTATGTGCTGACTTCTGTTCGAGGCGCAATAGGGTATTTGACTAAGCTCGAGATTTTACAAAACATAAATATTTTATCAAAATATAGGTAAATATGTACCAATAGCAAAAATTCTCAATTAAAAATATAACGTCTAGCCGGTTTTTTGGTCATTCAAAGATTCATGGGCAAGTCCATTTTAAGAGTATGAAATTATTAAAAAATAATTGTACCATTGAATAACCCATACAATTTGCACCAACTATTATAATAGAACCATTGGACATAAACGAAACATTTGATATAGCTACCATACAAAATTCAAATGAAATGCATACAAAATACTTGTTTGTGACGTCACATCTTAGTAGCCATTTGTATGGAGCGTTTTGGGTTTGCCCAAAATAATGTGATTTTAAAGTTGTGATATCTCAGGTAGTTTAAATGAGAATCAAGTAATTCTTTCTACAATGTTTCTATTATTGAGAGCTCTTTTGATTACAAAAATAAAAAAAAATTGTCAAATACCGTATTATAAAAAAAAGTAACAATATTGTGATCCGTAATCACCATACATATTTCCATTAAATACGTGTTAGATGGGAATAACTCGCTCGCCTACCCCACCCGGTTAGGGGGAAACTCGCCCTATTAAAACTCGTCCCAGAATTTTACGATTACTGGCCACTGTTCTAACTTAACCTAATCAATATTTCTGTGACTGTAATACATACTGAACTTAACAAAACCAAAAATATTGGTTAGGTTAGAAAAAAATCCTAAAATCTGGGACGAGTTTTAATAGGGCGAGTTTCCCCCTAACCCGTCCACCTCCCTGCCCAGGATGAAGGCGAGATCTTGCCGCCCCCTTTCGTGGCCGCACGCTACGTCACTGCTAATAAATTATGAATTGAGTTATGTTTCATCAGACTTAAAATACACTCGCGACTAAAAAATCTGAATCAAACTCTGATTTTCATAATCATAATTCAGCTCAATGAAGTATTAAAGTGGCCCCCGTAGTTATAAATAACATTGTAATGTCACGAATATTTTCTACCATAAGGCCTGCTATCCACATGCCTCTTTTCGAATGAAAAATGAGAGAGAAGATAGTTATGAAAAGCTCCTCTTCATAACTATCTTCTCTCTCACTTGGAATTAAAATTGCTAATGCTAAAATCGCTACGAAACTAAATAAATATTTATAAATATTTTATACCATGTCACGTAAATTGCTTAACATCACGTGATACGTCTGCTCGTCTGCCCCCTATATCATAAAAAAACTGCCTCGGTGGCGCAGTGGTTAGTGGGTCGCACTTTAAGGCGACGGCTGCGCTAGAGGTCCCGGATCGGGCCAAAAATTTGTACCTAAGTTTTCGGTAAGAAATTCTTAGTATCAGACCGCAGTCTGGAAGTCGGCGGTCTTGTACCCCTGTGCCTCGGAAAGCATGTTAATCCGTTGGTCCTGCGCCCAATCCCTCTCCGATCATGTCACGCTGGTGTCCCATCGGAATATGAGGGTTAGGGAATGGAGAGTGCACTTATGTTTGCGCACACACTTGAGCACAGTAATATATCCTGCGTATCGTTGAGATTGGCCGCCTTAGCCGTTATCGGTTGGAGGATATTAAAAAAAAATACTAAGATTACAGTTAATCTTAGTATTTTTTTTAATATCCTCAGTAGGTTAATCTTAGTAAAATATGTCATTTAATAGTTTTTTAGAGTTTCGCGTTGCATTATAACTATAATGTATCAAGTCACGAGCGGACTCAGTCCGTTCGTGACCACGGCTGCTGTAACGTAGCCGAATAATGTCGAGCCAAATATAATAATGTTGTTTCACATATTATATATCGTGTTAATCCTCTTATTGATACATTATAGTTATAATGCTACGCGATAATCTAAAAAACTATTAAATGTAACATTTTACTAAGATTAACCTACTGAGGATGAGTACATAATGTTGTTTCACATAATAAATATCGTGTTAATCCCCGTATTGATACATTATGTGGCATTTAAAAAAAAAACATTAATTTATTCCAAAGCATCAAGCACGGCCAACTCGCTCCGGCGAGAGGACGTGACAGACAACAGCGGCGACGAGCCGCGCGTGGTGGAGCTGGAGAAGGGCGCGCAGGGGCTCGGGTTCAACATCGTGGGCGGCGAGGACGGGCACGGCATCTACGTGTCGTTCCTGCTGGCGGGCGGGCCGGCCGAGCGCTCGGGCGAGCTGCGCCGCGGCGACCGCCTGCTCGCCGTCAACGACGCCGACATCACGCACGCGACGCACGAGCAGGCCGCGAAGGCGTTGAAGGTGAGAATTGTTCCTTAGCATCCACCACCAGAAACGCGAACGCTTATCGACTATCAAGCAGAGGAAATTCGCCTACTTAGATAGATAATAATATAATAATTCTAACAACATCTCATACGTTGACCTGATTCCGTACTAAGTAGCTTTAAGCACTTGTGTTACAGATATCGGGCAACAGAGGAACACAAATATATACTTAAATACATATATTACACGTAGACACTGAACAAACACAAGTGTTCATCGCACGAATGTTTGTCCAGGGTGGGGATCGAATCCACGACCTTTGGCGCAAGAGGCAGGGTCACTGCCAATTGCGCCATCCGGTCAGCAGTAATACGTTTATTCTGCTGCACAAAATTATACAGTTCAATCAAGTTGTAAACACTAATAATACTTAGGACACATGCATCCTTCACATGCCTTAAGACACTATAGATACGAGTTGTTGCAACTTATTACGATGGGGAGAGTAGCTTTGTTGTGCATATGTGTGCGGACACAATATCTACGTGTCGTTCCTGCTGGCGGGCGGGCTGGCCGAGCGCTCGGGTGAGCCAACGACGCCGACATCACGCACGCGACGCACGAGCAGGCCGCAAAGGCGTTGAAGGTGGGAATTGTTCCTTAGCATCGACCACCAGAAACGCGAACGCTTATCGACCAACAAGCAGAGGAAATTCGCCTACTTAGATAGATAATACGTTTATTCTTCTGCACAAAATTATACAGTTCAATCAAGTTGTAAACTTAAGACACATGCGTCCTTCACATGCCTTAAGACACTATAGATACGAGTTGTTGCAACTTATTACGATGGGGAGAGTAGCTTTGTTGTGCATATGTGTGCGGACAAAGTATATACGTGTCGTTCCTGCTGGCGGGCGGGCTGGCCGAGCGCTCGGGTGAGCCAACGACGCCGACATCACGCATGCGACGCACGAGCAGGCCGCGAAGGCGTTGAAGGTGAGAATTGTTCCTTAGCATCGAGCACTAGAAACGCGAACGCTTATCGACCATCAAACAGAGGAAAGTCGCCCAAATAGGACATGTATTAAGACACCATAGATACAGAAAACCAACATCTCATCAACATCTCATCATCATCATCATCATCAGCCCATGTTAAGTCCCCACTGCTGGGGCACGGGCCTCCCTCAATCACATGAGGGGTAATTGCCATACTCACCACGCTTGGCAGACGGGTTGGCGAGGGTTTTGATATAAATGCAGAGTTATCCTTCTCTGGGTGCTGATGATCATGCCAGCAGCTTTACCTTAGTCGCCTTTTACGACACCTCGGTAAGAGTGAGGGTGGCCTATTCTACTCTGCCGGGGACCACACGGCCACAACATCTCATACGTTGACCTGATTCCGTACTAAGTAAGTAAGTAAGTTTAAGCACTTGTGTTACAGATATCGGGCAACAGAGGAACACAAATATATACTTAAATACATATATTACACCCAGACACTGAACAAACACAAGTGTTCATCGCACGAATGTTTGTCCAGGGTGGGGATCGAACCCACGACCTTTGGCGCAAGAGGCAGGGTCACTGCCAATTGCGCCATCCGGTCAGCAGTAATACGTTTATTCTGCTGCACAAAATTATACAGTTCAATCAAGTTGTAAACACTAATAATACTTAGGACACATGCGTCCTTCACATGCCTTAAGACACTATAGATACGAATTGTTGCAACTTATTACGATGAGGAGAGTAGCTTTGTTGTGCATGTGTGCGGACACAGTATCTACGTGTCGTTCCTGCGACGCCGACATCACGCACGCGACGCACGAGCAGGCCGCAAAGGCGTTGAAGGTGAGAATTGTTCCTTAGAATCGAGCACCAGAAACGCGAACGCTTATCGACTATCAAGCAGAATTGCGCCATCCGGTCAGCAGTAATACGTTTATTCTGCTGCACAAAATTATACAGTTCAATCAAGTTGTAAACACTAATAATACTTAGGACACATGCGTCCTTCACATGCCTTAAGACACTATAGATACGAATTGTTGCAACTTATTACGATGAGGAGAGTAGCTTTGTTGTGCATGTGTGCGGACACAGTATCTACGTGTCGTTCCTGCGACGCCGACATCACGCACGCGACGCACGAGCAGGCCGCAAAGGCGTTGAAGGTGAGAATTGTTCCTTAGAATCGAGCACCAGAAACGCGAACGCTTATCGACTATCAAGCAGAGGAAATTCGCCTACTTAGATAGATGATACGTTTATTCTGCTGCACAAAATTATACAGTTCAATCAAGCTGTAAACACTAATAATACTTAGGACACATGCGTCCTTCACATGCCTTAAGACACTATAGATACGAATTGTTGCAACTTATTACGATGGGGAGAGTAGCTTTGTTGTGCATATGTGTGCGGACACAGTATCTACGTGTCGTTCCCGCTGGCGGGCGGGCTGGCCGAGCGCTCAGGGTGAGCTAACGACGCCGACATCACGCACGCGACGCTCGTGCGTCAGAGGCGTGTGGGTCGGAGGAAAAAATCATGGCTGCGTAACATGCGGGAGTAGACGGGGATCGCGAGCACCGCCGAGCTGTTTCGCCTCGTTAGAGACCGCGAAGAAGTGCGCTGTCAACCTTTATATACTGCACCGACTCCAGATAACCTGGGAACAGGGCCGGAGGATAATGATGACGAGCTGTATGAACGTCAATGAATTTCTTCATTGACGTCCGTAAACAATACAGGAACTTTTTGACAATAAAGAAGTTAACGTTGGTACTTTCTTGAATTTATCGGCAGTTAATTTCTTAGTAACTAAATAATATTTTTTTTAAAAAAAGGTAGCGGTTTGTGTAATTAGCACAACATGATCGAGCTGTTCTGTTTTGTTATCTTTTATTTAGACATCTCAAACACACGTGAGACAATGACAAGTTTAAACATAATATAATCTTGGATGCTTCTCTTATCTACAGATAAATATAAAACAATGGCTCAATGTCAATGACAGCTGATTTTTATATCAATCATAATCTATTATCGTAATATTGGGTACAGTCAGAAACAGTCTACTCCCATATTTATTTTATGGTAGTTAAATTAAGCTCGATTCGACCAATTTTTAGTGTAGGAGAAATCTATGGTATAACGTCATATTTGTATAGAATGACAGCATTATACCATAGATTTAGTATTGGATTAAGGTTGGTCGAACCGGCACTTAATAGTATAAAAGTTAATAAAAGCTTTGAATGTTGTACTATTCAGAGGTGGAATCCAATACTTATTATGTACAATTCTGCATTTAATTAATACATTGGCAAATATTGGCTCTTAATTGAACATAATAAGATTCGTAATTATATGACTTCATGGCTCTTACAAAGTAGTAGACAATGTCTATTAATAAAAGTTATTTCTTCTTTGTATAATATTCTATTTATATAACAGTACATTAAAATGACAAACGTTATGTGAGTGAAATTAATTTGATCTTGATTATATGAGAACAATGCGCTACAGATATAATTCCTGTATGTAGAATAATTTATACATATAATAAAAATGTAAAAGCTGTTAGCCACGCTAAGTAGTCTGTTTATAAGACTGTACTGTAACTCACGAGTACTCTTTTTTTATGCTAGTTTCGACAAACGAGCAAGCGAGTCACCTGATGGAAAGTAATCAACGCCGCCCATGTACATCCACGAAATCAGAGCGATCGCTAATGTGTTGTGTATTCGTACAATACTTAATCATTACAATCGGAAAAGCTACGAATGGTTTTTAACTATCGTATCGTCAGTTCATTATCTATGAATAGATGTCCCAATCAATCGAATTTATTACAATCGTCAAACATTATGGGTGTCAATTTGTTTGCTTCAATTTGTCTACTTATATATTATGCGGGTCGCAAAGAACCTTATTGTATAATCATAATATTAACACATATTATTACCTATTCAAACTTAAAATATTCTTTATCTCTCTTTATTAGTTAGGTACTTAGATTAAATAAAAATAGGTTAGATATGTAGATACATATTTTGGTTGAGATTTATAGAATTGAAAAATTTTCAACATTTAGTTTGCTTTTCTACATAACTTCACCTCGAATTAGATGATAGACAAAGACTTCTTTTTTTACTTCCGTACATCTACATAAATCATTACGTTGCCCTCAACGGGCAGGTAAGAAATTAATTATTCTCTTACTTCAAATGCTTATTATATTTATTTCAGAGCACAGGGCAGAACGTCAAGCTAACGGTCGTGTACAGGCCACAGGAGTACAACAAATTCGAAGCTCGAATCAACGAGCTCAAACAGCAACACACGCTCCTGAGGACGTCGCAGAAACGGTCTCTGTATGTAAGGTAAGGTTGTAAGGGTCACTGCACGCTGAATAAACACGGCTCCAGAACCGGACTGACCGTAGATCCCACCTGCAGACTTTGCAAGGCAGAGGAAGAGAAGCCTGCACGCACGTCTTTTTTCATTATGATGTCCTAGGGCACACAAGAAGCCGCACCTAGGATGTTATGGCATCTCCCAAGGCTATCATGCGTCACATGTTGGTATTGGGCCTGGAAGACAATCTCTAAGAGGTAGCGGAGGCCACAATAGGTAAGACATGGTCACAGTGACCACTCGGCGACGAACGCTCCCCATATCATTCAAATACCAAGGTAAGCGTTTGTAGGTCGACTCAAGATTGCCGCGGACTCGCGGTGAATATTAATCCATAATAAGTAGGCAGTATGTTAAATCATGCAGTGTTAAGTATGCTAACAAAAAGTGTACACAACATGTAAAAGCACGTTCATGAATATTTATAACAAATAGTGGAATACAATATTCAGTATCAGTGCCGCCTTAATGAGTTACATAATATTCTCAAATACTCAGTTATGTAACATGATTGTTACTTACCGTATTGTTTCTAGTTGGAAACTGTTATTATGTGGGTAATGTGATGGATGAGTGTATTTAAAAATATATATTAACCTACGTAAAAAAAATAAACTGGATGAACTAAAACACATTTTATTTTATATGAATGAGACTTCTGTGGTTATGAGTTTACCAACAAAAAGATAATTTTAAGAGGGAGATCAAAAATTTCTTTGCCGAGTAGATATTTATTTTTTGTTTAAGCTGTTCCATTTCCAGTTCCAGACTTTATCTTTAGAAAAGAATATCCTTTTGTTAGAAGACTCATCAAAGCGGCATCATTAACCCTCAGCTCTAAGGTTCTTGTATGCTATTCAATTAAAATGGTATAAAATGTTATTTCCAGAGCACTGTTCGACTACGATCCAGTAAAAGACGACGGCCTGCCATCCAGAGGACTGCCATTCCGTTACGGCGACATCCTGCACGTCACCAACGCCTCCGACGACGAGTGGTGGCAAGCGAGGTAACAACATTCATAGCCATATGTCCATACTATACTTACGAGTAAATACAGTAGATCCGGCCGGTTTTGTTATTCTACTCTTGGGTTGGGTTAGGGTGGTCACTTATGAGCGAGCTGGCACTGTACGCACATACAAATGATTGTGAACGATCACAGTCACTGTACAGACGGCGCCAGGTCGAGTTAGCCTCGCAGTGCAAAAATAGCACTTGTGTCTCAGATATACTGATGGGTAAAGTCCAACCAAACTCCACGTGACGCCGTGTGTACAGACCGCACACGGATCCCTCGTCTAACAATAACTTCGGTTGAAACATTATAATAAGGTCTATGTTCTTATTTCAATGCAAACTAAAATTAGATTTCTCACCTGGAAGCCCAATTCTCGTGCTCGTAAGATTTGGCGACATGGCGGATATCAGCTGAAAACCATGAGCCCAATTCTCGTGCTTGTGATATTTTGAGAATATGGCGGATATCACTCGAAAACCATACAAAAAAACTATGTTTTAGTGATATATGTCGTATGAAAATAAATGTCACGAGCACGAGAATTGGGCTCCATACAAAAAAACTATGGTTTAGTGATATATGTCGTATGAAAATAAAAATTACGAGCACGAGAATTGATACAAAAAACTATGGTTCAGTGATATATGTCGTATGAAAATAAAAATCACGAGCACGAGAATTGGGCTCCATACAAAAAACTATGGTTCAGTGATATATGTCGTATGAAAATAAAAATCACGAGCACGAGAATTGGGCTCCATACAAAAAACTATGGTTCAGTGATATATGTTGTATGAAAATAAAAATCACGAGCACGAGAATTGGGCTCCATACAAAAAACTATGGTTCAGTGATATATTTCGTATGAAAATAAAAATCACGAGCACGAGAATTGGGCTCCATACAAAAAACTATGGTTCAGTGATATATGTCGTATGAAAATAAAAATCACGAGCACGAGAATTGGGCTCCATACAAAAAACTATGGTTCAGTGATATATGTCGTATGAAAATAAAAATCACGAGCACGAGAATTGGGCTCCATACAAAAAACTATGGTTTCAGTGATATATGTCGTATGAAAATAAAAGTCACGAGCACGAGAATTGGGCTCCATACAAAAAAACTATGGTTTAGTGATATATGTCGTATGAAAATAAAAATCACGAGCACGAGAATTGGGTTCCTGGTCTAAACGCTAAGAGGTTTGTTACTAGTTACAACAATAGATGTAACTAATCGCTTTATCTCTATTTCCTGATGGCATCACATTTATTCCACTTCTGTTTCCGACAACATAGTTGTGCTAATTCCGCCGTTTAATAGAGAATGACGTATCTAGTTAATTTGTTGGCGCTCCCTCAAAGAGTCTGTCATTATTCATATTTTAAAATTGCTAGATAAGTTTGCAATTAATGTTGAGATCCGTTCACGCCTGGCGAATGGAAAGCTTGCAAACGACTCAGCTGTGGGTGTAGATGGATCCATAGAGATAGTGTAGTGATGGTGTATCATGTTAGATAGGTCTATTTACCTATGAAATTGCCGTTTTGTATGGCGATTACCTATCTTAGAAGTTATATTTTCCATACTAACTTTTTTTTAATTTGTTAATGTAACTATTAGTGCTAGTACTCCATAATTAATTGTACTTTAATGGACAACGTTTAGGAAAAAAAATATTTTTAATTAAAAAGTATTAATTGATAAAAACGTCAAATCTGCCAAGTAAAAAAGGGTCATATTCAAGATTTTTTTTTTGCATCACAAATACAATAATATCTGATCTTTTTAATATAAACCTTAAAATATATTAGATAGTAAATCAATATTAAATTATAGTATTGTCACTTTGTGGTTATTAAAGGAATTATATCATATTGTGTCTAGAAAAAAAACACACGTGAACACACGACACATTGAGTTTCATTTCTGAGAATGGGGACCCCCTATTTTTTTTCCTATTTTTGTGTATAAATCGTAACCCGTGCGGATAAAGAATGGGATCAGAAATGGCGGCGCATCTATTCACTTCTCGCTCGCACACTATTTGCGTCTACTCGCACCTCACGAGTGCCATTTCGGATCCCATTCTTTATCCGCACGGGTTGTAATGCGGTTAACAAAATACATCTATTTACCAAGTTTCAATAGTATAGTTCTTATGGTTTCGGAAAAAAGTGGCCGTGAGATACGGACAGACAGACAGACCGACATAACGAATCTATAAGGGTTCCGTTTTTTGCCATTTGGCTACGGAACCCTAAAAATGGTAAAACTGTATTACCTCCTAAGTTACTAACTTATTGTTAATTGTGTGTTGCAGACGGCTGGACAAGACGGAAGCGGACGCCATCGGCATCATCCCGTCCAAGCGACGCTGGGAGCGCAAGCAGCGCGCGCGGGACCGCCAGGTCAAGTTCCAGGGCCAGGGCACCCCCGTCAGCACTGTCAGTATAAACACTCTCTATTATGTGATAGTAAAGTATCAGCCTATAAACTGTCCCACTACAGGGCAAAGGCTTCCATAGAATAGGATACTTGACTGTATGAAAAATAAAGAGTTATTTATAGTCATCCGCATAGTTAATAGCATTAAAAAGAATTAACATTAAAACACACGAAGAATATTGAATATTTTCCAAAAAAAAACCCAAAATAAAATTAATTGTGAAAATGTTTTGTGCTTGGAACCACGTGACGTGACCATAAACGGTTTAGATTGGCTTTCTTTACTGTGACGTCACCTTTTGTACGCAAAACCAGTGACATACTCTACGCTTTTGTGTGTCTATCTATGCGGGACGCTAATCATCTATCAAATGTATCGTGTGATATTGAATTTCCTACTTGTTTACAAAAGGTTGACGTCACTCGAATAATTAGACGCCATATTGCTGAATGAAGCGTTTTTGACAGATTAAATAATCCTTATATTTTATAATGATTTTTTAAATGAAATATTC
The DNA here is from genome assembly GCA_019059595.1 of Marasmia exigua. Classification (NCBI taxonomy): domain Eukaryota; kingdom Metazoa; phylum Arthropoda; class Insecta; order Lepidoptera; family Crambidae; genus Marasmia; species Marasmia exigua. The sequence continues at coordinate 4,732,962 of CM032473.1, read as the reverse complement.
ATAATAAATGAAAACAAATATAATTTTTAGGGTTCCTTTACACCAATAAAAGATATGAGAAGGTTTTTCAAAACAAGTCAAATAGCATATTCAAGTGATGGCTACTATGATGGGATTAGGCTTAATCACCACGCTTGCCTAATGCGTGCTAATCCTAATTATAATTATTCGAAGAAATCGAAACATACTTTTTGCTCGACCAGGGAATCTAACTCAGGACCCCAAGATCATGGCCCAGTAACTTAAACCATTAGACCAACAGGGCGTGCGGGCGTTATGTGATAGGTGGGAATAGATATCGGAATATTATGAGAGTAAATGAATGATTATTATTATTTGATAGAAATGGGGTGAGCCTTGCGTCTCATAGCCACTGCGACCAGTAGATGATCTATTGTGGCAGCCCCATAACATATTACAGCACCGATAATTCTCGGGTTTATTCTGGAACTGGAGCTACATGAGGGTAAAGGAATAGAGAAGAATGTTTTATGTGACAGGTGGCAGACGAGCACACGGATAATCTGATGCTAAGCGATTGCCGCCGCCCATGGACACCAGTGGAGTCACAAGTGCGCTGCCAACTTTTAATCCCCCTTTCCCCCCGGACTGGGCCTCCGGTACCGTCACCCACGCAGCGAAACAGCACAGTGCTGCTTCACGCCGGTTTTCTGTGAGGCCGTGGTATCACTCCAGCGACCGCTAACTGACCTTCGCAACCCTTAGAAAGGGGAAAGAAACCAATTGGATCAATGGCCGTGGTATCCGATCGAGCCGACCCATTCATGCCGAAGCGTGGCTCTCCCACGGTCAGACTTGTGCTTGTGCAGACTTGAGCACTATAATATATCCTACGTACGTGGCTGACCGTTTAGATTAGCCGCCGTAGCCGTAATCGGTTGGAAGATATTATTATGTGATAGGTGGCAGGCGAGCGATGGTAGCTCATTGAAAGAAAGAAAGAAAAATATTTATTCAGTGTATAACAATAACATTAAACATTGTAATAATGACAGTACACAGTAAAACACCGAAAAGAACAATTCATTGGACAAGAACGCGCCTGCCATGTGGTGTGACGTAGTTCGAATCCGAGCATGCACACCTAGATTTTTCAATCCATTAGCTCGGCGGTGAAAAAAAAACATCGCGAGGAATCCTGCACCTTTCCGATAGTTTCTGGAACGTGTAACCAGGTCTGGTTCCCGGTTAAAAGGGTTGCAAAGGTCAAACGGCTGTCGCTTCATTGTAATTGAATCATTGTAAAAGCCTACCATAGGCTCCAAACCGACAGCTTTGGATACAACCGAGAATTACACGCTAAGATGAAGAGAAGGCCGCCGCCCGTAGACATTCGTAACACCAGTGGAGTAATAATTGCGCTGCTTTTCCCCCTTCTCCCCGAACAGGTCCTTCGGTATCCTCTCTTAGCGAAACAGCGTTGGCGCTGCTTCACACCGGTTTTCTGTGCGATCACTCCGGTCGAGCCGGCCCATTCATGTTGAAGGGCAGCTCTCCCGCTCTCAGAATTATAATAAGAGACTACTTACATAAAACGGCGCGCTACGGATCGCACTTTAAATGCCGTAAAGAAAATGATATTTTATTAAAAACTCCTGATTTTCTTGCTGCGTGCTTTGGACGTACCTTTACTCTGACCTGAAAGCAAATCCACCATCGTTCTATTTCTAAAGTCCCATTGTATTTCAGAGTCAATCGACCCTAGAGAGAAAAAAGAAGACGCTATCGTTCAGCAGAAAGTTCCCCTTCATGAAGAGCCGGGAAGACGGCAAGTCAGAAGACGGTTCAGACCAAGAACGTGAGTACTCCTGTACCGCTTGCGCGCCGTCATGCCTCATTCGACCCAATTTATTAATTATATTATATCACAAACTTACACAACTTTAATAAAAAAAAATACAATATGATTGAAATAGGCTATAACAAGCCGTACCGTATCCAGCCCATGCTAACACATGCATCTAATACGATGACAAAGCCAAAATATTCGATATCGCGAAAAAAACTCTCCAATTCCGTACATTTGTACCTTATAAGTAGGAGTATTTAATATTGCATGGGACATCCAATTCACGATTTCAAAAAGTGATTATGCCATCGGTTAACATGAGTTAGAATTAGAATGGTCACGTTCTTTTATCAAACATCTCATATATTATTCTTATTCACCGTTCTCATTAATTTGTTTAAATAGATAATATTAAATTCATTATAAACCTTACCGCAGCTATGACTTGATAACAAATAAACATATAGAAAGCAAATATTGGCTGTATTTGGTGATTCTTTTTTACTGAAAATTATCGTCACCTTGCAGTAGAGTTTGTATAAATAACAAGTTATATTCTCCCCGAGTATACATGTGACAATGTGAATAACAGGCATCCATCGCCCTGTGGTAACACCCCGCATGCGCGGCGCACACGACGTATAATCAAATGATTTTGTTACAGCTTTCATGCTTTGCTACACGCAAGAGGACACTAACGCGGACGGTAAGTGCACACCCTGTACTTTAATATACTTATTACATTCGCTATTTTGCTGTTTATTGTACTTAGGTCATTACATTACGCAGTTTTTTTTCATGCGGCTGCCAATAACCACCGTATTCTAAGTTAGGTGTTTTATCGAAGCTATTCGCTTGTTCTAACCACAAAACTTTACCTCACGGACATTTTGGGAAGTGAGTTGCGCTCGTTTCGTAAAAGGTATATCTATGCTTACATACACTTGTAGGACTTTCGTGTCTATGTGGCTAGGTAGATACCGATTTTGTAATGAAAGGGTGCTAACATTTTTTTATTGTGGTATTGACTAAGACAAACTATCATCGTTATTGCTTTTGTCGGTCGTCGTAAAGTTGTTTAATATTAATATTTATTTGCACAATATCGTGACGGGTTATGTAGGTCGCAGCTATAAATAAACGTGCTTTTGGTTAAACCAGTGCAATAAATTGAGAAACTGGAACTACCATAAAAATTAATGATAAATCTGTAGCCTATAGTTATGTCTCTCGTGTAATGTTAAACAAAACTGTATCGGATTTGTGTGAGTAAATAATTATTGCTTGTAGTGTATATGGAGAAGCATGATGATGCCTATATATATAAATAGGTTAGCATATTATCCAGTATCAGCATAATTGTCGCTTGTCGGATAATATGATGTGGGTGACCCAATGACAAGCTATGTAAATCATTACTATGTGTGTTAGATAGTTCTAATTTTATTTTGTCAACGGCTCTGATGCCTCACAACTGTGTTTTGTGGTACATCGCATTGTATGTCAATGTTATAGCATCTATATTAGAAAAAATCAGTATTGTGGTTTCACGTATTGTTCATATTCTTTTTATTTAAATCCTTTTCATCTATTGTTATTACTTGATTGTTCATCAACCGACTGACCGTATCTATGGTAGTATATAATATACGGGTTTATTAATATCCGTGAAATAAACACGGTTGTGAGGTAAGAGTTTAGGCCATCCGACTTGATGTTACACATGTAGTGTATGTTGAGACTAAGAATGGGTCGCAGCGAGCACACGGTTTGGTTTGGATCACATTCGGCCGCCGTCCCGTGCTTCTAGTTGCCTAACCGAAGCCGACAAACATGTTAACATCCATCTGATTTAAACGATAACGTTTTTTTATTTGCTATTTATGTTCTCAAGCGCTATTCATAACTGTAGCCTGCTGCTATCCGACTCCAAGAGTTATAGAACATGCCGCCGGCATGTTTAACTAGCCCATGTCATGTCTGATCAGTCATTACTGCCCGCACAGTTCCGTGTCCATCCTACGGACCACGTCCATATTGCAGACTATGTAATAAATGTGTAACGTTAATTTTTCTACGTGTAGGGGAAATCTTGTATCGAGTGGAACTTCCCATGATGGAGGAGATAACGCTCATTTATCTCGAGGACGAGAGTAAGTTTTGGGAGTGAGGCGTAGCTTGCGAGTGCCGTAGCCGATACCTTACCTCCCGCATTCTGGTTATGATCATCAATTAGAAATGTAGTTTTCATTTCAATAACACTCCAGTTTTTATTATTTGTTGAATCATTCTTTCTTTGTTCAGTTGTTTTAATTCATACAACGCGATGAATCTAATAGCCTCCCGCACTCGAAAGTTATCATCGAGCTCAGGAAAGTGTTTGGATCATGTTTCAAAATTGTAATGTCACACCGCACTCACCACCGTCAGTCGCGGGGGAGTAGTGGGCGTGGGGGCGGGCCGGGGCCGCACTGCGCTTTGCCTGTAGCCGCCACGCTAGCCAGCATGCGAGATACACGTACCGATCTCACGACATACTTCATTCGAGCTTGTTTTCAGTTTACAGAATTACGCTGTGCTGGTTTATTTTTAGAGTTAGTTTTGTCGCTTCAGATTCTTTAGTGAGGGGAGCTGTAATTATTTTACCACCCTAGCAAACGCTGGTATATTGTGTACATTCGCTTTATTACACATTTTCGTTAAGTACGGCATTGTACAGATATAAACAGAATTAATTAAGGCATTATTAATCATATTTCAATGCACACAAGATAAGAACAGTAATTTTATGATCATTTTAAAATGACAGTAGAGAAATATGATTTTAATTTTAATTATTTCTGGTTGCAATAAAATATGACTATAATGTAATAGTTTGTATTAAAGCATGTATGTCAAAGGTCGTCGTAGGTATGCCTTTAGAAAAGATATTGAAATAGATTTAGTTAGATATATTGTTAAACAGAAAACATATTCGTTTCTGAGAGTAGGTAAAATAAAACTGTGCATTATAATTTTATTATAGCAATTAGATGATACTGCTACAGTTGTAAAAGTTAAAAATATGCTTGTATACTTAATGTCGCCTTAGTGACTTTCATAATATTTGAATAACTAATTAATGACCTAACTAGGTAGGTATTTTTATTATTATAGCGTGCATTGGAACGAGGATATACAGGACCAGTAACAATTAATAAACCCCATGGAAAGCAACAGTATCGTCCACTATAGTTTTTACAGAATGCACTTGTAATAATTTTCACTGTGTACAAAATATAGCATTCCGGTAATAATATAGCACATTAAGACATGCACGCTGATAGAATGTTGGGCACTCATCGCACCTATAGTTGAAGAGTTTCATTAATATCAACATTAATTCAAAGCCAAACTTAGCGTATTCAAAGAAACATCACGTTAATACTTGAAAAGTTCAGAAATAGTCCTAAGAGCCTTCGCTGGACAGACATTCGTCATTTTATAAAAGCTGAATGTTTCTCTGCATGCATATAATACAGGTAATAACAATTATTACTATTATACTTGTTACTATTTATAGACGTACTATTTCTGTAAAATGTAGGATACGTAAGTGCTCACAGAGGGTTGGTGAGCGAACCCAACTCGCACTTGGCCGGTTTTATTATTTAAATTGACAAAATTGCTCTGCGTAAAAAAATAGGATAGGTTTCTTCTTTTTGACATGTTAAAATTTAACATTAACATTTTCGTCTTCCTCCTTGTGTCGATTGACCTCAATGCTGAGAGTCGATGGTGAAAACTTAACATATATGTTTTAAAATAACTTGACATTAAACAAAGCCTAGGGGTGTCTGGGGCAGGGAGAAAAACCGCGATAATATTCTGTCAACGTGTGGATCTTATTTCTACAGTAATATCGCAGAAAATATAAAAAATAAGCTGGTAAAATGACGAAAGTTGTATCTTAGCCACCTCAAGATCAAAATCTTAAAAATTTTCCACAATTCAATCACTATAATCAGTCGTAGTTCTTACCTGTGTGTTGGAGGCACGCACAGATAAACGTTCAGCTTTTACAAAATTACGGAAATCTGTCGGTCGCGGTCTCTTGCTCTATAAATTCCATCAAAACATTTCGATAGTTGCCATAAAACAAATGAAATAACGTTTAGCGGGAGTGACTGTAGTTGAAGGCGGAACTACTGATGTGATGTGAAAGATGCTATGTACTGTGGTGTTTGCAGGTCAAGACGAGACCGTGTTGTCGTATGAGACGGTGCAGCAGTTGACGATCAGTTACACGCGGCCCGTTATTATCCTGGGCCCGCTCAAGGACAGGATAAACGACGACCTAATATCCGAGTTCCCGGACAAGTTTGGGAGCTGCGTGCCTCGTAAGTAATATTCACGATTTCAAACGGAGTGGAGGGACTATCAAAGTAACTAAGTTATGAGTTGCTGCTGCAACCTCGCGGCGATACCTCATCGAAACTAGCGCCCCCAACTGATTTACGGAAAATATGAGATATTTAACGTGTCAAACGATTTATGTATACCTGGTGTGCAAAAAATTGTGGTGTGACGCGATTCATGAACATCAGGTGTGCACGAACTTCATGGTCGCTTGTTTTTACCGGTTCGAATTGCTAGTTTCGACGAGGTATCGCCTTAATTGACATAAATACTATTTTAATCAAATTTATGGGCATTGGGCTGAAAATAAATCATTTATTCTCAAGCGATGTAAAATAATCAGCTACTTGACTTGTACGAAATTAGTTTTTTAGATTTTCGCGTTGCATTATAACTATAATGTACCAATACGGGGATTAACACGATATTTATTATGTGAAACAACATTGTGACAAACAGCCGTGGTCACGGCTGCTGTAACGTAGCCGAAACGTCGAGCCAAATATGTGAGTACACAATGTTGTTTCACATAATAAATATCGTGTTAATCCCCGTATTGATACATTATAGTTGTATGAAATTACATCATAGGGTGATTGAGGATGAGTATAATGCCTAAAAAAGTTGTTAAAAAAACATGCTATTAAGAATCGACTACAAATTAAATGCGCTGGTTCCGTAAAGAAAATTATAATGTCAAAAAATAAAAGACATAGGTACATATCAAAATACGTGATTCGGCGGGTATGGCTAAAACAAGCCGCATGGGCTGATGCAATTCAAAGGTTTTAAATTAGTGTCTAGTGGTTTTTAGTGTAAAAATTTGTGCAGTGAAGTGCCGCAAAGTGATCCTAATAATAAGAATCGTTGGATTGTATCGTTTTTAACACTGCTATTGTGTGTCGAGTGCGTTGTCTCGTGACAACTTGCTTGGATCTAATGAGTCTTAAAACCTGCGTTTGCTGTTAGAGTGATATCCGCTGAATCCGTAGGTCGATAAAACGTAAAACACCGGCGTTTTATTGAGAGACTGTGACTTTTACTTCGACTGTTGATTACCTACTCATTCTCAATAAGTTACTTGACATTGGCGAATTATCATCTGGTAATACGGCATAATGAAAAAAAAAATTGTGCTCCCGCACACATGCTTCTTAAATATTGACGATCGAATAACCTGTACAAATTGCTACACTGTCCACTGATTTCTGACTTAGACACAACCCGACCGCGACGCGACTACGAAGTCGACGCGCGCGACTACCACTTCGTGGCGTCGCGCGAGCAGATGGAGCGCGACATCCAGAACCACCTGTTCATCGAGGCCGGCCAGTACAACGACAACCTGTACGGCACCTCCGTGGCGTCGGTCCGGGAAGTCGCTGAGAAGGTGGGTAACATTTTGCCACGTTACGGATACCTGTAGATTGAAAGGGCGGAGCCATCCGTTCAAGTAGGGGGAGTATCCAATAATAATATAAAAAACAACAACAATAAAAAAACAACCTCAAAAGGGGTGAATCCCCCTCCCCCCCTTGATCCTCGTTTAGAAGTTTACTTAAACTAATCAAGTGTATGTTACTTATACTAATCATAAACCCCCTTAATACAAATCGCGAACTATGGATAGTCCCGGAACAAAACTCGTTCCAGCTCGTGTGTGTGTGTGTCTGTCTATGGAATCGTAGCTCCCGAACAAATGAACCGATTTTGATTTTGTTTTTTTCATATTCATCTTTTAAACAAAAAAAGCTAAGGACACTTCCTTAGCTATGTTGGATAAAAATCGATCCAAGATGGCTGCCGTCACAAAGATTTAGATTGAATGTTTTAACACAACTCCCACAATATGGGTATCATATAAAAGGGCTTCAGTAGCAGAATGAATTTATTGTGACAAATTTTAAATCCAAGATGGCCGCCGTCAGTGGTTTTTAATTTTTTTTTTTTTAACATAGCGGGTTGGAACGGGAAAACATGAGCATTAGTACCGTAATAACTTTAGATCACGATTTTTAATAAGGTAGAAAGAGATAAATTCTGCAGACAACGACGAGGCTTTAGGCAATCTAAAAAGCAAACAGCAACACATACGCGATTTAATCTATGACCAGCACCATCTATTGGTGTAAATTGAAACTAATATTCCGAAACGAAGTGAGGGCCTCCAGTTATTGATAAATCTAATCGTGTATTCGTGTTCAATTCTCTCTTTCTACGCCGTATCAACAGTGTTGTTCCCCAGCTGTTCCACTTTACTTGTATTGTACGTTTGTTTTTCCACATTTTGCCTTGTTGCCAGCAATGTTTTCCATTCTATTTTAATATGGTATTGTTATCTTAATTCCAGGGCAAGCATTGCATTTTAGACGTTAGCGGGAATGCTATAAAGAGACTGCAAGTGGCGCAACTTTATCCAATTGCCATATTTATAAAACCAAAGAGTGTAGAATCTATCATGTAAGTGTTTGCATTATATTTTTATACCCTTTCATGTATGTTCTTAAAATGATATGTATTTATAAAAATGATTTTCTACAGGGAAATGAATAAGCGAATGACCGAAGAGCAAGCGAAGAAAACTTACGAACGTGCTCTAAAAATGGAGCAAGAATTCGCTGAATACTTCACCGGTTAGTATGACTATGTGACCAAACTAGGACATTAAGAAATTCAGCGGATTATCAAAGTTTACACAAAAAAGTTTTCCACTCTGTGTATGTCGCAGGGATCACCTCGGGAATCCAGCTCGTCAAGGATACCGCACGTAGATAACATATTCATGAAACGAATATAATACAATAACATACACAGGGTATCTGGTGGCAGATTTATATGCTCAAAATTAAATTTAAAATAAAGCTACCTGTCGAGCTGTATTTTTGTTATTTAATTTTGAACACATACATCTATCTGCCAGTAGACAGTGTAAATACATAATATCTGTATTGTAAGTAGCTATGTTCTCGCGGTCCGCCTTTAGGTGACCCCCGATGTAGAGTATATATCGCAGTCGGATTGTATAATCCGCCGTGTGGTCCCCGGCAGAGTAGAATAGGCCACCCTCACTCTTATCGAGGTGTCGTAAAAGGCGACTAAGGTAAAGTTGCTGGCATGATCGTCAGCACCCAGAGAAGGAAAACTCTGCATTTATATCTAAACCCTCGCCAACCCGTCTGCCAAGCGTGGTGAGTATGGCAATTACCCCTCATGTGATTGAGGGAGGCTCGTGCCCCAGCAGTGGGGACTTAAATGGGCCGATGATGATGATGATGATGATGATGATTGTATAATCCGACGTATTACAGTAATGTAAGCTAGTTTTTATCAAAAACAGGGCCGTTTTGTAAATTTGGCGGTTCAAAGATTAGCCCGAATGTTGTTATGTAAAACAGTGCCACGAATGTTAAGAATCGGAACCAAAAACTGTCAAATAATTTCTTGCTTTATTACATAATGGCTAGCAGAGTTGAATAAGGTATGACGCTGAATACATTCCGGTCGTTTTTTATTGAGCCGCATTCGGATTGAATGCGGCTAACTTGACTAATCGTTGAACCGTCGCATTTCTAAACAGGCCCTGTTTTTTATAACAGTTAGCCGTAATGTAATACGGCGGATAATACAATTGATTTTTTATCATTTATATTCCAAAAACCTCATAATAGGCTTCGTGAATAAATTTCATTTAACATGTTAGATCAACATATTAAGCGAAAAAAAAACCAGCTGTTCCATACAAAATAGAAAATCCGCCCGGCAATAATGAATGGAACAGCAATTTTTTTTTTCGCTTATTTTTTTGATCTAACATGCTAAATGGTTCATGGTCCTTTATGCACGATACCTATTATTGATGGGTCTGGATCCAGAACAAACATCTGTTTCGAAAAAAAAACAATTGTGTTGGTGCCGGAATCGAACCCGCGACCTTTACGTCTGAACTGCGCTAAACGGGTCATAATATTATAAATGTTTCTTTTAAAGTAACTTTAAGTTATTTTGTTAACTTCAATTTAAATTATTTTAAGTGATTTTACTATACTTTCACTATGCTATGGAAGAGCGGTGTTGCCTATCACAAGCAAATGAGCTTAAAAGGTCTGAGGTACTGCAATAAACATTTTCCACCTCATTATAAATTGCGATCTGAAGTTATAACCGTATTAGTACGGTTCGGCTCATGTCATCCCGTTCCAATATGCAATGTTAAAAAGGGCTGGCACGAGTTTTGTTCTGGGACTAGTACGACAAGTTCTAGACAAGTTCACGATTCGTAATAAGGAGGTTTGTATTTCAATACTCAATATCTTTATTGCGACCATAGTGTATAATAATAATTATGTCCTCCAAACCGATATTTCGGTCAAGGCGGCCAATCTCAGCGATCAGCTATCGATGCAGGACATATCATAGTGCACAAGTATTTGCGCAGACACAAGTGCACTCTCTATTCCCGTACCCTCTTATTTCGATGGGACACCAGTGTGACACGACCGAAGAGGGACTAGGCGCAGAACCAACGGCTTAACGTGCTTTCCGAGGCACTGGGGTACAGTACCGCCAATTTTCAGACTTCGGAAAATTGTACCTGAAATTCTCAGTGTTACCATAGTGTATACTTGGGTGATATAAGTTAAGGTGACGGGTAGGGCACACTAGCGACGCCAATAGATTTAAGTTTTTAGCTATTACACCGGATCTAATTTAAACAATTTCGGGGTTACAAAATTCGGCAAACACTTATACTATTTACTATAACCATACACAAATGTTGGGTCCGTTTTTGTACGCGAAAAATTGATTGACGCCAAAAGCTGCCACTTTTGGCGGTAATCCAAAATTCGAGTGCAAAAGCAGACCAAACAGTTGACCAAACTATGTATTAAATAAATAGTATAGTTGTTTTCCGAGAGGTTGTAACCAGGAAATTGTTTAAAATAGATCCGGTTTAGTAGCTTAAAATTAAAATCGATGGGCGTCGCTAGTGTGCCCTACCCGTAACCTTAACTTAATAGCTACCACTATAGACCCTGTAAGGGCACTGCAAAAAAAAAATCAGTGTGAGTCTTCATAAAGTGCAAAATCAGAAAAACTACACCACATTTTATCGACGGAAAAAAAAATGTATTTTTTATGATTAAAAGAAAAGTTGATTCTATTTAGATAAATCGTCATAATTTTTAAACTAAGTGTGTTATCGCATCGGAATATTATGATGATGTCTAATAATAAACCGTAGGTACCCATAAAGCAAAAATGTCCAAGAAAACTAACCCTATAAATGTATAGTTAAGTGAAACTTGAAAAAATCTGTTTTCATTTATTTTACAATTTCAAATATTTTTATTTTATTTTTACGTCGATACAATGGGGTAAAGTTTCCCTAATTTTGATATTTTTTTTAATAAATAAATGTTGTTGCAGCGGTTGTGACGGGCGACACGCCGGAGGAGATTTACCAGAAGGTGAAGACGGTGATCACAGCGGAGAGCGGGCCCAGCGTGTGGGTGCCGCGCCGCGAGCCGCTGTGAGCGCCGCGACGCCGCCGCGACACCGCCGACACAGTGCCTCGACCCCGCCCCGCCGTGTCCGACCGACCTCCGACTCGCTTTTCGCTATAGGGTATTTGACTGAGTGAGAAACGGTTCTAGAGTATTGTTGTTACATGAAATTAGTGTCATGTAAATATTTAAAAAAACCTCTTGTTAATAACTGGGTCGTTCTTCTTTTTTATCGACAATGAGCCAAACTTACACATCAACATTTAACTTTTATATAACAGACTACAATTGATAAATAATATATCCTAAATATTCGTTAATGCGTGTGGTGTGGGTCCCCGGCAGAGTAGAATAGGCCACCCTCACTCTTACCGAGGTGTCGTAAAAGGCGACTAAGGTAAAGCTGCGTGCATGATCATCAGCACCCAGAGAAGGAAAACTCTGCATTTATATCAAAACCCTCGCCAACCCGTCTGCCAAGCGTGGTGAGTATGGCAATTACCCCTCATGTGATTGAGGGAGGCCCGTGCCCCAGCAGTGGGGACTTAAATGGGCTGATGATGATGATGATGATGATTCGTTAATGTACTATTTTACAGATGGACTATTACATGATCTAAAATTTAATTGATAAAGAATACTTTTTGATTAAAATGGACACCTCCGTCACGTCCCCCGAAATTAGTGCCATTTACACCTCTGTCACGCTTTATATATTTTTTTACATTGTTAAATCATGCTAAAGTACCTACGAGGTGATAAAACAATGTCATTATTTCATGTTAAATTAAGAATATCTTGATGGTGTAACGTATATTTTTTTATATAATTAATTACTTGATAAGTCACTGAGGACGGGCTTATTGTCGTAAAAAAAGAAGAACGACCCAACTACGTTTGCGCGCTAACTCTATGGCGGTCCCTAGTCAGATGACGTCACGTGGAGTACAAAAAGAGCTTCTATATCTCTCAATGTGATCGTACAAAGTCAAACATTTCCGTAAAAGTTCCGATCAAGTTACAAGAAAAATAAATGTTAATCGATAAATAACGTTTTTTATATTAACTTGTAAAGTACCAATTTGAAATTAATAAGCGTCAAATACCCTATTACGGTACCTCGTAAGTTCGCCGGTAGTGAGAGGTAGTTTCCGCGCATATCGACCCGAGAGCAGCCGCCGCGCGAGGCGTCGGACCTCCGGCCCCTAGCGTGTACATTTAGGTCACAAAACGTCTCAAATATGTACGTTGATACTGTTTAACCGCGTTGTTTTATCATTACATTTTTACGATATGTTGTAAAACAGTACGATATTGAAATTTCAAGGAACGAAACTTCATCTCCCATAAAAGGCCGGCAGCGGCGCCAATGAACATCCACTACAGCTGACACTCGCCATCAGCTGACCCGCATGCACGTTTGCCTCCCTTTTCCGTAAACAAGGAAAATAACGTGAGCGTTCAAAATTAATGTTGAAAAAGCAAAATTAACACCTTATGGCTCAGTGGTTTTCTTTAGCACCAAATCGCATTTTGTTTTTGTATTATTATAAATCTGCACGCTAGCAGCCCGCCCGTAGCCCCGACCGCGGCGGCCGGCCTCGTTAGTTAGTCATGTGATGTTAAGAGTCAACTCTATAATTTTACAAACAGATTTTAAAGTAAACGCTTGATAGATACCCTATCCGAGTTCGTTTAGCTTAAGAGATTATTTGAACTTCTATACTAATCTAAAGAATCCCCTGCGCATGAATGTTGACCGGGAAGATATTTACGCGTTCACTGTAGAAGCTTACGTTAATGTGCAAATCTTATCTAGTGACGATTGTATGCGATGTATTATAATTTAATTATTTGTCACGATCCACTATTGTGCTTGAATTGACTATGTAAATTTATTGTATATTGAATAAATTTTAAAAATGATATAATTCATGTTAATTTACTCAGGTTGCTAGATACATTTTGAATCTTCGTCAGCATTAAGAGTTTAATATAATATTATTATATACAAATAGTGAAGTTATGAGATGAATCACGGTGCACCGGTGATGTTACTCGCTATACTACTAGTTGTATCGAATGACGCTGTAGTCGGACCCACCTCACGCATGGCTAGGCTAAGACGTATTCAGGATTATTTGCTCAAGCGGCAATGTATATCGTAACCATTGAATCTCATGACATGTTCTGCACACCGATGTCCCCCTTAACACATTAGACTGAGGTGCAAGTTGTTTGTTGATCATTTTTATAGTAAGCAATTGTGTTATATGGTGTGAAATGTCTCACCAATTTAATAGTGTTTGACATTTATTTATTGAGAATTTTATTTTCTTACGGAATAATAGAGTGCCCATCTGCAAATATGGCACAAGACGCGAGCATGTAAAGCTTTAGATTGAAAATATTATTACTGTTACATACGTCAAGTTCTTATTTATTATAAGTGCATAAGCAATAACAAACTTATACCACCTTTACCGTGTTATTCTTGAATCATTGGTATCAACTAAAACTTAATTATTGTGATTGTTTTACTGCACTTGTAATTTTATTAAAAATGCGTAATTTGTGTAACGTGTTTAATGTACTTAATAATTTATGCAAGGGTAGTCTGAAATTATGTTTTCTTCTAATTATCTTATGCATGACAAAATACAGATTTTAAATATGCGAATTAATACGTCAAGGATCACAACAAGCTAATGTGTTTTAACTTTTTTTATCAATATGATTGTATCAACTGAGGTAGATACCAAAGATTTTTTAGACATACAAAATGACCAATATTAACATAATATTATTTATTTTGGTCGCTTATATTTATTGGGAAACAATATGTTTAGCTGGTTGTGATTCTGAGACACAAAATAAATTGTGTAAATAATATTATTAATTTTATTTTAAGTTTATACACTTCTGTATTAACAATATTTTATTATGAGAATGGTTTATTTTAATAGTTATTTATTTTATTGACTAAGTAGGTATTCTATTTAATTAATCGAGCGTGTTAATCTGTGTATAATTAAGTGTAATTAATGTATTTTTAATAACTAGTTAACTTTTAATACATCAGGTACCCATATTTGCAGATGTACAGTGTTTATGAGTTAGTGATGTTCAATAGAATAGTTTGAATAAAATTATTTACGTTGAAAATTCTATTGTTGTTTTTTTTAAGATACCTACCTAGCAGCTCTCTAAAACCCTTCGATAGGTAGATCGATTCACGGTTATACTTAATATATAAAAATTCATGATGAAACCTATATACTTTGTATTAGTTCGATTGACGTAAAAAGAACGTCAGGAGGCATAGTTGAACCCAGCGTTACTTTTACGTGACCGAAACTATACAGTAAATTTGGGTAACTTTGAATTACCTTGTAACTTTGAATAAAACTGGTTTAAATATTTTTTATTTTATTCCATGGAATTCCTATACAATTTAAAACGGTATCTATAGGTCGATCCATTCAACGTAGATACAGTTTTAAATTGTATAGGAATTCCAAGGAATAAGATAAAAAATCTTTAAACCAGTTTTATTCAAAGTATGTAACCCAAATTGTTATAGTCTCAGACTGAGGGCTACAGTGAAACTGAATTCACGGCCGAAACTGGTGGCTTAATTTAAAGCCGGCCCGTAACGAACGAGAATATACCTGTCACATCAAAGGAGACACACGGCGGGTGTAAATGAGAGGAAAATTAGGATTCGGTCGGAACGTGTGCCCTCTGTATCCCCCTTTTTTATGCCGCCGGCCCGGAGTGTAATGGGCTGACGGCGCCATATGCACCGCACCCGCCGACTGGAAGACCCGTCGGTCTTCCACTCCAGGGGAGAGCCCAACATTGCCCGTCGGCAATGTTGGGCTCTCCCCTGGGAAAAGCAGGGGTTGCATATTGCTATCAAAGAAATAGCGGCATCCTAAGTCTATGATTGCTACGCGACTTCTGACAGCTTACAGTTGTTAGGGTCTTTCTGACGACTCAGCTAACCCCCACGGGTCTAGGACCGAGCTCACGTTACGGATGGAATACTAGGTCCAAATCAGGAGTTCCCGAGGTCCGGGACAGTTCAGCCGAGGTTCAGCCCGATTGATTACCGGTTATGTGGTGTGACCGACAACGATATGACAGTAGCCGTGGGCCCTGTCGCATTTGACCTTGGAGGGACTCTACAGGGCACTGTCCGGCTTCACCTGGGCTAACACCCAGACATGTGAATGCAACTAGGTGTGACCCCTGCAATTGGCAGCCCCTCTTCTCAAGAGGTGGGAGCCTTTTGGGGCTTTTGTGACCTTCGAGAAAGAGAAGGAGAGGGGTATTGTCAATAGTATGGCCCGCCTTCTTATCCTCGGCGTAGCCCAGGACCACCAGGACACCAGGACCCCCCGGTAGTAACTCCTAACCATAGAATTAGGGCGGCATCCCCTAAGTCTATGCTCCCAACAGAGCAAAAATTTTCAAACTATATCCCCCTCTCTTTCTCACGCGCTGTCAATATCTATAATAAGTTGGATGCGACATTCCTTGGCACTGCATAGAGATGCAGCCTCGCAACCGAGAATTACAAATGAGAATTGACGGATCACCTGATGGTAAGGGATTGCCGTCGCCAAGGACAACCGCAACACGAGTGGAGCCAAAAGTACGCCCCTTCCCCCGGATTGGGCCTCTTGAATCGGATTGGTGTTATTTATTGTTTATAGTAACGATTATACATACCTACTTACAGGATGTTTCATATACGGTGTCAAGCGCAAGTCCAAGGACACAGCTCGCGTGGGAGACCCGAATCAGCCCCTCGTCAGATTGAAATCATAAGTTCTACGATTTTTAAGTCTGAACTTTTTTTTGGGTTAAGCACTACAGCTAGGAGCAGTCTCTCAGTACCTACCCCTCGAATATACTTACTAGAGTCAATTTAGAAAAATTCATATCCGAAATTGATTTGACCGGCAATCAGACCGCGGGATCTTCCGCGCTTGGGCTCAACACCATCACCACCAAGTTCTTTACGGTATAGTAGTTATCGTAAAGAACTTCCAGAAAGCAAGAAACATTGCTGGAGTTCACCATGTGGTCACTCACTGGTAAGAAAATTGGCGACCTCGATGGCGCAGGGGGTAACGGA
Organism: Marasmia exigua; assembly: GCA_019059595.1. Taxonomy (NCBI): domain Eukaryota; kingdom Metazoa; phylum Arthropoda; class Insecta; order Lepidoptera; family Crambidae; genus Marasmia; species Marasmia exigua. The sequence continues at coordinate 4,716,104 of CM032473.1, read as the reverse complement.
ATCGTGTTGTACACAAGCGTGGAAGTTGGCGGGTTTGATTCCCAGTCGGTTCAATATAGGAAGTGATTTTTTCTATATTGACTCGTGTCTGGGTGTACTGGGAAACGTTTTCAGCTATCGTCAACTAGTACTCATAACTTAGGGAATGCATTAGTTTGGCTTCTAAATCATGAAGACACCACATAACTGCCTAAATAGGTACACTAAAATATTCATAATTTCCATCAGTTACTCTCGATTATTCTATACATGAAAGCCATAAAAGGTATACTCATGCATATTCATTTGCAAAAAAAATATTGTACCTACTTTCATTTTTATTCTAAATCTCTGGTCTGTTTGAGGTAGGAAATTCTCAAAATAATCAGAAAAAGTACAATACTCAAGAAATACCTACCTAAAATCGTAGAATATGACCTCTGCTTGAATACCTAGCCTAAATGAAACATCTTATGAAAAGTTTCATTCCTTTCAGTCCATTGTACAGTTAGCTTTAAAAATATCCTAGCATTCAAACCTACCACAAATATCTGAGCTTTTGACAAGACAAAATGTATGTTAAAGTATTGTGCTACAAACAAGTGACTTGTGTCAAAAGCTCAGATATGCTAGGTTGGAACCCTAAGATATACTTAGTAGATCAAACTCAGCAGGCGGAGTTTGATCTACGACTACTGCAGGCAGTATGAACAATTTTTGAAACAGGATAGCCTCCATTCTATTTCATGCCATGCCATGATCAGACTTATTTGTTATGTCATGGGACTAAAAATTAGGATGACTTATACAGGTGTATCAAAAAACAGTTCAATTTCTCATAATAATCACTGTTATGCTAATATTACCCACATTTGGTTGATCATTACTTATATTAAACACACCAGAACTGGTTGAGGTGGATCAACAAGAAGTAACTCATTAACTGTTTACTGAAGCAGCCCGTTGAAAAGTGAATAAAACAAATTTTAAGATGTTAATAAATTGTCCTTATTATATTTCGTCCACTACAACAGTAGTCTTCTCAGATACATAAAGACCATCCAAGAACTTACGGATATCCTTATTTTTGACAGTTGTGGATTGCTGGATGAGGGCTGCAGAGCTAGAGACATCTTCCAAGGAGTTTCCTTCAATGATAAGCTCATCTTTCTGTTTTGGGGAGTTGACAACAGTCACACCAGGTGCCATCTTTACCCTCCGGATGTATTTCTCACCCAAGAAGTTACGGATCTCAATGACTGAGTTTCCCTCAGTAGTGACACAGTTGATGGGGAAGTGAGCATATACTGCACGCATCTTGTATTGGAATCCCTTAGTAACGCCTGAAAATAATAGGTTTAGATTTCAGGTTTGATGATCTGGTTACTAATTTTAGTTGAATTTACATAGGTATTCTTAAAATACTCTCTCTTGACTCTTGGTGGATGACTGGCAGGTAGTGGTGCAAGATCGACAGAGATGGAGGCTCTTATTATCAGAGGCCAAGAGACACCATGGGTTGCCAACCTAGTTAGTTATTCTTAAAATACAGTAGAATGTTTACTTATTTTCCTTTTTTGCAGATTAACATTTAAAACCAGCTTTTGGAACAGACCCATAAAAATTATCATTCCATATTCAATCACGTGGTTCATTCAAATGGTTTCTTCTCATGTAGTACAGGTATTTTATTTTAGTGTAGATGTACCTTATAAAATTTTTCTTGACCACATTTTTTTTAAGTTATAGGTGGCAGACGGGTAGATAAATTACCCAATGGTGAGCGATTGTCTGCACAAGACCAGTGAAGTCACAAATAATTATATATCATAAATGATATTTCCATAATTATTGTTAACTTCAGTTCCTCTGATTACTGCTAAACTCTCTTTGTGTTAGTGAATATCACTAAGCAACTACTAATTCTAGTAAATGTGATTAGGTAGGTATTAATGCATAGGCTGCACTTAACAAGAAAGAAATTTCTTACTCAAAAAAATCTGATGGGCAGTTTTATCTATTCACTTAATGCAGAGAAACATAGAAATATATGTAATAAAAAATATAATTACTAGTAAAATCTGGTGATAACTAATAAAAACACCAATTGAAAAAAAGGAGAATCAAGTCAAAACAGAAGTTTAGTTTTATAGTTTAGTACTAACATATTTTCATACATAATTTACATTGACTCAATAATAACAAAGAGAATTAGAATTGTACTTAAATTTAATTAAAAAGCACTCGGTTTTCTAAGGACACTGAACATAACCTATAGAACAGTACCTATCAATACAATTATTATAATTATTGTAAACAACTTCTTACCTTTAATCATGTTCTCAACGTGTGAGCATACTGTTCTGACGGCAGCGAGCTCTTTCTTGGAGCCGAACCATTTCTCCACTTTCAAGAGCCTAGGGTTCACCATGCGAATATCAACAGCCAAGTGTTTGAAGTTCCTTTTCAGTACTCCGCGCGGGCCTTTCACTGTCACCAGTCGTGACTTCACATGAACTGTGAGCCCCTCAGGGATCTTCACCTTTTGGTTAGCAACGATTTGCTTCATTGTGAGGCCTAAAAAATGAAGAAAAAATATAACTCTGCTTACACCAAAACTAACCTCCAATATTTGACAACTTGGAATAAAATTATTACAAGATTTCTTAAATGAAATATATAAGAGCACTGATAGGAAACAATGTTTTATGCCGCAAAATATCACAGAAACACAAATTTTCAAGCAATATCAAACGATTAAAACGGATTTTTATAACAAATACACCTACGTTCTTTGACACAAGAAGCCGGAAAAGGCGGAAAATTGTTGCCAGTACCAATAAATTATTTTCACTGCGTTCGGAAACAAATGTCAAATTGAGAACGGGATAACCATAAATAGCTATGAGCTTTCTATAGTATGAATTTTACGGACCATTTTTTCTAAATATTGATATTTCGAAATAAAAAGGTAAATATTTCGATAATGGTATCGATAACAGATGATCGTGACAGCGTAAATATAGCGCTGTCCGTTAGTTTGAACACTTGTGAAATAGCTTACTTTATAATAAAAAAAATCTGCGCACTAGTCTTATGTGCCGCGGCCTGTATACTGATAATAATTAATTCCGTTATAAAAGTACCTATGTATTGAATATTTTATCGATATCCAGTACTGATGCGCGTGACGTTGCTAGTTCGTACGACACATCAGACACAATCTTACGTGCTAACTGGCTACAAGTCAACGAATTTTTGAATGGTTTTAATATTGCATCTGCCCATGCGAAATGTTTGAGTCCTCCTAACCTACCCCCGGAGTCTAGAATATGGATTGTGCATGGTGAATTGGTGACAAGAGTGGGGTCTATCAAACTTAATGGACTAAGATTATGCGCGCTCCCCTAGCGGCGTTAAAATGAAGCTGTCTACGAACGATCTTTATTATGTGAAACAACATTGTGTACTCACATATTTGGCCCGACGTTTCGGCTACGTTACAGCAGCCGTGGTCACAAATATGTGAGTACACAATGTTGTTTCACATAATAAAGATCGTGTTAATCCCCGTATTGATACATTATAGTTATAATGCAACGCGAAAATCTAAAAAACTGTCTACGAACGACACTTTGCTATATCTTCTATAATATAAAAATGAATCGCAAAATGTGTTGGTAAGCGCATAACTCAACAACGCCTGGACCAATTTGGCCAATTCTTTTTTTTTTTAATGTTCTTTGAAGTCCGAGGATGGTTCTTACGGCGAGAAAAAATCGAATAATTTTCGGAAAAACCCTAAAAACAGCCCTTTTCTTTTACACATACAAACGTTTTCTAACTTAAACGTAGAATCAATTTGAGTTTTATTGCTATTATATAAAGTTCATATTTGTTGCCACATTACAATTTTTTTTGACAGGACGAAGTCTGTCGGGTCAGTTAGTTCAATATATATATAGCAGTGTCGTTCCCAGAGAGCTTCTTCATCTCGTAAGAGTATAATATGTATTCTATGTTCTTCATGTTCACGATTAAATAATATAAATCAACTGGTAATAAAGCAGAAATGCAAAGTATTGTTGCGTTCCTCAATGTAACGTACGCAGCTTCGGGAATAAGTTCCCAAAAGACAATAATCATTTATATGGAAGAATAATTAAGCCATGCTTTAAGAACAATTAAGCCTATTTCACTAGAAATGAGTTTGTTCTCATCATTTTCAGGCTACAAACTATTTTCCAAATAGTAAATAAAATTATAATACAATCAATAAATTATTAAGTACTTACCAATGACTAAATTTCTTAGTCATTTCTTAGTTGAAAATCGTGTCATAATTGCATAATAATTCCATACTCTCCAACTAGCCTAGAGCGAAATATTTCGAAATAAACATTAACTAGACAATAAAATTAGCAAAATATGATTTTCATCAAATTAAAATCTTCTGATCACTCAATATTTTGCCTTGTCACCGAATCACATCGGTGAGAATCGACTAAAGAAATTTTACATTTTTGTATACTTTGATATTTGGCTGTACGTACGTACCAGACCAGGGTAATTTTACCGCTTAACATAATCCTTAATATACTTATAATACCAGATACCACAATGACTTCAGCAGCTGTGGCGGCATCGTTTGTTTTCGACTAATAAAGTATCAACGAACGATGGAGTGCAAAAAGAATATGAATATGAATGTATCGAGACCAGTTTTTGAACGATTTCGCTACTGTCAAAGTTGACAACTATTATCTGTCAAATCAAATATCAAAATCAAAATTATATGTAATCTAAAAAGAATAGTTTAATTTTGTTTATTGTGATAATTATATCGGATTTTGTCAAAAACTAACTGAGATAATGTTTAAAACGTTAATTCGTACTGAAATAAAATTATGCCAGCGAGCTTTCGCTAGAGGTACACAAGGTTATTATCAGGTTAGGTGATGGAAGCTGATTTATTTTAATTATATCCTTTACTCCATATCATTGATTTCAGGTTTAAGTACAAAACCTGCGTGGGATATCGTAACAGGCATATGTATTGAAAGATTACCTGTAGTTACACCACCGCTGAATGAAATGCAGAAGAAATACAAGGCAATGCTTGATGCCATGGAAGTTGAAAAAAGCTACAAATCTGATCATGAAGTCAGGCATGATAGTGACAAGTAAGCACTGGCTTTGCTGAATAATTTATGTTGTAAAGTTTACTTACCATTGAACAAACCACCTTTGATAATACAAAGCAAGTAGGCTACAGAGGGCTACAACGAAAAAAAAGAATTCATGACTGAATCGTTATCCCTGCCCTTTCGCACGCGTTGTACGCTTCTGTATGGATGCGAGAGATATCCTCATTCGTTATGGGATTGTTTCGTTGAAGGCCCTCATTTCATTAAGGGTCGGACACATTCCCGATTTTTAATAAAGTAAATCAATTAAATTGTGATTGAGTGAAAAAATAAATGGATATATATTTTTTTAATCATCTACTATTTACTTAAGTCTACCACCTATCACATTAAAAATACTACTTATAATGGGTGTGAGTTCTTTTATGTAAACTTATTTACATTTACAGAATACAAACAGAACTCCTCAAAAATGAATCTGCTGATGTTGATCTTGATGCAGTCAGTAAAATCACAGCTCAAGATTTTGAGGATGCTGCCACAGAGGAACTTTCAAATTTTAAATTTGCTGATATAGTGACAGGTGTAATCATTCATTCTATTTTAATTAGGTATTTTTTAATTAAAAAAAAAACATTTTTTTTACTGACATGGACCCATCTATTTGTGGTAACAATAGCTTACCATCAGCTGATCCACCTACACGTCTGCCACCCTAAACCATGAAATTAGAAAACGCATGCTTTAAACGGAATGTGCCATTTTCGGAAATAACCTCACACAGTGTATAAGAGAAATAACCAGCCCTGACTTAAATGCATCTGTATATGGGTGCGGTAGAGAGTGAACGTCACCCCAGTACTAATGGCTTCGCACTGTTTTTCCAATATTTTTAAGGCTTTCTATGAAAAGGCTCAGTCTGGTTAGGGTGCAAATCTGTGCCCAAAACATAAAAAAATATTTACAATATTCTATCTATTGTGGTCCTCTTACTACATATTTTATTTTAAAATTATATCCTCTAACCGATTACGGCAATGGCGGCCAATCTCAATGATCAGCCATATAGGCAGGATATACTATAGTGCTCAAGTGTGTGCGCAAACAAAAGTGCACTCTCTATTCCCTTACCCTCATATTCCTATGGGACACCAGCGTGACACGACTCGGGGATCGAATCCGGGACCTCTTGCGCAGCCGACGCTTTACAGTGCGACCCACTAATCACTACGCCACCAAGGCAGTTTACAATATCACATATTGCACGCATACTGTATCAATAGATGGCGCTGCTGGTCGATCGCATCGCGGACGTGTTTCGCCTTTTCGCTTTAGCTACAAGCTTTATTGTTGTCTATAGTATAGATTTATTTACAAAACTTATATTCAATTATAAATACATAATAAATAAAAAGCCTTTATTTCTAAATTTACACAGTTATAATTCTGTGCGTCCTGTGAAAAGTGGTACAAGTCGACTTATATCGAATTTTATTTTCTTCTTGCTACTTCATCACAAAACAATCCTCTATTTTTCTGTCTGATCAGACATGCAAAAAATTCCTCAATTTTTCTGTCTGATCAGACAGAATAATAGAAGATTTTTTGGGATGAAGTAGCAAGAAGAAAATCGAATTCGATATAATCCACTTGTACACAGGACGCACAGAATTATGAAGTAGTTATTAAAAATATATATATATTTAGAACCCTCTAAGAAGTATACTCCTCCTCCCGATCCCGCCACTGTATTCGGTCTTGGGCCATCCATATCCAGCTGGGTCCCGCCAAGGTGACGATATCGTGGGACCAGCGTGCCAGTGGTCGACCTCTCCTTATTTAATTTTTTATTTATTTAACGTAGAAAAAAATATTACACTTTTTTGTATAAAGCTCGGTATAAACATAAGCTAATTAAGGTTTACCGTATACCGGTGTCGTTGACAGCTATTTCTAAAAATACAGTTCTGAGTACATTAACAGTTTTTTCAAATAAATGAAAATGATTGCCTCCCATGCGTGACATAAGCTGTGGCAAACTAAAGTTCTCGTTGTATAATTAAAAATATACTTTTAAATGATCTTACTAAGTTCTTTGTTCAATATTCAAAATACCAATGTTTAAAAACTTCACAGAAGCTGACAAAAAAGGCGATACAACGTCTTTAGAAAGATGTCTTCAGAGACACTTAGTTATGGTCACGCAGCTGCAGTTAGGCAAGGACAAGAAGACGATGTTGCCTCAGGGAAAATGGGTAGAAGGAGAAACGTTACGCCAGGTTTGATTGTTGATGATTTACATTCCCCTATTGAACTATAACTTTATAATTATTAGACAGTTAACAGAAATTACTTTTTATTAAGACATGTATACACACTTTTTTCTACCAATACTGAATAGTAAATAAATATAAAAGAAACCTCATGTTTCTATCCTTTCTTTTTCAAATCATCATTTTGTTTCAATGGTAATTCAATAGATAATTATAATAATATCTGCGTGATTGAGGGCATCACGCAGCGAAACACAGCACAGTGCTGCTTCACGCCGGTTTTCTGTGAGACCGTGGTATCACCCCGGTCGTGCCATTCATGCCGAGGCGTAGCTTTCCCACAGTCGAAATCTAGTAGTTTTTTTTATGTGATAGGTGGCAGACGAGCAGATGGATCACCTGATGGTAAGCAATTGCCGCTGCCAACCTAAAGTATAAATAAATTAATAAAAAATGTATTTATTTGAACTAAAACAATTTTGACAAAATGTTAGCAACCGATAACAACCGTATTAGTCCCGAAAACTGTGTTAAGGGTATTAACTCCCGCCTCCAAATACGGAGACAGCATTCCTTGAACAAGTAATGTACAAAGAGTTATTTCAAGAAAATGACGAATAATAAAGTTTTGTTTTTGAATCCTCAGACTGCAGAAAGAATAGTGTCTGAGCAGTTCGGCCCTGACCTGAAAGTGCAGTTTCTCTCCAACGCACCCTGTGGCTTCTACAAATACAAGTACCCTTCGGAGATTGAGGGCAAAGTCGGAGCTAAGGTAAGTCCTTACAATAAGTAAATAATGGGTGTCAAAATACTTAAACTGAAATATTTTTTTATTTGCATAGACTTGTCATTCAAATGTAATGTGACAATCGTCACACATTTGGGATGGGAGGTAATTAAACATATATCATATTAATGCTAAAGCCTATGAAGAACATATTAAGCGAAAAAAAAATCAGCTGTTCCCTCCATACATTATTACCGGGTAGATATTCTGTGAACGTCGGGACCGCGAGACCATGTACGAAATATGTACCTTGATATCATAAAAAGTTAGTACCACATTAGTACTGGTACTTTGGCCCACCAAGACGCCTCACTGGTGGGGAATAGTGGAATGCTTTAAAATTCGTCGTGGAATCTGCGCCACTAAATCGATTTAGTAGGGCAGATTACTAATGTGGTACTAACTTTTTATGATATCGAGGTACATATTTCGTAAATGGTCTCGCGGTCCTGACGTTCAAGATATTTTATTTCGTTAATAACACTACCCTCTGAAAAGCACTCTTTATAAGGATAAGGATAGTCATCATTCAGACGACAGGATAAAAGTTATGTATGAGTTTTTTGTTCACAGGTATTCTTTTACTACGCGAATTATAAGAGCGGAAAAATAAATAGTAAGACGAAAGCAAATTGGTTAACGCGGAAGGAACTAATGGAAACTCTGCCTGATAGATATAAGAAATCGGTTCACGAGTTTCTAATTGAAGAAACTTTTTAGATTTATAATGAAACATAATTTGTAATAAATTAATTAGTCACACAATGGACAACGTTTTTTTTATTAATAATCAAAGAAAATATAAATATAACAAACTGGAATTGAAATAGAAGCAAGAACATTTTGATGTACATTTAGCATCAAAATAATCTTACTGACGCGCTCAAAGTCGTTGATTAACTTAGTTGGCTACTTAAGAAAAAATATTGACATTTATTTTGATACGCATTAAGACTACACGCGCCTGAACACGAAATGAAATTTTTAAGTGCGTTATTTACTTAAGAATAAATTGCAAAAGATTGCTATAAAAATATCTACTAAAGACTACCGATACTAAAGTTAATAACCATAAGCTTAAATGACGTCTCTTGTGTGCGGCCGTTAGTGTTCAAATCTAACAAAAATATCTGGCACTTTACAAAAATTACTTTTAGCACAATACCTTATTTACCTTTATTGTTATTTTGTTCTTGAACAGCAAATGAAAATGCAACTTCGCGAATACTGACATACAGTTGTCTTTTGGCAAATATGCAAAAATATCTGGCACTTGTCAAAAACACATAGCACAATAGGTACCACAGTAGATATATACGCAAGCAGTATGGACACTACGAACAAACACTCGATTACGCACGCACACAGACGCACACTTTACACGGATTCTAAGGTCCCATCGGAGTACAATCGCAGGAACTAAATTCAGGGTTGTCGGTTTTACTCGAGTGTCGCTTACTTTATTTTGGTAGAGAAAATAAGTAGATACATTATTATGTATGTTATCAAAAAATGGTTTCGGATTTTAAAGTGATATGATTGGGGGGAGGGGGGAGGGTGTGTGTAGGTAAGTGGTGTATCTAAGGAGCGTTCTTTCTATTTTAGTCGAAATTTACTGTTGTCTGCTGACAATTACATTTGGGGGGGTCGGACGGAGATGGAGATTAATATGGGGGGGATGGTGGGACCTCACTGTGTCTTGGCCCGAGCGATCGGGTGCATGACCAATACCTTAACGTGGTTTCCAAGTAACGAAACAAAACGTTATGAAAAGTATGTCTAATTTTATGTATCTCTGCATAGTTTTTTGCAACTTTAGGAATCATTTTGTGTACCTTCGTGTACGAATATTTTATGCTAGTATTCTGCTTATTTCTTAAGAAATATCATTAGTTCTAATTTGACACGCACCAGATGCTCCTTATTGCACCTAGGACCCCGCGATCACGACCTGGTACTTAAACCAGTAGTCCCAAGGTAAGAATAATATTTTACAAAAATAAGAGGACAACCCTATACGGTAGGTAAATTTCTGTCCAAAATGGCGGAGTGTCGATACTGCTTTAGCATATTTATCTACTGTGACAATACCTTACAGTGTACTTTTATTTGTTGTCATTTGTTCTTGAATAACAATTGAAAATGGAACTTGACGTATATAAGGCTCAGTCTTGTCAAAAAAAATGGTAAGTATCAGCTTATATACTGTCCCACTGCAGGGCAAAGGCCTCCATCATAGAAATCAAGTTATCGCTACTATGATGGGATAAGGCTTAGGTAATGACCACGCTTGCCTAATGAGGTTTGGTGATCACAAACCCGAGTAAGGTTCGAAAAATTCGAAACATATTTTTTGTTCGACCCGGGTTACGAACCCAGGACCCCGAGATCACGGTCCGATACCTAAACCACTAGACAAACGGCGTTATTTTGAATAGGTTTGAACGCTAAGAACTTTTTGATGCTGACTGTTGTACCTACTTCAGACAAAATTACTCGTCGAACTGTAGCCTAGGTTCTTAGCGCGAAGCGCTGTCGCATCCAAACAAAGGAGAAACGAAGCGCATGTGAAAGAGAGGGGAACTCCGATTCGGTCATTACGTCCGGATCGCGCTAAGCTTCTGTCCAATTGCAAATAAAGCTGGCACAAAAACTTTGAATGCACAATACTTAATTTGTTTTAAAAAATACAAGAAAGTTTCCTTTTTAGTAAAATGTACTAGCTTAATAATCGTAAATCTTTATTTATGTTTGTTTCCCTAGAGGACCTTGTTCCACCATGCATATGTATGGATACGTACGGTTTTTAATAGTTTGACTGTCAAATATAAATGCAAATTTATAATAAACAGCAGTTTAGTTTTGACCGTAGAAAAAACCACGCTTCGGCATGAATGGGCTCGCCCAACCAGCAACTGCGCTATGTTTCGCCGAGCGAATGTTATTACCGGGACGCCCAATTCGGAGAAAGGGGAGTTTAAAAGTCAACAACTACTTGTTGTGACTCCACTGATTTTGACAATTAGAATACCTACACAAGTTCCTTGATTACCGCGGAAACGGTCGTGACTTGCTACATAGGTATACCTATAGTAACGACTTTTCAAACGGTGTATACCGTATTCGGATGAATCATGAGCTAGAGGCACATATGAATCATGAAACTATCGCCAGGTTCATCAAGTCGCAATGTCTCAGATAACCAGGACGGAGGATGGAAAAGTTTACGAACTGAAGCCAGGGATCGTTGCGCTTGGCAGTGCATAGTAGAAGAGGCCAAGACCCACAAAGGGTTGTAGCCAGTGGTAGCGCCGAAGAAACGAACGACTTTTCATTAGCTAAATCCTAAAATCTTCGCTCCAATTTTACTTCCGCGTAGGTATGCACAGAAGTACCTAGCTTACCTCCTACCTATAATTTAGAACCTAAAAACATCTAGGGTCCGATGTAAAATAACTCTAGAGCCGGTACAACCATTAGAAAGCGACAAGAGTTATGTTTTGAATAACCATTAAAACTTGTTATTATTTTAAACCTCCAGTGCGCAGTTTCATTTCCCCCATTTACTCAGAAATATTATTTAGCGCGAATCCTGCGCGCGAGCTTACCGGTAAACCGTCGAAATAGAAATTTATTCAAACAATGAGCGTGATTTACGGGTAAACAGTTTTCAGCTTCCAGGTGTTCAAGCGTATTAGTTAAAATGATCCTTAGGAGATAAAGAACAAATTTTATTTTCCAATAAACTTGCGCTCATCGTGTGAGATGGTCTTGGCGTTCACATTGCATCGATATGGTATCTTGTTGCGTCGTATTTAGAGTTGACATTTGTGTGCATGGGTTTGGCAGCGTGATAAGGTGGAACATGTTTGGCTGCACTTCTCAAGGATCTCCAGCGGTTGCAGTGAAGTAAACGGTGAGGCAACTTCGCCATGACCTTATAACTACTTGCCGTTGCTTGGTGTGTGCTGGCGTAAGGGCTTGCTTATTAGATCCTCAATATTGTGGTACCTACGACCACTACCACCGACGTTTAGGATAACGAGTTGGTACCTAATCTGAATGTGTCCTATGATGTTACTCGTAGGTAGAAGTTTATAGGAAGTGCAAAGTACCTATAGGTAGTTTCTATGGACCACATCTTTCGAAGGCATGATGTTATATTCTGAGCCTGTCAAATGTGGGGAATAAGGTAGTGTAAGTAACCAAAGCACTAGAGAATCCAACTCAGCGTGCGGTTAGATAACCCACAGCCAGGACTGGACCGTACCGCTAGTCGCACTCGCCCAAACACATCTAGGACAACCCCCTAGCAGATTTCTAGGGGCTGTCTGACGTACGTACAAGTATGTTACCAGTTACAGGTGTGTGTACACGCACACACACCACTGACACAGACACCCACCCACGAAGCAATAGTAAGGCTTTGTGCACCCACCACATACGAGGGGAGTTCAATGTATTCTCGGTATAGGGATGAAAAATCTGAAAATTCTGAATAAAATTTATTTTTCAATGTAGTTCCCTCCAATCTCAATACACTTATTTGTTCGGGAAAGTAACTTTTCAATTCCCATTAAAAATATTTTTCTTCCTGGCCAGAAAAATGTTCATTTATTGCTGCCCTCAACTCTTCATCGTCGGAGAAATGCTTTCCACGAAGGTCTTTTTAAGTTTGGAGAATAGGAAATAATCACTAGGGGCTGTGGGGGTCTGCGCTGCAGGGTGGATGATTAATTTCTTCAAATCCACTTTCCCGCACAGAAGTCTTGGCCAATACGCCTTGTGAACTGGCGCGTTGTCGTGAAGAAGCAACACACCTGCTGCGGTCAATTTTCCACGTCTTTTTTCTTTTATGCCTCCTTTAAATTACGCAGGGTGTTTGCGTAAGATGCAGCAGTAATATTTTGACCTTTTTTGTGTACTCGATTAGAATCCCAAACACTGTGGCCATGAGCTTCCCTGCGGACGGGGTGACTTTGAAGTTCTTTGATGGGTCTGTTCCTTTTTTGTGCCACTGCATAGACTCTTGTTTGCTCTCAGGGTCATAGTGATGAACAGTCAACTCGCACTTGTTCCTGAAACGCTGTGAGCATTCGCGGCACCCATCTTGCACTGACCTTTGATAAATTCAGACGTCCATGAAGGATAGTGTGAATAGTACCCACGGATAGCTTAGTTCTTTCTGCTAATATTTTTAATTTTACACGGGTATCTTCGAGTACAAGTTTCTCGACCAATTTGACGTTTTCTTCAGTAGCCGCAGTAACCGGCCCACCGGCACGGGGGTCGTCTTCAATGCTCTCTCTACCCCGTTTGAACTCACTTGACCACTTCTGAATTGTAGACAATGAAGGCGCAGAATCTTGGTAAACGGCCACCATTTCTCCGTGGATTACTTTTTGAGTTTTTCCTTGTTTTATGAGGAATTTTATCACAGCGCGATGCTCGATTTTTTCATCATTGTCGAATCAGTCATCGTAGTAGTTTTTTTGCAATGATATCTTGAATACTAATGGTGACAATTTAATGAAATTATGTATTTATACACACAAAACACTATATAAAATAAATAAAAATAAAATATTTATTTCAAATAACGTATGTCTAATACAACTTTCGTCAATAAATCTTATATAATAGTACATACTTATATTTAAGATTTTTCCTGAACTAGGGTGACCTGTGTTTCAGGCTAAAAATTGGTCTTTAATAATATAAGCAATAAATTACAACTTAAACTTAATCTTACTCCACGCTAACAATTAAATTAAGAGAGAGTTATTTGGGGACAATGAGTAATTTCTCTGTATCATCGTAGGACAGCTTCAGGAGCACCTCCTGAAGGTGTTTTTTAGCGCAGTATATGTACCTGCGCTAAAGACTATTTATCCACTAACCTATAGTCTCTATGGCGTTGAGTCTATTATAGAGAAGTGGGCCTAAGAACACGTAAGAGAGTAAACTTTATCCTTCCTTCTTTTGTTAGTAGATTCAGTGCTGTATGAAAGCGCGGTGTGCTGTTTAAGAACGGTGTTCATTATAAATAACTGTCTTACTGTTAGAACCTTACAATTTTCAGTATAAAAGTAAAGTGGGATACAGGAAAGTTAGGTTTGTGGCGACTTTGAGCACCGCTCTTTGGGCTCTTTCAATCGTTAGTAAAACTGATTTACCTATGCCACCCTATGTTGTAATACAATAAGTTAATTGATTTAGTATCATTTACTAATGAGATAATTTAACTACCCTCATCATTAGTATATTACCTCGATACCGAGAATACATTGAACGCCTCTCGTATATGCCCACGCATACACACACACACACACACATGCACACACACACATACACGCATATACCATACGCACCTATTTATTAAAAATTAAGATTAAAACACGTGTATTGTGTGCCACCATTTTACCTTAAGGTGACGGGTAGGGCACACTAGCGACGCCAATCGATTTTAATTTTTAGCTACTAAACTGGATCTATTTTAAACAATTTCGGTGGTGTTTAAAATAGATCCTGTGGCCGCTTTTGGCGTGAATCAATTTTTCGCCTACGCGTGGGACCCAACATTTTTGCATGGTTATTTAATAAATGGTATAAGTGTTTGCCGAGAGGTTGTAATCCCGAAATTGTTTAAAATAGATCCGGTTTAGTAGCTAAAAATTAAAACCGATTGGCGTCGCTAGTGTGCCCTACCCGTCACCATAAAGAGCCTGTCTCTTACAACACAGGGCGACCTTATGTGAGAACAGTCCTTTATTAATTTATGTTAATAGTGTTTTTCCTGAAAAAAATATTTTTATTTCTTATTATTTATTTATGTATTTCTTTCTACACTGTGGTAGCCGTTTCTGACCCGTTTACAAACAACTGCGAACTGTTTTTCGTTTGTTGTTAGATGAAATAACTTTACATGGGAAGTAAATACTGTTATTTCACTGCCAGTGAGTCATGGATCCGTGGCTTTGTTTTGGCAATTTTGGCAGCAATATAGGTTGCTGATACACGTGGCTAATAAAAATATACACCATCGCTTTGAAGTGAACGCTGCAGCTAGAAGCAGGTTTGTTTGCTAAACATTAATTGGTAAATAATAAACAGTTGCAAATAAAATAGCTTTTTGACCTGTTAAAACGGGAATGGGAAATAGTTAATTCTGTGCGTCCTGTGAAAAGTGGTACAAGTCTACTTATATCGGATTCGATTTTCATCTTGCCACTTCATCACAAAAAAATCTTCAATAATTCTGTCTGATCAGACGCAAAAATGGAGGATTTTATTGCATGTCTGATCAGACACAAAAATAGAGGATTTTTTTTTGATGAAGAAGCAAGAAGAAAATCAAATTCGACACAAGTACCACTTTTCACAGGGCGCACAGAATTTTACCAATCCGGCCAAAGTAGCAGATTAAAGTAACATGTGTTTTTTTTATGTGATAGGTGGCAGACGAGCGGACGGATCACCTGATGGTAAGCGTTTGCTGCCGCCGACACCAGTGGAGTCACAAGTGCGCTGCTAAACTTTAAAACCCCCTTTCCCCCAGATTGGGCCTCCGGTACCTTCACTCACTCAGCGAAAAGGACAGTGCTGCTTCACACCGGTTATCTGTGAGGCCGTGGTATCTCGTGGTATATCTGGACTCCGGTAGAGCCGGCCCATTCATGCCGAAGTGTAGCTCTCCCACGGTTAAAGAAAGAGCGTGCTTTTGACCAAATCTATTAGGAACGAGGTCCTATGTATCTAAAGAGGTCAATTTTCATACTAATAATAGGTTGTTTATTTTAGAATGGACTCATTTCTAATATCTGATCTCTATGAAGACTAGTTTTGTGGGAAGGCCAGGTCCTAGCCACCCCTCCTCCCCATAATTACTTCCCCCTTCCTATATGCTCCGAATCCTTGCTTTTTGTTTTATGTCCTCAATCATCATTTCATAAGGTTATGACGCCACAAAATATTAAGAACTAAAGCAGTTTATATAATTAAATTTGCAAGGTTTTAAACCCGAATGGTTCAAAAACAAAATAGGCAAGGATCTAATTGTTAGCCAATTTTAATATAAAATATACAGTGGAAATAAATAAAAAAAATACAGTGGAAAAAAGTGACGAAACTCATACGTCGTGTCGAGAGCGTGACGATAAGTGCAACAAAACACGTTGTTATAAATAATGGCAATAACATTCATCAGTCGGGCGCGTCCGTTACTCGGAATGCGAGGCGCAGGCGCAGGACACACGCGACGTGGCGTGGTGTCCACTGCACACACGGCTTGCGGGAAGACGGCACCTGCCGCTCGATAGTATGGAGCGGGAGTCTGGTTGGAGACTGCCGAGCGAATAAAGTGACAGTAACATCCATATGTAGGGCGAGTCTGTTACTCGGACATTAGGCGCAGGCACGGGACACGCGACGTGGCGTGGTGTCCACTGCACACACGGCTTGCAGGATGACGGCATCTGCCGCTCGATGGTGTGTTGCGGGACTCTTGTTAAAGACTGCCGAGCGAATACTGTGACAGTAACATCCATATGTAATCCGACAGAGAACCAGAGTCACCGACATAGCCCACCGAATTAGCAAACTGAAGTGGCAGTGGGCTGGTCATATTAGCCGCAGAACTGATAGCCGTTGGAGCTGCAAAGTCCTTGAGTGGAGACCGCGACTGGGTAAGCGTAGTGTAGGACGCCCTGCGACAAGATGGGATGATGACATTCGAAGGCTGTGTAGTGTGGACTGGATGAGAGTGGCCGAAAATCGGGAGCAGTGGCGTGCATTAGGGGAGACCTACGTCTAGCAGGGGACGAGTGTGGGTTGCTGATGATGAACATCCATATGTGGGGCGAGTCTGTTACTCGGACATCAGGCGCAGGCGCAGGTCACGCGACGTGGCGTGGTGTCCACTGCACACATGGCTTACGGGATGACGGCGCATCTGCCGCTCGATGGTGTGTTGCGGGACTCTTGTTAAAGACTGCCGAGCGAATATAGTGACAGTAACATTCATATGTGGGGCGACTCTGTTATTCGGACATCAGGCGCAGGCACAGGACACACTCGACGTGGCGTGGTGTCCACTGCACACACGGCTTGCGGGAAGACGGTTCCTGCCCGATAGAGTGGAGCGGGACTCTTTTTTGGAACTTGCGAGCAAATACAGTGGCAGCATCGGCACATGAGCGGTTTTTTTGGACAATATCTTAACTAAATTGAAGCCACATAGTTATACCTTCTATGCAATGCGTCACAGGGCATGCGCTGAACCCTCGTCTTTGCGGTTTTAGAAGGAAATTAATGCTTATAACTAGCTCAATATACCCACTAGTGAGTAATATTTGTTCGATGGATAAAATAAACAAAATTAATAGAGAAGCTGTCTCCACTGTTGGAGGCTAGCTGGTGCTCGGCGGGGGGCGCCCCGCGGTCCCGTACTATCTATAATTGATAAAATTCTCAACGCCCGGCCATTTCTCCAGCATTCCCCAATTTTATGGAATGACTAATATTTACCCGCCGGAATGCTTGTAGGCGGGTAATGATTTTGTTACAATTAATTACGACGTCAGTTTCGGGACGTGCGTCTATTAAGTGCACGCTCTTCTGGTTTAGATTTAGGTTGCATTCCTTACAGGAAGTCTGGATAATATTTTTGGTATTAGTAGGAGTAGGACAAATATGATAAATATTTTCCGTGATGTGATTACCTACATATTTTCGGCACCGGAATCGGTTAGTTAGCTTGGAGAAATAAACCAACTTGGCAATGAGAGAGAGAATATTCGTACCTACTAGCTCGAAATAGCAGTACCTGTCTGTCGCCTTATTGTACTGTCTGTTGTTATTGTATCATGCTTGTATTTTCTTTTTGTGCAATAAAGAATATCTATCTATCTATAGCTGTATCTACCTAGCATTTTTGTCAACATAATCTCTTCCAGTTACACATTCGAACTGAGGTCTATGGGTCTAATCGTAGCCCTGATAGATCAGGTAGACCTGATTCATCAATATCCGCTTCAGATAAATTACTTACTTACCTAGGTGTGATGACGAACAAGACTAAAAATTATTTCCTTCACATCTCATAGAAAATCAATTTAATGAGACGTTTCAAATTACATAACGAGATCCATGATTGAAACTTACCTCCATCCAATAAACATACCGGCCTTTAAAAGGCAATCCTTTCATATATTCCGAAATTAGCTCTTTTATCTCAATCAGTCCATTAAAACAACAGTTATTAGAGCGACGTGTAGGTCTCGCTTTGTTAACGACCGCTCGTCGCTGCGAACTCAAAAACCTTCCCGACAGAATTCACATAATCTGCGTCAAAGTTAGATAAAACGGGTAATAGAAACTGAGTGGAGCATTGTTCCAGTTTTAATGGACCACCGCTGATGCCCGCCGGCTGCTCGCAAAAACAAACGCCATCGAAAAAACAAAACAAAAACCTATTTCGCCATTGAGGTAGACAGCCGAGGAATTCTCTCAAAGTATTTTATCTCCTTTCACAGGTCCGCGGTGTTGAATTATTGAGACAAACTTATCGGCCAAATGTGAGACACCCTCGAATAGTTCGGCACTTGAAACAGATTACGGCCGATAGCGCCAGTACAATGAGAACTGAAGATTACACTTGACTATTATTATCGGTGCTTCTTGAAATCCCTTCATTACGTGTTCCAGCGAAATTGTCATTACAATTCTAAGACGGAATACCGTAAAGGTCTCTGAATACCTTAGATAAAAATGGTCGACCACCAAGTCACTGGTTGAGAGATAACGCGGAGAGTAACCGTTCACCGTTCCTTGGAAATATGCCCAAGTGTCAGTCAAAGTAGCTGCTATCACTCTCAGTACAATTGCTTCAATGAAGGCAATCGCAAATAACGGTACATTTGCGCCTTTCGACTTGAGATAAGATACATTGCCCTTAACATTAAACCAAACAAAGGCTCTATTGTCTTAGATACAGAAGCGATTCTTCAAAACCATGTACGTAGACACTCAAAGGATAAGAGGATTAGGCAGACGCACTCGTTGATGAAAGGCTACCGCGAGCTTTAGAGGGAGCTTTACTTTGTCGGTTATCCACTGTAATTGCGAGTATAATATTTTCCCACACTTATCTGAAGCAAAGTTCTGTGTGGTATATTAAGAAAAGGATTGTATATCAAGGGTCCTGTTATTTTATACTACACTTTTTAAGTTACAGTTCTTCCAGTTACAGTTACAGAAGTAGGTATATACATAATATGTATATGAAACTATGTAAGTATGTATGTGTTCTATTAGAAACGATAGGAAAATGCTGTCGACGATGTTTATGCAGAGCATGTTAAAATTGTAATTATATATTTTATACGACACTGCTAGGGCATTTTAGTTTGGGAAATTCCAAATTAAGAATTTAACGTAGAAATACCTAAATAACATCCAGCTTGATTAAAACCTATCTCACGGGTAGCTTGCTATTAAATATTTATTTATTTTAAAGTCCACAAAAATAACTAGTATTTGCTTTGTTCTCCCAACTATCCATGTCATATCTGAATACCTATTAGATTTATTGGTTCCCGCAGATTGAAACTGCTAGCGAAATAATTTACGACTAAATTAAAGAAGTGCGATAATCGGCATATCGAGATATGTTATTGTGGGCGTATGCTCGTAGAATGTTTGTGGTTGTGGGAACGCTAAGATGAGCTGGTGAAACAATACAACAGATATCAGAGACGAGGGCTTAACAATGATCCGCTCAGACAATCACTGACACGAAGATGAGAGGTGGGCGTAAGGATAGTTCAATCGTGAGACAATAACTAGGTTGGTACCTACTGCAGTAATTATCAGAGACGAGGTATAACATAACTCGTATCTGATGCTTAAAACTAAAATGAATTTGGGCAGGACCCTTAGCTAGGCGCGTGATGGCAGGTGAAGTATATTCCTGACCGAATGGTGTCCTAGAACCGGCTGACGAAATTCAGATCTACCTCCCCACCTTGTATCAATGTGTATTAAGGCAAAAAAAAATGTTTATGTTTATGATCGTCCAGTGTCACAATGGGTCGACGACATCACCAATCCGAGCAGCTCAGGACCGGGTACATTGGTGTAAAGGAGACGTGAAGGAGGCCTATACTCAGCAGTGTGTACTACCGAGCTGATTATGATGATGATCTGATTCTTGTCGCTCTGGTAATGGCACAACATGCAGCGATTGGAGACGTGTGGCGTAAGGATAGTATGCTGCAGATTTTCAGACAGTTACTACCGAAAATAAGAGTAAGGATGGTAAACTGATTATCTCACCAAAGCACCGGTGAGAAATCACTACCGCAGATATCAAGCAACAGGATACCCTCGCTGCGTGAACAGCGAGTTATCTTTACATTAAACAATCCGCTGTTACGATTTACCCAAGCACGGTGAGAAATCACTACCGCAGAGATCAAGCAACTGGATATCCCTCGCTGCGTGAACAGCGAGTTACCTTTACATTAAAAACCCGCTGTTACGATTTTAGTTGACTTTTCATAATTTAATATTTTATAATATTTATTTATTATACCTACACATGTTCCTATTTGTTTTCATTACTATGTGTTCCTTCGTTTTACGTTTTTCTTGTTTATCTTTCTCTTCATTTTTTTTTTCTATTATATGTATGTGTGCACTTACGTCACCCAAGGCTCAGCCTGAAAACCAGCGCTGCAGAGGCCTCGTTCGCTGCACCAAATGCTGAGGTTGGGCTTTGTTGTTACATAATCTGCCCTATTTGTTTATAACAGTATGTCACTAGTGTTTAATCTAAGTAATGTTGAAATTCGTGTTCTGTGGCCAATCAAAGAAATTTGTATCTTTATCTTTACCTAAGTATATGGATACATTATTATTACAGATATAGGTAATAACGTTCACTAATTCTTCGTTAAAAATGTTAAGTGGCGGGACATTCGTTTCTCTACAACGCAGACCTTGTCAGTAATTTAAGTAACTGGATGTAGTTTAAGATTATTTTTTTTCTACATGATACAATGCTTTTCACGATGCGGAATGATTTGCTCATATCTCATTTATAGTGTTATTAAACATGATTTGAGAAGAAATCTCTTTTGAAGTCGTAAGGCACCACATTCCTCGGTAAGGTAATATAGGGTAGGGCAACGGTTATGAATGAATATTCGCTCGGATATCCGACGAGCTCGCGGGCACGCCGCGCCGCGCGGCGCGGGCGCTGCCAGGTGGGCTCCCATTAGCAGCGGCCACAGGCTCGAGCGGCCGCTCTTCATCTTTATGATAATTATTTTCTGTTTGTTTTCGTCGAAGAATCGACCCGCCTCGCCGGTGAACGCTTCTCAGAACCAACCTCCATTGTGGTAAATTAAAGCCGCCCGGACCCCTGCCACGACGAGAGATAATTCGACAGGATGCCGCATATTATTAATTGCACTATGACTTGTGGAAATGGAGCTTCGAGTTTAGTGAGTCATCCATCCTGGATCCGCCGTACCCGCTCCGTGGGAACGTCGAACGTCCATGATTTACACCCACTACCATTTTACGAGCTTTTAACATTTGATGGAAAATACAGTACTCGTAATTTCACCTCTTTTTATTTAAGCCCGATTGTGGAGTACCTACAGTCCAGTTTACAATCGCTTACGACTCGAATCAATTAAGTTCTGCAGAAGTAAGCGATAAATTTCCAATTAACTGCATCTCAAGCACCGAGCTGTACCGAGCGATCGGTTCGTTAACTAGAGTTTAACAAGGTAATAAATAGGGGGTACGGACGGACACCGGTGACCAATAAAAAGAGAACCGTAAATAAGCCGAATGCCCGCTATAAAAAAGGGGAACCTCATAATGTTTACAATCTTGTGGCTTTATTCACTTTGTGTTCCAATTTCATGCTAAATCGAGCGGATAAAATCATCTTTTATCAGGCAGACTCACCGTCTCGGCGATGGTCCTCCCCCCTCCCCCGGCAGCCGGCCGGTCTGAGCGCGCCGCCCGCGCAGCCTGCGCCGCCATTAAATACAGATCTAACATCATCCCTGAATGAAGCATAACGCGTTGAAAGGACCAATTTATGATAATTCAATTTGTGGGAGTCCAAATGGAACATTTTATGTTTACTATAAATTCTATAAAACCTCTTAACGGAATAG
The DNA here is from genome assembly GCA_019059595.1 of Marasmia exigua. Classification (NCBI taxonomy): domain Eukaryota; kingdom Metazoa; phylum Arthropoda; class Insecta; order Lepidoptera; family Crambidae; genus Marasmia; species Marasmia exigua. The sequence continues at coordinate 4,693,723 of CM032473.1, read as the reverse complement.
AATAAAAAAACTTTTACGACTTTATGGACTCTACTCGGATTGAGATGCGTTTCTCGGTATATAAGATAGATAATACGTGTACGATAAACAAGCATGTATTCGTACCTACTATTTTGTTTTGAAGGGCGTTCACTAAATAACTACACATTTGAAATATACAGGTTAATTAAATTACGACGAATTACAATTATACGAGTATCTTAGGTGGCTATATACTTAGTTACGGACATAATTGGAAGAACGTAAAAAAGATCTAAAAACAAAACAAGTAAACTTATTTGTAGATATTTATAAGACAATTTGTTTTTATCAAGACATATTAAGGCTCCTTATGTTTTGACTACCTGTCCTTATGAGGTAGGAGGCTTTTTGAAACGGAATGGTCAGACATTCGGACTACAAGGCGTTTTTATTTCTTTACAAAATTATCAAAGACGTAACTGCAACTGGCGGTCGTACTTGTAACACTTATACCTTAGCTTTGAAAATGTATGCTCCTCTCATGAAAATAAATTCTTCCACTCAATACAAATTTGAAATTGAAAAAGTTCCATAATAGAAATGGAGCTACTCTAGACTGTATTTTTTTTTTCAATATGTTTTATTATAAATCAGATCATTGATGTAACTCTCCGATACATTGAATTAGATAGATATTCATATCCACTGCATATAAAAAATATGTAGCTATTATTATTACAGGTTATCGTCATCGACCACGTTACTTACCATAATAAAGAATATATATACCTACGAGTATTTAAATTACCAGCTGCACTACAGCAATGCCATCATATTCAGCAGCATCTGTTATTTTTATTGGCGAGCAAAACGTTTAATCAGATGATATCTATGTCGTTTCCGTAATAAAGGCTCGTGGAAAAACTGTAATCACATACGAACTGAGGCAGAAATCTAAGAACGCAGTACTTAAATACCATCAGCGCGCTAGAGGCTAAGAGACCCTTCATACAAGGAGAAAAATAAAAGAACGTTACAATTTATTATTTATCCATATTCCTAATTCTGTTTTTTTTTTCGTCTTGTCAGACTTGGTACTTGAGGTGCTGTTATATTCGTGGATAGCTACCCAGAAAATCCATTTTAGAACATGATGTCACCGTGTCATCCTCAGTTGCATTCAAATTCAAAACTACGGACTAGGTACTTACGCTTCGGAATACGCTTGTACCGAGATCCAGGATTAGGTAATAAAACTCAACGGTTTTCACTAATTATGTGCGTCTACACATCAACTACTCAAAAATGTAGGTATGCTTAAATCGTATTCGGGGACGTGTGGTGTCCAGTGCAGTTGCAGGCTTGACCCGTCATTGGGAGTGTTCAACCCATGAATCTATTCGTGAGTGGCCAGCGTGTATTTGGGAGTGCATATGTGGAGTGCGCAGTGCGCTCAAGTGCGCGTAGAGGCTCGACGGGTTATTAATTTTATGGTGTCGATGGCCGCACGCACCTGGCTGCAGCGGTCACTCGCCCGCGCTCTCCGGGATCAATCACGCGCATGTACCCGGGCCACAGCTACAAGCATACTGCAGGAATTTGTCTACGGATACGCCAGTTTGCGCAGTACACCTTTTTTATTGAAAGTTGCGATTTAAAAAATGAATAGTTTTACAATTTTACAAACAAAAAAATTGTTTAGGTTTTTCATGTGAGGCTTACATACCAAGAAAAGATTAGGATAAACTTATTTGTTACTTGATGGACTATATTTCTTTGATATTTCTTTTGTATCTTTTAACTATACCTAACAAAAAATCTTGTTTCCTGTAACTTCTCGTTGTAACATCATGCGTAGATATCTATTAGGTACATTTTTAATTATAAGTAGCCATTCTTTACACAAGACAATGGTGACAGCGCGTCTGAAAAGTATCATCAGATTAGATTGTCACAAAACAAACACTAATAGATACTGATGATGAAACTGTGATTTTGTTTCGTTATCTGCAGGAGTGGGTATTATTTACCTGCGAACAATGGTTTGTCTACTAGCTTGGCTAGTATATGGACAGCATTCCCCTGTTAATCGAACAGGTTGGACGCAGTACGTGTGCATTACAATGTAAATGGCACATTCGTCTACAGGTGCCGTAGAGAACCTGAATCGAGGGCCCGTACCATGGATCCGACCGTAGGTGCCTTTCAAACAATGTGTTTGGAGAGGCGCGCGTGCATTACTGTTTAGGTAGGGCAATACAGATGGGCGAGCTCGTGTGACCCAGCAGTGGGTGTGGTCCAACTTCTCGTGGTTGGGACAATAGACCGGTTTCTCGCTGGTGCGGGTCACAGGTGGAAGCTGCGCGAGACACGCGGGCGACAGTGCTCCGCCGATGATATGGAAATGCAACAGATACTGGACTCATAATTAAATACCGTTTATTCATAGTCATTTTATCCATAATCACACGAAATTCCAGGAATCTCATTACATTAACAAGCTAGTTAAATTCAGGTTGTAAGTATATTATTCTAGGTCTTACAATCTATGGTGAAATGATAAGTCACATGCCTAAACTTTACTACTTTCGAAAGTATTCATTTTCATGATTAACCATTGAAAAATCTCCGTTTCTTTTCATTGCCATATTACAATACCTTTAAACAAACAAATAGGCAAATATATACCTACTTAGAAACAAAAGTACCGTGTTAAAAACCCACCTCAAATTATAAATGCCTCGAAGGTAAACTAATCTTCAAAACGAATTTCTTAAAACGAGAAACTTGTATCGTACGTGTTAGACACGGAGACGTGCGTGTGCGCCACTCAGCCTCCGGCCCTGTGTAATATAAAAGTCATAATAATGTTTTAACGTTTCGATTCGACGCGCAGACAAAAAAGAAAACAAAGACAATAATCATTTAGTGAAGGCACAAATTCCAACAGAAACAACGCTCGCTGATAGGCGGCTGCTAACAGCACTCGCGTCAAGCACGCCTCTTTCGATGCTATCCTTTGGATTTGAATTATTTCTAAGTCCCTTGAATTGGAATCACTCTTAGCGGTAAGATGACCTGTATTATATTTCCATCTGTTGTAACTAGTATAACATTGTTTTTTTTTTACAGGATAAAATAAGTAGCCATAATATCATTCTAATTGAAACAAGGCATTACAGTGTAGTATGGGCAGTAGACCATAGGTTGACAAATACTGATCTAGTCGTGTTAAACACAGCGGCTGCAACAGAAACGGGATGACCTGGTGCCTTCCTAAGTCTTCAGTAGGTTCCCGCATCTAAGCAAACTCTTCCGGTCTGGGGCGAAAATACATCGTCATTGTCAAACGCCAAAGATGGCAGTGTTTCCATGTGTGGTCTCAAGTAGATTCGCATTTATACTCATAATAAAGCCTCTCTGACAAAGCTGATAGTCGTAATCTAATTAATTACCAACCATGTTCTACATACTTATTAACCCATATAAACTTCCAAATCGGCAGTTAAATATAAATAAATACAACATCACAAAAGTACCTACTTAATTAGCTATTATAATATCTAGCCAGACTCTGGACGAACAAAGTGATCGTTACACGAATGCTTGTCCAGACCCCAGAGTAGGAATTGAAACCATATATTTGCCGTATGAGGTTTGGACACTAAATGGACGCCATTGGACCAGTTAAGTAATAAGCCTGCATCTAATGCACCTGAAGTTTAAAAACAAAGTGATTGAACGCAGTGACAGCACCGGGAGCGGCCGGGCCTGTTGGCTCGGCCCCAGATGGGACCGCGCCCGTACCCACGGTAGGGCTCTCTGAGATACGCGGCTAAAATGCATGTATCTACCTATGTCATCGCATGATTTATCGCCCGACGCATCGATTCGGCTCAAATAAACTTATTGTTTGTATTGTGTTAATCGGTTTAGACTTCAACTCTTCATTACTCAGCTCGGTGAGGTATTTGATTCCATTCGCATGGAGTAAATAAATAGATGCGTAGTGAATAATGTAAGCCTAAAGAATTAGATAAGTTTTTATATGATTTAAATGCCTACGCCATTCGACGACAGGCCAAAAGAAATTAGAATAACCTATTTCCCTCCTTGTCTAGATACCAAGCATAATCACCGATATGACTAGTATGGTGATAAAAATTAATAAAACCCCCTCTTTTTTTGGGCCTTATCCCGCGCACGGTGACGGCCGCACGTGTGATTCCGCCAATTTCAAGTGTTTAGGGAGACACGTTATATAAAACCCCCTATATCCGCCACACTCAGAGTCGTTGATTAACTTAATTGGCTACATAAGGAAAAATATTGACCCTTATTTTGATACACATAAAGACTACCGATACTAAAGTTTATGAACATTAAGTTAAATGATGTCTCTGAGTGCGGCCGTTAATGTGGATTTTAATTTATTTAAGGTGGGTGTTCAAAAATTCATTACTCACTATCTAACAAAACGTAACAACATAATGATTTTTTACCACTATTCCATTATTTAGCTATATTGTTTTGCATATAAGCCGTGTGGTCCCCGGCAGAGTAGAATAGGCCACCCTCACTCTTACCGAGGTGTCGTAAAAGGCGACTAAGGTAAAGCTGCTGGCATGATCATCAGCACCCAGAAAAGGAAAACTCTGCATTTATATCAAAACCCTCGCCAACCCGTCTGCCAAGCGTGGTGAGTAATGGCAATTACCCATCATGTGATTGAGGGAGGCCCGTGCCCCAGCAGTGGGGACTTAAATGGGCTGATGATGATGATGATGATGAAATACTCATGTTGTCATTTGACTTTATCCAGAAATCAACTTTCTAAACGGAAAAGTATTTTCCAAATAAGAAATAACATACATTCTACTACAATCATTCTACATACATTTTAGAGAATCAGGATTAAAAAATGCAATAAATTACTTGAATGTCAGTGTATAAGGGAAGATGTTCAACTCCGTATTGCGCTTAGTCTTGTTACCATTTGTAGATATTGTGGTTATTGGTTTTCTAATAATTAGCATCTTGTAGGACGGATGGAGACATGTTATGATACTTTTTCAAATTCATTGTTTTGCCACAGTGCGTTTCTCACGTCATTTCCTACTAATGAGCTATCAACGATGGTGTTGCCGAACAGATACGACCTGATTATTTTCTAGAAAAGAGCTTACTCAACCCTTAAGAGCCGGCAACGCATTGGCGATGCCTCATGTGTTGCAAATGTCCATGTCCGCCATAATGTAAAAATAAGACGCATGATTACTCTTGATTCTGTTTGTTAGTTAAATAAATAAACTAAAACATTAGTAGACACATAATGCGACGATTCACGCCGATTATCTCATTTCGAACAAGGTGGGACACGATCGTGCCTAGGTTACCTTCTCAAATAGTTTCGTTGTTCTCTTTGAACCCTCATAATCTGAACAAAATGATTGAGATCGAAAGTCAAATGTAGATTTATTATATTATATTTATATTTATAAAACCCGAATTTCGTCACTGACTCACTGAAGATGTCCCCGTTTTTCAACCATGAGAACATCTGCTCTTTGCTAAGATTCTCACCATTCACATTCTCAAGTCGTTAAAAAAGAGACAACTAGGGATACATTCATTGCCTTCAATTGAAAAAATAACGCAGGATGTATTTATTATATTACGCATAGTATTTACTTATTATATATAGGTATGTTACATTAATTACAGTGCAACCCTCACATGAGTGAAACATATCTTACTAGAATGTCTAGAATACGGAAAATTACATGATTTGTATCCAATCGCAAGTAAAGTACCAATATCTAAAAAACAAACACTTAGGAAAAATCCCACTGATGATGATCATGAAAACTTAAGAGCATCTAACATTTGTCCCTCCTGAATCGATATTATTAATGAGACATCTTTCATCTTTGCGTGTAATTCCCGGTTGCGTCCAAAGCTGACTCTCTGGAGCTCGGGGTACGCTTGGCCCATGATTGGGGATTTGAAGAGTCCGGTCATTACAATGAAGCTGCCTTTGCAACTTTTTAGAGGAACCAGGCCTACTGAATTATGGGTACACATTTTAGATACTATCCAAAATGTGCAGGTTTCCTCAGGATGTTTTCCCTCATCACTGAGCTAATGGTAGAAATATGCACCTAGATTTGAAAAATCCGAAGGTGCATGCTCGGATGGAAGGCGCGTTCTGAACCACTGAATCGCTCTATTACCAAAGACAAACTAGAAGAACTCCAAGTTTGTAACTGTAACTATATCTCTACTATTGATTACAATAGTAGAGATATAGTTACAGTTACAAACACTACGGACAAATAATAATTTTGATTACAATAGTAGAGATATGGTTACAGTTACAAACACTACGGTCAAATAATAATTTGACTATCTCGGTGGCGCAGTGGTTAGTGGGTCGCACTTTAAAGCGACGGCTGCGCAAGAGGTCCCGGGTTCAATCCCCGGGTCTAGCCAAAAAATTGTACCTAAGTTTACGGTAAGAAATTCTAAGTGGCAGCCTGGAGTCTGGAAGTTGGCGGTCTTGTACCCCCCGTGCCTTGGGAAGCACGTTGAGCTGTTGGTCCTGCGCCCGATCCCTCTTCGGTCATGTCACAGTAGTGTCCCATCGGAATATGAGGGTAAGGGAATAGAGAGTGCACTTATGTTTGCGCACACATTTGAGCACTATAATATATCCTGCGTACGTGGCTGATTGTTGAGATTGGCCACCGTATCCCTAATCGGTTGGGATATTATTATGTTTATCAGTTGTTCCATAACCACGGGCAATTATGTCCCGGACTTTTGGAAGGCGTGCGTGGGGCCGAAGCCAACACGTAGAGGCCCGTTCAATTGACAGTGTTACTATAATGTGATGTGACACCAGCCGGCGACTATCCTTGTATACACTACAGAAGTGTAGCCAAGGACGGTCCGCGGTTGGCATAAGACTATTAAAAATAATGGAAAACAAAATGAACTGGGATATTGGGTTGAGGTGCTAGTGGACCGGATAACTGGTACTATGGAGAGACTATGGCACCTGCCCGATCTATGATAAAAATCACGAAAAAATGGGCAGGAGGTGACTCGCCACTCACTAGATGGGCCCACTATAATAAGCTACCAGGAGGCCAAGCAAAAGCTAGCTACCTGATATAGCAAGGCTGGCAACATTGGTGTGAGCAGCTCAGGGTGACGAGTGGTGTACACCGCTTTCTACCCAGTGTCTGTGGTTACAGACACTGTGCCAACTCGCGACTTATGCATCTTTCACTTCCACCCTGCGAGCATATAGCTCTGACATCCCACTCTGGCCGGCTGGTGAAGGCAAGCCAGAGGTGAGAGTCCTGCAGCCCCTGCTGGGGTCCACCCCAGCCGGCCAATAAAGGCAAGCTGGGGAGAGGGGCCTGATCGACTCTCGGGGATATGGGACCCAAGGGACGTCACTTCCCATTCAGCGCGCCACAACGCTGCCCTGGGGAGACAGACTGCACTGATGAGAGTTGTTGCTCTTAAGCAAGACTACGAACTCTCACCAGCGGGCGATGGGGTCGTCACTTCCCTACGCACTATTATTATTATTATTGTAATAATATATGACCGGACAGACAAATATGAGTGACGCAATTACCTATTCACCTCGATATGTATCGCTCTACAAAGCGCCGAAACACAAAAGGCAAACGCCGAACGTTTTAGCACCTCCATAAAAACTGAAGCGAAACTACGGTCAATAAATTAATAAGTCATCGTCAAATGCCTCCAATTACCGGACAATATAAAGTGGAGTCAAGCAGGTAAACAAAATAGAGCTGTTGTAAATTTTACAAGGGCGAGCTGTTCAGCGGGCAGCGGCCACAACGCTCTCGACCGCATTATGCAGTTTTTGTGCACTTTTTGTATGATGGCATTCGCTTTGTGGGCTTACTTCCGTCGGTGCTTTTTTGGTGGCGCTAACTCTGGACACAATAGCGGCAGAATTTGAGGCGAACGGTGCGCGGGCGCCACCAACCCTCGTATAGGGCTGGCACACTTTTGGAAGAAAGTTTCAAGTTCCTGCGTCGATACGGAAGAGCTCTTATTGGCAAACTTGAGGTCATGGAATATGCATCATGATAGATAGATAGATATACTTTATTGCACAAACAAAACACAACTTAAAAAACACTAAGCATTAGGTACAGAAACTTAATTGTACAATTTCGGCGGTCTTATCGCTGGAAGCGATTTCTACCAGACAACCTTCAGGATCATGGAAGATTTCTAATTTCTCTTCGTGAAACCCTCCAATCATTGGATGCGTTCGGCATAGGGCCGATATGTTTGGAGAACAATGGGGGAGGCCTATGTCCAGCAGTGGATATTTCTTTTTACATTATGGCAGACAAACGAGCAAACGGCTCAAGTGATGGTATGTCTATTGGCTGAAATTATGATGATGATGAACCCCCAACCTATAAATGGGGAAGGAAACGCATAGAAGAGGTGATATATTATGAAACATTTCCCAAATATAGTAGTAGTAGTATCAGCCTATATACTGTTCCACTGCAGGGCAAAGGCCTCCGTAATAGAAATCAAGTCATCGCTACTATGATGGGATTAGGCTTAATCACCACGCTTGCCTAATGCGGATTGGTGATCATAAATTCGAGCAATGTTCGAAAAAAATCGAATTATACTTTTTGCCCCGAGATCATGGCCCGGCACTTAAACCACTAGACCAACAGTCCCGAATATGATTTTTTTTATATTAGCTTACTGTAGCTCACCATCACCAAAGTTCCAATAAATATCATAGTCCATTTTGTTTTTAAGATTTTTATTTTACCCAAACATTAGGGTAATGATTGAGGCGATATTTTCCTTTACCTAAAGGTTCTCTGAAAGAAAGTGAGTATCAAGGCCGCTTTGTATTACTGTGATTTATTGTGACAGTAAAGTTTATTTATCTACCAGTCTAAGGATATCTGTTGGAGCTGTCTAATCTTACCGTGATTCATTTTTTCTAAAATTAAGGCAATACTTTTGTCAACCCTATCCTGGTCTGCAACGACCCCGAGCCACCCGTACTCCCGAAATCTGAGTTGAAGTGGGTACATTTCAGCACCATGCGTCATGGAAGAGGAATGCGACTGCCTCCGATACTTCATCGGAACCTATTGCTGATTTATGGACCACTTCGCGTAACCTTAGCAGAGTGCAGAGGTGTGACATTCTAGAATTGGGTCTTACTTTTTTGACCATTTTAGATACGTTTTAATCGTTTGCAATGGAAAACATTCTATGCATACTTCTATAGCCTTACCTAAACTATTGTGTACAATATACCTATAGATAGTAAAATTAATGAAACTTTTCAGCCGTCACCCCTTATGCATAAATTTGACGTGTATGAATTAAACCCTCTGTAAATAAATCATTAATCATGCTTTATTTTCTTCCATCTATTTATGAATACCTACTTCGGAGTATTAACATAGATACGTTCCTATTTCTACAATAACGATGATCAAATTTCGTGGCTTGTAACCACGCCTAAAAGAATTTACTAAAACTATAAAAATATATTTGATATGGTGTGCAATCAGAAAATGACGTCACCAGTCAGTTACACTACAATAAGGTACCGTATGAAGCGCATACTTTTAAAGTGCGTGTTTGCATTATCTTAAAACTTGACTCCTTTGTGTACCTGTTAACTTTCCCTTAGCACCGCTGTCAGCATTTTTTTTCTTTTCAACAGGACTCTGTAATGTTGAGATGGGGTGTTTGTGTTTTGTCTGTGCGTCAGATAATCGGCATTGTCCCCCAAGCGCCAGCGGCAACCTAAAGAAGGCTTCTGTACTCAGAATCAGAAAAACACTTGACAGTACGCTAAACTATTTTCAACCCTCCGAGTAAATATTTTGGGTTGTATCTGGATAGAAATGCTTTGAAGTATTTAAAGGCTAAAGGAATTGGTGTTACGGTCCGCTTTGTGCCCGAGTGGTTCACTCCTAATGTTATCACACTATCACTTGGGCTAGCGGTTGATGTGTGTGATTCATCCTACTCTACTCTTATTTCATGATTCTGTGTTGTTTAAGTAGTTAGTCATGCTACTGTGTTGTTTAGTAGTTTCAGCTTTGCTTTCTTTATTAGGGAAAGCATGTTTTTAGGTCTAGTTTTAGATAGTTTTTAGACACAGCTAGTCTAGATAAGAATTATTATAGACACAACTAGTCTGTAATAAATTACTTACTCCGATGGCTCAGCGACCCAAAATGAGTCTTGGCCTCCGATACGAGATGCCGCCATTTGTCTCGATCTTGTGCAGCTTCACGCCAATCTCCTGCTTCCATATCTTGCAGGTCCGCGTTCACTACATCCCGCCAGCGATAGCGTGGACGCCCAACTGGCCGCCGGCCTATAGGTTGTCCAAGATATGCCTTCTTAGCGCCGCGATCTGATGCCATTCTCTCGATGTGACCGAGCCATCGGATTCTATGTGATTTTATCTCTCCTAGTATGTTGGGTTCTGCCATCAGTTCTTCTACTTCAGCATTTTTCAGAATCTTCCAACTGCCTTCTGCTTCTTGCCTAGGACATTTTCCGGAGGATTTTACGTTCGGTGACCAGGAGTCTGTAATAAATTAATGTCTATAATAAATTCATGTACTGCAAGATCTTCCTCGTGGAATAGTGTCTTTGGGTAACATTTTTAATTATTTAGGATAATTATTGTTATGAAACCTTATAGGCTTAGACATATTTTATTAAATCATTCAACGGCGCAGCTTCAATTCCATGTTTCAATACAAAACACTCAGTAAATGTTAGGCACATCAGAATAGCTCATATATTTTTTCACTTGTCCCTAAACTTATGTTTTATAAGTTCACATAAACCTTAAATGCAAACTGGAATATCATAATTTTATTTATGTCGAATCTACACCCTCTAGACTAATTGTATACTTACCAAAGATTTAAATCGGTTCAGTATAATTTGCGTGAAAGCGCGCGTCAGACAGACAGAGTAGATAAATTTTAAGTGAGGATATTTACCTTTCCTGATAAATCCCTTCTAAATCCGTCACATTTTACGTACATAATTGGAGTAGGTACTAATGATATCGAGTGTCTACAGCAGTAACGTCTGTGAATCATCCTGTGACTCAACATTTTTTGTAGTCTGCTTTTATTTCTCGCTAAATATTTGCTTAAAAGGACGTTCTTGTTCAGACTTGACGGAGCGTATTTGTCGACGGAGGTTCCATTTTTTTTTGAGTCGATAACATTGTTTCCAATAATTCTTGTTGTCAATCGCATTTCAAACAACTCTGATTATTGTACCATTAAAATCAACTAAGTGGCGCACGCATGCCAATATTATAACGTTCGATGTTTTTGCTTTAGAATATCTTGGTAAAAGTACTTAATCCCTCTTATTGGCAATTGGTAGTGACCCTGCCTCTACGCCAAAGGTCGTGGGTTCGATCCCCACCCTGGACAAACATTCGTGCGATGAACACTTGTGTTTGTTCGGTGTCTGGGTGTAATATATGTATTTAAGTATATATTTGTGTTCCTCTGTTGTCTGATATCTGTAACACAAGTGCTTAAGCTACTTAGTACGGAATCAGGTCAACGTATGAGATGTTGTGAGAATTATTATTATTTTTGTTGAGAATTTTTCTTTCTCGAAACATTGTTCAAAATATTTCGGTATTTTGACTGGGCTCTTATTATTATTATTATTTCAAAACGAGGTCTAAGAAAAGTTCCCAAACTAAACTCGTGCCTGCCTCTTTTAACATTGCGTATTGGAAAGGGACGGCTTGAGCTTTAGTAAGGTGATAACTTAAGCCCGCGATTTATAATAAGGTGGACATAGTTTAAAATTGATCTTAGTGACATGTAAAGATTAGCGTTTTTTATATTCATTATATCAGAAACAGCTCCGTAGTGTCTAGTCTGTCCCGACAGATCAAAGGGGAACTTGCGATCGATGTGGCAAGATTGGCCGGGCAGTAATAGGTTTTATGTATGTATGTGATGGTCAATAAATGTTTCTTTCTTTATTTCTTTACAGCCATCAACGTTGATGTAGGAAATCCAACTATCATCTTTTCAGATGCTCTGGACAATTATTGTCTCGAAAACTGATTGGTGCCTATGATGACACTCACTGGTGAACATGAAGAAGGTACATATCCAAAAACTAATTTTGTGAACTTATCATGATTGGGTGGGTCATACGATCAGACAAAAATCGCCTTAATAGGGACTTCTCTCTTATAATCGTTTTACCTAAAAGTACTAGTCATTCACGACTGTTTAGGGAAAGGAAGACAAACAAACAAAGTTACCTAATGTTAAATGATAAATGCCAGAGTAAGATATTATTAGTGATAAATGCTACTCCCCTACGTCAGGAAGATTGGAAATTGTTACGAAAATGTAGGGGTTCTTTAAGGTGGGTAGGGCACACTGGCGACTCCAATCGATTTTAATTTTTAGCTACTAAACCGGATATATTTTAAACAATTTCGGGGTTATAACCTCTCGGCAAGCATCTTATACTATATATTAATTAACCAATGCACATATGTTGTTTTTGTAAGCGAAAAATTGATTTACGCCAAAAGTGGCCGCTTTTGGCGTGAATCAATTGTTCGCGTACGCATTGGACCCAACATTTGTGCATGGTTATTTAGTAAATAGTATAAGTGTTTGCTGAGAGATTGAAACCCCGAAAATGTTTAAAATAGATCCGTTTTAGTAACTAAAAATTAAAATCGATTGGCGTCGCTAGTGTGCCCTACTCGTCACTTTAAGTTAAGGCATCGGACGTAACTAGCGCCGCCAGTAGATTTGTATTAATTGGTCGCGATTATGATACATTAAAAAAAAGTACAACGGTGAATCTTTAAAGAAAAGTATTAAAATTATTGAGGATGTAAGAATTTAAATAATATAATCTTCGTACACATAACCATAATTCTTATTATTGCCTTAAGTGGCCACTTTTAGCAATAACAAAAATTATGGTTGCTTGTTTGAGGAAATTTTGACATGATTTTGTCTTTCATGGATTCACAGGTGCGCCTTTTAGGGTTCCGTAGCCAAATGGCAAAAAAACGGAACCCTTATAGATTCGTCATGTCTGTCTATCTGTCACAGCCAGAAACTATAAGAACTATACTTTTGAAACTTGGTAAATAGATGTATTTTGTTAACCGCATACTTAGAACTGAAACTCAATTTTTTTTTCATCAAACACATACGTGTGGGGGGGGTATCTATCTGTGGGTAGGTCTTTAAAAATTATATCAAGCTTGCAAATATATTTTTTTTCTAAACTGAATAGTTTGCATGACAGACGCTTCCAAAGTAGAAAAAAGTTGGTCCCCAACCCCCCACCCCCTTTAATTTCTAAAATAAGAAATCGAAAAATCTAAAAAAAAAACCATGATGTACATTACTATAAAAACTAACAAGGAAAATTATTTTGAACGAAATCCAGTGAGTATTTTTTTTACGGAACCCTTTGTACGTGAGTCCGACACGCACTTGGCCGGTTTTTTTAAAAGGGTCTCATAATCGCCACATTTAATACAAATCTCGCAGTGGCTCGGAAACACCGGTGCGGGAGGATGATTCCACAATAAGGAATAGAGGACTATTTTTGCATCAGATTACGCGTTTGCTCGTTTGTCGCCTCTAGCATAAAACAATGTACTGTGCTAATCGAATTTAAATTGTATCTATATCTAAGAGGTCATTTAAAATTAGCAATACTTGTGAAACTAAAGTGGTTTAGAATAATAAGCAGATTATATAGATCAGGATTGAAAAGCGGTTCCTAACATTTCGTATAATTTTTCAATCACACTAAATATTAATGTCATATAACAACTTAACGTTTGATAAGGCAACTTTTATTATATTTTATCTATCTGTCAGGTCACGTGTTTTTTAACGGATCCTAGCAAAGCTCGGAAAGTTAAGAACAATAGATATAGATTAGATATTCCAACTGTTAATTTATGAGGATGAGATATAAGGAGAGAATTGAAAACAGAATATATGTAGTAGTAAGTAGTCTTAAAACTTACCAGAGGTCGGAATTAGGTGGAACTTGCATTGAAATGTTGATATTAATATGGATCTTTCCGGCATTTGAAATGGATATCCCAAAATCTAATTTTGGGCCTTATCACCTAAATTACTACTTAATTAGTAGATTAGATTTTAAATATCCTTAGTCCAGGTAATGTGGAGGATTATGGCATAAAAATTTGTTTAAAAGTAATCTTGAGATTTGAGGCATATTTACATTATTCTTTCGTTGTATAAAAACAGTGGGCCAGCCGTACCGTAAGTGTCCACGTTTCGGCTCCGTATGTCATGACGGGTAGGACGCACTGATTGAAGACTTTCGTCTTTAGGCACTGTGGTATCGACGATACGAAGACATGACGTAGTTTTCCAAATGCTGCCCAACCCAACTGGATTCTCCTATTCACCTCATCCTCGAAGTTGTTTTTACCCAATTGCAAAGTCTGCCCGAGGTATACGTATTTTTGAACAGCTTCGAGGACGGCACCGTGAATTGCAATCGGTTCCGGTAGAACATGTTCATTGAACATGACCTTGGTTTTGTCCAAGTTCATCCGTAGGCCGATGCATTTAGAAGAGTCAGCCAGGTCATTCAGCATCTGTTGTAGGTGTAACTATCTAATTCCGACCTCTGTTAATTATAGCGCCCTGTTGGACAGATTTCAGCTGCGACCGATGACGCGTTGATATCTTTTGCAAGGAGCGCTCGTTACCGGGCGCGGGCGTTTGGTTACATACCCGTATTAATGTTTATACAATTAGTAATGTCATAAATCATAATTTATTAGTACCTTAGTTCAAAGATTTTTATAACATGTATCACAATATTTTTTTCGGACGGTAGGTATACAATGTTATGTAAATAGCGCAAAACCTCTTAGGTGGTTTGTCAGCCCATTATATGGACTGCCTCGATGGCGCAGTGGTTAGTAGCTCGCACTTTAAACCGACGGCTGCGCAAGAGGTCCCGGGTTTGATCCCCGGGTTGGGCCAAAACTTTGTACCTAAGTTTTCCGTAAGAAATTCTTAGTGGCAGCCCGGAGTCTGGAAGTTGGCAGTCTTGTACCCCCGTGCCTCGGAGGGCTCGTTAAGCCGTTGGTCCTGCGCCCAGTCCCTCTCTGATCGTGTCACGCTGATGTCCCATCGGAATATGAGGGTAAGGGAATAGAGAGTACACTTGTGTTTGCGCACACACATTATAGTGCTAATATATCCTGCGTACGTGGCTGATCGTTGAGATTGGCCGCCGTAGCCGTAATCGGTTAGAGGATATTATATAGATTATAATATTTGACATTCATAAATGTTCTGTATTTAAATTGAATAAAGAGATTTTTGATTTTTTGATTAAACTGATCATCTTTCACTAATAGACCAACACTGAATACCTACCAAAAAACAGCTGTTTCATACAAATCGATCAGCGGACCGAGTCTTTTTGTATGAAGAGACGATTTTGAATTTGAAATGTGATTTGTTTTGGTCGCATAGGGAAAGATGTTTAGTAGCATCTCGCGGACCAGTATGGCAGTCCCAACGGAGGAGATGCCTGACACCGCTTCCAATGTGATTGCAACGTGGGCTCTTCTCTTGCTTACCATCAGGCTGAGGAGAGCCAATATACAGTGTCACTACAAAAAAAAATCATGTGCTGGTATGAAATACCACCTGAGAGGTTTTGCGCTATTTACATATGTTGTACCTATAGATACGGAACTAGAATATA
This sequence comes from Marasmia exigua, assembly GCA_019059595.1. Classification (NCBI taxonomy): domain Eukaryota; kingdom Metazoa; phylum Arthropoda; class Insecta; order Lepidoptera; family Crambidae; genus Marasmia; species Marasmia exigua. The sequence continues at coordinate 4,677,910 of CM032473.1, read as the reverse complement.
ATTACTGTAATAGTCGTGAAAGATTTTTCTTTACAATCGATAATAAAGTTCCGTCCGTTAATGGGTCCTAATCATTCGTATGTCGGCTCGGCCGCAATAAAACTACAATCTGTCTGATTCCCAGTACCAATGAATAAGCAGATCGACAGGTAGCAATTAGGAGACGAGGGATTGGGGTGACCAGGCACCACTATTTTAGGGTCCCTTCTCATCAAAGATGTGCTACGCTACGTTGCTATGGATGGATGGTCCCCGTGTCAGGCCAAAATTTTATATCTATGTTTTCTGTGGGAAATTCTTAGTGTTAGCCCGGAGTCTGGAAGTAGGCGGTCTTGTGCCTCGGAAAGCACGTTAAGCAGTTGGTCCTGCGCCCGATCCCTCTCCGGTCGTGTCACATTGCTGTCCCATCGGGATATAAGGGTAAGGGAAGAATGTATATCCTGCGTACGTGGCTAGGTACCTACCCCTCCTCTACTATCAAATGTCCTTTGCCTGAAGGTTGTCTGGTAGAAATCGCTTCCAGCGATAGGACCGCCGAAATTGTACAATTAAGTTTCTGTAATGCCTTTTAAAGTTGTGTTTTTTTTTTTGTGCAATAAAGTATATCTATCTATCTATCTATCTATCTATCTATCTAGGCACGCTTCAGACGACATCTACATTCAAATTTGAGCTTTATATCTAAAATTTTAGTTCTGTATTTTGCCGCGGGACTTCTTTCGTGGCGCGGACTCTATCCACCAAACATTACGCTCCGTTGCTATGAATACGTTTGTTATCCACCAATCGGGTTCATTAGCTTTCACATCTTCGCATTACAGTTGCATAGCACATCTTTGATGAAAACGCACCCTTATACCTGAGTCAAAAATCATCATCATCATTTTAGCCAAGAGACACCCATTGCTACACCTAGGCCTCCCCCAAGGTTGAAAATATTGATTGGTTGGAGCTACGCTCACCTAGCCCATTGCGGGTTGATGGGAAACGCCAGAATCTCTGCCGTTGTGCAGCAGCGTTCACCGCGTGCAAGTGAGGTTGACTTGGATCCTGTTAGATGTTGTGATCATTACGCCCCAAAAAAAATTAAATGACCAACAACCTCCTACCAACCTAGTACTTGGCTCACAATATAGACTGCTGAATATGGCTAGTCCCTGGAGTCCCCAATGTTCTTAATACTGGAGCTTTGAGGACCTTGTTGGCACCTTAATTTTCCTCTCAATTGTGAATAATAATGATAATAATAATTCTCACAACATCTCATACGTTGACCTGATTCTATACTAAGTAGCTTAAGTACCTACTTTTGTTACAGATATCAGACAACAGAGGAACACAAATATATACTTAAATACATATATTACACCTAGACACTGAACAAACACAAGTGTTCATCGCACGAATGTTTGTCCAGGGTGGGGATCGAACCCACGACCTTTGGCGCAAGAGGCAGGGTCACTACCAATTGCGCCATCCGGTCAGTCTGTATATCAGGTGAATATTTAATGTCGTTTATGCTTTTTAATGTCTTTATTTGTAGCCTCGCTTTGATGATTCAAATATTTAATGGGATTTCTCATTTTCATGAAAATTAGAGAACCCGAAAAATACGGGAGATATGGTCGCCCTACGAGGGGTCGGTTCTCGCCAGCGCTCGTTACTCGAAAGCGGATAATTTCTTCATCTCTGCCCGTGTGAGGTCCGGGCCCAAGGAGCCGACAAACGGCCCCGGACACCTAGATCGGTGTGTGCATGCGCTTGCGCCTGTGTTGTACTATACGATTTTAGTCGTTTGTGGGTGAGCTTTCTATGATGTTAGGTGTTAGTGGACTGTTTTCTTATGTCTTAATATTTACTGTTGCTTAATATTTTTACAGTCATAAGATTAAAGAATTTGTCATCTATGTGTTCCTTAATTGTAAAACTAATTGTGATGTAACTTTAGTGGGTGGTTAATGTTTAGTCATCATTATCATTTCAGTGAAACATCCCGGTTGCGTCCAAAGCTGTCACTTTGGAGCCCGGAGTTGGGTTGTTCAGTATTTGAACCTACGTGACAAAAAAAATCAACGTATTGGCATTGACACATTTCAACCCGAATCATCTCCACCTAAAGTATGCGATAACGAGAGATTATGTGCACTTAAATAAACATAAATAATATATCGTTCAATTGAAAATTAAAATCTCTATTGGATAATAATTTATATTCAATTGATGATTACAAAATGAAGTACTTACAAGAGTGCTCACCATTTAGCAAAGATGTTTAGCCTTTGTGAGCATCACATCAAGTGGGAGCCGACCTCAAAATAACAAACAACAAGTCATCATCCTTACATTTAGAACTGGTAGTGAAAACAAGATTTTCAAAATCGTGAGTAAATATTTGCTCGCCTCACAATTCCTTAGAGTAAGATGAGAACAGCAAAAAACACGTTAACAAGAAGGGTCCTGTGGGAGCGGCCGCCCGGTGAGAGGCCCCTATGCGAGGGGCCCAAGAGCGAAGAAGACGCAAGATGCCCCGCCCACAACCACCCACGAAGCCGTAAACAGTCCAAATCCTTTGCACGCTTTCATGTATCCCAAATCGAAATCGTTTCGAGTACCTTGAATGACCCATCCAAGCAACAAATACATCTGGCACATTTACAATAAGATCTATTATTGTTTGGGGCACGTAAATAAGTTATTCCGAGTTGTTGTCCTTTTGTGATGGAGATCATAATGATAAATAACTCAGACTATAGGTCCAGTGGGAGAATAATAATTGATTTTGATGTCTTAAACATAACATAGTTTTACGTACCTACCTACATATCTTTAACGTTGATCCTATCCGTCATTACTAATCTGTGTTTGTTATTTACAAAGTTATAAGTACCAATTTATTACAATAAACCAATACTCCTACGGTACCATAGTTCACCTAGCTCATTTTCTTTTTTGTTATAGTAAAAATGGAAATGCAAAGTTTGCGAATTCCTTCCCGTACATTACATAACATAATACATTTACATAACATTATTAAGTAAGTTTTATAGTTTAAGCCAAAGGTAAAGTAAAGGCTTTGTCGGTGGGCCCCAAACTAGGCTAAGCCTGTATCTTGGAGGCTATCTTGGAGGACACTAAAACACAGTTTTTTTTGTATGGTTTTCAGGTGATATCCGTCATGTTTTCAAAATATCACGAGCACGAGATTGGGGCTCCAGTAGGTGTAAAACTCAATAGTAGGATAAAATGCTTACTTGTGACATTAGTGAGGATTTTACGTATTCCTCTCCATTTAAATGCAGGCTTTTGTTGCACATTGAATATTAGACCAAAAAATATCAAAGGCATCCCGGGCTGTCCCTCACGCCGCCATCGGCAGGCTATAATTTGTTCGTCCATCGGGCATAATTAGAGGTACGTGACGCAATACGTTGCACATCCCGCGGCCGGCAAGGACAACGCATAATTTTGACCCATTATTTTGACCGCAAATTGTCCACCGTCACACCGTGACGGCGCAGACGCGCTGTTGCCGATCGGCAAAAGGTAAAAAACCATTTCAAATCGACAGATTGGTGGGCGAAATTGGAAGGTGAAAAACTACTAGGTTTGTTGGGATTTCATTGTGCTTTTTTGTTGTGGCTAGTTTTGGTCACGTTTATTACCTTTTTTCATGCCCTTACAATAGCTATATTTCCAACATGGTATCTATTATAAATTAATAGCAATAACTAAATCGAATCAAAGTTTCATAGCCCAGTTTTTTTCCAAATGGGCTCCGTATAAGTTGTTCCATTAATTTTTATGTTGTGTTATTTGTGAATGCTAACAAGCTCGCTAACTTTTTCATGGGTAGATAGTTTTACGTAGGTTTTACGTTGTTTAAATACTGCCTAAGCAAATTGTAGTTACAATAAATAAACCCGTTCAGCATCACAGACATTGTACGTAATACAGGTCCCAAACTAATTCCCTCGTACCTATTATAGAAACCAGGAACAACCAAGGTACTACAAAACCATTACAAGGTCAATAATTGAATACAAGTAAAATAAAATGCATAATTGCATACATATCTGCGATAAAATGCCACTTATTCAAATGAAATGCATTGTTAAAGCATTCAAAGTGATTGATTTTGGTTACAGGATTAGTTCAATATAGGGTGTATCGGTTAATGTCAAATATTCTGTATAACGTCTATTCCTCGACTGGGAAATTCTTCGAAAAATATATCGACTCTCCATACAAAAGTAAGGAGTCACGTGACCGTTTTTCTATGAAAAGTTGAAATTTTATTCGACGGTCAATGTTGATCAAAAGCCTGCTTTAATGACTTCCCGATTAGCTGGCCAGGTTAGCTGCGAATTGCATCCAGCGGCTTCCTGTAACCTTATCAGGTCGTCTACCCACCTCGTGGGTGGACGTCCAACGCTGCGCTAGCTACTGCGTGGCCTTCATTCCAGAAGCTTTCTGCCCCATCGGCCGTCAGTTCTACGAGCTAAGTGCTCCGCCAACTACCAATTCAGCCCGCTAATCCGTCATGCTATATCGATGACATTCGTCAACGGATCTGCTCATTTCTGGTTTTATTCCCAATAATACACCCAGCATAACTCTTTTTAGAGCACGCTTTAAAAATAGGGGTGAGTAAAAGAAAATATTGAAGTATGTAGTTACCAAAAGTCCACCTCACTAACAAATATTTATCTTAAATTCGAGAAGCCAGCTTTCAAATGTGTGTAAATTTGTGTAACCTCGTTGTTACAGTTTGGTGTGAGTTGCAACAGTTTAGGGCACCGGTCGGACACGTGAGGTTCGACTCCCGGGTCAGCCTGCGGCTACCCGATTTGATATTGCCCAATATTATTTCGTAGACACCAAAAAATAGCACCCAATTTCTTACAATTTAACCGCTTACCTATAATTATCTTGTTGGATTGGTCCTTTTATGATTAAGAAAATTATAAATTGCATTCACAAAACGTCCTGTATTTTATATGATCGTGTATAATAATAATTAGTATGCATTATTTTAATTTTTAAATTTAAAAGCGCTCTTTATTAAATTTAATATGACTGTAATATCCCGCCATGAGGTCTGCCGCGCGAGTCTTCAAGGAAAATATACGTTTATAGTTGATACTTTATTTATACTTCAAACTAATGAGTATGGAAACTTAATTTATGAGAAATTCTTGCTTAATATGAATGAGAAGTTTGCATAAAACAGTCATAACTTAGCATGCGCACGGTTGATCACGTCTAATAAATAGTTAGGTACAACACTTGTTAGCAACGCGAAGAATCGTTTTAACTTAAACTTTATAAACATTGAGTTTTTGGGTTAAGTGTTAAGTGTTTGGTAATGTTCGAAATCACGGTTTTATAACCGACATTAGACACTACATGTTAAATAGAATTACGACAAAAACAACTTCTTAAACAAGAGGCCGACGTTCCGTCTGCCCTGCGCGCTCAAAGCAAATAAAATTTTAAAAGGTGAGCGATGCATTAAGTGCATATAAACATGTTGGTGTAGTGTCAATATTTGCGAGCGCTTTCCCATGGGAACCGCGCCGCGCGCTCTCCGCGCTAAATCACTTGGTGCGCGTGCTCTTTCGGCTTTTCCTTTTTGCTATTGAAATGTCAATTTCAAACCCGCGGACCGCGCGTCGCCCAAAATCAATTAAAAGAATCGCTATCATTGACTTTATTCTTTTCACTTTTGCAGGAGATATAAATACTCTACATTTTACTACCCTAACTTCCATAGAGTCAAAAAACTAGACTAGCCTACTTATTATTCCGCCAGCTTAAACGATCCCATGATAAACATTCGTAACTAGATATCTAAACTATATACATAAACTATCACAATATTAACCCACATTTCCTATGATTATCTAATATTGGAAAAGTTATGTCATGCCTTTTCTATTTCTCAAATATATTTATGGCATGTTGCCTTAAACTAAAACCTAGAGTTGACATTCTGTAAGCTACTTTGTAGTTTCTTAGAGAAAATGTTCCACTATGAAAACACAATTATATATACCTACGTATCTTTATATACGGACTTGATTATTAGGTACATGATTAATTGGCCACAGTTCAGATGAATACTAACTTTTATGATAATGACACATCGAGTATATTGCTTGATTGATGATAAGTGATATTTTTCCCATAATAGGGTGCAATCTCTATAACCAGAGTCGATAGAGGTCATAAACCTAGTACCTTTTCCCGAAGCATACTTAGACGTACATAAACAAATTTACAGTGTAACGTACAGGACATCTGTAGAAGCAGGCGTTCCGCATGGCAGACGAATCGGGCGATGATCACGAATATTTGTCGTGTGATGTCAGGAGCAGAGCTACGGCGAGATAAGGTAATTGTGAATGCGTGTAGCTGTCCCTCGGATATATTGCCGTGCGCCCGCTGCCCGGCCCGTCCACGTCTACCTACAGCGTACGTACGCTCAAATTATCAGGTCGAACATTCAACAGAGGTTTATGATCCGTCAAAATTTACGCAAATATATTGATTACAATTTCATAATCTAAGTCATCGTATTTCAAAAGAAACTTTAAGCCTCTATTACACATATATTATTACCGAGGTTAGAAATTTTCCTTAGAAAAGTACCTTCAAGACCAGATTTGTACTTTCATAACTATTTGTTTAATCATTTATTCTAATGATGTCCAAAACTATTGTAACACTATATCAATAATTTGACATGATCTTTGTTACAATTTTACATAATACAAATAAAAAAAACACCTATTCTTTACGATATTAGATATTTGTGGTAGTTCTATTGCACGTTCGCTGATCAGGTAGATCAGCTAGCATAGCTACTAACAACATCTACTTAAACCCTCACTAAACATCAGATTAAGCTCTTCAGATCACAATCGGTCTAAATCACCGAGGAAATCACAATTATCGAGGCTTGTATCAGACACAGCGCCTCGCTACATGTGTCCTGCCTAAGCAGGTACCTGCGCGCGATGGTATGCCCGATACGCTCCTATAATGATGTTAAAACAAACTGTTAGACTGTCATTAACGCGACTCAGAGCCCAAATGGGGGAGGCCCATTATAAAAATTTGTCCCATCCGTTTCGGCCCAAATTTATGGTTATCGGGTACCCCGTTTTTGGGCCATCGAAATTTTATTGCCTCGAGATTAGAGTGGGAACAGTGATAACGATGTTTTAGGCGTTCGGTGTGTGTCCTCAGCCACAGTCAATGGGCACGCATACCACATATTTGACGCTCACGTAACGATCACACGGTTTTATTTAAGTTATTGTTCTTTGAATAACACACACACCATATAGGCATACGTATTTCATAAAAATCCGAGTTAGGTATTACTTATCGTTTTGCTTTGAAGATTTGAAGTTTTATAGCCTAAAGATATATTTTGAAGTAAATCTCTTATGAAGACCTGTTTGAATGAATAATATAAATGTTTTTGATACGAGTAGGTTAAAATATCCGATTTCAACGAAACCGCAAAAATTCCTTAGCATAGTCAAGTATCTGTCTAAAACCTCAACTCCTCAATAATCTGTCGTACACATTTATTAATATTCTTTAAGAACTCATAGTACGTAACACGGGAGCCGTTGGTTTGCTCGTAATGTATTGTATTTTATGGCTGTGGCCTGCGGTATGCAAAACTTGCCTTCGATAATCTCACGTACGCCAACAAAACTAAATATGCCGTCGACGTTTCGAATTTTCGTACAATTATAAGCCCTATTAAAAGGCGATAAGATATTTTTAGTGGAATTCTTAAGTGGAGGCTACTCGTCGCGTATTTATGCGGTAGAGCAGTGGAGACTGGTCCGCGACGGCTTCACGTCAATAAGTTATTATTTCTGCAAATATTCCAGTGTCACTTACAAATGCGTTTGTTTTATGATTTAAGACCTTATTTAGACTATTTGTAATTATGTACTATTGATTTATATGCTTCATCTTGCCATAGTTTTAAGTGCTATACATTTTTAAGCGTTCGATATCTGAGTTTGCTTCATATTCTTTATTTATGAGTTGGTCCGAGAAAATTATAGGCCAATTTACCTAGTAAAATAGTATGATACACAGATGACGTAAAGCAGAAAAGTAAACAGATTTTGTTTAAAATAATGTTTCATTGTAATCTATCCAATCTCCATTTTATCGAGTGGCCTGTTAATACTTATGTATAATATGTATTTATTATTTAGATAAGACGTACAAACCTAAGTGAAAAACAGCATGGGGATTTCAATTCTACTTACACATAAACTTAAATATAAAGCTATTAACAATTATTATGACAAGTTACTTCTTAAAATGTTTAAATAATGCCAACCAACATAAAAAGTACGTGCGGTTTATCAAAAATATTGTGATTTAACATAATAGTTAGTTCGAGTATTTGTTTAATAACCTTATTATAACAAAAAGCCCATGCGCTTATTAAAATGTCGTTTTTTATACTTGCATTCGCAAACCAGTCGTCAATTATCAATTAGTCAAAGTAGCTAAATAGTAAACAGTGCACAAATTAATTAGAAATTAATTATTATTTAATCGTTTTTCCATTATAATACGACCGCAAATTAATTCTCACGTGACATTTAGAGTGCAGTGTGGGGGGGCATAAAAGAGGGATTACCTGTTTTGCCACTTTTAGAAATCAAGTTGCTTCTATTTTTTGAAGTTGCCGAATTTTTTAAACAAGACGTGCAAGATACAACGTATTAGGTCATTAGACTAGGGCGTGACTTTATCGACAAATAAAGAATAAGAATAAAATATGTTTATTGCCTTAAATACTGCATAACAAAACAAGTAGGTCTACAATAAGCAAATGGACGTAGCTCAGCTTGTGCTTCCACAGAATTAATAAATAAAGTTATATTAATAAAACATCATCATCATCGTCAGCCCATTTAAGTCCCCACTGCTGGGGCACGGGCCTCCCTCAATCAAATGAGGGGTAATTGCCATACTCACCACGCTTGGCAGACGGGTTGGCGAGGGTTTAGATATAAATACAGAGTTTTCCTTCTCTGGGTGCTGATGATCATGCCAGCAGCTTTACCTTAGTCGCCTTTTACGACACCTCGATAAGAGTGAGGGTGGTCTATTCTACTCTGCCGGTTAATAAAACAATACTGAAGTATTCACTGCAATATGGAGATATTTATTTGCTTTATATTCATTCGAGGCTGATTATTTCTTGAAGAAATACTACAGGTCATTATAATATAGAGCGTACCTATCGGTAGGCAAACATTTACATGTCCTTAACCATTTCTTCCTACCAATAACTCTGAACAACATTTGTTCTACGGCTTATGGAAACTCGTAAATTTTTTTTGACTCCTTATACAAAATTTAACAAGTCACCTATCGCTTACCATTAGGTGATCCGTCTGCTCATCTGCCACCTATGTTGTAAAAAAAAGTCAAGTTGATTCGTATGAAAAGTTGTTATTTTTATATGCGAATTTCCAAAAGTCATAAAACAATATATGTTATTCAAAATGGTTGCTAGAAGACGGGTTAAAGGGATGTAAATGTTGTTCAACAATGTAAATTCAATGTAGTATAGATTTTAATATTGAATAAATAATAAATTAATAATTCGTTTATTTCTCTCATAGTACTAGGTCATGCAGAGAGAGATAGAATACTATTTCATGTGACAGAACGTAAATGACGTACCTAATGGTAAATATTTGCATGTTAACGTATTTTTTATTTACGAGTATTAAAGCCAATTAGTTAGTTCGCTAGGAGACACGATGGTAATCAGGGCCTGTCAACAATAACGCAAGCTCATTAGCTAACGAGCAGAACAATGCGACGTAAACACATCTGCTTATGAATTACGCTCGGGGCGTCTCCGCATGCCGAATGCATCGGGTAAGGATGTCAAAAATGTATTCTCGAAATTATTCAATTCAATTCAATTCAATTCAATTCAATTCAAATAATTCTTTATTTGCATAGGCTTGTACACAGCACTTACAAATCGTCATACATTTGAATGACTTAAAACTATTTATAAGTACTTATGTATAATTTACATGTTAATACATATATATGTTGATACATAAAATATACTAAAGAAATAAATAAACATAATGCGATTCTACCACCGGCTCGGAAAGTTGTTTCTGGTCGAGAAGATCCGGCAAGAAACTCGCCAGTTACTCTTTTTAATCGCCAACTTTTTTACAATGGTTTATTATCTTCATACCAAGTCATACAGTCTAATGCAACACAAAATAGAATGAAGCGAATTAAAAGCTAAATATGAGGTAAACCGAAGCGGACCAGTCCCCAAAGGTGGCACCTGTTCACAAGTATGACGTATGTGTCAGCCATCATTTCACTCAACCATATTAGAGGGAATGTAATGACCCGCCACATAACGCCACCACCTCAGAGACATTTGAGTGAGCATGACTACTTAGGTTCTCCTCATAGGTCACAAAGGGATTATATAAATATAAAAAAAACAATCTACTTATACCTAAAACTAATATCTATATATATTATGCAAAAGAAAGTCGTGTACTTTTTGTAACTTAAGAACGGTTCGACCGATTTGTCTAAAAATTGACGGAGGGATAGCTTAACAGGGGACGGACATAGGACTTTCTATCCCGAAAAATGACAGGTCCTGGTGGAATGAATAAAACAAATACTACACGGGAAACGCCGCGGGTGAAAGACAAAATCTATATAAATAAAAACGAGTTGATGTTCGTTAGTCTAATTAAAACCCGAGAACGGCTGGACCGATTGAGCTGATTTTAGTTTTAAAATGTTTGTCGTAGTCCAGGGAAGGTCTAAAAGGAGAAAGAAAATGAGAAATTAAACAAAAAGTAGACGGAACGAAGTTCGCCGGTAGCCACTCGATTAAAATAAAAAAGGGATTTACATTTCCTTCATATCCCATAGTATTGGAACGCCCTGTATGTGCGCCCTAGATTATGTTCATAAGTGTTTGTTTTTTTTAAAAGTCACAACCCTAGCACTCGTTCAATTATATGTGTGTTTGTGTACTACGCACTAGTAGTTATTTCATGTTTCTCGGGCTGGTTGTCGTTTATGTTTTACGTTTACAACCAAATATGTATGGGAAGTTCCTTCTTTATTGTTCTTTCTAATTCCTTATGGAGCTGAAATAATTTAACTGTCTAAGAGGTTTCCTTTTAATTTTATAGGTAACTCGTTTAGTTTTTTTATGTATCATTGTTCCAGGGAAAACAATCATGGCCGTCACCTTGTCATATTTAAGGAACAAGGTGGTATATGGGTGACACGACGCGCTAAAATGAAAACCCCTGGGATCCCCATCTTAACTCAATTGCAGTCAGAATATTGTATTAGTATTGGACTGTATCGTATAGTAACCCTCGTCGCTTCAATCACACCTGGGTTATTACGAACGAATGAAAAAACGTGTTAACGTTTCTGCTTCAGCCTAATGCACGTTACCAAGCGAAAACATGCGAAAGTCTTCGTCCCAGCATATGTCTTCGTATGCGAGCCCAAGGGAGGGTACACTCACGTCATTATCATTGACATTTAGAACATCGAATCATTTTGATCTAATGTAAAATACTATTGTTCGTTTTAATTTATACTTTTATTCGTTCGCTATATCTATTCAATCAATTTGTCAATAGTTAGACAGAGGTATCTACAGTAGGAGATACAACGTGTAGGCGTTTTACAATTCTGATAAGTATTTAACTGACTTTTATCCACATTTTGTCCATATCTTCAAATTATTTCTCATAAACTGAACTCCATTATAACCTAACAAGGACATATCCTTACGGAAAACCACAAAGCTATAAATGTCAACAATTGTACAAATAGGTCGTAATTATTTTTATACTGAGATATCTAAATATAGTATTATTAACATAGGCTCGTTTAATGTTTGAGCATGGCAGCACTTACTTAATGGCTGGGCAGGGAGCCGTTGGTTGATTGCTAGTCGTTCAGGTCTAGGCGGTGCAATGGCGTGGCGGCTCGCGAAGTATGATCCATGCACCATCAATCTTAGGAATAATGCTCACGACTGACGAAATTACTAACGATCGCTCGAGCTGTGGGTTATGTTAGAAATAGTCTGATTCTCCTGTCTAAGGGTTGCGAAAGTCAGACGGCTATCACTTTCGGAACCCTCGCTGGGAGCCCTCAATGTCTGGTGATGATAATAATGATGACTCTCAATAAGAACCTGGAAGAAAACAATTTCCCATTGTTCATCAATGAGTCACTTCGTCTGATATTTACGAGCTGTGAAGCCACAACACGAGAGAAGCTTCTAATCGTAATGTACCGGAAATTCTTTCCATACGGAAATCGGGTATCCTTAAAACTAATATCATTATCACGAATGACAAAGCAAAATGTCGTTCATAATAATGATTTTCGTTTTGAGGATACCCGACCTGAATTGAATGACTTAGAAGGTATAAAGTTAATCTAATAACAAAAATCCTAGGCTGTGTAAGAAATAATATTTTTATTATTTAAATACAGATAACGAACTGGTAATAGGTACCGAGATTGTGAACAATATTCATAACTCAGTCAACAAAGACATGTATTTATGGTTTCGTGCATGGGTAAGTATGTGTGTGTTTAAATTTGCAACTTCTTTTAACTTGGGAAACTGAGAAAATTAAGAATAGCTTTGAAATTTTGGGCTCCGATTTCATTATTTGCCCCCAGGGAGAAAATTAATATGAACGATGTTTATTACCTACATCAATATTTTTATTAATAAATAATATTTTTTAAGTCGAGCCCAGCTATCGCACTTCAAAAACAACATTATTTCTCAAAACTTGAATTTTTCACTCGAATAATCATTGAAAAACTTGTAAAGATAATATATACTACCAAAAAAGGAAAACTACATCACGCTTTGCGAATTGATTGATGTCTTTATCGAATGGCTTTTTATCTTTTCCTTTCGGTTCGTCCGAATTTCGAATTCATGATTTCAATACAGAGATGTCCATATAATTATTTGTTTTATTAATTTTATAACACGAGTAGGAAAACAATGGTTTTAGCTTTTAACTTGCCCACGTGTCAGTGAGAGAGCCCGAACGGTCGCGTTATCAAGCGGTCACTTTGATTATTTCATTCGCCTGTCACCGTGACAGCATGACGAATGGCTCGATGCAACCGATAGATAACCGACTCACCTCTAGCTGATGTCCTGTCCCCGTCAAAAAACAAATAAGTCCTAATGATCGATCGGTAGGCCTCTGTTTTGGACCCTCTAAAACACAAGTTATCTCGACTCCGACAGCTCGGATACCGAGCCTACCTGTTAAAAGGTGAATTATTTGTCAAATGTTGCGCTTAAAGATTCTTTTGTAGCTACGTCTGCAGCTCTATATCAGAGATATCGATGCTTCAATTTATTATCGTCTAAGATATTCTTTTTGAAGACTTATTGAATGGATATTATTAAACCTACATAATCTTTACTGGAAACACGTAATTAGATTAAACTTATTTACTGCAGGTCAAATATCATCATTTGATTTTAGATAAGAAGGACCTTAAAAAGTCTTAGTTTGGAAGCAATTCGCGCTTCAAGAGTTTTACACTCTTATTAATTGCGTCAAGTGGCTTACATATCAATCCGCCCTGTTGATGATAGTATTTATAGTATCATCCAAGATTCAAATTTTATAAACAAAAATCCAACTGTAATCGCACAAGAAAACGGCGTTAAACCATCTCAAGTGGTAATAAAGAAAGGATCAGGTGCAGCTGTGAATTTTTATAAGTGGCTGATACACTAGATTTGTAGATTCCGCGGGCGTCCGAGAGGAGTTGCATAATGTAACCCATGTAGTTCGCTGGATGGATAGTAACCTGGATATTTTCTGTTATTTTCGGCCTCGACTTGATTCAGTGTTACTCGACCCAGGTCACGTAGATGATACCCGAAATACCGAATGTAAACAAGTGCGTTGAGTAACGTTAACGATTACACCTGTTGTAAACCATTCATGTGAACTGTGTTATCTCAACGCGGAACGAAGTGTTCGCTTTTGGGAAAGACGAAAGCGAATCTAGGTAAATATAAAACTATCATCTTCATTCGTGACTCACGAGATCAATTATACTTATAGGTTTGAAATGTTACCAAATAAAACTGAAATTTAAAATAAATAATGTCCTCCACCGATATTTCGGTCATGGCGGCCAATCTCAGCGATCAGCCATCGACGCAGGACATATTATAGTGCACAAATATTTGCGCAGACACAAGTGCACTCTCTATTGCCGTACCCTCTTATTTCGATGGGACACTAGTGTGACACGACCGAAGAGTGATTAGGCGCAGGACCCACGGCTTAACGTACTTTCCGAGGCACGGGGGTACAAGACCGCCAACTTCCAGACCCCGGGCTAAAACTGAGAATTTCTTAACAGAAAAACTCTGGTAAAAATTTTGGCTCGACCCGGGGATCGAACCCGGGACCCCAAGCGCAACCGTCGCTTTAAAGTGCGACCCACCAACCATTGCGCCACCGAGACTGTAATTTATAACAACGTGTATGTATATACCTTATATATAACAGATCCTTGTTTAGTTATCTACATTTTACGTGCCTAGTATTTCTACAAATCTTTGTACTTTGAAGAAAGGATAGGATATTTACTTATATATACCTACTATATTATTGTATTTTAAATTAATATCTATTCACTGTAAATATAATATAAACTTTCCATGCCTTTATTGGGATAGTAGTGATTATTATAGTCAAAGATATATCGTCGTTTTGAAATAGGTTTCATTATTCTTACCCGAGTCCAGCGAGTGTGATTTTAACGTCTGCGTTTAAGCAGCATATTTTTTAAGAAATAGGTTTTATAATAAAGGTTTTTGTGGTAAAATATGGAATAGGGTATCCGAGTATTATTATCTTACTCTATAGGGTATCCAGCGGAAGGGTAGTAAGCCTACGAATGTCTAATCCAGTCTGGATTAGACATTCGTAGGCTAGCTTTCTTCGTCCACATCACTTCACGTCAACATTATTTCTGCGAAACCTATATTTATTGAATACGCATATTTTTATAAATAGCGAACATTCTTTTTTGTACAACATTCTGCGAAATTGATTGAAAAAGCTATTATCTGGTAATATGTATACCGGTTATATCTAGATTTTTAGTGCGTCATTAAGTATTTTGGGAAAAGTATCAATTATTAGCACCTTACGTTGTTTTGTTTTATTTTAAAACACACCAGCTTAATAAGTTTACAGAAATCTAGTGGACAATTTAGTATACCTATTGTATGTATAGGAATAATATGTTGGCATATTGGATATAATCTGTGGTAGCAGCAGCTATTAGCGTTGGCACTTCCATGCAAATAGTGTGTCTGTGTGTAAAAGCTGGGTTTGCATTATTTATCACTAGCTGTTGCGGGCTAGAACAACGCGAGCTAAAAATAGAGCCAACCGATGTCTACCTAGAGCACCAGTGCCTTTATGTAAAGTGGGTAATAAACTTAGAAGGTGCACTGAATTTTTATTGGCTATTCTGAGGCAAGGCATAAATCTGCGTAAGTTTTTAACGCGTATAAATACTATACTAAACCATTTATGGCCAATTTGGTTGAGGCTTTTAAGCACAGCATGGGAACGGTTTAAAAAAAGGCACGTGTTTAACACGGTGACAAATTAAACTGTATTTGGGACTAAAAAACTATAAAGTGAGTAGCAAAAATAATATGTTGGCGGCATATAACGTATTGTTTGTTGATTGAACTGATTTTATTGCTAAGTGAAAAAGTTTATGGCGCTTCACTGGCTCTGCCACGGCAAGCTTTGCTCGCTCAGCTCGCGCTGATTTTAGTCGCAGTACTGACCTAACCGTTAATCTGTATGTGTACCTTAAATAAATAAATAAATAACCAAACCGATCATTTCTTTAGACTTTATTGAAAGCTTAATAGTGCAAAAAATACATTATATATTAGCCTTGTCAGGCCGTGTGGTCCCCGGCAGAGCAGAATAGGCCACCCTCACTCTTACCGAGGTGTCGTAAAAGGCGACTAAGGTAAAGCTGCTGGCATGATCATCAGCACCCAGAGAAGGAAAACTCTGCATTTATATCAAAACCCTCGCCAAGCCGTCTGCCAAGCGTGGTGAGTATGGCAATCACCCCTCATGTGATTGAGGGAGGCCCGTGCCCCAGCTGTGGGGACTTAAATGGGCTGATGATGATGATGATTAGCCATGTCATTTTTATAGTTCCCCGCCTAATTATTTTGCAAGTTAGTTGCCTCAAAAGTAATAGGCCTTAAAAAATAGCAAGAAATACGGAAAAACGAGTGTGCAAATCGATTTCATAGTGTGTTTATGTTACGAGATGAATCATTCAGTGCTAACAAATTACTTATTTAATTTACCTGGATCGTGCAGTTAGTATTCTCATCGCACTGGTATGCCGCTACTTCAATTCCTCAACATCGATCCATTATGCATTGGTGCTTAATGGAATTGATTTAGGTATATGACGAGTTGGAGTGCATTCTGCATCTGCGCGGGCCGAACCTGCCATTTAAATGAGGCCGCTGGATTCGTCTAATTACGATATTTAGATTAATGGAATATTCAAAGCTCAGTAAACCGACTTAGGTTTCAATTACAGCGGTTGGCAGCGCGGGGACGTGTTAAACGCCATCATAGATCATTCGTACCCAGCTATTACAACAACTATCTACGTTATTAATAGAACTGGCTACATAAATTTTAATAGTAACATTTGTTAGCTACAGATTGGTGTCATGTGCACGTGTGTATCGTATTGCGATATAGATATTTACCCACTTACTTAGGTTACTGTTTAAACTATTTGCATGCTAAGTGTAAAATCATAGACGTACTAAAGGCTACTCGTAAAAACGTGTTTGGCTGCGTAAAGATACTGCCTGTAGGGAACACACTACAGGGGTATTATTTTGTGGGATGCAATATTTAGGTCTTTACTTACACAATGGCGATTTTCTTAGAAGTTGTATTTTCCAAACTTATTTTTTTTAATTTGTAAAGTAACTATAAATGCTACTACTCCATAATTAACTATGATATAATGGACAACGCTTAGGATTGAGTAGGATAGTTGTTCAGAAAAAAATAATTTTGCCAAGTAAAAAAGGGTCACTTTCAAGATTTTTTTTTGCATCACTCTCATCTATTGAATATAGGTAAACCTTAAAATATAGTCTTAAATCAAAATAAAATTATAGTATGGTGACATTTTGCTTATTAAAAGAGTTGTACATCTTATTGTGTCTAGATTTTTTTTATAGGTAGGTACCTACAGACATATTATTTTACCACTATTACAGTCCCCTTTATATTTTGGATTATGGGTATCTTACGATCTCTACTCTCTCGTCGGTGGAGTAGTCTCCATTCCACTCTCGACTCTGCCAGCACCTTCGGGTCCTTGTACGACATGACATTCATTGGACATTGGACGTAATTTCTTCTTGGTTTCTCTCTCTTTTCTTCCACTTTTCCTTCCATTATTATTTTTATGAACATGTCCTTTCGCACCAGGTGTCCCATCATATTTACTCACCTGATATCTATAGTTTCGAGCAAAGACCTCTTCTCCTTTACTATTTCTAAAACTTCCTCATTCGTTTTCTTTTCTGTCCAACTAATACCTTTCATTCTTCGCCAGCACCTTATCTCGAAGGCCTCCAATCTCTTACGATACATGGTATTAATTAATTAAAATTTTAATAGTAATTCTAGGTGATTGGATAAAATTTGTTTTATCCCAGTATTGATTGAAAAATAACAAACAGATAAGGGAGATGTGCGATCGGATCGGTACTTGCGAACGTATCCGGCTCAAAAAAAATTATTTACATCAAGCCGATTGTTGTTAAACTGCAGTAAGCAGTTAAGTAGTTGATTGCAAAACTTCAACCGGAAAAGTTAACTCTCAACTAAGTCACATCTCTCCTCTTGATCTTTGGTTTTCACTTTAAAGAAGCAAGGATAAGGAAATTAATAACAAAGTCATTTCATTTCAAAGCAAAGTCGCAGATGTAACAGAAAGAGTGGCACACTCAAAGTGGCGGATGGCAGAGGACATGTCGCCCGTAATGAGGCATCATGGTATAGCGTTTTCTCGAGAGGAAGCCGTGGGGAAATAAACGCCCTCAAGGGAGACCTCAGATGGGCTGGAGGGACGACGTGAAATGAGTGGCTGGCTCAAACTGGATGCAAAAAGCGCAATGCCGGAAGGAATGGAAAATGACCATAAAATAGTAGAAACAGGCTAAAGAAGAAGAGAAGAAATTTTCTTAATATCGTGGATTTTATTGAGTACGACTAAAATTCCAATTATTCCAAATAATGTCCTCACCCTTATATTTTTGATATGGCTGATATACACATAGTCCAATATGTAATATCTTTTTCAAAAACAGAACCACGTAGTTATGCGTGCAGTATCCATTAGTAGGTACCTATTGAATGAGGCGGCCAAAAATGACTTGAAAGCCTAAGTAGGCAGCTTAGTTGCATGTTTACCACTTTATTGTTAATCGCGATCTAAAGTTCATCATCGTCAGCCCATTTAAGTCCCCACTGCTGGGGCACGGGCCTCCCTCAATCACATGAGCGGTAATTGCCATACTCACCACGCTTGGCAGACGGGTTGGCGAGGGTTTTGATATAAATGCAGAGTTTTCCTTCTCTTGGTGCTGATGATCATGCCAGCAGCTTTACCTTAGTCGCCTTTTACGACACCTCGGTAAGAGTGAGGGTGGCCTATTCTACTCTGCCGGGACCACACGGCCAAATCAATCTAAAGTTATTAGTGTACTAAAGCTCATGTCATCCCGTTCCAACACGTTCCGTTAAAAGGGGCTGGCACTAATTTTGTTCCGGGACTATCCTTAGTAAGTGATTTGTAATAACGAGGTTAGGGTCTTACCATGTCTTACTAAATTTGCGTTTTTCTGATTTTCTGAAAAAAATTAGATAATTCTTTGGGGATAACGTATCTGCCCCTTTCCGCTCCACAAACTATTTTTGCCATTTTAATTATATCTACATAATAATGAAAAAGGAATTTTCACGCAGAAATAACGTATCTTCGCTGTGTTCTAATGAACATGTTACATATTTTCCCTCGTGTCGGAATGCACCTGCTATACCTTGCAGTCACGCCAGTGGGTGCGCGGCACGCCAGCAATGCGTCGAGAGTATATCAAATGTTGAGGCGGCTATCAAATGATGAGGGCATTCCGTCTCGGGATCGAACCGCACGCGCGGCGGTCGGCTGAAATGTGGCTGCAACGTGACACCGCGCCGCGCCGCAAGGTCGGCTACTGCACCGCGCATGCGTGACCTAGCGCGCACCCGCGCCACGCAACTAGTCGCTTTTACATCCCACACCCTCACTGGTTGGATAATATTTTTTGGGAAAAATCGCCACATAGTGATTGCATGAAGGTAAGACGAGACCACGCGGCAGGCCGAATGCTGGAAGGACGAATTCAATGCTTATCTAAAGGATTGGACGACTGTAGCTCGTGACAAAAAAAGTAAGAAGGCGGGTAGGGAGGTCTCTGCCCTGCATGCCCCCATTGCCCTCATTGTACAAGCTAACAGTAATAACCCTCACCGGGAACAGACTGTGGGCTTTGAGCCTAAGCCTGCCGTGGGGATAAGGTCTTAAATAGGAAGATTTAGATACATATATACTCTTTATTTCACAACATACAAAAGTTAATTATACAGAGATACATTGTATAATTTGACGACCTGTTGGTCTAATAGTTTTAGTATCGGGTCATGATCTCGGGATCCTGGGTTCGCTTCCCGGGTCGAGCTAAAAGTAGGTATGTTTCGAGTTCTTCGAACATAGCTCGGGTTTGTGATCACCAATCCGCATTAGACAAGCGTGGTGATTAAGCCTAATCCCATCATAGTCGCGATGACTTGAATACTATGATAAAGGTCTTTGCCCTGCAGTGGGACAGTTCATAGACTGATACAGATGTATAATTTAGGTGGTCTTATCTCTGGGAGCGATCTCTACCAGACAACCTTCAGGTAAAGGACATTTACCATATGAAATAGATAAATTAAGGTACAAAAGAAATATATTAACTATTGCGTACGTTACGGAGTTTTAAGATATCAGTATTGGACCTGTATGCCTGATAACGAGTTTCTCCTAATCTTAGCGTGTAATTCCCGGTTACGTCCAAGGCTGTCGCTCTGGAGCCGCTTATACCATGATTCAGGAGGCTGGTAATTACAATGAAGCAACTGCCATCTGACCTTCACAACCCTTTACAGGGGAACCGGACTAACTGAATCATGGTAACAGGTATCAGAAACTTTCCGAAACGTGCAGGTTACCTCACGATGTTTTCCCTCACAGCCGAGCGAATGGTAGAAATACACACATAGATTTGAAAAGTCCAGAGTTGCATGCTCGGACTCGAACCACGACCCTCCGTATGCAAGGCGCGTTCTAAACCACTGAGCTACCATCGTTCTTGTGATACCGAGCTTCTATATGGCTAGGAAGGAGGAGGTAGAGTCAGCCTGCTAATGAGTCGCTGGATTTTTATGAGAAGGGGAGGCAAACGAGTCACCTAATGCTAAGTGAACACGGACATCAACTACACCAGAAGGAGTGGATACTAATTTAGGGCCTAGTCGAGGGGATTTCTTCGACTAACAAGGAGGAGGTAGAGTCAGCCTGCTAATGAGTCGCTGGATTTTTTTATGAGAAGGGGAGGCAAACGAGTCACCTAATGCTAAGTGAACACGGACACAACTACACCAGAAGGAGTGGATACTAATTTAAGGCCTAGTCGAGTGGATTTCTTCGACTAACAAGGAGGAGGTAGAGTCAGCCTGCTAATGAGTCGCTGGATTTTTTTATGAGAAAGGGAGGCAAACGAGTCACCTAATGCTAAGTGAACACGGACATCAACTACACCAGAAGGAGTGGATACTAATTTAGGGCCTACTCGAGGGGATTTCTTCGACTAACAAGGAGGAGGTAGAGTCAGCCTGCTAATGAGTCGCTGGATTTTTTTAGGAGAAAGGGAGGCAAACGAGTTACCTAATGCTAAGTGAACACGGACATCAACTACACCAGAAGGAGTGGATACTAATTTAGGGCCTAGTCGAGGGGATTTCTTCGACTAACAAGGAGGAGGTAGAGTCAGCCTGCTAATGAGTCGCTGGATTTTTTTATGAGAAGGGGAGGCAAACGAGTCACCTAATGCTAAGTGAACACGGACACAACTACACCAGAAGGAGTGGATACTAATTTAGGGCCTAGTCGAGGGGATTTCTTCGACCAACAAGGAGGAGGTAGAGTCAGCCTGCTAATGAGTCGCTGGATTTTTTTATGAGAAGGGGAGGCAAACTAGTCGCCTAATGCTAAGTGAACTCGGACATCAACTACACCAGAAGGAGTGGATACTAATTTAGAGCCTAGTCGAAGGGATTTCTTCGACTAACAAGGAGGAGGTAGAGTCAGCCTGGTAATGAGTCGCTGGATTTTTTTATGAGAAGGGGAGGCAAACGAGTCACCTAATGCTAAGTGAACACGGACATCAACTACACCAGAAGGAGTGGATACTAATTTAGGGCCTAGTCGAGGGGATTTCTTCGACTAACAAGGAGGAGGTAGAGCCAGCCTGCTAATGATTTTTTTATGAGAGGGGGAGGCAAACGAGTCACCTAATGCTAAGTGAACACGGACACAACTACACCAGAAGGAGTGGATACTAATTTAGGGCCTAGTCGAGGGGATTCGACTAACAAGGAGGAGGTAGAGTCAGCCTGGTAATGAGTCCCTGGATTTTTTTATGAGAAAGGGAGGCAAACGGTTCTCAAAATATTCAACTATTATATGTACTATATTATATTATAACGAGACTGCTTCGATGGCGCAGTGGGTAGTGGGGCTGCGCTTGGGGTCCCGGGTTCGAGCCCTGGGTCGGGCCACAAATTTGTGCCTGAGTTTTTCTGTTAAGAAATTCTCAGTGACAGCCCGAAGTCCAGACTTTGAAGAAGATTGGTGTTCTTGTACTCCCGTGCCTCGGAAAGCACGTTAAGCCGATGGTCCTGCGCATGATCCCTCTCCGGTCGTGTCTTTGTCTTGTTTGATGTGATAAAAAAGTGTGATGAACCGACGAGCAGACGGATCACCTGGTGGTAAGCGATTGCCACCGCCCCACCGCGACACTAGTGGAGGCACAAGCGCGTTGCTAACTTTTAACCCCCATTTCCCCCGGATAGGGCCTCAGGATTCGGATCTAGGGGAGGAATAGGGGAGCAAGGGAATAGAGAGTGCACTTGTGTTGGCGCACACACTTGAGCACTATAATATATCCTGCGTAAGTGGCTGATAGATATGAGATTGGCCGCCTCAGTCGAAATCGGTTGGAGGATATTATTTATAAGCAACTGAAGATTTTCTTTGAAAAATCAAACTCAGTTGACTCGCAGTCTCACTCAAACCGGAAGATAAGAGCCACATACATAATTATTGCTTTGTGTCCCTGGGACACTGTCCCATTAAGATATTACTGGTACTTTTGTAATTTGTTCCCGAGCGTGAAACAATGTCATTGATCGTGATCCAAGATAAAGCTTCATAACTAATCAAATGATAATAAATCGATTAGTATACATATTTTTGTAATTGTCATGAATTAATGGTTAACAATGAGGTGGCATTAGTCTGGTGTACACAGGCCGAAGATTAACGACCGTAGCTGTGTGTTAGCGTAAAGTGCGTATAAATGTGTTGATTTACCGAGCTCCGTGAAGACCGTATATACTTGTGTTAAGGTGACGGGTAGAGCACACTAGCGACGCCAATCGATTTGAATTTTTAGCTACTAAACCGTATCTATTTTAAACAAAATCGGGGTTACAATGTCTCGGCAAACACCTGTACTATTTATTTAATACTTATATTTAACTGTTTGGTCTGCTTTTGCACTCGAATTTTAGATTACCGCCAAAAGTGGCCGCTTTTTGCGTGAATCAATTTTTCGCGTACAAAAACGGACCCAACATTTGTGCATGGTTATTTAATAAATAGTATAAGTGTTTGCCGAGAGTTTGTAACCCAGAAATTGTTTAAAATAGATCCGGTTTAGTAGCTAACAATTAAAATCGATTGGCGGCGCTAGTGTGCCCTACCCGTCACCTTAATAAGGTGTGGTATCATAGTGTTGATTGTATTGCAAAATGGGAACGCAGGCTGCAACTCGGGCGTGTTCGTACTTTGTACCTAACTCATAGACCAAGAGACTACGCTATAGTGTCACGTAATCTGATGCAATGTTTAATGGAATATTACTTTGTAGTCATTTGTTATGTTTTCCAGTATCATAGACTCATTCACTACTTATAGATACTGCATGCATAACTATTTGATTGGATTAGTAAAATCGAGATACATCGAGATATTAAGTGACCTTCAAGAAAAGGGTGTACTCCTTTCTTAAGAGCCGGCAACGCATATATGATACCTCAGGTGTTGCAGATGTCCATGGGCGGCGGTGATCACTTTCCATCAGGTGTGCCGTCTGCTCGTTTGTCCGCTATAATATAAAAAAAAAAGTAAGTAAGTAGTGAGTAAACATTTATTGACCACATACAAGATTTACATAAGTAGGACACAACATTGAATAGATACTCAGATAGATAGATAGATATTCTTTATTGCACAAAATAAAATACAAGTGTGATACTAATTAACATATCTACCTATTCGTACTTATTGTTTTACAAATGCTTGTGCAATGCGTAGAAATAATTATAGTATAGGAGTTTTGAGATTTTTCGTACATAATTCGTGGAAATAATTTCACTGAAACATTGTTTTTCGCTATATGTATTTCGCTATTCGCTATACTGATTTTGTACTAAGTAGCTTAAGTGTTACTACTTAATATGAAGAACGAACAGTTACATACATACTCTTGAACACGCAATCCACTTGAAGGCTTAATTTTCGCGTCCCATTCCAAAAATGGTCTGACATAATACAGATAACCAATGCTGATGTTCAATTGTATCATTCTTCACTTCACCGTAACTGGTATTTTTTTTGCCTGTAAACATTTTGGATTGCAAAGTCAATACTGGTTCCAGCAGGCGATTTTGTGGCTCGCGCACGAGCTAGCTCTCCGCCTACAATGTTTCCTTCGCTTTGCTTATGCAAATGCATCGTATTGAAAAACAATATACTTGCAAATGTATGGAGTGGACGCGTAAGATTGACAGCGGCTGGTGCGCGGTGCGCTGCGCCCGCCCCGGCTCGAGCGCGCGCCAGCGGGCGCGGCTGCTGGGAGTACCTATGTTTACGATATTTCTCATGCTGATGAAATTTAAACGTAATGACGTCTTACATACAAATTTGTATGTAAAATAAGTATGATGCCGATATGGGTCTCCTAAGCGATTAGTTCCATATTACATGAGTAGATTTAATAATATTTAAAGTGGCGAACCCAGATCTAGTGATTTCTCTATTCACAAAATATCATATCTAAATGTTGGTTCTTTCTTCAGCTTATGCAGATCCGCATCCTTCGCCGCTTATTTAAAAATTACAATATCATTAGTTTGGCAAGATTAGTGGCAATCCGAGGCTCACTATCATCATGATTTAAGCCAATAGACGCCCACTGCTTGACATAGCCTTTCTCTACATAGATCCGTCCTGTGCCATCCGCCTGCAACGGATTCCCGCGCCCTTCCCCAGAACGTCGGTTCACCCGAGAACTTTTCCGGCCCAACCGCCGTCTGGACTCTTCGCCATGTGCCCTGCCCATTTTCTCTTGAGGCTTGTTATTTGCGACCTTAGTTTTCCTGCGGATCTTATCATTCTTGATACGATCACGCAAAGAGATTCCGAGTATATCATAGACTCAGATACCTAAAACTCAGGTGGCATTGTGATGGTATTGATTGATTCCAGGGTTGGCCGTAACTTTGAGATATCGAGGTAAACTGGTCTTTAGAGAAGGACGTTACGTAGCTTATATTATTGGTAATACATAGAATATGCGACGCCGGGTCTGCCTGCGTCGCAGCGGCGGCGGCACGACGACGCGAGCGCGGCTATGGCCCTCATAACGTCCCCGATTTACGCCGCTCAAACAAATGAAATGTCACTTAATTTACACAACACTCCCCGCGGCGAACGCGCATCTGCGGCCCGCGGCAAAATAACCGCCAGTGAATCATCTTGTTTTGCAGTACATTCTTGGAACCGATTAATAATTATTATAATTTATCTCGTCAATAAAACAATAATTAACAGTCGGTAGTCACATGAGACGTCGTATAAATTTCCTAATGTGAAACCTAGTGTAACATGATACTGAGATCGGACAGGTTGGCTGTGTACACCTGCCGAGGCTGCGTCAACTCCGTTAATAGACAATTCAAATTCACTTTTAATATTTTTCTACGAAAATATCACGTTAATAATTCAATATCTTTTCCATATTTTTATTCGTCATCTAGTAATTTAGTTGTCGGCGATAGATCATGACGTGTTCAGTGGAAAGATTGTAGATAGCGCGTCGCTCTACACGTAGGAATTTTATAATTATAATTTTCTAAATTGCCTGCTCTCACCTTCACGCTGTGTCGCGGAGGTGGCGCGGTGGGCGCCGCGCGGAATGCGAACCTTAGGCGCACTCTCCGCGCGGAGGCTCCCAGCTGATTCGCGCGATGACCACTTTACCATTAAGCACATTTTATGTACATGCTTATATCGAAATTACACACCTTTACCACTTGTTTTAATATCATGTTGCACACATTAGGGAGGTTGTATAAAGATGGAAATATACTTACCGTAAGACAGTTATACATACTTCAATGTATACTCAAATTCCATAAATCGACTCCACTTAACTTAAGATTCCTAAATAAAAGAAATTCCCAAACAATCATAAAACCACAAACAACTAAATCAACATTCGCCACTAAACAATATTTTTCCCAGTCTATTAGATTGTACAACAAAATAAATAAACAAATAAATATCTACTCACTACCTTTATTTAAATGTAAAAAAGCCCTAACACTTTGGTTAAAAACCCTAAACTATAATCAAACAGAAAATATCATGAAATAAGCTCACAGTATTAACCCCCCCACATTGCAACCAATTAAGGTTGTAATGTGCAGGTACATGGGTGTGTATTAACATACCCATGCACTTGCACAAACATTAACGCCCCCATCCACACACGTTTAATACGCACACAGAAACGCACACGCAAACGCACACACACACACACACACACACACATACACACACGCACACACACACACACACACACACATACACGCACGCACGCACGCACGCACGCACGCTCGCACGCACGCACGCACGCTCGCACGCACACGCACACGCACACACACACACACACACGCACACGCACACGCACACACACACACACACACGCACACGCACACGCACACACACACACACACACACAGACACACACACACACACACACACACACACACACACACACACACACACACACACATCCTTTCGCATGCACACGCGCAACACAGAATTGTTTCTTTTTTTCTATCGTTAAGTTCTTATTATAAAATTTTATAATTACTGTTACTAATGTAATACAAGTCTTATTATTTTAAAAGTGTCTCTGGAAGGAGCGGCTACTCCTAATACAAGTATTTTATACTTAACAGGAGGACCCCACACACGCATGTAATGTAACTGTTAAAAAATAAAGAAATTTTGTATTTTGTATTTGTATTTGTACCTAACTGGTGTATCTACCAATATTTGCACCTAATGATTTCAAATCTCATAACCATCTTTTAGAAATTTACTAACCATGATTTTGACCAAATTCTTGCTGTTTAGACTCTATTGGCTGCAATAGAGTCTAAATTCAAGTGACTCTAAAAGCCTCTACAAGTCATAATGATGCATAGAATGGATTCATTATACGTATGCTCTCTGGTTTGAGCTGTGAAGGAATGAAGCTGATTCACTGGTCTCATTTTATTTTCTTTTATATTAAGAGTCGGTAAAATGCATAAAATTGACGTTAATGCCATACATAGCGCTATAATGTTGTAAATCAACAACAATATAATGTTGGAACTCTCTGGCGGAAGATGTGTTCTCTGAACGCTATGACCTGAACTTATTTAAGAAAACAGTGAATAGGTTGTTACTAGACAGGCATGATCCATCCTCAGCCACATCATCGCTTACCATCAAGTGAGATTGTGGCCAGATGTATGGCTATGCTAATAAAAAAAAACAGTGTCCCAGAATAGTGACAAGCATTTAGTGAATTCATTTGGTGCTCTGACAAGTCTTGATAATTAAATTAACGTGTCTCTTTGATCACTCGACATTGGCAGAGTTATTATGTGTTCGCTGTAGGCAACACAGTAGCAGCCATATAGAAAAAAAAAAGTCTTGATAACATTATGGTGGCATGTTTATAACCAATGTCTCTCTCTCACTAGAAATACCACTGCCTCACAGAAGACCGGCGTGAAGCAGCGCCTGCGCTGTGTTTCGCCGTGTGAGTGAGGTTACCGGAGGCCCAATGGGGGGGAAGGGGAAAAGGTTGGCAGCGCACTTGTGACTCCACTGGTGTTGCGGGTGTCCATGGGCGGCGGAATTGCTTACCATCAGGTGATCCGTCTGCTCGTCTGCCAGCGTGTAATTCCCGGTTGCGTCCAAAGCTGTCGCTCTGGAGCACGGGATACGCTTTGACCATGATTCAGGATTCAGGAAGCTTGGTAACTACAACAGTACGATAAGAAGCGACTGCCGTCTGACCTTCGCAAGCATTTAACAGGGGAAAATCCAGAGGTGCATGCTCGGACTCGAACCACAACCCCCCGTATAGAAGGCGCGTTCTAAACCATGGAGCTTTCATCGCTCCGATTACCAAATAATATCTGACTCAATCCCAATCAATATTTAGTGTACTTAGTGTCCCAGGCTTTTTCGTGAAACTGACATCCCTACGGCGCAAGCGCATGAGCCTATGCCGAAACTAATAGAAATCTTTTGGACGACCGATGGTAGCCCAGTGCATAAAAATGTGCGTGTGGGAGGTCGTAGATTACAATCCATTCATGGCCCTGAAAATTGCAAATCTACATGGGCATATTTGTTGGTAGGTACCATTAGGTAGCTCGAAAGTAAGGGAGCACAATTTTTTTTATGCTAGAGGCGGGCAAACGAGCAAGCGAGTCACCTGATGGAAAGTAATCAACGCCGCCCACGAACATCTGTGAAATCAGAGAGATCGCTAATGTGTTGCCGGCTTTTTTCCCTATCTTCACCAACTTTATAGACATTCTGACAAGTTTCTAAACATAGGCCAAAACTCATTTATCCTCATATAAGTAATGTATAAGAGCCACGTTTCGGCATGGATGGACCGGCTCAACCGTAGTGATACCACGGTCACACAGAAAACCGTCGTAAAACAGCGCTGTGCTGTGTGCACTCACTGCGTGAGTGATAAAAGGGGGGTTTAAAGATTGGCAGCGTACTTGTAACTCCACTGGTGT
This sequence comes from Marasmia exigua, assembly GCA_019059595.1. Classification (NCBI taxonomy): domain Eukaryota; kingdom Metazoa; phylum Arthropoda; class Insecta; order Lepidoptera; family Crambidae; genus Marasmia; species Marasmia exigua. The sequence continues at coordinate 4,649,213 of CM032473.1, read as the reverse complement.
CGCGGGTGTCCATGGGCGGCGGCGATCGCTTACCTACAGGTGACCCGCCTGCTCGTCTGTCACCTATCACATAAAAAAGAGATTTCCCTGTCTACAACTTCGTCTTGGTCTATTGTCCAGATTTTACACCAATCCCACTTCAAACAAAAAAGTACCTCAGTCGACACAAACGATCACGCTCGCCAAACATTTGCGCATGGTGATGCGATCCGGGAAAACGCGCATATATTTTCAGTGCATTATCTGTATCCCACTCCCGCGCCTCGCTGACTCGCGCCTCCTCCGAATAAGGGCAGGTCGTTGATCCGACTTCTTTGTTTAAAAAGTAACACATGTCACATACACCGAGTATGGACGAACCACCTGAATGACTAATGAGTAAAAAGCATTTATGAATACTTAAGGTAATGACAGGATTTTGTGTCAGTGTAAATTAATTGTCGTTAACACTTCACTGTGACTAAAACGGCTTTTGTGAAATGTTCCGGTTTGGTCGTCTTGACCTTCTGTAAATAAAGAAAAGAATAAAGGGAGTGTGCGTCCAAAACAGAAGTAATCATTCTTACACCGTTTAAATAAGAATAAGGCATTTCTGAGGTCTAAAAAGGAGGATGACGTAGCTTTTTTGAGAATTTTAATTTGTAAAATAAAATGATACGTTGAATAAGAAATCTGTTTTATTATACATAGAAATTGTTTAGGTAGTAAGGTATCAAGTGTCGTGACAGCACGGGGTCTGTGCCAGGTGCGCCCGTGGACATTAATCGTCGATCCACCATCGTATAGATCACAATCGAAACCAGTTTTATTATTTTAAGTTGTAAATGACGCAAGTGTCGGTGGTGCGCGCGCAGGTGGGTGCGTGTATGGTAACGCGAGAGACGATACTCATCGCCGGTGCCGTTGGACAGCAGACTCGAGGGAACGGTAACCGAGTGCCACCCGTGTGTGACATGTGAATACTACCATTGGAGAACTTCTGATATTTCTAAAGTTACATGATGTTTCAATATGGCATTTCCAAATTTACCTCAGAATTTTGTTTTCCTTCCAAACCGTCATGAAAGTTAACTTTACTCTGCATTTTTTTATGTTGATAAATTCTAGTCATGGTTTCACATTATTTTATAGATACAAGTGTTTTCGCAACTCATTCTTTTTCGGAAGTAAGTATAAAATGTTTTACATGCTTTATTGCCGTGTGTCACGCTGACATCAAACTTGCGTGATATTGGATTTCAACACCTTAACGTCTACCACGTAGAAAAGCACTGGTTTAGGTACTTATTTATATAAGGTACCTACTAAAAAAGATATTTTGGTGTAAATAATAATTATTATCTTTTTATTTTTTTATTTTTGTAAAGATAAACTCGGTTCAGAATATGACAGATAGTCTTAAAACACTTTTTAAGTTTCGCTGTCCAATCTTAGGCGCCGTGTGTCGCGACACGGTCAGGCCGCGCGGCGTCGCCTCTCGGCGCCCTAACGTCTACCTGCCGCCTATAATTTTTCACCTTGAAAATCATTGGCAAGCAATATTTTCATGTCAAAAAGTTACTTTTAACATAGAATGATCAATAATTTATTTTCATTAGCAATATCTATTGTATTTAATGAAGCTTCAAACTACTATTTAAGAGTTAACTCTGGTGACTTTTTGGTGGACTTCAATTTTTTAGTGGTTTTCATTAAAGAACTTAAATATCTATTTGATTGATACTCACCCCGTATACCTAATCTTAAAAAAAGTTAGAGATCTAGTTCTTATCTAAAATATTTCAGGCTTCTCAGTTTTAGTATCACTGTCTCGCGCCCTATAAAGCTAGGATTGTATTTCAAACGCAGCTGGGGAACTTTCCTTTCACTTAATGTCTTCTAGGCATGATATCTGGTGATAAGAGAGAAATAGCTGGCCATGTGTGGGTCCCGTGTGTCGCGCCGCGGCCGGCCGTGCGCAGGCGGCGCGGCGTCGCGTTGGGCGCCCTATCGTCTACTGGCCGCCTATCATTATTGCCCTCCAAAAGCAAACAAACCGACCTTTTTATCCTAAAACTTTTTTATACCCCCGCACCTACCGTCATCATACCTTTTCGCGTGACTCTCAAACCATCCGGAGCATGCATCTTCCCACTCTCTTTTTGATTTCGAGAAAATTTCATTCGCACGTCAGTGTTTATGGAATGTTAGCATTTGGTCCAAAATCCACAAACTTCCCGCATGAGAAAAAGATTGTTTGAAAGTTGAAACGGAATTTATCCCATCCCCTTTATAATACGATTACATGTATAAATAATCGTTTTGATGCTTTCTACCCTCTACTGCTGTTTACAGACTATTATTTAATCGGATTTAGAGTAGGTAGTATCTGTAAAGGTTTTGTTGTCGTATGATGTACTTCGCCATATTGTATTTGAATTTGTTACTGCAATTGCATTCAAATGTCTATAACGATTTATCTATTAGTCTGCACACAGTACACATGTCTCGATTACAAGTGAGTACCTACACGTAGCAAATATGTATGTGTAGATAACATACAAACGAATAAATCGTACATTATTAAATGTTAAAGGACTATTAATATATGATTGATAGCATCAAGGTGCAGATGTTAGATGAATAATAAATGATATAGGTTATGTAGATTTACGCAGTAACCTTCCATTCAAAGCCCTTTTAAAATCAAAGTTCTGTTTTAAACAAGACAAATGCAAGTTGGATTCATGCACCGAGCGTTCTGTACCAATTTATAAATGGTTCTTTAATCTTAGAAATAAAATCCCAAAGACAGAGTGGCAATTCTCGTGTACTACATTGAAGTCGAATTTAAAGATTTCATTTGTCCATACAAATCGAGAATTGGGTTCCAGGTACTAGAACTACGTGACGAAGTCATCCTTCGTGTAAAAGTTGACAAACTTGCTGGCGTGTGCACTTTATTCGTATGAAATTCACTTGCAAGCGGGATGCAAACTGGCTTCGATGATGATGCTAACTAATAAATGGTAAATTTTCGGGGTTTTCCCTTGCCCAATTTCATGATTATAGAAATAGAAATAGACAAATGTTTATTTGGCACCAAAAATACAAATAACAAAATATAGATCTATACATTACTTATTAATTTAATCCTAATCTAGGTACAGTATAATATCTAAATCTAAAAAAGGTCCCCGCTCAGCTATTTGTCGAGACACAGAGCCTCGACGCTGATATTCTGCGGATACCTAACAAAATATGATTATAATTGATTACCGTATCATTTGATTAAAAGAATAATACGTCTCCACGCGCCCCGGATAAAGGGAGTCTTGACAGTCGGACAACGCGTTCGTTTTTCTTTTGAGGTACGTAACCCTAAAAACTAGGATACGCCTTAAAAAATATTAGAAAAAAAAGTATTATATATGTTTACGTCTACTAATTACCATTGAATAGAATGATGCTTTCATCATATCGGATTTAAGATGACGGATAGGGCACACTAGCGACGTCCGTTTCCGCGTACAAAAACGGACCCAACATTTGTGTTATTTAATAAATAGTGTAAGTGTTTGCCGAGAGGTTCTAATCTCGAAATTGTTTAAAATAGACCCGGTTAGCTAAAAATTAAAATCGATTGGCGTCGCTAGTGTGCCCTACCCGTCACCTTAAGTAATGTTGTTGAGATTTTATCTTTTAGCGATTGCATCCAGAATTTTATGGGTGGTTATATCACATTTTGCACATAAAGATAGCCCTCGCAATCAGGATTCCATTTATATCTGTCCCTGTTTTCCTGTTGCCAATACCAGCACGGACATGTAGTTATGTAAGTGCATACACGTATACTTGTGTTGTGGCTATATTTACAGGGTTGCATCACTCGAAGGATTAAAAAGCCGGACTTGGAAGTCTTAAAGCCAGTTATTATTGTAATGTTTCTGCAACTTTTACCGTAGAAGAGTTACTCTTTGGCATGAATGGGCCAGATCGACCAAATACCGCACGGCCTCACGGAAAACTGGGCGTGAAGCAACGTGACAAAAGGACGGTCCAAAATCCAACGTACTATATGTCCTGTTTATAATTCTAAACAACATCAGGTAACATACTAGACCTGACCCCATAGTAAATTACTTAAACATTGGTGTTATACTTAAATAGATACTTACTTATTTAAAACACCCAGACATATTTGTTTGTAAATCTAACTAGTTCTGTGGACTAATGATTTTGATGATTTATTTTCTAATTGTATGTCATTAGCAATTCAAAACGACTAATATAATATAAGTACTAGTTGGTAACTACTTATAACTAATTAGAAATTTGTTTCGTTTTTTGTGAATTGACACTACTGCAAAGAACACACACTCATATTAGAGTGTAGGTAGAATAAATTATATGTAACTGCCTACATCTGCATCATTGATTCTTTAAATTTTAAACGGGCAACTGTTTTTTTTTATGCTAGATGCAACCAACGAGCAAGCGAGTCACCTGATGGAAAGCAATCATCGCAAATCAGAGAGATCGCTAACGCGTTTCCGGCTTTTTAAAAAAGGAGTACGCTCTTCCCTTGAAGGTCCCTAAGTCGTAGCCTTCGGGAAATACTCCCGTAGGTAAACTGTTCCACAGAACTGAGGTACGTGGGAGGAAATTCCGCGAAAAACGCACAGTATTAGACCGCCATCCATCGAGATGATGGGGATGGAATGACTTTCGACCAATTTTCTTTTTAGTTTTAGATATCACGTTCATCGAAACCTTATCTAAATTTCAATTGCGAAATAATAAAATTATAGTTATATGAAATGACCAAATTAGTTGTTTGAAACTCGTAAAACAGTCATAATCACGAAATAAAAGTTGTTAGGTTTTTCAAAAGAAGTAATTGCTTCTATGCATTCTGCATGTTACTTTTAGTGTTATGGAACTGAAGTAGATAATCTTACTGATTATTGCTACAAAAGTTTAAACTATTAAAAATCGAGTCCTTCAACTGCCTTTAAGTCAAGTTTTGTGGTTAACGGCTTTCAAGTTATGGTAATCACAAACTCGTCACTTAGCGGCTCACACCCATCTCATATCTCATACTTAGATTTAAAATGATAGAAAAACATCTCATAGTACAGAATGTTTTTTTGTTTCGCTAGAGGCGACAAACGAGCAAGCGGGTCACTTAAACTATCAGCCTATATACTGTCCTCTGCAGGGCAAAGGCCTCCATCATAGAAATCAAATCATCGCTACTATGATGGGGTTAGGCTTATTCGCCACGCTTGCCTAATGCGGATTAGTAATTGCTCGATCTGGGAATCGAATCCCGGACCCCGAGAGGTCCCTTCATGGGAAGTAATCAACGCCGCCCATGAACACCTGCAAAATCAGAATAATCGCTGATTGGGGTAAGATTTTAGAAATATTAATTGTTACTTTGAAAATTCTAAATGTACCACATAAAGTTTAACGGCTTGATGTTATATGTATGCTATGTGCTATCACTATAGCACGACACATGTGCCAACCCTACCCTTATACGGCATGAATGCGTATTGCGAAGAAGCGCAGGCGCAGGGAACGTCGCGCTCAACCTCTCAAACAAATTAATTGTTTGCTCGGACTTTAACCGTCTATTTATCTAATGTCACATACCATTTATTACAATTTCAATAGCATCCACTCCGTTTGTGTTGTTTACGGGCTATTTTGTGTGTATGTGATCAGTGATCACTATCGTAAAACAATACCACATCTCTGATAGCAGATGCTTGCCTAATCTTTACATTTATTATAATGTCGTGATTATAAAAAAATGCAGCGAAAACAAAATATTGTGCAACATCCAATCGGCAGATGAAACTAAGTTTCCATAGTTTTAGTGTCTTACACCACCACCTTATCAAGCCTGTCTTTTCCTGTCCATATAGAAATAATTAAAATGTTAATCTTACAACCTCTAAGATTTTCCCCTTTAAAACGAACTTGACTCGAATACTTAGCACCATATTGCGCTTTTCCAGAAATGCATAGCTGATGTCAAACTGAGTCATTAATCGGTTTTAAATATATTTTTTTTCAAGTGACCAGGTTCAATCAGAGCTGCCATCAAGCGGAGACCTCCTTAAAAGGCTTTCGAACCAACGAGTGCAGGCTGCGCAGTACAGTTTGCGGCGTACAACACCGTCAACATTTGAAACGGTGTTAATTTTTTATTATGTTTTGATATAAAAAGATGGGCTTTATTCATAAAAGTTCAATAAAGCTTTGTTAGGTTAAACGTTGTTATAGAGCAGTTTTGACGTTAGAACCAAAAAAAAATCACACAAATTTCGAAAAAGAATGAAATCTGCGTTATAACACCGTTTGAGTTAACAAAAGTTTAACAAACATTTATGAACAAGACTCGTTTATTACGGCTACATTTTATTCATAATGTCATTGAGATAAATGTCGCCTTTTGACAGATTCCAAATGTCAAAATGTATGGGAATTTAACATTTGCATCTGTCTATAGTACTCACACATAATTAAAAATCAGATCATATTTAAGTATTATGTGTGAGATGTTATTATGAATTGTTTTATTTATCAGATTAGATAAATAAATAATCAGATTTAATAGCATTTTATCTCAAAGACATACAATATATCATACAAACACTAAATAAACACAAGTGTTGATCATACGAATGTTGATCCAAAGTGGGAATCGAAACCACGATCTGGCCGTAAAATTGTATAAGGCAGGGTCACTACCACAAGTACTATCGGGCCAAGAGGACCAGTAGTAGTAAGTATTAATGGTGCGCTAGGAGATTCCGCTTCAGCTAAATACTTTAACATACATAGTACAGGGAACGCCCTAGTTTGAGACTGTTCGGTGTGAATTGTGTGGCGCATTAAAAAAATGCTATGGACAGAATGTCGCTTATAATCTTTTGTGGCTGACTGTAGATGCGCGCGCGCTCGCGGAAGAGCGGCGTCCGCGCGTCTGCCCGGCCCGTTGTACCACCTGCCTCCGCCGCGAGCTATTAATAAACCAGACCGTACCTTGGCCATAGATTAAAAATATTCGCCTCAGACGCTTGCGCAAGGACCTCAGTTCGAACCATGGATTTTCATCCCGGGTTTCTTAACCGACAGTTTAGTTACTACTCTACTACCGTGGTTAGGTGGTCGCTCGTGGTTATATTAGCCAATGATGCAAAATGTATACCTTCTTCTAAAGCTGGGTGGGTACTATAGCACTCACCGGCGCATAGGTAATCACTTTTTCGACAGTATCCCGTGTACCTACGTCCTATTGTTAACCCATCCATACTCAGCTGAAATACCTACAAAAGTGGAAAGCATTCTGACCCTAAAGATGATCAGGCTGCGGTGACCATCATTGTACTTAATATCGATGAAGGTATCTTTTTGCTCAATACTTGATCTGGCAGTAAAACGTAAACTAATGATAATGTAGAAAAGAAAAGAAATGGAACAATTAATATATTAGGTACCCTACGGAAGATAACATCGTGCAATTATTAGCCTTGATAAGATTAGTGTATGTGTGCCCTTGACCTGCATAATTTAAATTGTTATATTATTTTTATTAGGTACACCTTAATATAATCACACCTAATTGAGGAAGTAAAATGAAAATTATTATGTGCAAATAACATATTCGTTTATTTTCTTAGCAGTTGACCCTGTACTATATCATGATTTTGAAAATATATTAAGTACTTACAATAGTGTATTCTCTAAGATTTAAGAATATTAAAAATAGTACTCGTATGTGCTCATACATCGACTTTTTATGATAATTATGATCTTTACATAAAACTGTTTGATCTGATACAGTATTATGTTTTTGTATTTGTCATGAAAATTGAGTAAAATAAACTACGAATAGCCAAGTACGTACGAGTATTTACTTCAAGTTAGTGTACATATTTTAGCGTTTAAAATATTCTTAGATGTTGCGGTATAAAACGTGATTTATGTCACGTGATTAGTGAGTAGAACCCGCAGACTACCCACAGTGCAGTCCGTGTGTTGAAGTATTGGGCTGGGAAAATCTAATTTGCTGCCATTGATACGATAAGAATAAATAAATAAATAATCTTTATTGACACATTAAATGTTACATTGAGAAGCATCATCAACTAATGCACTAGGCTCACAGGCCTGTATCGCATTAGTTGAGTGTACATTAACATTATTTTACATTTAACGTCAGCTTCGGTTTTGGTTCTTTAAACATTATGTACTTATTTTATTTTAATATAATTAAAGTATTTAAAGAAAAGTAATCGTGTGTGTGTGTGCGTGTGGTGAGTTTGAGTATGTGTGTAAATGTTAGTGCATACGTTATCATAGTTAAGAGAGGATATGTTCTTTGTCATTGTAATTTAGGTCCAGTAACCAAGATTTAATTTTGCGTTTGGCTTTATGTGGGGATAGGTCTTTTAATGGACTGAGAAAATAATGGGAGACGTTTAGGCAAACGCAGAAGAAGAAGTGAATAGGTAGTCAATAATATGAATAATAATAATAATAATAATTCTCACAACATCTCATACATTGACCTGTAGTAAGTAGCTTAACTAACTAACTTGTGCTACAGATAACAACTACTTGTAGCTAATTTGTGTTACAGATATCAGACAACAGAGGAACACAAATATATACTTAAATACATATATTACACCCAGACACTACAATTACATAGTGTTACTTTTTGGCTAATCACATTTCGAGAGCACAGTTACCTTCAAAGCCTACGCGTCGGCGTATACTGGGTATTCCCGTACTCGTATGCCTTAGATTAGATTCTGCATCGCTTAGTCTTTGGCCCGTGCAGTGCGGCGTATTTTACTCTCTAACTACAAATCCTATAGAGCCACTATATATGTATAAGACATTGTAAGCACTCAGTACTCGCAGGTACACCCAGAAGTGTTTACTAGCTTTTTGCGCAGCGTCTCTACAAATAATTTTCCGTAAGGTCTCTATCTGACTGCACAATCTCGGAAACGTCTTTAGACTTAACATATTTTAATAATAAATGAGTACACTACTGAGATCATTTACTTAGTGAATAACTGGAAAAAGCCTAATGGATGATGATGCCATTGTATGTGTGTAACTTGCCAGACGAGCCAATGTACAAGGTTGCTACAAACTTTATGGAGTAAGCTAATGCGACTTCTAAAATACCTATAACTTTGTTTGTGCCTTATTCAAACGTAATTATGCAAAACAGTTTATCGTAAATTAATTTCAAAGTGTAGTTTACACAACATTAATTGTCATCATTAGTTATTATGAAATATGGAACAAATGAAGTCATCAAGTAAACTTCGAGATCCAACAATGTAAAAATGGTGGCAAAAAGGGCAAAAATGACGGACTAATTAAAAACTACATAATAGCAAAGTTTATAAAATATAATATAAAAATATATAAATAAAAATGGATTAAAATTTATGAATGAATATCATACGAGTAATAATATCCTCCAAACGCTGATCGCTGATCTGATCGCTGAGATTGGCCGCCATGACCGAAATATCGCGGTCATGGCGGCCAATCTCAGCGTATTTGCGCAGACACAAGTGCACTCTATTCCCGTACCCTCTTCTTTCGATGGGACACTAGTGTGACACGACCGAAGAGGGATTAGGCGCAGGACCAAAGGCTTAACGTGCTTTCCGAGGCACGGGGGTACAAGACCGCCAACTTCCAGACTCCGGGCTAACACTGAGAATTTCTTAACAGAAAAACTCAGGTACAAGTTTCATCGATAACTCATACGAAATACTCATAAAAATCATACGATTAACGTTTGAACGACTGCTCCAAATTAATAATTATAATAAACATTTCACAACATCACATACATTGATCTGACTCCGACATAGGTACCTAGCTCAAGCACCTGTTTTACGGATAACTGATTCAACAGTAAATCAAGAATCAGATCAATGTTTGAGATGTTATATTAAAAAAACAGTGGGATTACAAATATATTTTATTTATTTATAGAAAACATCCAGACCAACACCAACAGACATTTCACGCACACATATGTTTGTACTGTGCGGGGATCGAACCCGCAAACAACGTTCTTTTACCACTGTCACAAATTGGATGTCAAACGGGTCGTCACTTTCACAAATTGGATGTTTCTTGGTTTTCACTACATTAATACATAATCTAGGTAATTATAGGTATCTATGTAATTGAATATGAGTATTGGTGAAAATTATCTATTAAACTAAAGTTAAGTATTAGCCTATATTCTGTCCCATTGCAGGGCAAAGGCCTCCATCATAGAAATCAAGTTATCGCTACTATGATGGGATTAGGCTTAATCACCACGCCTACTTTATTGGTGATCAGTTCGAAACATACTTTTAGCTCGACCTGGGTATCGGACCACTGGACCAACAGGGCGCTGAAAATGGCCTATTGATACAATATATTTAGATATTATTATTGATTGATATCATCTGGGAAATTCCGATTATTTGATTATTTGACATTGATTAAATTGCCGATATAAACTTTAAATTGGCCGCCACTAATATACTAGCAATGTTTCTACATAATAAGGCTAGTGTTCGCTATGTAGTGGGCTCACTCCGCCCGTTATGAGCCCTCGGCTGACAGTTATCGATGAGTGCACAATGAGACGAGCTGGCGGTAGTAGAATAAATATTATTTTTAACGATCAGCAGCGTGTTTGCGGTGTGCGACATGTTTACGTAACAGTGTTCGGGTGTGGGAGCGGAGTAGGGACGCACGATTTTTGGCTTTATTACGAGTTCGGAATCGGATTCGATGATTTTGGACCGGTATTTAAAAAAAATATATATTTAGCTATATTTTAGTAAACGTTTTAACTTGAAAAAGCAAGCTTTATCAGTATAATATGAAAGTGTGTGTGGCTGTCTGTTTACGTCTTTCACAACAAAACGGAGCGACGGATTGACGTGATTCCGTTGAAAGGATGGAGAGTGACGAAGGCTAGATATAGCCTACGTCACTCCTACTAGACTCCACAATAGTTTGTGGGCCCCATAGTCAAGAAAACTCATGATAAATCTATAAATTAAATACTGTTGACATTTGCTATAGACACGTACTTAAAATACGCGCTTTCTATAGTGATTGATACCGTATTCGATTTACGTTTAGAAGCAGCTCACTTAAAAATCACACTATAAATACTTGACTGACCTGACCATAAACAATAAATTTAAAAAAATATATTGGTGATTAAGCATGCATCCCTAGAGTGGAGTCAACTTCGTGGACAAACATCGGCGCGGGCGCAGACTCCGTGGCTTCCGAACTGTTTGCTCCGGTCGTCGGCAACGGCAGTCGCTAACATCTGTTGGATAACAACTCATTATGGGAAACCATGTTTTCTAAGGTAAATAACTATCTGGTCAAGGTTTCAAGTGAAATATCCGTCGTTGTGTTTTTGTGTGTGAACTGTTAAAAGAGATCTTTAGGCCGCCAGTCGTTTTTAAATCCCAGGTCCAATTAAAAATAGTGATATAAGTAAAAAAAGCCTAGCCTGCACGTAGCATGTAAAACGGTTAAGCCGTTATTTAAAAAATATAGATTTTGGGTTTATACGAGACGTATGAAAGATTTTTTTGAGGAAACAAGTGTTCTCTCACCGCTGTACTAGTGGTAGGTACTCGTAGGTACTTTGTACACACGTAGATAAGAAATATATATACTTACTTGTGTGCTCGAATTTGAAAATACGAACATTCGTTTAGGAGTTATTGCCCCAGTGCTCTCTGATCACCTAATAACTAATAAAGGTGAACAACCAAGTACAAGAAAGTAACCAATCGCATATGTAATATAGGTAGTAGCTTTTAAAATTCTCATAATAGTAGATACAATTACAAAAGGCACCTAAAAGGAGTGAAAGACAAAAAGTTAATTTTATGTTTAAAACTACAATATGTAGGTATATTTTTCTTACCGAACAGGTGTCTTTATAAATAATGTAAATATACTAGAAGTGTACTAGTAGTGTGTTTTTACAGTAATTAGGTATACACGTACTCGAGCGACACTAGCAGGAGTTGCATGTCACGGAGATGAATATGCTGCGATGTGGAGTTACGCGGAAAGACCGTGTGAGAAACTCATATACGTAGAAGCCTTCATGTTCGTGAAATAGCAGACAAACTGCAGGAGAGTCGCCAACGTTGGTACGGTCATGTGCTGCGAAAACCGGACAGCTGCGTGGGGAACAAATGCAACAGCTTGGGATGTAACCGGGACTAAACGCTAAGATGATGATGAGGCATACACGGCATACCTAAAGTAGTAGGGTGTACCCTACTAAGGACCAGGCATGGATCTCGCTCGGTGTTAACAGCAATGTACAGTCATTGTGCACTTACAATCTCATTCAAATATGAAACTTATTGTTCCGCCTTAAGAGTCGTGGTGTTAATATTTCATTGCAGGCGTCTGTACGTCATTAGACTGAATCAGGTTGTCGTTTACCAAGGGTCACACTTCAGCAAAGGCAAGGTGAGGTTAGACCAACGCTCATCGGTTGCGCGGGCGCTGGCGGAATGCGCCGCGGGCGCCGCGTGATTGCAGAGCGGTCTCTGCGCCTGCGGCCGTCGCCGAACCACCACTGAGATTTATTTACATCCGGATTCTAAGAGTAACTGGCTGATTTTTACTAGCTCAGCGTATGGTTAGTTCCGCAAATGTGTGAATGTTTTCGGATAGGTATTGACTTAAAAAGGAAACTATAAGTTGTAGTCGTATAAGCACTTCTAACTAAATTCAAGACAACGTTCAAGAAATACAACAAAATAGTTTTATAAATAATAGGTATATTCGTGACGTATAATCAATCCATACGTGGCGTGAAGTCCAGAACAATTTCTGGAATCACAAAAAATACCGACTGCGGAACCGAAAATACCAGCCTGCTTAGTTGTATGTCACTAGCTTAACGATGGACAAGATCATTGATCACAGTGATTGCTATTAAGGTGTACACACAATCCCAGTCATATAATAGTGCCGCCATTAGGGTAACCATGTTCCGTATCAAATGTATGCGTGTTACCCTTCGATCATAAATATATCGGTGGTGGTACCCTGTATGTCGTTATTTAAAACTCGGAAGCAAAAACGGGATAAATAAAACACTGGTACACGAAACCGACTTTATATTAAATCATAAAATCGGGGGGCTCCATATATGTAGGTACCTACACAAGTGGTCTGAAAAGTTCTTAGACATCAACGGATGGTACCTAACATTCGTCGATAAAAGTCAAGAAATGTAGTTGTGCACCTTTTGAGAGGTATTTATCCAAGCCATTTTAGACATGCAGTTGCTATTTTGTAGTCGTTTGCATGAGTCAATGTGAGTTGATGAACAGTCGTCCAAAAGCTGCAACTTCTGATGATAATAGGTACCGCTCAAGTTCATCAAATGATGCTAGACGACCGCTATATTGAAGTGAGAGATAGCAGAACCTAGAGATAGAAGATGTCCAAACACGTGTAAATCTCATACGTGCTCCAAAGCAACGCCTTTGCTAGCAAATAAGAATAACATGCTGAGATGAGATATTATAGGAAGGTCAGTAAAGTTCCGCTAAGACTGGCCATACGTAATACTTACTTAGTCAGGAAAGTAAACAAAGTGCTCGTGGTATGAGGGCGGCTTTCATAATTATCTTATTTTAAATCGTATTTATTTTCTCCTATTATCAAATACTAGTACTTTTTTATGAATAAAGAATTAAAGCCTAATAATGTCCGTAGGAATGAGGCCCAGTTTATAAGTAGCATGAGTCATTTTAAAATCCCGTGGCAAATAAATTTGTCCCTGTTTAAATTGCCATTATTATTTTTCTTGCTACAGGCGAAAAAGAAATAATGTTATTTTTGGAATAGCAAATATGACTATAGATAGATACTAATAAATTGATTAGGTACTTAAGTGATCATTACAAAATATGTATTAAAGAGTATGAAAATGTCAATTTTACCTCTGTGTAACCAGTTACATAGTTGTAGCTTCATTCAAAAAGTAACAGAGGATTCTGCAGTGGATTTTAAAATGGTCCAGCTTTTTAACAATAATAAAATGGGAAAAAGCTCTTCTTATACCTACTGCACTACTACCATCTAGGTATAGCCTTCGCTTAATATACCTGGTTACCCTAGTTGCCACGCGCTTGTTCAACACATCGGCGCTAATGACACGTCATGAGACGTGACGTGACATTGATCACTACTAGCATAGAGTACAGGGTGACAAGCCCGTGTTAGTCGATATATTATACAGTTTGCTGTCCGATTCGTCTAGGTGAGTCGATATGATCAATTTCATTTACAAATTCACTCTAATAAAACCCTTTTTCCTATTGTTAAAAACGACGGCTATTTTTTTGCTACTGCATCTGAATGGGTTCATTTACTTAGAAATATCATTCGATCTAGACGACCTACAAGCATAAACGTTGTTTGACAGTTTAAAGTGACAATAGGTTGACAAGTTTATTGAAACCTCTAAAATATCAAATAAAAATTAATACAATCAGTCGTAAATACTAGTGCAGTTTTGAAAAAAGATACAAAACCATTACGTGTGCCTTTAGAATTTGAGGGTTCCTCTCAATCTTTCCAGGATCCCATCATCAGATCCTGATATCTTTGTCATGGTACCAATCTGGCACTATCTACTTTCCAACTAATAAATAATTATCTAAATCGGTTCATAAATGGTGAAGTAATCGGCGAACAAACATAAAATGTATATAATATATACATGTCGAATTGAGAACCTTTTCTTATTTTTGAAGTCGGTTAAAAAGTCAATAAAAAAAAAGCAATTTTCAAATCGACCATTGATTGATGAAACATCTTTTTTCATACTTTTTAAGAGCACCAAGACAATTTAAAAATAGTCTAACTAGCGTCGGCTAAGAAGAAAAATTTAAAATCTTCCGACAAAAAAAATATGAATTTAAAAAGTACAAACATAAGTAGAAACTGCTAATTGACTGTTCCACGTATGAAAATTTTTGGTTAAATGTTAGCGCGTCGTGGAGACCTTATCCCTTAACCTTCAAGGGGATTCATACAATAATATTGTGTTAATCTGACATTTTGTGGCGGCCGCCAACTTGGAACAATTTCCATCGAACATAGCTAAAAACACTCCCGACTCACCTTTCGAACAAAAAATAACCAAAATCAAAATCGGTTCACCCGTTCGGGAGCGAACGATTTCCCAAAGTATTCCCAAAGTTCAATGACAAATAGTAACTACTATAGAAAGACAACAATCAATATAATTTGAGACTGATTTTCGAATTTTAATTGTTTATTAAAGCATGTACTATCGGGCTAAAAATTTGTAAGTTTTCGGTAAGAACTAAGAATTAGTGTCAGCCCGGAGCCTGAAAGTTTGCGGTCTAATACCCCTGTGCCTCAGAAAGCACGTTAAGCCGTTGGCCCAGCGCCCGATTGCTCTCCGGTCGTGTCACACTGCACACTGGTGTCCCATCGTATTAAGAGGTTAAGTGAATAGAGAGTGCACTTATATTTATAAATTTACTTCCAAATGACCTAGACAATTCAATATGTGGCAAAACATAATAATATCCCATGAAAAACATAAATGTGAAATGATAAGTCAAGTTCCATGCTATTTTATATGCCTTGGTTTTTGACTTGAACGATTACAGAATAAGTGAGTTCGATGGTCAGCCTAAATTCTGATTTGGCAAGGTCTTATAAAATTATTGTGCTTTTCCTTAGAAATCACCCTTAGTTCCTATTTTTACTAGGCTCAAAAATAAGGCTTGTTACCTAGAGTAAGCTGAATGGCACTTAGGGTGTATCTACTTGACATTTTTCGATGTTTTGTTATCATTCATTAGATTTTTGACAAATAGGTACAGTTTAGGTCCAGTGATAGAACCAGGAGTTTTTTGAAGTATCTCTACCCAGAATGTTAGGATATAGGTAAGTACTATGTAAGTAAATAAATAAATTCCCTAACTAAGGTCTTTTCGTATATTATTAAAACTAGGGACAACGTATGTACCACAAACAACCAGACCCAACACAAATTATCTGTTTCATAAATAAGCATAGACTTTCATCATCAGATAGAGTATGGAATCATCCATAGTTTCCGTTCGATCCCCTTTAGTTTCGGGTCATCGTTGCCAGATTTTTTTTGTTGAATCGTTATTTTTTATCTATATTTCAGTATAATTGTAGGTCGGAAATAGGACGAAAAGAAGATTACTAAATTATCTAACAACTTTTTCATTTAAAGGTCACCAATCCAACTCTGTCAGGACTGGACCTACCCAGCGCAGAACGTTCATTAGTAATGAACTTTCACATTCAATGACGTCAATATGGTTACTACTTAAAGTTCCTAAAAAAAGGGACCTCTCCTCACGGGACAATTTGGAGACACCAAAAAGTGGGACAGTTTTCTCAAAAATACATTTGGCAACGCTGCCTGTCCCTCGTGGACGTGATGAACAGGATCCGTAACGGAGTCCCGTTTACTCGTGGCATGGATCAGGCCGGTATTTCGGTGTGGATATTATTTACGCGGCCGGCGCGGCTGAGTTGTGGTCGGCCTTCGCTCGCCGAGAGCCAAGAGGCTTGCTGCCACTTTCACTCCGCTACCGAGACACGCACACACGAAAACCTCATTTGGATGGAATGGATGCGGCAACGCAAGGTAACTTTCGTCTCTGATGGAGACGCTTTCCTAGATTCAAACTGTGGGCCTTTTGTCATCCAGCTTTGCTGATTTGGCGAGAACACATTTGACAAATGTTTTATTACTTGTTATGGTTAAAAGCGATGATAGCTCACTGGATAAATACGTGCGACGTCTCCACGGGAAGTCGTAGGCTCGAATCCGAGCAGAAATCTTTGGATTTTTCAAATTTAAGTGCGTGCGTGAGGTAGGTACGCACGTTTCAGGTAGTTTACTCAAAATTGTGGATACGTACCTGCCCTTGATTAATACGATAATTATTCTGAAAGTATGACTATGATTCAGCAGGTCTGGTTCCTTTGTCCAAGGGTTGCGAAGGTCAGACGGCAGTCATCATTCATCATAATAATTTCAGCCAATAAACACCCTACTGCTGGACATCCAGGCTTCCCCCAATGTCCACACAGATGGTCCATCAGATCGCATCAGAATCATCTGTAGTAAATCATTACTACAACCCTCCTACTACAACCCTGAACCAATGGAGACTGACTATCAAGTCAGTCTCTATTGGTTCAGGGTTTTTCCGGTGAGGAGTATGCATCTTTATAGTGGGTTAAGATGGTCTCACCACAAGAACCTATTGTCGTGCATGCCACTCCCTCAACAGTATTCCGATTATATATGCGGCGAAGAGCTATACCTATAGACTTCTTCAGATTTTATTTCGAGGGAATTTCAATGATGCCAACTTATAAAGCTCACAAAATCACTTTATAAGCTTCTGCTGCTCATAGAAAAACAGGCGCGACCTCTCCTTCACCACAAGGTCCACGCATAGCAGGTAGCCACCAAAATCCTACTAGTGATGTAACCCTGGAAAATGCTAACTTGTAGATGAGTCTGACCCTCAAAAGATTCTACCTTATCAGATGCAAGTGTCGTCTAGGTCCCGAAAACCGCGACGCGTTTAGGTCTGGACCTAAACGCGTCGCGTTTTTGGGAGCTGTGGTTGCTTGCCACTTTTAGAAGAGGGTTTTCTTTACCCTTATCTCCTTTGGACTGTGTGGTTCTACCAACAAATCTTCTTGTCACATTTGCGATCGCCTTTCGACATGCCAAGCATCACCTTTAACCCCACTAGTGATGAAGTAGTACTCAGTAAGTAGTCCTGGACCAAGTCTTCAGTTCAAACGCACATGTCAGCGTCAGCTGAGGTGAACTTTTGGGACACTACTTCATCAAGGCTCCATCTACCACCTGATGTTGCCTCATCCCAGATACGCATGTTATGACCATAAGCCAATCGCTCAAGCTAGGCACTTCTCTCCCAAAAACTATCGTGTAATTCTTTCGTGATCACGACGGCAATCCCGTTCTGTCTGCTTGGCGGTGTCTAATCTACAAGGGTTGTAGATCAGTTTTGTTTTGCAGCGTTACTCTATCTGTTACAGCTCTTTGTCTTGTCCGTATCATATTTATTTTGTTAGCTAGTTTACTTACTTACGGGAGCGATATCCGTCGGACCTCCTTAAGTCCTTACCTCGTAAAAAGTTTGCGCCAGAGCCCCGACTATCTGTTAGCAAAGCCGTCAATATAGAAGGTACCTAGTCAACAATAAACCTTAGCAAAATCATTAAAAACTACTCAAATCATAAGGCTAAGAAAAGGAATATAGGAAGAGGTCCACAGTTCTAAAAGTCCTGAAACAAATTTTAGCAAATAATTTAAGTAGTCCTCCATTATGATTTCAATATTTCTTAGCTCAACGACGCGTGATGTTCATGCTCTTACCAGAAAAAACAATATCCACATAACTCACTTTTCACCTTAAATGCGTACCTGCCTAACTCCGCTAGTTATGTTATCACCGCTGAAACAAATACTGTCATTAACATCTATACAATGTTCTGTCACTATAAACTCGATCCTTCTTATTACAAACTGCGATCTAAAAATGGTTCCGGAACAAAACTCGTTTCAGCCCATTTTAACATTGCGTGTTAGAACGGGATGGCATAAGCTTTGTACGGTCGTAACTTTAGATCTCGTTCTGTAATAAGGTGGATAAAGTATTGGCAAATTACAGAATTGAAGTATCTTTGATAAAGTCTGTGTGTCTGTGGGGCTGTGTTTCGCTGCGTGAGTGCGGTACCAGAGGCCCAATTCAGGGGAAAGAAGGGGTTTTAAGATTAGCAGCGCACTTGTGAGTCCACTAGTGTCGAGAGTGTCCATGGGCGGTGGCAGTCGCTCACCATCAGGTGAGCTTACATAAAAAAAAGTCTGGAACAAAACAGAAGAATAATAAAACGGTTAGAGTATATATATATAACCTGCAAAAACGCGCATATCAAATCCAATTATACATTTGCGATAATTTTATTGTAATACTAACTTTAGGTTAGGTGTGAATAACTTTTGTTGTGTTTGTGCTCCTATCATGGTAGTGTCAAAGCCACGGTCTATTATTAACACTTTTCATCGGAAAAAGGAAAATCCAGATAAACCGGCACGTTGGCCACCATCTTGGGTCCCACCTCATACTCATACTATCATTAACTTCTTGTCACAAACTACATTCCGATTATTTTTAAGTTTTTTTATTACTACCTATTACCGAAGAACTTAATAGGAATATTACAGCTTGTATACTCGTGTTGTATGCCTTCTTTTCCACTAATGACGAGGGGAAAGATATGGAAATGGACGTACTATACCTTATTGGCTATAAAACCTGCTTTAGTAATAAAAATTGTTAAATCGGCACAAGATTGTATCAATGTGGAATAAATTTGTGACAACAAAGTTTCAACTCTACTGCACAAGCAATACAATCTATTATTTCATTTATTAGCTATCCATAAGCTTGAAAAAGAAATTTACTTTAGCGGTTAATTAAATTTTACTACAATTTTACAATGAAGCAAAACTTGAAGAATGTCGCAAATCCTAATAAATAAATTACATGCAAAATAAGATTCACCTTGCTAAATTATGTAATACAGTCAAACACCGAAAACCCGATGTAGAGTTACTTAATAAAAAAATAGTTGCTTCTCATAAAGGAGGGTCGTCATATCATCGGTTGTCAGATCAGAGCATGAGCGCACATAGAGCGTGCGCGTGAGTGTCGAAACCGGTGTTGCGCAATAAGGTCGGCGCCAAGGACGGTGGTTCGTTGCCAGAAATAAATAGCTGTTTATGTCTGTCTAGCGTACGCTGCGCACACCACTACCCGGGCCCCTCCCTGCTGGATAAGTTTTTGCACTACTATAATTAGTGATGTGACACGACTCCAACGTTGATCCCCAACTTGAGTCGTATAAGTTATTGTCATCGCAACTTAGTTTCTGCGTCACTTTAGCTTTTTTTTCAATAAAAGATTTCAAATTGGATCGTGCTGAAAACGATGACATTGTCGCAAACAATACATAACATACAATGAGAAGTAGATTCCAGACTTCCTAATTATCAGATCACATTTTGATTTCTACTATACTATCAGCTGTATGTAAAAAAACCGGTGAGTCGGTGAGAAACTCAAATACTCAGGCGGATTGCCTCACATTCATTTTTCTTTTGAAGTTATTTTAGTTTAGTCATTCGATTCACATCACTGCTCATTAATTACACGACGTGGTTTAATATTATTAGCTTAGACTGCGGCTTGTTGAGTTTCATAGGTATACATTTTTTGCTACCAAAAATGTCGATACTCTG
Organism: Marasmia exigua; assembly: GCA_019059595.1. Taxonomy (NCBI): domain Eukaryota; kingdom Metazoa; phylum Arthropoda; class Insecta; order Lepidoptera; family Crambidae; genus Marasmia; species Marasmia exigua. Next base: position 4,628,752 of record CM032473.1, on the reverse strand, counting down.
TACAACTCTATTATTATAAATATTTCACAACATTACATACATTGATCTAACTTTGGGATAAGTGGCTCAAGCAACTGTGTTACGGATATCAGAACCAACACCACAATTAAAAATATACACATTTAATACATTTCTTTTGTAAATACATACTTATAATACATAGAAAACACCCAGTCCAATACAAATACTCATGTTCATGCACACGAATGTTTGTACTGTGCGTTCTAACCCTTACACTAGACGCAGCGTTCACTACCACTGATCCAAACAAGTCGTCAAATTATATAGGTATAACTGTTATAATAATATAATGCTGTAATAGGGTGTAGAATCATGTAATGTTTTTATTATTGTAAACTGTTTTCTCAGTAAGTAAATTTGTAATTCTTACGAGAAATAAATGTAGTTAACGGTACGGTAAAAACATAGAATAATTCAAAACTATTCATCATTAGGTAATTTTATACTTCGGATTGCTGATTCTACGTTTGGAAAACCGAAACTCACAGAAAACCGCCGAGGCCCAATTCGGGGGAAGGGGGCTTTAAAGGTTGGCAGCGCAGTTGTGACTCCACTGGTGTCGCGGATGTCCATGGGCGGCGGTAATCGCTTACCATCAAGCAATCCGTCTGCTCGTTTACCACCTATCACATAAAAAAACTCAATCATTTTAATAAAGTATTAGCACAATGAGGTCGCCTTATACTGCTATGATATTTTGTGTGACCTGTATATTTTGTGCCAAAAGTAATAACAAATGCATTAAAATGATCGAATTAATAAAAAACATTTTTACTAACCGTTCTCCCTAATATAGAACGGCTCTTAAAGTGCAGATTTATTTAAGTATAATTTACAGTAACTTTAGTTATTTTTAAATTTTATTATCGGTTATAATAATCCTTCTATCGATTCGGCTACAGTGGCTAATCTCAACGATCAGCCACGTACGCAGGATATATTATAGTGCTCAAGTGTGTTAAAAACAAGTGCATTCTCTATTCCCTTACCCTCACATTCCGATGGGTCACTAGTGCGACACGACCGGGGAGGGATTGGATTGGACAAGACCGTTTTATCGGTTATATTTTGAACACTTTGACAGCCGACTTGTAGCTCTTATGCATGAAACCACCCGTACCCAGTACGCGATCGGCTATCAAAGTGTTAAACTAGTGGTCCGGGTGGTTTAACTTGAGTATTATCTATAGTTTATGTATTAAATAACGTTAAACTTAGTTTTGTAATAATATTTATTCTAGTTCTTATGATATTCCCAGTATTAATCCCACAACTTATTTTTAAACCAGGTTTCGGAATAAGAGGGTTATAGTGTCGATACGCGTCTCTCATTAGTGCCTGGCGCACACAAACAACAAACCATGATACCTCTTGAATTTTCGGCGTTGTTCACTCGTAACATCGATTTGCATAGTAGTATAGGATAGTGTAAAGAAATATGTAGGCATCGCACTTACCTGTTCGGATGTGTTGTGATTATGTTTGCTTAGAAAGCTGCGAGTCATTGAAAATCTTGAGGCGTTAGGGACAGGTTGACTTGTAACTGCTTTTCATAGTGTGATAATTAAATATAGGATGTTAAAATATTGAATGGCCTACTATTCCCAGTCTCGTGAGCACCAAATCATTCTTATGTCAGTTTTGAAAGCGAGCTCATTTTACATTACACTAAAACGAACAGTGCAATAAACAAACTGGCACTGCAAGGGCTGCAGATATTTATAAAACAGAAAAAAAATGGGAATTCATGTTGCTTCTAAATAACTTTTCCTTTAATTAATTGATTTATAAATATTTTTTCATATCTTATATAATAAAATTAGGCAACATAGACTCTTTGTAGGGTATGAACATAGATATTATATGTAGCGATATGACATACCTATTTTAAGTGGATAACGATGTGGATGTATTTCAGTTTTGTTTTTTAACTTTTGAAGATAAAAAACAAAACTGAAATACATCCACACAGAGGAGCAACAAAATAAAAGAAAATTAAGAAATAAAAATAGACGTTATAATCTTTGTAGAGTCCATCGACAAACCGTCACAAGTTTTAAATATACCATTATCACTACATTATTGAAAATAACATTAGTCTAATTGTACGTAAAGCTTATAGGTAAAACCGCATCTTCTCTCATGTCCTATATAGAAATTGAGAAAAATATTGTATGAACGTTAGTGAGAATGGTCGGTATAAATATCAGGTAAACCATCGTGGTTCATACAAATACCTACCAATAACTTTATTTGATATTTTTAATCATCGTGCTTGGCAAACATTCAAGAAATTAACGGGACTTATCAAGACGTTACGCGTGCTCAAGCGATTTTAAGTGGAATCAAAATTAATATTTTCTTGCCTTTGAGATATTTAATAAAAATAAATTAAATTATTTACGGGTCCGTGGTTATCAGGACCATTAACTGACGGTATAAGATACAGCGTGTGCTAAATAACATTAAGTTGATATAGATAGGTATTAAATGTACTTACTTTACATTTCAAAGCAATTCTATATGGCTGGATATATTCATTTACTTTAATGAGTCGTAAAATGAAAAATAATAGCCCATACATTTCAAGTTTCTGTATGTAGTGGTATAAACGTTTTTAATTTCGCATTTTAATTGGATGTTTTCACAGATTTTTTTTGTCATTAAACTTAAAACATTTGTCCGAACAGTATATTGCGTTTCCATGAACGTTATACCGTAAAACAGACTTATACGTATATGCAAAAAAAAAACTTTTAACTACAATTTTTTTTTGGGATTTAACATTTTTTCTTCTATCTCTCTCTCTTTCATCTTTGTGTAATTCTTGGTTGCGACCAAAGCTTTGGAGCCCAATATACGCTTAGACGATTAGATGATTCAGGATTTGGGGAGTCTGGTAATCTCAATGAAGCGACCACCATCTGACCAATGCAATTCTTTGACAGAGAAACCAGACCATGTGAATTAAATCATGGTTACACGATTCAGACACTATCCGAAACATGTCAGTTTCCTCCCGATGTTTTTCCTCACCGGTTGAAAAACACACAGATTTTCAAGAAGCCAAAGGTGCATACCCGAATTCTAACCACAATTCCACTATTGAAAAGGGTGTTTTTATTCACTGAGCTACCAGTGCGCTCTATTTCTGATTTTATAAATAAAAAATTAAGTATAGGCAAATGCGGGTTTGTGTTTGTACCCAAATGGTCTCGCATAGTACATTTCCAGAGGATTTTCTTCCCTCGAACGCTCCGGCTGTGGAATGAGCTGCTATCAGAGGTTTTTCAGTGGAAGAGATTCTTCAAAAAAGGAGTGTTAGGGTATTAAGGGGTCGACAGTCTGGAATTGCAGACGTCCAAAGGCTGCGATAATCACTTACCATCAGTGAGCCGCACGCTTGTTTGCCACTGACGTAGTATAAAAAAATGTTATCAAGGACATTTTTAAATAGATATTTACAATATATTGTTTTAAATTTTTATGGTCACTAACTTTAGAATAGTTATTTTCGGGATTTCCGTCATGTACCTTATTACACCCGAATCAGGTGCAAACCGGAACCACTAGCAATTTTACGTCGCTAGATATTTTAAAACTGTTTGAATTAGTTATGATTTAGGTACACTGGAAAGCTGGGTAAGAAGCTAAACAATTAAAAATATATTTACATATATTGTTCTTACGACTAACTATGACCAATCGATTAAAAAAAATTACACTACTTATTCGTTTTAAGTTCCCATTATCGATGCAAGCTCCACACTTATTACGATCACAGCTATAAACCTCTTTAAACGCGCACCCAAATTTGGAAAGAAACAAAAACTTTCCGAGCACTTTAAGGGCCCAGTTTTTACACCACTTTTCTTATACAACGAGTACTGATATGTTTCGTGTCATGTCACTCAAAGAAAAATTACTGTCATGTTACAATGTAACGATGTCCTTATGGTGAAAGTTGATTGTGATGGAGGCTCGGGATAAACGAGGCAAGATCTGCGCACGCGACTTTATACTCCTCGCCTCACCACCAGTCTCACATCCACAATTCAACCTTGAAGATGAGAATACAAGGTTGGAATTTTAATGACCAAAGTTGAGTAGTATCAGATGCACGGTGAGCTTCAAATTGGAAAAGCAAACAATGCGCCCGGAAAAGCAGTGATAATTTGTTCGCGCCTGAGATGTTTATTCCTCTTACCGTGATCATTTTGCTTTGCGCCTCCGACTTAGTTTCCAGAATTCCTTATCTCTTTTTTTACGACCTGTGAATGTCTTTTTAGTGATTTACTTTTTTAAGTATGACGTGGATAAAGATTTAGTCTCGTTTCACATGTTATTATTTTACTTAGACATCCCACTTCTACAAGGGTGCCTGAAGCCTCAGCATCTTTCACATATGAGTCCAGAGTTGAACACTAACTATTTTGAGTATAATGAAAATAAGTAGTTGCTGAGCTACACATCCCAATCACTGCGTTATAATAACAACTTATATTTATTTGAATAGAAATCTAGACATGTCACGATTAGGCCGAACGAACACTTCAATAAATCTAAATGCTCTATTATATTCAATCTATTCTATATCTACCCATCAAACATTTTTTCGTCTAAAGCATGTTCTTTACTTGAAAATATACCTTGACTGTCTTCCGCCAAACTAGCTCGAAAATAGATATCTTTGGTCCCCAACTGTCAAGTGTCAAGTTGTTGTCGGTCGTTGTTGTCAACTCGCATACCTACTAGACTAATGGATTACAATATCTGCATACAGAATCTTGTTTGGAATTGTATTCATTATTGAAACCATATTTAAGCTTTAGTTAAATGAGAAAACAAGCTGTCTGACTGTCAAATTATATTTAAAAGCTCAATTACAGTATAATTAAAGTCTGAGCATGGTATATAAATCTCGCCCTACGCTAACAAGTCGAGATATAAATTCATTTCGAGAAATAAATGACAAATTCCTAAATGAGATAGTTCTGAATTTATAACTTGAGTTTGTAACTGTTAATTGTATTTGATATAAACAGTTAACATGAAATTACCGGTTGATATAAATAAATAATGTAAAATGTGACGGTATTTGTGCTGTGTGTCAGCCAAGACATTGTAGCTGGCGCGCGGCGCGGGCATCGACCGCGCGCTTGTCTCAAATATTCCAAGCATGCACAAATTAAACTGGTTTTTTTCTTCATATTACTTTATTACTTTTGCATAAAAACATTGTTAATTAAACAATCCGCGGCTCTCGCCGATAGGCCGGGCAAGGCAACTACGTAACGTTACGCCAATTTTAAACTTCCGCTTTGTATCGACTTAATTGTATATCAACTTGAGCTCGCATATTTGTTGGCCTATGAAACTTAAAATAAAAACATTAAACCTGTAATTACAACTATCAAACTCCCTCCTATCGCCACAATGCTAAATAAAAAAATTGCTCAACGTCACGATGCTAAAACTCTACATTCAGTAGCCATTTATGCTGCCGAGGTACAGACAACCACTTATTGGGTTACTACAATCTGTTTCTCTTCATCCAATTCTTACCATAATTTCAAACGCAAATCTATGTTGGGCGCAATAGATAGAAAGATGTATAGAAAATGTTTATTCAGGAAAAAAACAATAACAACCCCAATTAAGTATGGTTATCTATTTCGAGACACCACATAGTTACGACTGTTACGAGTATCTACCCATGTACTAATTAGTGGAATTTAATAGGTAGCCGTGTGGTCCCCGGCTGAGTAGAATAGGCCACCCTCACTCTTACCGAGGTGTCGTAAAAGGCGACTAAGGTAAAGCTGCTGGCATGATCATTAGCACCCAGAGAAGGTAAACTCTGCATTTCAAAACCCTCGCCAACCCGTCTGCCAAGCGTGGTGAGTATGGCAATTACCCCTCATGTAATTGAGGGAGGCCCGTGCCCCAGCAGTGGGGACTTAAATGGACTGATGATGATGATGATGATGATGAATAGGTAATATTTATTGACTTGTCCATGATTGTGTTAAAAATATATTAAGGTATAGTAGGGTAGGGCACACTAGTGATGCCAATCGATTTTAATTTTTAGCCACTAAACCGGATCTATTTTAAACTATTTCGGGGTTACAGCCTCTCGGCAAACACTTATACTATTTATTGAATTTTTGTACTCGAAAATCGAATTACTGCCAAAAGCGGCCACTTTTGGCGTGAATCAATTTTTCGCGTACAAAAACGTACCCAACATTTGTGCATGGTAATTTTTAGTATAAGTGTTTGCTGAGATATTGTAGTCGCGAAATTGTTTAAAAAAGATCCGGTTTAGTAGATATACATTAAAATCGATTGGCGTCGCTAGTATTCCCTACCCGTCACCTTAATAAAAGACACAAAACAAACAAAAGAACGCAGATCATGTCTTCACATCTGAATTTCTAAACACCCAAAGCTGCCACAGAAAAGAACCAAAACATACCAACCGAAGAAATCTGCCGCTTTTATTGTTTAGTAAAAATTAAAGCGATACCCTTGGCGTAATTACCGTGCCTCAAATTGTACAAAGAGGCAGGATTCACTACACAAGTAATCTCTTCCCGCCTGAGACTGAAAACTCGATCCGATTCATTCGCAACTTTTTGTTTCAAGGGAATGCGAGTCGTCAGACTTTGGTCTGGTCTGTAGGGCCAACTGCGCGGGGGGCCCGTACCTCGCCCTTTTGTTTTTATACCCGTGCAAGAATGCAAAACAATTATAATTCCCTCAGGGATAAATCGCCGCTCCTTGGGAACCGAGCTCGAGTAATCTCGAACGTTTCGCGTATCTTCTTGTATCTCATTCGACTTGCGGTTTTGTAAAAATATCCCTCTTAATTGGATTAGAGCGCATCACCCTGGTCGGTGCGACCAGGGCCAGGGCCGCGAGGTAATGAGCTGGCGTTAGATAAACAGGGAGTGGTCTCCGAGGGTCGTGAGAGAGCGAGGCGGGCGGTCACTCACAGGCACCGACTGCGGCCAATCCATTTACGTTAATTACGCCGAGATGGGGATAAATCGGCGTCCAGCCGTCCACCGCCGAGTTACGAGCGAGCCGACTATAAAATAAATTATACCCACTTCGTTCGCCTCCACTCAGTTTTTTGTTGCCGTCCTCGGCGAACAGAGAAAAAAAAACAAAGGCAAAATCTCGAGAGGACGAAATACGAGGCAAAGACAAAGCTTGAATTTATCTACTGATAATATAGACGTAGGGCGGCGGGCGCGGCAGACGCGGCAGCCGGGTGGCCGGCCAAATTATACAGCGGGCATTCCTGCGCGCGGGCAAAAACATGATATATAGCCGCCTTATGACGAAATATTTGAAATTTGGAGACCTGCCACACTTTAAATGGAATTCACTTTGAATATTATCTTAGACATTCTTTATCGACCACTTTATAGCGTTTTGCGTGTTGTATAAACATTTGGAATAAATTCATGCGTAAAAGTAAGCGTCAACACCGTAAATATTTGTTTACTTAGGTATTTTGGCATTGCAATGAAAATATATTTTTGGAGCGATAGTCGTTACCGAACGGGAGACCGTAGGTTTGAATCCGAACCTCTGTATTTTTCGAATCTATAATGTTTATCTTAGCTTAGGTACTTTTAACTTGGCGATGAGGGTAAACATATTAAGGATTTCTAAACGTTTTGGATAGTTTCTCAAACTGTTAATAATTATTATTCTGAACGTAAACATGATCAACACTGGGCGTCAAAAAAATCGCACCTCTAAGAAAATCACGTTCAAATATCATTAACTCTTGATATGCACATGCAGTCGTATTAATTATAATTTTATTTAAAAGACTAATTAATTAACTTAATAAATACTTTTCATTATCAAATAAAACCTACAACTGAGCAAACCAACAAATGAGTGTAGTTGGTCTGGTTCCCCTGATAGCCGGACGGCAGTGGTGTCATTGTCAATCCATCCAAGCTCACAAGTGATTTTGGACACAACCAATGAATGAATGATACGATAGGATGATGATGATGAATCAATTTATACTTCACAAGATGAGACTGTCACACGCAATACGAGTTTTAAATGTATTTAAAACTTCTTAGGGCTTTATACATAAACATTCAACAAACCTTTGTTTGCTAAAACGCAGTTTGGAGGTTTGAAACGAAACATATTCATACATTTTTTCGAAAAAAGAATGAAAACTGATTTATAACACCGTTTTAGTTACCTAACAAAAGTTTAACAAACATTTATGAATAAGACCCTAAAACTATGTAAGTAACCGCATTTTGTTATTAAAAGCTAGACGACCATGTCAATGTTGCATGCTTGTCCGTTCTTGAATAAAAATACCACCAATATCTTATTATGTATAGCTACTATAATAAGTGGCCTAAATTGTGCCGTACAAATAGCGAGCTAATTAAATTTTGAGTACAGAGTAGTGCATTTGTGGCCCGATTCAAGTTCACTCGTACGACCTTAGTCGGAGGTTGCGGCGACACACAGTTCCGCCGACAATCTACACCGACCCGAACTAATGGTATTTTGACTGCGAACCTGTAACCTTTTGATAACCAGTGGTCACAGCCGACGGTGCACTTTGCTGCTTACCTGTATTGAATTTGGCTTGACATTCAATCAATCAATTATTTATTTGCAAGAATACAATACAATAAGGTGTTACAAATATTGGTGTGTTAGTATTCTGCCTGAAAGCAGACACGCAAATGTTTGTCAGTAAGCTAGTATAAAAAGAAATATATAAAAATAGTAAATTGTCAGAATAGATTTTAAATAAATGTCAAATTCTGATTAAGGGTCAAATAGGATATTTCCTTGCAGTATTTTAAGAAAATTTGGTAACAAATTGTAAACGTGTATTGCCATGTTGTAAGCGTTTTTTTTGTATATTTATATATGTTTCTTTATTTCTAGGGGGCTGATACAATAGGTTTTCGAATTTTTGTCTCTTTTGTCTTGTATAGACCTCGGCGTGTCTTGCAAAATGGTATGGATTGCTTTTGACAAAAAGACACAGATCTCTTATATAGATGCAAGGCCCCATTGATAACTTAGGGCCGATTTTTTGATCCGTTGTAAATGTAGTTTTGGTCAACCAAACAGTCAAAGTTACAGCGTCAAAGTGACGCAATTCCATGTAATAAACCCATTTTGGAGATATTTGACCATTGGTTACTTTTTTTAATCATTAGTTCAGTTTTACTACGTAGTTACCTTTTAGTTAAATTAACTATAGTTAACTGTCTTACCAATAGTCATAGTGACAGCGTCAAAGTGACGTAATTCCTTGTAATATAACTATTGGTTAAGCTAACTATTGTTCAAAAAACACATTTTTTTAACCATTAGTTCAATTTAACTACGGATAAAAAAAATCGACCCTTAGTTTACTTGTGGATAGAGTTGAAAAGTGACCGTCACGATATAACTGACGAATATGATCATATTGAACATTTATTAAATATGACGGGTATTTACTGCCAGTAACATCAGAATCATTTCATTTATAAACAAACACTATTTAGGTGAGTACCCAGAATTCGCATGGGATGGAAACTTTTTTTTAATGTGATCACCTGATGTTAAGCGATTGAATCAGTAATGTCACATGAGTACATTCATACAAGTACATTCACACTCCTCGATAAGCTTCCGGTCGGTACTGGTATTTACTCGGCGAAACAAAGCGGAAGCGCTGCTTCATGCCGGTTTTCTGTGATGCTGAGGATCACTCCGGTAGAGCCCGTCCATTGATGCCGAAGTATGGCTCTCCGTTGTCAAATAATCCTTGGGCACAGACCGTCCGACTCCTACCCTGACGCCCATCTCTGTCTTGAAAAGGAGAGAAAGAATTTTCATATCCGTCCAGAAAAGGATGGAGCTTACCGACTCAACTCTTGGAGTGTTCTCAATCCTTGTCGTACCGCCTTGGTACATCAAGTGATGGTCCCTGTTAAGGTCATGAATGAAGAATCGATCAACTTATCAATAGGTACAACAGTGGGAGAGCCACGCTTCGGCATAAATAGGACGGCTCGACCGGAGTAATACCACGTCGACACATAAAATCGGCAGTACATATGCTGTGTTTCGCTGCATGAGTGAGAGTACTAGAGGCCCAATCCAGAGGAAAGAGGGTTAAAAGGTAAGCAGCGCAATTGTGATACCACTGGTGTTGCAGGTGTCCATGGGCGGCGGTAATCGCTTACCATCAGGTGATCTGTCGGCTCGTCTGCCAACTATATCATTAAAAAAAGGTACTCATAAAGTTCTATACTATCCGATGTTTCCGTTCAGATTTAAGTTAACAGCTTCATAAATCTTTAAATAAAATCAATCAAAATGCTTACCTAAAATGAGATCATCAGTCCAATTCTCGGGACGTGATTGAGATATGGAAACCCACATATAGACGAATCTATAAAAATCTTTGCCCTCATGTATGTACGAGCAAATTAGACAATAGACACAGCAATGTCTATGGTGTACAGTCAACAACAGCTAATAGTAGCAGTAGCTGCACCCATTTCGCAGTTTGTAGTTATTATTAAGAGAAGCATAAGAGTCACTAGCTACGGAAAATGTGCATCAACTTTTGCTGTTGAAGTACACAGACTTCATCAAGGTGGAAAACCAGCAGTCCACTGGTGGTTACAATAATAAAGTCCTTCGATATATGTAACATGATGCCTGTACTCGTATTATTATGAATAATTTTTCATAGTGAAATCGAAATAAAATCAGTCAAATTTACTCAAAAAATGCGTGCAGAATGCATAGGAATATGAGACATCCAATTTCATTACTAATGGACGCTCGAGATTTTTTTTTTCAAAATATATTTATACCTTTATGTTGCCCAATGTTGCTTACAATGTGCCGATTAGGGAGGCTCAAAGTCACTCAGAGAGCAATGGAGAGGGCTATGCTCGGAGTCAGTCTGCGTGATAGTATCAGAAATGATGAGATCCGCAGGAGAACTAAGGTCACAGACATAGCCCGAAGGATTGCATGCCTCAAGTGGCAATGGGCAGGGCACATAGCGATTAGAACAGACAGCCGTTGGGGCGGAAAGGTCCTCGAGTGGAGGCCACGTACAGGAAGTCGCAGCCGTGGCAGGCCCCCCACAAGGTGGACCGGCGATCTGGTGAAGATCGCGGGAATCCATTGAATGCGGGCGGCACTGGACCGTTCTGTGTAGAGAACAACCTATGTCCAGCAGTGGACGTCTATTGGCTGAAATGATGATGATGATGAAATGCTGATTTTGCTGAAGCCTGGGCAATGGCTGATTGCCCAGGCTTCACAGCTAAAGATAGAGCCCAACATAGATGAAAACCGTCACTAATTCCAATTTTCGACTTTGGTAACTAGTTGACTGTTAGTCTGATCTACGATCAGAATGTAGTATAATGCATGTATTTCCGGTACTAACTACATGTCGTACTACTAAATGCGATGACTAACCGGGCACGCTGCAGTTATACCTTAAGTAAATAAGGCCGTGTGGTCCCCGGCAGAGTAGAATAGGCCACCCTCACTCTTACCGAGGTGTCGTAAAAGGCGACTAAGGTAAAGCTGCTGGCATGATCATCAGCACCCAGAGAATGAAAACTCTGCATTTATATCAAAACCCTCGCCAACCCGTCTGCCTAGCGTGGTGAGTATGGCAATTACCCCTCATGTGATTGAGGCAGGCCCGTGCCCCAGCAGTGGGGACTTAAATGGGCTGACGATGATGATGAAATAAGACCAGTCAACAGTCCCTCCTGAAGACAAGATGAAAATTTTCAAGTCATCATCATCTTAGCAGTTAGTGATTCTTATGCTTCTCTGAATGTGAAGCTGCGAAATATGTGCAGCTACTGCTACTATTAGCTGTTGTTGACTGTACACCACAGACATTGCTGTGTCTATTGTCTTATTTACTCGTACATACATGAGGGCAGAGATTTTTATAGATTCTTCTATATGTGGGTTTCGATATTTAATTCATGGCTGACCGGATGGCGCAATTGGTAGTGAACCTGCCTCGTACGCCAAAGGTCGTGGGTTCGATCCCCACCCTGGACAAACATTCGTGCGATGAACACTTGTGTTTGTTCGGTGTCTGGGTGTAATATATGTATTTAAGTATATATATTTGTGTTCCTCTGTTGTCTGATATCTGTAACACAAGTGCTTAAGCTACTTAGTACGGAATCAGGTCAACGTATGAGATGTTGTGAGAATTATTATTATCTTAGCGTTTTGTCCCGGCTGCATCCCAAGCTGTCGCTTCGGAGCCCGGGGTCCGCTTTCCTACTTCGACTCCTCCACTTCGCGCGGTCTTGTGCAGTGGTCAGTTTATTAGCACGCATGTCATCCCTTACGATGTCAAGCCACACCCTTTTAGATTTTAGGCGATGAAATTTTTTAAGTGTGCTAAATATTTTAATAGATCGGAAAGACTAAGGAAAATTGAACTTACAAAGGATTGTGTCTATTGCAATTGCAAGTATTGCAACATATTAATATTGACTATGTCATTGGCATTGTAAGTTATACTTGTATTGCTATAAAAATATCAACTATTGCTGCAGTTAGGTATATATTTCACAATGAGCTACCATCTACTGTAAATATTTTCAAGGGAGACTTATCATGTCCAACAGATATAGATACATTTATATAACATATATGATGGATTTTAACAGCTTGTAGTAACCTACGTTCTGTTGTGACGTACACACCTACCGAGATCATCACCTTTTCTTCACCTTTTAGTAAAGTCGTTAAAATCTTTCGTTTCTTTTCTATTATAGCGAGTGGCGAACGTCGATCCAGGTTTTAAGATACCGTGTAGTTAGGCCTATTGCATTTTATTATTGAATCGTAAATTTTTGATGACCTCAGAATTGAGCTTTCTAAGTTCTATAAGCCACACAGTTGCATGCCCACTGTTGTGTTGACGTCGGCCCTAAGAATCAACATCATTATCTAAGCTTGTTTCCTGGTTGCGTCCAACCGACATTCCGTAGCCCTGGGTACGCTTGGAGCTTAATTCAGGTTTTGGGAAATCTGGCAAATACAATTAAACGACTGGCGTTTAATCTTTTCAATCTACAGGCGAGCCAGACCAACGCTCAAAGTTGTGATAACTTGATGGACAAAAGAAAATGTATACTTTGTTGTAATCCTACTGTTGATTCTGATATCCGTAACACAGGTGCTTGAGCTACCTATCTCGGAGTCAGATCAATGTATGTGATGTTGTGAAATTATGTGAAACGTGCTATTTTCCTCACAATGCTCCCTCAAAACTGAATTAATGGTAGAAGGAATTAACAATTTGCAGTTAATTATTTGTATACATAAGAACACCTGGTCGTGGTCGTTGGCCATGGTATACTCGTACAAGTTCAATAGCGGACCAAACACGTACCCTTGTTGTGACCTCAACTTTACAGTTGTGGTGTTTATTATGGCTTTGACTGTTACGTACCGTCAGTACCATTTCACGCTTGACGCTAGCAAACTACCCTCGCATAAAGAAAAGGGTTGAGTCTATTGAAAAGCATTACATGTACAAGTATATATGACAATGTCAATTTGCATATGTAAAGATAAGGCACTGATATGTGCTCTGACTGGCTTATCCTAATTTCCCAAAATACCTACCTACCTGTAACTATTACCTACATATTGATTTCCGTTCGATGAGTATATTATATAGTTTTTTTTTTTATTTGAATGATAATAAATGAAATTGTTTTTACTTTAAATTGGCCTTTGATCCCTTTCATACCTACCAAAATATGTAAACTTCTAATTGACACTCTATCTACATTTATGTTAGCCCTAGAGCTTGAATAGTTATTTCATATTATAACCCGCTTTTAATCCCAAGTTCTCAATTTATTTCCCAACTAAATGTGAATGAGGCAATAAAAATGTCTACATTTAAAATTATATGATTTATTATATTTTCGTTTTAATAAAATAATAACTACACGAATATATACACAAATAGATATGTACAATTTTCGAGGCCGCCACTATATGTACACTGGGTCCACGAGTTTATCACTAGGTCCGCACCGGGCGTGGGGGCGCCTTTGTCATCGGCAGCCGCATCCCACCACCATCATGTCCTGATAGTTTTTAAGCACCACATTGTTCTTTTCGTCCATGTAAAGCATCGAGATGGACGAGAGCTGCGTAGGCACGCAGCACGCCTTAGGCACCGCCGCGGGGTTCACGGAGTTGACCAGCGTCTGCACGATCGCATGGTTCGTGCCGTTCAGGTGGTCAGCCAGCGGGAACGGGCAGTCGCCCTGGCAGTAGTACGCGTCATACCCGTGCGGCGCAACGATCCAGTCGCTCCAGCCCACCTCGGCGAAGTCCACGTACAGCGGCCGCCGCTGGCAGATCTCGCGAGCCTCCTTGCGGTGGTGGTGCGAGCGGTGCCCTCGCCTCTGCGCCGCTCGCTTGCTCCTGAGCAGGCGCGTTTCACCGCGCTCCCGCGCCTCCCGCGCCCGCGCGTCCTCAGTGTAGAGCAGCAGGAGCGGCTGCAACGCATGCCAGTCCTCGTCGTTTTCCGTCGCTCGTCTCCGCACTCGCACATGAGGCACTTTAGCGTTCGAACTCTTTTCGTCCTCCTCTATAACACGCACTAATAGTCCATGATTGTGTTCGGGCTCCATGAGCCACCGGCGCGCGGCGCCGATCGCGTCGGCTCGCACGGCGCCCTCGGCGGGACGGAGGGGCACGGAGTCCAACAGGCGCAGGATGGGCTCCGTCTTGCCGCGGCGACCGGGGCGCACGATGTCGTACAGAAGCAGGCGCTGGTCGGTGGAGGCGCCGGGTGCGCGCTGGAAGGCGAGCTCGGCGCCGCGCGCCACCTCGTCGGCGGGGACGGCGCTCAGGTTGAAGTAGAGGCGAAAGCGGTGGTCGCCAGGGAAGCGGTCGTCGAGCGCGGTGGGTGTGTGATGGTAGGAGCGCGCTGTGTTGGCGGCGGCGGCTGGAAAGGCACCGTGCGCGTCGTACAGCACGCGCAGAGCGCGCGGCACAGGCGGCGGCGGCGCGGGGCGGCGTGCGGGCCGGCGCGGCAGCCCCAGCAGCGACAGCAGCTGCTTCTCGGCCGCGGCGCGCGTCGCCTCGTCCAGCCCCGCGCCCGCGCACAACGCCAGCAACGCGCACACCACCGCGCACGCGCACGCCCCACGCATAATTCTCCTCGACCCACCTGTAAAGAGAAAAAAATCACATTAGTTAAATAGCTGTCACGGTCTATCACTGAACTCTTACAGTTATAGTTTTTCTTTTTTTATAGAGGTACAGTATATTGGCTCTTCTCAGCCTGATGGTAAGCAAGAGAAGATCCCACGTTGCAATTACAACGGAAGCGATGTCAAGGCATTACCTCCGTTGGCGTTGTTGGTTGGTTTCTTTCAATGGTTCGTAACTGATAGCACAATGCAACTTTCAAGGTAGGTAGATAAAACCTAAGAGATCATGAATATGGTAAAAATTTGGAGAAAAGTATTTATGAGTCCACATCAAAATTATCAAATAAAATTCATGCATCCGATACATAAACAAAAGCACAACTTTCATCAAACTAGGTATATCCTACGTATGCCCAATCATAAGTCGCTGTCATTCAACTCGAAATTATCTTTCCATAAAATGATAATGGCTAATTATAATAATAGGTCAATGCAATAATCAGTAGAGCTATTTCTTCCAGCTGGGTAAGTGAATTTCTAGAATCGGCGACACTCGCGGGTATTGTGCGCCGGCGCACCACAACGCCGGCCTTGTGCGCCTACCGGCAGCGTTTATCTCGGGATATTTCTAATGAATGCACCGGCCACAATGTAAACGTCCTCATTACATATTCGGCCTAATTACTGCAGTTTCATGCATCGGAATCTGCATAAAGTTTCACTTGAATTTAGGTCCAACGACAGACCGTTGGAAACGAGATACATGTCATTAGTTGTTTAAACCGTGTTAGCTTGCCGAAGGAAGACCCTTGTTGCTCCAAGTATTCACTAAAAACACCTGATCTAATGATCATACGTAAAATATCCTATATATACCTACAAAGTATAATTAAAAACAAGTTTAACTACTCTGACTATATTTAACTATTACTGGTGTTTAAGCAAATAACATTAATTAATAAACCATGATTACTAATTTTCCAACTTAGCTCCAATAAATTACACCTGTTAATTATATTAAAATAACTTAAGAACGAATGACAAGTAGTTTAGCGCTTACCAAAGTAATTAGTTGCTAGTATTTATTTTCAACTCTCTGTTGTATAACAGAGATAAAATCCCGAATGCATAATCCACAATTAACAGGAAACTGTTAGACATCTAATGCCAGGTTATTTGAAATGATGTTCCAAATCACTTGTCAAAGAAAAGTTTTAAGTTGACACTAGGTTGACACAGTTTAAAAAGTCTTAAGTTGCAAAAAGTCACAAATTGATTCAGGGCACGTAAATTTTGTTTTAAATAATGCACAGGTGCTAACTGATTATTACGCAACGTCCCTAAGCACATGTAGCACAGGTCCTGTGCGCGTGACAAGTGCTGCCCAAGTGTGGCTTATCACTGACGACACTCAGATTGAGCCAACCGTTATATTCCAGCGTCCGAAATGGATATTATTATTTTGAACTCCCCGCCTATTCCTTTGTAACTTTACATCAGAGACCACACCCCCTCATTGCTCGCACAACAGTTAACATTTTTGTATCAATCAATGAAAAGAATCAAGGATCAGCTCTGACACAAAGAGAGCTTTGAAAGCGTGCGAAAGCGAAGGATTGAGGATTTACTACAGCTTGTCATCCTAAGTGGACCAGTGGCAAATGTGATTTAGTTTAGACCTAGGTACTCCGGTAATTGTGGCAGTGTTAGAATCCAATGTTTAGTGTTCGTATCTCAGACTATTCACTGTTTGTCGATTTGATCTTACACAGAGATTAGAAATAAGCACCTGGAATTGATTAAGAGCGTTCACTAACCAAATTAATGATATTTTCATATCAAATACTGTGTTAAAGTATGATATACATGTCACAACGTATTAACGTATAGCGTTAGTGTTATAAAAATTGTAAGCGCAGTTTTAAAATGCCGTGTTTAACATTTTTTCTTAGACCATGTGATCACTTCATGTTTTCATTCCTGTATTGTCTCATAAACTACCGTCTTAATTAGGTTATTATAAGATTTTTTATACTTTTTTCGCCTTTACAAGCATTATTAAATCGCTTCGTTAGCTTATCTAATATAGTAATAATATAGAGTTCATCACTGTTTCTCATGTTTTTGTTAATTTTTACAATACTTTTTTGACAATACTTTTTACTACTACAAAAAGTTACAAGCTAAATTAATACCATGCTAACTTATGATTTCGTTCTTTGGTTTTACCACTAAGATCCTATGTAATTTCAATAAAATTGGTGGATTCGTTTTCTTAGCAATTATGAACTTTTTCACCAACCATTTTAAATTTCCAAAGATTTATTATTCGACAAAGATACAAATCATTATTACAAAAGTTTCTCGGACGCGATAATAATTCAAGAGTCACATCTAACCACTTTTACATTAAGATTCGAAAGCTATACACACCTACAACGTCTTATCACCCAACACCACGGGAAATTGGCATAATTTTAATCAAAATCTTATTATAAAACCAAAATAAGCTGTTAAGTTACATAAACACTGATGCCAATACGGATTTCACGAACAAACACTTTCCAAAAGCGTTCAGTAAAAGACATCAACGCATCCCGCTCGGCGCGCGCATCGCTTGTAAACACGCGCAGTGCCACGCTGCGCCTGCGCCGCCCGAGCGCTGCTGTAACGCACGCCCGGAACCTAGCACTACTCATAAACAATTCAAAACAAAGTGAAAACCTCGCGAAGTTCCCCGGCTCGCGCTCCTGGCCGCGGGTGCGAGGCGGCGCGGCACTGTATGTGTGCACCTGCGTAGGTACGATCCCAACTCGTCGAATTTATATGTTGTTGTTATAATGTTTTGATCGTTCTAGCGCGGTCGACCGGATCGCGGTGTACGTATTTCGAAAATAATGCGGTCAAACCGGCCGCGGGCGCACGACCGCTCGCCTCTCTCACTCACCCGAAATTTTAACGCATCCAACGTCAATGGGCACGCAAAATCGACGGAATCCTCGAGGGTGCACAATCAACGCTTCGGAAACAGATAGAGCACTCGTTCAGGAACGGACCGACGGCACATAACAGCGGAGTTTGGTAACATCACTGGCGCGGTGGCGTGCGCGGGAGTGGTCTCGCGCGCGGCGTGTGGTAGTGTGGTCGCGCATGGCGTGCTCGCGGCGCGGCGCTCGCTCGCGGAGTGGCCGCGCAGGCCAGACGCGGCGGCGTCGGCCCCGCCAGCGCCGGCCCCGCCCCGCGGGCCGCCCTCGCGCCCGCGCCCCCACCCCGCACCCCGCACCCCGCACCCCACACCCACCACCCCGGGGTGAGCCTCTGACCCCACTCCCCGGGATCATCATCAAACCATGGGTACCTTTATAATCCGCATCCTAAAGCGCTATCTTCTCGTGTTGTCTGTCATTCTATTCACTCTGATTCGCTCGATGGCATTCAATCTAGCATTTCTATCTACAAAACTTAAAAGAGACTAGAAAAGACAAAAGCTTAAGAACGGAGCTTTTTACAATTATTAGATTGGACACTATACTCCTACTTTTCCCATATTGGTTCACCCGTCAATCGATGAAATCACCAAAATGAGAGAAGCCTTCAACATAACGAGTATCTTTTAGAATGTATAAATCATTTCTCGAATAAATTGTTTCTCTCAGAAACCATTAAAGGTCAATTTTGGTAAAGTTTTGACTCTACCATCTTCTACGTTAGATAGATTTCTTTCTTTTTTTTCCTCTTCTTGACTTCTCTTAATAGCAAAAACGTTCCTGAACTGTTATTTAAGCTAACCTAAAAATATTTTCCGGTAAAATAAATTCTAGCACGTTCTACGACAAAGCACATAGTACAATCTATCGTAGCAATTCCAAAAACTCCGTGTGCTACGAAATTTTCTACGATGTGCTACGAAGGAAGTGACATCATAATTCGATTACAGAAAAACATTTTGAACCGTTTTATACATTTTTAATTTTCCATGTTTTGATCATTTTGAATGTCTTTTTCTTGGATATCACGAAGTTTTTGTGCAAATACCAATTATGCTACAGGCAACTAATACCTACATATAATAAAAATAAATTATAATTTTACACATAAAAAGTATGCGAATTGACAATACCTACAAAACATGTGACGCGGTATTAGGAACGTAGTAGCACAGGTAGTAGGTTCTACCTATTAGAAATCAAAATATTTTTCAGTAGGAGCACCTATCTATGTCCATATTTATACCATTAGCTCGGCGGTGAGATAAAACATCGTGTAGACACCTGCACGTTTCGGATAATTTATGAATCATGTATCCATGATTCAGTTGCTCCCCTGTGTAAGGGTTGCGAGGATCAGAAGGCAGTCGCTTCATTGTAATTACCAGATTCACCAGATCCTAGTTCAATACGAGTACGAATAAATAAAAATAAATTGAGACAACATCACATACATTGGTCTGGTCCCAAACTAAGTTTTTCCCTTGTACTATAGAAACCAGGAACAACGAAGGTACCACAAACACCCAGACCCAACACAAATAATATGTTTCACAAACAAACATTTATGTTGGTGCGGGAATTGAACCCGCAACCCACTGCGCTAAACGGGTCGTAATAACACGCTAAGATTATTAGTTGATCTGACAATGTGGAAATATTAATCCCATTTTACTTACGGAGCTCTACCAGCAGTAATTTAACCAATCGCGCCATTATCTTAATAAAAGATGACTCGAGAGAATTCGCAAAATTGTGCAAAATACTACGAAGTCCGCGGTGATTTACTCGGACGTGTGCCTTTCGTCACTCAATTGCTGGAACGGTTTAACCAATTAACCTGGCAACAGGTACATGTATGTGAATCGTATGCCGAGACCTTGGCCGGGTCAAACGGCTTACATGATATAAATGAGGGGACAAGATGGCCTTTTCAATAGAATACCTACTGGAAATGTGGGAAACACCGCAAAAACATGTTTATCATTCGTAAAATAAGCAGTGGTATTTTTAATATTATCAGTACAATTGATAAGAGGCACGTGGCTAAATTTAAACAGCGTAAGATCAATGTTTTGTATGATTGAACACTCTTAAATTCATAACTAGCATAGGTAAATGGCTGAACTCACAAATGTTCATTGCGACGGTGGTCATTTATAATAAGGTAATTGGCAGCAATGGACAGGACCCCTGTTATACCTAAGTATTTTAATGCGTGCGTTAAAAATCTGCTAAACTCATTCAATATCGAATATTTAAAAATATATATGAATAAGATCCATCAAAATCAAATGTCATTATCAACATTTGTAATATGTTTCACTCCTAAGGAACGTTGCGCGATATTTTAACACACGGTTGTAAATCTGTAATTGTCCGACATTAACATAAACCTGTCATTAATAATGTCAGAAGTATATAAAACAATGAACAACTTAGGTTAGGTGTTAAAATTAAGTTGCCTCCTTAATGAGATCATTAGCAAATACTTCCTTTATTTTGTCTGTCGACCAATTTGCCATCAATATATCAATTTCGCAACCAATTAGCTTCACAAAAAGGTCCATTAATTTTTAGTATTTTTTAAACAATGCGATGTACCTATTTCCTTGGTATTTTAAACCTCTCAATGCATTACTCATGGGATAAGTCCGTCAGAAAGATAAGAGGGGAAACTAAACAGTTTTGCTTATCAACTTGCTTCGCTTGTAGATAATATCTTCGGCTTTGCCTTTTTCACGTCCGAGGCGATAAGTGAGAGTTAGTATGTTTGCCTTCTGCCTCGCACCTGCCTCAAAAGTATAACAATAATAGATATGTAAGATGGACGTTACGGAGATAAATGCCGTGGCGTCCATAAGCGGCGGGCCTGCGCGATGACTGTGCGCTGAACAATGATTGAAAGTTCGATCGGCAGGTGGTGTGTGTTATTTTGATTAGAGCACGCACGTGCCGGGCAGATGTGCTGATGCTGTTAACTGTGCCATGTTTTTATCGGATAGTGGGCGAAGTCTTTTGAGCGCAGTTTTCTTAAACAACTGAGGTACCTGGACTAAAACAAGGGTGTCATTCAAGGTTTAGTTATGATATGATTATTGCGAATTACTTACGACTTTTTATTTCTGTAAGCTATATCCGCGTATAATCTGTGTATCTGCCGTTCGCTACTAAAACTGGCTTTGGAATTATGTCGACTATTCTATTCAGAACCGTCATTCCAATACAAAATCTTTCATTTTGATTTGAGCAAAGTAGATGTCACTTGATATCACATAACACCGTGTTGCTGTCTTTGTTCCTTCATACTTAAGTTCTTTATTAAAACATAAGATAAATAAAATGGAAACGCTAATGCCTCTAATTATTTGGAGTTGGGCGCGAATACCTGCGACGTACTTGTAAAACGAATGTAGCTGTTATCGTACACATTATGTGTTTTAATTAATGTTTTTCTTGTTTTTTTAGTGTGTATTGTTGTTGTGTTGGTGTGTTTTTTATTTTATATTTTACATTCAAAAAAGGTACCCGCGGAAGATCAGCGCTGAGGTGTCGGCCACAGCACATGCTGAGCGGGGACCTATTTTTTTGTACATTCTTTTGAACCATGCATGTAATGCAACACTCTGTAAATGTGCAAAAATAAACGA
Organism: Marasmia exigua; assembly: GCA_019059595.1. Classification (NCBI taxonomy): domain Eukaryota; kingdom Metazoa; phylum Arthropoda; class Insecta; order Lepidoptera; family Crambidae; genus Marasmia; species Marasmia exigua. Next base: position 4,606,843 of record CM032473.1, on the reverse strand, counting down.
TTTTTCTTCTTCTTCTTCATTGAATTTGTACATTGTTAAGTTTCTAAATATTTTTTATTTATTTTTATTTGGTCTTACACACTCATATAAATTGTTTGTGACGGCTGTTTTTGTCACCGTTCGTCGATTGCAAGAACTGTAAAATAAATGTAAGTTTCTTCCAACAGGTAAATATTAGTACAGGACTTTTTTTTACATTCCGTGTCGAGTCAAAAAACTTCTCGAGAGCATTATATTGCGAAAAAAAATTTTTTTTTGCCTAAATTACATGGAGTTAAGTCATTATCTATACTGAGAATTACACACTGAAAGATATCCATTATAATTACCTTTCATACAAAATGGCCAGGTTGATACGAAATTGCAAGAAAAGGCAAAATAATAATACAATATATAATAATAATATGATAATACAAAAATAATATAGTATACATCACCTTTATCACAGTACGCTGGGGTACGCTTGGACCTTGATCCATGGTGAGTCATGGTCAGCATAATCACCTCTGTATGAGAGGTGAATATGCTTATTGCTTGTATTCCAACCTAAACGCACACGGTCAACCACTGAGCTTTCATCGCTCTTAAACTATCAAAAGTTGAACCTGAAATAATTTACGAATATCTAGCAGAAACGACTAATTTCTAAAAGTTACGTGAAAAATCTATGACACGAGTATTTTGAAGCATTTTCTTTGAGAACAGAGGCTTTCCTATGAAGAGGTTTAATCCTTTTTCTGCTTTGCTTAAACTTAAACAGACAATGACGGGTTCAAAATCTGGTGGATTTTGAACTTTGTGCAGCTGAGTTAAGGTTGAAAACCAATGAAATAAATGATGTCTAGTTGCCTGGTAAAATGTTTAAATCAAACAAAAACTTGAGTTTTAGATTTTCCTTTTACTTCATGAAATCGTTCCATCCATCAATATCGTTTTAATATTACATTTCAACAAAACCTCGCAACAGACACAGCCAACGTTAGCACAAAAAACCTCAAGCGGCAAGTCATAAAATTAAGTATCGAGTGTGGCATTTACAAATAAATTCCGTTCCTAATTATTTTAAGCATGCGATCAAGTGCGCGGGCGCAGCTACCGCCGCGCGCCGTTACGCGCAAGCCGACTTCTTGTTCCTGTTTTTTTTATCTTTTTTTGGCGCGTGTCTCTCTCGGGCCGTTATTCGGTGCTCTCGCAGCGAAAGTTAGAAGCACCATTTATACCAGTTTCTTTGAGAATTAACAATTCCGTGATAACACCGCAAATTCGATCATAGGTTGCTAGGAAATGTTTTTAGGGGCATTCGAAGCGAGATGGTTTCTTAGTCTTGATACAAGTAGTGTTTAAATCAGTCTTTTGTCTTTTTTATGTGCAGACGAGTAGGAGCATTACCTGATGGTAAGCGATTACCGCGACAATGTCGAATAAAATTCGAAAAAACAAAATTTTAGACCTAATAACGTTTTGTAAAGGTAGCATCTAGGAAGAAATTGGTGCGCCGTGTGGTCCCCGGCAGAGTAGAATAGGCCACCCTCACTCTTACCGAGGTGTCGTAAAAGGCGACTAAGGTAAAGCTACTGGCATGATCATCAGCACCCAGAGAAGGAAAACTCTGCATATATATCAAAACCCTCGCCAACCCGTCTGCCAAGCGTGGTGAGTATGGCAATTACCCCTCATGTGATTGAGGGAAGCCCGTGCCCCAGCAGTGGGGACTTAAATGGGCTGACGATGAAGGAAGAAATCAAGTGGCGCAATTCTCCATTCAGCTTTAGATACAGTACATCTGCAGTGTGTTTATAACTTATAGAGCCAACAGGTGTTGTCAAACGCTTATACACAACAACCATGGCACTACCAACACCTTTATACGTCGTTTATAGAGCTGTTTAGAGATATTATGTTGGCTTATAGGCCAAAATTTTTTGTTGGGATACCTAATCTCAAAGTAAGGGTACCACAAATATTAACTAAGGCCTTTTATGCAGTGGTATTATCGATGATAAGTAGGTATCTAGAGTTTGGCCACACTTTAATTTCAAGTGGGTGTTAGTAATGTATCGAAAATGTTAGCACTGGCAATTGTGGCTCTTATCTCATATCTATAATAATAAATTCATTTAACATTTCATACCAATGTATCAGGTCAATACCTGATCCCGTACTAAGTAGCTTTAAGCACTTTTCTTACGGACATCAGATAACAGAGGTATTACAAACATACGCAAATACATATACTACACCCAGACATTGAACAAATACAACTTATCATCACACGTTTGTCCATGGTGAGGATCGAACCTACGTCCTTTGGTGCATGAAGCAGGGTCACTACCAAATGCGCCGTTCGGCCAGTCAAACAATAATTGCAACAAACTGCTTACAGTAAATGTATTGTGCGAAAAATAAAAATACTACATGCAAGTACATACGTCTATGAATTTATTTTTTGAGTGAATACCAAGAAACGTTTGGAGTGAGGTTAAATCACGATAACAAAGTATGTCAGAGCCGGAGCCAAGCCGTCTGCCTCCCACGACATCGCCGCGTCCTGCGTTGACTCACCAATTCTCGGCTCATGCGCGTAATTAGCCCATTAGCACGCACGCACCACTCAAATGCTCAATTAGATCAACGACCGTCGAGAATAGCTGAGCAGATTACGTCCCTCCTGTTGGAACCAATGAAGCCCAGGATAATGTTCGCTGTAATTGACAGTTACGATTGCCTAGCTGCGCGCGCGACGGGACGCGTCGCGTGACGGTACGTGGATGCGGCGTGTGATTGTTTGTTTTTCACTAACGAGGAAGGGCTTTATCGCAGGATAGAGATAAAAACTCCGGCTGAGTCCTGAGTACAGAGCATTATTGTAACGTCGTCCGATTGCACGCTACAACTTTGTCGGTGACGGTCAGTTCAAGGAAAATCGCAGTGGAACAAAATATTTCATGACAGATTTATCGAAGCATTATCGTATTCTTCCGTTTTCATGAATCAAGTCACATATAACCTAACCGTCTAGTAATAATATCATGAAAGGCTTTTTTCAAATAAAGACCAACATTTACACAACCTAATCTCTGTGTAACTAAAGCATTGTCCAAAATGATGCTGATAAAAGATGTAAGTATAGCGGTGACGTATGAAGTTGGAATGAGTAGATGGAGATTTTATAGAACAACGACACATAACCTTGGCCGCAAGTGATCATTTCAGAGGTCAAAAGCGGGCGAAGCACTTGCGGCGTAGCACGCGGATACTGGACTAGGATTCATCAAAAATGTCACGCATATCTTAGTTCAAACTCTTAATCCTGTTTCTACGTGACGCTTGATAGTACCTATACACGACAAAATTTAGCAAGCCTGACATTGAAACAAAGGCCGTCAGACATTCGCAACACATAGACAGGGGAACTAAAACCACTCAATCATGGTCACATGTACTGAAACATTAAAATTCTATCACCACGTTTTGGCTGTTCAAACAATTAAACTAGCGTCTAAACACACGTCGCTTCGTTTAATCAAAATGAAGAAGCAGAATCTAGCCTTTTGACTTTTCTTTAAAATAATATTAAATAAAAAGTAGCAGTACGAAAGCCGCCAATTTAATCGACCCGGCAGAAACCGCAAATTACATACATTCAATAATGTTTACAGTTCAGTGTGAAGCCAAACCAATCAACAATAAAAATTTCCAATATGAACACCAAGAAATTAAAAGCATTCCAGAAATGATATTTGAAAGAAGTTAAACTCACCGGTAGATAAATCCAATAATGATGATATTATCTTCGTATCATAATTGATTTCCAATCATAAAAAAACTCATTGGAAATGCTGGTGTCTGTAGAAAGCTATTATAACATCGTAGAAAAATAAAGAGAGAAAGAGATAAATAAAATAATCGTAAAGGAATACTGACTATAATTCTGAAACTTACTAATTAAGGTACTATTACGAGTACGTGAAATAAATTAAACATCTACTCTTTGATGCAAGAAAGACAGATTAGTATTGGTAATAACCAATCTTTACCAATAGGAAAAGTTATATTACAACAAACAAACGCTACATATTACTTGTATCTCCATAGTGCTAGAAGATTCACGACCTAGTTTGAAACGTCTTTATTAGGGTTCCAGAGCCCACGAGAAATCTTTATAGTTTCGCCATATCCCTTCATCTGTCCGTCCAAAAATATTATGGGTTTGCGAAAACGATATTACGTATGCGCGTGGCCAAACACACACTTGGCCATTTATTTTTAATGTAAATTTATTACTAACTCTTAAATAATATAAACTTTAGAACCTTGCATCTGGTCATATTTGTTATCTATTATTATAGTGTACTCATATGTATAAGTAATATTATAGTTATTGATAACAGGCTGGTACAAAATAAACAGATGGATTTGAGTTTGTTTACGGAAAGAAAGGCAATAATCACATAGTTATTTCACTTTAATTGGTTGATATTACTTAATGTAGGTACTTACTTTATTTATCAAGTAACTGCATAACATCAATAATTTTCATCAAATAAACCGACATGTTTACAGTGTTATCGATCAAAGAAACAAACCCGAAATAGTACCTATACCTAAATGTCAATAAAATAAACATTCCTGGAGGAAAAACTTAAATATTTGTGAAGTCAATTAAGACATTTCGACAGACTAAAAACGACAATTCGACACTTTTTAAAAACCATCTACTTGCAAAACCAAATCGACGTGACGTTATCATCAGATAATTAATTAGTTTCATTATATTTCAAATTTAGTAAATAACACACTTACATTTTTTTAAGTGTGTTATTTACTTAAGAATAAATTGCAAAAGATTGCTATAATAAATATCAACTATTTCAAATGTAGGTTTTTGATACGATCTCCTTAGTAACAAAATACATCAACCATTCGTAGGTATACGTAATACGAACCCGTCTACGAATTTCTAAATACGAAGCTTGAATTACACTTCCCTTTAATCGTGCGTGAAACACAAGATGGGTCAACGCGGGCGCAGCGATAAAGGTTAATTTCAACATTAGGGCGAGTGCATGTGTCCTGTTGCGAGTGCACCTTGCAGTGCATCGCCAGTGTCGTGTTGAAGGCCGTCGATGCCGGAAGACTTGCCACAGAACACTACACACGAATTGTATTTGTTACCAGACCCCCAAATCCTGAATCATGGTCTAAGGGTACCTAACTTGGGTTCCAAAACGATAGTTTGGGATGCTACCGGGAATTACACGGTACGATGAAGAATATGAGGAGGGGAGGTAGATTTACACCTACTTAGGTATCCAGATATATCATGCAAAATGGACCACACGATAACTTAGGTTTTCGAGATGTAAACGATAAAAAAATTACGGTGTAAGCATTATCAATGTTTCCCAAAAAGTTATTATTTATTTAATTAATAATATTTGTAAATAAGCAAAAAATATCGATTTAACAATTGTCACGCATTAGATATTATCAAAAAGATTAGGCCATTAATAACGCTTACACGCTTTTAATGAATTCACCGGACAAAAAGACGCTTAAAGTTGTCAATATGGATTCCTATTATTCTAAAATCCAGTTATGGCGTGATTAAATTTATTCAAATGGTTAACGTCATTACATCTAAAATAAGATAATTTGTTAATTAATTTCATGCGTGTCAAGAGTTGAGTTCAAAGAATTTTGAATCGCAAATGTAAAATAGTTATTTTTGAAATAGCTTTGTTGAAACTTCTTTGCAAATTTAATAATATCAATAGAATGTATGTGTCTTCATACATATGCTTTCTGGTCAAAAATGACTGACCTTTGTGCTGTTAGTTTTTTATAAGAGAGATACCTAAGTAGTAATAAATAAAATGTACCTACCTTAATTTCAAAGATGGATGTAGGTACTAGATTCTCTTAATTTAAAGAATAATAGTAGTAAGCAAAGTAACCATTCAGCCACCTGTTACCATATGTAAGCAAAGTAACCATTCAGCCACCTGTTACCGAACTTAGAACTAGCTTAAACTGTATAAAATTCACATCTAAATCGATATTTAAATTATTAAAATGAGGTATGACTGATGAAAGGATAACGTAAGTAGGTATATAAAAATAACTAAACTGAACTCTACAGTGGTAATATTTAGTCCTATTAAAATAAATATTTAATAAGTTAAACATTTATTTTAATAGATACTACTAAAGTGAAATCCTTAGAGCAATACTGGTCTTCCACAAATTATATTTTTATCAACAGTTTTTGCTCAGACTAAGAATAAGTAAAAATAACCGACTGCGCCGGCGTTTTCACAGGTCGCATCGTATTGTACCAATCAATTGATTTCTAACCTTGAACAACACGTTATGGTAAACAAAATATATTCATACTACACGGCCAAAATATAACGTTCGCGTAATAGAAATTGGCTAAATACTAGAACAGATAGGCAGTACTGGTCTTGACTTTAGACGGATATTTATTCGCTCATTATTATTAATTACCTATAGATGATGTCAGAAATATTCTATTGTTGTACAACTTCACAGTATTCTTGAATAAAGTAAAAAAAAGTTGGGTAGAGATTTACGTCTATGAATTATGTAGGTTACAGGAACCTAAAAACAAAAAATGTAGCGAATGTACCTACTAACTTATTAACTTTCTCGCTCATTACAGTCATAATAACAGTAAGTTTATGGAAGCATAGTAAAAGTATAAGAAATTAAAAAGAAATGGTTTTTGCAATGCGAGAGGTAAGTTGATGTTCTGGAAACTTTCTGCAAGTATTTACATTCCGAAGAGTGTTATATATAGTTTGATCATTAAAAGTACAAAAAATGTATGTAAGAAGGAATTTATAAGATCTTATTTATTAGTTTCTTTGTGCCAATTATAACTTTCTTTTTTTTAATGATACCATTTAAAAATTTGGTTATTACTGATCTCAAAAAGTTGAAGTCGTCGGCATCTTTTATTTTTCAGAATAAAGGAAATAATATCATAATGTTTAGGTAAACCAAAAAGTATATTTAATAAATGTATTTACTTTTGTAAAGTTACGAATTTTTACAATAAATAATAGAGTAATTTAACTAAGAAAGAAAAGAAAAAACATTTATTGACCATCACAACATTCACAGCACAGAGAGCGACATTACATAACTTAGAACAAGTTTACAGTATTACAAGTACCTACCTATGATACAAATACACATGACACGACATGGTTACAAGGAAGATAAGTAGTAGATATACAAGAAGAGGTGTGAGTGTGTGTAGTCAATCAGGTCCCAACCTCAGCATTTGCTGCTACGGCATTATCTGCAGTACCGCAGCAGCGCTGGTATTCTGGTGGAACCTGGTTGCGATTGAGTTATGTGAGTGGATCTAAAAGATGGAATACAATACATAGTGTAGGTGAGAATATATATATACACGTATATTACATATTAAAAGAAGTGTACTATGTGGCAGATATATTAATAATAAATAAATAGATACATTTTAATGCAGAAACACAACATTAAAAACCGGGACCCAACAGATATTAATACAATACAAATATGCCAGTACAAATCATACAATAAAAGGAAACAACTGTGAAATAAAAAAAAAGTAAAAAAACTAAAACCCAACTACGACAAAAACTGAAAAAGTATAAAACAAGATTTTCAGAATACTGAACTGAACAAAGTTGCTAATGTAGATGCAAGTAAATGGACACAGTAGACTTTACCAAGATGCCTTCGTTGTCAATTTACAATAATGTCATACAATACTATTCTGAAGTATGCAATATTCACTATGTAGAGATAAATTTTCATGTTTGGAAAGGCGTAGTCACACGTTACATATACCCACCTAGCACTTTGACAACGTGTGGCTGCGGATTTCCAAACATGATTTTATTTGTACTATTTTGGTGTCCAAGTGTATTTGTGGCACATAATATTGACAACAACATTATATTAAATAAATAAATAAACTAAAAACTAGCGCGTAAAACGCGCGTGGATCGTAGCGCGTATAGCAACACGGTTTCCCCGTATGAAGATCCCAGTATTTCGTAGTAGCGACGCACATTTGCGTCGATGGCAGCGAATGGGTCATGAATTAGTGAATTAGGTCGTTAGTACTAAATAGATTGGATGTTACATAATATATCAAGAGGACCTGGGAAGATTTCTTAATCGATCTAATTCTGCTTTTACCTACTCTTATCGCTCAGATTATACATTTTAATTGTAAGTTATATAAATATTATTTCTTTATGTATTTATACTCATCTATGTACTAGCGGCGCCACAAAAGTCAAGCGCTGACCTTGAGTGCGCAGAAACAATTTTCAGTACAAAGTGAGATATTTTACTAGTGCGCAAACTAACGGTCAGCGCTACACTTTCGTGCTGCGACCTGTAATAATTATTTTGCGTTAATACAGAAGTCTAGCGGGCGCAATACTAAATTTGGTGACAAGCTTTATAGCTCATAACCAACAGAATATCAAGGCCCTCCTAATGGTTCTGCAGTGGTTTTGTTCTGATAAGTAGTAAAGTAAAAAAACTAAAACCCAAATATATATATATATATATATATATATATATATATATATATATATATATATATATATATATATATATATATATATATATATATTCAAAATGTACAAGTAAAGCGCTTTCAAATGATACCAAACACGGCATATTTATCATAACTTTATTTCTTTACTCGGTATGTTTTGTCCGCTAGAGGGCGCCACATTAGATTTTGTGAATCCTCATATAGCCTATAACCAGCGGACAATTAAGACGCTTATAATGATATGTCATTTGTCGAATTCTGATAAGTAGTTTAGAAGTTACGTGGAAACAGATGATCATACATACATACATAGCCTGTCAAAATCGTAACCCTCCTTTTGCTTTGCCGTAGTCAGTAAAAAGCAACAACTAGAAATTGGGATAGAGCTTGAGATTAAGTTGTTTTAGTAAAAACAACTTAATCTCAAGCTCTATCCCAATTTCTAGTTGTTGCTTTTTTTTAATTTAACCGTTTTAATTGTGCTACACAGCTTGAGACTTTATTTCAATAAATGCTCGGTCCGAACGGTGGCTCGGATCTATGGGACCGGTTCTCCTAAAGCGGGGTTTACACCGGATCACTTCGGTCGTGGAAGGTAATATTGAGTATCTTATTACTATGTGACACTAGGCAGTTAGCGTTTGGCTCTATTGTAGGCTCGTGCAATTTGGAGGTAAAAATGACCTGAAATTGAGTTCCCAAAAAATTACGTACGCTTGTCGTCATCGCTACAAATCAATCAATAGAATACATTAAAAAAACCAACAACCAAAAGCCTGTATTAACAATGCTTTGGTCTTAATCTTAATTAAGGCTAGGATTCAAGTGACCCTTTGACATAAACCCGGCCTATTAGGTATTACTCCATAGAGTATGGTAAAAATTATATGTACGAGAATGAGGTGAACTATGATCATCTCTTAGAAAATTTACACGTGGCCACGGCCGTCGAAACGCAAATGTTCATCTGGGGGCACGGTAATGCCTCCGCCAAGTCGTTTTCTCAAAGCAATCATATATAGATCATGCATTCTCGACCAACTATAACTTCATTGTAGATAAAACTGGATACCCAAATTCTAAATTTAATATATTTTAAATTTAATTTAATTTAAACCATTAATTTAAGAATTATAGCGAATCTAATAAAATGCAACTGGCTGAACGTCTCATGAAAACAACCGAGCAGACGAAACATTGTAATATTTTTTTTTCAATCAACTTAATTTTTTATATTAGCCTGCATCGTCTCACTGCTGGGAAAAGGCCTCCCCTAAAAGCCGCCATTGGACTCTTTTTGTGGCGATGGTTTGCAATTGCCCGAGAATTGGTCAAAATCATCACACCATCTCTTTTTTGGCCAAAGAGTATTGGACTTATTAGTCTTAAAACCTGCGTTTTTTAATGAGTTCGGCATGATTCATAAATCGATCACCGGTTTTATTGAGTTTTTACTTACATTTTACTTTGAATATCTACCCTCATAAAGAGGAATAGAGTCCATTTTAGAAAAAACAACCAGGCTGGGTTCTATAGGACGGTTTCGTTTGACTTTGTTACGCAGCAGAAATCGTTATAATAATCGTAAACCTTAAACCGCACTTGAGGCACACTAGACATGGACCTAGCTGGGCCTGGTAACAGATGTAAGTATTGGTCACTCTACAAGCTTCTAAAGGGACCCTACAAACTTCGACATCAAAATACTCCGAGACTGCTGCGCAATTTCTTCTCTTTTATTTTTCTTATAAATCTGATTTAAGTAATATTTATTCAATCCCATCAATTATTATTTTGAATAGCAGCGTTAATAGTTAATTTTGACTAAATATTCCAAGATTATTGCGTCCTAGAATATAAGTTTTTTTCGCTAATAATTAATGTTATCACACGACCGCAAAACTCGTTTTTTATGTCTTGTGACCTAAATGAAATGAATATTGAATTAATACTGGCATTTTAGTTATGGTCGTTTTATATCATGAGATACACCTAAATACCAGCCTATCTTGGTATAATAGGACGCACTTATCTCGCAAGTTATTTTTTGTCCTTGTCATGACAATGCTTGGTGCTTTGAAGCCCTGAATTGTTACTTTCACTGTAGGTATCAATTAAAGCATTGGTGCTTATAAAGTAAAAACTGTTTTATACAGCGTGTCATTCCCAGTTGCGTTCAAAGCCGTTCCTTCTTAGGCCAGGGTATTCTTTCAACATGACCCACGATTCGGTAAGCCTGATTATTACAATGAAGCTACAGCCCTCTGATATCCCCAACCCTTAAACAGGGGGACCAAACGTAATGATCATGATCATGATTGCACGTTCAGAACAATAATCTAACTATCTCGAAACTAGACGTGTACTAGAACTCTTTACTGAAACAGCTCAGTGATCCGACTCAGCCAAATGATACACTATTCCGAAAATCTAATGTTCGCTCCGAATGTATAATTGGACTCAAATGGATCTCGTGGTCAATCGGTACGCGGTATATAGTAATCTCGCTCACCGAGACCAATGAGCCGAATGATCCAAATGATTCGAGTGAGCCGAATGAGCTGAATGATCCGAGTGAGCCGAATAAGCTGAATATGATCCGAGTGAGCCGAATAAGCTGAATATGTTCCGAGTGAGCCGAATGATCTGAGTGAGCCGAATGATCCGAGTGAGCCGAATGAGCGGAAGAGTCGATGTTCCAAACGATGCGTTTCATTGTTCCGCATCTTTGCACTGATCCAGATGCAAATGTTCCAATCTTTTGAAAGATACTCTTATGCCAGGTCTACCCGAAACTATCCGTAACGTGCAGGTTTCCTCACCCCTTAGCGAATGGTAGAAATACGCGCATTGGTTTGAGAATCCTGTGGTGTATTTTATTTCCTTTATTTATTTATTTACTTCACAAAATCCACAGCTCTTGAAATAAAATTACATAATTAAATAATATTATTTAACTAAATTCGAATTAAACCAACAGTGTTTTACTCTACTCCCTCTAATAAAGAGGCGGCGTCAGCAGTACTCACCAGACCGTGGTGCACAGCCTTCCGACTCTTCGCGCACCGATGCCCACCAATCCCCATACAGCGTCTAGCCTGTAGCATTGTGTACCGTCTTTTTTATTTACCTAAATATACTACAAACGCCCTGTTGGTCTAATGGTTTAAGTACCGGGCTGTGATCTCGAGCAAAAAGTATATTTAGAATTTTTCGAACATAGCTCGGGTTTGTGATCACCAATCCGCATTAGGCAGCCGTGGTTAACTTAAAATAGTATTTTTTGGTATTGTATGGTAAAGGAAAATTATACCCGCTTATAATTATGTTTATTGACTGGCGCGTTCGGTAGTGAACCTGCCGCATACACCATAGATTGTGGGTTCGATCCCACCCTGATCAATCATTCGTGTGATGAACTAATTACATTATTACACCCAGATACTGAACAAACACAAGTGCACTTGTGTTTGTTCAGTATATGGTTGTACCTAATAATGTATTTAAGTACCTATAAATGTTGTAATTCCTCTGTTGTCTGATTTGCTATCTGTATTTATTTATTTATTACCTATATTTTGACTGCCTCGGTGGCGCAGTGGTTAGTGGGTCGCACTTTGAAGCGACGGCTGCGCAAGAGGTCCCGGGTTCGATCCCCGGGTCGGGCCAAAAATTTGTACCTAAGTTTTCAGTAAGAAATTCTTAGTGGCAGCCCGGAGTCTGGAAATTGGCGGTCTTGTACCCCCGTGCCTCGGAAAGCACGTTAAGCCGTTCGTCCTGCGCCCAATCCCTCTCTGGTCGTGTCACAGTAGTGTCCCATCGGAATATGAGGGTAAGGGAATAGAGAGTGCACTTGTGTTTGCGCACACACTTGAGCACTATAATATATCCTGCGTACGTGGCTGATCGTTGAGATTGGCCGCCGTAGCCGTAATCGGTTGGAGGATTATTATTATATTTTGAGATAAATATATTTTTTGTACCATTAGGTTGGCGGTGAGGAAAAGCATCGTGAGGAAACCTGCAAGTTTCGGATAGTTCCTGAAACGTGGAACTCAGTTGGTCTGGTGCCCCTGTTAAAGGGTTGCAAAGTCAGACAGCAGCCGCTTCATTGTTATTACCAGACTCCCTATTCATGAATCATGGTTCAAGCGTGCCTCGGGCTCTAAGGCGTCAGCTTTGGATGCAACTGGGAATTCCCAGGTGGATACGTCCCAACACGTCAAGGAGAGGAGGACTATTTTGAGATAAAATATATTTAATGTAGAGACCCAGCTTTTTTACTGTTTTATTAATATGTACCTTACCTATACGTAACCAGTCTGAATTAACCTGTATTATTTATTTATCGTAAATATGTCTCCTATTAGAAAATGTAGGTAGGTACCTACCTACATTCTATTTGAAGTCTATTTTAAGTATTAAGATTTTATTTTAAGTCGTATGATATAACTTAGGTATTTGAATAAACTTTTCACAAATAAAAAAAAATGTTTAATTTCCTACGGTCAATTTTATTCATGGAACCATTTGGTTTGCATATTATGTAAATAATATATGTCATGGTATATTCTAATCAATCAATTTGTATATGATCGAAGGTAAATTTAATCAGAAGCTTTCACCAATCACCTTGTAAAGTGTATAAGCAAAAGCTCGTTTTGCTGTTATGTGAAATTGCTCATTTTCAATTGAAGGCTTAAAGGTACGTGCATTACCCAAAAAATGCACATCCGTCCACCGGGGGGATACTACTCGCATGGGACTCTCCTCTGGGTTTGACCTCTGCTTACTAGAGACATACCCATTAAAGCCCCCTGGGGCTTCTCCTTCCATACCCTTAGAGTGGGAGGATTACGGGAAAATGGCAGGGACCACCACCGCGACCCGCCTCCAGGCCCCGGCCAAAATAAATTTGGGCCAGGGCCTACCCCGCGACCCTCCATTTTATCCTACCAAACGGGTCCAAACTGATCGATTGCAGAGCAGACACTGCAGAGGGGACAGTTGCATGCCACTCTCGTACACATCCACCCTGTTGCGTTGCAAGGCAACGCGCGGAGTAAAAGCCCGCCTGCAGGCTTCAAACTCCACAAAAACATGCACGGGCAGCTCCGCTGGCTGCGGACGTGGTCGGCAAACGACGAGATGGAGTACTGCGGGTCGCAGTTCCACTTCCACTGCATGCGGTGCTCGTCTCGCCCACTGCGCTGCATAGACACCTAGCGGGGGGTGGCCGCTAAGGATGGGGAGATAGCAGCCTATCCTCTCTCTCAATGGACGCTTGAGCGTGAGGGCTCCTTCCAGGAGTCCTAGGCCCCACAAACGGGTGGACGTGAAACGGATAAAACGACGGTGTAAGCGGTCTCCCAGTACTTAGGTCTACCTACCTATTTTTAAGTTATTTACATAAGTTTCATCTTGCTATCGAACGATGACTAATGGTTACCATAATCAATATCTAGAACTTGTCTCATATCAATACATTATAATACTGAGTACTTAAGTACAATATGTTTGATCTTACAATCTTTATCTACATAACTTAAGGTCGGGGAGCATGCTGACCCGACACAGAATCGTTGTGTTTTCCCTCATTGTCTCAGTAGGAATACAATATATTTCTACTAAAGCTATGAGGACTCGTCCTGCATTTTTGAGGGTGTTCGTTATCTATTAAGCACGTACCTACTCAAATAACGGTTCTGTCAGGGCACAACATTATGTTGATCAAATGTTCATGGGTCAATGACTGCTGGCGGAACGTTTCAGAACCAGGAGAGCCACGCTTCGGCACGAATGGGCTGGAATGATTGAGTGTTACTAAGGCCGTACAGAAAACCAGCGTGAAGCAGCACCTGCGAATGGATGCTCAATCCGAGGGCTTTACCCGTTAGGTTTGTTGGTTAGTTTATTTGTTGAATGATTGGCAACGTATACTGATGTTACTTAGATACGTGTGTCCATAAGCGTAGAGTAACTTTATATGGTCCATAGGCGGTGGCAATTGCCTTCCATCAAATGATCCCTCTGCTCGTCCATCTATTTAATTAAAAAAACCATATTGGTCCTGAAAAGCGTGTAGGCTCCCTGCGTTGCAATCACCAGGGGCTGCATTTCTCGTTTAACGTAAAAAAAGATACAAGTTAAGAGCAACCAAAATTACGGAAAAGAAATTAGCTAGGGCTAAGTAAGTGGGCTCTCAATTTACCTATATGATCTGTGGCTTGCACCTATGTCCTCTATGTCAATCTAAACTATTGATAAAAACTTATAGTGAGCCTTATCACGATACCCTCCTCTGTAGGTAATACAACAATAGGTAATATCACATAAAAACAGTACGCACTGGTAGAACTCCATTTCAAGGAATATGATTTGAATTTACACTCTCTTCTTAATTTTTTTTATGCTAGCAAGCGACAAATGAGCAAGCGGGTCACCTGATTGTTAGTAATCAACATCGCCCATAAACATCTGCGAAATTAAAAAATAAAAAACATTTTTGCACCAGACTTCACCTAGATAGGTACTCAAGTACCAACAGAGGCACATAACATAAATTACAAATGAAAAGTAGGACCGTATCAAATAGCGGTCCTTATACAAACTCACAGTGAATTAAAGAAAACACATGATAAATAAAAGATAGGTAATTACCTACCTACTGTGATGGAATCGTTTATAGTAGGTAGACACGCAAAAGAATTTGGGACTTGCGTCCCAGGAATATATGCCAAATGTGATGAAGATCAGGGCCACCTTTATATGTACCGGGGACCAGGATACACAGAAAGTACGGAGGGGGGCCCGGCGGTTTGTATCATGTATTTGGAGGGCTTGTTAAGGGTTCTCAAGGGGGTACATACCTACCCTTAACACGGTCGTATCCAGGACCTCCCCCCTTGGACTTTCCCCTGTCGTAGATAATACCAGGAGCCTCCTGTTGTAGGTAACCAATGTTGCCCTACCTTCGAATTTGAGTCTAGCTACAGTCCCAATGTACCAATGGCCAATAGCAAGGTGGGTGTGATGATGACGATATTATGATATTATTATTTATCATTTTTATCACATCTGTTAATTATATGATGAGCCCTAAGTGCGCTTAGACCTTGATTCAGGATTTGGGGACTCTGGTAGTTACATTGAATCGACTGCCGTCTGATCTTGGAACCAGACCTACTGAATCATGGTGAAGATAATCATGATTCAATTGGTCCATGATTCAATCTGTCTGGTAGTTACATAATAATATTGGTGTGCACTCTGGAATAGGAAACCTATAAATAGCACTGTTATCTATTCATTTTCCTGTACTGTGCCTATTCTTTGTTTATTAATAGGTAAAACATCCATGTTTATGGACTCTGAGCTGGTTAATTAGATTTTGTTACGGAGAAACAGTAGGTATTATATATACCTACTGTTTTATTTTGAATAAGTACTTACTTAGGTAGTTATTATTTTGTTTGTTATGTGCCCACGCATTACTATTATGCACTTTGTCTTTATGAACATATGGTCATATTATTGTAGGTATGTTCAAGTCAGAAGAGTCGATAACAGCTTCACCAAAAACGTCATCGGTTATCAACGGACAGTGATTTAATTGGAACAAGGTAATAATTTACATACGTATCTACTTACATATTACAATATTATCATCATAAACGCTGCGCCCGGCCGATTTCTCGGTATCGATACTTGTTTGCGAGCTGTCTTAATAATAATATGACGACTTTGAGAAAACATATTTAGTTGATAAGTATGATATTTTCTCGATTCTATATACTATTTTCTATATGAATCTTTTGATTGAGTCTCCTCATGCTGAGACTCCAACTTACCCTTTGTTTCAAGTGCATTTTGGATTAAGTAGTGTAGTAGGGGTAGAGTGTTAAGAGCTACAAAAGAAGGACATACGTAGGTCATGGCACGTAGTGCAGAAGTAGAGAGCGCTGGGGCGGCGGCGGGCCGCGGGCGCCTCCGCGGGCGGGCGCCGGCTCGCGGGCGCCTCTCGAGCTCGAGCCACGGGCGCTGATCGAAAGTTCAACGCGAGATCGAGCGCGCATATGTAAATATCGGCACATTTACAAGCGAAAGGGTTCACCAGAGCGGCGCACTAACGCAGCGTTGCGCGGGAACCAGTCAGGTGAGATTCCTACGGCGCGGCGTCCGATAGAAAAATGTCGAACGAGCTTCGGGTCCATCACTCCGCGGATGTGTGGTGCGCAACGCGGTCGCCGCTCGACTGCCGCCCTCCTCTCACCGCCACACTCTGGTATATTTATCGCTTAATTATTGAACTCGTCGGTGTAACAATTATGAAGCTCGGCGAGTGTCAGGCGGCCGCGGAGGGTGCGCGGCGCTACCGCGTCTGCACTCGCGCGTTGCGTCACCGTCCAGCGCCCGCGCGCCGCCGTCGCCGCCGCACGCCGCACGCGCAGCCTTCAGATTTTATCTCACCAACCACTCCGCAGCTCACCTGTTATTCATATACACATTAACCTCCAACTTACATCACTTAGCGATATCTTCCTGTCTTCTATTTCCGCGGTATATATAGGTAGTCTTAATTATTGCTGCGAGGCAAAACTATTTACTTACTTGTACTGCGTGAGAGGAGAATAAACGATTACATAGGTATACCTAAGTACCTACTACTAAGGTACCTACATGAGATGACTTGAATTTGACATCAAAGTCTACTGTATACCTAAATCACCGCAAGCTTATTATTACTTACATCTTTCCGAAAAAACATTGTAGAAATGCACTAAGTACTTCACTTACACCTAGAGCTAATGGTTAATCTATCATATACCTAGTTAGTTAATAATCAGTTCTTCGGCTGTGCAAAATCCTACTTATACACCCTCTATCAAACCAAAACTTTGGATTCGACATCGGAGAGAAGAGAAGGGAGTTAAAACCTCACCGTAGGCCTCGCCTAAGTCAATAGCGTGCAGCGGCGTGCGTTGTAGGGTTTTTAATTAGTAAGTATACCTCTGGGTCATCTTTCCAGAGGGAGTCTCACACACCCAATGAGGCTACGACCTGACGGGACGGTGGGTACATATTCTCTGCGTGACTAAAAAAAGGGAGTTAGAACCTAAGCCAATTTGGGTTTTCTGGAGGAGTGTGTCTACTTTAAGTAGGTAAGTACACAATCTCTTCACTGAGATACTTTCCAACCTATCGGACGTTCCTGAGAGTGTGCTTGAATAGTAGGTAGAAGCAGGGCCTTTAGGGGGACATTGTGGAGAAATAAATGCCTTAGCTGTAGTACGGTAATCAGTCTAGATCGTGATTTGTAATAAAATTAAATGAGTTTTGCATTTTATGTTTACGAGGATCCCAGACTATTATAATGAGGTACTCGAAAAGAAATAAAGTACCTAAAAATAGTGAAAGAAAATAAATTATAGAATGAGCATATTATGATATTTGATGTCAAAGACAATATTATTTTTAAAATACAAAAAGTCACTGCACATTTGACAGTGACAGTTCAAGGTCACCAAATATAATTCAATAGCCATGGTTTTGCACATATTTTAGTGCGTAAATTCCATAAAACCATTCGGTTTTCTTCAAATATCGACAAAATGTACGCCAGGTTTAAAATAAGGTAATAATATCTTCATTCTCTTCGATAACTATTATGCATCAAGTGTTTGAAAGTACCATAAAGTTCTAAAGAGTTTAGCGAACGAATAAGATGTTTTTTCCAAAATATTTAAATATGCAAATTGTGCTAGTTACTGTCCTTGGTTTCTAGTAGCTGTGGCTGTGCTGGGGTACTTTGTAGATATTTGAGTTCGGCCGAAATCTCCACTGCACTGAGGCCCTTTTACTTCAGTGTTCATCCAGACCTTTTTGGGAAATATCCAGAACAGAGAGTATGTGAACTATTTTTAGCACTTCAACAATATTAAGTTCTTTTCCCATAATCTATCCCTATCTTTATGTAAAGTTTGTGATTGCATTATTAATCAAATTCCAATTGGACAACCATAAAAAAACACAATTTTTAAATACTCAAAATCATACCTGATATTTAAAAATTTAAACCTATTAGATACTTTGTTCAAGTTCTATCACCATGTAAAAACTGGTAGCAAGCAATAGGAAACACAAAAAGCTGATTATGCTGTCTCCATACAGTAGATCTATCCTTATATTTTGGTGTGGTAAAGTTGTTTCTTATGAAAATTGTTATTTAATCTTTGTAAAGAAAGTATAATAAATTTTTAATCCTTGTTTTGTTAATTAGAATAATAGTTTTGTTGATTAGAAAAATATGTTAATATTATATTATTATTTGCACGCCTGCTGGCAGGCTGGATACCATGACTATGACTACGATACCATTTGTAAGACCATGTATCAATGTGTATTTTGGCAAATAAATAAATGTTTATGTCCATACAGTAGGTCTAATTGGTGATTTTACCTGATTCTGATTTGTTGGTTCAAGTTCTTGACATCAATCACATGTCATTTAGACATACAGGGTTATAGAACTTGATCAATTAGCTTGTTTATTAAATACTTAGATATAATATACATATATAAATATATTTTAGTGTGGCCCTATTTCCAGAAAATTAATGAGAACTCCCTGCAACAATTGAGTGCCTTGTTAGAGGCACAACAATCTAGTCGAAGAATATCAGTGCCCCCATTATCGTTTTACTTAAGGCAAAAAGACATGCCAGAAGGTGAGTTGAGAAAATTATTGATGGTTGTAAACATAATAGATGTATACGCCATGACTTTTTGAACACCATTATGGCCATTATACTAATGAAAACAATCATTTTTCCCCAAGGAATATAGGGTTGAATCTCAAAAATAATAATCACCTCCCCATACTAAAAGTGATTGGCTGTTTGATGCAATTTGTATGGGAAGGCGAATTTTTTTTTTCAAGATTAGACCCTATGTTCATTGGGAAAAAGTGTTTTTTTGATTAGTATAATGTTCTTGAGAAGTTTTTAGTATATTCAAAAAATCACAGTGCATGTTACCTACTTAATAAAATTACTTTTTTCTGGTTTTGTTTTAGGTGATTTCAAACTTGTGAAAATCCAGTTAAATGGAAGCAATGCTCGTGAAACAGTTGTAAAAGTATTGAAGTCATGTGAAATGTCAACAACTTATGTAGATAAGATACCCAGCAGTATTTCAAACAAAAGCAGGTATATTTTCACAATAAACTATAGTCCTTTTGCTTTATCATGATATTGGTGACAGCAGGACAGAGTTATACATAAGTCACACGTTAGAAAGAGACTAAAAATGAAAAATGTATAGATTTTGACATTTGTCACCCATATCATGCTAAAGTGAAAGTATAGGGGAGACTGGGGACACTTGATCCTTACGGTAGACTAGATACACTAGATTTACAAAGCTTTTGTGTACACTATATGATTTATAAGTGGCAACAGTTATAGTCTATGGTACGTTCAAACTTTCTAAAGTTGGTACTCCTGTCAAATTTGACAGTAAAGCAGATGGCGGATGATTTTGTGTTTCGTGTGGCCAGAAAATATTTTTCGTAAGTTTTTATTTTGATTTCGCAATTGGATAGGAAACATATTTTGTACTAGAATCAATTTTAAACTATTACTTATCTATGTGTTTATACGTCTGTTTCATAGAAAAGTGTAAATAGTATTAGATATTTTTACAATATTCTTTTATATCCTCAATATACCTAGGGTACACATGGTACACTTTCTTATGGGAGATTTGATCCCGGCGGATCAAGTGTCCCCTAATGTTATTTTTTTTAATAATATCAAGATTAAATATGCCTAGAATATATAAACAAAAGAAGGTGCAAGAAGGTGCCCCTGCTGTTTAGTTTTTTAATAATTTCAGGATTCAATTTTTTTTTTTTTGGTCAATAAGCCAACGCTTGACCACAATCGCACCTGATGGAAAGCGACGATGAGGTCTAGGATGATACGCGTTTGCCTAAAATATGCCTGTTCACTCTTGCCTTAAAGATTATAGTGGTCAGGAAAAACAGATCTCGGCAGAGAGTTCCATTCCTTAGCCGTCCGCATTATAAATGTGTAAGCAAATCGCAATATGCCTAGAATATATAAAACAAAAGAAGGTGCTAGAAAAAGAATACCAATCAATAAGGAAATCTTGGAAGCCAACTCTAGTCAATGATGTTATTCAGGGTAAGAGTATTCGTGGTACTGCAAGAGGTTACGGGATAGCAGTTATGACATTAAAAATGTCAGAAAGAAGAAATATGCTACGACTGAAAATATTGACTACACGCCAAATTACCGCCAGTCACAATTTTTTACGTCAACTGAAGAGACAGAACTTGTTAATTATTTAATAATGGTAACTAAATTATACCATGGATTAACTCCTAAGAATGTACGAGACCTTGCATTTCAATATGCTTCTGAAAATATTAAAAAAATACCACCAAAATGGGTTGAACAGGAAACAGCTACTTACGATTGGTTCTACGGTTTTATGAATCGTCACAAAGAGTTGTCATTGCGTGTACCCGAAGCCACAAGTTTATCTCGCGCTACAGCTTTTAACAGACACAATGTCGGAAATTTCTTTGAGAATTTTAAAATCTTATTGCAGAGATATGTGAATGTGGGAGACTTGTTCCCCCAGGATCAAGTCTTCCAGAAGAGGGGGATCAAGTCAGACACATATATGGGACACATGATATCATTCCCTATACGAAGTTTTCATGAGCTAGTTAGTAAAGTTATGTACATATATCACTTGCTATTATACTTAGTATAATCAATGAAATTCCACATATTTAAGTACCAAAATATTTAAAATCGGATTAATATTTACAAAATAATCGCCAAAAAACAAAAGGGGGGATCAAGTGTCCCCAGTCTCCCCTAATAATCAGATTGGCGCAGGGACCCATAATGAGTCTCGGCCTGCGATAATAAGAGCTTCCATTTCTGTTGGTCCTGCACCACTTCCTTTTTTTGCCGTCTGCTAAGAGTACGCCCAAATCTTTACAAATATACAATTTTGTGTGTTTGTGCAATCACATTATACTAAATTTGTACATAAGAATAAATTGTCACCTTTATACACTAGTATGTCAATGTAAAGTGTAATTGATGTAAGGGACCCACTAAAGCTGTCAGCTTGCTAAACAGGCAACTATTCGAAAGGATTTCTATCAAAATAAGGCCAGCCTGACCTCGATGTCATCATCATCAGCATCATTTCAGCCAATGCACGTCCACTGCTGGACATAGGCCTCCCCCAATGTTCTCCACACAGATCGGTCCTGTGCCTCCCGCATCCAATGGATTCCCGCGATCTTCACCAGATCGTCGGTCCACCTTGTAGGAGGCCTGCCACGGCTGCGAGTTCCTGTACGTGGCCTCCACTCGAGGACCTTTCCGCCCCAACGGCCGTCTGTTCTCCTCGCTATGTGCCCTGCCCATTGCCACTTGAGGCATGCAATACTTTGGGCTACGTCCTTAAACCTCGATGTATGGATACTTTAAGAATTAAAATCTCCTTTTTGTTTACAGTGAAGCAAACCAACAATCTGATTTCGATAGAGCTTATAGAGAATATGGTAGTGAATTTGAGAAAGCCAGTGATATGAAAAGAAAAGTGGAAGAAAGGAAAGCCATTCTTAATGTAATGTGAGTGTGTATTTATTTATTATTTATTGCACAAGAAAATAAAGCACAATTGGCGGATATAATGCTATACAGCATTCTCTATTAGTCAACCATTAATAATTAATTAACCATTAATAGTGTGTAATTTTTTATAAATCTTCCCTCAGTCATCAATGAAAAAAAAAGTTTTCTGCTTATATTTTTATTACCTGTTGCAGTGAATGGGTCTATGACAATAGTAGAATAGCTAAACATAAATATGAATCCACGCAAGCTACGAGGGACCAAGTGAAGAGTCTAATGGAGCACCTATGCAAAACTTATGGTATTAAACAAGTTCGTAAAGTCAAACTACCAGTGTTGATATTAACAGCTATTTACTTTATATGTGAAATATATAGAAGACTTTATTAATATAATAGCTGAAAAATTAACACATCCTTTACTAAATATGCTTGGAATGTTTCATATCTTTCATATTAACTTTTCTACACATGCATACAACCCGTTTGGAACAGTGGTAGTGAATGCTGCCTTTGGTCCAAGGGTTGCGGGTTCGATCCCCGCACAGTACAAACACTTGTATGCATGAGCATGTCTGTTTGTATTGATCTGGGTGTTTCCTACGTGTTATAAGTATGTATTTACAAAAGAAAAGTATTATATGTATGTATTTGGAATCCCACTGTTGATTCTGATATCCGTAACACAGGTGCTTGAGCTTACCTATCTCGGAGTCAGATCAATGTATGTGATGTTGTGAAATATTTATTTATTTATTTATACAAAAATGTATGCAGTAGGTAATTTTCATACAAAAATATCAAAAAATATACTATTTTGGCTTCAAAAATTAAATAAAGAAAAATCTTAAAATAGTGAATTTTTCGTAACATGGGGTTGGTCAGCATTGTACGATTTTTTTTTTGGGAAAGCGGCTTTTTCACTATTTGAGTTAGGGTTTTTGAGGAAGTGGTACTTATGAGATGAGTAAAGAAAAAATTGAAATTGTGATGACTTTATTTATTTATTTATTTATTTAATTAGAACACCAACATAAAATACATTTTGACAATACATAAGGGGGGACTTAGGATAATTATCCAATACCTAAACTGAATCACACTTTTTTCGCGTTCACATTGTTTTAGCTCGTAAATTCCTCCTCAATTCCTTTTAATTTAGGAGGAAGCGAATGTGGAAGAGGATATTTTAGTTTTCATTAAATGGTTGATTTCATTAAATGGTTCATTAAATGGAAGAGGATATTTTAGTTTTCATTAAATGGGGAAGCGATAGTTTCGCAAAATGAGAAAAAGAAATCCTCAAAATACAAAATACCTACTTTATTTGCCAATAAATAGGGTGGTTACATAGAATGTAGATGTTGTAAGTTTACATAATAAGCGACCTTAAACCTATTTAGCCATTAAATTGTAGCATGCAAATATTTCAAGTTGTAAGAGCATTCGAACTTCTCTGTGGTAAGACCTATTTGTAGGACCTTACACTACAGAGATAAAAAATGGGAAAATAATATAAAAAATACATTTTTTAAGCATAACTCTTGGGTAAAATAACATCGCGTGGGTTACAGACAGAAGTACACCGTTATATATAATGTTTTAAATTTAAATAATTAGGTGGGCTTATTCCAGAATAATAGCAAATTAAAAAGGAATCTAAAATCAATGAACTTAATCTATGCATAGATAAGTAGGTAAGCTCGCTATAACTTACATTTTAAAAAATCACTGACCGAATGAAAAGTATTTTCTATTAGCAGATCACGTAAAGACGATTTAATTGAGTAAAAAAGCGAGATTTGGTTGGTCGGAAGCGGGCTTAAAAGAAAATCACCTAAATGTCAACATTTGTCTTGATTGCTACTAAAACAGTTCACCAATACAAATCCCCAAAGATCGGGACCACTGGCCTATTTTGTCCCCATAACCGCGACTTATTTTTCCTTTCAATTGCCTAAAATAACAGGTCACCACTAAAATCTAAAACTTCGTAAAGTGGGATAGGGCCTGTCCCACTCAATCAAAATTTGGCCCAAAAGGTGGGACAGTCCCGCCAAAATCGGGAGGTCTGCCAACGCTGAGTCCATTATTTGTACCCGTATACATATGTACGTATAGTGCTAGTCTAGTGTATTTTAAATGTTTAAATATTTTAATTCCGCGAATGAACTCATGATTATAAATGTAATTTAATTATTTACCTTCAGGTTAAATATGACAGTGGATGGAACATAAGTCACATAAGAGGAGCACTAGCAAGTCTGGTCGCATTAGCAAACCAGCATTCAAAAGTTATGGCGAATTTAGAAGGTGAGTAATAAAGAGAAAATACATCTAACAAAATATAATAATATCATCCATCATTTTAGCCAATAGATGCCTTCTACTGGACATAGGCTCCCCCAAAGATCTCCACAAAGATCGGTCATGTGCCGCCCGCATCCAAAGAATTCCCGCGAACTTCACCAGATCGTCGATCCATCTTGTTTGCTTGTGGGGTTGTGGCCTGTACGCCCCCAAGGGCCGTCCGTTCTCCCCACAGTGTGCCCCTGCCCATTGCCACTTGAGGCTTGCAATCTGTGACCTTAGTTCTTCTGCGGATCTCATTACTGACACGATCACGTAAGTTGATTTCAAGCATAACCCTCTTCATTGCGCTTTGGGTGACGTTAAGCATACATACCTACCTACATCACTGTCAACACACACGAAAAACACTTTTGTCTTGAGACACTGCGGTAGATGGGTCCAAAATATGCTGCGTAGTTTCCTGAACGCTGCCCAGCTGCGTTGGACTTGTCGATCGACCTCCTTCTGGATGTTGGACTTATTCCCCACAACATCCAGCTTAGAGCTTCCCACATTTACAGTTCATTTTGAGTTGTTGGTAATAGGTAATTACAGCACATTAAAATATTCACGAAGTGTAAAACAAAAGTTAATATAAAATAGCTATGATAGCTAAGTGGATAAGAACGTACGCCTCCGATGGGGGAGGTCGTAGGTTCAAGTCCAAGAATGCACCTTTGAATATTTCAAATCTATGTGCGTATTTCTACGATTAGCTCGGCGTTAAGAAGTTTTTTAAACTGTGGATTCCCACAACAAGTCAGGTTCCCGTGTCTAAAGGTTGCGAAGGTCAGACCGCAGTTTCATTGTAATTACCAGACTTCCCAAATCCTGAGCACCGAAGCGAAAGCTTAGGACGCAACGGGGATATAATAGGTACTTGTAGGTACACGGACGGAACCATTTAATGGCACAATCCCTTGGATACGCAATATGCGCATGGCACAGGTAGGAAGGACCAATTAGTTTAGGAATCCTTGAGGGAAGTCTCTGCCGAGCAATAGTTGTTTCTTGGTAAAAATAATGTCATTAATATTTCTTTCATTTTTTCAGGTCGGACAATAGCATTAGGTCAATTTACAGGTGTAAGCTTAGATGGCGATGTTTTCCTAAACATAATCGACGTTAGAAACGAGTGGCTTTCGGTAAATTTTCTTTCATTATATTGCAATTGGTAACATTTAATGGAACAGCATACATCATCATCCTGCCCTGGTGGCTTTATTTAAGGCCATCCCGTAACGAACGAGAATATACCTGTCGCATCCAAACAAAGGAGGCACATATATAGCGCGTGTGAAAAAGAGGAAACTCCGATCCGGTCGTATTAATGTCAGCTTTAAATTAGGTTATCTGGGGTCGGCGCAGTATGTCATCCTTCCTTCCATACGTCGCTGTCATTCGTTATCGAATCATCCACCCCTTTTTCCATCATGTCATTCTTCACACAATCCATCCCTCTCTTTTTCGGTTGTCCCTCCACCCACTTACATTTTGTACTAATGGAACAGCATACGGCATCATTTAATCATCTTTATACTTATGTAATGTTGAGATTATTTATTTTTAGAATTGATAATGGATATTTCTGTTAAGAAACATACGTACATTGTTTTCTTTTCAGTTGATCAAAAAAGTTAGCCAAGAAGATAGCGCGTTGATTGCGATACCTAACTACGAAAAAGCATTATCAAGTGTATTAAGAGAAATTCATATTTGTAGAAGGTAAATAAAATCAAACAAAACTATTTCCTTCAGTCAAAGGATTATTTTCAAAAAGAATGAGTTTCCTTCTTATACCTTTAACATGAAATTGTATATTTTTTGTTAAAGAAAGTTTATGCCGAAAGTATCTGCACATCAGTACTGCAACCATTTGAGACAAATAATCACATCAATTGGTGATTTCTATGGACGTGGTCATAAGTTTCCGTCGTCGGTGCCGAGTTCTCTAAAAAAATATGAAATTGTTGTGGAACCGTAAGTAATACTCGTAATATTCATCATCAGCCCATTTAAGTCCCCACTGCTGGGGCACGGGCCTCCCTCAATCACATGAGGGGCAATTGCCATACTCACCACGCTTTGGCAGACGGGTTGGCGAGGGTTTTGATATAAATGCAGAGTTTTCCTTCTCTGGGTGCTGATGATCATGCCAGCAGCTTTACCTTAGTCGCCTTTTACGACACCTCGGTAAGAGTGAGGGTGGCCTATTCTACTCTGCCGGGACCACACTCGTAATATGTTAAGTAATTACTGGTGCGTGCGTGCATGTGTGTGTGTCTGTGTACTTTGCGTCACGTACCTAATACCAGTTGAGAGTAAAACTAGATCCATCCATTGATTTTTTTTCATAGTGACACAGTATATTGGCTCTCCTCGGCCAGATGGTAAGAAGAACCCTCGTTGTAATTACAACGGAAGCGATGTCAGATCTTTCCAGTCTCTCAATACCAACACTGATATTTTGGTCAATGTAATAAACTCCAGCATAAAACTACTTACCTTCGTACTTAACTAAAGTCAAATACTCATTTCAGAGAAGCTGGTCCATTGATGGTATCACCCACTGGTCAATTCATTACCCCCTCGTCATGTCCTGCAACTGAACTCATCCACTTCATTTCTAACAATCTTGATGAGGCCACGACATTAATGACGGAATATAGCATGTAAGTAACAAAACTAAACTAAAAACAATAGATTCTATTGATGGGAATGATCAAAATAAAAGCAAATTCTAAGATGTAGATAAACATTTTATTCCAGAAACAAACATGTGGAAAGAGCACTCTACAAAGAAGTTAAAGAGAGATTCGGACTATTGGAACTTCACAAAGACGACAGCATAACCCCAGGCCTCATGATCCTGTGCTGCCAAAGATTACTCACTAGAGTTGACAAGATCGGCACTGTAAGTTGACAACTATTCACAGATAATGTGTAACTTTCTACTCTTCTATTAAAAAGGAGTGAAGGTAATCCTCGGACTTTCATATATTTTTGGCCCAAGTATGAAAGTGCCAGCAAAAAAAATTTACTGTATTCTATAAGGACTTCATCCCCTGATGTTCAAATTAAGATTTGGCATTGCAAAAAAAATGTGCTAATTAATACAAATTTATTGGGATAAAAATATTTTGTACCCACCTATCACATAAAAAAATGATGCTATAGTAATAACAACTTAGAGGGACAAGTCCTACAGAATAAAGCAAAAAAAATTTTGGCTAGCACTCCCAGAAAAAGGATGTCATTTTACACCAATTTTCTCCTTATTATTTACAGGTATTGCAAGGAAACATTTTGTATATCACACACTACTATTCCGTGCTGTCCGATGGAGTGTTGTGCATACCCTGGGACTTCAAATAGACGATACCTATGTGATAATTTGTTTATAGAATGTGATGAAATACCGTAATATATGTAAATAAAAATATGTTTCTCATCGCTTAGTTATACATTAATTAAATACCCTTTTCACATTAAATATTACATCTTTGTGTTCTAAAAATGTGATGTTATTTTGTTATTAATGGTATGGAAATACCTACAATAAAATTAATAATATATCTTGGATAAGATACTTGCCAGTGTTCAGAAATAAATACACAATTTATATTGAAATTACTTCTGAATTTCCATTATTCTGCTTAACGAGAGAGAAATTAATAAAATTATATATGTACATTTAATATCACGGAGGCAAACATCCATATTTACATGCACAATAGATGCTTAAAAAAATTAATTTATAATCATAAAGTTAATCATACATTACTAAAAAGCGTAAAAAGGTACGATAATTGAAATAATTATTATTGTTGCAATATAAAACACTTAAGATCTCGCAAACGTTGTCTGTTTATAACTTTTCTTTGTCATCAAAATTATATAAAAGTACATATAATATTAGATAATAATACATATAAGCTACAATCATTATATCTGATTAAAAATTCAACTATAACTAGTTGGCAACAACATCACATTCCATAGTGTAATAAAATTATTGGTTAATAGTTGACAAATATCATATTGCCCGTTTTCCGGATTACATTTTTGCTTAAGTAAATGAAAAGTATATAAATCTAAATCTAATTACATGTATTGCATATGAATATCATATCAAGAGTATAATAACACATTATTTAGCTTACCAGTAATTAAACATGATAAATAAAATTTTCATGAGTGATATTTAGTCAAAGTGCAAAAGTGAAATCACTTCACCAGCTTCCGGAATAATCAATTTTATCTTAAGTATGTTATTTCATGATTTCAAATATCAATAAATCATTAGATGTCGTGACATTCTAATCTAATACTAGTTCAAATGAGTTTATGAAAACCTTAAATAACCAATAATGTACATAGTAGTTCATTTTCACTGGTCCTCATAGTAGTATATCTTTATAAAATACCTACTTGGTATAGGACACAACTAGATTTGTAATTTTATTTAATTAATTTGTATAACAACAACTATATACATAAGTATGTAGGTACTTTTACACACAATTAAATTGGACACAAATATTTTAAAATCGGAGGGGTAAATTTTGTTAAAAGCACCTAATATATTCATACCTAATTACTTCTTAAATTGAATTATCTATGGCCGCTCTCACTTTTAATCACTGAGCATTCACTTATAATTAAAAAAAAAACATTTTAAGATTACCTATTATAATTCAGAGATCACAAATGTTAAAAAGTTCAAAGTCAGATCATCACCATTCGTTTTGTGCGCCTTTTCTAGCCTTAGATGCTACAAGATCTTTATCGTTTTTATGCATAATGCAATTCTTTTACACCAATATACACATACACTATTTACACAAGCAGATGCTTATGTACCTGCTTCAGTATGTAGGAAAACAGCACGAACAGTATTATATTGAAGTTGATCATGATCAACGTAATATGCAAACATCAGTTGCGCTTGCTCTGCTGTTGTATGATGACGAGCTTGTTCTTCTCCTTGGTCACTTTGGCGACGGGAATGTGCGCCGTGGCCGGCATCAGCTGCTTGAGGTTCTGACTGGGGATCAGCGGCGCCTGGAGAAACGATCACGTTAAGAATTGTGTTGCCCGACTATCTATAGGATAGAATCAGCATCTTTTCTTCCTTAGCTGGATTTTGCCGCCCCCTAAAATATGTCGCTCCGCACACCCCCACGCTACGCTACCGTGATAGTAAAAATTATCGTGGGTGTGGTGGCAGCAAGTTGATATGTCAATTTTGACTAAATTTTACCCCCGTTTAGAAAATCAATCTAAGTTTTAACAAGACCTACCATTGTAAGTAAATTGGTAAAGACGGATCACCTGATGGTAAGCGATTGCCGCCGCCCATGGACACCCGCGACACCAGTCGATATGGTAATTTAACCAAATGGTATTTTAATCCACTTGAATACGCCAGAGAAGCCACACTGATATACTAATCACAAAATTCCCTATACTATGAGCGCTATAAGTATAGATGACTTGAAATATAAAAGCATTCTTACTGGAGGGCATCTAGCGAGCTGTTTCATGCGGTCCACTAGGCGCATGGCGTCGTCGGAGGTCTCCGAGTCGGTGGTGATGCCAAGCGACAGCGCGCGCTCAGCCGTGCCGCCGTCCAGGTACCGGTGCACCGAGTGGAAGTGCCTGCATTTCAAGCAATTGTTAGTCCAGTATCAGTCTATATACTGTCCCACTGCAGGGCAAAGGCCTCCATCATAGAAATCAAGTTATCGCTACTATGATGGGATTAGGCTTAATCACCACGCTTACCAAATGCGGATTGGTGATCATAAACCCGAAGCTAAGTTCGAAACATACTTTTTGTCCGACCCGGGAATCGAACCCAGCAGGACCCTGAGATCACGGCCCGGTACTTAAACCATTCTAGACCAACAGGGCGTAACTACTACTAATAATAAAGAGATCAATTCTATAGACAACAAAGATGCTTTATGTAATACACGATGTAATCGACGCCTAGCGCTATCTGTTGGTACAAGTTGAAACTACATAATCTCCCGAAACGAACTGCAAAGCAGGGTAAAGTATTTATATTTTACGTTACGCCGAAGTTTACCTACGTAGCACAAAAAAAACTTTTTGTAAATCATGTTGCTATTTTTTTATTAATATTTACAGTGGCTTTGTAGGATTGATCCATCAAGGGCACGTCAGAGCCGTCATTAACTACATCAGAATTGTTGGGGCCCGTGGAAACTTATGTTCCCAATTGGGGGCATTTTTATAATATGAAGAAAGTTAATTACACCAATACAATCCTTTGTATTCAGAAGTGTGAGAGAAATTATAGCTCTAATAAAGAAAATTGTTGATGTTGACTGTACCAGTCAGGCTCTTTGGTAGGTTTTAACTCAAAATTATCTTAAGAGGTCAAACCTACCAAAAAATTGTGTGAGCATAGACAATTGTCTTTTGTCAAATGCTCACATTATTTTTTTTCATGTCATAGGTGGGACGAGCAGACAGATCTCCTGATGGTAAGCGATTGTCGCCGCCCATGGACACTCGCGATGCCGTCGATATATTTTTGCTGCCTCGGTGGCGCAGTGGTTATTGGGTTGCACTTTAAAGCGATGGCTGGGCAAGAGGTCCCGGGTTCGATCCCCGGGTCGGGCCATAAATTTGTACCTAAGTTTTAAGTAAGAAATTCTTAGTGGCAGCCCGGAGTCTGGAAGTTGGCGGTCTTGTACCCCCGTGCCTTGGAAAGCACGTTAAGGCGTCGGTCCTGCGCCTAATCCCTATCTGGTCGTGTCACAGTAGTGTCCCATCGGAATATGAGGGTAAGGGATTAGAGAGTGCACTTGTGTTTGCGCACACACTTGAGCACTTTAATATATCCTGCGTACGTGGCTGTTCGTTGAGATTGGCCGCCGTAGCCGTAATCGGTTGGAGGACATTAATACGCAAAAGTACGTTTTCAATTGTTGTTCGAAAACAAAATTAATTACAAGTACACCTAAGGAATGTGCTCAAAGAGATGTTTGTCAAATGTCCAGATTTTCGAAATGAAAAAAACATGGCTGATGTCGCATGAAAAACATATAAAAAAAAACTATGTTTTAGTCGTATGATGATAAATGGCATTCAGCTGGTCTCACTGAAAACCAGCGTCATGGCCTTTGTCTGGGCTGTGACATAAGCTGAGTGAGGCATATGTCTTAATAGACTCATAACACATCATTGGCTGTGACATAAGCTGAGTGAGGGCCATTTATACTAGACGTCATAACACATCATTATATTCATTTGGCACTGTCTGGACATGATTGAATATAGTTTTGGTTTTTTTTTTTTCCTTTTGTTTTATTTTTATGTATTTTTGATTGTTTTATGTTTTGTTTTCTGTTTGTACCAAATTGTGTTCTGTTTATAATTGCTATATCTTCTGTGTTGTGATGTCTATAATAATAAATATTTTCTTTCTTTCTTTCTTTCAAATGTTATGAGTCCGAGAATTGGGCTCCAGATATGGATCACCAGATGATTTAGATTCCAAGTGAAGCTGGGTCGCGTCTCACCTGGCGTGAGCGTGCGGGCGCTGGCGCTGCGCGTGGCGCCAGGCCGCGGCGGCGCGCGCGCGCCACGCCGCCGCCTCGTCCGCCGCCGCCGCCGCGCCCGCCTCCAGCGCCGCGCACGCGCCTCGCAGGTCCACCACCTGCGGACCGGACCATGCGCTCAGCCAACGTAGCGCTCATCCAGTTAGCCGGGAATATCGCTTACACTGCACAAGAATCCGCGCCACCAAACAAGTGCCGGGAAAAACACGCTTGAGTCGCAATCAACATGATCATAAACACCCTTGTTTATGATCTCAAATTTTAGTTGCGGGACTTTTTTTGTGGCGTGGACTCTATCGCGTACAAGAGATTATCGCCTAGCACTGGTACTCCCGAAAAATTCACCCACTGTACGTACAGTGGCGGACAGGTCAACCTATACAAAACTGTCAAATTTCCTCAATCGATTTCGAACTCAATGTGCAACAATATAAGGTTTATAATCGAATGAAGAAATTTGACAGTTTTGTATAGCTTGATGTGTCCGCCACTGTACATCGCTGACCTATGTCAGCACTAGCTGAGCCACTGCCTTTTGCTTTCTCTAGATTATTGTTTATATGTTAAAAAAACGAAGTATGTAAGGTAAATTAGTTCTAGTGTTACGGAAATACCTATGTACCTGTTTTGTTTTATGAGAAAGCAATAAACGTATTTTTATTTATTTATTTATTTAAAAACAGGCTTGAGTCGCCACCCACCCTTGTTTATGATCTCAAATTTTAGTTGCGGGACTTCTTTCGTGGCGTGGACTCTATTGCGTACAAGAGATTATCGCCTAGCACTGGTACTCCCGAAAAATTCACCCACTGTACGTACATCCGGCAAAGATTCCGGTAGACCACTTTTAGACCTTTTTCCAACACTATAAGGTCGAAAAGTGGTCTGCCGGGAACTTTGTCGATGTTGTACATCTCGAATATTGAGATGTAATTACAGTCTACATCTCCATTTAAAAGGTAGAATAACTTACTCTTCCAATTTTGTACATTGCAAAAAAGTAGTGTCAAAAATTGCAATAAAAACATAAAGTATGAAAATTAATTAAGTATATCAAAATTTATTTAAATCTTGAATTAAGATTTTTAAATTACCTTACTAAAATCAGACAAGAGAAGGGTGTAGGGCAGCTTACTAAAATTTTGTCTGGTTTTAGTAAACTACCCTACACCCTTCAAGACTATGCTGCCCTACTTTTTTATCTCACCTTTTGGAAATATCTATATAACAAAGTCTTCATCTCATCGTGAGATAATTTTATCCAACCTGCCCATGAGCATCTGTTCACCTCGGGTCCTGGAGTCTCTGTTATCGTAAGTGTCAGAGAGAGAAGCGGAAGGTGACTTGCCACATATCAGGTTATTTTTATACTCTATGGCAGTGTCTATAGCTTCAATAGCTTCTTCACATTCCAGTAATTTTCTCTCCTGAAAGAAATTCAATATTACTCATAGAACCAAATTATACACATGACATGTTGGAATATTCTATGATATAATCAGCAGTAATTTTTATTCTTATTATTTATTTATTGACTATAATTAACATGGTAGTTTGCTGACCAATTACATTAATTAGACAAATTTACAAACTTTAATACACAAAAATAATAAAGCTTATAAGCAAAAATGATAAAGATCACTATACCTCAGAATCTGAAAGAGATTTATATATTTTTCTTTTATGACCCAGGCTACATCTCTGCTCATGAAGACATTCCCTTGTTTTCGTAAATTTTTAATTTCCTTCCTAAGCATTAACTCCTTTTCCTTTGACAATTCCAGATTCTCTAAATCATTAGTCTTTTCTTTCAAAATACTGTCCAATTGAGTAATCCTATGAGTGAAGTGTTTAAGTGAATTGGTTTTTCTATCTTTCATATCCACTGAGGTCTCAGATAGCTCATCCAATTTTAATCTGTCCTTCACTAGCTCCACATCCAAAGTGTTCTTACGCTTCTCATCCTTTTTTATTTGTCTCTTAATTTGCTCTATTTGTTTTTTGTAAGTCTTCAGATTGGTCTCATGTCTCCTTATTTCTTTTAATGTATCTTGGTCCACTAACATATTGCCATCAGATTTCTCTGAGTAATGTTTGTTTTGTGTATTATAGCATGCTGCTCTAGACAGATCATCAATTAATCTCTCTTTGGCTATACACAGATTAATCAGTTCTTTTAACTGTGTTTGACTACTGCTAATTTCTTTGGATAGTTTTCTAGCCAAAATTTGTTTTTGAGTATACTTTTCTTTTGTTATTTTATACTTTTTACATATTTCTTCAGTCTTTGGGGAGTCTATCATCTTTAGTAGTTCTCTTTCAATCAATTTTGGCTCTGGATCAAGATCTTTCTTATGAGATTCTATGATAATTTTCTGTGATTCTGGAGAAATTGCTTTAGCTGCAACTTTTCTTAACAGCTCTAATTCTGCACCAGATAAGCTTTCACCAGGTTGTATTGTTCTCCTGCGCCCAGAATTAGACTGGGAAGTCATAATAGGCAATGACTGTGAACCACTTGTTTCTGATATAGTGATATCATCAGAATCAATATGGTTTAGGTATTCCTCACATCTGTCAGCAAAGAGTTGATCATTTTTCTCTCTAAAGTATTCCATGAACTTTTCAAGTTTATCTTGGAATACAGTTTCAGAATCACTGTCTTCCTCGGAATCACTCTCTCCATCAGTTTCACTGGGTTCACTTGGTTCAGTATCCTCAGCTATCCTTGGCAATCCCTGCTTTGGTCCTACATCTTTATTATCAACTCCAACATCAGTGTTCAAGCACTCATCACACTCAGCCTTCAAAAACAGCCAATCAGTAACTTGGTTAATATCAGCCTCAGATAAAGTCTTTGACTGAAGTATTTTATTAAAAAGCCCTCAGCATTGGAGACTAGCTTAATCCACTGAGATGTTGCAAATTGTAAATTAAAATTATTGTCCATTGGTTGGGATGAGCCTTTGTCTGTATAAACAGGTGTATTATTGTCTGCAAAGAGATTGACAGTACAAAATTCTTTATGCCACGGCAGCAGAGGCACAAATTGAGAATTTTTAAAGTATCTTGGTAATCTTCAGGCTCTGTGCTAATGCATCCTATGACCCAAGTGAAGGCTCTTCCACCAAAAGAGTCTCTAAGCATGGCTGTCAAAATGCATTGGTCATAATTGATCTGTTTTGGTGGGTTGCCTGCCAACAACTCTTTAATAATATTTTCTAAAGCAAACAAGCCGGGTTCCGGGTATGCTGCCAGGTCACAAAAGCTAGCAGTAGACATTCTGTGGTTTAGAACCCCATTAGTCCCAACCCATTTTTGTTCTACACTGACAGTAAAGACTGTGTGGTTGTTTCTTGGCATCTTTGTCTCCATCCTAATTGTAAGTATTGGAAGGCCTCTTCAACATTATAGCATCGGACCAGTCCTGCACCAAGCACATCAAAAATATTATTGTTAACAACTTGCATCCATGTTATGTGCAATACTGAACTCCCTTTCTGGCATATGATTCAGTTTATGAAAAATTTCAGTAAGGAAACGGGGTACAATCCCTTGGTCACTTTCACTATGTATGCACTCAAAACCTGAAAAAGAAATAAAAATTGATTTAGTATGGATAATTCATGCATGTAGGATGGGCTACTTATCTATTCATCATAATAATATACCTGGTCCAAAGAGAGTATAAGTTTTTCCAGTCTTTGGTTGACCAAAAACCACAACCGATGTATCACATCCATCTAAAAAGCAGTTGATCTGAGGTATCATGAACGAGTTAAACAGATTGGCCTGAGTACAGTCCACAGGCAGAGCTCTGTTGACATGAAATGTTTGCCCACTTTCTGTTATCACAATTTGAGTTACGGGATTGCTAAATATGCATTGTGTCGAATCTGCGAGACTTGGCGGTTTTAACCTTACTGCTATTTGTACTGGAATATCCATTTTTTCGATACTATTCAGTTTTAAACCAGTCAATGCCTAAATGTTGTTTTACAAGTTAGTGTGCTACTTTTCACATTTGCATATATTATATCGTATTCCGTATATTTTCAGAGAACTAACGATTTTACATCAAAAAATCATGTTAGTTATTTATTATGCATTCATTTAAAGAATTAATACGAAACAATTTTATTTATTTTTGGATAATAAAATTACAGCAAAAACAAAATGGATGACAGTAAAAATGACAGCTGACTGACAAATCTGACAATGACAGTCCACAGGTTATCACATTCTCACTTCAGCCTGCTCCACACTTAGCCCGCGAAATGAGCGTGAAGCCGCGAACTAGAGTGGGCTTTACTAAAAAAAAAAGTCAAAAAGCGTATTCTATTTATGTTTTATATATAGAATACGCTTTTTGACTTTTTCTCTTTTTTAAAATCGACTAAAAAAATATAAAATTCTGTACGACGAATCTCACTAAAAAGTTTGTATGAACGATTCAGATTAAGTAAAAGAACATTCCTGGAGCCCAATTCTCGGTCTCGTGACATTATCATCATACGACGTATATCACAAAACATGCGGATATCCGTATGAAAACCGTTGGTTGCTTATTCTCGCGATGTCGATGGTGACATATGTCACATATTTTCGTGCGACACTATCGTATGGTCTTGACCATACGATATGAATTATCACGGTGATTTTGGTGATATTTCTCCAATCAACGTGACGTTTGATCGTTTCGCGTTTTGTTGTTTATTGACGTTTTGGTTTGTCACATCACAAACAAGTTTAAATTAACTGCACAAACTAAGAAGGTGGATGATTCTTCTTTGTAAACGATTGTTTAGGCTGAGAATTTGAATGTTCTTATATTTTCTTTAATTGGACAATTTTCCACCATTATTACCTACATACCTTTAAATATTCGTCATTAAGCCTTTTTTAATCTCAGTAACAAGATCATGTAACAAGAAAATTCTTTTATTTCTTTTTTTCTTTTAAACGCGTCCTTTTTGGCCACAGTTGTCATCTCTGTTGCCACAGACTGAAATAAATCTTTTTGACTTTCGGTCGTTTGTAACGGATACAATTTCATAAAATCAATTTTTTCTTTTTCGTCTTTTTTGGTCGTATTTTAAAGCATTTATGATAATATGGTGTTATACAAACATGGAAAATGCTGTTGATAGAAAAAGGCTAGAAAGGTAAATTAATACTTAAACAATAAACATTAAGATTTCTCGATTGTATTTTTGTCAATCAACAAAACTGGAACGTATTAGCGGAAATTGATAAGGGGCCACATTCTCTATGGAAGTGAACTTTTACTGCGCATGGGCACGCAGAATTGAGTTTTTTTACTTTTGTGGACATTTTGGTGACATTTCCGGTACGACAGTGGCAAGTGACATTACAGAAGAATACGACATTTTATCGCCGTCCCGAGAATTGGGCTCCAGGTGAATCCTCCATGTCTTCTAAATATCACGAGAAGAGAATTGGGCTCCTGATTCCATTTGTCCGTATAATCTATGGTGTTTGACTAGACAGTGTTTTTTGACTGGTCTGTGTTTTTTTTGACAGTAATTCACCAGTGTGGAAAAAAATATCGCATTTGTCTGATGTTTCGTTTGCATTGCTATTATGTTTTTATCAGATTTTATTTGAATTACATGTTATTTATCATTTTAAATAGTGATAAAAATACGCTCGCTCTCTTCCCACGCTATTATATCTTCATTTCGGTCAGTCATTCAACCTAAATCAACAACCATGGAAACAATAGGAGAATCAGGAACCGGAGTTTGATAAACCTCAAAGATGTGATTAAAACTAAAATTAAATCACGAATTTTCCACTTAAAGTAAACAATCGTGATACCAAGACCTAGTCAAATATTTGAAATGGTGCCACTCTCTGCAAGGTACTGTGGAGGTTATCTATTATAAGTTTTTAGGTGATGACAGCCATAAATCAAAGGAATATCGCTGTATTCAGCGTCCGATGACGTCATTGCGCCCTTTAGTCGATTTAGAATAAAAAGAAATTTCAATAATTATTTTATGCATGAAAATGGACAAATTGAAAAAAGAAAAAATATGGTCTGTTCATTTTATGTTATAACTTTCATATAAAAAAACAATATGGACATGTTAAAAATATGAAATGTGTCCATGTTGTTCGAAAACAAAATTAATTACAAGTACACCTAAGGAATGTGCTCAAAGAGATGTTGTCAAATGTCCAGATTTTCGAAATGAAAAAAACATGGCTGATGTCGCATGAAAAACATATAAAAAAAAACTATGTTTTAGTCGTATGATGATAAATGGCATTCAGCTGGTCTCACTGAAAACCAGCGTCATGGCCTTTGTCTGGGCTGTGACATAAGCTGAGTGAGGGCCATTTATACTAGACGT
The DNA here is from genome assembly GCA_019059595.1 of Marasmia exigua. NCBI lineage: Eukaryota > Metazoa > Arthropoda > Insecta > Lepidoptera > Crambidae > Marasmia > Marasmia exigua. The sequence continues at coordinate 4,568,242 of CM032473.1, read as the reverse complement.
CATAACACATCATTATATTCATTTGGCACTGTCTGGACATGATTGAATATAGTTTTGGTTTTTTTTTTTTTCCTTTTGTTTTATTTTTATGTATTTTTGATTGTTTTATGTTTTGTTTTCTGTTTGTACCAAATTGTGTTCTGTTTATAATTGCTATATGTTCTGTGTTGTGATGTCTATAATAATAAATATTTTCTTTCTTTCTTTCTTTCAAATGTTATGAGTCCGAGAATTGGGCTCCAGATATGGATCACCAGATGATTTAGATTCCAAGTGAAGCTGGGTCGCGTCTCACCTGGCGTGAGCGTGCGGGCGCTGGCGCTGCGCGTGGCGCCAGGCCGCGGCGGCGCGCGCGCGCCACGCCGCCGCCTCGTCCGCCGCCGCCGCCGCGCCCGCCTCCAGCGCCGCGCACGCGCCTCGCAGGTCCACCACCTGCGGACCGGACCATGCGCTCAGCCAACGTAGCGCTCATCCAGTTAGCCGGGAATATCGCTTACACTGCACAAGAATCCGCGCCACCAAACAAGTGCCGGGAAAAACACGCTTGAGTCGCAATCAACATGATCATAAACACCCTTGTTTATGATCTCAAATTTTAGTTGCGGGACTTTTTTTGTGGCGTGGACTCTATCGCGTACAAGAGATTATCGCCTAGCACTGGTACTCCCGAAAAATTCACCCACTGTACGTACAGTGGCGGACAGGTCAACCTATACAAAACTGTCAAATTTCCTCAATCGATTTCGAACTCAATGTGCAACAATATAAGGTTTATAATCGAATGAAGAAATTTGACAGTTTTGTATAGCTTGATGTGTCCGCCACTGTACATCGCTGACCTATGTCAGCACTAGCTGAGCCACTGCCTTTTGCTTTCTCTAGATTATTGTTTATATGTTAAAAAAACGAAGTATGTAAGGTAAATTAGTTCTAGTGTTACGGAAATACCTATGTACCTGTTTTGTTTTATGAGAAAGCAATAAACGTATTTTTATTTATTTATTTACATATTTAAAAACAGGCTTGAGTCGCCACCCACCCTTGTTTATGATCTCAAATTTTAGTTGCGGGACTTCTTTCGTGGCGTGGACTCTATTGCGTACAAGAGATTATCGCCTAGCACTGGTACTCCCGAAAAATTCACCCACTGTACGTAACATCCGGCAAAGATTCCGGTAGACCACTTTTAGACCTTTTTCCAACACTATAAGGTCGAAAAGTGGTCTGCCGGCAACTTTGTCGATGTTGTACATCTCGAATATTGAGATGTAATTACAGTCTACATCTCCATTTAAAAGGTAGAATAACTTACTCTTCCAATTTTGTACATTGCAAAAAAGTAGTGTCGAAAAACAAAAAGTATGAAATTTAATTAGGTATATCCAAATTTATTTAAATCTTGAATTAAGATATTTAAATTACCTTACTAAAATCAGACAAGAGAACTATGCTGCCCTACTTTTTTATCTCACCTTTTGGAAATATCTATATAACAAAGTCTTCATCTCATCGTGAGATAATTTATCCAACCTGCCCATGAGCATCTGTTCACCTCGGGTCCTGGAGTCTCTGTTATCGTAAGTGTCAGAGAGAGAAGCGGAAGGTGACTTGCCACATATCAGGTTATTTTTATACTCTATGGCAGTGTCTATAGCTTCAATAGCTTCTTCACATTCCAGTAATTTTCTCTCCTGAAAGAAATTCAATATTACTCATAGAACCAAATTATACACATGACATGTTGGAATATTCTATGATATAATCAGCAGTAATTTTTTATTCTTATTATTTATTTATTGACTATAATTAACATGGTAGTTTGCTGACCAATTACATTAATTAGACAAATTTACAAACTTTATACACAAAAAAAAAATTAAAACAAAATTAACAGGTATATTATAATTCATCTAGCACACACTTCGCTCACAAAACTTAAGGCATTCCAACAATATAGTCCTCCAATCATCCGAAAACAAATCAAATTCCGGATTGGCTTCTAGGAGTGTGTTGAGTGCGGTAAGGACACGCGGGATAGGTGATAAGTAATAAAGCTTATAAGCAAAAATGATAAAGATCACTATACCTCAGAATCTGAAAGAGATTTATATATTTTTCTTTTATGACCCAGGCTACATCTCTGCTCATGAAGACATTCCCTTGTTTTTCGTAAATTTTTAATTTCCTTCCTAAGCATTAACTCCTTTTCCTTTGACAATTCCAGATTCTCTAAATCATTAGTCTTTTCTTTCAAAATACTGTCCAATTGAGTAATCCTATGAGTGAAGTGTTTAAGTGAATTGGTTTTTCTATCTTTCATATCCACTGAGGTCTCAGATAGCTCATCCAATTTTAATCTGTCCTTCACTAGCTCCACATCCAAAGTGTTCTTACGCTTCTCATCCTTTTTTATTTGTCTCTTAATTTGCTCTATTTGTTTTTTGTAAGTCTTCAGATTGGTCTCATGTCTCCTTATTTCTTTTAATGTATCTTGGTCCACCAACATATTGCCATCAGATTTCTCTGAGTAATGTTTGTTTTGTGTATTATAGCATGCTGCTCTAGACAGATCATCAATTAATCTCTCTTTGGCTATACACAGATTAATCAGTTCTTTTAACTGTGTTTGACTACTGCTAATTTCTTTAGTTAGTTTTCTAGCCAAAATTTGTTTTTGAGTATACTTTTCTTTTGTTATTTTATACTTTTTACATATTTCTTCAGTCTTTGGGGAGTCTATCATCTTTAGTAGTTCTCTTTCAATCAATTTTGGCTCTGGATCAAGATCTTTCTTATGAGATTCTATGATAATTTTCTGTGATTCTGGAGAAATTGCTTTAGCTGCAACTTTTCTTAACAACTCTAATTCTGCACCAGATAAGCTTTCACCAGGTTGTATTGTTCTCCTGCGCCCAGAATTAGACTGGGAAGTCATAACAGGCAATGACTGTGAACCACTGGTTTCTGATATAGTGATATCATCAGAATCAATATGGTTTAGGTATTCTTCACATCTGTCAGCAAAGAGTTGATCATTTTTCTCTCTAAAATATTCCATGAACTTTTCAAGTTTATCTTGGAATACAGTTTCAGAATCACTGTCTTCCTCCGAATCACTCTCTCCATCAGTTTCACTGGGTTCACTTGGTTCAGTATCCTCAGCTATCCTTGGCAATCCCTGCTTTGGTCCTACATCTTTATTATCAACTCCAACATCAGTGTTCAAGCACTCATCACACTCAGCCTTCAAAAACAGCCAATCAGTAACTTGGTTAATATCAGCATCAGATAAAGTCTTTGACTGAAGTATTTTATTAAAAAGCCCCTCAGCATTGGAGACTAGCTTAATCCACTGAGATGTTGCAAATTGTAAATTAAAATTATTGTCCATTGGTTGGGATGAGCCTTTGTCTGTATAAACAGGTGTATTATTGTCTGCAAAGAGATTGACAGTTACAAAATTCTTTATGCCACGGCAGCAGAGGCACAAATTGAGAATTTTTAAAGTATCTTGGTAATCTTCAGGCTCTGTGCTAATGCATCCTATGACCCAAGTGAAGGCTCTTCCACCAAAAGAGTCTCTAAGCATGGCTGTCAAAATGCATTGGTCATAATTGATCTGCTTTGGTGGGTTGCCTGCCAACAACTCTTTAATAATATTTTCTAAAGCAAACAAGCCGGGTTCCGGGTATGCTGCCAGGTCACAAAAGCTAGCAGTAGACATTCTGTGGTTTAGAACCCCATTAGTCCCAACCCATTTTTGTTCTACACTGACAGTAAAGACTGTGTGGTTGTTTTCCTTGGCATCTTTGTCTCCATCCTAATTGTAAGTATTGGAAGGCCTCTTCAACATTATAGCATCGGACCAGTCCTGCACCAAGCACATCAAAAATATTATTGTTAACAACTTGCATCCATGTTATGTGCAATATGAACTCCCTTTCTGGCATATGATTCAGTTTATGAAAAATTTCAGTAAGGAAACGGGGTACAATCCCTTGGTCACTTTCACTATGTATGCACTCAAAACCTGAAAAAGAAATAAAAATTGATTTAGGACGGATAATTCATGTATGCTACATTAGGATGGGCTACTTATCTATTCATCATAATAATATACCTGGACCAAAGAGAGTATAAGTTTTTCCAGTCTTTGGTTGACCAAAAACCACAACCGATGTATCACATCCATCTAAAAAGCAGTTGATCTGAGGTATCATGAACGAGTTAAACAGATTGGCCTGAGTACAGTCCACAGGCAGAGCTCTGTTGACATGAAATGTTTGCCCACTTTCTGTTATCACAATTTGAGTTACGGGATTGCTAAATATGCATTGTGTCGAATCTGCTAGACTAGGCGGTTTTAACCTTACTGCTATTTGTACTGGAATATCCATTTTTTCTATACTATTCAGTTTTAAACCAGTCAATGCCTAAATGTTGTCTTACAAGTTAGTGTGCTAACTACTTTTCACATTTGCATATATTATATAGTATTCCGTATATTTTCAGAGAACTAACGATTTGACATCAAAAATCAAGTTAGTTATTTATTATGCATTTATTTTAAGAATTAATACGAAACAATTTATCATATAAATGTTTTAAAAATATTTTTGGATCATAAAATTACAGCAAAAACAAAATGGATGACAGTAAAAGTGACAGCTGACTGACAATGACAGTCACACAGGTTATCACATTCTCATTTCAGCCTGCTCCACACTTAGCCCGCGAAATGAGCGTGAAGCCGCGAACTAAAGTAGAGTGGGCTTTACTAAAAAAAACTCAAAAAGCGTATTCTATTTATAAAACATTTTTCTCTACTTTTTAAATCGACTAAAAACATATGAAATTCTGTACGAAGAATCTCACTTAAAAGTTTGTATGAACGATTCAGATTAAGTAAAAGAACATTCCTGATTCCATAGGTCGTATAATCTATGGTGTTTGACAGACAGTGTTTTTTGACATGGTCTGTGTTTTTTTTTGACAGCATTTCACAGTGTGGAAAAAAATATCGCATGTATCTGATGTGCGTTTGCTATTGCTATTATTTTTTATCAGATTTTATTTGATTACATGTTATTATCATGTTTAAATAGTGATAAAAATACGCTCGCTCTCTTCCCAACGCTATTATATCTTCAGTTCAGTCAGTCAGTCGACCTAAAGCAACAACCATGGAAACAATAGGAGAATCAGGACCGGAGTTTGATAAACCTCCAAATATGGGATTAAAACTAAAATTAAATCACGAATTTCCACTAAAAAGTAAACAGATCGTGAGACCAAGACCTAGTCAAATATTTGAAATGGTGCCACTCTCTGCAAGGTACTGTGAGGTTATCTATCATAAGTTTTAGGTATGGACAGCCATACAGCAAAGTACACAAAACTGTTAAATTTCTACATTCAATTCTCGACTTAATGTCAAAAACGTCCGGTTCAATATCAATTGGGAAATTTTGCCAGATTGTAGGATGTGATGTGTGGCTGTCTGTACCTATGTACTGAATGATGTTTTCAAGATATAAAATGAATAACTTAAAAAGTGTGAGTCTTCATAAAGTGCACATATCAAAATCAGGGAAACTACACCCTAATTTATCGACGAAAAAAAAATATTTGTAGTCTTATGATTTTTTAATATTATGAGTTGCACCTGTTGAGTTGATAAATCGTCATAATTTTTAATATACTTAAGTGTTTTATCTCAGTGGAATACATTTTGAGATGATTTCCAATAATAAGCTGTACCCATAAAATAAAAATATCCAAGAAAAGTAACCCTATTAATATATCCCTCTATTTTGATATGTGCACTTTATAAAGACTCATAGTGTATATGTATTTTTCAGATATTTTAAATACTATGTTGGGAAAAAGATGCATAAAAAGCGTCCAATAATGGATTATGTTCATATGATTTCTGCACAAAGAATGTATGGTGAGATTAAATTGATTTCTATTTAGTTTACCAACTATGTTTTAAAATTACACAAATGCATGAAAATTCCTTGAATATTTTATACTAACATCATATCTTAGGTTGTCCTATTGGTGGAATTGGTGGTGGAACTATTGGAAGAGGTTTCAAAGGAGAATTCTGCCGCTTCCAGTTACAGCCTGGGATTTATGAATATGTCACTGTGCCTGAATGCCAATTCATTGTCAATATTCAAAATGCAGAGAAGGAAACTATTTTCCAGTCTGTGCTATCTACTTATGAGTAAGTGATGAATTTATAATGATTAATAAATATATTATTTAGGTTTCATGCAGACATCATCCAATGTTAATATTAATATTCATTAATGTTTTCTGCATAGTTTTTTAAAGTAAATATCCCAGAATTAAAAAACAAAATATTGTTTGCATTATTGTAAGAAATGTTAATTTGTTCACATGTAGGTTCATGTATGTTTGGTACATAGGTAGTGTCTGAAAGATAATAGAAGTTTTATCAGCTTTAACTTTAATCATAATCCTTTAGTCATTTCTTATAGCTTATCATATTTATAATAAAATGAAAACATATTTTCATTTAACAAAGTTGTAATTTAATGTTTTTTAATTTAAATTTAACCTTTAAACATGTATGAGGGTGCTGAGGAAGAGTGGTCTCTTCTGGCACAGGTGCTACTTCCACTTAATAGAAGGAGCCAACCCTATTTTATGTATATGATGAAATAAATTGTTAAATAATTATTTATATTTTAAGTATGTAACTCTTTAAGTTTTATAATAGAACTAAACCAATTACATTATTGAAATAATAAATTGTGTAATTATTAATAAGATTAAAATTTTTAGTAAACCTAAAAAAGCTCCTCCTTCTTGGGAGTGGAACTTGAATGCTGAAGACTGTGAATACACTGGCTTATATCCGAGAGCCTGGACCACTTATGATCTATCTAAGTATGGAATCAAACTAGTCTGCAGACAAATATCACCAGTAATACCACACAATTACAAGGTACACCATTTTCAATAGGTTTATCCTTGTAAACTTGAGAATTGCAACTGGATTTAATTTCAATTTTTATACCACAACAGTTCCAAATATCAAACCTCAACAACAAACTCAAGTCACTCATGAGCTATTGTGAAAACACCACCCTGTTTATCTACAGACCTGATATTTTAAACTGAAATGTACTGTAACTTAATATTTTATTTGCATAAGACTTGTTGATTTCCCTGATAATAATTTTATTTCTATTCAAAGAGGGTCTTAATTATCATTTAAAATCTTTCATCAAGACAGAGGAAGTAATAATTAACTATTATTTTATTACAGGATAGCAGTTTGCCTTGTGCAGTCTTTGTGTTTTCTGCACAAAATATTTCCACTGAACATAGATATGTCAGCATTACATTTACTTGGACAGAAGTACTTACAAATCCTACTAATAAGAAAAAAACAATAGGTTGGTTTTAAAGATTATTAATAGTGCACATGCATGCATAGGTATTATTCAATAGATATTTCAATATTCTGTTATCTTTTTCCTTTCTGTACAATACGTCACACAAACAACAGTTAAAAAAATCCCATTAACCCTCCCTAGATCTGGACCACCATGGTCATTCATTTGTGGTGAAAGAAACATCAACCAAATGTATATATAATTGTTTTACATTATAGCAGACAAACGAGCAGACGGCAGACCTGATCGTAAGTGATCACCGCCGCCCATGGACATCTGCAACACCTGACGGTATCACATATGCGTTGCCGGCTCTTAAGAAAGCAATAAGCCCTTTTCTTGAAGTTCACTAGGTCGTATCTGTTCGGAAACACAAATATTGATTGATTATTGATTAATTATTTCAGAAAAAATTGATTTAGAGAGGTATTCAGAAGATTATACTAGTGGAGTAACATTGGAGCAAAAAATCCAAGATAATACTTGTACTTTCACAATATCTAAGAAGAAAGAAGAGACTGAAAAAATTCATGAGGGGTATTGTCTCTGGAACGTGGCAAAGACGTCGGCGTACGTGTGGGACTGCCTGAAGAGACTCGGCAGGCTGGAGCCCGACCCCAGCCTCACACCGCCTCCCCCCAAAGTTCCTGATAAGTCAGATAAAGAAGAGAAGGAAAAAAAAGAGAAACAGAAGAAGATATACAAAAGTAAGTAAACACAACTCAATTCATCTGAGATGATGTCACTGATTTGTAATGTATTTTAACTACACTTAAATTACGCCATATAAAACCAAACATATAAACATATAAATAAAATCTGAGCTACCATTATAGAATATTAGGTCAAATTATTAGCTATTTTAGTGTAGTTATCATGAGGTAAGAGTATTTTATAAGTTCATTAATTAAAAGAAGTTCTACGTTTATAATATGACTGCTGTTCTGTTTAAAATAGGAAACCTTGGCAACAAAGTATTGTACAGTTTATTTTTATTTACATCTCCCTAAAACCATATTTATATTTTTACACCTTAATAATAAAATGATGTATGTACCAGAGTCAAATGAATGAATCAATCAATAAATTTAATTCATTTTGTTATCAGCTGATTCTGTGGCATTATCAAGTGTGATATCATTGGATCCTGGTGGGACTGGGCTGACAGAATTCTGTCTTGTGTGGGATATGCCTATTATAAGATACACAAAGGATAAAAAAATACATAAAAGGTATACCTTTTTTCTAAGTTACCTTAATTGTATTTTATTTAATTGATTTATAAATGTTTACTTAAGTATATTTTTATGTAAACTGATGACATGTTTTAGGTATTATACAAAATATTTTGGTAGTGATGGCTTAGCTGGCGCTAGCATAGCTGCGTACGCTCTTAGGAATTACAAAAATTGGGAGAAGCAACTGGCAGAGTGGCAAGACCCCATATTTAATAATTGGTATGTATATTTGATTAGGCTCTTTAATGTAATTTTATTTTTGAGGGTCAGATTCTTTGCTTTGATGTTTTGATATTGTACAGAAGAGTATATGTCGTGCTAGTGTTATTGTCATCGTGACGTAGTTAGCGTCGTTTTTAGGAACAACAAAAAGCCACAAAATGTGAAATTCACAAACAAAACCTTACTTAAAGATAATGTAGCCTACAATGACAATAACATACATTATGTCTTGTACATAAATATATTTAAAAACCAGTACACACCAACAGCCTAATAAAAATGTAGCTCCAGAGAATACATATACCTACATTATTTAGTATAATAGTGTATTGTTAGTATTTTTATAAACAATGTTTCGATTATATGGTTTAACAATCATGTTAACAGGAAGATTTAGTATTTTATGGCAACTCCTATGTAATTAAATTAGTATTCGATGCGTACAGTAGGTTTAGAATGCAATCAAACAAGTTGTTAATATTCATAGAGCATTGTTTACAAATGTGATGTATGATTTACAGCAGTATACCAGACTGGTTAAAAAGTGCCTTAATGAACGAGCTTTATTTTATCGCCGATGGTGGAACTATTTGGTTCGATGTACATGACGAGTACCCTGGGACAGATCCTAGGTAAAAAAGGTTTTCATTTGTATAATGGCAGAAACGTAGAAACAGACATTTGCAGTAGGTACAGATCCTTACTGTAGATCATGTTTCTACTTTTTTTGCATCTATATAAAAGTTTGATGTGATGGTTGATACATGTAAAATGTATTTTGTAATATGTACTTCTTTATTTCTTCTAGGCATGAGTATGGATTGTTTGGGTATCTAGAGGGGCATGAATATAGGATGTACAATACTTATGATGTTCATTTTTACGCATCGTTTGCTCTAGCTCAGCTGTGGCCTAATCTACAAGTAAGTGTAACCCATTGTGTGACCAATGTGATTGTTTATCATAATAGTGATGATCACTTATTTATGAATGTCAATGTAACAGTACAACTTACATAATCATGTTGTGATAGGTAGGCAGACGAGCAGACGGATCATCTGATGATAAGCGATTGCCGCCGCCCATGGACACCCGCGACACCAGTGGAGTCACAAGTGCGCTGCCAACCTTTAAACCCCCCTTTCCACCGGATTGGGCCTAACGCAGAGAAACAGCACAATGCTGTTTCACGACGGTTTTCTGTGAGACCGTGGTATCACTCCGGTCGAGCCGGCCCATTCATGCCGAAAGGTATCTCTCCCACGGTTGTCGATTTTCTCTACATACCTACCTAGCAATTGTTATACCTACCTACAATTGCTAGGTATTTATTTTATTTAATACTTAGGCATTTATTTATTAATCGTTATTGTTATAGGTGGTTTTGCAATATATGTTTAGAGATGCAATTGCGCTAGAGACAGAAAAGTCTAGAATTTCACTGTACGATGGCAAAACAGTGAAATACAAAATAAAAGACTCGATACCACACGATCTCGGGGACCCCGGTAAGTCTTTGTGTAGACTACTATTTTACTTGAATATGGACTAACATCAACATATCATTAAGGAAAATACACTTATCAAGTGGATATTATAAACTTGTTTCCATCGAAACCCATTGTTTCAAGTACCTAAAGATAAATTATTTACATAATAGAATATAAAGTTACACATAGTTATCAACTATATCCTTATAAATTGCATTCTTATTATTATGAAATAAACAATTTATTATTCTTGATTGATTATTATTCCACGAAGTATTTTAAAACGGACCACTTGTCTTGGCCCCTGCGGCCCTGGTAGGAAGGAGACGTGAGTACCGGGAAAGGCCATCGCACCAAGACTCTATAGTTTTCACTATTTGTCCGGCAGAGGGCGTACCGTTCTTGGACATAAACGCGTACAACATACACGACGTGAGCGAATGGCGCGACCTGAACCTCAAGTTCATACTGCAAGTTATGCGCGACTACCGGCTGTTGAGAGGGCACAACGCCCCCTTTGGCAATCAGAGGTAACTACCATAGTCAATAGTATTTTAGATATAAATAAATTGAGGCAACATCACGTATATTATATTGTATGTGCAAACACTAGCTTAACTCGCAACACATCCTTGCTCAGGTATGGTGGAAACGCAGCCTAAGTTAAGTGTCTCTTGTACTATGACAACCAGAAGCCCAATTCTCGTGCTCGTGACATTTTGAAAACATGGCGGATATCGCCTAAAAACCAAACAAAAAATCTATGTTTTAGTGATATATGTTGTATAAAAAAATGTCACGAGCACGAGAATTGGGGTCCAGGAGCCCAATTCTCGTGCTCGTGATATTTTGAAAACATGGTGGATATCACCTGAAAACCATAAAAAAACTATTTTTTTGGTGATATATGTCATAAGATAATGAATGTCACGAGCACGAGAATTGGGGTCCAGTAATAACTACGGTGTCACACACTCCTAAATCCAGCACAAATATCTTTGTTATGAAAAAACTTTGTATTTTTGCGGGTACCGAACCCGCGACCGTTGAGTCTCGTCAACATGGGTCTATCAACTAAATGGGTCGTCATCGTCAAGAAAAATATATTTTGAACAGAACAGGCTTTTTCCTGATCCAGGAACTCTAATATTTTTGGGTATCTTACACAAAGTGCTGTAGCTAAATGTATAACATTAATAAAAATTCTACTAAAACAAAGCATGTATTTATAGCTTTACAAAGTCGCCGTTTCCTTAGACGCGGGTGGTGGAGTGCGTTTGTTGACCAATCGAAAGCAATAACCGTGCAATGCGCGAGCTCCAGAGAGAACTTTTTGATTTGTCTAGCACACTTCCGCTGATTGGCCCAAAGAGATAATAAACTTTTTCGATTGATCAAGATCACTCCCCCCGCCCGCTTCCGCTTCGTCCGGGCCACGGGAAGGTCGACTTTGTGACGTCATATTAAGGGTCCACTCTGTACACTCGCAGTTAAAGCACGAACAGTGAATAGTAGCTTTTACAAAGCTTTGCAATCTTTATTTCGTATCGTAATATACTTCACTATCTTCAGCTGAACAGTATAATGCAATCTGTAAAATAGAATAATACTTAGTTCTTGCAATCTAGGAGTGCCAAAACAAAAATAAATGTGAACAAGCATGTAGTACGTACAATGCGGTCCAACATATTATCTGGCGACCTTTCCTGTTGTTGGAATTATCATTCCACACCAAAAGAAAAGTCGTGGTTTTTTCTATCAAAATTCAGTCAGTTTACTAGTGAAGCGATCAACAAGTTTTATAGTTATGCTACTTAATTATATGAAATCGAAGGTATTTTTCGATTTGCAAGAACTATAATTAGGTATTTTATTTAACCACCAGTTCGGAATTCTCCTACCAGTTTGTCACTCAGTAACTCAGTAATGTTCTACTGAGTTACTGAGTTTACCTAATAGTAATTCAAAGTCTTCGAAAACGAGGTTAGTGCATTTTTTTTTTGTTAGGATATGAAGGAGTGATGTATAGTAACTAAAAATTAAGAATGCTCAAAAGTGGTATGATTGTTTAAAATCACGGATTCTTGATGAATACAGGTCACTTGCTACCTTCAGGCAAATCGCCTGATGGTAAGCGATTGTCGCTGCCCATGGAAATCCGCGACACCAGTGTGCAGTGGAGTTACTGGTACCATCACTCAATAAATGAAACACAGCGCGGGCGCTTGTTAACTCCAGTTTTCCGCGATGCCGTGATACCACTCCGGTTGAGCCGGCGCATTCATGCCGAAGCGTGATTTCTCCGATTTAGACCTTAGTGCGATTGATGTTCACATTACCATAGTGGGAGGCCGGCCGATTATGTTGACGACTGACTTTAACTCAGGTACCAGTCGATGGCGTTCATAGACGACGTGCGCGCAGGCACGGAGGACGACCTATACTCGCGCGCGACGGGGCAGGAGGGCCGCTCGGCGTCCGTCGCTCTGGACTGCGTCGACTCGCCCGGCATTTACAGCGGCGCCGCCTCGCGATCCTCGGTCGGCGAAATACTTGAATTGCTCTACAGGTCAATATTTGTCTTTTTGAGGCTCCGCGCAAAACCGCCGCCGACCACAGCATTTACAGAGTCTTAAAGTGGGTGTAAAACTCTGATTTATAGTTATGCTAACTAAACTGACAGATGTCAATATGTCATTCATATACGTATTTATACCATTTTTAAAATTTCAAAATGTATGGGAACCTGACATTAGCTGTCATAAATCTGTCAGTTTAGTTCTCATAATCAAGAATATAGCAAGTGGTGGGTAGCTACTCAATCAGCGTTGATACTGGCACAGTAGATACTTTGGTGCAAAAATACCTATTGACTGTACGGCAGTTGAGAGTGTACGGATGTTACAAATTTTAGCATGCACCGACTAATAGTGGTGGCCACCTTCGTTTGCGCGGAAGCAAATTACGTGGCACACTACATCCACCGTTGGTTGTGGTCGGTGGCCCATTTGCGCGGAATTTTAATAAGTAGTAATTTTATAGCAAAAATATAATTCAATTATAGCGGGTTGTACATTCATAACTCATAAATCATGAAATATGTATTGCCAGTTTAGTGTACAGTGAAGATATTAAAAGAACACAATGTCGCTTAGAGTGAGTACATGAAGGTCTAGAAAAGTGCCAGAAACTACATTCGTCTCAAATTAATTTTATTTCGAAACATTGTGTGGTCGGGAAAGGAGTGCATGACTCTGAATAATTATAGTTGAATGTAAAAAAAGTTTCCGATTTTTAATCATGAGAAATTACTTTCCAAACCGGTGGTAGTTGCCTTACATTCTTTGTTTTTAGTCTTGCATGCTTTTTTTTTTTAAAAAGTAGAGTTGGCCTTTAGAACTGCACTTTTGATTTTAGCTAGTAGGTAGATATAATAGTTTTGTGTTCCCACCCATTCTGTGATCTAGTGATGAGATTTCATATCACCTCCATGCATATAAACCTTTAGCTGGAAGTGTGACTTGTAATGGGATATTTGTGACTCAGTTTACTAATTTAAATATTCGGCTTTACAGCGGCAAGAACGAAGAACCCGCGCCAGAAACGGTGGAAGAAGACATCGGCGACCGGCAGGAGCCCCGGGAGGCGCCCCCCGTGTGGGACGCCGCTCAGTACTTGTCGGACATGTACCCCTCCTGCGTCACGCTGCTGCGCCGCGCGGCGCAGTGGGACACTGATGGGGATGGACTCATAGAGAACGGAGGGTTCCCTGACCAGACCTTTGACGCGTGGACTATGGCTGGACCTAGGTACGTCACAATTTCGGTTTCGATGTTTTCGAATGTTCCCCTCGTCCTTGCGCCCTGGGGACTCCGGAATACACGCTTAATAAGGACTCTAATGAAGTCACGAGTGTGATCAACGTCGGGTACAGACAACGATCTTTAGGACTGCGTATCTTTCCTTGTCTCCTGTGTCTTGGTTAAGAATGAAGAATAAAATTTATGGTTTAGTTCAATAACAATTCATTAAAGTTATTGAATGAACTGGAAGAAAACGCGTCTTCTTAGTTACATACATTACAGTCATAGATAGATAGATAGATAGATATACTTTATTGCACAAAATACACAACTTAAGTACTAGGCATTACAGAAATTTTGTGTACAATTTCGGCGGTCTTATCGCTGAAAGCGATTTCTACCAGACAACCTTCGGGTAAAGGACATTTGATAGTAGAGAAGGGGTAGGGGGTGCAATATTCAATAAGGAAAAAAAAAAGAAACTGTAAATGTTAAAATATAACTTATAACCTTAATACATAAATAAAATACAGTATTATAAACTAATAAATAAGTTATGCTCAAATACATACACATAATGTTGTGAGATTGATATCAGAAAAAGAGAAAAATAATAATGATATGATAATCAAATGGATCTAAGATGGACCATCGACTACAGGCTGCCGATAACAGAACGATTGTAAAAAAGTTAATGGGATGAGGAAGAGTGAAGAAGAGGGTAGTCATAATAACAATAAAAAAAAATGTCGTATTGATTTTTGAAGTTGCTCTACTTTTATTCAATAAACTGTTTTGCAATGACAAGATTGTCAAGGCAATTACTCTGGCGACGTCAGCCAATAAAAGTTTCTTCTTCAGTGCGTACTGCGGTGGTCTCTGGCTGGCTGCAGTGGCGATGGTGCGCAGCATGGCGCAGCTGCTCGGGTTCAAGGACGACGAGCGCGAGTTCGCCAAGATGCTGACCCAGGCTAGGCACTCGTACGAGGAAAAGCTCTGGAACGGCTCCTACTACCTCTTCGATACGCGGCCTTCTAACAGCAAAGTTGTGATGGCTGATCAACTGGCTGGACAATGGTAAGATTTATTCCATCTCATTTTATCATTGCATCACAGGTATCATTATACCTATTTGGTATTGTCCTACTGAAACGCACAGGCTTCCACCAATGAAATTCGCTTAAAAAAATTCCATGATTCAAAGTAGGTCACGTGACTTGATCATTTTGTTTGGTGAATCGAAAAAAATTTCCGACGAATTTCGAAAAGTTGTAGAATAAAATTAGCCACGTGAACTACCAACTAGTGGTTAAAGGGTTGTAAATTTTAACAGATACACCCTGTATGTATAGGCATGATTCGGTTTTATAGCCCGGTTTTGCCGTTTACTCCGGCACGATCACTGATTGTCAAGTCTTATGTATGTCGAACAATCGAACAGACTTTTTTGAGATGATAAAAATATGATATTATTGTCGTACAGGTTCTTAAGAGCGTCCGGTTTAACAGACCAAGTATTCCCCGAGGCGAACGTGAGGAAGGCCTTGAGCACGATATTCGACAACAACGTGATGAAGTTCAAGCAGGGCCGCATGGGCGCGGTGAACGGCTACGTCACAGGCGCCCGCGGACACGTCGACACCTCCGCCTTGCAGAGCGAGGAGGTGTGGACTGGAGTCACTTATGGACTGGCAGCGCTGATGATATACGAAGGTAACAAGGACCGCATCATTATAATCACTAGCCTCTAGCTGTCCACTGCTGGACATTAGTCTCTACAAATCTTCGTCACTCTGAGGGAATTTTTGTCTACTCGCATCCACCTCCTGCCAGCCATCTTGCGTTAATCGCCATTCCAACTGGACTGAGATCGTGCCACACTACGTTTACTGAAACGCGGTCTCCATTCCAGAATTCGTTTCCCCAGAGGTCGTTCTTGCGGATTGACGAAATTGACGAAAAAAATGCCTATTTCATCAATCAGGCCTTGAAACTAAGGATTTGAACTCGACATACTAATGGAGCTACTACCACACCACTATGACGTAAGCGTCAGTGGTGCTATCATGACAAAATAGTTAAACAACATTCGTGCGATGAACACTTGTGTTTGTTCAGTGTCCGGGTGTAATATATGTATTTAAGTATATATTTGTGTTCCTCTGTCTGATATCTGTAACACAAGTGCTTAAGCTACTAAGTACGGAATCAGGTCAACGTATGAGATGTTGTGAGAATTATTATTATTTCTATGTAAACATTTTTTTGTCTCAAAATGGTTGTTAAAAACATTTTGGTGTTCATACTGGACTCACGGACCTAGGCCAAGTGAGCCGCAGCTTCTGTTATTGGGTTTATATGACTTGCATCGTCCTGCAGGAACTTACGAACAATACGACATTATTATTATTTTTGTTGAGATTTTTTCTTTCTCGAAACATTGTTCAAAATATTTCGGTATTTTGACTGGGCTCACGGGCCTAGACCAAGTAAGTCCCAGTTTCCACTGGTAAAATGGTTTATTGGTGAGCTATCATCCTGAAGAAACTTTCGAACAATTCGGCAGGTATTGAGAATGGCGGCTTTCTGCATCCTCATGTAAGTGCTTTCAGATAAGTCTAGATTTCTTAGGGACGCTAACAAATACTTGGGGATTACTCCAGTGCTAAAGAGCACCAACGGCACGATGTATACCTTATTCATTTTCCAATTTTTTACTATTTCTTCTTTTAACTCTGTGTATTTGTGTATTTTATCTGTTATGGTTTTATGTAGATTATGTGTGTTTGGTATCGATATATCTATTAAATAAACTGTATTCTTATTCTTGTCAATTAAAGTAATGTCAGGTCTATTATTGTGAACGGTTCTATCTGTTAGTATTGCGCGGTCGTAGTACATCTTGTGACTATTGCTTTCCAGCACTGGTTTTGGATTATACTGATAAAATAGCAAGGCCTTCCCAGTGGTTAGCTTGTGTTTTAATGCTAGTTTCTGGTGAATTATGTTACAGATTTGATTGTCCCGGTGAGTGTAATCGGTTTTTGTAAGACTAGAGCAAGCGCTGGTGATATGTTGGATGGTTTCGGACTGTCTATGACATTTCCTACATTTATCTGATATGAGGTTGCGGTCTTTCAGAATGAATTTCTTGTAATTTCTAGTGTTAATAACTTGATCCTGAATAGCTAAGATGAATCCTTCAGTTTCAGGAAAGAGCGAACCTAACTTCAGCCATTTATTACTTGCAGTAGGGTCTATATGTCGTTGTTCGAGGTCGTGGATGTGTCGTCCATGCAATTCCTTTCTGCGCCATGAATTCATTTTCAGATTTTCGTGTTCCTGTCTGTTAGTAAATTGTATATCCTTAATATTCAAGTTTAACGGAGTAAAGTTATCATCAGTTTCGACTACAGCTGAATGAATTGTGCTCGTAGAAGTTTTATCATAAAAGAATCGCCTGAAATGTTGTATTTGATCCTTCCACATAAATGAAATATCAATAAGTCCTCTTCCCCCTTTTCTCTTTTTTATTATTATTATTATAGAACCATTTAATTCACTGTTTCTGCCCCACGTTTATCAATAAATTGATACGATAATTATGATGAGTCTGTTCGATTCTGTTAGAGATGATTATCTTCCTTTAGCAAAAAAAAACACAAATTATGAGAGATCGGGTACATGGAGCTAATTAAGTGTAAATTCACATTCCCGACTTATCATAACGTGTTTTATATTTTTCAATATATTCATTCTAAAAAAATCAATTCAATATATTAATTTTAAATCTCTACATAGTATATAACAAAGTGACTTTCGCGATTTGCGCGATGGATAATGAACACGGGATTTAACACGGCGTAATTTTGTGAGTACATTATTAAAATGTAATCCCTATTTGTGGCTTTGCTTGACGTTTCGGCTGCTTTACAGCAACCATGATCACAAGCGGACTGCTAGTGCACTGCGAGGGCGACGTCGTTAATAACGTTAATTCCCGTGTTTATTAACCATTGTTCCTATGGTTAGATCCTTAAAACTACGCAACGGATTTGATGCAGTTTTTTTAATAGATAGAATAATTCAAGAGGAAGGTATAATATCAGGTTGGGGAAAAAGTTTCTTCGCATTTTTTAGGAAAATTACAAACCTTTTTTAATATAGTTTATTTACATTTAACTAAAGTATGTATGTACCATTTTGTTCGATAACCTTTTGCCATCTTGTAGGTAGGGACATGATCTCATTGCTATAAACATTTTGGGACCTTTCATCAAAAACCGCGACAAGTGGAATTGGCAATCCTCTCCTGATGTTAACCTAACACTGCCTAAAGAATTCTGAAGAAACCGAAACAGGTGGAAATCTGAAGGTGCAAGGTCAGGACTATACGGCGGATGCATTAACAACTCCTAGCCAAACTCTCTTAATTTTTTCTGGGTGGCTATAGAGTGTGATGTCTAGCGTTATCATGATGAAACACCACACCCCTTCTGTTGATCAATTCCGGCCGTTTTCTCTCAACTTCTTGTTTTAATCTCATAAGTTGTTCGCAGTAGAGTTCAGAATAGATAGTCCTGCCTGGTGGTAACAGCTCATAATGAATAATGCCCTTCCAATCCCACCACACACACAACATCACCTTATTGCAAGTTAACCCGGGTTTCGCCAGTCTGTGAAGCCTGACCGGCTTTTGACTACTACCTTTTTCGCACGTTCTTGTCGTACGCGATCCACTTTTCATCACCAGTTATCAGCTTCTTCAAAAATGATTCGGTTTCGATACGAGTACGTCGTAATAAAGAAGCACAAATGAGTACACGGTTCATTAGGTTTCTTTCAGTGAGCTCGTGAGGTACCCAAATATCGAGTTTTATTGTGTGCCCAGCTTTTTTCAAATGCGCCAAAACTGTTTTGTGGTCAATTCCCAGTTCTTCAGCTACGTCGTAACTACTGATACTGATCTTGCTCCACTTTTACAATAATGGCATCCATTTTATCCGTAATAGAGCGACCAGAGCGAGGTGCATCTTTGACATCAAAATTTCCGGATGAAAACGCTTAAACCAAATTTGTGCTACTCTCACAGACACTGCACTAGGTCCATAAACATCGCAAATTTTTTTCGCGGCTTGCATTGCATTTTTACCATTTTTGGTAGTAAAATTTTAAAATGTATCGAATTTCTTCATTTCACTCATCATCATTAGATTCACTCATCTTGACAGTATGAAAAACAAATGAAAATCACACATTTTCCTAATTTGAATTTGGAAATATGTTCTTTAAAATGTTAACTTTCAATGATACCAAAACCAGTCAGATACAAATACTACAGCAGCCAAAGAGATTTTATTACAAGTTCATACATACTATAATGCGAAAAGACTCTTTTCCCCAACCTTTTATATACATAATATTGCACCCGTGCGGAGCCGGGGCAGGTCGCAATAATTAATTTACTAAGCACATACAGAGTTGATCGTTTAGAATAACTAAATATGTATGGATTATGAGTCAAATATTTTAATCAGTGGTTTATTAAGAATCAGCCACCTGTGTTAATTAATGATAAACATTGTTATTTAATAAACCACGTGTGTTTATCAGGAAATTGGTAATCTTCATGTTTGTTAATACTTTTGATATGAAATTCTTACTAGTTGACACAATATTACTGTTTCCAAATACTGATAGGGTTCAATCATTATGTTCAGTGATTATTGTTATGTATGTCTAAAGGCGTGATGATTACATATATATACATATAATACTTTTCTTTTGTAAATACATACTTATAATACATAGCAAACACCCAGACCAATACAAACAAACATGTTCATGCACACAAATGTTTGTACTGTGCGGGGATCGAACCCGCAACCCTTGTCAGAGGTAGCGTTTACTACCACTGTTCCAATCGGGTCGTCATGTCATGTTATGTATGTCTAAAGGCGAGATATTTTTCTAAGGCTTTCGATAACAATAGATAGACCCTTTACATTTTGAAACAATTACCATACGATTCTCTCTCCTCTCCAGTCTATTCCGGCTTTCCCTTCTCGACAAATCATAAAGAAAAACAGAAGTAAAAGGCTTGTTCTCCATTTAATGTAAATAAATAGATAGTGTTCCCCAAGGGTCCATTTTAGTGCCAAATTAGTAAATATTGCCTATCGTCACAATTAAGTAATAAATACAAAGCTGGTTATTTTCATACTTACTTCCAATTACGTCTTTTTTTTTATGGGATAGGGGGCAGATGAGCAGACGGATCACCTGATGGTAAGCGATTACCGCCGCCCATGAACACCTGCAACATCAGAGGAGTCACAAGTTTTTGTCTGTTGTTTTAGTCTTAAGAAAATCGTTTCGTCACTCTTTTTTCCATCAATGGCAAATTTAATAACAATTCCAGATTAAGTCACCTTGGTATAACTATTTTTTTTTTAATTTATTAGTCAATACAATCGTGCAAATATTTCTACTTCCCTTTTCCATACATACAGGAATGCACGAGGAAGCGTTCATAACAGCGGGCGGTCTCCACAAGACGATGGTCCAGATGGGCCTGTCGTACGAGACGCCGGAGGCGCTGTACGAGAACGGTAACCACCGCTCCATCGCGTACATGCGGCCGCTGGCGGTGTGGGGCCTGTACCAGGCCGTGCTGGCGCGCCCGCCGCCCGCCCGAGCTCCCCGGGCCAACGGGCAAGTGCACCATACCAAAGAAAACTCGAGGTTATAGTATTATGGAAACCTATTATGAATATATTGTTTTAAACTTTCATGGTCACTAACATTAGAATAGTTATTTACGGGATTGCTACCATGTCGTACCTTATTTTTGAGTATCCGATATTTCGGCGCTGTTGCAAGCGCCATGGTCACGGAGTAACTGAAGATTCTGCGGGTAAGATGTTACCCGCAGAATCTTCAGTTACTCCGTGACCGTATCCGATATTTCGGCGCTGTTGCAAGCGCCATGGTCACGGAGTAACTGAAGATTCTGCGGGTAAGATGTTACCCGCAGAATCTTCAGTTACTCCGTGACCATGGCGCTTGCAACAGCGCCGAAATATCGGATACTCAAAAATAAGGTACGACATGGTAGCAATCCCGTAAATAACTATTCTATTATGAATATTTTACTCATTCGGCTTCTATTCTCAGCGACAGGAGATAAATCGCATGTTGTGATTCTGAATGTTGTTTTACTAAATTCTATGTGACATTTGTACGATTTATTGAATTTAAATTTCTATATTGACAGAATTATTAATCGAGTAACTATGATCGCTTAACATGTCGTTAGCCATTGGATGGTAATATTTACAAAAATAATGAAAATGATGACGAGTTGGTCATCTGGTGTGGAAACGCGATTACTATTATTTTACTATACGAGCTAAGATAGGACTACAGCAAAACAATATGCATTGTGATATTTTATGCTTAAGAAAAAGCATTGTTTTTGTGATTTTCATACAGTATATTTAATTTAGTTTTTTTAATTAGGTAGATACCATTTGTTATACCAATGAAATTGCAACGAGAGTATTGTAATAGTTACTATTTATTTTTAATTGTGATGGATGAAAAACATTTACTGCATAATGTCTGCAGGAAAAACCGTGGGGTTGTTTTGTTTTATTATTGAAAAATGATTGTTTATGATGTGTGGTACGGTATACGTAGGATCGTATTCATTCCACTTGGTGGTTTTTACAATGGTATGCGACGTGGTTATATGCCAAATGATTTAAGTCAAAGTGTTTGTATTTATTATTTATTTCATATTATGTACGTACATTTAAATGCATTTTGGGACACGTTAATAAAAAATATGAAAAAGAACTTGGTCTTAATGTTTCCTTTACTTCACTTAAGTTTGCTAGAGTACTTAAATCTACAAATTATTCTAGGGGTATATTTTGTACTATTGTAAATTAAATACGTATATTAGTATGCAATTAAAAGTAATAAGAATAAATAAAATGTAAACTCATCACTATGTACAAAATATTTACATCCAAGATTTTTCAGTCTTCATTATGTTTTGTCTGTATCGAAACATTCACTCCTTGACATTAAAAGCTTTAGTCTGGTTTGTTATAAACATTACAAGAGCGTATATTGGCTATTAAAATAACCTGCAATATTATTTACTTTACATAAAATGTGTAGTTCGACATAGTTTCTGCTACATAAATAGCAATTTACTATATTTATAGTTGGATTGTGAGTGATACTTTATGTTAAGGTGGGATATCTTCAAAGGTTTTTGCAGCTATCGTAAAAAATATTATTAGGTATATTTAATAAACTAAAAACTTCGTCACAGAAACCGTCAGTCCCAGTGGTTGCAACCACACAAACCATGCAAGTATCATATCAGAGGAATAGTACAGGTTGCCAAGAGTAACTTACAATAATTACTTGAGTGGAGGATAATATGCTGATCAGCAGATTCAGTCACCACCAGTGCATCAATGCACTTAGTGGTGGCCAAATTACTTTGTATGAGTTGTTATTTTTTTCGCGATTTCAATGTTTGTTCCATAGTGAAAGATGTTCAGTTTCATGGGCTGAGCTACCACCTGAGAGGTTTTGCGCTATTTAAATAACACGTTGTAAAAAGAGTCAATTTAAGCTGTCTCGTGGTGAATTATGTTTGTTTCTAATGAGGGCTTTCGCGTGTGAAAAATCCGCTAGATGGAGTACTATAGGAGTGAGGTTCATATACAATGTGTCAAAATGTCAATTTGTCACTAAACAACCAATGCGGTTGATGTTGAACCTCAGTCCAACAGTACGCCATCTAGCGGATTTTTCAGACGCGAAAACCCTTATTGGCTTTCTGCGCTGATTGATTTGTATGTATCAAACGGCTGTTTTTTTTTCGCGATTTTAAAGATGTTCAGTTTCATGGGCTGAGCTACCACCTGAGGTTTTGCGCTAACACGTTGTTTATAGAGTCGATTCTCGTAGTGCATTATCATCGTCAGCCCATTTAAGTCCCCACTGCTGGGGCACGGGCCTCCCTCAATCACATGAGGGGTAATTGCCATACTCACCACGCTTGGCAGACGGGTTGGCGAGGGTTTTGATATAAATGCAGAGTTTTCCTTCTCTGGGTGCTGATGATCGTGCCAGCAACTTTACCTTAGTCGCCTTTTACGACACCTCGGTAAGAGTGAGGGTGGCCTATTCTACTCTGTCCGGGGACCACACGGCTAGTGCATTATATTTGTTTCTATTTCTGAGACGTTGTTCGTGGAAATGGCGTATTGTAGGTCCACCATGGTGCGGTGGTGCGGTGGTGCGGGGGAGCGGCTACGTGTGCGTGGCGGAGACGTTGATGTAGAGGTGCGCGTCGGGCGCGCGCGGGAAGCGTGGCTTTCTGCGCCGATTGATTTGTATGTATCAAACGGCTGTTTTTTTTTCGCGATTTTAAAGATGTTCAGTTTCATGGGTTGAGCTACCACCTGAGGTTTTGACTAACACGTTGTTTATAGAGTAGATTCTCGTGGTGCATTATATTTGTTTCTATTTCTGAGACGTTGTTCGTGGACATGGCGTATTGTAGGTCCACCATGGTGCGGTGGAGCGGCTACGTGTGCGTGGCGGAGACGTTGATGTAGAGGTGCGCGTCGGGCGCGCGCGGGAAGCGCATGCGCAGGTGCGTGGCGCGCGCGTCCGCGCAGTCCAGGCGCTCGCGCGACGCCGACGCCGAGCGCTCTTCGATGGTCGCCATGTGACCCCTAACAACAAATACCTTAGCTTCATTTCTAGATCAGGCTTTTTCAGGCGTAGCTAGGTAGATTAGAGGCCTTGATTTGGTCCTATCGATATCCTTTAGGTTTAATTTATTTCGGGGTTACAATCTCTCGGCAAACACTTATACTATTTACAAATGAGTGGCGCCAACACGTACACGAAAAATTTATTCACGCTAAAAGCGGCCACTTTTGGCGTGAATCAATTTTTCGCGTACAAAAACGGACCCAACATTTGTGCATGGTTATTTAATAAATAGTATACGTGTTTGCCGAGAGATTGTATCCCCGAAATTGTTAATAATAGATCCGGTTTAGTAGCTAAAAATTAAAATCGATTGGCGTCGCTAGTGTGCCCTACCCGTCTACCTTATGATTCTGATATCCGTAACATAGGTGCTTGAGCCTATCTCGGAGTCAGATCAATGTATGTGATGTGAAATATTAAATTTAATTAAATGTATGTGTTCCGAGTATTCAGGTTAGTGACAGATTGTGGGTTCAAGACGCATTAATTACTTTTGAAGTACATTATTTACTTATGAATAAATTGCTATTAAGTATAAATTAATAGGCTGCGATATAAACGCCTCAATTCGATGTGATATTACAAAATTTGTAGGTTTAGGTCTTTATAGGATGTGGGGTTTCCGGTTTAATTATTTCAGAACGAGAACGAAGAAGGATTGAACGCCGTGTATACATCTCCCTATCAAAACTTTTAACACGCAAATAGTTTGATAATCAAGTGACCGAAATGAAGATTGTGATCGGAATGTTAGGTGGGTATTGTATAACAACAGAACAGTTTATATTTAGCAACAGAACGTACCTAACGTCGTGCTTGGGGTGTCCGAAGGTGGTGAACTGCGGGCATCCGTTGAGCGGGCGCGGCGGCGGCGGGATGAGGTAGTCGTCGAGGCGGCCGTCGCCCTCGCTCGCCGAATGCATCGTCAGCGTGCTCGACGATATCTGCACAGGCAAGTTTTATAAACTATCCACATGTGTAAGACACAATAATGTAATAAAAATATAATAGGGTATTTGACTAAGCTCGATATTTTACAAAATATAAATATTTTATCAAATATAGGTAAATATGTGTGAATAGCAAAAATTCTCAATTAAAAATATAAACGTCTAGCCGGTTTTATGGTCATTCAAAGATTCTTGGGCAAGTCCATTTTAAAAGTATGAAATTTTTAAAAAATAATTATACCATTGAAAAACTCATATAATTTACGCCAACTATTATAGTGGAACCATTGACATAAACGAAACATTTGATATAGCTACCATACAAAATTCAAATGAAATGCATACAAAATACTGTCGTGTGACGTCACATCTCTGTAGCCATTTGTATAGAGCGTTTTGGGTTTGCCCAAAATAATGTGATTTTAAAGTTGTGATATCTCAGGTAGTTTAAATGAGAATCAAGTAATTCTTTCAACGATGTTTCTATCATTGAGAGGTCTTTTGATTACACAAATGAAAAAAAAATAGTCAAATACCGTATTTGTTTTTGGTACCGCAGGTGCGCGTAATAAAAGACTACGAAGGAGGGTAGACCGATTTGTCTACCAGTAACAACTTACCCGCAAAAACTTCAGTTACTCCGTGACCATGACCGCTTGCAACAGTGCCGAAATATCAGTTACTCAAAAATAAGGTACATGGTATAAATAACTATTCTTATGTAATAATAATATCCTCCAACTGATTACGGCCACGGCGGCCAATCGCAACGATCAGCCACGTACGCAGGATATTTATAGTGCTCAAGTGAGTGCCCATTCCCTTACCCTCGTATTCCGATGGGGTGACACGACCGGAAAGGGATCGAGCGCAGGACCAACAGAGTAACGTGTTTTCCGAGACACGAGGGTACAAGACCGCCAACTCCCAGATTCACACTAGCACTAAGAATTTCTTACCGCAAACTTAGGTCCGGGGATCGAACCCAGGACCTCTTGCGCAGCCGTCGCTTTGAAGTGCGGCCCACTAACCACTGCGCCAACGAGTATAAGGCATACACAACACATGGAGCGGTTTCTAGCTGAGCTAATATTGCTATTTTGTTTCTAAACTCACGAGACCGCAGTTCTGTGCGGTAGATGTGTGTAACTCTTTACTGAATCGACTCAGTGATCCGACTCAGCCAAATGATACACTGTTCCGAATCTCTAATGTTCGCTCCGAATGTATCATTCGACTCAAATGGATCTCGAGTCCGAGTGAGCCGAATGATCCGAATGAGCTGAATGATCCGATGAGCCGAATGATCCGAATGAGCTGAATGATCCGAGTGAGCTGCACTGATCCAGATGCAAATTTTCCAATTTTTACAAAAGAATCTTTTATATTTCTTACATTGTAAGAAATATAAGCGGGACTCGAGCGATTTCTCATTTTTTTTTTCACCTTATGGCAGAGAAACCGCACCGTGATTGCCGCAACACATGAGGCATCACAGAGTTTCGTGAGGTTTCTTACAATTTGCGGTCCAACCGTTGTGGACGTGTGGGTAATAGCTTCGTAGCTCATCGCCAAAACGCAAACAATTTTTTTTTTCTAATTAATATTCAATATTTTTTTCTATACTTACAATAGATCTAGCCTTTTCATCCATCTCAGACTGCACACTGTTAGTCTCAGCTACACTTCCACCGCTCACTGTACTTAGCCGACCAGAGGATGAAGAACCTACAGCAAAAAAATAAATAATGAATATCTATTCATACCAAAATGTTTAGCGAAAATATTTAAAGAAATATTTTTATTATTATAATTTTAAATAAACAACATACTATCACTCATGCTGCTATTCGGCCTCGTACTTCCGTTGCGTTTCTCTATGCTTCCGTTGTTATCATGATCTAAAATAAATAAGTTAAATTCATTAAATTATCGTATTTTACATGAAATTTAACTGCGTATCTTTCAAAATAATAGTTAAATTTGTCACAGACAAGTATACAAAATATAAAGTATACATACGTTTATTTTTGTTTTTCGAAAACATTTTCTTAACCCTCTCAAATGGAGTGGGCCTCTTCAGGTTATCCTTTATCTTCTGCTGGATTTTATCGTACTCTTCTCTCATCTTGTTCAGTTGTTCTTGTTTCTCCTTCAGTGATTGCTGTGTCTCGTTTCGATTCCGCCACTCCATGACCAGTTTTTCCACTTCTGATATGCTGAAGACGTTATTCTTGAAGTCGTTGATTATTTCTGCTAACTCCTCTTGCCCCGTCAATGGACAAGTCTCCTTTCCAGATTTAACACTACCGCTGCAGCGGATATCTTTGGCATTCAGATTTATTTGGCATATGTCGCTAGTAGGAGTTTCAATGTTGAATGTTTTGGATTCTTCGGTGGGAGAATACAGGAATATATCGGATTGCTGCGGCATTAATCGGGAGCTGTTGGCGTACAAATTGTTCGGTCGGAATTTGGGACTTTCCACTTTGATATTGGAAGGTTGCACCAGGTAGTCGTGTTCGATCGCCTGCTGGATCCTGTCGGCTGTATCGTCGCGGAAGGGAAGTTCGTTTTGGTAGAATTGTTCCTTTACTTTAGGCATTTTCAAGGTAGGTCGTTTCTTTTCTTCTTTCGGCTGTTCCACAGTTTTTTCCAAGTTCTGTGTGCAGGCCTCGCTGAACGGATCTGTGGAGGGTTCCACGTCGTTCTGAGCGGTTTCGTCGCGGCAAGGCGAGTCGACCGTGTCGCACGATTCCACAATGCGCAACTCCTCGTCAGGTTTGGCCTCGTCCTGGCTTTCCTCCTTATCGTTGTCAGACATGTTTTTCAAGTAATAGTACATGTTGGAGAACTCGTTGATTTTCTGAAAAGATGCAATGAACTTAATATCAAGAGGTATTGCCTCATCTTAGCGTGTAATTTCCAGTTGCGTCCAAAGCTGTCGCTTCGGACACTGGGGTACGCTTCCAGGATTCGGGATTACAATGAATCGACGAATCTGCCGTCTGACCTTCGTAACCCTTAGATAGAGGAACCAAACCAATTCGGTGACAGTTACACGTTGAGAATCATTATCTCAAATATTGTAGGTATCCACAATTTTTGAGACATTATCCGAGACGTGCATCTTTTCCCTTAGGTACCGCCTAATGGTTATGCGCACATAGATAAATCGAAAAATTACTGTGCGGGGATCGAATCCGCAAACCTTGCACCAGAGGCAGCGTTCACTACCACTGATCCAAACGGGTCGTCATAGCATGCTTATAGTAATAATAATAATAAATATTTCACAACATCACATACATTGATCTGACTCCGAGATAGGTAGCTCAAGCACCTGTGTTACGAATATCAGAATCAACAGTGGGATTAATATATACATATAATACTTTTCTTTTGTAAATATATAATACATAGCAAACACCCAGACCAATACAAACATACATGTTCATGCACACAAATGTTTGTACTGTGCGGGGATCGAACCCGCAACCCTTGTATCATAGGCAGCGTTCACTACCACTGTTCCAGTCGGGTCGTCATGATATCGGATATGAATCCGGTCGTCTTTTTGATAGCAAATGTGGACAGTACAGTAAGCATGCTCATATTTGGCATGATTTTTAAGCACGCTACAAATGATCACTTGTAACAGTAGCTTAATTCTAAGTTTTGAGAATAATAGGCGTTTCGAAGAGTAGAGTAGTTTAGAGTAGTAGAGTTCTGTTGGAGCCGTAAAGTCCTTGAGTGGAGACCGCGACTCGGTAAGCGTAGTGTAGGACGCCCTGCGACAAGATGGGATGATGACATTCGAAGGCTGGCTGGTGTGGGCTGGATGAGAGTGGCCGAAAATGGGGAGCAGTGGCGTGCATTAGGGGAGACCTGGGTCGTTCTTCTTTTTTTTACGACAATAAGCCCGTCCTCAGTGACTTATCAAGTAATTAATTATATAAAAAAATATACGTTACACCATCATGATATTCTTAATTTAACATGAAATAATGACATTGTTTTATCACCTCGTAGGTAGGTACTTTAGCATGATTTAACTATGTAAAAAAATATATAAAGCGTGACAGAGGTGTAAATGGCACTAATTTCGGGGGACGTGACGGAGGTGTCCATTTTAATCAAAAAGTATTCTTTATCAATTAAATTTTAGATCATGTAATAGTCCATCTGTAAAATAGTACATTAACGAATATTTAGGATATATTATTTATCAATTGTAGTCTGTTATATAAAAGTTAAATGTTGATGTGTAAGTTTGGCTCATTGTCGATAAAAAAGAAGAACGACCCACCTATGTCCAGCTGTGGACGAGTGTGAGTTGCTGATGATGATGATGAGAAGAGTAGAAAGAGTTACCATATGATCAGCGAGCACGTCGGCGAGGCGGTAGTGGCGGTGGTCGCGCGCCAGGTCGGCGGGCGCGCGCTGGCGCACGTTGCGCAGCGCCACGGCGGCGCCCGCGCCCGGGCACTCCAGCAGCTGCCAGCACACGCGCTCCAGCCCGAAGCGCGCCGCCCAGTGCAGCAACGTCGGGTACTCTTCTCCACCTAAACACGTGTTTAGTTTTGTAAAAGAGAGAAGACGGATCGCCTGTTAGTAAGTAATAATAATAAATATTTCACAACATCACATACATTGATCTGACTCCGAGATAGGTAGCTCAAGCACCTGTGTTACGGATATCAGAATCAACAGTGGGATTACAAATATATACATATAATACTTTTCGACGACCCGATTGGAACAGTGGTAGTGAACCTGCCTCTGATACAAGGGTTGCGGGTTCGATCCCCGCACAGTACAAACATTTGTGTGCATGAACATGTTTGTTTGTATTGGTCTGGGTGTTTGCTATGTATTATAAGTATGTATTTACAAAAGAAAAGTATTATATGTATATATTTGTAATCCCACTGTTGATTCTGATTTCCGTAGCACAGGTGCTTGAGCTACCTATCTCGGAGTCAGATCAATGTATGTGATGTTGTGAAATATTTATTTATTTATTATTTATTTAATACAAACAGACATGTTCAGCGATTGCCGGTTTATTCCCGCTGTCCACCCTCTGCTTGTCCACCCCGGGTGGACAGTGAAACAATTGTTTAAAAAATTCCCTCTGTCTGTTTTAAATACTTGATTCGATGTCTAACCGGGGTGGACAAGCAGAGGGTGGACAGCGGGAATAAACCCGCCGCCGTTAGAAACCCGCGACACCAACCCGAAGCGCGCCTCCCAGTGCAACAACGTCGGGTACTCTTCTCCACCTAAACACGTGTTTAGTTTTGTAACAGAGAGAAAACGGATCAGTTGTTGGTAAGCGATTGCCGCCGCACATGGACATCCGCGACACCAGTGGAGTCATAAGTGCGCTGCCGACCTTTCTACCCCGGGATTATTATCTGAAGGTGAATAGGACAGTTCTATTTAGACATTAAAAGTGAAATGCTCCTTTTAAACCTTACCGATATATTTAAGAATCAATAATATTTTCTTTAGAAATCTAATCAACATATTATCTATGAATTTGTACTATCTGAATATGAAATACAATATCTTAGTGGTACACACGCAATAAATCACAAATAATTAAATAATATGCATCTTATTTACCTGAAAAATAACAACACTCGCTTGACGTGTCGAATCCATCTTCGTCACCAAGAGAAATTACAAGTTCTTGGATCCTAATGCAATCTATGCGGGCATATTTTGCACGAGACAATAATCGTGATTCGATGGTGCAATGGTCGCCATACCGATTACTGATTCATTACGATTATTTGTATCAATCCCTATGAACGATTAGCGCATTATGCAATTCATAAGATATTTTTCACAAATTTTATTAGAATAGAATAGAATAGAATTCATTTATTTCTTCAACCATAGGTCATATTGTGAAAATGATAACATTAATAATCAAGATTAATTACATAATTAAATTACATTACACAATTGTCAAAATTTCAAATACAATTAAATTAGGATGTCAAATTACAAGTTAAAATTAATTTATTGAATATATTACAATTACAATAGACTCGTGAGATATGTACTACCTACTGTTTTATTGTTTTAATAATTTGCTCATTTGTCAGTACATTAACCATCGACACATGGTTGATGTACTCACAGTCAAACCTAAGCGCGAACATTTGCAGGATGATGTTGTGGCTGCCTCGGACCCTGCTCACTAAGGATGCACATCGCTTCCGTAGGGTCGTGTAAAAACAGTCTACACGCCACTCAGCAAACATCCCCGAAGCACTGCAACACCGAGGCAGCCCCATCAGCATCCTGAACGCATTGTTGTACTGAACTCGTAGGGCACTGAACTGTTTCTGCGTATATGCCACCCATAGGCTACAGGTGTAGAACGACGTACAAAATGCTCTAAATAGAGTTATTTTGACGCCATCCGAACAACGAGCAAACCTACGAGCTATCATATTAGCCCTCACAGACAGTGCCCTACGCTCTCTCTCAACGTCTACATCGTCCCTCAGATCAGAGGTCACCCAATGCCCAAGATACTTAAACTGATTAACTCTTTTTAGTACCGCGCCATTTAGTCTAATTGGAGGTTCAGTATCGAGAAGGTTTCCCCTGGCCCGAAAGACCATGCATTCGCTCTTTCTTGCGTTATATACTAGGCCATGTTCTATCGCATAAGTTTCACAAATAGCCACCAATTTTCTCAAGCCACATATAGAGGCGCTGAGCAGTACCATGTCGTCTGCATAGCTAATATTATTGATGCAAATATCATCAATATGGCAGCCGACACGTGTACCGCTGAGCTCCTCTATTAGGGCGTTGACGTAGAGGTTGAAAAGTCGCGGGGAGGTCAGCCCCCCCTGTCTCACCCCGCACTCCAACCTGTACGGCTCAGAGAGCATATTCGACCAGCGAACGTAGTTAACCTGATTCTCATACCAAAACTGTAAGATAGAAATTAGTTCCCTGGGCATGGAGATGTCATAGAGTTTTTGCCACAGGGTATCATAATGAACCAGGTCAAACGCCCTCGACAGGTCTAGAAAACACGCGTGTACAGGAGTGCTCCTTTCGGTGTAGTACCTGACAGTTTGCTTTAAGCATAAGATAGCCGTTTCAGTCGATAGTCCCGATTTAAAACCAAATTGGTTGTCGTGGATGCTAAGATACTTATCGAGCTGAATATTAAGCAAGCTGTCAAGGACCTTTGCCATCACGGTCGCAAGCGAAATCGGTCTGTAGTTATTTTGGTCACTTAAATCACCCGTCCTATTCTTCACCACAGGTACCACCACAGTCTTAAGCATATCAGTTGGTAAGTAAGAATGCCCAATACAAAGCGTAAAAAACATGGCTAGTACCCTCGGCAGATGCACTCCCGCGTGCTTTAAGTGTTCAATACTTAGACAGTCATGTCCAGGCGACTTGCCTCCAGATATGGACTTAATAGCTCTTCTAATGTCCTTAGCTGTAAACCTTGAGGCAATCGCCTGCCCATGAGGACCGACTTCACTGGCAGTCCGTGACGCTCCCAATGGTGATTTCACATTTATTGGTAATGACTTTAAAATTTAAGTTTTTGTTCAGATTAATACTTATTATTTTGGAAGAATAATGTTAATATTTTTATTTGTAGAAATTTGGATGCATGATACGAAACGTTTAAACTGTCCTATTCACCTTCAGATACCGAATGGACTATAGAGAGAGATCTTTAATGTATTGCCGCCCTTTTTAAAAAAGAATACGCTCTATTCTTGAAGTTCCTTAAGTCGTAGCCGACGAGAAATACCTGGAGTATTTCCAAAACCAAACCGTTCCACAGAACTGAGGTAGGTAGAAAGTTCCGCGAGAATCGCACAATATTAGACCGCCATCCATCGAGATAATGAGGATAGAATGACAATCGCTTGCGTGTGGTTCGATGTAATAATTAAACTGCAGGGAGTAGATCAAACAGTTCCTCAGAGCACTCTCCGTGATAAAGAGCTCATAATGGGGCAGTAGGAAAATTACAAATAAATTACCCAAATGCCTCCTCGACATCTAATTAAATTACCTTTCCTTTACTAATTATCTTTAGTCCCATCATCGGCACAAATTCTATTACGCTTTCTTTCTTGCTAATATCGACATATGAGTAGATAATAAGATGATTATTTTCTTAAAAACATTCTAACAAATTAATCGATTTGCATAAACCCAAATCAAACTTTTTCATATAACTATTAAATCGGTATAAGTACCTTACTGTTTCCAATAATTTTCTATGTGCGATAGCCACATTGACACGAAAAAAGACTGAAGAAGAAAAAAACATTGATAAGTAAAAAGGGGCAAATAACACTTACTTGAAATATCAGCCTTCGGATTGAATTGCTCGTTAGACGCAAGCAAATTGAAATGCGGTGGGATGTTCTTCTGGAAAGCGCTGAGCATCCAACTGTCGAGCTGCTCCTTGCTTGTGGTCTTGAAGCCCAGGGTCTGTTACGAAATTCAGAAACATATTTTAACATCTCAAATGCATCTCTCAAAATTAATGAAGCAGCCATCGCCAACATTTTGGCTGAAGAGGGTCAAAATGACTAAATAAATTAAACCGGTTTTGTTCAATAAATGTTGATAAACTTGTAGTTACTTATATCAGTGAAATTCCTACATTTCGTAAGCCCACGCCTTCTGCTGCAAATAAATAAACCAGCTACATGACAGTGTTCTACGCGTGGGTGTGTGTCTTGCTAAGCCTTATTGACTCATTGTCTATTTAGGATCGTATTCCCCAATACTTTCTTTGCTAACTCATTTGACTTAATTTAGTTAGATAGATATATAGTCTTTATTTCTTTATTAAAGAACACAGACAGTTTACAATCATTACAGATAATAACTTAGTATTGTTTATTAAATTAACTTAAGTCTAGATCGTAATCCAATAAAAGTGTTCCTAGCGTGTTTAAAATTAGTATTTTTTTATCAAATTTTTTTATTGCACAACATACACAACTTAAAAGCTAGGTATACAGAGATACAACGTACAATTTAAGTTCTTCTCACCTAATGGTGAAACTAGAATATTCCCCATATAACAAGCATTCATTGCTCGAATATAAAAAAAATATTCGTCTTTCCTTAGAATTTTGTATAAACCAATAGGTCATTTAGTATGAGAAGATGATTTTTTTAGAGTTGACCCTATGTTATTTGGGGGAAAATTTTGGCTTTCATGAGTAGGTATAATATACCCGAGATGTTGGTAAGATGGTTAAAAAAAGACAGTGTACTTTGAGAGACGCAGGCGAGTTCGACAGAGATCGAAAAGGCGATGAAAGTGAGGCATTTGATGTAAATGAACCTGGCACATAAACTCCAGAGGATGGTCGGAGGCTCGCAGCAGCTGGTCCAGCTCCCTGAGGCGGCTCTCGCACTTGATCTGCCTGCGGCCGAGCGACTGGCCGTTCTTGCTCACGCGCACCCACACCAGCATGGACACGTCCAGGCACGACTCTGTACGCCATTTAACAAAACAGCTTAAGATACTTGCTTCAGAGAGGGAGCATCAATATCTATAAAATAACTCATAACACGTACCAAACTACACGCTAAAATTTGGATAAGTTTCAGTAAAGGACACAGATTTTTATTACATAATAATTGGAAACGAAGTTAAAATAAAAAAATATTTACTGAGTTCGATAACAGACTTAACTACTTATAACTTATTTAAGAAAATAATTTCTAAATAAATACGCCTACCTAATGATAAAAACCTACGTGTAGGAACTGATTTTTCATCATGAAAAAATAATGAGTAATGGTTGTAAAAATATCGTAAGCTTATTATTGTAAGCATACATCTTAGAAGAATGGACCACAAATCGTTTAACTATTTAATAAATAAACAAATGTTCAAATGTATCTATTGACCTATTGCCGTGACTTTTATTTGTCTTGGCTAGTAAACAGTGTTCCTTTGACCAAATAAATTTATTTGTGTTTCTCACAAACACTTAATTACACAATAATATTGAAAGGACCTAAAGCTTAGTTTTTGTTGTTTTGCAGAATGACATATAGAAATGTTCAGCACTCTGAGAACTTGCAAGTAAAACTATCTTTACAAAAAAACATTTTTTTTTGACAACATAGACTGGCCAAGAAATCTCACGCATCATAAAAGATTTAATATTGGAATCCCCTTCGCAAACCAAAAATAAATAGCCAAGTCTTGCGCTTGCTATTTTAAAATGATTCATCAGCTCCAAGTTAGCGCCCTAATGTCTCGCAGGTGGACAAATGCCAATCTTACTTAGTTCAACTCCAAATGTCGAGTCTGAAATGGGTATGTCACATAGCAACGTAGTTCCCTAACGTACACGTATTGGGTCAACGGACGAGGTCGTCGATAACAAAATGAATTCTAGGAAAACATCAAATATAACCTAAGACCGGCCTTTGTATCTTTTCCTCGTCTTTCTATCAGATTTAAGCGCTTTCTCCTTTTGAGTACCCCACCACTTTTGATGTCTTATAAAAAGCGGGATAATAGGCAGTAGGTATCTATCTGCCGCAAAATATGATGGTCAAAAGATGACATTTCAAGTTCAAATCTAGTGGCTTGATTTAAAGTCGTCCCGCAACGAACGAGAATAGTTATACCTGTCGCATCCAAACAAAGGACACACACAGCGCGTGTGTAGAGAGGAGAAACTCCGATTCGGTCGTAATGTCTGCTTTAAATAAGGGCTCCCTGTCTTCCACTCGTTAATACTCTCATTATTTAAATCATTCAGCTTTAATGAATGATCCAGAAATCTTTCCTACCATTTCATAAATGAACAATATTCAAATGTTGGTTTTGTTGTATTTTGCTGTAGGTAAGTTTCTTTAGTCATTCGTACTCACCTGGTATATCGAACTGCAGCGTGTAGGGATTCCGCTTCTTGAAGGTGGGTATCTGTATGACCTCGCCCTTCTTGTCCACCACTATCTTAATGCTGTCCTCCTCCCTAATGGGGTCGTTTAGCAGCGCTATCACCCGGCTCTGGCCCTGGAGGCAAACGCGATAATTAACGCACGTAATGAATTCCTTGTTTCGATGTGGACGCGAGTGATAATGTCGGTAACGAACATTTTTGAAGATAAACTTTGGATAAAAATATTGAATCCAAAATGTTGTTTAGGTAGTCTCTTGTTAAATAAAACGATGTAAGTATGTATGTAGTACTTACTAAGTATTTATTATTGTAAATTGTAGTTAGGTACATACATAGATAGATACTTCTCAGTAACAATAGGTACCTAAGTACCTCTAACTATGCACTACTATACTACTTCGTTCTATTATGCTTGTATTTTATTTTTGTGCAATAAAGAATATCTATCTATCTACTTCTAACTATAAATAATTAATGTTTCTATTCTATTCTACTAATCTAGATGACAAACTGCGCCCATTTATCATCATCTGCTATTGAAACAAAAAAAAATCTTATTGTATTAAGGTGACGGGTAGGACGCTAGTGTAGCGACGCCAATCGATTTTAATTTTTAGCTACTAAACCGATTTTATTTTAAACAATTTCGGGGTTACAGCCTCTCGGCAAACACTTATACTATTTATTAAATAACCATGCACAAATGTTGGGTCCGTTTTTGTACGCGAAAAATTGATTCACGCCAAAAGTGGCCGCTTTTGGCGTGAATCAATTTTGCGCGTACGCGTTGGACCCAACATTTTTTTCATGGTTATTTAATAAATAGTATAAGTGTTAGCAACCCCGAAAGATTGTAACCCCGAAATTGTTTAAAATAGATCCGGTTTAGTAGCTAAAACTTAAAATCGATTGGCGTCGCGTCGCTAGTGTGCCCTACCCGTCACCTTAAGAGTATCTATGATCGTGATCTGTAATTAAGTTGAGCTTCAGCTTATTATAGGAAGGAAATCTGGTAAGGATTTGGCAATAGTTGCTGGCCCTATACGGATTAGTGTAATTGGTTTCTATACAAACTTCTTCTGTATTACCGAACACTTTCACGTCCTCCGGAGCAAATTATCGTCTTTTATACAATGGCTTGCGGAAATGAATAATGAAGGATATTGTATAACTTACGATTTTGACTTTCTTTGGCACGATGGAGAAACTAGTTCTATCTGTAGCGGTGTCTTTGCAGTCTTTGGTCCTGAGAATTCCCACAGCAGCGGTTAGGAACGTGTCCACAAAAGATGTGTCCTTTTCACGGACGCCCATCATCTGCCATTGGTCGATTGTGGGGTAATCTAGGGGGCTATTTAAAATGTTGTTACTTGTCAATCACAAATATTTGTAAGTATTATTGAAATAAAGTTAGTAACGTTTGCGATAAAAATATATTTTCCTGCGGTAAATAGCATAAATTTAGTTTCTTATCTTCGGAATAATATGCCCTCTGTGAACTATCGAATTCAGAGAATGAACTTTGTTTCAGGTCTAATACATACCTACTTTAAAAGATTTTTAGTTTAACTTAAAAAACCACGTGAATGTCGATCATGTTCTGGGTAAAAAAATCTGCTTCCGTGAAGAATGTTATTTGGACAGATGTTTTCGGCAGTTAAAAAACATTTCCTACCGAGCCCATTTCCAAAAAAGAACTTTATCTTTGTCTGGTATAGTCCAGTACCTTCACAATGGTTTGCCACGATGTGGTTCTTCTCGACGCCGAGCAGCATGACCAGCACCTTATCAGGTTTGAACAGCTCTTCCTGGTTGTTCTCCTTCCTCAGGTCCGTCAGCTTATTCGCCAGGTTGGGGCACAGGATCACTATCTGCAGCTGCGCTTTCTCCAGTTTGTCTAACTTCTCTTGCGAGTCAAACGACATTAGTTCTTCTGCCGTGACTGGAGTTACTCTGCACAAGAAAAATGCATCGTTAATTATTCAGATTCAGACAAGGTGTTTCATGTCGTGTGTCAAGCGGAAGTCCTTGGATAGGGCACCCCTTGGGGCATCCGGAATACCCCCATATATGTGTAGTTTTCGAGTTGTGAACTTTTTCCGAATGTCGGAGAATTCTCTACCTCAACTATGGTAGAAATTTGTGTAAATTGTGTCTGGCGCATAAAAAAATTGTGACTAGCTCACTCTTACATCATCCGTGCCACCCTAAGGTCGATATCAGTGGCAGTGTTTGGTTTTCTGAGTCACTTTAGTTTCTTAAAATTTTGTTTTCATTAGATTGAAAAGCACTTTATTTACTTTTGTCTTTGCAGGACGATTACAGCCTAGATAGGACTTTTCTTGTTAATTATGAAAGTTGACAGTTAAAAGAAGTTTTAGTCTTGATTAGGAATCATGTAATCACCTTTTTAGATTTAAAATTACAATATGGTTTTCAACAACCGGTATTCATCGACTGGAAAGTTCAATTTTTATTTTCAGATTGAGTTATTATTATCATTCATTATCTTTCACCTACGACATCTTCACCTACTACAACGCCCTGTTGGTATAGTGGTTTAAGTACCGGGCCGTGATCTCGGGGTCCTGGGTTCGATTCCCGGGTCGAGCAAAGAGTATGTTCGAATTTTTCTAACATAGCTCGGGTTTGTGATCACCAATCCGCATTCGGCAAGCGAGGTGAATAAGCCTAAGCCAGTCATAGAAGGGATGACTTGATTTGGGCCTTTGCCCTGCAGTGGGACAGTATATGTATAGGCTGATACTTTACTACATTTTCATCTACCTCTATCTATTTCAACTTTGATGTTGCTAATACCGAAAAATGTTTTTGCTATTCTCAGTATATTCACTACGTAGCGTAGGTATACCTATTAAAACTTAACCTACATACTCTTTCATTTGACTGAATTTAGTTAATTGGAAACTAAGTGTTAAAACAACAATCAATTTGTATTCAGAACGTAGATAACTATTTATTATTTAGAAGGTCTGCCCGATAGATTGCCTGATTGAAATCAATCTTAATGTCTACTCGTGTCTCTATGAACTTGTCTGCCTCAAATTGAAATTAATGCTATTAGTTTTATTTTTCAACTGAGAAAATCCAATAAGGAACGTAGCAACATTAGCGATAATATGTTGTGTTGAGACACCATTATGACTCAAGACGATTCGCATTTATTTACTAAGAAATCTTTCTCAAAGATCTCATCGCACGTTGCGCGAATACGTTTTGATTTGTTTCATAGAATTTATTACCAGTAATATGGAAGATTGCCAGTTACAAATCTCTTTACGATTCAGACGAAAACACTAAGACTTTCTAATACAATCTGATATCCTCACTAACATCTTAAATGTTCTTAATAAACACGTTAGTGTTAGAAATAGCAAAAATATAAGTTATCGTTAGTTTCTGTCAGATATTGACGAGTGTAGGAAAACGGATGCGGAAAATATCGTATTATTTATTTCCGTTTGTTGGGACACTTTTGCGTTAGATAAGGAACCCAGTACCTACCGGATACCTAATCTCAGTACAGGAGAATTGATTCAGTATATGTGGGACTCCTGGAGAACAAGGGCGGATCTCACATAGTCGTGGTCAAGTCATAAGAAGTTATAATTAATATTTACTACCTACTTATAAATAAAGTTCACCTTGCGCTGGGTCCTTCTGTACTAAGCCAGGGGGGTCATGACCCTCATGGCTCACTCCCTGGATCCGCCCTTGCTGGAGAATATAAAATTCTATTACCTGTAATGGTGGCGCGCTCTCTGCGACATAATCTTGTCGAAGCTCGCGACGAGGTAGTCTGACCACAGGGCGCTTTCGGGGGACGCCGAACTCCACAGTATTGCTATGTCTTCCATTTCTAAACAAAAGTACGAAAATGTTAATTTATTTATTTTTACTCCAAAATCTTCTCTTAGAAATCCTAAGTTTATATATAACACATGAAAACAACAATAGGTAAACAAGTTTATCATAGGTCATCGTATTCCCATGGAAGCATTTTAACTGAGAGAAAATTACACGATCTAGTTTATGTACCTACATAAAGCAACTTTAAATAAATTGCACTATTGATATCCAAAATTAACCTGAAATCGAATGATGACTTAACTCATTATTTTAAGAACTTCACTATGTACGCGATGTAACTTTTACTAGTAACCTTTTACTAGTAAACGCTGCTAGTCATTGCAAGAAATCTCTAATTTTATACGCAACGAATGTATGTAACGATTAATTTATTACCATGAAATTTCATATCTCCTTAAGATATGAAATTTCATACGTAGCACGTCAATCAGAAGACGAGTCCGAATAAAGATTAATACGTTAGACTGAAAGGATGTGTTGTCAAAGGATATAATCAAGACATGAACGATGTCGTTCACTTTATATCGATAAGGTCAATGCCTGGACACGAGTACCAAGAGACATGCCTGCTCATGGTATGTAAGTGGCTTGTAAATATACCATGCGCGGTTATATTAACCCTTTTTAAAAATAAAAAAATTTGGTGCATCTTATGAATTACTCTCAGAGTGCATCAAGTCTTGTTTCATTAAAGAAAATAGATAGAAATCAATGAGTCTAGTGTTTATTTTAGTTGCAATAATTACAAACTGCAGCTTTCCACTTCAACCCGCGTTCCTGTGGACTATTACTCAGAAAACACTCGAAGTCAATTAATTTAACAGTAGCCAATGACTAACAAGTGTAATGCATTTAAAATTAGATGCGAAGCCCGAACAAACATGTATGGAATTTTCTCGCCACGTGCATGTTATCTGTCCGTTAATGTAAGTAAAAGTACATTTGCTTTTATGGTAAATGTTCGTATGTCCCAAAAACACACTTCCACATATCCTTCATGGCGGGCATGAACGAAAACATAAGGCCGTTAATTTTTTATTGCAGCCGACGCAACGCATACGCAGCGGCTGCTTACAAAATATGCTATGCACCGCGCGCACCGGAAACTCATCGGATTTATACTTACCCACCTCTGCCGCCAAATGAAGACCCGACTAAATGTAATATCCGTTTCCTAAATAGACAAACGTCTATGGCGTCGCCCGGAATAACTATGCCCGATTAGATGCAAGCGCTGGCGCAGCTTGAATACGAGGCTAAATTGTTGTCATGTGCAGTTATTGTGTCAGTTTCAGAGTTATGGCGGGAAGCAATTCGTTAGTGATCGCTAAGTTTATGGGTACCTACTAACTGGAAGGACTTTAATTGCTTAGTTTACATAATCTGTTAATTACATTGTACGCTTTTCATTCATGAGCATGTAGGTATGCAGCCACGACTAACAGCTTTGCAGTGTTTCGAATCGCCTAATAGTCCGAACACTAAGTTTTCTTTCTCACTAAATCCATAACACTTGTAACATTGTAATTCACCATTAGAAATTATTTACACAGGTCAATAAGTGAACACCATTGTTAATAAAATACTATGATCTATCTATTTTCAGTTCAACTTTAAACAACTACCCACAGGTAGCACGAGCCATAAATAAAATCCAGCCCTTGTTATGCTTGGTTCGGTTTTAAATGCCGAGTTATGGCTCCAAGAGGGTTAAGTTTAAGTCAGACCAGCTTGGGCTGGGCTTGGTCCCCCAACAGAGTGTACTTGGAACTATTTTTATCAGGTAAATGATTTACGGAGCGCCCACGCTCTGTTAAAACTTTAAAAGGTACTCGTAGCATTCGTGGTTAGGGTTAACCAGAGAGGAAACAGTTTTTTCGTGCTCAATGCTTCCCTTTATGTCTCGAATGCAGATGTTCTTAAAAAATATACGCCTTAAGAATATTCTAACGGCTTACCGTTTACCAATCTACATAGTTCACTTAGATATCGTATCTGTCCACGGAGATATAAAAATGTCAGAAGGTGAAACTAACGCAAGCGACTTTCCGTATGCTCTTTTCAAATTAGACCTGGAAAAACGTGTCTTTCAAAAGATTGGAACATTTGCATTTGGATTAGTTCAGAGATGAGGAACAGTGAAACGCTTCATTTGGAACATCGACTCTTAGATAGTTCCGTGATTCATTCCGCTTATTCGGCTCACTCGAATCATTTAGCTCATTCGGCTCATCGGATCATTCCTCTCATTTGGATCATTCGGCTCACGCGGATCATTCAGCTCATTCAGATTATTCGGCTCAT
Organism: Marasmia exigua; assembly: GCA_019059595.1. Taxonomy (NCBI): domain Eukaryota; kingdom Metazoa; phylum Arthropoda; class Insecta; order Lepidoptera; family Crambidae; genus Marasmia; species Marasmia exigua. The sequence goes on along the minus strand of CM032473.1, from coordinate 4,526,149 downwards.
TGGATGATTCAGCTGATTCGGATCATTCGGTTCACTCGGACTCGAGATCCATTTGAGTCGAATGATAGATTTGGTGCGAACATTAAAGATTCGGAACAGTGTATCATTTGGCTGAATCGGATCACTGAGTCGTTTCAGTAAAGAGTTACACACGTCTATATCAAATTGGCTTCCAATAGATGTCATTTATTGACAAGAAATCCATATATTTCCTTCATCACTACCACTACACAAGGTTGGTCCGTAGATAAAGGCAAATATAGGTAATCACAAAATAACGCCGCGTATGTTCAAACTATATTTAAAACTACATGCCCCTTCCGGAACAATAGTCTCAATTCCCCGTGCACTAAAGTTACAAATCCTCAGACAGTCCCGGAAACCCCAGTGACCCGGCAACCTTATTTGGGCCGAGAACAATGTTCCATCGCGTCAGTTTTCGGTTCGATGGCGGCGCTTTGAAGTGTCGGCTGAAATATTGCACTAGTGATGCAACTGGACTCAAATTTTGCCACTCGAGTCACTTTAAGGTTTCACTGCATTGCCGAGTAGTCGATTCACCACCACGGTTGACTACAATCACACCATATGGAAAACGACGATGAGGTCTAGGATGATACGGCGTTAGCCTAGTAGATTTCGACGAAAATGCATACCGTAAAGGCACCTCCTTCACCATATCTTGCGGTAATGCCTAAGTAATCTAAGTATTAGCTCCAGAGAGCAATTTTTACTCGAGTAACATTTTTTTCGGCTTAAAATTGAATCGCTCGCATCACTACATTGCACTTTCATATAGCAGCTTCCACACAGGTTGTGTTCATAGCTTTTTGATCCATTACGAAATATCTGCCTTTGAAAACGTTACGGGCGGAAGTACCTATGAGATATGGCGCAGCGATTGAAAACAACTTTCAGCGTGGAAAAAATAGCTATTAGAACCGGTTGACTGTATTTTTGACCTGTGTATAATTCCTGTAAACACAACATTTGAAGACAAATAGCATTTGAGGATTGGTAATATTGCCAAATACTTATCACGTTTAATATCCATTACACATTAATATTATACACCGTAATATTTTTTTTTACAAAATAGAATATCCACCCGGCAATCATGTATGGAACAGCTGACTTCTTTTCGCTTATTTTGTTGATCTATCATGCTAAATGGACTTTATTCACGATACCTGTTATGTGGTTTTCGGGATGTAAACAATAAAAAATACGGTGTAGATGTTGGAATAACTTTATATTGAACTTTAGGGTGGCTTTTGGTTTTGAAGTCGGTTGCCGATAAATACAATTTTTAAACTTAACTAGGACTTTGAAATTCTCGTTTGCCATTATGTTTTTTTTTATCTGAAATATTTTTATTATTGTAGGCAAATGCAAACAAAAAACGTATCATAAAAATATTCAGGATCACGTTTTAGAGATATAGTTATAAAATAGTAGATTGATTTTAATAAAAGATTTCTTTTACAGATTATGAATTACACGAGGACGGGGATAATATTCAAGAGAATGGATAAGCAAAAAATAAGTAAGTAGGTACATTAATTTCATAAGTCGATCCGTTGTTTATTTATTATGAACGGCTTGATTCATCCCAGACGATTTTGCCTACTAGTGAGTAATTTTCGTGAAAAAAATTAAACAGCACGAACTCGGATCGTAAATAGGGCACATAACTATACATGAAGTCATGTTTCAAGACAAAATTTACTTGAAACTAGGAAAACAACTTCTTGTTACTTAAGAAAGTCTTGTAACTAAAACGTAACATGATTCATCAATAATTTTCGTCTTTCACATATCAAGTTTTACATTCAGCAGAAGACGGAAAAGATGTCATTAATTGGTATCAAGTTGTCGTATCTCAAAAATTCACCCATGATTCGAGGGACTGTTACGCTTTTTTTTATTTTTTCTTTCTTGTAACGAAATTAAAAATAATTCAATTTAGTGCTTGGTATTTTTTTGCAATTTCGACAGTCTTTCGGCTGGAATACTAACCTTTGACTTTTTGCTAAGTGGGCAAATATCTCAGACTAACTGCCGCACTCAGAGACGTCAATACGTCATTTAAGCTAATGTTCATTAACTTTAGTATCGGTAGTTTTTACGCGTATAAAAATAAGTGTCAATATTTTTTCTCAAGTAGCCAACTAAGTTAATCAACGACTCTTGAGTGTGGCAGTCAGAGACGTCTAATTAACTTTAATTGTTACTTAAGAAAAAATATTGACACTTATTTCAATACGCATAAAGACTTTGCATGATTAAGTTAAGGAACATTTAGCTTAATTGACGTCTCTGAGTGCGGCAGTAACTGAGCTATTGAGGACTAACTTAAATTTTGTGAAAGTACATGATTTGCCGACACAGTTGAAGACATTTACATCGGTGGGAATATTAATAAGCAATTATTAACCATCTGTAAAGTTTAATTATTAATATCATTTATACGGAGTAGAAAGTTTGGAACATTAGTACATATAAATAGCTTTTACCGTAATTCAAAAAATATTCACGTTTTTTTCCAGCAAAAACTTTGCTTCAAGGGATAAAACGGCTCATCGGGACCCGTACGCCATGTGTTATAAATGGTCTTGAAAGGATCGCGCCTTAATATTAAAAGGGCACAGCTGAATTCAAATAATGACTAATCATATAAACAAAAGTTCCTTGCGTTGCGAATCATCGTTTGTGATTACCAATTCGCATTTTGCAAGCGTGGTGATTAGCCTATTCCCATCATAGTAGCGATGACTTGATTTCTATGATGGAGGCCTTTGCCCTGACCGTGGAACAGTATACATATAGGCTGATACTTTACTTTACTTTTACTTTTATATAGCAAAACGCAAGGAATCGTGGCAATCAGTACCTATCATATATCATTGTCGTCATTGAACCGAGCATTTGCGTTTAGTATTTATAATTCAAAATAGCACACATTTAGGTCGCATTTATTTTTACTTTATTTTTGTTTATGTATGCTAGTATTATTGTATTGGGCGATTTTTTTAGGGGAATGGGAATTACGAAAACTTGTACATGATTTAAAATGTATAATATGAAACTATTGAAAACATTGGAACTTGACAGAAACCTAAGCGTACCTTACCCCTGTACAAAGAAAGAGCTTTAAAGCTCATATAATGTAGGATAGACATAAATTGGTAGTGTCCTGTTTAACGTTATGCACCAACATTAAGTATGCACAAATGCAATTATTTACCGTCCTCAACTGGCGCCTTCCGCTAAGACATTACGACTTCTTCATACGAACTAATTAATTTAAATGTAAATTATGGGCTTCTTATCGCGTAGGTAGGTCATAGTATGAACTTGGAAGCCTAGTGTTCGACTTTATGCTGTACAGTATAGAGTTCAGTTTGAGTTGATAAGGTAGTGTAATGGTAATGGTCTAATGTCGGTGGGTCTATTGTCAAAGTTAACGAGCAGTTGTCGCCTATCAGATAGTGTTGAGTTATAAGTTTGTTTGTTGTCTATTGGGAGTGTTATCAGCGCGAGACGAAGACGTCCGACCGCAATCAAGGCTAATTTACAACTATACTTGCTGCTGTGACATCTTCAAATTGAACTGTTAATTATGCACACAAACGGACAACTGGGACTGAGGATAGCCAAAATATAAATGTACCATATTTATCTTGATACCCTCTTGTAGAAACTAAATTTCACTATTGCCATTTATTTAAATGTCAATTAAGAATAAATCATCTGTTTAACAAAAATTTAATTACATATTTACAAAATTATCTCAATTATTTCAATGTGTATCTGTTAGAAGTTTTTATGAGTTTAGTAAAAAACTCGTGGAGCAGCCGCAACTTAGCGTGACAGAGATTTTGTAGTAACTTCTATTTCTCATTCCTATAAATGATGTGTATGTATAAGTAGAAAATAAATGAAATTGTATTAATGTAGATGAATGTAAATAAATATAATACATATAAAGACAGATAACCATATGTATAAAAGCTGCAACTTAGGTATAATTTTATTGAGCTTAATTACCCTCTCCGCGGTATAAAAATGGAAATTATGCCATACTGATTAATTTATTAATACAGAGCTGACAGGAGGCTGGGAAAATAAAACTTGGTTTATTTTAATAATGTGAATCACGTTTAGGCGACCGCCCGAGATGTAGCTGATTCGCAACGCAAGGAACTTTTGTTTATATGATTAGTCATTATTTGAATTCAGCTGTGCCCTTTTAATATTAAGGCGCGATCCTTTCAAGACCATTTATAACACATGGCGTACGGGTCCCGATGAGCCGTATTATCCCTTGAAGCAAAGTTTTTGCTGGAAAAAAACGTGAATATTTTTTGAATTACGGTAAAAGCTATTTATATGTACTAATGTTCCAAACTTTCTACTCCGTATAAATGATATTTATAAATAATTAAACTTTACAGATGGTTAATAATTGCTTATTAATATTCCCATCGATGTAAATGTCTTCAACTGTGTCGGCAAATCGTGTACTTTCACAAAATTTAAGTTAGTCCTCAATAGCTCAGTTACTGCCGCACTCAGAGACGTCAATTAAGCTAAATGTTCCTTAACTTAATCATGCAAAGTCTTTATGCGTATTGAAATAAGTGTCAATATTTTTTCTCAAGTAGCCAACTAAGTTAATCAACGACTCTTGAGTGTGGCAGTCAGAGACGTCTAATTAACTTTAATTGTTACTTAAGAAAAAATATTGACACTTATTTCAATACGCATAAAGACTTTGCATGATTAAGTTAAGGAACATTTAGCTTAATTGACGTCTCTGAGTGCGGCAGTAACTGAGCTATTGAGGACTAACTTAAATTTTGTGAAAGTACACGATTTGCCGACACAGTTGAAGACATTTACATCGATGGGAATATTAATAAGCAATTATTAACCATCTGTAAAGTTTAATTATTTATATCATTTATACGGAGTAGAAAGTTTGGAACATTAGTACATATAAATAGTTTTTACCGTAATTCAAAAAATATTCACGTTTTTTTTCCAGCAAAAACTTTGCTTCAAGGGATAAAACGGCTCATCGGGACCCGTACGCCATGTGTTATAAATGGTCTTGAAAGGATCGCGCCTTAATATTAAAAGGGCACAGCTGAATTCAAATAATGACTAATCATATAAACAAAAGTTCCTTGCGTTGCGAATCAGCTACATCTCGGGCGGTCGCCTAAACGTGATTCACATTATTAAAATAAACCAAGTTTTATTTTCCCAGCCTCCTGTCAGCTCTGTATTAATAAATTAATCAGTATGGCATAATTTCCATTTTTATACCGCGGAGAGGGTAATTAAGTTCAATAAAATTATACCTAAGGTGCAGCCTTTATACATATGGTTATCTGCCTTTATATGTATTATATTTATTTATCTACATTAATACAATTTCATATATTTTCTACTTACACATCATTTATAGGAATGAGAAATAGAAGTTACTACAAGATTTCTGTCACGCTAAGTTGCGGATGCTCCACGAGTTTTTTACTAAACTCATAAAAACTTCTAAAAGATACACATTGAAATAATTGAGATAATTTTGTAAATATGTAATTAAATTTTTGTTAAACAGTTAATTTATTCTTAATTGACATTTAAATAAATGGCAATAGTGAAATGTAGTTTCTACAAGAGAGTATCAAGATAAATATGGTACATTTATATTTTGGCTATCCTCAGTCCTAGTTGTCCGTTTGTGTGCATAATTAACAGTTCAATTTGAAGATGTCACAGTAGCAAGTATAGTTGTAAATTAGCCTTGATTGCGGTCGGACGTCTTCGTCTCGCGCCGATAACACTCCCAATAGACAACAAACAAAGTTATAACTCAACACTATCTGATAGGCGACAACTGCTCGTTAACTTTGACAATAGATCCACCGACATTAGACCATTACCATTACACTACCCCAACAACTCAAACTGAACTCTATACTGTACAGCATAAAGTCGAACACTAAGCTTCCAAGTTCATACTATGACCTACCTACGCGATAAGAAGCCCATAATTTACATTTAAATTAATTAGTTCGTATGAAGAAGTCGTAATGTCTTAGCGGAAGGCGCCAGTTGAGGACGGTAAATAATTGCATTTGTGCATACTTAATGTTGGTGCATAACGTTAAACAGGACACTACCAATTTATGTCTATCCTACATTATATGAGCTTTAAAGCTCTTTCTTTGTACAGGGGTAAGGTACGCTTAGGTTTCGGTCAAGTTCCAATGTTTTCAATACTTTCATATTATACATTTTAAATCATGTACAAGTTTTCGTAATTCCCATTCCCCTAAAAAAATCGCCGAATACAATAATACTAGCATACATAAACAAAAATAAAGTAAAAATAATTGCGACCTAAATGTGTGCTATTTTGAATTATAAATACTAAACGCAAATGCTCGGTTCAATGACGACAATGATATATGATAGGTACTGATTGCCACGATTCCTTGCGTTTTGCTATATAAAAGTAAAAGTAAAGTATCAGCCTATATATTGTTCCACGGGCAGGGCAAAGGCCTCCATCATAGAAATCAAGTCATCGCTACTATGACGGGAATAGGCTAATCACCACGCTTGCCAAATGCGAATTGGTAATCACAAACCCTAGCTATGTTCGAAAAATTCGAAACATACTTTTTGCTCGACCATGGAATCGAACCCAGGACCCCGAGATCACGGTCCGGTACTAAAACCACTAGACCAAAACAAGTGCCTATCACGCAAATTGCAAAGTAAACAAGTGTATAATCCCAGTTGAAATGAACGTAAACAGCGAAGAGTACACACGGAGTGGTCACCCTAACGCTATCAAGTAGAGCTTCCGGTTGTGTGCCAATTTCTAAATGGACGCTTCCTGAACGTGAATTTAATAATGTGGAACTTTCAGAAAGCCATACAAGGATAACTTTATTATTCCCACCCAGAGCTATCGTTTATCATCTGAATGTTTAAAAATAACGATGAGGATAAATGCATAGATTATATTTATTTTGTCTTTGCTGTGACTCCACTGTCCAATGGTGTCGCGGTTGTCCATGGGCGGCGGCATTCAATTACCATCAGGTGATCCGTCTGCTCGTCTGCCACCTATCACATAAAAACATCAAAAAAAACAACGCCGCCCTAACAACGAACAAATTAATATATCGTCACAAATAAATTTATAGACATTATAACGTAATTATAATAAAAAGATATTATATCTTCTAAAACCTAGTCAGGCATAATAACAACGATAAAGCTCATTCGATAATGTGAAAAAAAAATCTTCTACGATATTATAAACGTGCATAATAAATACCCTTTTCTGCAAATCCACATGTGATGCGGACGCCATAAAGTTGATTGTGACTATGTAACAACTCGGTGCCTAGGATCTGTGGGAGCGATCATGTACCAAGAAAACAGAAGAATACTAGGCGTTTACGCATTTATATTCTAGATGCGAGTACATTACGGGAGTCACTTCGATGCATGTAAATTAAGCTATGTTTATTCAGCCATACGCGCCGCCCTGCATAAATAATGCCCGCTCAACATACAATGTGGATTCGTGCAACTCTCCGCCTCCCGAGACTTTCGACCGTGCCCTCATCAACATAAGGAGGTGGATCCCGTGAGCCTTAACATGTAAACGGTAAAACAATTTGGTAATGAAGTATCTACGGTGTCTCTTTGACATTGATTTTGGACGGGTTTGGACATCTTCGAGTTACAAAGTGTGACGCTGGTCCGCATGCTGGTCCCGTAGCGAAGGACAAGATGTGAGGAACAATGCATTGTTATTTCTCGTGTCCATTAAGTGCATGTGCATACTTATTAGTAGATAGTAGGTACCTGTTTACTGATAAACACCATTAAGCATGTAGGTAAGCAATGACGCTATATTTAAAACGTTTAGTAATAATTCAATAACGATGAGGTAATAAGGACCGTTAAATCTAAACAGTTATGTTACGTTACAGTTGATCACAAAGAAAAGAATTCCATTACGATTTATCAATAAACTTTTAACCACTTTAACTAATTTCCTTAGCCTACTTCAAAATGTTAACAGCTAACGGGTTTACAAAATTTTTAAGAATAGAATTCAAAAGTCTACTCCTATTTACTTAAATTTTATGATTATATACCTACCTACATAAAAATAAAACAATCCAAAAAAGAATGAACTCAAAATCAAAATCTAAATTAAACGTTTAAAGAACAATTGAACAAAATCAGGGCTGTTAGAACAAAAACTTACTTATGTCAGGCGTTTCAACCCCTTTGTTCTTCATATTGACTGATTTGAAAGCGGCGGGAATTAGTTTTACAAATTCGCCGATTCAAAGTTGTAACATTGCACTGAACTGCGGGCGACACTAGAAAGCGCACTAAATGAAACAAGAGTCCTCGGAACTGTGGCAGGGTGCTGAGTTCGCGATGATGCGGCCAGGACTACGCGCGGCGGCGTCAGCACTGCGGCGCACGCGCACGCACTTCGCATACTAAAATACCGTCGCGACAACGATAATCGCAACCATCGCCTTCGCGCCATCCCCGACGCCTAATCTCCTCAAACAAATTTGGGCCCAGTGTAAATATTCCCGAGGCGTTATCGACGCCAAATATGACGTTGTAAACACCAAACGCGTCCCGCTTGTATTCCGATCGCGATCGCGAGATACGCCTAATCGGCGAAACCTTGCGGTTCCTGAAAGTTGATAAGAAGCCCCACTTTTGTTAACTTAGGCGATGGCCATAAAAACGTGATCTTAAAAAACGTTGCCAACATCATTTCGATATCGGGAGAGATAAGGGAGTCCGTAATTTGTTGCAATTACATAAATGCACTATTTTGTGATGGTCGTTCTAAGAAAGTTTAAATGAGATGCGCCGAATTCAAAGGGGCCGCTCGCGCTGACATTCGGGTGCAGTATCGGCGCGGGTCAGGGGGCGATCGGTGCAACGCTCTTGTATCGCCCCAACGTCTTGATTGACTTGTTTATGGACGTTTATCTTATTGTTCACTTCCACGTCTATATTATTACCTAATAATAGATTTTAGTGCGTTAGTTTCCTTTCAGATAAAATGATGTGAAACAAATGAGACAAAATAATTACTTGCGAAATGATCGAAAAGATTTTATAAACGAAAGACTGATGTCAGAATACCGTATGCAGGTTTTGTAGGCTCGAGTTTGAGAAGCACTGCTCCAGGGAGAGCTTAGAATTTCAATGCGCCCTTTGTATTCATCATGTCATAACTGCTAACAGAAATGATATTATTTATCTCTATAAAGATCCCGATAAAATCAAATTTTCGAGTTTTTGCCTTATTATCTACTTATTCTTCAATATGCTATATCGAATCTCTCTTCTTCTTCATCTTAGTGTGTAATTCCCGATTGCGTCCAAAGCTGTCGCTTTGGAGCCCAGAGTACGCTTAGACCATGATTCAGGAATGGGGGTCTGGTAATGATAATGAAGCGACTGCCGTCTGACCTTCGCAACCCTTTGACAGGGGAACCATACCAACTGACTCATGGTTACACGTTTCAGAAACTTTTTCCGAAACGTGCAGGTTTCCTCACGATGTTTTCCCTCACCGCCGAGCAGATGGTAATGGTAGAAATACGCACATAGATTTGAAAAAACCGTTGGTGCATGCTCGGATTCGAGCCTCGACCACCTGCGTGGAAGGCGCGTTCATATCCATTGAGCTACCATCGCTCACGAATCGGTATATCGAATCTCTGTTTCTTTTATTTCGGCTAAAATATTTGTAGCTTTTGAGTTTAAGGTCCTAAGTAGCTAGAATTACGACTGCGATTGTATTGATGGTATTTAAGATATTATCCACGTACCTTTGAACGGAAAATTCTTCGGGCGTCTCCTCTTGACCTCGTCTTCTCTTTGAGCGAACTTGGGCGGCGGCATCTTGGGCACATCGCTGGGCACCGAGGTGACTTCCCCCGAGCCCACGCCGCCCGTGGCCAGGTACCCCCCCACGGAGTGCCGCCTGCGACCCTGGAGTGGTATCGTGTAAAACACCTCTTCGCGCTCTTGCGGCCCTTCAGGTGTCGCCACTGTTGCACTTATTTTTCCCTTCCTGTGACATAATTAAAATCAGAACGACTTCCGTGATAGAATAAACTACTTTCACAGTTCAAATATGGCGAACCATTATATTAAACTTAACAGCTTTATATAACTCTGTTTTGCAAATAAATAATGTTTATTTGTATTCGCGTTAATTTAAGATGGGGTTTAAACTCGTTAACGAATTGCGGAATTTTATTTCGTGATAATCCTCGTAAAATAAGAAAGCTTTAAGGACTTCTCTACCCTCCAACTATCTATCAATATCTCAGAACATAGATTTTTTTTAGTTTAGTATTCTAGAGGCGACAAACGAGCAAGCAGGTCACCTGATGAAATCAGAGATATCACTAATGTGATGCTGGCCTTTTAAAAAAAATATAGAAAAAAGTATCATTGCTTACTTTATACGCGGTGCAGTGAAGGTATGCCTCATGTCGCGGGGCGCGCAGTCGCCGGGCCTGGGCTGCCCCTTCAGAAAGGCCTCGGCCTGCTCGGGCTCCCGCGCCGACAGCGAGCGTAGCAGCGCCCGGAACTCCTTACGGCGCGGACTCTCCGGCTCCCGCCGCCGCGGCGAGCCCAGCCCCCGCACGGACTCCGCCCAGACCCGGCTCGGAGCCGACCTCGAGTACTCGGCTCCCGACGCCGAATCCACGCTGTCCGACGCATTCTTGTCCGGCAACGCAAAGTAAGACGGATTATCTGAAACAAACAACATTTGCACCAAAACCGTCGCATTTGAATAAGATTAATGTTAGCGTGCAGTGGAAGATAAATGATCGTTTACCAAGAAGCATGGCGCTGGGCGTCGCACACTGGCCGCAGTGGGCACCGCTCGGCGACTGTGCCTTGCGGGAATTATTCAATAACGCCAATGAACTAACGGCTCTCCATTACGTCCAGTGCGGGCCGAGTGGAGCAACCTACTTTTGAAAGCCGGAAAATACGAATTGAAGGCAATCTTCTAGCCGCCCTACTAGAGACGCGAGCGGATGGTAGGCGGGCTCGAGCTCCTGCGCAGGATGGTGAAGGAATGCGTGAGATACTCGCTGACAATTTGCATGGAATTGTATCTTTTTAGCATAAATTACTTCTCACTTTTATTCCGTGCAGGTTTCTCGATTTATGTGGTTTATTGTTTTGCATCTCAGAAACGTTACCTATTTACATTTATTCAGATAAGTAGGTAAAACTAAGGCGTTAAAAACTACGTGTTTAAAATATTTTAGTAACAATGCGTCTGAAAGAAAATGTGTTTAATGTAAGTATGGGAATGTAATAACAATTATTTTGTACAAGGTAAATTAAACTTTATTGGATATGAAAGAAATATCAGGAGCTATTCATCAAAATTATCATAACTAGTTACACAGTGTATTAGTAAAAATAACTATAGAACTTTTTTCCCAAATCTCAGGGCCCGCATGTGCGGAATGTTCCACCATTTTATTTTAGGGTCGAGGGCGGAATAAAAGCGACCCTGGGAACATGTGTACGGACAAAAACAACTAAATAACAATGGACACCATGAGTTACTTAGTGATGCTACACAAGTTGACTTAATATTTGAAACTTCGGGGTTGGACTCTATGGACCTTAGAATCGCTCTGTTGGTCAGGTGGTTGAAATACCTGGTCTTGGGTTCGATTCCTGGGTCGAGCAAAAAGTATGTTTCGATTTTTTCAAACATTGCTCGGGTTTGTGATCACCAATCCGCATTAGGCAAGCGTGGTGATCAAGCATAATCCCATCATAGTAACGATAACGTGATGTATATCCTTTGCTCTGCAGTGGGACAGTATTTAGGCTGATACTTAACTATATTACTTTACTAAAGACTTCAATACATTACATGCTTGAAATTTAGATTTGCGCTCTTCAGAATGGCTCGATCACTCGTAAGATTTGCGTGAGAATTACTAAGTATATTTTATTTATTTTTTTATTATTATTTAACAATCTGCAACATTACCTAGATATCTTTTTAAAAACCATTTCAATTGAAACTAACAAACTGTTGCAAGAATAAGTACTCACTTAAGGTGACGGGTAGGGCACACTAGCGACGCCAATCGATTTAAATTTTTAGCTACTAAACCGGATATCCAACGCGTACGCGAAAAATTGATTCTCGCCAATTTAAATCAATTTTTCCGCGTACAAAAACGGACCCAACATTTGTGCATGGTTATTTAATAAATAGTATAAGTGTATGCCGAGAGGTTGTAACCCCGAAATTGTTTAAAATATGTAGATCCGATTTAGTAGTTAAAAATTAAAATCGATTGGTGTCGCTAGTGTGCCCTACCCGTCACCTTAATAAAATGATTGAGTGCGAGTCACTCGAGTAGCAAATTTTTACTGAGCTTGCATCACTATGAGTAGTTTTTGTGTCGCTATGGAAGGACACTTGATGATATATCTGACAGTAATTAATTCGCTGTAAGTATCTAAATACTTGTGTTCGCGTGCTCTACATCGCATTTTATTGTTGTTTACCATTATTTTTAATTGGCAGATTTATTTTTGATTTGTTCGAGCCAGCTAGCAATTCTATTACGATCGAGTACAGCTGGTTGACTACCAGGTTTTGTGTAACTTGAGTATTGTTCATATCAGCATATTGCACCTAGTTACAAGGTAACTAGATGTGTTGGTCTGATATGTCATTTTAGATTTAAGTCCTACTAAAAATTACTACTATTATTTATGACTGAAATGGCCATCGTCTTTTATAAATTCTTTATTTAAGATAGAAACCCGCGGTAGAGTCTTAATCTTTTAAATAAATAAATAATAAATCTTTTAAATAAATAACAACACTATATTTTAACATTTATCTACTTACATCTTCCTGAATCAATTTTAGTAAATTAATTTTGTGAATGCTTTGAAGGTGCATAGTAAAAAGAAATGACTTACATTGTGATTCCCGGAGTCCGTAGAGAATAGAGCAACATCTGTTACATAGTAGATACGATAAATTAAAAGCATCCGTTCCCATATGAATCATTAAAAAATTCCAGGAAAGTATGGAAATATGCTTCACATTAGATTTGGTACAAATCTGTTTGTCTATAGGTACAAGACTATTTTTAATTGATTCGTAATCTCATAGCGACGCGGTCGCAAGATCGAAAAAAATCCTGTGTTCCTTTCTGATGTTTGGGACAAAATCATGGTGAATTGAGTTGGGTACTAGGTAGGTAGGTACACTACCTACTTACATGAAGTAGGTAAATGAATTAATCACGTTATTGAATCTCTGTACATAAAATTATTCAAACATGGTTTCGAAATTGTGTACTCGTATCTTTAATAACATCCAAGCCATCGGTCGTGCAACACATCGTGAATATCATATTGTGTATTAAATCATAGACATACATACATATATCTATGTAGGTAGGTAGTTTGTATTTATACTTACAGTACCTACGCGCGTATCAAGGTAGTACTTACGTATATGTTACGCATTAAAATTATACGACTGCAATATTGCATTGAAGGTGACGATACCTAATAAAACTATTGTCATCTCACCTCATCGTGTTATTCTCGGTTGCGTACAAAGCCATCCATTTCGGAACCGGCGGTACCTAAGAAGACCTACACTTGGGGACTTTGATCCTAGATTTGGTGGGCCTCGTAAGTACAATGAAGCGACTGCTATCTGACCTCAATTTTTAGACAGGGAACCAGACTAACTGGATCATGATTAATCCACAGTTTGAGAATCTATCTTAAACGTAGTCTTCATGATGTTTTTTTTACCGCAGTGCTGATGGTGGAAACGCACATTTAATAAGAAATAATGCATGCACCTCTAGATTTTTGACCGTGCTCGAATTCGAACCTACGACATCCTGTTAAGGATCGCGCGTTCTTATCGAGCTACCATAGCTCTCAAAGATAATAATTAAATTGTTGTATGTTTAAAAAATAAAAGCTAATGTATTATAACTAAAATACCACTTTACAAAAATATCAATAACAAAACCAGGGTTGTTCAAAACCGAATAGGCACACAAATTAATTACAACACCTTAAAACATAACAAATTGATTATAAAAAAATCTTCTTAAACTTGAAGATCCAAACAACAATATTGCAAAAGTTTCAGCCACCCTAAGGCCGCTTTAGGCGGGCGGGGCGGTCGCTTTGAACTTTTATAATAATCGAACTCAAACTGTATTAGCTGTGTGATGTTTAATCAAATACGCAACTCAAACAGTATAACTACATAGTTAAGGGTCTTACTTGTGGCACGGAGGCAGTAGTCGAATTGGGGTCCCATGGTTATTATAAATCACCAAATACACTCTAAACACGACACATCCCGGCGAGTGCGCGGCGGGCTCTGCGCCCGCGCCGGTCTCAGGGAAGCGCGCAGGTGGATGAAGCGCTCGGCTTAGCGCACACGTGCGGGCTTTCACGAGGAAGCGGGGCTTTCATAGCACGCGCGCCCAGGAAGTGAACAGAAAACACCAAATCACCATCCGAATATGATCTTTATCCCAAACCCGTAAGGTCATTCGCACTCCAGTCGAGTTTACTATATGTAGCGCTGTGCATCCGTCTTGAACACACGCTAGGCGCGATGTTTGTAAATAAACGCCGTACATTGTTGATGTTTGCTGGCAGTCATTTATATTCGCGCCTGGTGCAGTTACACCCGGTAAGGCAACTCATGAAAGTTCATATACCTACTATGGAGAGCTAAAATAGTCCTTTAGTTCCGCAAAATAATTTTCGTATGACGATCTCTGGTTTTGATACTTATACTTACCTAATATAAATATATATAAAATATGATTATGCACATATTTTGTGATGATAACATACCTAATTTCACGCGAGTGGAGAATTGGGCGGCTATTAGTAGGTACTGTATTCATCATATACATACATTCTAAAAACACTAGTGTAGTCGTACCTACTTTACCTTAAAATAGTTAAGTAGGTACATAAACATAGAGTAAGGTACTTAATAACACTCTGTACTGACAAAAATAGAAAAGTTTTAAATGTCAAACTCAATATTCCATGACAGGATGCTAACGTTGCACAAATGCATATTAGCCCCGAAGAATGCAAGCTGAACGGTAGAGTCCGCCAGCTGTTTTGTCACAAAACGACAAGCTATCAGCTTACCAGAGTTAATAAAGTCGGCTTGCAATCGTGCATGACTACGTATTACATTTTCAATCTCCACTTCTTGGTTCCGACGAAAAATGAGAACCGTGACGTGGGTGGTATTCTTGAAACGATCGATTCTTGTTAGTCACATCACATAAAGTAGCTTTTAAATAAACACAGTCATACTATAAGAAAGAACAGCGTGGTTGTGAGATGATGATTCGTTTGATCGTTGAATCGATTACTTTGATCAGCTTTTCGATATCGTTTATCAAGAATTATATGTAGGTAGCCAAACATCAGGTCACAACAATCGGTCAAATGTCCATAATTAGATATGTAAGCCTTTTGATATCGTTTATCAAGAATTCTATGAAGTATTCTATCAGAATATTACAATCCGTCTAATGTCATGCTATATTGAACCAAACTTTCGCGACAGGTAGAACTTCAAGAGTAAACTCAGATACCTGTTGCGGAAACGAAAATGCCAGCAGTCTGCTTTAGGTATGTATGCAACTAACCAAAAAAAAACCAATTGATTTCATATCATATTTGACAACCACCCCTGTCTTCGATTTGGTAGAGGGCGACACTAGACGTCTGGATCATTGTAGAAAAAGACGCACGCAGATGTAATTCCTAATCCGACATTTGAATCTCAGCTCAAGACGACTGACACAAACATCGCATCGGTCTCTCTGTTCGTTAGTGGAAATAAAAAAAATATGCCAGATGTCGAGGCGAGTGTTTACGCGTCTGTAAAACAAAGCGCACTTTTGTGACCAGGCGCAGGGTGTGCGCAGGCCATTGGGCATGGAGAATGTTTCAAATTTCAAAAAGACATTCGGTCAAAACTTCTCGATTTACTTTGACCGGTTAAGTACGTTTCATTTGTCAGTAAACTGACTGAGAAGCACCTACCTAAACTCGTGTTACTATGAGTACCAGCCAATAGTAGTTATGGTAGTAAGTACCTACTACCTACCCAAATGGCCAGTCATACAAAATATTCATAAATAAGGTATAAAAACCAGGAAAGCATTGCCTTCGTACCTATTATTTTATTCTCATTCCCCCTTATTACAAATGTCGATCTAAGAAAAGTTCCGGAACTAAACTCCTTCCAACTCCTTTTAACACAGTGGACGCCCGCACCCCTCCGGCCCGAGCGTCACGTTTTTGAGACGCTCCGTAATCAAAAATTTGCCGAAGTGGCAACTTTTCACCTACGATCCTTTGCAATACCTCATTAGAAGCCCGCTTGCGAGCTGCACAAAATAGTGAAAGTGCAGTGAAAATTGAGTGAAAATTGTGGGAAATATCGAAAAAAGGAGATTATTTGGATTTTCCGGAGGCTATAACTCCGGAAAGCGATCGACGACCCCCACAGTTTTGAACTGTGAGAATCAGCGCACCGGCAGCCCCCACCCCAGGAGACCCCTCCCGGATTTTTCCGGTGAGGACCCTGGGCAGCAGGAGCAGAAAAACAAGGACCACGTGGAACGTGGAATATGAATATGCGGGAGCTTCACATAGGAGGCAAACGGAGAAGGGATGCGTCTAGGGATCGATAGGAGGGCCAATACTCTGGAACCTGCTGTTAGATCCGCTACTCAAAGAGTTGGAGCAAAGAGGGCACCACGTGCAAGCCTATGCAGACGAAATAGTGCTGATCTTCAGCGGGAGGGAAGCCCAGGAGATCGAGAGACAGGCCAATGCCGATCTTGAACATGTGCGGGCGTGGGGGTCAGAAACAAGCTCAAGTTTGCACCGCAAAAAACGTGCGCAATGGTGGTCACCAAAAAGCTTGTCTATGACACGCCACGCCTGAGCATGGGGGGGATCGACATTGGGCTGACTCCGGAAATTAAGATACTTGGCCTGGCGATAGATCTCAAGCTGACGTTCAATCCTCATGTCACCAACATCTGCAAAAAAGCAATAAACATTTACAAGCAATTATTAAAAGCAGCAAGAGTGAATTGGGGATTGAACGACGAAGTGATCAGATCGATCTATACGGCGGCGGTAGAGCCCATAGTCCTCTATGCTGCAGCAGCATGGGCTCCGGCAGCAGAAAAGCTGGGTGTGAGGAAACAGCTGAACGCTGTACAAAGGGGTTTCGCACAAAAAATGTGTAGAGCCTACCGTACGGTGTCCCTAAATACCGCGTTGCTACTGACAGGCTTACTCCCTCTAGACCTCAGAGTCCGAGAGGCGGCTGCACTCTATGCAGCCAAGAAGGGAGCCCCGAGGCAGGAGTTGGGCGATAGGGACGTCGAACAAATGGCGTCGAAACTCACAGCTCCACATCTATCATCCCAGTTAAAAATAGAATTCGGCAGCCTATCTGAGGAACGGCAGCACCAAGACCACAGCAATTATACCGTCAGAATATATACCGACGGCAGTAAGATTGAGGGTAGGGTTGGAGCGGCAGTCTCGGTGTGGAACACCGAGCGTGAGACAAGAGCCCACAAGCTTGCGATCTCGCCGTACTGCTCGGTATATCAAGCAGAGTTGCTGGCGCTACGTAAAGCAACATAAATAGCCCTGAGTAGCAAGGAGCTCGCTGTTGCGACTCCAGATCGGCGCTGGAAACCGTAGCTAACCTACAAGCCCCCCATCCACTAGCAGTCGACATACGTCGACCACTGTAGACTCCAGAATAAGGAAACTTCCCTTTTCTGTATTAAATCACACGTAGGGTTTGTAGGTAACGAGAGAGCCGATGAGCTAGCCAAGGAGGCGGCTTTGAGGTTGAAGCGGAAGCCTGACTATGACCGGTGCCCGGTGTCGTTCGTGAAGAGGCTTATCCGAAATGAGACTCTCCACGAATGGGCCAGGAGATACAGGTCCGAGGACACCGCTTCAACGACAAAGCTGTTCTTCCCCCATGCAATAGGCGCATACAAAACGGTCCGCAGAATAAAACTGGATGGTCTAACCACACAGATACTCACGGGCCACGGTTGGTTCTCCTCGTACTTGAACCGATTCAAGTGCAAGGACAGCCCTATCGTGTGCCTGTGAGTCTGAATCTCGGGAATCCATAGAGCACATAATTCTGAACTGCCCCATTCACGCCCTAGTTAGGTACGACTTCAAATTAAAATATAATGCTAGTATTAAAAAAGATAAATTACCGGATATAATAAATAGTAAAATAAGAGATGCATTTTTAGAATATTGTAGAAAAATAGCTAATAAAGTAATTAATACAAATAAGACTAGATAATAGGATATATAGTGAGATATATAATTATACCTACATATAAGCATATATATCAAAATATAGTAGGAAATAAGTAAAATAAAAAATGTATTAGTTATTAAGAAATATTTAATAGATCTAAGATAAAAATGTAATGTAATGAATAATAAAGATAAAAAATAAAGAAGCAAGACCCGTTAACTCCCTACCCCATAAGATAGAGTAATTATAGATAGATGACCCTTCCCCGGCCTCTAGAGCAAAAGATGATGAATGAATGAAAGAATTGTATGCAGAATAAAAGTGCGACAGGTATAAGAGCGAGAACCTGAATGAATGAGAATATCGTATAAGTAGAAATAGGCTCCGATAACGTTGGAGGCACCTGTATTAAAAAAAACCCTTTTAACATTGCGTTTTAGAACAAGATGACATTAACTTTAGATCGCGTATTGTAACAAAGGGGATTAAGTTTTAGTCTGCGCCGAGACTTAATTTCTGTACTGTAATTTGCGAAAGCACTAGGATCAAATACTTACGACGTACCTCTTAACGCATTAAGTAGATGAACAATTTCTCATAAAATCCACGCACTGACCTAAGCTAAGCTTGTGCTCGGGATTGTTTCATTTAAGTTTAATGAAGCAATTACGAGTTAATAGTAAGCAGCTTAGACGCTGTTTCTATATAATAAATCTTTCAATTTCGAACGAAAATTGCCCCTCCGAGTTGCGATCTGAGATTTACTTACTAATATTATAATGGGTAACCTAATACAATAAATAAGTTGTTTATCTAGCAAAACATTGTCATTAGATTATTACCTTAAAACCTACGTAATGGCTTTGTTCTTCATAAATTTTATTATTTTCCCTGTCACTCGCTTTACCCGGAATATTCGTACTTAGGTATGGTATAGACTCTGGGATGAGAGAGGGTAGGTAGATATTGAATTTGGTAATGAATTTATCAACCTTTCCCTTCCATTACGCTCCCGAAAATAGAATTTTAGATTATATGGTCTTAGTTAGTTGAATGAAAACAAAGTGGTTAGCAACAAAGTTGATTCTGCCTTATTTACGAAAACGGATTAAGTAATTATACTTTGATAACAAATCAAAAGTTAAAATTTATTAATAAGATAACTTTTAATCGTCCATCACTCGCTGAAAATTTTATAATGAAATAATAATTATTTGCATTTTAAGGTACGTAAGTGTTTCGTTCTCTTTCATTTGGGGTCTCTTGAAATCAATACATGGTTAAAAATAAATAATTTGAGATCCCTTTTCGATAAAGATGAAACGTAACATCCGCCTGTATTTGTCGAAAAAAATATGTAGTTATCTACTAGGTATACCTAATATAGAATATTATTAGAAACGACAATTTCCATCTATTCGCATCTCTTTCAATCAAATCGGTACAACGTAGTACCTACCCACTATAGTTAATTGAAACTGTACCCGCCAATGTCCAATACGGCGTAGAAGATACTTAATCGGTCAAAATTAAGTAAACTTTCAAAACTACATGTTAACAAACCCATGTGCACCTTAATCTCGTAAACGAGGACATGCAAAAAATAATACAGAGGTCAAAACCCGTGCGATATTCCCGGAATGCAGTCGCGTTTATTTTCGCGGCGCTCACCGCTTTGATTAAAACCCCTCGTTAGTCATACATGCACCCTTTTTTATTTTTATACATAAAATAATATGGAAATCCTAACCTACCTATGTAGTTATTATTTTTGCAATCAATGAATGCTGACGGTTCCAGGTGAACTTGAAGTGTCATCAAATATCTTGAAAATTCAGTAAATAGGAGTATAGTTTTTTCAGCATTTTAACCACAGATGGGTATGCGGATACATCCGGCTAGTTCCAATTACTTTCTTTCCCTTAAAACATGTCTCCTAATATGCAACGATCTGGTTCCCCTGTCCGAGGGTTTGCAAAGGTCAGGCGAACATCGCTGTAATGTACCTACATACCTATGTAGGTATCTAATAATAACCATACTTGTCAAATCTTAGGTCACGATCAAAATCCAAGTTTTCCCCGTTAGGAACGGGATAGAGCGCTAGGAGAGACGCTAGTAAATTTTTTGTGCAATAAAGAATATCTATCTATCTATCTAATACTTTTCTTTCTAACTATCCGTCACTTTTTCAGAATCTAAATTTCAGTTCAATTTCATTCAGGAACTCGAATTGAATTGGACTGATATTCAAATTAGATTAGAAACATGTATTTAATGCTGTAACACTACACCATGCAGCGCTTATTTATGGTAAGTATAGAGCAAATTGAATCGACACAAACGGAAGTGGCCAATTGTATCTAAGCCGGCGTCGCGCGGACAATACCCATCTTTGTATCATACATAAGTTACGTTACGTCAAACAGACAGAAATAGATAGTTACGACTGTTAGACGGTGTCGTGAATTTTAAATTTCAATTTGGTTATTTAAAATGTTTTAATATAAGAATTTAGAATTGCCTCGTATTTACCTAATTTTGTATCAAACTGAACTTTGATTTAAATATTTATTGCGACAATTCCTATAGTAAGTAGTAGGTACTTAGGTAGGTACCAAGTTTTGACCTAACATTTTAGTCAGGTCAGAATTTTGCGACATTCTTCTATTTCAAACACAAAAAAAATCTACGCGTAGTAGGTATAGGTAGGTAGATACCTAGAATGATGTAGAAAATGTACCTAGATATGTAAATACATAAGTGCCTTTTAAAGTAATACAATCGTTATATCTATAAGTCAAACAATCAAAATTCAACATAAAATAGATATCTCACTGTTAAGTAAATGGTAGAGTTATCGTCAAACCCCAGTTGTTCCAATTATTTAGATTACTAGCCTTGTCAAGTTAACAATACATTATTTACGAAATAAAGGAACTTTATACACTCGTACCTTCTTACTACTTAAATATGAATTCAAAGAGGTAAGACATAAATGTAACGGTAGGCAGAAGGTAGGTTCCCGGTTATGAACAGATTCGATCAATTTCCCTGCATAATTTCAAACACAAAGTTCATCGACCTAGCTTGTAATAATAAATGGATCCCAGACTCGTATTGATGAAGTAGATTATCGGCTCACAGTTTACAGATTAGTAATCGAACAGAACACCAGGCGTTTACCTAACTAATGTGGAAGTAGGCCATGGAAATAAGGGCCTATTGAATGCAGCATATACAGGGATTAATTGGTTAATATATTATAATAAAGAGGTACCCAAAAATGTTACGATACATTCAAACTGTGTGTTGCAGAATCTATAAATTGAAAACTTCTCTCTTAAAGCAAGGTGTATACCTTTCTTCAGTCACGGATCACTTTCACAATTTAATGATTTCTATGGACCCCTGTCTCCCTGTGTGATCTAAAAAAACAATTATTTGATTTAAAAAATATATTGGTATGTACCTTCCCACTTTCATATTAGTGAGAAGGACGCGCAGTTCAAAGGAATCAGATTTGAATGATTTGACTCCTTGGGAAAGTAGGTTGTGAAAGCTGGATGTCAATCAAGTAAGAGAAACCTATGGTCTCGACAACGATTGCATTATAGGATCTAAACATAGATTTTCATTAACTCATAATATTGAATTACAAATCATAAGCAACTAAGTTACTTACTGTCTGTATTTCCTATTCGTATCCATATTTATTTAATCTATTGAAATATATATAACAATGTGCAATTTATTTTCCGGGATTTATTATAAAAGACGAAAATAAAACGGAGAAAGTTCTCAATCCAATGCGTACATATTTTTAGTCTAATGGATGTGATTTCAGTAAAAAACCCGCACTAACAAGGTTACTAAACTGTTATAACAAGGACTGCGATATCCTTGTTATAAGAGTTATTTAGTTTACCTAGGTAGGTATACTTATGTACCTAACTCTTGAGTAGAAACCAAAAGGCTCGTGATACATCTGTCTGAGCTTTAGATACGCTTATCCAGTAACGCATGTAAAAGAGCTTTTCTCTTAATTTACTCTGTAAATTAATTACGAGATGAGAGCAAGATTGTATTCGAGTTACGTGTATTTGCATAATATTAAGAAAGTCCGCTATTCAAATGCGAATTAACACGTCATATTAGAGTTTAATTGTAAAAAATATCACTTCCCAACATCATTGTGGTTTTATTACGGGTTTATAATTTAGTTAGAGAAGTGCTGGGTGTTAAAATATCGCTAGCTTAATTTGTGTGTGACTTGTATCAAAACAATGAATAGTAAACATTTAATTGCTACCTTGTTTGAAGGAGGCACGCGGCTCGTAACATTTGGCGCGGGTAACTGTACACCATGCGTTTGCGCATACGATCTGCACAACAATTACAGGGCTAATGAGATTCGGCATACGTGTGGAAATGGCTTAGAAAGTACGCAAAATTCCTATGTAAAATTCGGTTTACCTACCCCTTGAGTGGTTTTCCAAAATATAAGTTCAACCTGCCCTGTCTACAGACTGCACCTATCTGCTACCCATCTTAGTGGTCTGGATAGGAATAAGTGTTTTAAAGGATATTTTGTACTTACCTAGGTACCTACTAAGTAGTTAGATAGGATACCCACCATTAATATTAGCTGGATGAACTTGATAGGAGATTTTACGAGAAAGTATATTTTTTTGATGAAACTTTGCTACAAATTAACATTATTGGAACGTGCTAAGGAGATAACTCTTCGACCTAGGGATGTGACCATTTTTGATTACGGATGTAAAATGAATAGGGATTTTGTTAGCTTTCGGATAATTTCGGTTACGGACATTACATTTGTAAAATATTTAAGAATATAGGTTAAAAATAAACCGACGTATAGGTAATCGCAAAATTGTAAACCAACAATGAAAGGGACACGTGCCGCTAGGAATGAGCAAAATCAATAACTTTTAACAATATGGTCTTATGTGAACTCCACTCATAGGTAGCCGAAACTTTTGTTTCGGTTAGTGTATTATTCAATTACTGTTCGGCTTTGAATAATTCTTTTATTTTAGATATCCGATAGTACGGATCTCCTTAACATCCCTACTTCTAACGATAGCTGAGCCCCATTAGCCTACCTCCGAGGTTATGATTAAGTAATCCTGTTTTTATAATTTTCCGTTTTATAAACATCCTCCTCTATCTCACAGCTAATAGGTTAAACAAATTAATCTCACCTGAATCTCGGTAAGTAGTCCGTTATGCTTTAAAACAAACGTAGGTAAGTGCCTAGTCATGTAGGAGTACAATGTTATCGATACTGATAGTCGATATCTACATAAGTAAGTGTGTTGTGTGCAATAAATGTTTTCTACCTCTCTAGCTAGCTAGCTTTTTGCTCGGTGTGCTCGCGTGATACGAGACTAAACATAGTTTTCCCGTAGTAAACGCCTTGTCGCTTATGTATACTCAGGTGAATTATAACTTACTCGTAGATAGCTTAGTATTTTCAAAAACGGTCTAGTACTTACCTACTATTTGAATTTATTCATAGCAAATATTAATGAAAAAAATTTAGAAAGCTCTCATCTCTATAGGTCAAATCAATGCACGCAATGACGAATCAAAAGTCTACGTGCAGCAAATTATTTATGATGTTGGATTCTTTAAGATGACGGGTGGGGCACACTAGCGACGCCAATCGATTTTAACTTTTAACTACTAAACCGGATCTCTTTTAAACAAATTCGGGGTTACAACCTCTCGGCAACTGTATTTGGTTTGTAAGTTTGAACGTTACAATGAATAGAGAGAGATTATACACGAGTAAATGTTCAGTGAACGAACTGTAAGGCTCTGCTCCTGAGTTATAATTCGGTCTTTATGAATTTGTAAACAGATTTTGTACATGTAAGGTATAAGTAGGTATACCTATCTGCCTCGCGTAAGTGCCTAGAACCTAACAAATTTATTTAACGACGTAACTCATGTGAATAAAATCGATGCTAAGTAGACAGTCGGCGCGTAAATAAATTAGAAGGAAGCTAACCACGTTTTTTCTTTATCAAATTATTAAACCTTTGATGTCATGATTCATTATGATGTTATGACCCAGCGTGATAAAAAAAAGAAAAATATTTATTTGGAGCATTAAACTTAAGACTAATATTACCATAATATAAATTAAATGCTACCAAAATGGTCGCCACTCAGCATTGTGTCATTGCTTCAAAAGCAATAACGCTGGTATTCTGTTAGTTACCCAGCTGCGTCCAAAACCATCGCTCTCGAGCCCAGGGAGGCTTTGGCCATAATCCAGGATTCGGTGTGGTAATTACAATGAATCTTCTGGTGCCTGACCTTCGCTACTCTTAAACAAGGGAACCAGCCCAATGAGATAATGGTTACACGTTCGGAATCATTATTCATTATCTACCGCATACATTGTAGGTATTTGTATAATACCATAGACTAAGATCTATAAATTTTGTGTAATAATGTGTATCTATCTAACTATCTCAAAAATAACTGTGGATATCCACAGTTCGACATGAACTACTATCCGAAACGTGCAACAATCCTCATGTTTTCCCTCACCGTCAAGCTAATGGTAGAAATACGCACATATATTTGTCAGGAATGCACAGGTAATAACTCGGATTCGAACCTATAACGAACTCCCGTTTCGTTCTTATCTACTGAGTTACCATCGTTCGTTTATGTATTATTTATTCGGAAATTCAACAGCTGTAAGTACAATAGACATTTTTTTTAATCAGTCTATAAACTGTCCCAGGGCAAAGGCCTTCATCATAGAAATCAAGTTATCGCTACTATGATGATATTATAGGCTTAATCACCACGCTTGCCAAATGCGGATTAGTGATCACAAACCCGAGCTATGTCCGAAAAAAAATTCGAAACATACTTTTCGCTCGACCCGGGAATCGAACCCAGGGCCCTGAAATTGATCACAATCTCACCTAACGCTTGACCACAATCTCACCCGATGGAAAGTGACGATGAGGTCTTGGATGTAACGCGTTTGCCTAGAAGATGCCTGTTCACTCTTGCCTTGAAAATGTCCAGATTGTAATGGTCCGGAAAAACAGACCTTGGCAAGGACTTCCATTCCTTAGCTATCCGCATTATGAACGTTGAGGCAAATCGCTTCGTGCGGATATAATTAAATTGATACCACGCTAGCCAATAATACAGTTCCAACGCTTATAAAATATCATTAAGAGCATAAAAATTCATGGAATCATGATTATAACAATGATATTATGGTGTTGGATAGGTAATAATAGAACTCACACGAAGAAAACAACGATATAAATTTTGACCTCCATCCACCAACGCAATCGTGACACACCTTGGGTTCAGTAGATATAAAGTAAGCAGTGCGTCATAAATAGTGTCTATCACAGCTTTTCTCGCTCGCCAATACTTTCTTACGAGACAATATAATATTTTAAAACCCATTTTGCTTCATATGAGTAGACGTCCAGGTTCATAAGTAAATGAGTACCGATACCTAAATAGGTAGATATTAGGAGCACCTAAATTAAGGGATTTATGAAAAGACAAATTTTATTTTACTTAAATAGTTATGTAGATAGGAATCAATATCACATACTAAATAGTTAGCCTAGTAAGTAAATATTATTAGGTGTCTACTGTTAACATCTTCCTATTCGTACCTACTTATTATCGACAGCTATTAAAAATATGATATACTTACCAATAAATAATAATAAATATTTCACAACATCTGACTCTGACATAGGTAGCTCAAGCACCTGTGTTATCAGAACCAACAGCGGAATTACAAATATATACATATAATACTTTCCTTTTGTAAATACATACTAGTAGGTAATAAAATAGAAAACACCCAGACCAATACAAACAGACATGTTCATGCACACAAATGTAGGTAGATCTATACAATCTTCAGATAATAGTAGGCATTGTGTTGGTAATTGTCAAAATTCTACACGCTCCTAAATATTACAGACAGACATCACCGAGCGAGGGATACAAACAAACATAAAAGATGAGAACAATCGAGCATCATACAGCCGCAGCAATTAAATGAATCTCGACAAAAAATTAGAGGTTGACAAACTTTCGGCAAAGACACGGGACGAATAGGAAATGTGGGAACGTAGCTGGGGCATTGTTGTTAAGCATTCATATGCCAGCGCTCACCCATCGCCGGGACATCCGCCGCTGCTTCCGCTGCCAAAGATGGTGGATCTTGCGGCGACTAGTTCGTTGACAGCCGGGGTCGCCCTCTATAACACCAAAACATGCTGCACTATTGTTATAGCCGCGAGTGAGCGCTGCCGACGCGCGCGCCGAGGCCGGGGAGTATCGTGAACTTGCGCTCAACGCGTCTTCTGAGCTATTTTTGATGCAAAAGCGTGTTGGGACGCCAATGTCTAGAGCATGCACGGAATATGCAATGTCGTCAGCCGTATTTGCTCGAGAGAACGATTTCCTTAGCTGCTTTTTTTATTTTATGTATCTAACCTACATTTTTACCTTTATGGAAATTTACCTGAATAACATAACATTAAAAAAATAATGGTACCTTGCTTTGTCATTAAAATATCATCATTTTGCAATGTATCTAAAATAAAACTATCTACAAATTTTATTTTACTTCTGTCACTGAATTCAAATTCTTACTAAATATCGTTAAATATCTGATCGGATATATTTACTAATTACTTATATACATACTTTAAGTATGCTCGTTTAAGTAGTTGATTACTAATCGCTAAATCCAGTTTCCATGCGGGGTACGATTTGACCATGGTTCAGAATTTGGTAGGTAATTAATTATACCTACATTAGCGATTGCCGTCTGACCTTTGCATCTCCTAGTGAACCTAACCAAGAGTTTATGGTTACAAAGTCACATCTTATTACCATCATAGGTAGAAAAACCATTATCTTATAAAATAGATAAGCATAATCAGTGGCGGATTTGCAGTTCTAGCCGCTCTAGGCCCCAGGCCATGTGCCGCCCCTTTCTCAGCCCCAACATTATAGACTATAATTATTTATTATTTATTTATTTATTTATTCATAAGTTTTACATCAGTAAAGAATTTCTTCTTCCACTTTAATGAAAAGAAAAATCTTTACTTCCACTTGTAATTGATTCAGAAAATTGGTTAACTAAAATGTGCTTTCCAATTGAAAACGTCTGTAGTAAAAGAAACAAAACTTATTTTAATTAGAACAGTGTTATAATATTTTTATGAATAAGGCGGTTAATTTATAATATTTTCCGAGGTTTTAGGGATGATTGGACATTTAAATAAAACTTTTCAAACTGTTTTATGCTTTGTTTTTAATAACATACATGTTTTACAATGTGTTACAAAACTCGTCTGCACTTAAGCGCAGCAAAATCATTAATTAAATCTTCGCAATCCAATTTGCTTAAAAAATTAGCTTCTATGTTAAGCAAAGCAAGATCGTTTAATCTTTGCTCTGTCATTGTAGTGCGTAAATAGTTTTTAACTCTGCGCAAACAAGAAAACGATCTTTCTGCTGTACAGTTACTGGCGGGTGTACATACACACATACGAAGAGCAATATTCACGTTTGGGTAAATGGTTTGAAGACCTTCGGTTCGTAACCATTTCAACAGACTGACTGCACTCTTTCGCTCCTCATTTTTTATGCTGCAGTGAGAACGAAAATGAAGACATTCTTCTGTAAAATGGTCTTCTAAGTCAGTAGAATAAATCATTTGCAATGCCTTGGCCTTATCTTCGATTTCTGAGATGCTTAGATTCGTCAGGTTAGTAATAAAGTAAAATTTATTGTTGAGTAATTTATAAGCATCCCGGCGTCTTTTCAGTTCCTCTGATAATGTATCAATGACTACCAAAAACGTATTTATTCTAAAATTTTCACGGCCATTTTTTTGTTCCATATCACCTGTATTTGTCTCGTCAGGAAGCAGCTTACGCTTTCGATTACGTCGAAAGTCTTTTTCATATTCCTGTACGAAGGACAGTTTTTTGGCTTTATTTTCGAATTCATCGAAATTCTCTCTTGTTTCGCCAACAAAATGTATTAAAGCGTCGTACAGTTCTATGACAATGGTAATGTCAATTTCCACACTCTGAAGTTTTTTACTTGTGGCGTTAATGCGACCTAGTAAACATCCCCAAAAAACAACCATGAGGGCCGTTTCAAAACGTTCCAGTTTCAAACGAATACCTCTTGCTTCGCATATAACGTTCCTCTTCAGTTGTGTGTCATTTTCGATGGTGACTAGCGCTTTATGGATTTCATTCCAGGATTCACGTAAACTTTTACATGCGTCTGCACGAGCTGACCAACGAGTCGTCGATAGACTTTTGACGGTGAAATGGGTTTGAAGGAGTTCCCAACGCTGAGTTGACGCTGCAAAGAAATTGTATAACTCTTGGAGTAGAGAAAAGAAGGAACAAGCCTCTTGGCTGCTTTCAGCTGCACATTCACCTACTAAATTGAGCGAGTGTGCTGAACAGGGAACATAGTCGGCAAGGGGTGAAATATCCTTTATTTTAGTTTGTAGGCCGTTGTATATGCCTGACATGTTAGCTGCGTTGTCATATGATTGCCCGCGGCAGTTAGAAATGTCAATTCCCAATTCAATTAAAGTTGAGGTAACAGCATCTGTCATTTGTTGTGATTTGTGGCCTGTGTTTGGAATAAACTTGAGGAACCGTTCTACAGGTGATCCATTAGGCAGGACATATCTGATAACATAAGTAAGCTGGTCTACGTGAGATATATCCGGTGTCGAGTCAATGATCAGAGAAAAATACTTTGCTGTTAATATTTCCGTTACAATTGTCTTCAAAACTTTGTTTCCCATAAGTCGAATAAATTCTTCGCACGTTGTTGAAGAAAGATAACTCGTAAATCCTGAGCCTGGATTTCCATAACGTGTAATGTGTTTGGCTAAGAACGGATCGAATTCAGCGATAAGCTCTAAGGACATCAAATAATTTCCATTGTGGATTGATCCGAATTCTTCATCGTGTCCTCTGAAAGGCAAACCACGTGATGCAAGCGCTTTTACGCATGCAACTACTCTTTTCAGAATATTTTTTCCAGTAATTTATTTCTTGATCTAATTGCATTGTTAATGCGTGGTCAATGCGACCTAACACGTTACTTCGTTCTTTCATTTGCAGAACAGATAATTTGTGAGTAGGCGAATTCTCATGAGATGAAACTCGATGATATGCATTTTTCCAGTCATTGAAACCTTGTTTTTGGTCGAACTGACTCTCCCCGCCATTAAAAAGTAGACAAGGACCACAATAAACACATCCATTACTTTTGGAATAAATTAGCCACTTGCGCGGAACTTTTTCGCCATTTAGAAGCTGACGTTCGAATAAATGTCTCGACAACTGTCGCACCTTATCTTTGTAAATGCGCTCACTCTTAGAAAAATCATTTTGGATGTTTTGATTGGCTCCATTCTTACAAATGTGATCACGTGTGAACTCGTCGATTGTCCATTTAGCTGGATCGTCGCTAATTTCGTAGAGCTCCTTGTCCGGAGCACTGGGCTGCACTCCTACTCCTGGTACTAGTGGGACATCTTCGACTTGTTTTTTTGATATACTTGCCACATCGACTAAAGTATTTTCACTTGAAGACACTGCAGAATCATCAGTTGACGGAGCTCCGCAACTGCTTGGAACGTCGAGTTTTGGTTCAATAGTAGGATCTTTAATATCTGTAGATGGTTTTCCAAAGAAATCGTCTAATTTCCGAGTTTTTTTAATCGTATCCTTTTGCTTATCATCTTTTTCTTTAGCTCGCTTGCGATACTCTGCTCCACTTAACCTTACCCTTTTCTTTCCGTCCATATTTAACCATGCACCACAATACCACAAAGTTTTTACGAAAGCGTTTACTAATTAGTAAAAAACTGAATCCGTCCGCTCAATGCAATTGCTATACGCACATTGTTAACATAACTCGCAGTCGCGAGCGGGCAAGCGAGCAAGCGTGGGTGGGGGGAGGGATAGCGCGACGCACCGCACTTGCCTACACGCCGTACACGCGCGTAATAAAATAACAATCGATAGGTACCTATACTTCCTAGAAAATTTTAATCATACGGTACTACGCGATCCATATGTAAAAACATATTACGATACTTTGCATTTGAGTTTCTTCTTGTTAATCTTGTTATCATGAGTGATTTATTTTGGCACGTTTAGCCGCCCTTAATACCTGGCCGCCCTAGGCCCGGGCCTACTGGGCCTTAGGGCAAATCCGCCACTGGCATAATCTAGATATTCATTTCTGTATCTTCCTCCAACGCCCATTTGTGTATGTTTCAAAAAAATTCAAAATTCAAAAGTGCTTTATTTGCATAGGCTTATATACAGCTCTTACAAATCGTCATACATGAAAAATATAAATTATAGCTATGTATATTATACATGTTATTAAACATATATGTCGATACAAAAAATATACTAAGAAATGAATAAATATAATGTGATTCTACCACCGGAATCGGAAAGTTGATTCTGACGAGAAGATCCGGCAAGAAACTCGCCAGTTACTCTTTTTAATCACCAAATTTTTTTTAAGTACAGTGTCAGGGGTGTAGGCGAACAGTTTATCATTTCCACAAATTCTTGTCATTTAAGTAATCATTAACTGTATAATAGGCTTTTGCCATTAAATAATTTTTAACATGTGTTTTAAATTTGGGCATTGGTAAATCAACAAGCTTTTGTGGTAACTTATTAAATATTTTAATACTCATTCCTACGAATGAATTACCAATCTTATGAAGTCTGAGATGTGAAACAGCAAGCTTGTGTTTATTTCTAGTATTTAGGTTATGGTTGTCGGATTTTCGAGGGAAGTTTTCTAAATTTTTATAAACATACATAATACAGTCAAAGATGTACTGTGATGCTAATGTTAAAATGTTAATTTCTTTGAACAAGTTTCTAAGCGAGTCTCGTGGTCTAAGTCCGTATATGGCCCTGACAGCTCGTTTCTGTAGCACAAAAATAGCTTGAATATCAGCCGCAGAGCCCCATAACAGCAGACCATAAGACATAACGCTATGAAAATAACTGAAATACACAAGTCTGGCTGCTTGAATATCGGTCAGGTGTCTTATTTTTTTGACTGCATATGCAGCCGAACTAAGTCTCCCTGCCAGGGCTGCAATATGAGAACCCCACTGTAATTTTGAGTCTAACGTGACGCCTAGAAATACTGTAGAATTAATTACTTCAACATTTTGACTATTCATATTAATCCTAGTGCTGACCTGTCTTACGTTGGGCAATGTAAATTTGACACATTTAGTTTTTTTAGCATTGAGAAGTAAATTATTTACAGTGAACCAATGTAGCACTTGAGTGAGAGCATTATTTACATCGTCAAAGTTATCTTTATGTCTATTAGTTTTGAAAATTAAAGAAGTATCATCTGCAAATAATACTATGTCACACAAGTTTTTAGTAAAGTAAGGTTAATAAAAATTATAGAAATAAACAAAACCGACATTGGTTCTTCTAAACCGTACATGTTCCAAATCAAAACTTGAATTTACAAACATACCTACATACTAACATTACATACCTTATACTTTCTATTATCTTATTTTGTATAATTTCGTCGCTAGATCGCATTCGAATTTGCCGCTACCGCCAAAATAAACTGACCGACGAAACACTCACTCCCCTCCCACTTCGTCATCGATTAGCGCCTAGCGGATAATGCTCTCGTTCGGAAATCGTATCGCAAAGCACGTTCGTAATGTTGAGAATGGTACCTTCTGAATATTTTACTTCTGGTATGAAACATACGTACTTCCAAAAGAATAGGAAATTTGACAGACATTCCAATCGTTGAAAATAACGAGGACCAAAATATGCAAGTAAACCAAAACCTAGTTTCTGAACTTATGTAAGTATAGTATTGATCTGTCAACTTCGTTCATTCACTCACTCATAGAGCTCGACCACGACATGGCACAACAACATCGATACAATCTTATTTACAAATAGGGCTTGCTTTTTCAAGGCAGATGGATGGATACCGATATCGATGTCATATGTTAGCGTTAAAATGGATTACAATAAATATTTTTAGATACTCAGATTTGGTATTAACTAACTTTGGCAGCATTTTAAGTAGGCACCATATTTATTTTGATATTCTATTAATTTAACTTTTATTTATTACATCTGAAAAACCTTACTCTTTAAATTCTTTGAACAAGTACCTAGTTAATCAAGTTATACTTAGATAGATTTATCAAAAAAAGATAATATAAGTTATTATTCTAGTTTGTATGAAGATGTAGGTAAGTTAAGTAACAAAATTTGTGGAAGGTACTCACTCTTGAGATTGAATACAAAACAGAGGGCTGCATCACTAGCTGCTCCCCACTAGCCGAATGAATGAACGAAATCTATGTCTGTGTTAATGAAACCGCGGTGAATGAAACATTACTATACAAACAACTACCACGAAACTCACACATAATAATAATAATCATTCTTTAGTATTTGTTGGGGTTTCGCACGGGAGGGTCGTGAAAATGACTGGAGTGGATGAAATATTAAATTATCAGAGAAACCCAGACGACGACTTCTACGCGTTGCTGGGCTGTGATGAGAATTCTTCCGTGAGTTTTAATCCTTTTATGTGAATTTTATTTTGTAGCTGTTTATAATATCTAGCCTTTTCGCAAAAGCTGTATCGATTACATTGCTTACTGACCTTATTATGTTCGAGGCCCTCGATGTTGACCTACATTCTTTTTTTTATTCGCTAAGATTTGGAACGTGTTAAAAGAGCAGTACCTAACTTAGTTTCAACTTGAAAATAACAAGCGTTGTGATAAGGAAAATACCAGTCACTAGCGTAGTGCGTCATTCATTAAATTACTGGTTTCCAGTGTTTGCAATCTACACGCACAGGGGACTTACCACTTAATGTTTTTGTTGACTAATTTGACTGACCTTTGTTAATATTTCTGATTAAAGATTGAGCAAATCACCGCGGAATACAAGGTGTTGGCCTTGCAGCACCACCCGGACAAGAATGATGGTGATAAAGATGCAGAAGCGAAGTTTCAAAAACTAAAGGTAAATAATCCCACGACTTGTGTTTAAGTACCGTTTACAAAAAAAGATTAAAATGTATAATTCTGAATTTTCCGAACCTATTAGAAATAGGTAGACAAGTATCTACCTAAAACTAATCTTAGTATATTAAAAAAAGTCTTGTATCAAAATTTTCTGAACACAAAATATTTTTTTACGAAACTGGTTGTAGAACTTTTGTACGAAATTAAATTACTCATAACAAACCTTTCTAATTCATCTTCAGGAGGCCAAGGAGACCCTGTGCGATCCATCCAAGCGGGCCCTGTACGACAAGTGGAAGCAGAGCGGCGTCGCCATGGGCTACAAGCAGTGGCTCGGCATGAAGGAGCACGTGCAGCAGGGCATGCACTGGTCCAAGCCCAACACCAAGGACCGCATGCTGGAGGGCGAGGGCAAGGCGTCCGGGCCGTCGAGCCTCGGCGCCAGCAACGCCGCACGCCGTGCCTCCGAGGGCGGCGCCGCGCTGTGGGGCCGCTGGGGCGGCGGCAACCAGGAACCCCCCTCTGAAGTCATCTCCAAATTCCGCAACTACGAGATTTAAAGATGCACACTCCAAATGCAGCTCATTGTACTTGTGTTTAAATTCTACTTCAATTGGGGCGTTATTTTCGTTTTTTGACGAAAGAGATTATTTGTGCCCTAATCTCTTTTCTAGTTAAATGGTCGGCAATCATACTTACGAACGTAATTTAAAGATATCAATGTCTAAAGTATAAACAATGTATTATTATCTTGTCACTATAAGTGAAACCTACCAGGCTGTTAATATCATGCCATTAAATTTATTAATGTTTTTAATATTATATTAAGTGTATTTAATGTTAAGTATGAAATAATTAGGTTTTAGTGAGGCACAATATTCATCAAGTCAGCTCAGTCATAATGTTACTCGAATGTAACTCGGTATCTACTTTTGAAATTTTCAGTGTTTGGTGTACTAATATATCATGTATTCTGTTGTTGTTAGCGTAAGGTATCGACGTTAGGCGCCCCACGGTAGTCGAACACTGTAGCTCTACCCCTAGACATAAGCTATGCACATTCCTGATAAAACTTATGAGTCTGATTAAAAAACATTTCTGCTGTAGAACAATATGTTAGAATCTATTTAAGAATCTCTATGATGTTTTGAAGATTATATTTTTGAATCCTATTTTGTAACTATTTATCTTACTATAAGTATTATATTATTATTTATGAGATGGAGGATATAATGGATATTGTTGTGAGACGTATACAGGGTATAGTTGCGAGACAGGAGCGATTTCATTTATGTAACCTTGACAATTCAACTTTCTAATTATAATTATCTGCCTGACTGTTCCAACTTAGGTGTTGTGTTCCCCGAGTCGATAGATACGTAGTGATATAGAATCATGTTATTATGTGTTAAATGTTTCATCAGTATTTACTTTGGATGTTTTAAATATAAACGTAATGTTACAAGTAGTGAATTATAAAATTTTAATGTTTTTGTCGATGAGAATCTAACAAACACAATGCCAAATAATCAAGATGTTTTTTTGATGTGATTCTGTGAAACAATAAAATTCAATAAACTACCTACGGTTCTCTTTAATTACTACTAGCCAGTTAACATATCTAATGACCTGATGTTTATACAAATAGCGTAGAAAGAATGGGCGACGTTGGATCTATGCTATATTCTTTTTACGTTTGCAGGCTTTTAAAGATGCAATAGTAGTAGTTTACCGCTAGTGGATGTGGATGATGATGATAGGTGGCAGACGAGCAGACGGATCGCCTGATGGTAAGCGATTGCCGCCGCCCATAGACACCCGCGACACCAGTGGAGTCACAAGTGCGCTACCAACCTTTCGGCTGCTTCACGCCAGTTTTCTGTGAGGCCGTGGTATGACTCCGGTCGAGCCGGACCATTCATGCCGAAGCTCTACCACGGTTGATATCCATTTCAAATCCAAATTGTAATTACCAGACTCCCCAAATCAAGAATCATGGTCCAATCGTACCCCGGGCACCAGAGCGACAGCTAGGGGCATCTTTACCTACCTATAGTGCAGCGGGCGCGGTGCACCCGAACGCCGGAAGTTATAGGGCGCCGAGAGCCCCTCGCTACATATGTAGCGTTACAGGGGAGGCTCCGCAAGGAGCTGGCGCGAGTACTAACCGCTCTCCTCATCTTAGCGTGTGATTCCCAGTTGCGTCCAATGCTGTCGCTCCAAAGCCCGGGTACGCTTGGTCCATGATACAGGATTCGATATGTCGGATAATTAAAATGAATCGACTACCCATAGGTAGTTAAACATATTGTAAGTATTCCAATTTGTTCGCATTTTGAAACAAGAGGGGGCGCCAGGTTATTGATTGCACCGCACCTGGGCGCTTCTTTGGCTAGAGCCGCCCCTGGCTTTGGACGCAACAGGGAATTACACGCTTAGCTCATCTTAGCGTGTAATACCCAGTTGCGATGATAATAATTTCATAACATTTCTGGGTAGACGTGATTGTGCTAGCAATTGCGTCGGACATATTAGGATGAAGCATGTCACATGAAATACATAGGTACGAGTACCCAACTAGTAATCACATTAAAGGATTTATCTTCAGCGTATAGCGCAAGCTCGCCCCAAGGTTAACTGGTCACCTTGATAGTTTCAAGTATTCGTTTGCCTATCAATAATAATATTAGAAACATTTGGGCTTCCATATTAATTAATTATGTGGCGCTAACTAAATAGGGTGTATCTCTCTTAGACTTCTACCAACCATTCTTAACAATATCTTGTTCTAAGACTTTTGGAAATTCATCGAAAAATTATTTCACCAATTTCGAATTTCCATACAAAATCACCAAGCCACGTGACCGACATTGTATGAAAAGTATTTTTTTATGCGAATTTTTTAAAAGTAATAGAACCAATGTTGTGCAGAATGGTTGGTAGAATACGAGGTTATAGGGATGCAATTCTTTACCGATACCGATAGATTGAATTTATACTCCAATATAGGATTATATTGGAGTATAAATTCAATCTACCTAAGGCCTAGCAATCCAACTCACGTAGGTACCTAGTTATCCTCATTGTTTATTTAAATAAAATAAATACATTTTTCGAAATAAATGCAGAGTTTTCCTTCTCTGGGTGCTGATGATCATGCCAGCAGCTTTTTTACCTTAGTCGCCTTTTACGACACCTCGGTAAGAGTGAGGGTGGCCTATTCTACTCTGCCGGGGACCACACGGCTAACCCAACCAACCCGCCAACCCATCCCGTCTGCCAAGCGTGGTGAGTATGGCAATTACCCCTCATGCGATTGAGGGAGGCCCGTGCCCCAGCAGTGGGGACTTTAATGGGCTGACGATGATGATGATGAAATACATTTTTATTGTTGACTTAGAATTTAATTTTCTATTTGTACAAAATTGTCATTCTTATATTTGTACCTGAACTCGGTTTAGCCTGTATTTCAGGCATATTTGATAAAATTATTTATTCGTTCTCTTTGAAAAAGTGAAGGGTACGTACAATGAATTTTTCAGTTCAAGGAAAGTACAAAGAAGGGAAGTTCTGATGGCAAAAGATTATGTTGGTAAAACATTGAAAAAATCTGTTGGCAAAACGTTCTTGGGACAATCGTTCTGAGAGTGATGAAACGTTACAGAATCAAACTTTAGACAGGGGAATCAGATCAACTCGATCGGTGTTATACGTTCAGTATAAATTATATTATCTCAACTATTGTTTGGGTCAATTTTGAGAAACTATCCATAATGCATTTCGTCATGTTGTTTTCCCGTTGTTACAGCTGAGTAATGGTAGAAATACGCATAAATTTGAAAAATCTAGAGATGCATGTTTATATAATCACTCTCAAAAATCTTAATAATATGAAGACCACAAAACATATGATGACTGTTTTGAAATCGTACCCACGGCTCATTCTACCTTACAACTACCACTACGTAGACGGAACATAAGCCTTAGGTACCTATTTAAAAAAAAACTGGTACACTAGCTACTACTAAACTAAACCTCTGAAAATACTTCGTTTTTACTGATTTTACTAACCTGCATTACGCCTGCAATTACGTTTACATTACCATCACACTACCAAGTCAAACATACTCTATACAGTTTATACTTACTCGAGGAGGAGAAAAATTCACAGGAGGCATCTCCTCGCCACATTTCAGAGGAAATGTTATGTAAACACGACGCGTGACACCAGTCACTCGCATAGCGGCAAAAGAAACATTTCCACGCACCCGCCATGTCCTGTTTAACAATTCCGAGGATTCATGAGTTGAAAAACAAAATGATGCAGCACGCGCCACGCGAATGACCGAACTAAATATTTACTTTGCAAAGGTACTTTTACTAGCACTCTTATTTTTACTCCACGATGGAGAAGCGAACCTGAAATTTCAAGCATTGAAGATATACTATTTTGCCCTACTCGGTCGCTCTAAGCATAAACTGCTCTTCATCTTAGCGCGTAATTCCCGGCTTCGTTCTAAGCTGCCGTCGCTTAGACCATGATTCAGGTTTTAGGGAGTCTGGAATTTACAATGAAGCGACTGCCGTCTAACTTTCGCAACGTCTTACCTTTAAAGGACGGAGAAAATGCTATCTTACCCTACTCGGTCGTTATAAGTATAAACTCCTCCTCTTTGTCTTAGCGTGTACCCCGCGGTTGCGTCCTAAGCTGCCGCTCTGGAGTGCTGGGTACGCTTAGACCATGATTCAGCATTTAGGGAGTCTGGAAATTACAATGAAGCGACTGCCGTGACCTTCGCAACCCTTTAAGGGAACTATACCAACTGAATCATGGTTACAAGTTTCAGAAACAAGGTATCTGAAACATGCAGGTTTCCTTACGATGTTTTCCCTCATTTGAATCTAATGGTAGAAATATCTAAGTCTGAACTGAATAGGCATATTTCGGTTTTCTATTCTAAAAATACTTGCCGTGGGTCAGCACCAAAAACGCTTATATATTTTTTGTATTTCGAATCACTTAATGTGCCGCCTACTGTCTATAAAATACAATATAGCACCTAGTATCTACTTGTATTATTAATATTTAATTAATTAATTATATAAATATTTATACAAGATAAGTCCTATTAGCTATAGGTATTATTGTATCAACTAGGTACCTACCTAGGTAGATTTAATGCCTAACTTTCTTTGTTGACGTGAATAAGGGTTTTGAAATAAACCCTCTTAACTAAAGTCTATATTTAGGTAAGGTCATAAAAGTTAAATTTATGTACAAATAGATCTCAGTTAAACGATTTTCAGCTGCAAACGTAAGATTAAAGTTGCGCTAGTTTTAATAGTCCTTTCGATCTACCAAGTAAAACTAGAGATGACAGAAGACACTTCTACTTAGCATATATATTAGTATAATCAAGAAAGATCTGTAACATGATTCTTATCTATAACACTATAATTTTTTTGTGCAAGTGCACGGTGGTCGCGTCGTTATCTTTATGTAGCACAGAAGTTCCCAAACCTTTTTGGTCATATACCACCATTCAAAATAGTTTTGTTTCTACTGACTTACGTTCCTCACTACATTTCTACCATATTCCCTAAACTCGACAAAAATGTGAAGACACTCATGCCTGGGAGATGTCATCAGTCATATCGAGCATTCCACAGGAATGGTTCTAAGACCGACCACCGTAAGACGCCGGATTTGACGCTGTGGCGGCTGTCCACCTGCCTCAGTCACCTGCATCAGCACCTTGCTTGATTGATATCAAGCAAGGTGCTGATGCACCCACATACTCGGTAGGAGCGTAGTATATCCAGGAGGGATTTATCCACTTTTCTATCAGTCAACATAGACAAGACGGCATTAAACGATAGACTGCTAAAACCCTTTTGTTCATAGGTGGTCACGCCAACATTTTATATCATCACTTCGCTATCAAAACCAGAAGGCTACTACGATACCTCCTGTAACGAGCGAAAATATAACGAGTCAAATCCAAGCAAAAAAAACGCACAGCGCACATGGCGCACGTAAAAGGGATATGAAAGATCCCTCTGGTAAATTTTCGTGAACCCCGATTTTTTTTGTCACGTCTGCGAGACAACATACGTGACAAAAAAAATCACTCCCTTTGAGTTTTACAAGTACCCTTGGGGGTCTAGCTGGGCCACTTTGGGAATCAATGATGTAGCAGATCTGTTGCCACGCGGTCAGCTGTGCGGGGATTCCATTCGGTGGATGTTTACAGTCCCGGGTCCGGTTGCACGATGTCCAGCGCGGCCCGGCTCCGATCACCACCAGTGTGCTACCAGCTCTTGCCTGGCGCGAAAGTGATAGTGTCAAGTATCTAGTGACAACGACGATTTTACTGAAACATTTTATTGAAATTGGAACTTTGAGGATGGCTTCGGTGGGCGGCTTTTGGACATTTATGAAACTATGGTAATATTTCAATTCTAATTAGATTTTAAATTACAAAAAAAATATATTACATAATGAATATAGTTGGAAACTAATCTGAACATTTGAAATATCAAAGTCAAGACAACGAGTCCCAGACAAGGTCAAAGTACTGCCAATATACAATACATAAATTGATATTGGCTGTACTTTAACCTTGTCTGATGATCATTAATTAAGATGATCAAATTAATTGAGATAATAAAACAAAATTTCCCGTGACATTTCGTTAGTTAGTAGAGTTAGTTCGATATTTAGAAACCGGACCCTAATCAGTTAACACTTACAGTCACCTGAAAGTAATCCTTAGCTGTCCAACTACACGGACTTATTTTATACAGCAAAGTTTACAGATGTAATGGAGTAACGGAACCAATGGATAGCAAGTTTCCAGCAAACACCTAAGTGTAGAAAGTTTCAAGCGTTTATCAAAGCAGATCCAAATACCATTTACTGAAACCATCCTAGTGAGGGCTATGTATAGGCACACTAGTGGCCCGACTCACTTTTTTTTTATTAATGGCAATATGCACGGTTATCGGGTTATTTTGCACAGTCACATGTTAATAGTGTGCGAGCGAGAAGTGAATAGATGCGCCGCCATTTCTGATCCCATTCTTTATCCGCACAGGTTGTACATACAGTTTTCTGTTTTTTTTTCTATATGAGTGGTCTTTAACGATGTTAATTGCCAAATATCAAAGTTGTAGGCCAATGAAAAGTACCCAATAGGTTTTAGGGTTTTTGAAATATATGTATATGCGTTTTTCATTGAATAAATGGGCGTATCTTTTTTTTTTACTTAAACTTAGGTAGTGGTTTCATTTTTTTAGGACATCAAGGGACCTTAGATATGATTTACATTTTAACTCAATACCTTCACGCGTTTTTCGAAATAATGGGTCGTGACACAGACGGATAACGATGTGATTTTAGGTTCGGAACGGTAAAAAGCTATATTTATGTCTCCCTATAATCAATTCTATATTTTTGATTAAAGAATGTTAAATCGCCACTGTCGTTAATATTGACCCATATTTTTTGTATTTCAGTGGCACTGCCCACCGCTAGGCAAGGGCCTCAAAATATCAGTTTGTTAAACTAGAGGTATTGCTTCTGGGTACAGGCAACCAAACCATAGGTTACTACAAATAGGTATGTATTCACTTGCGTAATGAGTAAATATTTACATCATTTTAACCACTTGTTCTACCAACTCTTCTGAAGCACACTTGTTCTTCGTCTTTTGGAAATTTATACTTTTCATACGGAGTCGATCACGTAACGTGGGCATTTTGTATGGGATTGTAGAATTTCCAAAAATCGGAGAACAAATTGTTGTTCATAATGGTTGGTAGAAGATTACTTAGTTAAATGGATGTAAATGTATACCGAAACACCCTATAGGTACAGGTATTAGTATAGTTGGTATAACAATTTCTATGATTAATAAACGTATTTCAATTTGTTTGACGTTATGGTAAGAATGGGGTGAGGAATTTGACAGATCGTATTAA
This sequence comes from Marasmia exigua, assembly GCA_019059595.1. NCBI lineage: Eukaryota > Metazoa > Arthropoda > Insecta > Lepidoptera > Crambidae > Marasmia > Marasmia exigua. The sequence goes on along the minus strand of CM032473.1, from coordinate 4,484,528 downwards.
TTAACCATACTTGACCATCTTACCCAGTTTTTTACATGAGAAACCCCGGGTAAGATGCCCTAAACCGAATGTATGTATGTCTGTATTTTTTAAATATTAAACAACATCGTCGTATCGTATTTAGTCGCCTTACAGAAAACCGGCGTGAAGCAGCACTGTGCTGTGTTTCGCTGCGTGAGTGAGGATGCCGGAAGCCCAATCCGGAGAAAAAGGGGGGTTTAAAGGTAGGCAGCGCACTTGTGACTCCACTGGTGTCGCGGGTGTCCATGGGCGGCGGCAATCGTTTACCATCAGGTGATCTACTGTCTGCTACCTATTACATATAAAAAAAAACATCCGTCGACATGCCGGACCGTTCTTAGCGAGAAATGCAATAGCTTATATCCAATAACCCAATTGTATAATTATTACCTTAAATACATATTACTTACTATTTAAAATAATTTCTCATGTTAAGTGGCTGTATAGTTTTAATAAGAAATAAATCATCTTTAAACCCCAGTAACAAAATAAACTTTTTGGGTGCTACCTGTGCCTGTACAAATTTTTACTGCCAATTTAAAAATGCTAAGAAATATAAAGTAATTTCTTCAACATACAAATCTGAAACAAACTCATTGATGGCTGGCATGCATAATATTCGTTCATCGATGAAATGGGAAATGAATACATGCAACATTCACAGGGTGACATATGTGACATTCAACGGGTATTGACAATGGCGGCGCGTTTCCGTGAACATGGAATGTATTGGCAACACGAGAAGCCGTTTCCAGCTACGACTGACCTTAAAACAAAGCACCATTATGCGCCACGGGGAAACGTAACGCCTAAGGTTAACCCAATATTATGAGGAATGCTGAAGAACGACGCTATTGTGCATATGGCGTCATTAAAGTCTTATTTATTTATTTATAAGACTTCAATAATTTCGATTTTAACTTTCTAAAAACATAAAGTGTGAGCAGGCTATTAGTTTGCAGGTATCAATAACTTAAATCACGAACGAAGATTGAATCAAAATTTAGTAAGGAATAGCAAAAATGGGTAGTCAAAAGTAGAAGCCACAAGTTACCAATAAATCCCGGTGTTTCAGTTGTCCATAGAAAGTCCAACCACGTTGGCTAATTCTCTCGAAACTTAGTAGTACTGTCATTATAATAAACGATAATGGCATTTCAAAAAAAAATATTGAGTACCAAATTGAAGAAACACTAAATACAAATAAAAGGTTTGGATAAACCTTCCATATCGTTAGCGAGCACTTTCATTTCTATAACGCAGATGGCAATCTGGTTCGGTAGTTCGAAATGAAAGTTAAATTCAAATTCCTACAAAGGAAACGAATGAACTTTAGTGATCAAAGATGGAAAAAGTGACCAAGCTTATGTAACGATATATAGCGTGAAGTGAAGACAGTTCCGGGGAAATACGCACGAGTGACCAACCCACGTCTGGCATGCAGTGTCAGAGTGTTTCACAGCAAACACAGTAGTGTGCAATGCTAAAGTTGGAACATGCATGTACTTACTTTGTTTGTTCTGAAATACTCTACCGAACAGCGTCATCGGCGGCGGATGAAGACGAAGCAAGAAGCCTTAGGGTAATGCATAAACAACAGGAATGTTATGTACAGTATACGTCTAATTCTATATGTAACGTTTTTGTTGTCTTAAATTGCTCTCCTCACAACATTTGACGAATTAAAAAGAATGAAGAACGAAGATTATTGTATTACTTATAAAATACTAATTTGAAAATTATGTTTAATGGATGTCAAGCCACTTATTAACCACTTATATTTGGTCAGTCGGTTGTCATCAACTTTTTCAACAAATATTATTTGTAAGGTATTTAAGTCACTTTTTGAGCCAAATGTGATAGATTTTTACATTAACATTCACTCTATACGACAGTACACCAGTTACCGATCGATTATACAACTGGTAGTCACAAGCATGATTGCATGGTTTGGTAAATTCGGCAACAAAAAATTCAATAAGAGGTTCATTTAAAATATTCACAGAACAGGCGCAGGTTAGATCAACATACAAAATGCAAGAAATAAGGTTTGTAAGGTAAAGGTACCTATTATGAACGTGGAACAGCAATGGACATTCTTTTAATTACCTAACCTAAACCTAAAATTGAGCGAATTATCTTTTTTTATCATGGACAGAATGTCCGTAAAGTTAAAGTATTTATTATTTAAAAAACTTTTGTCTTTTATTTAATAGCTGTTTAAAACTGGAGATGGGATTATCCAGTCCTGTCCGGGCTACTACTATGGGTGTTCACGATTGGGTAATGTACATAATTAGGGGAAAAAACACTGATTCACTGTCGTCAATATCTGGTGCCCATGAAGAGCTATAGTTAATTTATTAAGGGACTGAGTACAAAACTGAAATTAAACACTGAATACTGGTTGAGAAAATAATTTTCCATATAATTCCGAATCCTCAAGAAATGAAAAACGAAAAAATTATACCAAGCAAAACCTAAACAATCCTTATACTGTCCATGATTGGGTACTTTACCTTAACCTGCAATACAATTAAAATGTATACTTTGCGTTTTGTTTTATTATGACTATTATACGAAATGACTTAAGCTAACTTAGGTTTATTAATTTAAGAATTTAAACAAATATTTTTCGTTTAATGATTTATTGTAATCATTGTTTTTCGGCACGTCCACGTATTATATCAAATACTATTTTTGATTACATAAACACTTAGAACGCATAAAATTATCACAAAGTTATGAATTATGGCTACAAGGCAATATTCATAGACCCTTACATGATTCAGATCAAAAAATATTTGAGTTTAACTTAATAAATGCATTACAATAAATGGCTATCAAAATTAAACAACAGCCTGTAAAAGGCTAAAAATAAATTAAAAATATTTAACACTGGTTATTTCCTATGATCATCATGATTAGCGTCATGGCAGCCTCTGTATGTTAACTAATTGTGACCTAAAAGCCTACACATACACCTTCACATCATCATTGAGGCCAGCACTATATAAATGTAAAACTATATAATAAAATATATATAAAATATGTCATGTTTATGGCAAGATTGTCACTAAGGCCGCGTTCCGAGATACGTTCTGAGCGTTTTCAGCGCGCTAACAGTCGTTCCGTTTTGACGTGAGCGCGTCCATAAACGATTTCTTAACGTCATGCATGACGTCATTATCGGCGCCATCTTGCAATTACAGTGCTCAGGCTCAGAGGCAATATTACTGTAAGCGCTGTCAAGTGACATTTCAAAAATAGTATTGTTTGTGATATTACCTCAAATGAACGTTTATATTTTATAAAATCTATTTAATTACTTAAGGAATAGATATGACAGACAAAAATAATATAATAATTTAATCTTTGGCGAACTATCCGTTTTGAATGTTCCGAATTGAAATATCGCTATCAACGCTCTAATCACGAAAACTAAATCGGAACGGCTGTTGGCGTTGCGAGTGCTGACAGCGCTCAGAGCGTATCTCGGAACGCGGCCTATTATTAGGTAACGGTGAAAATGTTTGTACATATTAAGTATCACGTAAAACAACTAGTTTGTGTCTTATTCCGATAGAATATAAAAATGCCATATATTTTACGTAAAGCTGATTGGTTTTTAATTATATTTAGTATTCACTATAGTTGATCCGTAATTGAGATGTACGAATATATATATTATAAAAAGACATGTTATTCATTCATTCGAAACCGAAATGTCCGATTCTTAAATATTGAGTTGAAATTGAAAATAAATCTAAAAAAATAATTTAAAAACATTTTCAAGTCAGGGCTCGGGCAAATTTTCGGAAATTTTAGCATAGCACTGCTTATACAAAGCTTTGGTTCTTATGTATAAAAAAGGTACCTTATCAATCGAAATTACAAAATTTACAATTATTTTTATTTTAGTCTGAACTGTATAACTTTTATTTTTCTTTGTTTAACTGCACTGCCGGGCTTTATCATTACTATATCAGCATTTAAACGTTACATAATAATATGCAATCATCAGTGCTTGTACCAACAGAGGTAAGCACGACATCGTCATGTACCATAATTGCTATTCAAGTATTATGTACGCATTAAAAGGGGGTGAGGAACTTGACATTTTGAAGTAACAAGCTTCATTGAGATTGAGAGGCTAAGTTTGCAATGAGGTCTTATCTGAATTGTTCTAAAAACACCTCCTTGAGCTTGATACTATTTCTAAAGACTTGCCAAAGGCAATTCAGATAAAACCCCATCCCGTCACAGATGGAGAGAGGGAATGTCAGCTTTTTACTTTAGTTGTTAAAAGACAGAATGGGGCAAAAAAAAATAGTCTCAACTGGTGTAAGGGACAATCCCTTACGCAAATTATGGCCGCTGCGTATGAAGAGTCCGTTAGATGGAGTTATGTAGACGTGAGGTTTACTTAAACGTCATTGGTTTATTTGTATGGAACATACTCATTTTGGTTTGTCAGTTAGGTAAAAAAAATAACAAACTTTCTTGTGCATGTGTCGTAGCCATCTGGTTAAATTAGCTATCCAATTGGACGCCTAGGCCAATAGATGTTTGAATTATATTACACTCAACATTTAACAGCTTGGCGTATTGAAAGTTAGCCCTTTTGAAATATGGACCTCCCGTCTACATAGCGCCATCTATCGGATTTTTCACTTGCGGTGGCCTTCATTGAGATGTCCATCGGCAATATGCCTTCAGCTTACGTGGTACTAGAGTTGGCGCTTAATATATTTCTGGCAATTTCCCGGTACACGCGGCGAAAGGAGTTGATTACCTGGAGGTCTTGGGCACAGGGCGGGGCAGCGCGCGCGCCATGCCCTCTTCCTGGTACTGCAGCCCGCACGGCTTCAGGAACTCCTGGCCGCCCTGGTGAAGCCATTTGTTCGACACTGGAAGCGAGGAGGTGAATTTCACAGTCAAATACACATTCTAATATAATGAAGGAACTTGCATTACATTGTTTCTGTGCAGAATAATAGTTTAAACGCCGATAGGGTTATGCATGACCGACTGTCCGAGGTTGATTTTACTTTTTATTATGCAAAAAAACGAGCAAGTGATTAACGTGATGGTAACTGACGATCGCCGGTCATGATCATCTGCGAGATTAAAATTTCATCTTTTAAGTAACTTATCAAAATATTGTTCGTGAAGTAGGTTGAATGGGAGCTTGGATTCATTCATTTTGTTCTACCAAATTACCGCTAGAGATAAATCCCATTCTCATCATCATCTGAATGTGTTTCCCGGTTGCATCCAAAACTGACGCTCTGGAACCAAGGGGTAAGCTTGGAACATGATTCAGGATTTGGGGAGTCTGACCTTCTCAACTCTTTTACAGGGGAACCAGACCAATTCAGAAACTATCCTAAACGTGAAGGTTTCCTCGCGATGCTTTCCCTCACCGCCGAGTTAGTGGTAGAAATACGCGCATAGGTTTGAAAAATCCAGAGGTGCATGATTTGATTCCAAGCACGACCTCCCTGTATGGAATGCGAGTCCCGAACCACTGAACTACCATCGCTCTCATATGTAATTTATGTCATTCGCTCTTCCCCTTTCCTTGTCTTAATTTACTGTTTTTTGTCTCATCCTAATCAGTTGGAATAGGGTTTATAATGAAGCCCATCCCGATTAGTTGGGATGGGGTTATATAGAATAAATTCGGGAATAAGTATTTCTATAATAATCAAATAATTCTTAGCTACGTCTTTTTCTCGTCGTCGACCATTCGTCTTCTATCTCACTCTCGCACGTCATTCTAATCAAAACATCGATCTCTAACACGTTCCTTGCCATGCATCTACTGATCACCAATCCTACATGTCATTTATGTCATTCGCTCTCAGTATATTTTATTATATAATTTGTGTAGGTTAGACAATATTAGTGTATGATAACATTTTATTTGATATCTAGATATATGTATTTTTTTATAATATAAATTTGTTTAATCAATGAATTTCAGAAGGATTGCATAACGCTCCCCTCTTCTATCTAATGTCCTTTATATGAAGGTTGTCTGGTAACGATCGTTCCAAGCGATAATACCGCCTAAATTGTACATTGTATCTCTGTATACCTTTTAAGCTTTTAAGTTTTGTATGTTGTGCAATAAAGAGTATCTATCTATCTATCTTCCCCTTGTCTTAATGGTCGTGCGTTCGATTCCCACTGTGGACATTCACGTGATGAACACTTGTGTTTGCTCAGTGCCTGGGTGTAAACAAGTAATTATTATTTTAAAAAATATTTTCCTTCATAAGCAAAGGGAAGCCTTATTCGCCCAACTTGTTTTGTTTATGCTCTTCGTGGCAACTTGTAATTAAGGCGACGGGTAGACTAACTAGGGACAACAATCGATTTAAATTGTTAGCTACTAAACCGGATCTATTTTAAATAATTTCGGAGCGGGTCTCCAAACAAACATTCATGCTATTTATTTAATAATTGTGCACATTTTTTTTTATTTATATAATAGTAGACGAACAGACGGATCACCTGATGGTAAGCAATTGCCGCCGCCCATGGACACCCGCGACACCAGTGGTGTCACACACAAGTGCGCTGCCAACCTTTAAACCCCCCCTATTCCCCGGATTGGGCCTCCGGTACCCTCACTCACGCAGCGAAACACAGCACAGAGCTGCTTCACGCCGGTTTTCTGTGAGGCCGTGGTATCACTCCGGTCGAGCCGGCCCATTCATGCCGAAGCTAGGCTCTCCCAATAGCACTAATTTTTGATCTGTTCTTGCAAATCGAAATTTGGAATAACGCCATAAGTGGCCGTTTTTGGCGGTAATTAAAATTGCATGTACGGTCAGCATCAAAAGTAGCTTAACACATTAGTACCATGTCGAAGTAACATTTTGTACGTACCCCTTAAAAGCTGACTATAATAGGCAGAACAGTTACTTTGACATGGTAGTAAAGTGATAAGCTACTTTTGATACTGACCGTACAAAAGCAGACCCAAAAGTTAAGTATAAGTATTAATTAAATAGTATTTCCGAGAGGCTGTAGCTTTGAAATTGTTAAAAAGGTTCCGGTTTAGTTGCTAACAATTTAAATCAATTGGCTTCGCTAGTGAGCCCTACCCGTCACCTTAAGGCAGTACCAATGCATGTACAGTGGCGGTCAAAAAATGTTTACCAGTTTTTAAATCTGATTCTATATAACACTTTTTGCACCAAAGTCAAAAATGCCATATCAAATTACATATTACTATATCTAAATAAATATGAAAAAAGACATAAAGAGGATACAACACAGAAGCAGCCATAAAATCCTAATTTCTTTGAAATGACATGAATGTCATAAAACTGTCAGCTGTCATATTTTTATAAAAGATACCATATCTATGATCAGTATTATGTAATTAACATTCTAACTACATATGTAGAACTTATCACCTACATGTGTGCGTGCGATTATGATCCTTAAGGTGGTAAACACTTTTTGACCGCGATCGTACATGAGAATTCGTATTTCTTAGCTTTTAAGGTGTATGTACTTGTTGGTGGTCCAAATAAATAAATTGTCTTAATTTGCTGGTTTTTGTCACGTCCTAGTTATCTGGTGAAAGCGCGTGCCGCCTAGCGCGTGGTGTAGTGACTCACCCCACTTGGAGCCGCGCAGCACGGGGCAGGCGGCGTGGCGCGTGGCGAGGTCGCCCTCGCCGGACGCGTGCAGGTTGAGCCAGAAGGCGGCGGCGCCCTTCTCCGGGAACACGCTCAGCCCCAGCCGCGTGAACACCGTCGCGCCGCCCTGCGCCACGTCCGACATCTGACCGGAACGAAGTTACGTACACCGTTATTGTAGCTACCAGAAACTTTGTCAAGAGTCGTAAATGCCATTTGCCAATCTAATATCACGTCTAATATAACGTGGACACTTACGGTACGGCTGGTCCACAAGTTAAAGGTCGCTCAGCGGGCTATGGAACGAGCAATGCTCGGCGTCTCTCTCCGAGATCGAATCCGAAATGAGGTGATCCGGCAGAGAACCAAAGTTATCGACATAGCTCACCGGATTAGCAAGCTTAAGTGGCAGTGGGCTGGCCATATTAGCCGCAGAACCGACAACCGATGGGGTAAACGAGTTCTGGAGTGGAGACCGCGTCTTGGCAAACGTAATGTAGGGCGCCCTCTGGCTAGGTGGGAGGACGATCTGCGCAGGATGGCTGGCAAGAGCTGGATGCGAGAAGCCATGGATAGATCACAGTGGCGAACAATTGGAGAGGCCTACGTCCAGCAGTGGACTGCGATAGGCTGATGATGATGATGATGATGAATCTAATATCATATTTTAGATGGCAAAAAGCAGACGGATCACCTGATTTTTTTTTATTTTATATGATAGATGGCAGACGAGCAGACGGATCACCTGATGGTAAGCTATTGCCGCCACCCATGGACACTCCCGACACCAAAGGAATCACAGGTGCGCTGCCAACCTTTAAACCCCCCTTTCCCCCGGATTGGGCCTCCGATACCATCACACACACAGCGAAACACAGCACAGTGCTGCTTCACGCCAGTTTTCAGTGAGGCCGTATCACTCCGGTCGTGCCGGCCCATGCATGCCGAAGCGTGGCTCTCCCAAGGTCATGGATGGAGTAGGAATAAAAAGTCGTAAATGTCATTTTCCAATCTAATCACATATTTTTTATGTGATGGTTGCAGAAAAACAGACGGATATATACGATATATTACAAAATGACTAATACGATATTGCTTTTGGGCCAAGCGATATTTTAAAATCTCATTGAATATTTTGGAAGATCTGACGAAGCCATGGGTGATCTGTTAAAAGTAGGTTTAACAATATTTTGAGTAATTTTAAGCAGGCCGTATAATACTCACGTAAAATAGAACTGTTGCGATTCTGTTTCCACTGAACTTTTTGAATGCATTTTCCTGTCTCTGTAATTAATAAAACAGACGATATTAAACGGTGTTTTTATTTTTACATATTATTTGATCCTTAAATGTGCAAAAATTGTGATAGTAAATAAATACTTACCCGAGAAAAGTTATATTGCATTTCATAGTGTCCTACATCCTGTAATGCCATAGTCACCTGCCTGGTCTAATTGCTACTCCTTTGCAGTTTTTCTATCAAGCGATGCGATACCCGCGCAATAATAGACTCCACATCGCCAAGCCAATGATTAACTTTTCTATACTGACCTAAGACAGTCAATAAAACCTCACCCGAGCAAAGTCATAATGCGGCTCATAGTGTCCTCCAATGCCATAGTTGACCACTTGCAACTCCTCCGCCGTTTCCATATCAAGTCCGGTCATGTCTGCGACACGTTGCGACACCTTTGCGATGACAGGAGACTCTTCATCGCGAAGCCAAGCGGATTTGCTGATGCGATAATGCGCGGGGACTAGGTTTCCCGTCTTCGGGTCGTGGACTACTGCTCGCTTGAACTGGAATTAAAGGTAATTGGATTTCAATTTCGTTTAAGACTATATTAACAGTCTTTTTTTTTTTGGTTTCCCGGGAGAAATGCATCACGCAGACCCTGGCACCGGGGGGCGACAGGATACTGTGGGACTCACCCTCCGGGCCGCTTCTTCTAACAAGAAGCGACCTGAGGGCATACCCTCTAAAACTCCCGGGGCTCAACCACCCGTGGGTATGGAATCGAGTCACGGGAACTGCACGAGACTATTCCCCGCAACCCCACTCCCCCACAGGCCCCTACACGGGGAGTGCGGCCACGCCCCTCCTCAGGCTGGGAGGAGGGGGTTGGGGACACCCGGAAGAGCTGAGCCGTCCCCAACGAGCGGTGGAGGTGCCAATAACAGTGCCGGCACAAGGACCCCCGTACCTGTTGCCTGCTGGGCACAAGACAATTAACAGTCTGACCTAACTTAGCCTACCCATAATCTCCAAAAATCTGACTGACTTCGTCTGTTGACACTTATTGTAATATTAAGAGATAGGTATCTTAATTATGACTCTACCCGAAAATATTCGGATAGAAGATAAATTTCCACGAGGCAATAGTAGTGACAGACAAAAAATATACCAATTAGACCAGATACGACCAATCTTAATCTATGGAATAACGTCAGGATTGTATAGAATGACAGCGCTATACCATAGATTTAGTATCGGAATAGCCCTTAGTCAATTAAAAAGAGAAGTAATCCTGAATAAGTGAAGAAATAGATATGACTATTTCTCATTCCATTCCACAGGCACAGGGGTATTTTATCCACAAAAAAATATTTGAGAAATCTTCAATTATCGAAAGCGTTCCAATGATGTGTTTACTTTGTCTTTTGTTGTGGCGAACGGACTATAGCTTATTCATTTTTATTGATAGCTTCCACGCGCTTTCAATACTTTGGAACATATAATTTAGTGACAGAATAGCCTGTTCCGGAACATTGTTTATTCATTCTTAACACGTATCAGAATCACATTATTTAATAAACCAAATTCAATATAAATAACAACCAATGGAAGCTCAATACGATAATATGTGAACTTTTTAGTAAGCCCCCATATCAAGTTGTTTAAATTTAGATAATAAATAAATAAATATTTCACAACATCACATACATTGATCTGACTCCGAGATAGGTAGCTCAAGCACCTGTGTTACGGATATCAGAATCAACAGTGGGATTACAAATATATACATATAATACTTTTCTTTTGTAAATACATACTTATAATACACAGCAAACACCCAGACCAATACAAACAAACATGTTCATGCACACAAATGTTTGTACTGTCGAACCCGCAACCCTTGTATCAGAGGCAGCGTTCACTACCACTGTTCCAATCGGGTCGTCAAATAATATAATATAATTAATAATATAAGATAAATTAAAAAATATAAAAAAATCCTTATTCATGTTAGGTCCATACAGAAAACTTATGAATGTCAAAATAGGTACACATATTATAATCTACCCCTGGTTCGGATTGTCGATTCCTACGGAGAAGACAGTAAATTTAATTAAACTCGATAGTTTCCAATCGGTTTTAAATCATTCACTCACACTAATTAAGGCGACACCGCGACGATACTAGCGCCAAGTGATTTATATTGATTGTGGCGAATAAGAGACATATTTTAAAAAAGTGAGCAACAAATACTTTAAGGATAGTATTAACAATTTTTGATACGAAATTATGTAATAATGACTACCTACAAGTAACAATAATTTCCATATTGGACAACATTTCAAAATTGCTAAGCTCTGAAACAAAAAATACCAATTCTTGATTTACCTTTCCGCTGCTGATATATATTTATCATTTTTATTTTCTTATTTAATGAGAAAAAAAATAAAAACCTAAAAAAACGTAAGATGGACGTCATCGGACCCCCCTCTTCCGGCAGAATGTAAAATATTTCTTTGCCTTAGCACATTTATAGTTTTAAAATTACGAAATGCCAAACCCATGACACGCAACTCCAGTCAAAAAAAAAAGACAAACTTGGTGTCAAAGTTGAATGTATGAAGACGTGACAATGTGATACTAGTCTTATTTACTTTGACAGTAGTACTTTTTTTTATTAAAACAATGATAAGTAACTAATATCGCTGTATCAGCCGTCGAGACGTCATTTGGCGCTTACGTCCATTTAGAAGAAAAGAATTTCCATAATTATTTTATGCATGAAAGGAAAATTTTGAAAAGAAAAAAATATGGGTCTGCAGCAGCGCTAGTATCTTTACAATACAGTTCTTACTTAATATCTTCAATTCGAAATTTGCCATATTTGAGTGAGCTTTTAGATATTTTTATAGATATACCGACTTTGATTAATATTTTAAAGATGATGGAAAGCTAATTGGGGACTGTGAGCGAGTATCGCGTGTATAATGATAATTATGTTTAAATAGGTAATTTGTTTATCGTTCCTTACATATATCCGAATACTACGTCGTTCCCTCAAACCACGTGTCACCTAACACACCTAACACGAATCTCCTAAATATGACTGACTATAGTCCATTCAGTATCTGAAGGTGAATAGGACAGTTAAAAGGTTTCGTGTCATGCATCCAACTTTCTACAAACAAAAATATTAAGCTGTAAAAATCATTGACTTTTTTGTGTTCTCATTCTTCTTAAATAACAAGTCCTATTCATATTTATCAATTAATCTGAATAATAACTTAAAATAATTATTAACAATAAAATTTTTAAAAATACATCTTATAAATTGCATGATGCGCTAAACGGAATTTTTGCTCAGGAAATCGGTATGCCAGCTATCTTACGCAGTGACGGATAGCGATTGCCTAGGGCACCAGAAGAAGCACAAAAAGTCCTCAGGGATAGGGGGCAAAGGCATGGTAAGCTTAGGGCATCAAGTAGTCTTAATCCGTCACTGGTCGTGCATCTCTTTTTTTGGAGTGATGGCCTTACAAAAAACCGGCGTTAACAATCACCTACGTTGTATTTTCCGAGAGAGTGAGGGTACGGGAGGCCCAATCTGGGGAAAGAGGAGTTTAAAGGTTGGCAGCCCACTTGTGGGTCCACTGGTGGATGGAAATGGGCGGAATTAACAGCTTACCATCAATCAGGTGATTCGTCTGCTAGTCTGGCACCTATCACATAAAAAATAACTTACCCTGGGCTTAGCAGAATCCTGTATGAATTTGATCTCGTCGTCGCTCATGACCTGGTGGAACACGACGACATCGGGGCTGAAGTACATGTACTCCATCTTGATGGGCGCCAGCCTCAGGAACGGGTGGTTCTCCGTGAGGTACCGGCAGTGTAGCCTGCGAAACATTGTCACAGTATTGTACTTGGACTTGCACAGTAGTGGACTTTTGGCTTTAGCGCTTTCGCGAAAGTATTTCCAAATCAAAATGTGCGTAAATCTATCAGTCGCTCGGGAGTGAAGAGAAAACGCTTGGGAAAACTTCGTGAGGAAACTTGCACTTTGTGTTTTTCAACATTTTGAACCCTCGACCTTTTAGACTATGGCGGCTTTAGTGACTATGCTATTTACTCTAAGTTGTAATCCCGATCCCTCACCGGTCGTGTCACACAGGTGCCCCATCGGATTAAGAGGGCAAGGGAATAGAGAGTGCACTTGTGTTTGCACACACACTTGAGCACTATAATATATCCTGCGTAAGTGGCTGATCGTTGAGATTGGGCGTCTTAGCCGAAATCGGTTGGAGGATATTATTTTATTTTATAAGTTGTAATTGATATCTAAATTTAAAGTCCTATAAACAAGCCTCCTAACAACAACGCAACAAAATAGCTGTAACTGTAATACTCAGTCGTACCTTTTAGCAATCTCGGTAGGGACGTCCATTTCTCCGCGACAAAGCAGTTCGTAGCTCTTTCTCTCTTTGTTGTATTCTATCAGTTCTAATGATTCTTCGGGCTGGTCGGCTTCATCATCCATGTCTGCTTCACCCGTATCCTATAAAAAACTTCAAATGTTAAAATTTGTTTTTTTTTTTAATTTAAATATCTGGATACACTTTATTGTACATTACATTACAGAACTTATTGTTTTAGTCATAATTTCTAGTAATTATTTTTTTAAATTAGCTCAGTAAATAAGAACGCGCCTCGTGGTTCGAATCCGAGCATGGTCCTCTGGATTACTCAAATCTATGTGCGTATTTCTACCATTAGCTCGGCGGTGAGTTCAGTTGGTCTGGTTCCCCTGTCAAAGGGTTGCGAAGCAGCTTCATTATAATCTCCAGACTCCCCAAATCCTAAAACTATCGTACCCCGGGTTCCAAAAGCGACAGCAATGGACACAATCGGGAATAACACGCAAAGAATATGAGAAAATGAATCCGCATATTTCATTTTTTTTCCTCAAAAACTAAAAGGTATTCTGTTTTACTTATCTTGGTTTTAAAGAATTTCGCCTTCGATGATAATGTTCTAAACTGATCAAGCTAATTTTACCTCTAACTAATCGATTAAAATCCGTAGAATATAGCTTGATTGGGATGACAGATGTCATTTCACCTTTATTTCAATGAACATACGATTTATCGTTTTACCATGTTCCACAGATTTTTATTACCATTGACTTAAAGAACATTTCTGTCTGTTGCTGTCATTTTAATCGAGCTTTATTTTACAGAGTATAGTACAAGATTTTTCTTCTAGGGGATTGTTATTCCCTGATGACGCCCTGTTGGTCTAGTGGTTTAAGTACCGGGTCGTGATCTCGGGGTCCTGGGTTCGATGCCCGGGTCGAGCGAAAAGTATGCTTCGAATTTTTCGAACATAGTTGGGTTTTGTGATCACCAATCTGCATTTGGCAAGCGTGGTGATTAAGCCTAATCCCATCATAGTAGCGATGACTTGATTTCTATGATGGAGGCCTTTGCCCTGCAGTGGGACAGTTTATATGCTGATACTTTTTATTCCCTGATATCTTCACTAGTTTTAACTATGATAAATCGTTATACTTTAATGATTTGTTTTCAATGTATTATATAACTTAATAATTTTCAACATAATATGCAATAATATCTACAGTGAACAGCGGTAATTTAAGTTTATCTTCGTCCTTTTTGGGTCTACCCCTTCTGCCGGGACCCCGCGCGTTGGTGGCATGGTCAGACATTTGATTTATTGGTAGCAGTCCGCTTTTCGTAGGACATGTCCTGTCTGGAGGGCCATGCTGAGTGCTTTATCTATATAGCCGTTAAGGTGACGGGTAGGGCACACTAGTGACGCCAATCGATGTTAATTTTTAGCTACTAAACCGGATCTATTTTTAAAAAAATCAGGGTTACAACCTCTCAGAAAACACTTATACTATTTATTAAATAACCATGCACAAATGTTGGGTCCGTTTTTGTACGCGAAAAATTGATTCACGGTAAAAGTGGCCACTTTTGGCGTTAATCGATTTTTCGCGCCCTACCCGTCACCTTAAGTACCAAAACTACATTCGGATAAAATAGCCTTCTTAAAGAGCGCTCTTTTAGTCCATTTTTCTCAGACTTGGAGTGGTACTTAACGGCATTATAGCTAGAGCACGGCATCATGGCCCTACAAGCGTAGGCGAATCTCCTGTAGTTTGTCTGCTATGTCACGGGAACTCTGTCTGCCACGCATGCGTGAGTTTCTCACACGGTCTTTCCGCGTAACTTCCGCCGCAGCAGCCAAGCACAGATGTAGGTAGTTTTATCGCTTTGTGATCTCTTCCAGACAACCCTGGGGTAAAGGAGATTTATTGCCGGGAATGTCATCAGGTCTCCTATCATTCTGGATAAGTACACGTTTCCTACATAAGTACCTTTAGGGAAATGGGGAAGGTGGTCAAAATATTATAAAATCTTTATACTACCCTGGGAGATGTACAAAATATTAAAAAACAATTGAATTTCTAAACAATACCTGTTGTCAAAAAAACACGAATTCAGTGCCACACCTTGTTTCAAGTGATAGGTGGCAGACTAGCAGACGGATCACCTGGTAGTACGCGATTGCCGCCACCCATGACACCAGTGGAGTCACCTTTACACCAAGGGGGGTTTTGGGCCTCCGGTAATCACGCAGCGAAACACAGCACAGTGCTGCTTCATGCCGGTTTTCTGTGAGGCCGTAGTATCACTCCGGTCGAGCCGGCCCATTCATGCCGAAGCGTGGCTCTCCCACGGTCATACACATTATTTTCAATCAAATATCATTAAAATGCCGAATAAGAGGCATTTACAATGAAAATCTGATTGTTCTAAAGCTCAATAATCGCCATTGCACCTTAGATAACAAAACAAAGCTGGGTAAACGCGAATCGTGCTACATAATAATTATGATTGCGCAACGTGAAACCTAATCCCGCTTCGAGATTTGTAGTGATATCACTGAGCTGCTATTTAAGAAAATATTTCCTCGTATCCCTATTGTTTGTTTAGCTAACAATGAACGGAAAAATTTCATGTCGTTTCAAGAACATTTATACGAAAATTTAATATTTACTAAAGTACTAATTTAAGAATGAAGCAATGAATACCAAAAACGAGCATTTGGGTTAAATTCTTATATAGATAACGCTCAATGTGTTTTTTTTTAAAACATCATTCTAGCACATTTCACATTTTATAGTGTGATTGCCTTGCATCGCTCCCCCACAACCCGTAGAGGTGACGCATAGACTATGGCGCTACTCGTCAGCAGATTGGGATGGCCTGCGAGAATACTATGCGTCCGTCCCTTGGAAGCAGAGCTGCTTTGGGAAAAAGGATTGGAATGTGCAGCGGCCATAGCTGATGAGATCAGTATTGGAATGGAATACTACATTCCATTTACCGATGTCACCAGCGGTCGCAAAGATGAGCTCTGGTTCAACCGGAAGTGTGCTGCAGCCGTTCAAGAGCAACGGGCGGCATACCGCGCCTGGGCCAGGGCATGGAAAGTGGCGAATGTTCAACATATTCCCAAGAAGTGCCAGTCTAAGTGTTCTCTACCGCCTCTATAATGGGAAATGCTCTGATGAGTTATTTCAACTTATCCCATCCTCCTCTTTCCACTTCCGAACAACACGTGCTGGACAGCGTTGCCATCCGCATACCATCCAGACAATGGCGGCGCGCACCAAGAGGTTTGGCTCCTCGTTCCTGCCCCGAGCCATCAAGGCATGGAATGCCCTCCCAGCTCATGTGTTTCCTCCTTCATACAATCCGGGGTCTTTTAGGCGGGGCGTGAAACGGCATCTCAGCAGGCCATTAGGATGAGGATGGCAGACACAATGGGTTCTTTGTTAGTTCTTTTGATGCCTGTCAGCCTCATATTTGGATTTTACGGCCGCTTACCATCAGGCGGAGTGAGGTCATCCTGATTGGCCTTTCCATAAAAAAAAGGTGCTCTACAATGAAGTCTTATAAATTAAATTAATATTTACTATTATAATAGCAGTCGGTGTCAATCACCCCTTTATCTTTATTATGCATCAGCCATTGTAACTGCTTGAAGATTAAACGAGTGTAAATACGTTACGGTTTTTGAGTCTCGCAGTTTTTTTTCGCATTATAATTAACTATTGTTTTCGAAGGTAAGTTCAACTGAGCTCAATATAACAAGAAGCAACCACTTATAATAATTCGTAGTTACGTATATACTACCTAATGTGAACCTATTGAAAATAATAATATCCTCCAACCGATTACGGCTACGGCGGCTAATCTCAACGATCAGCCACGTACGCAGGATATACTATAGTGCAAGTGTGTGCGCAAACACACGTGCACTTTCTATTTCCTTACCCTCATACTCCGATGGGACACTAGGTACTATGACACGAACCGTAGAGGGATCGGGCGCAGGACCAACGCCTTATCGTGCTTTCCGAGGCACGGAGGAACAAGACCGCCATCTTCCAGATTACCGAAAACTAAGGTACAAATATTTAGCCCGACTCGGGGATCGACCCCGGGGCCTCGGCGCAGCCGTCGCTTTAAAGTGCGACCCACTAACCACTGGGCCACCGAGCCAGTCGAAAATAGTTATTGAAGAGTTACAATAGCCAATTCCTCAGCGACTACGGATATTTCAATATTTTCGGGTTAAGTGCGCCTCTCATTCGGTCTTATCAAATTACAAATGGGTTGCAGACCCAACGTAAAGCTTCGTTATAGTGCTGGTCACGTAAAAAGAACACTGGACTTAATACATCAAGTAGTATGACAGCAGGCGTTCTTTTTACGTGACGAGAACTATACGCATTGGTATTTTTTACGGATTGTCATTCCGCCATTATATTTAGTAAGGAAAATTGGTTCAGCTATGCGAGCAAATATAAACTAAGTTAGCTTTCAGTCTGCAATCCATATTTATGTCTCACAATTGTATGGGATCAGAGAACCGACTAAATCTTTCATATCATTAACCTTGTCTTTATTTGCGCTAATCATTTGCTTCGTTATATTTATATATTCGTTATATCATCTCAGTCCGGCAACGTTCCTTCAGTCATATACTAAGTTATTATAAATCATTGGATTTTTCTTTAAAAAAATACTTCCACAAGTTGTAGTCGTGCCTAATGGTAGGTATGTAGCCATTTTATATTCAAACATTCGTGCGATGAACACTTGTGCCAATTTTATATTTCAAACATTCGTGCGATGAACACTTGTGTTTGTCAGTGTCTGGGTGTAATATATGGCTATTTAAGTACTATATTTTGTGTTCCCTCTGTTGATTCTGATATCTTCTGTAACACAAGGCTTACGCTAACTTAAGGTACGGAATCAGGTCAATATATGACGATGTTTGTGAAATTATTAATTAATTAATTATATGATTATATTTTGTAATCAAAGAACCAAAGAATGAATAGGGGGAAACCAGGGATATCCTGTCCACCAGCATGTTTTTTCATGTTAAAATTACGACCCACCCTTAATCAGAACAGTAGTTTGTGATTTCGTTACATAAAAATTTTCTTCTTTATTATAACAGTGCATGTAAATAATAACTGAACGATCAGATCACAAATCTGATCATAAGTACCACGATTGCCAAGACAATCTCACTATCGTTGGATGTAGGGCGCATATAACTTATCTATGGAAAAGAGATTCAGTAAATCCTTCTTTCCTACAATATGGAATTCCTTCAAACGAAGCGTGAAGAAGCATCTCGCAGACCAGTATGGAGGTGTAATTGCAACTTGGGCTCTTCTCTTGCTTACCATCAGGCTGAGGAGAGCCAATATACGGTGCCTTAATTGAAAAAAAAAATCAGATTCAGAAAAGTACCAGAAGTGGACGTTCTATTGCTGATGATGAATAACTTACCCCCCTTTGCCGGTTCTTCAGCCTGGCGTCTTGCTCTGCAATGGTCTTGTGGTAGTGCGGGATATTGCCGCGAGCGCGAGGATGTTTGGGGTCCAGCTCCAGAAGCCCTTTAGTCCAGTCTAGGGCACTTCTTACGTCACCTATTTCAATGACAAATTGTTGTAATTAACAACTGGAAATAATCATAATACCACTGCCACCCCAATATTGACTTTACGTTTCACCACTATTGAGATTATTTTCTTGGGAATTTAATATCATCACGTTGCTTATTGCTCAACCAGATAACATTTTTACAAGTCAATCAGTCTCGAGAAAATTTTCGTTTCCTACTTGGGCTAGCCCGCCTTTTTAAGTCTTTTCATGCAACTTTTGCTCTTCGAATCTCTACAGTTTCCCACATTAAAACCGTTTTTAAAATTACTAGTGGAGAATGTAACAGTAAAATCATCTAGTCTCAAACTAGAATATTCCCTGTTTAAGAGCATTATTTGATGAAAGCCGGGAACGACTCCCCACACCTAGAACAGAGACCATTTAGAAATGATAAAACATAATCACCGCGAGTATAGACCTAGGTGATGGTGATAAAAACATAATACTTATTTCACATTTTAAACTCCTGGTGCTACAATAGTTACCGAGCAGATAGTGTGAGAAGCTAATGTACTCCAAAATGTCAGTCTCAGTGAAGGTGTAAGTCTCGTCTTCCTCCTTGTACTTGCGCAGGGCTTCCATCATCCACGCCAGCGCGTTCCGGAAGTCCTTCTCGACGTACAGGGCCCGGCCGAGCTCAAAGCAGTCGCCGGCTGTCATTGGTGTGCTGAGAACAAATATATTGTGAACTTCTTACATCCTCTAACCACGTGTTCTACCAACAATTCTGAACAACATTTGTTCTACGACTTTTCGAATTTCGGCGAAAATATTTTCGACTCCCCATCATTCAAACTGACCAAGTCACGTGACCACCTTTCTAAGAACAGTTGTTTTTTTATACGAATTTCCAAAAATGTAGTTCAGAATGGTTAGTAGAACCTGGGTTTTAAATTTTCACAAATACACCCTGTATAAAATGCTACTTCCCTAAGAGATTTTGCCTTTAAAACAGTGCCAAAAATCTGGCATGCTACCGTATCTTAGATTATGGACATCTTTAACTAAGAGCCGAAAGAGAGATATACTTACTCGTAACTGAAATGTTGATAAAGTTAATTGATGTTATTTGATGACATGTTACCCATCGCCGCATAAAATTGATTACTGCTTTCAGCTTTATCGTCTGTATTTTGCATCGCAATTTTTCGTAATCTCGTTGACCACAACGTTTACAAATTATTTATAAGACGCGCATATAACACAAAAGGTATCGCTTACTAAGCTTACGTCGAATTTATAACCCAAGTGATTCACACAACATAATACCTAACGGTTTTCCAGCAACGTATTTTTTTTTACATAAGTATACGTTTAGTCTAATTATTTCGATGGCAGTAACTTATTGCTTACTTCTTATTTATCTCCGCCCACTATTAATTTTAATCAATGTTAAATAGAAGTTCTCTCAAAACTCTATAAGTAGAAAGATAAAGTCATTGACACTAAAGTAACTTTTATTAGGTTGTCCTTGCGATATTTTCGAAGAAAATAAATAGATTAAGCATGGAAATGTAAAGATTATGATGATGATACAGTTGCAAAGTATTTTATGACGCGGACACATAGTCCGTGGGCGGTCAGATGCCCAAACGAGTTTCTATACAGCGACGTAGGTACCAAAGTCACAAATTGCGTTTGAGTAACCAAACATAAGTCATTTTTATTCAAACACGGTTGAGTAATGTGCAAGCAAGTTTTGCAAGCACAACAGTACTTTTAAGCATTTAGAGGTCAAATATGTTTGTTTTTATAACTACTTAAAGAAATATTTCCAAAGTATTTAACATTTTGGCTTTCACAATTTTTTTTAATGATTTTCTTTCTCACAATCTTAAAGTTTGAATCTTAGTTAATTTTTGAGAATGATGTATTAAGCCAGGCCCATAATGTTTAGATTAACATACACCTTAAGGTGACGCATCGAAAGAACTAGCGCTGCCAATAGATTTGTACTAATTGGAGACATTCTTTATTAAAGTACAACGGTGAATCCATAAAGGAAAGACTATTAAGAGTTTTTTGAGACAAAATTATGTCATGATTTTTTACGAAGGTAATATTACACAAGTACATCTCAAAAAATTGTTAAACTTTCCTTCATGGATTCATCGTTGTACTTTCTTAAAAAAAACTCATAATCGCTGCAATGGACAACATTTCAAAATTGCTAAGCTCTGAAACAAAAAATACCATTTCTTTATTTACTTTTCCGCTGCGCGAATATATATTTATTAATTTTTTATATTGCTTATTTACTGAGAAAAAAAATTAAAAACTAAAAAACGTAAGATGACGTCATCGGACGGCAGAATGTAAAATATATCTTTGCCTAGCACATTATAGTTTTAAATTTACGAAATGCCAAACCCATGACATGCAACTGTCAAAACAAAGACAACTTGTCAACGTTGAATGAATGAATGACGTTGACAATGTTGACACTAGTATTATTTACCTTTGACAGTAGTACCTTTTTTTTATTAAAACAATGATAAGCAAAGGAATATCGCTGTATTCAGCCGTCCGATGACGTCATTTGGCGCTTACGTCTATTTAGAATATAAAGAATTTTAATAATTATTTTATGCATGAAAATGGACAAATTTTGAAAAAAGAAAAAATATGGGTCCGTTCATTTTATGTCTATTTTCATATAAAAAAACAATATGGACATGTTAAAAATATGAAATGTTGTCCATTAATACAAATCTACTGGCAGCGCTAGTTACGTCCATGCGTCGCCATAATTGGCAATTTTTTCCTTCTATAAACACACACCTGTACCTGTACACGCTAATGTGGTCCAAGACGCGTTTGAAGTTAATAATCAAATGTAGTTCAAGTTGTGGACATTATTTGTGGTTGTTATTACTTTATTACCTGTAAGCAACG
The DNA here is from genome assembly GCA_019059595.1 of Marasmia exigua. NCBI lineage: Eukaryota > Metazoa > Arthropoda > Insecta > Lepidoptera > Crambidae > Marasmia > Marasmia exigua. Next base: position 4,462,653 of record CM032473.1, on the reverse strand, counting down.
CCGTTTAACACCCCTTCAGACAACTCGTGCACATCCAAGTGGTAGGTTTCCTGCAGCCGCGTCAGCGCCTGCGCCGCTCCCGCCAGGTCCTCCAGCGCGGGGTACTTCACATCCTCGTGGTTCATAGTTACGTTCTTTATGTACTCTGGTGACACACTCAGGTAGCATTAGTGTCTAGCTAGTGAGGCGGACGTCACGACTGCGTTGCGAATATACAGCAAAACGGCACATCACGACTTCAATACGTTATTATCCGCAATTGACATAAATATTCAAAGGTACTTGCACAGTGTGAAAAAGGTCACCCGCCTCTTATATCCATACGTGCCGCTCATCATAATTATTTAACTTATTCTAACCTCATTACGTTGAAATTTGTATTCTCATAGAAAATGTCTGATTTCAGTACTATCCGCAACTGACATGAATATTTGCAAGATAGGTTCTTTTTTTATGTGATAGGTGGCAATCGAACAGACGGTTCTTGTGCAGTATGAAAAGAGTCGCCGCCTCCTAAATTCATACTTACGTATAACTCAAAATTCCACCACTTCTAATAACAAGCTCATAATTAACATTAAGGTATATTAGAATTAAGAAAGTAATAGCGACGTCATCATTTTAAGGCAAAATCCACTTTATGTAGAATACCGACCGTAGGTATTCGGTACACCACTGTACCTGATCGATAAACCGAACAACGTACGTACACCCATAGTTACTTTGACATTAAAATCTCCTAGAAATCACACTTAAAAATAGTATATTATTTACCTGTTCCGATGTTGATACTTTTTTCTATAAAATCCAAGTCTGTGGTGAGCCTCTTTATTAGCGTGAATGCATTGATGGGATTCCCTAAATAGTTTGGAATATCTTCCATAGCCTTTTCATGTTCCCTTTTGTAGATATTTAAGTGTCTGAAAATAAACTCAGACATAAAATATACCGTTAGACGCCATAATATTCAGTGTAAAATATGCTAAAGATTATATTATTTTGGCATTGGAATAAATTCTTTGCAGACATAATTTTAAAACCGATCCTATAAAAATGAGCAAATAAGATACAAATAATTAAGTGCAGTAATTGACATTGATGTTGCATTATGTGTTCTATATTAACCTTTACATAGATAATTATTTCACTCGTATTTTTTACAATAAAACTTACTTTTTAAGGACCTTTAATCGTTCTTCTTCTTTATCTATATAGTGATCTAAGTCATCTATAATTCTTTTGTGTGTCTCCAACAACGGCTCTACTTCTGATATGGCAGTGAACAGCTCAGCTTGAGTCCACGTGCGAAGGTTTGTGACTAAGACGATGCATAGTAAACATACGATGTTTATTCTAGGAACCATTTTTGTGACTTAATTCTGAAACAAATAAAAAACATATTTTAGACTGAAAAATGACCTCAACCTCAGCCTTGTTCTTGTTGTTGAACTCTTAGTATACTTTCAATAATCATAAGAACTGGTATGTTGACTTTAGTTTCTTAGTAAGTATTTTGAATATTGTGCAATGAAGAATATAAATCCACCATGTCGCCGACTACTTTACTCGCGGGGCAAAAGTTAATAGTGTCTAAGTGGAGGTTTAAGCTTTAAATTATTCAGTTTGCCACGAGCGACACCACAAATTGCAAGGCGAATAGAAGACAATCCACCAAGGGAAAAGTAGTTGTCTTTTTGAATAACCTACTTATGTATGGTGGTTGAGATCGTGACAGAAACCGCGTTTCACAATGACAACGCTTACAACCAAGGTTTGACTGTAGGTAAATAGATATTTTGTGGTAGGAGGCGGACCGGCTTCTCTACAGCTTCCATTGCTGTAGATACAAGTTCATCTGGCATCGAATTATAACAGGCGTACGAAAATTAGCGTTGTACCACTCACTACCCACGCATAGAAAAAGTTTTAAATAAAGGTAGAAAGTTCCTTTGGTACCACAGAGAGCATAGCTTTAAGTTGTTTGTCTAGTGCACCGGTTTGTGGAGTGACCAGCTCCTTCAATATTACGTTAAGTCGGAAAACAGGTTACTTTCCGCTGTCCACCCTCTGCAAGTCCACCCCGGGTGGACATCGAAACAAGTATTTAAAAAAAACCGTTGTTCACCCCTTTTCGATTGAAATAGGTGGTGGACAGAGGTAATTTTTTAAACAATTGGTTCACTGTCCACCCGGGGTGGACTAGCAGAGGGTGGACAGCGGGAATAAACCGGGAAACATGGGGTTAGTTGGTTCAAGTCCGACACACCACACTCTCGTGTGAACCGGGGCAGAAGGTCAGAGGAGCCGCCTCAAAAAAAAGAATCGTGAATTTTAGAATTGTGATAAAACTTTATCATAAATAATTAAGTGTTGTCCCAATTATCAATGTCAAGCAAAACTTGTAATTTTTTTTGTGCGTAAGTACATAATATATGGATTTTATCAGAGCTATAAACCAAACTGCATCGGATGTGCCATCCGGGCATTGACTGGTTACGGTATTTTAGTCAGTTTTACAGTGCGCAGCTAAATCTGTCAGAATGACCCGCAAGGGAATTATTTGTGAGTTTCATTGTTTGCCGGAAACAACACTCTTTATACATTTAACGAGAACAGTAATGGGTTCAACGCATTAACTGAATGCTACCTATCAGTTATAGTGGTAATTTTTATGAATCTGCCACGAGAACATAATGGCTATTTCTTTGGCTCGGCTGTAACAGATGGTTTTAAACTGTCACCAAACCCACTGTTAGCTCTTGGGTATCAATTATAACATAAACGAATTATGGGGACATTCAAGTATGATATACAGACCTTTTAAAAGGCGACAGGTAGGGCACACTAGCGACGCCAATTGATTTAAATTATAAGTTATTAAGCCGGATCTATTTTTAACAAAATGGGAGTTCCAGCTGAGCCTCTCGGCAAGGATATACACTATTTATTTAATGATTGTGCACTGCTTACTCGTCTGTTTTTGCACTCTAAAATAGTTTAACGCCAGTAAAAATAAATTGTTTTGAGTGCAAAAACTGACCAGAAAGTTAAGCATAATATTAAATAAATAGACTAAATGCTTTCAGAGACGCTTGACGTTCAAAATTGTTAAAAAAGAGATCCGATTTCATTTATATCAATTGGCGTCGCTACCCGTGACCTTAATTATAGGCACCCACTAGACAGTATAGCGCTGTAAAATATGATATCAGGAAATCCATCCCATTGAGATTACAGTTGAGCTTTGTGGTTATTTCCTAAAAAGGCGCGGCCGCTAACAAGGACATGCGCGTGAGCATTGCGCACTCGATGCACGAATTGTGGAGCCACTTTGAAAGGGCAGCGTGCGACACTCGAGACCTAAATGTACAATTTCTTAATGGCAAGAATATGCAAACTGCAATCGTAACTCACCCAGTTAAAACAGAAGAGCAGTAGTACGGTCTACAAGAGCAAGAAACGGTGTGAAAGTAATAAAACCTACCTACCTAATGTTACTTTTATTAGGTTGAACTTTATATGTATTATAAAAATATTTTCCTTTTTACCGTGCGTAGTTCTGCTTCAAACAGACAGACAAACTGATATCTGTAATTCCTTTTCTTATCATCCGCTCCCGTTCCCGCGGAACTGATGACGACTTTCCGGAACTATCTCGAAAGTTTTACATTTTGTTGGAATTACATATTATATTTATATATAAGTCCAGTGTAATGTAATGCATAGGTATCTATTAGTATATGTTTCAATTAGTACGAAGTTTGACAAATTCAGTTAAGTTACTAAAAGTTGGTACAAGTATCAAAATTGTCAAAATATTACCTCATAGAACACAGCGACCGGCCGTAGCTAGATAACTCTAAGTAGAACAGAGTTTTCAAGTACATTGCAAGCATTTTTTAGATCTAGATTTTTTTTATGTATTTTTAGCATTTCCCCATGATCAAAATTCTAAAAAGCAAAATACTCAATACTTTGGAAGCGAAGTAAAATTACATCATCGAGTCGCTACCTCCTTAGGGTGCCACAACACCCGTTATTCGAAGGCTCGATTTTATGGGACTTAAAACCAAATTCGACAGAAGTTAAAATCCAAAACGTTATCCTTAAACGTCTCTTTAAATTACGATTCTTACTAAACTAAAGAATATACCTATCGGTTGAGTTTAGTATGCAGAACTAGAGAACTAGTAAAAGTGAGTTAATGATAATAATATGATTTATTGATGAGTAACAAAAAAACTGATTGTAAATTTGGCTTGACACGCTGCCAGGTAACTAGAAATTGTAGTAGAGAGGTAACTACTGTCATCCTGACACTTTTTGTGATTCAGGGGAACTTCTAAAAGAGGGCTGTAAATTATAGCCGTAATGTCTATTGTATTACAGCACAAGCTGCCCTTTGGTCTGATGATATTGTAACAATGGCGGAGAAACATTGGACAAGGTAGGCGTCAAGTCAGTGTGGCAGTAGCAAAGAGTAGCCAAAAGAAGTAGAGGCATATACTCAGCAGAGGCTTGATATGGGCTGAGAAAACTTATGGTAGTCACTGAGGCGAGCGTGCTCAGGCTAGGGAGAATGCGGTGCCTATGTCCAATAGACCAATCTAAACAAAAATTTCAGTAAAATAAAGGAATAATTCAATAACATAGGTAGGTCTTACTTTTTTTGTTGATGACGATAAATATCCCAAATCGCTTTTGTCGTCAGTTCAGTATCAAGTGGTGAGCGAGGGGACGCGTCTCACATCACGTACGTCCTATATCAATTCCCGCGTGTACGCATTATCAATCTGGTTAAACGATAAACAAATGGAGCGCTTGTTATGACCATGCCTATTTTTATTTTACTGACAAGTATTTTAAGAAAGAAATTAACCAATATTGGAAATATGAAATGCGTTACCAGACACATTTATTGTTTAAAGAAGCGGCTCATTTTAATAATATTTTCGTCAACCGCGAGTCATTATTTTCAGAGATAAATAACATGAAAGACTCGTTTAGAAACTGCTTGATAGATATAACCAGTTCAGCATGCATTCTGCTAAAAGAAGGTACCTTACATCTTACAAGCCATCTAATCAATCTTAAAAAGTATTTGTCATCTAATCTGCAACAACAGAAGTCACACTAAATTACGCGTATTATTGAAACATTGCAAAATCTTCCGATTTTTTTGAGTTACTTAGATAGTACTGTTATTATTTTTGTAATGATCACAAAATCAAAACTATTTCTTGGCACTACTATGACCTCATTATATATTTCCTTAGACAAATGGCATGTTGGAAAAAAGTAAAACACATTTATTTTGCTTTAAAAATTAATAAAAACTTTTTACGATGGATAAAGGTAAGTAAACAAATAATACCACACATACCTATCTTAAAAGGCTAGCAGTACTATTAACACTAGCACCAAAATTAGCAGCAATTTTATCGCAAAATCTAAATCCGTATGAATGCGGCACGTCTATGCGCCCGCGCAATGCAACCGTGCGGTGGGTCAACGGACAAAATACTGCCGGCATGATGGCCAAGCCAAGCCAGTGTACCAGCCGAGCGCAGAATCAGAAGCCGCTCGCCTACTATAGAATATATGTCGGTGAAGTAACTCCACCCGAAAACTTATCTAAATCTATATAAAAGGAGAACTTGAGTGATTAAGGTATTAAGTGACTAGGAATCCACGCACATCCCAAACCACTGACCCTAGAAACTTGAAATTTGGGAAGGGGGTTCCTTAAACAGTGAAAGTGAGCACTAAAAAGGGATTTTTGAAAATTAAACCCTTAGGGGGGTAAAAAGGAGGTTAAAAGTTTGTATGAACTTTCAAACTTTCAATCCCCTTTTTACCCGCCGCCATCTTTGATGTTAGAAATGTGAAAAATTGTATTCAGACGAATCATTTGAAATAAAAAGTAACCCATTTAACGTTTTTTGAAGATCACCCTTAAAGGGGGTAAAATAGGGGATGAAATGCCAGTATGGGGGTTTAGTCATATTAAAGCAAGAATCTTGAAAATCGCTATACGTTTTCCTTATATTAAAGCACGAACAAATTGTTTCAACATTTTTCTAAATTCAACCCCCAATAGGGGGTTTGAAGTTTGTATCATAGTCCGTCATCTTTGATGTTAGGAAAGTGAAAAATTGTATATACACGTATAATTAAAATAAAAAGTAATTCACTTAAACGTTTTTGCAAAATCACCCTTTTGGGTTTGAATTTTCAACCCCTAATGGGTAGTTGCGCGGGTTTGAAGTTTGAATGAAGACATTTGTAAGTAAAACGGGGGTTCAAAGTTAGTATGAAAAATTGTGTATGTACGGACCTCGACGCCATATTCTAAAAACAAAAAAAAATGATTTGACACTTCATGTCGAAACGAAGTGAGGCCGGGCCACTAGCAACTTATTGTAGGTAAAGCTTATAATAGCCAATATTTACGACCTATAAAACCGTATAAATTAATGTTAATCGGATTATTCCCGGTATAATATAGTCTAAGACAATTTAACACGGGACGTGGTATAGCGCAGATCTCGTTTTAAAACATTCTGCCAAAATCTGCGGAGGGGGGAGAGCCCCCCTCTCCGCAGATTTTGGCGGAATGATGGAGGGAAGTTTAGTGATGGTCTAGATATGAATTTCTAGGAATGAGTTAGTTGCATACAAAAATGTTGTTATAAGATACATGTACAAAAGCATGTAAAATTGAAAGAAAGAAAAAACATTTATTGACCATAACAACATTCACAGCATCGAGAGGGACATTACATAACTTAGAACAAGTTTACAGTATTATAAGTACCTACCTTTGCTACAATTACACATGACACGACATGGTTACAAGGAAGATAAGTAGTAGATATACAAGGAGAGGTGTGAGTGTGTGTGGTCAATAGGTCCTAACCTCAGCATTTGCTGCTACGGCTGCTGCTGAAATTGCTTATTTATAAGTGATAAAATGATTTTTGTTTACGAACATAGGTGAATCACTTGCTCACAGCAGCGAAAATGCAGATAAGTACTAGAAAAGTTATACCTATTTAATACCTTGGTGGCCTAGTGGTCTAGGCGATCACCAGGATGGTGAAAGGGTTGGATTATTGAAACAGTCATACAGTGTTAGTTGTTCATTCTAGTAAAAATGTAATATGCATCTAAAGGCTGTGCGTAGAAAATTTGCAAAATATTTCAAGATCTGATGAAGGAATCTTAGAGAAACCGAAGTCAACAATCGTATCACGATATCGCCTATTGTTTTTTTGGGGTTATTTCTGTCATAAAATATGTAGATGAAAAAGGTTATTATTCCGTGAAATAAAGTTTATTTTATTAGAAAATTACTTGTGAATCAAAACAATGATAAATTGTATTTCTCTGATTGTCGTTCGCAAGTAAAAACTTCACAACAACCATTTTGACGAGTTTCGCTCAGCGACATATACGAATTCGAAATGGAGATTGATCGCGCCGATCTAGTTTTAATAACCGTACACGAACGTTTTGTTCATGTACTTTGGCAGAGGGGAACGCGTCCACATGCCACTTCCCGTGTTAAATTGTCTAAGACTATCGAAGGATCTCAATTTATTTATGTTTTTATGCATGTTTATATTCGTCCTTTACTTAGTCGTTTCTGTAATGCCTAATTTTTTTAAGTTGTGTTTTTTGTGCAATAAAGTATATATATCTATCTACTCTACTGTTATGCCTGTGCACTGTGTAGGCCGCGATGCCGGTGACCTTATCTGGCGACTATGACGAACTGTCGGTGGACGATATTATTGGTAACGTTTCTTGTTAACTATTGGACTGCGTGGCATTTTTTATGAGCAGTTGTATTAAATAGCATGTAATAATAATAGCAAATGTTACAGCACATGCATTAAAGCAAATTTCATGTAAAATACCACAGCCTCACAGAAAACCGTGAGGGTACTGGAGGCCCAATCCGGGGGAAAGGGGGGATTTAACGGTTGGCAGCGCATTCGTGACTCCACTGGTGTCACGAGTGTCCTTGGGCGGCGGTTATTGCTTACCATCAGGTGATCCGTCTGCTCGCCTGCCACCTATCACATAAAAAAAACTCAGTTGGAGTTTCGTAATAAAGTCTTCCTACCTACCTTTTGTGAGAAAGGGAGGCAAACGAGCAAGCGAGTCACCTGATGGTAAGTTATCACCGCTGCCCATGTACATCAGCCACACCAGAGGGAGAGTGGAGATGCGTTGCCGGTCTTCTAGGAAGGTAAAAGCACTGTAATCATAATTTGTCTAAGAATGAAAATTGTAATTACCATATTATTTGGAAAGAGTAACTACTGAGTTTCTTGCTGATTCTTCTCGGTAGAAATTGACATTCCGAATCAGCGGTAGATTACATAATATTTGACATTCATAAATGTTCTTTATTGAATAAAGACATTTTTGATTTTTGACTGTATAAAAATTGATTTATATTGATTATTCAATAATTGACAAGATGCTAACCACCTACTATTGTACACCTCGTCCTGCAGTTTATAAGTCTGGATTAAGTAACTACTACTCTTTGTGACCTATGAGGGGAACCTAAGTAGTCATGCTCACTCAAATGTCTCTGAGGTGGTGGCGCTATGTGGCGGGTCATTACATTCCCTCTAATATGGTTGAGTGAAATGATGGTTGACACGTACGTCATACTTGTGAACATGTGCCACCTTTGGGGACTGGTCTGCTTCGGTTTACCTCATAATATTTATTTTATTATTATTTCCTTTATTTTATTTTGTGTAACAATTAAACTGTATGGCTTGGTATGATGATGACACAACATTGTATGAAAGTTTGGCAATTAAAAAGAGTAACTGGCGAGTTTCTTGCCGGATCTTCTCGACCAGAAACAACTTTCCGAGCCGGTGGTAGAATCGCATTATGTTTATTTATTTCTTTAGTATATTTTATGTATCAACATATATATGTATTAACATGTAAATTATACATAAGTACTTATAAATAGTTTTAAGTCATTAAAATGTATGACGATTTGTAAGTGCTGTGTACAAGCCTATGCAAATAAAGAATTATTTGATTGATTGATTGCTTGTTTTTTGAAGATCGCAATGTCGTACCGGTTCGGAAATACCGCTGCGGGAAGTTGTTTCCACAATGAGGAGGTGCGTGGCAAAAAATTACGTGTAATGCGCACGGAATTAAAAAAAATGTTGTGCCTAAACTCAGATTCCAGATTCAATTTTTTTTTCAGGTCAAATTAGGAAACTACTGTTTCTAACTTCTAACCCTTAGCTATCACCATCTAGTACTTGGCCCTAGTTTGAGGCTAAATTAATGTTTCATGAGTCTATAGTAACAATTGAGTTATTTTAAAGGATTGTCCAAATCATCAAAAATATGACAATATTATATATAATTTCGTGAGGAAATTGTTCATTTCATTTATTTCAAGCAGAACTTAGAACTTGACAAAATCATGGAAGTCAAATAGGTACATATGTATATTTATGGCTGGTTAGGAATATTGATTTTAATAAAGTTGATGGATGCCTACATTTCATCTGGATCAAGATAATCGAAAGCAGAAGAAAACAGTAATAAAGCTTATATCTTTTTAATTACTTATTATAATCATACATTTTATTTATTATATAGAATCGCAAATACAAACATTAACAGTGGTTCTTAAATAAATATAAAATTATCACTGTGTTCTGCCTAATAGGCATACAATATTGATGCAAGATAAGTCAAAAAATAATAATTAAGTTATAGTCTAGTCAGATGAAAAATCGGTGAACTATTAATAAAAGTTCTGAACTAAACAATGTAATTTACGTTTAAATAACATAATTTTATCAATATTGCAACAATATTTCTAAGAAGTTGTGTTACATAAGAATCAGATACTCTTGGTCTTTGTTCTGTTAAGGTTTCATTCATAAGCACAAATAAAAAACAAATATAGTTTCAAAAGCAAATTTAGAAACTATATTTGAACTATAGATAGTTACAGTAACATTCTTGAAAAAACATATCAACAGCAGATTCTTAACAAAACAATGGAGATCCTCACTTTTACATATATTTTTGGTGTAAATAAAAATGTTTTTGGTATTATAATTCACTGAAAATGTATAAAGATGTTGTCTTTTGACCTCAAATAAAACTAGGGATAGTGACCTTACAGCTTTAGTGTCATAGGAATAAATATTCAGGGTGACAAGTCCTACAGAATACAGCAAACAATGTATCTGGCCAGCACTTGGACCAAAAAAGAGGATGTCTTTTGAGTACATCTAAATATTAAAACGCATGTAATCTAATTTAATTAAATCTTGGTTGTCGCCCAGCACGTCACCTCAGTACTAATGGCTGCGTGCGGTTTTTCAAGCATGGCTTGCTATGAATCTATATATGAAAAGGCAGAGTCTGTTAAGGGTACATGTCTATGCTTTCACAACTGACGAGTTTAAGACCTATAGTTTCTTATAGAAATTTTAGTTATTATTGACTGTATCAATTGCCAAAATAATAATAATAAATAAATAAATATTTTCCAACATCACATACATTGATTTGACTCCGAGATAGGTAGCTCAAGCACAAATACAAATATATACATATAATACTTTTCTTTAGTAAATATATACTTATAATACATAGAAAACACCCAGACCCATACAAACAGACATGTTCATACACACAAATGTTTGTACTGTGCGGGGAACGACCACCACTGTTCCAAACGGGTCGTCAAAACGCGAATTTTATATATAAAAATGGTTAACATCCCAACTTCCCAGAATGCAAAAAAAAATCTAAGAAATGTCGCTACGCACTCAAAAACAGTACGAGTATCAACAAACTTCGATTTTTAATGAACAAAATTTAATGTTTTTTTGGTGAAAAGATACATTTTTTAAGTCCTAACACTAGTCTTTTTAGTTCCCTTATGTTTAGTCAAGCACAAATTGGAACTTATTTCCTGATGTAATATTTAGGTAAGTGATAATCCATCGTTTTATTATTATTTTGTTAGTTAGTAAAAATAGGACACTTACCAAATTCAGCAAAAGAGCGATAATAAGTTGTTTCCAACTGACGGAAACACCTTGCGAATTTGACGAAATCAGGGAAGAAACTTAAATTTAAATACTTTCATAATCACTGAGGTAAAACCATTTTATAAAAACTTAACTTCATTTCGAATTCGAACGAGGAAGGAAGTAAGAAAAGTTGTTTGATAGAAAATTCGTAAAAATATAACAAACATAATGTCAAACTTGTCAAAATCAAACTAGGGTTGTGCAAAAAATATCGATTATTTATATCGATATATATCTGAAAAAGTATAAATTACCGATAGCTTTTCCCACGATGTATCAACTTTCGATATTTATTTTAAAATATCAATATCGATCTATTTTTAAAGCTATGGAGCCCAATTCTCGGGTTCGTGATATTTTGAAAACATGGCGGATGTCACATGAAATCCATACAAAAAAACTATGTTTTAGTCATATATGTCGTATGAAAATAAATGTCACAAGCACGAGAATTGGGGTCATGGAGCCCAGTTCTCGTGCTCGTGATATTTATTTTCATACGACATATATCACTAAAACACAGTTTTTTTGTATGGTTTTCAGGTGATATCCGCCATGTACTTAAAATATCACGAGCACGAGAATTGGGCTCGCATGAGCAGAAGCCCAATTCTCGTGCTCGTGACATTTTGAAAACATGGTGGATATCACTTGAAAACCATACAAAAAAACTATTTTTAGTGATATATGTCGTATGAAAATAAATGTCACGAGCCCGAGAATTGGGGTCCTTATAGCAGTGTCTGCTCATGCGTCACTTCATGTTTTTAACCAATCCAATTTCTTAAATTTAGAAAATATGCAGTAGGCTGTATAGTTTCGTTTCTTTGCTTCAAACACAAACAAACAAAAATTACACTCTATGACTTGCTTGTCTATGATAATGACCTGGCTTGTTGGTTTGGTTGGTATCACTGCACAGGACCCCAATTCTGTGGATTTCGATATGAAAAAAAACATGGCGGATATTACCTAAATACCATACAAAAAAACTATGATTTGGTGATATATGTCGTATGAAAATAAATGTCACGAGCACGAGAATTGGGCCCCAGGACCCAATTCTCGGACTCGTGACATTTATCATCTTACGACATATATCAACAAAACATGGCAGATATCGTATGAAAACGTTTTTGCTTATTCTCGCGATGTCGAATGGTGACATATGTCACATATTTTCGTGCGACACGTATCGTATGGTCTTGACCATACGATATGAAGTATCACGATGATTTTGGTGATATTTCTCCAATTCAACGTGATGTTTGAGTCGTTTCGCGTTTTGTTGTTTAATGACGTTTGGTTGTTCAAATCACATAGGGTCGGGTGTCTCAGATTGAACCAGGCAGCCACATTTAACCACGATCACAATTCGGAAATGCGACGTTGCCAAACTGTGCTAACATGAGTAAAAGAGAGGTGTTTACGTTCCCTTTCTGCCCAATAGTTAGCGTGGCGATAGCGTGCGGAGAGGTTGTGTGGGAAGCATTTTTACGAAAATTGACTCAAAAAGTAAGTTTTTTCCGCAATATTCTTTGTTTTTTAACTTTTTTGGTTGAAATGATATTGGTGTTTTTATATATACACTCTTTTATATAGTAATCCTGTATTTAAATGCGCCATAATTCGTTGCTCTGGAAGTTTGCTTTCATGGTAAAATTTTGAGGTTAGTTGTTAAAACATGGTTTGTCCCACAATGAACCACTTTTGGGTGGTACAGATTGAACCATGGTTCAATGTGTACGTACCAATAGTGGTTAAATATGTATAACGATTCTGATTATTTTTATTCGTTACAGGATGGCGCGAAACAAGGTATTAGTGAGAAAAAGAGGCGGACATTCCGCTGATACTATGCTTAAGGCTCTACGACTACATCAGTCTGGGGAAAGTATCAGAAAAGCTGCCAAAATGTATGAAATTGCGTACCCAACCTTACGACGCTACGTAGCAAAAAACTTGCACGTCAACGTGGAGGACCTTGCTAAGAAAAGATTGCTACCGAATTATGAAAATCATCTTGTTTTTACCATAGAACAAGAAGAAGTTTATAAAGAGTACATAAAAGAGTGCGCCCTAAAATTCTATGGACTGAGACCCCAAGAGACTGTCGTAAAGTAGCGTACCAAATGGCGAAAGTAAATAATGTAACTATCCCAGAGAGTTGGAAGCGAGATAAAATGGCAGGAAAAGAGTGGTTCCGGTCATTTAAGAAACGTCACCTTGATCTCACAATAAAAAAGCCTGAAGCTTGCAGCGTAGCCCGCGCGACCGCATTTAACAGGGAGACGGTCAAATCATTCTTTGATAATTTGAAAACAGCAATGGGTCGTCATCCGTCTTTCAGCACTGGTTGCCGTGTGTACAATTTGGACGAGACAGCCACAACGACTGTCCAGCGTCCACAAAAAGTGGTAGGGCCTAAGGGAAAGCACAATATTGCAAAGGTTACCAGTGGCGAAAAGGGAGTTTTAGTAACCACATGCATGATAGTATGTGCTTCAGGTCAAGCCTTACCGCCTGTGCTAGTGTTCCCGCGAAAAAATTTCAAGGATATTATGTTGAGAGGTGCTCCTCCAGGATCTCTTGGGTTGGCACATACTTCGGGGTGGATGACATCAGATTTATTTGTCGAAGTGATGAAGCATTTCATCAAACATACCGCTGCTAGCTCAGAGAATCCAGCACTCTTGATCTTGGACAATCACGAGTCACATCTCTCAATCGAAGCCTTAGAATTAGCAAAAAGTTCAGGTGTCACTATGCTTACATTGCATCCTCATACCACGGCCAAGATGCAGCCTCTAGATGTCGGATTAAATGGCCCATTCAAGGTCTATTATAACAGTGCAATAGACTCTTGGATGGTAAGACATCCAGGAAGGTCAATGACAATCTATGACGTGGCGGAGTGTGTTGGAGAAGCCTACGCTAAGGCAATGACTCCCGTGAACATATTTTCAGCTTTCAAGAAGTGTGGTATAAATCCCTTTAACCCAGAAGTTTTCACTGATATCGACTTTTTACCATCGGATGTGACTGACAGACCCGAGCCTGAGCCACAAGATCAAAATTTAGATCCCAATGCACAGAATGTTGAAATCGAATCTGTACACTCTGATGAGACATTTTGCGAAGCCGGAAATGAGAGTCCATCGCTGTTAAACACCGATGATGTGGCAGACACTCCAGTTGTAAACGAGGCCACAGAAACTATTTCAATAACTGTACCCCGGATTATTCAAAGTTCACCAGTTGCAGGAACGTCAAAAATGATCTCTTTCATTTCACCCAAACAGTTCATGCCCCCACTTAAAGCTGGGCCCAGATCTTCTAATAGAAAAAATAGAAAAAGAGGAAAAAGCAGGATTGCAACTGACACTCCGGAGAAAAATGAAATTATGGAAAGCAAGAAAAAGAGTAAAGAAACAAAAGATAAAATGAAAGGAGTAAAACGCGCCGTGCTATCGGATAAAAAGGTGAAAAGAAATTCTCAGAGGAAACAAAAGATTAAGATCATTGACACTAATGAATCTACTTCTGAAGAAGAAGTTGAGATTGTGCCAGAAGAAGTATGTAAGTCCGTTATTGGCTGTAAGAAAAATATGTTTACTGTAATTATTATATTTAAGAGCTGTGGATTTTGTAAGAATAAATAAATAAATAAGATAGTGAGACTGAAATAAGTGACATAGATGGATCTGAAGATAAAGAAATGTTAGTTGTGACAGGAAAATTTGAAAAATTAACCCGTAAACCAATTGAAAACGACTACGTTCTTGTAGTTTTTGATGCAAAAAATATTAATGTTTATTATATGGGTAAGATTATTATTGAAGTTGACATTCCCGAGTACGGAGTTTCATTTATGCGGCTAATGAACAAAGAAACTATGAAGTTTCGGATGCCTTTAGAGCCTGATTTGGCTAATGTCAAATTAAAGGACATTAAAATGATTCTGCCGCAACCAAACATTAATGGAACACAAAACCGGAACGCAACGTTTAACTTTCCAATGCGTGTTGCTCCAAACATTAACTTGCGCTAGGTTTATCAATTTCAGTTAAAAATTCTGATTGTTTTATCTGTTTGATCACTATTTGTTACAAAGATTTTTGTTTTTCTTTTCTATTGTAAAAGTTATTTGAACGTTGCCAATGATACAGTGAGAATGATTTTAGTTATGTTTCACTAATTTAATTATTTACTGAGTTGTTAATTTTCAACAGTTTTATTTTTATATTATTATAATAAATAATAATATATATTTGACTGATGTCTTATTTCATTAAGTTTGTATTGTATAGAGTTCATCTATCTACGTTGTTGAGTAAGTGTTATTTTGCGATAAAAACGTGTTTTCCTATAAATAAAGACTGATTACATTGTAAAACCAGAACTCTTTAAAGTAAAATAATAAAATATTATAATATATATTGAAATCTTTCTTTTTTATACCTACTACAAAGAAATGGCAATAAAAATTTGTCTTATACATATGGCTAATGAGGTGGTTCAATGTGGAAAATACCCCGGTTAAATGTGTACCTCCTGATGTACACATTGAACCAAATCCCGTTTTTTATAAATTCTAATTTTACGCTGATACCAAACGGAATTTAAAAAATATCAATACGTACAATTGTTATTGAATAAACTAACTAACTATAAACAAAAAAACAAAGACATTTATCGAAAAACGAACACGCTACGAGACTTTGAAATTTACCTGGTTCAATGTGAGACAACTTACCCTACCTAATAAGTTTAAATTAACTGCACAAACTCAAGAAGATGATTGATTCTCAGTGTGAACGATTGTTTAGCTGAGAATTTTAAATTTTCTTATATTTTCTTTAACTGGAACTAATTTTCACCAGTATTACCTACATACCTTTAAATATTCGTCATTAAGGCTTTTTATCTCAGTAATAAAATCAGTGTATAGACAATTCTTTATTCCATTTTTTCTTTTAACGCGTCTTTTTGCCACAGTTGCCATCTCTTTTTGCCACAGACTGAAAAGAAATCTTTTGGCTTTCGGTCGGTGTAACGGAATTCCAATTTCTTAAAATCAATTTTCTTTTGCGTCTTTTTTGATCGTAATTTAAAGCAGTTATTATAATTATAATGTTACACAAACATAAAATTGATTGTTGATATAAAAAGGCTAGAAATGTTGAATTAATAGGTACTTAAACAGTAACCATTAAGATTTCTCGATTGTATGTATGTGTCAATCAACGAAACGGAACGTATTAGCGTAAATGATATGGGCCGTATTCTCTATGGAAGTGACTTTTACTGTCACATGGGCACGAGAATAGAGTTTTTATACTTTTGTGACATTTTCGTACGATATTGGAAAAGTGACTTTACACAAAATACGACATTTTATCGCACGTCTCGAGATATGGGCTCCAGGAGCCCAATTCTCGTGCTCGTGATATTTATTTTCATACGACATTTATCACTAAAATATAGTTTTTTTGTATGGTTTTCAGGTGATATCCGCCATGTTCTCAAAATATCACGAACCCGAGAATTGGGCTCCAGGGGATTTCGATAAGAAAAAACAAGGCGGATATAACCTGAAAACAACACTATGTTTGGTGATAATATCGTATGATAACAAATATCACGTCCCGAGAATTGGGCTCCAGGAGCCCAATTCTCGGGCTCGTGACATTTATCATCATACGACATATATCAACAAAACATGGCGGATATCGTATGAAAACGTTTTTGCTTATTCTCACGATGTCGAATGGTGACATATGTCTCATATTTTCGTGCGACACGTATCGTATGGTCTTGACCATACGATATGAAGTATTACGGTGATTTTGGTCCAATTCAACGTGACGTTTGAGTCGTTTCGCGTTTTGTTGTTTATTGACGTTTGGTTGTTCAAATCACATAACAAGTTTAAATTTACTGCACAAGCTAAGAAGATGATTGATTCTCTGTGTAAAAACGATTGTTAGCGGGAGATTTTGAAATTTTCTTATATTTTCTGTAATTGTACAAATTTTCACAGCATTACCTAACATACCTTTAAAATATTCAATCAATTCAATCAAATAAATTTATTTCGTGCTACAATTGGGTACAAAGTAGCTGTAAATAATAAATGTACGTACATAAGATGTTATTAATACAATTAGCGCCCTGTAAGAGCATAGCAATGTTAAGCAATCATATAATGTAAGCATATAATTACAAATTACTATCTTGAATGCTAAATTTTGCTTATTACTAGAATTAAAAGAAAATATAATATGAATTTGTACTTTTTTGTACTTATATGTATTATTCGTCATTTAGCCTTTTTATCTCAGTAATATAAATCAGTGAAAGAAAATTCTTTCATTTAATTTTTTTTTCTTTTAACGCGTCTTTTTGCCACAGTTGCCATCTCTTTTTGCCACAGACTGAAAAGAAATCTTTTGGCTTTCGGTCGGTGTAACGGAATTCCAATTCTTAAAATCAATTTTCTTTTGCGTCTTTTTTGATCGTATTTTAAAGCAGTATGATAATTATGATGTTATAGAAACATTAAAATTGACGTTGATAATAAAAGACTAGAAAATGTGAACTAATACTTAAACAATTAACATTAAGATTTCTCGATTGTATATTTGTATCATCAACAAAAATGGAAACGTATAGCGGAAATATATGGGTCACATTCTCTATGGAAGTGACTTTTACTGTCACATGGGCCGAGAATAGAGTTTTTTTACTTTTGTGACATTTTCGTATCGATATTGGAAAAGTGAACTTTACACAAAATACGACATTTTATCGCACGTCTCGAGATATGGCTCCATGAGCCAATTCTCGTGCTCGTGATATTTATTTTCATACGACTCTTATCACTAAAATATAGTTTTTTTGTATGGTTTTCAGGTGATATCCGCCATGTTCTCAAAATATCATGACCCGAGAATTGGGCCTCCAGGGATTTCGTAAGAAAAAACAAGGCGGATATAACCTGAAAACAACTATGTTTTGGTGATAAATATCGTATGATAACAAAATATCACGTCCGAGAATGGGCTCCAGGAGCCCAATCTCGGGCTCGTGACATTTATCATCATACGACATATATCAACAAAACATGGCGGATATCGTATGAAAACGTTTTTTGCTATTTCTCACGATGTCGAATGGTGACAATGTCTCATATTTCGTGCGACACGTATCGTATGGTCTTGACCATACGATATGAAGTATTACGGTGATTTTGGTCAATTCAACGTGACGTTTGAGTCGTTTCGCGTTTTGTTGTTTATTGACGTTTGGTGTTCAAATCACATAACAAGTTTAAATTTACTGCACAAGCTAAGAAGATGATTGATTCTCTGTGTAAACGATTGTTTAGCTGAGATTTTGAATTTTCTTATATTTTCTTTAATTTGTACAAAATTTCACCAGCATTACCTACATACCTTTAAAATATTCAATCAATCAATCAAATATACTATATTTATTTCGTGCTTACTTGGGTACAAAGTAGCTTAAATAATAAATGTACGTACATAAGATGTTATTAATACAATGTAGCGCCCTGTAAGAGCATAGCAATGTTAATCAATTCATATAACTGTTAAAGCATTATAATTACAAATTACTATCTTGAATGCTAAATTTTGCTTATTACTAGAATTTAAAGAAATATAAATATGATTGTACTATTTTTGTTACTTATCTGTAATTATTCGCATTTAGCCTTTTTTATCTCAGTAATAAAATCAGTGTAAAGAAAATTCTTTATTTAATTTTTTTTCTTCTTTTTAACGCGTCTTTTTGCCACAGTTGCCAATCTCTTTTTGCCACAGACTGAAAAGAAATCTTTTGGCTTCGGTCAGTGTAACGGAATTATAATTAATAAAATCAATTTTCTTTTTCGTCTTTTTTTTATCGTATTTTAAAGCAGTTATGATAATTATGATGTTATAGAAACATAAAATTGACTGTTGATATAAAAAGGACTTAGAAAATGTTGAAACTAATACTTAAACAATTAACATTTAAGATTTCTCGATTGTATATTTGTATCAATCAACAAAATGGAACGTATTAGCGGAAATGATATGGGTCACATTCTCTATGGAAGTGACTTTTACTGTCGCATGGGCACGAGAATAGAGTTTTTTTACTTTTGTGACATTTTGGTGACATTTTCGTACGACATTGGACAAGTGACATTACAGAAAATACGACATTTTATCGCACGTCCCGAGAATTGGGCTCAAATAGATGTTGGCCGATAAGCACAAAAAATTTCATCAAAATCGGTCAAGCCGTTTCGGAGGAGTATGGCAACGAAAACTGTGACACGAGAATTTTATATATTAGATTACAAATTGGGCAAAAACTATCGATACATCAAAATATCGATTTTTCTTTTGCGATATATTTGAAAAATATCAGTACGATAAATATCAATATTTTTTTCCATTTGCCCATCCTTAAATTAAACGATTGATTAATAAAACTGCATTCAATCAAACAGAACAACCAGTGTCTTCTTATTTTTATGTGTGGCAATTCACTCCTTATCGGTGTCTTAACAGCACTGTCCAGAGTGAGAATTACTGTTACCATTGTTACGTGTTGTATGTATGATCATTGTTAACTGTTCTACGGTGTAAACTTCCAATAAAAGTCACTTATGTTCAAAAACTGTAATATTTTTGAAAACACATAGAAATTTACAATTTAAAATACATAGAGCCATAGAATAATATTGTTATTATTCTAAGCATAGAGCGATGTTAACTGTCGCTTGAGGTTAATGGCGGACTGACAGTTCGGGCCGCGCACGTCAGAACCTTTTTCTTAAATTAGGTGTAGAAAAACAAACAAAAAGTATTTATTAAAATTATAAAATAAAATCTACATGTTAAATGAGCGCGTCGCTAACAATCATTAATTTAGCGTGATTGATCAGGAGCCCAATTCTCGGGACGTGCGATAAAATGTCGTATTTTCTTTAATGTCACTTTTCCAATGTCGTACGAAAATGTTACCAAAATGTCACAAAACTAAAAAAACTCTATTCTCGTGCCCATGCGACAGTAAAAGTCACTTCCATAAAGAATATGGCCCATATCATTTCCGCTAATACGTTCCATTTTGTTGATTGACACAAATATACAATCGATAAATTTTAATGTTTACTGTTTAAGTATTAATTCAACATTTTCTAGCTTTTTTATATCAACAGTCAATTTTATGTTTGTGTAACATTATAATTATCATAACTGCTTTAAAATACGACCCAAAAAGACGAAAAAGAAAATTGATTTTATGAAATTGTAATTCCGTTACACCGACCGAAAGCCAAAAGATTTCTTTTCAATCTGTGGCAAAAAGAGATGGCAACTGTGGCAAAAAGACGCGTTATAAGAAAAAAATGGAATAAAGAATTTTCTTTACACTGATTTTATTACTGAGATAAAAGGCTTAATGACGAATATTTAAAGGTATGTAGGTAATACTGGTGAAAATTTGTTCCAATTAAAGAAAATTTAAATTCTCAGCTAAACAATCGTTCACACTGAGAATCAATCATCTTCTTATGTTTGTGCAGTTAATTTAAACTTGTTATGTGATTTGAACAACCAAACGTCAATAAACAACAAAACGTGAAACGGCTCAAACGTCACGTCGAATTGGAGAAATATCACCAAAATCACCGTGATACTTCATATCGTATGGTCAAGACCATGCGATACGTGTCGCACGAAAACATGTGACATATGTCACCATTCGACATCGCGAGAATAAGCAAACACGTTTTCATACGATATCCGCCATGTTTTGTTGATATATGTCGTATGATGATAAATGTCACGAGCCCGAGAATTGGGCTCCAGGCGAGGAAGGTTTTAGGATGGGTAGAGTTGAGAGCGATGGTCATGTAATAAAATACACAAACATAAAATTTAAAATTAATTTATAATTTAAAGTTATGATAGGAGTGGAACTTAACCAAGGAATAGGCAAGGAATATACTTTTTATTACTGAGGGAAAGGATAGAGGACAGATTGTAGGGAAGTGGAGCTTTGAGTTGTACTTAATAAGGACATCATGAAGGGATGAAGAATAAAATAAGGGACAAGTGAATAGGATATGTTCAATGTTACCTTCTTCCAGACCACATTCACATATAGAGAAATCGTAATAATGGAGTTTAACAGTTGGGATGGAGATGAGTAATGACCAAAACGCAATCGGGAAATTTGATAATATGACTTTCTTTAAACATATCTTAGAAAACCATGGTTGTAAAGAAACACTCTGCTGGAATTCCTTGTAGAACTTGCCTTTACACTGATTGGATTAATCCCAAAGCTGGCTCCACTCCTGCAATAAAGAATGACGCGGCAAAAGAGACAAATCTTGAGAATATATTTTGTTATTGCAATCACTACCTTGTATTGCTGCTAATTTAGCTAACTCGTCTGCCATCTCATTACTGTGTATTCCTGAATGACCAGAAATCCATGACAATTTAACGCGCAAATTCAAATCTGAGCATTCCTTTAACTTTGTTATGGTCAACAATGATACACGCTTTTTGATTTGGTCACTTGGGTCACATTGTTTTGCTGAATGAATTTGATAAAGGGGATTGAAGGAAACTCTGAAATTTGTTGTTACACTAGGGAATTTAAATAGTTTAAAGTAACCTGAGGAGTTTTGCAGAAAAGCAGAGCCGTCACTGCTATTCGAATTCGGGTGAAAAGAATGTTCAGTAGAAGTTTATTTAGAACCATCAGTAAGAAATACTTCTGTATTAGCGGCATTCCGTTCAATATATACAAGTAATTTAAGATTTGGATCACGAGTCTTTAATAAACAGATTTCTGGTCCAAAAATTATGTCTCTATAGTTAAAATGAAAGAGGGGGAAGCATGGAAACTTTATTAACTGGCTGTTAAATTGTAGCAATTTCCTATAGCTCGTGATCAAATATGGGATAGACTTGTTTCACCAAAAGTTATCGGTCATGATGAAGTTGAGTTTTACAAGCTTTGGAATGAGAGGATGATTTTCAATTTGAGCGACTTTAAATAAATACTTATCAGGAAGATACTGCCGTCTAAGGTTGAAAGGCGGATCTCCGCATTCCACTTGTAAGGCATTTGTTGGTGTACTTTTCATCGTCCCTACGATAATTATTAAGCATTTGTATTGTAACAGGTCTAGTTTCTATAATGCTGTTTTGGAAACTAGGCTAAATGTGAATGAGCCATAGTCCAAGATACTTTTAATTAAAGCGTTATGCATAATATATTAATGTTAAAGTGACCACAAGTGTAAGATGACCACCCCACTAAACGCCGGTAAGAGCTCTCATAACATTAACACTTCTTTCACATTTGCTAATGACAAAGATTATATGAGGCAGACTGTTACATTTACTATCGAAAAACTTCCCCAAAAATATAGTTTCATTAGTAACCGGAATTTCGGCATTGACAATGCAAATTCGAATAGTAGAAATTTTGTTTTCCCTAGTGAATACTACCATTGTGCTTTCAGAGACAGATAAAAATAGATTATGGACTTTAAACCACTCAGACAGATCAGTTAGGGATCGTTCCAGTGAAGACGATGCAATTTCAATAGAGCGATTAGTTGAGTGTATTAATACATCATCACCTTATTGAAGAATGCAACAATCAGGTCCTAAAATACCTGTCAGTTCCCTAGCGTATACGTCATAGAGGGCTAAAGAGGGCTAAGAACTGAGCCTTGTGCGACGCCTTTCCATAAATATCTGCAAACATTTTCAAAACCAGGAACACGTAAAGTCACAGATCTTTCCATAAATAGCTTAAAACTGAACATTGTGATCTTTGGAGAAATATGAAAATCACAAAGCTTATTTTTCAAAATAGATAGGTTAACGTTGTCATAAGCAGCTGCGACATCCAAAAATGCTGCAGTTACTGATTCATTTTTAGAGAATGCTAAGAGGAGATCTATAGTCTATCTTTTTTTTATCAGTATCCTCGTCATTTTCCTTCTTTTTTAAAAAATTCAGATTTGCGAGAGGATATAAAAAAAAAGCTTCCAATAGTTGGAAGGGATCTGGATCGGGAGGTTCAATGTCCATTTTGGACAAACTAAAGCATTTTTTTTTAAACTTACCAATGTACAAAGAACACACTTAAATTATACAAATAATTAAATATTTACAATATGTAATTACAATGTGATTACTAAGAACACCCTTTTCAACTTCCCGCCAAAAAGTCAACAACAACAAGTCGTGAAAATAAAATGCCCCCTATATATATATATAAACTAAACATTATGTTATTATCGCATTTATAAACGAATTTCTTCTCAAGTAAATATATATTTACTAGCGGTCCGCCCCGGGTTCGCCCGTGGTACATTACATAGCCTATGACTACCTAACGTACCTTTCCTATGGTGAAAGAATTATTGAAATCAGTCCAGTAGATCCTGAGTTCATCGCGTTCGTTCGAACAAACTCTTTAGCTTTATAATATTAGTATTAAATATAGATTGCGTTAGAACAGTTTATGATTTATACAGTTGTAATTTAATTACATTAATTTCATGTACTATTCTATATGCACTTCATAACTTTTAAAATTAGTATCTTGAAATAAAAGATTGTAATAAGTATATCTTAACTATATCTATATCCTATTGTAACTATATCTTAAAACACTATCTATACTCAGTAAATAACTAACAAAACAATTATTTAACATATAAATTAACAATAAACTATAACAACAAACAATGACAAATGACAAAATAACGAAAGGTTCAAAACCACAGAAACACTGAGAACGCGTCTAGCTCACAAAATTGCGAAACCTGACTGATGCGACAGTAGGGATGCAAACGATACATCGATTTTTTTCAAACATCGATGTATCGTTCATAATAATTCAACATCGATGTTAAAACATCGATGTTGAAACCTAAAACATCGACGATACATCGTTCTTCATGAGCGATGTTTTATGAACGATATTTTATCATAGTGCTATCTTTCGTTGAAATTGAATTTTACTAAACCACTAGAAAAATACACCAGCCACTAGAAGAAATTTTTGCCACCAAATGGACAGTCAAAACAACCAGTTTTAGTAGAAAATCCACTAAGTTGGCAACACTGCCTAACTGACACTTGACTGACTCTCAGTCACACACAACACAAGCGTTGATTTTGTTATTTAGCGTTTTGTGCCCTCTGCAATCTGCAATATAAAACAAACGCCTGCGATACTTCTGTTAAAAAAATATAATTATTCGATATATAAATGGTGATAAAAAACATCGAAAAAAAATCGATATATCGTTCACAAACTTCGATGTTTTCGACATCGATGTTTCAGTTTTGAAAATATCGATGTTCTAATATCGATGTTTTTTAAGAGCGATGTTGCATCCCTATGCGACAAGGAAGGGAACGCAGAATTTTTTTTTGCAGTCAGTACCCACGAGTGCGAGTATAGACGCAAATAGTGTGCGAGCGAGAAGTGAATAGTTGCGCCGCCATTTCTGATCCCATTCTTTATCCGCACAGGTAGTACATACACAACTTTCATGACCCAGTTAAAGTTCATAGTAATCCCATCATGATCTTAGAATATTTGGTGCCAATCATGAAAAAAACTAAAACTGTCAAAATATTACGCACGCATGTTGTTTACAAAGCGGAGGTTATGTTTCTAATTTCATCACATTAAATGTGTATTATTTAGTTAACACATCTGTGCCTACTAAAAAATGTCGAACGTAAAAATAAAAGTTATAAGTAGGAACCCAGAAGATTACCTACGTGCGACGAAAAGAGACATTCACAAACGTAAGTTTAATACTTAGATTAAATCACTAAGGTTTGATGTGTTTTTTGCTGAACTTTATTATTCTTAACTATAATAATAACAGCATAATATTCGGTTTTTCAGTACCAAGGAACTATGATCCCAGTCTCCATCCATTAGAGGCACCTCGAGAATATGTGCGAGCTCTCAATGCCGTCAAATTAGAGAGGGTGTTCGCGAAGCCATTTATAGGTAACTTAGGACGGCCATAGGGATGGTGTTTCATCGTTAGCTAAACACCCAAAACGACTTGCTATTCTCGCTAGCGGAGCCTTTGATGGGGAGATAAGAATCTGGGATTTAGCTGTTCGGAAATGTACTAGAAACTTTGTCGCTCACGAAGGTTGGGTAAGATCCATTTGCTTCACACCTAATGGAGACACATTCAGCAGTGTAGGAGATGATAAAACGATAAAACTGTGGAAAAGCGAGGTTCAGTCAACTGATGATGAGGATCCTATAAACCAGTTGCTAAGTATGTCTGTTGTGACATGGAGTAACACATAACAGAGCGAAGCCAATTTTTGCTACATGTGGGGAACATTGTCAGTTGTGGGAGAACACAAGAAATGAGCCAATCAAAGTTTTTAAATGGGGTGTTGACAGTCTGCATCATGTGGCTTTTAATCAGGTATGTTTGAATATAATGTAAATGGTAGCTTATGTTATTTACTGGCTTAGACTAATTGATATTGTTGCATGGGAAATAAAGCCTATGTTAATCAGGGGTATTGGAGCTTTTAAATGATGAAGGATTTTTGGATTAAATTGGTTTAGTAGTTTTTACTTTCATTCACAAGCATTTATATTTATTTACAGATAGAACACAATCTGCTGGCCTCCTGTGCAAGTGATAGAAGTATTATTCTGTATGACTGCAGAGAATCTGGACCACTTAGAAAGGTTGTGATGGAACTGAGGTCCAATGCTTTGGCTTGGAATCCCATGGAAGCCTTTATATTCACTGTAGCCAATGAAGATTATAAGTAAGTTTCAAACCATTTTTTTTAACTAACTATAAGTTCACTGTGATCAAGAAACACCAAATTATTGCACCTACTAAATAAAGAAATATATACTGAGTTGTTTTATGAATCAATACAAGATGTGGTACACATGAGTTGTATGCATTAATGATTGTTGAAGGAACAGATGATTATGGGCTTCTGGTCACTTTTCATCATTACTGGTTTCCATAGTACAAGGGCAAACCTTAGTTTGGAGGCAAGATATGTTGATCAAGATGAGAAGTTGTGACCAAACTAAGTAGCTAGTGATATTTTATATAAAATGTGATCATAAATTTTTAAGTATGTTAAAATCATTCTTACTAGTCATGTAAACCCTATTTTGCAGTTTATACACATTTGACGTGCGTAAATTAAATCACCCTATCAACATCCACGTGGACCACACTTCTGCTGTAGTGGACGTAGACTATGCTCCCACAGGCAGAGAATTTGTGTCTGGCAGCTACGACAAAACTGTGAGAATATTTGAAAGCCTCAAAGGTCACTCTAGGGATGTGTACCATACAAAGAGAATGCAAAGACTGACATGTGTTAAATGGTCCTTGGACAACAAATACATCTTGACCGGCTCTGATGAAATGAACATAAGGATGTGGAAAGCTAGAGCTTCTGAAAAGTTGGGTGTTGTAAGTATTTTACGAATAATTAAATGCTTTAAATGGTTTCATTCTTTTCATATTCATATATGGACAGCTTTGTAATTTTTTTATTAATTCTCAAATAGAGGAACAAATGAGAGTCAAAACTATATTTAATTTTTAGCTCAAACCACGTGAAAGAACAGCATTAAATTATGCAGATGCATTGAAAGATAAATTCGCGAATCATCCACAAATAAGAAGAATAGCTCGTCATAGACATGTGCCCAAACATGTACACAATGCACAGAAGGAACTGCGGACTATAAAAGAGAAAAACAAGAGGAAGGAAGCAAACAGGAGAGCACACAGCAAACCTGGTGCTGTGCCACATGTATCTGAGCGTAGAAAACACATTGTCAAAGAAGATGAATAAAAATTAAAATAATTAGTGAGATTAAATTTTATGTTTTAATTACATCATAAATAATTATTACTAGCATTTTAAATAATTAATACATTGTAAGTAAGGAATCTTATAGGCACATATGTGCATTTTATAGCTGCTAAACATGTCTAAGATCATGATCATATTTAGGTTATCACAATCAGGATAAAAATTTATATTTTTTACTACGTCTAAAACATCCAAAATTTTTTTTTATAATATGATTGGATATAAATCTTTCTTAAAATAAAAAGTTACATCTAGGTACATAGTACATTAAAATAGGTTTTCTTTCCAGGATAATAATATAGTAACAAACTTGAAAAACTACATATTAATATGAATGTTTTTTTTTCATTTTGTATTATTCAAATGGAACACCAAAAAGAGGCATTTTCACATAATTATGTATTAATTCTTGTAATAAGAAATAAGCATATTAGAATTTAATAGCCAGCTTACAAAAAAATGTAATTCAATACAAATTTTTGAATAAGTTTTTCAGCCTGCCTGGTTAAATGGTCTGCTGATACGGTTTGGTAGAGTCATAGTACGAATATCAATTCTGAAAAAAAAAAAATAATATTTTAGATATTTAATAAATATCTATAAACTGATAACAAGTATCCAATGCATCCAATAATTTATATCACCAAAACTACAAAAGAACTGGGTATAATTATCTGTATTTAATTAATCATCTTCAGCCTTTATCTGAATATTTGCATGACTAAAAATATTAAACTACTTACATGATATCTCGCGGCAAACATGACTGGTCAAGGTTGTACTGTAAGACAGCCAGAATACTGAGAGTCTTGAGTGAGGGTGCATAATCTAACACGTGGAGATCACTGTTGTCAATCAGCCTCTCAGGATCATCCTCTAAATTTTCAATTGGGCGCTGATTTGAATTAGGACAAGGGCTGTTGACAAATAACATTATTTATTGGATCGGCTAGACTCCGTAGCATTGCATAGAGATGTAGCCTCTGTAAGTATACTCGGTACTCTACCGCTTATGCTATGGGCAACGTTCCGAGGAATTGTTCGGACTAATTTGTGCTGCTTCATTTCGCCATCAGTTGCAGGTGTCTATGGGCGGCGGTGATCGCTTACCATCAGGTAATCCGTTTACTCGTCTACACCCTATCTCATAAAAAAAAGATAAATATGTAATTGTTTTAACACAAAAGGTTGATTGCATCAAAAGTGTTAATTTATTTTATTGTAACTGACCTTTTTTATATAAGTTAAAAACAGTAAAAATAGGCTAACATAATATGTTATAGAATAATAATTGTATTTACCTGGTACCACCAAACAAATAAACTTTATCTTGATAAATTAAACATGCTGGGCGCCTCCTCTTGCAGGGGACTGAACCTTTCACATTTAAGTATTGCCAAGAATTTTCTTTAATTGAATATCTGTAGAGGTCATTAAAATGAGTTCTTGTATTACCATTAAATCCACCAAAAATATACATATAATTGTTATGTAGCCCTGCAACATTAAAAAAGGTTCATTTTTAAAACTAATATAATTAGCAATCCCTCTTTATCTTCATATTTTTTTTATTGTGATATAGAACTTACAAGCAGAATGGCTGCGTCTTCCCTCAGGCCAAGTCCCGCTTGGGTTGAGAGCCACCCACTTGTCACAGGTTGTATCTAAATAATGCACTTGAGGACAATAAACTTCTTCTTGTGAATTGTAAGGGCTGTTCAGGTCTCCCCGGCCCCCAAACACATACATTCTACTATTAACAGGCACAGCGGTGTGGAAATCGCGATGGGAAGGTGGACTACCAGAAGCATCTATAAAGTTCCAATGCATTGTGTCCAAATTCAAACAATGGACTTCCTGTGAATATTGGTCAGTCAGGTATTCAAAGCCACCAAATATGTACATTTTATTTTCTATAACACAGGCTGAGTGGCCATCTTTGGCATAAGGCACCATTCCCGTAACTGGAGGGGTGCTCCATTCAAGTTTCTTTGTATCAAAGCATGATAGAGTTTCACATGCTACTGAATTATTCCGCCCTCCCCACATGTATACCTACAGGAGATAATAAAATATATTGGTAATTTATTTTTTAATATTATGATATGAAGTGAATTTTGAAAGGTTTTCTGATAACAAGGATCATAGAGGATGCATGCAGAACTAATATTGATGCAAAAATAAGAGCATTTCAATTAAACATGCAAATTACAAGCAGTACCAATCAAATAGTTATTAAGTATGCTAATTACTTCTTTGTTTTAAGAAAACGTTAAAACAGCTTGATTAAAAAACCGGAGATTTTTTTGTTCGCAAGTACTCACTTTGCGTCCGTATGCGACAGCCGTGTGACCATATCTTTGGAACGGGACAACATCGTTTTTTTTATAGTTCACTGCTGACCACCGCAGCGTTGTAGTATCTAATACATGGACTGGTATCGGCTCCCAATCTTTATATTCTTCAGATGAATAGTAACCACCAAATGAATAAATTTTGTTTCCAATACACACGGCCGCATGATTTACACGCATTGGACCGCCTTCAATATGCACTGTCCACCTCATTTTTATAATTTAAGTTGTACTTCACTTCACTTATCAAACAAATTGATACTCGATCTCCAATCCATACACGAGAAAACAAGAAAATCAATCAGTCAGACAAGCTGCAAGCAAGACAAGAGAAAACGTCATAATGACAGCAAGACAGCTGTCAATGTCAAAAGTGTTTTTTACAAGAAGCAATCAAGAATTGATTATTATAAAGTTTGCAAAATAAAGTAATGAACAGAAACAAGCAGTATAAAATAATGCGTAGATAAAAAAAAGTTGTTCAAACAGTTTTTTGAAAAACTAACGGTGTTCATGCCATTTGCATTATTACGCCAATATAGTATCTTCTTAGTTTGTGCGCCGATACGAAATTTAGTTTTCTGTACTACCACCATACTATTATGGTGTACCTACAGAAAACTAAACTTCAAACTGGCAGGAAGATGAATGACTATTAAAAAGGAGGACACTTCTTCGCGTGAAGATTTGAGCGGCTCCTCACGTGAAAATACTTTTGAGTAGAAAATAGTTAAGTATATAGAATCTAGAATCTAGCTAGACTAACTTTTACACCATACAGTCCTCATCCTAGCGTATAACTCCCAGTTGTCGCTTCGGAGCCTAGGGCATTGATTATAGAACTCAAATAAAACCAACGATAATGATCCTAAAGCCTTGGTCGGCACCAAAGCTGCACAAAGAGAATACTATAGTAAGATAAAATCTTTATTAATCATAAGCCACCTTATTATAAATCAAAGGTCTCAAGTTATTATCGTACTAAAGCGTATGTCATCCCGTTCCAACACGCAATATGTTGGCACTAATTTTGGGAGCTGGCACTAATTTTGTTCCGGGACTATCTTTAGTTCGCGATTTGTAATAAGGGGAATTAGAGTTAATTTTGCAAATATGCCATAGCACAGATATTAGGTAGGTATAATACTATAATAGTACTCAAGGGGACAATTCCTACAGATTCTTTTACTTTTTGTACTACGTCGGTAGCAAACAAGCGTGCGGCTCGCCTGATGGTAAGCGATTACCGCAGCCTATGGACGTTTGCAACTCCTGAGGACCTGCATACCCGCTGTCAACCCCTAAAAAACCCTAACACTCCTTTTTTGAAGAACCTCATGCTGTATTCCCCCGGAAAAAGATCTGATGGCAGCTCATTCCACAGCCGGAGCGTTCGCGGGAGAAATTCCGCTGGAACCGTACTGTGCGAGGGCCATTTGGGTTCTAATGTGTGAGGGTAGACGCTCTGACGACGGCGGGCGGCAAAAAGATTTTCTGGCCGGCACTTGGCCCACAACAGGGGATGTCCGATTTTTTTTATCAACGAGTCAGAATACGCCGCGCCATCTTAGAAGTCCCTTGAAAAGCGCGTTTCAGTCACCATCAACATTCTTTGAGCTTTGTCTTCTTAAAACTCGAAACTCAAAAACTATGAATGAAATCTAAAACTATTTTAGTTCTACGTTATACCGCGGGACTTCTTTTGTGGTGCGGACTCTACATACTCTGGTTAATCAAGCTGCATCTTTTATAATTTTGGTGAGTCGATACTACTTAGATACATTGTAAACGTTAAGTTCTTGCTATCGTTCTTGACCATTTAAGGGTATACACACATACTTTCCTATCTAACAATTTAATATGTTGCCACGCAATGTTGTTTTTTCATCAAAATGAAAGCAATAGGCGTGATCTTTCAACGCCAGGCGGCGTTAGGGCTCGAATCATTTGTTATTATTTCCCTCACGCGTCGAGTTCCCAAACAAATTGTATTGTATCTGACAATATGAGCGATTATTGTTCGATTTCATACAAATGTTGTTCGAGTGAGTTTTTCATCGATGGAAAATGCTACAAGATGGACGGAGTTTTTGTAAAACAAGAAACTCATCATCACACTTTGCTACATGCAATCGGGATCCAGTAAATTCGTAATTTACCTGTAATGTTTAAATGTACCTGTAATTTTTAATTGTGTCCAAATAAATATTTTTTCTTTCTTTCTTTAATCTGCAATATAAAATAAATAGGTTTGTGCGTCTTGATTTCTAGAATGAACCTTTAAGCTGTGAACGACGTAGGTAGGTACCTCCTGCCTGCCTACCCTCTATTATAATGATCCCTACATTTGGTGGAACGTATAGAAGTTATTTAGGAGTTAGGTAGGTACTCGTACTTGTCACAATTTTCGAGGAAGATGTATTAGTATCCCTTTAAAGTTTGTGGATGTATTCATTCAGTAGGATTGATGTCAGTGTTCGGGTCATGATTTTTTTTGATATTGGCTGCTGTCGTATCTGCGGCGGAGACACATTAACTCTGCCAATGTCGAGTGATCGGTGCAGCGAGTTGCTTCTAGGAGAAGGTAACTTTTGGGCCCCTTCCTCGGACCAGCACTTCGTCTATTTGACAAGTCCGTGACGTATAGAAAGCGTACTGGCGATGACGTGCGACCTATAAATCATATCGGATCGCGTCCCGTCTGCAGCTTCCTTGTTTTTTGTCTGACTCCTAACCGCGCGGGAGAAGGGTGCAGGGTGGCGACTGGCGACATGTGTTGCATTGCGGATATACCTATTTAGAGTCCGCTTTGTTTTAAATTAGAAACTTCCTTAGGATACTTCTAATACTTTTTTTTCATAATTGAATATAAGTAGATACATTTCTACTTGGTTGGTAGTGACCCTATTGTCTCCATTGTATGCTATTGGCTCCATGCTATGCTTCATACGGCAAAAGTGGTGGTTTCTATTCCCACTCAGGACAAACATTCATGTGATGAACATTTGCATTTGTTCAGTGCAGGGTGAAATGTTGTCAGTTAAGGTAGGTGCTTAAACTTCGTATCGAATCTGTACCTACACCTTTTTTATTTGTTGTGTTTTATGCATTAAATATCTCATATTAATTACCTACATTTATCTATTAGATGTCTACCTACAACTACAAATAAGACCTAAAAGTTTTAGCTACTTAATTCGATAAAGATATTACGATTTCACTTTGATTCGACTTCGCTGTGAGAAAGAGTTAAAATGGATAATCCATAACGTAAGTAGAGAGGTAGGTAAATGCCATCGAAGTATCTACTTAGTAACAATCAGGATCTGTGCCTAAGCCAAAAATTCTTCAAGCATATTATGATGTCTTATCCTACCTACCAAGTCGCATTTATGCCGACAAAATCAGCTACAATATCCATTCTAAGTGCCTATAGCTACCCCAAAATCACAACAAAAGGGCATCTTATCAGTGTTGTTGAGAGCGTGAAATTATTTTCCTTGGCGTATGCAGATTAGCCGGGGCACGAGGGCACAGTGTGAATACGAACAGCGAGGCATCTGTGATGGCGGTGTTTAGCTATATTAGATATTTTTATTTCAATAACATAGTCCTGGACTACCACAACGGGGGAACTAAAAAATGCAAAACACCTAATAGCGAATAATTAAGCTGGTCTAAGAATTTACACAAAGGAATAAAATAATGCAATACTTAGTACCTATGTACCTACCAAGTTGCATAACACGATTGAATAAATATTAGTAAAAACCATTTTTTTTAAATAAGTACCTAATCCGTGAAAAGACTCTTTGCACGATAATAAGATTTAGCTGGCTACATTTACCAGAAAAAATATGCAGTAGGTCAATACACCATAAAATTAGACGAAAAATTAATGTCAATTATATTTTGAATAACGAAAATGGCGGATTACGATTTTTTTGAGGTAAAACTGCCAGGATTATGATTTTTTGCCGTATTTTGCAAATTCTTAGTGTATTTTTGAGAACGCGATGCGATGCAAACTTTTTACCTAAGTGAGTAGGTGGTAGGTATATCAAAATGTAAAGACCATAAACCGCCTGCAGTTTCAACACTAAAAATCTAGCCGTTCAGAAGGGATTTAAATGGAGACGTCCGTAATAGGTACGGTGCGGACAGCCACAAGTTTAACCGAATATAAATCTGTCAAACTTCTTCAATTTACGTTACGTATAAGCTACTACAACCCGTGCGGATAAACAATGGGATCAGAAATGGCGGCGCATCTATTCACTTCTCGCTCGCGAGTGTATGACGCGAATAGTGAGCGAGCGAGAAGTGAATAGATGCGCCTCCATTTCTGATCCCATTCTTTATCCGCACAGTTAGTATAATCTGTCAGATTGTGTGGCTTTCTTCAAAGTCCGCGCCACGAAAGAAGTCCTGCGGAAATACACGGAATTAATGGTTTCCTTCTGTCTATGCGCACTTTGAGCATAAAGCTAAAATGTGAATGTTGATGGCGGCGACTACTGTAGCGCGTTTTCCACGGGTGGCGCAGACTCTGCCAACCAACTCACTACACTGTTCTCTTATTTATCCTGTGGCAGGGGCTCTAGGGCTCCGCTTGGCGGTGGCTGAGGGCCGGATTAGTTCCGGTTTACTTTTTATAGGATTCCGATGATAAATGTCGCCACTCGATATAACGGGTGGTGCGTGAAACGTATCCAAATAAGCTTGCAATGCATATTTGAATATTATGATTATTTGGTTTTGTGAGTACCTATATTAAGTAGCTACTAGCGAGCGCGACTGGTGGTGGGTGGTAGATTAAATGTGACAATAACTGTTTTGACGTAGATCTGAAATATGATGCGTTAGAAAACATTAAGAAAATGCATTTTTTTTTCGAATCTACATAGAACAAAACAAAACTACAAGAACCCACGACCCTTGACGTGTGAGCATAAAATGTATGCTAGAGGGAGCAAACGAGTAACTAATAGGCGGGTCACCTATACTAAACGCAAAGACTCACGGCAGACTGTGCAAGAGTATTTGATTAATTAATTATGAATAAAATATGGCAACGACTAGCCTGTGTGTTTTGCTCGAGTACCTATAACAGGAGCCTTTGCGTTTAGTAAGTAAGTATATCTAGTAGCCGGGTGGTAAGAGGTAGGTAGTGTTAGACTATTTGGACAGCCATCTGCTCAAAACTAAAATTTATAATGTTTTTAATATTATTATGTCGCATAGGGGCGTTTGATACGCGCCAAATAAGGTGCGACTTTATTCTGTTATGATCATTCCATAAAACCTTTACGGTCTAGAGGACTGTCCAGTTTGTGAAAAAGAAAAAGAATAGACATTGACAGATGAAGCTATAAAAAAGTAATTATTCTGGATGTAGGTTTTTAGCGCGTAAGATTGAAAAAAGTGATTTTTGTACAAAAGAGCAGAGTAAAGCAGTGAGTTGATTTATTCCAATGTTTTATTTTAGACGGTGCTTTTAGTTGGTACATACCTAACGTAGGCACTGGTCTTCTCTATAGCTTTATAAGTACGCCTACTCAAACTTGTTCATGTTCAGAAAACATTCTAAACAACATATTGTTCTATGACTTTTGGAAATTCGCATAAAAATAATCAACTTAAGTGTCTTCATTTTGTATGGGGACTCAAAAAATAAAGTCGTCGAACAAACGTTAGTTGAATAGTTGGTCTAGAAACACATGGTTAACGGGTTAGTAAATATAAACTCTTATTTTTACTTTACGTGGATATTCTGTTTTGTATGGAACAGCTGATTTTTTTTTCGAAATGAACTTTATTCACGATATTCGGGATGTCAACGATAAAAAAATATCGGTACAATATATAATACATATAAATATAGGTATGCGTTGACCCTTGAGATGTGTTGAGCCACTAGCTATACACGCAGTGTAGTGTGTGTGAGCCAAACGACATAAAATAGCGCAATGTCTGGTCGGCGTCGTCGTCGTTATTGATACACGGAAAAGATTTCTCTTTGATAGTTGCGGTCGTGCGTTTTGACGCTTCGTCTTGTATTAGTGAGGTGGATTAATATCTTTTATCGATATTGAATAAATTACCTATATGCAGGTTCGATTTTCGAGAAAGGCCAGAAAGGGCAGGTACCCTAAAGTTTATAGTGACAGGAAAATATTTTTATGTCCCAAACTACATTCACATAGGTTCTGCAAATATTATACCTAGGGACAACCACACTTCTATCTTCTATTAATTTGTAGGCGTTCAGGTTAGTGTCGATGGAGGGAATTGATAGTTTTCGGTAGGTACTTTAGAAAGATACGGTTTCATGTAGTAATGAAGATCTATGGTAGGACTATTTAAGGTATTCTGCAAAAATCAGAAACAACTCTCAAAACACCCAGTTCCCAGACTCGACAGAATTAGGCTATCTGTTTTCATCAATCTCGTGCGATATTTTAACATGCAACCCTTAAATCTTAAGGGTGCCCGCCCACGACCCACTTGTAGGTCCGATATCGGATCTGGCCGATTTTTCCTTCTACGAGTATTTCTGACCTACTTTTTGAAGGACGTGTCCTACGTTGGGTTATTGAAATCGGTATGTTCTATTTTTCTCTTACAATAAATCGGTCACCGATTATCGGTCGTGGGCAGGCACACTAAGAGGTAACGGCGCGGCACTACACTATAACTGTGTTATAATTAAACATTTTGTTTTTTCTTTGTTTTTAATTTCAAAACAGCTCTATACCTACCACCGTATTAGCTAACAAAGGTTTAAATTTAACGTTTAAGAATATAGGTACCTTATAGTTTGAATTTACAATTTGTGTTATCGATATCGCAGGATAAGTTTGACTACAACCCCATCGTCATAAGGCTCCGGCATCGGTCCCCCTCTCGACGTCACATTTATTGATGGACTTTAGAAGTTTTCAATATTACGGCTCCTTTACATATCATACGGATACTTTTATTACGATTTCGCATTTGCCGCCTGATGGGAAGCAACATTTAAACCCCACTGTGTGTACTTGGCTGCCGCAAAATGTTTGCTAAGAAAAAATAAAGTTGTTTAGGAAACAAATATGAAGGATTTTTGGTTAGATGGCTCTAAAGACACTTCTGTGCTACGAGTAGATACCTATGTTGTGAATATGTAGAATAGACTATAAGGTACTATACTAAACGCAGATGGAAGAGCATTTCATTCGTTAAATATCATTCATTAATAATGAATGAAATACTCTAAGTACCTTCTCCGAGTATTTGTTTTAGAGTTTACTATAATTAGAGATAACCACACAATGAATTTTACACACAATTTTCACCTTCATTGTCTCATATGGCTGACGTAGGTCACAATTTCAATTGAACATAGCCTGCAGCATCGGTGAAATAGCACTGTCTATGTCCAATGCTGTGATGCACTTTAAATACATAGGTCCTAATCATGTGTCATTATCAATTTGAGAGGGCACAATAGCCCTCGCCATGTCGCTAGACGCTAGTAACATTCCTCATATTTTTTACCCACTCCGCGAGGCCGCAGATACCGTATGTCATTTTTATGTGGGCACTTTTCGACATTATATTCCTTTCTATTGTCGCATAGGTGCTTGAGGGATAAGGGCCTTAATATACGATTATCGGTGGCACTCACTATTGTGCTTGACCTGTCCGTGAGTTATTGGCCTTATCGCCGACGATAGCTCAATTTCGAGATTCCTTTGCGGTGTTATGAGAAGAGTTATCGCGTTTTTTGCGGTACGCGATGCAGGGCTTAAATGATATGAGATTGATTTAGATAGGTAGGTAATTATCTACATACGTAATTGAATTGGTTGTTCTTACAGAATACAAAAGAAAAATAAACTGGTGGTCACCATTATTGGCGCGCCACCACTGCCAAACTGTCGAAGGTAAGAATGCGGAATTTCGTTACGCGTTTGTACGTCGATAACAAATAAGAACCTATGGACCTTCTGATTTAAAATATGAGCTTTTAAGTCATAAGACTCAAAAGAAAATAGGTCACAACTTCTAATCTTTATCATGTAAATAAGGTTTGTTACGGATAAAATGTATAAGCTAATTAATGTTATATCAACTCGTATTAAGAAATATCTGTAATTTTCCCTGCCAGAAAGTCGTAAATAAGAAAGACATGTGGGTCGACGATGGGCCACAAAAACAGAGGCTATAACGGGCAAGAAGTCGCAACTTCTTAAAAAATATCCTTATCCAGAGAACACATAAAAAGCAGACATCGTTTTTCTTTTAAAAAACTCTCTCATTTGCCTATCAATAGTGGTTGAGGCAGATCTGACCGTAATAAATGTCATACTTTATGGCCCTTAGGAAAAAATGCAAGGGAGCCATTTTACATTTTAGCCGGTGACCGGGGATCACTGGGCGAATTACGCATCTCGAGTAGCCATTTCCTCAGGGATTTAAAATGTACTGAGCTGTGTCTGTTGCCAGTTGGCTTTTTGCGGTTTGGGGTGTTGTGTTGTGAAATGTTCGATTTTATTATCTGAGGTAGTAAATTGGTTTAGGAAATATGATATGCTTTGGACTTCTCTTTTATTGCTGAAATTGGGATTAGTCATTGGATATAAAATGTTGTTTAGTCTTAATTCGAATAAGTTCAGTAAGTATGTTATAAACTTACGAATTGTTATGTCTTCATGATGACCTAGGTAATAGGTATTCAGAAGATAATCGAAGAATAGAAGATACCGGTTAAGATACTTTTATCTAGTTAATACCTCATTTAGAATTATGTAGGTAGTTGATACTTAATGAAAACAAAATGGCTACTTATTAGCTACTTGAAAAAGCTTTTGAGAGATGCCGTGTGAAAGGGCGTAAAAAAAAATATGAAGTACAATTTTGTTACCCACACCAAGATACTGTGGACAGCGTGTATAAAACTGTACTATAGTTCCTGTTTTTCATAGGTGTTATAATTGAATTTCCGTGCTGATATTAATCTTATCTCTAATCAGATTATTTATATGAGCTCAGCCCTGAAACAGCGCATCGCTTCGTATCAGATTAGGCGCTACCATTGTTGCAGTAATGAGATTACTCATGTATGATGCAAAACACCACGCGCGAATTTCGCTAAAATGCATCGGCTTAGCGCCATTTTAGACCTAGCCTCGCCTAGACTGTGCTTCTCGCAGGTCGTGACATTTCCTACTCAAATTGCCTTTGCGTCTTGTCACGTGAGAGGATGCCATTGCATCTATTTAGCATTGCTTTCTAGAGGTAGGTAAGCTCTAGGTACTATGAACGAGAAATCAAAATACACTTACCTACGTATAGACAACCATATTTATGTTATTGCAATCTGTCTTTCCTTAATTAGATATAAAAATGTTACTTAGTCATAGGTGAGAATTGATTGAAGAAATTTGACAGAT
This sequence comes from Marasmia exigua, assembly GCA_019059595.1. Taxonomy (NCBI): domain Eukaryota; kingdom Metazoa; phylum Arthropoda; class Insecta; order Lepidoptera; family Crambidae; genus Marasmia; species Marasmia exigua. The sequence continues at coordinate 4,423,789 of CM032473.1, read as the reverse complement.
TAGTATACTTTGATGTGTGGCTGCTTGTGCGTCTACACGATTTTAGTCTACGTTTATCATGAATGATCTTTTAGAATATCTAGTAACTATCTCAGTATTTTAAAATACGAATGTATTCGCTGTTTGTCTTCAGCTGCAGCTGCTTCATCATATTTGCGGTTATACCTACTGAAGAGAGTTTTAAAGATTATGGGAACTACTAGGCTCCCCTGTGTTCCTCGTCACCTAATTCACATATCTATGCTCGGCGTGGCTGTGATCAATCAAAGGTTTTAAGCCTCCCCGAAGGTGGGGGATCGGACAGGACGGCGGCGGGCAAAGAAATTTGAATGAATTCTGTTCGTACGTGTTTATCGCCTCTGGCCCTGTATTAAGTACTTTACGTCAATTCCGCCTTTAAAATTGCCGATTTAAAATTTGTTTCATACTGGTCTAAGGTTTTTCAATGTTGGTTCAATATCTACAGCAAATGATCTGTATTTATTTAGGGATTTAAAACTTTTGATTTAAATACATACCGTTATCCATTGTACCTAAAGTTACTTAGGTATTGGCTAATCTAGGAAACCATTCGTGATTTATGTACGTTCTGATTTTCCTAATTAAATGGCACTATAGTGGGCACAAACTCATTATGACTATCTTATACATCATAATGAGTTTGTGCCAAAATCGTGTAAAAGCGAGCACGCTTATTATACGACAAAAAAACATTTTCCCAAATCAGAAATAATATTTTTAGTTTAGCCTCATAGAAATTAAGAAAAATATATTCAGAATTTTTAGACAGATATTTATGGAGAGAAAAATATTTACGTCATCACTCGGCAAGACAAATTAAAAACGCTCCGAAATTATTTTTTTAAGTTTAACAAAAATAACACAAAATCTCTGATAATGTCAAGAAAAAATAATCAGTGTATATGTATAAAGTCGCCTACACTTTTTTATTGGACATACCTATATGTAGTAGGTACCAATATCACAATACGTTGAGCCTCAGGACTACGTCACTTTTGACATATTAATTAATAATTAAAAAATTTTTTTTAATAAAAACACTCACTTAAATGTATAACTAATAAAATACCCATATTTTTAGTTATAAATTTAAGTGAGTGTTTTTATTTAAAAAAAAATAATTCTTTTTTCGAAAACCGTATAAAAATGCTAATATATATTTTTGAAGTTTTATCCATTTTCGTTTTTTATCGTATTTCTTGTCAATTTATCAAATAGAAAACATTTAATTTTTAATTTAAGTTATATTAAGTACCTATTATCAGAGTTTGCGTTAGCTAGTTAGAGGAGAGCCGACCCCAAATAATGGGAAATAGCTAGGACAAAGAAGAAGAAGAAGTTAGCTAGTTAGCACAGCTTGCTGCGGTAAGTTTTACAAATCCTTTTGGAACGGATTTTTTTTTTCATGTGAAAATAGAATAGTTTTTTTACGAGATTTCTACCATGTACCTTTTTTTGAGTTACCAATATTCTAATCTACCTAATGTCTGACCATGAATGTTTAAAACAATATATTGTTGAAATTCTCAAAAATACTTATAACTTTTTTCAATATTTAGACCGATTGTATAAGAATAGTGTGGTTTACAATGTCGAATAAAAGTGTGACAAAGACGGACTACGGGATTACTCGCGAGCTCAGGCAAGGGTTTCGATGTTGACGGATTGATGGATCGCGAGTGTAATAAAATGCTTTACGCAAATATGCGTCTGAATAAAATTGATCATTGCGGGGCTGTCGCCGAGAGATAGGCACGTACTGTGAACATTCGTAGGATATTCCTAATTTTCTTTTACGCTGTGCTTTTGTGAGCAGTGATTGCTTGTTTGGTTAAGTAGGTGTCATGACTAGGCGGACTATGTGCGGCTTCGTAGCATTATTGATATTGTTACTAATATATTTCGTAGCACTACGACAGTTTTTGTGTTCGAAGTATTTTAGTGACAATGAGAGTTAGGTATATTTCGAAGTGCCACAATTTGTTACTCGTATTAATCATAAAAACCTTTCGGTATCCTTCACATTGTTGTATCCACACCAGGAAGCTCTGTCTATAGGGACCATTACACAATTATTTTATAAACTTCGCAATTTTATTTTTAATACTGGTACAGTAGGCCGCAGAAATATGTACTTACACTTAGCCAACTATAATATACTGCCCATGGTACTAGTATTATAACATCTGTGGTACTGGTAAAAGCCCCACGTTGGGCGCCATTACGACGCTTTGCAAAACCGTGCCAGAAGATTACGGCGGCTGAAGCTAGAGATCCGGTCCGTGCCAGAAGATAGCGGTATTGTTTGATAGACAAAAACGGTGATCTCGGAGACTTTTTTATTGTATGGCTTTTTTATTAAATGTATAGAAATAGGAAGGGAATATGGAGGAAATGGAAAAGGAATAGGAATCCGTGTGATAGGTTTCTGTTTGAATTCTGAGATTATCCTCCATTATAATAAATTATATTTTAATTAATTGTGGTAGATAATAAATTTAATAATGGTAGGACTGAATCAAAGTGCCGAGACTAGAATGTATCGCACAATTTTGATTTTTGGTGGTGGAACCTGGTGAAATGTGGGAGATAGTACGTTAAACTATACGAGAATACGTTTCTAATCATCATTAGGGTAAGACCTCCGTCCAACTTCCCATGAAGACTGGAGGAACGGCATTGTTACTGTACTAAACTGTACTGTAGGTATACATTACTTATTTTTTTGCAGCCAACTGTGTACTTAATGTTGAATAAAATATTATTTTAATTCAGAAATTTACATATTCCAAGTAAATTACTAATATTATCTACATAGGTATGTTAGAAATGTTCTTGGAATAAGTAATTCGCTAATATTCTCGGAATAAGTAAAGTAAAATTGGCCTAACAAACATGCACCCTCAAGTCCCTCAACCGTCCACACATTACGTGTGTTTCAACCTTTAAATTTAAAGGCAAGTAAGGATTAAGCAGAGGTTACAATATTTGCCGGCGGCGAGTGCGGGTTCCCGATAAAAATATTCTATTTATTACGGACACATTCAGATCGCGTCACGGGGTGACATCCGACTTCGAGGCGTTTACAAACATCGTGGTAGGGTTGAACGAACGTGGAAGGAAACAGAAAAATATTTATGGTACAAAATCTACGAGTAGGTAAGTAGCTACTCAGTAAACTATACTTACTTATCACAGAACTAGAGTAGCTATAATTTACTGCTTGGAATATAAAATGCCCTCGTGTACTGGACACACTTACGAACGCACAGAAACAGCGATTTGTTTATTTTAGTTTTAACTACAGGCTGTATCGGTATACATTTATATCCCTCTTCTACCATCATTCTGAACAACATTTCTATGACTTTTGGAAATTCGCATAAAATAAATTTAACTTTTTATACAAAGTCTGTAGTGACTTGTGCATTTTTTATGGGGCGTCAAAAATATTTTAATATTTAAGGGATGTAACTGTTTATGCTCACTGTACCTATATTATGCCTTTCGATTTAAAATCTAAAAGCCAAGAGTGCTTTCCTAGTTTTTACTTTTCCCTCATATTTTTGATATTCAAAGTAAACAAACATAAAGAGATAGTAAGTAGATGTAACAGAATAATAGGTAACAGGTACATACTATTTTTTTTTCTGAAAAATACACCGTCATATTGTGTCGCTTACTTATATCCTGAAAACCGCATACTAGGTATCGTGAATAAAGACCATTTAGCATGGAAGCAAAAAAAAAAAAATCAGCTGTTCTATACATTATTGCCGAGTGGATATTCTATTTTGTATGGAACAGCTGATTTTTTTCGCTTATTTTGTTGATCTAACATGCTAAAGTGTCTTTATTCACGATATCTATTATGAGCTTTTCGGGAACCGGTAAACGATTATTGGTGTAGGTATAATTAAAGATATTTTACACTGAAAATGTTGACGGATCCTGTGTACAGATTGCTGAGAAGAGGGGGTTTGCAAAAGTCTTGTGCGCCAACCCTGCTTACATTCGGGGTGTAGCGCTTGTCAATGGGTGCGGAGTCAATACGCGCGAACGGGAATAATTTTTCATCTGTGCCCATTATGTGTCGCGGCCGCCACCACACCGCCTTGCCATCAGCAATAGGTATCACACCTCGAGATGCGTTTCCAATTTTATGACGTCATACTTCGTTATATTGATCTTTTTTCACATCACCTTATGAGGGTAGAAGTGTTTGAATGTGTTATTCATACTTAGTTTGCTTAAAGTTCAATGGGATAAGTATTTGATGTTTCAATAGTGACGAAAGAATCCGCATGATGGCAATAAAACTCAACATAGGTCTATTCAAATAGATATTCTTTATTGCATAACTTAAAGGCTACAAGAAATGTAGGTACTTAAAGAGGATAAGAATCCTTCGATTTCTGTGAGATGACCACTTTTTTTTGCTTTGATGATTAGAGATGCACTTTATAAAGGATATTTTGTAAATCTTTCAGCGTACGTCTTACGTACCTACCTAGTGAGGGATCTTTACAGTGGTGACTTCACTCTAATCATTGATAAAAATAAGATACCTAATGATGTTAACTTATAAAACTTGCTCCAACCGAAAATGTCTCATTTAAAATCTCCTTCTAAATAAAAAAATAAAAGAATTTCTAATTAAATTTAATATTTTTAAAGAGGTTTGTGTCACTATTTGCTCCTCGACTCGCAACCGTTGATTGATCAAGGCAACTTGCTTTTGCATTTTTTTTTGGGAATCCGAAACACTCCTGTATGCTGCCTTTGTAACTAAAAATCTAGGGTGAACGACAGACTATTCAGGGTAAAAAGTTACATTCATCCCTGCGGTCAGCGGCGACTAAGCCCCCGCAAAATCAAAAGAGCTTTGACTTCAAAGAGATGCGGAATAACTGGCAACACCATGGGAAGAGTGCAAAATAAATGCGCCAACAGCACATTACACAGCCACTGAATCAAAAGACAGACGGAGCGTGAAGTGATGAAAACTGGAAAAAATAATAAAACGTGCCCTTTGCTACTTGCGAGTAGTACGGCATAACTATTCTGAGAGCCTAGTCGGAGCAGAGCTGGGAATTATTCTACTCGGATAAGTATGTGGGTGATCTAATTCGATACCTATTGTGGTAAGTAGGCTGCCGCAATAGGCCTTCCATCGTGTGATGATTACTTATAACGTTATATATCCCTCATTACATTTTAATTCTAACTTTTTACCCGACTACGGCGAAGCAAAAACGAGGGTTATGATTTTGACCTGTATGTATGTATATATGTATGTATGGTTGTTCATCTGCTCCCTCATAATTTCTAAACTAGTTATCATATTTGAACAAATGAGGTGTCGTTAGAAGCGTCTTGATAGTCTTCTGGTTATAGGCGACATGACGTCACGTTAAATTGACTACAGCGCCCTCTAGGGGATTTAGAATAAGGATGTAAAAAAAAAATTGCTTGACGGTACCGTGTGGGATATTAAATGAAAGAGCTTTATTAGCACATTTCAAATATCTAATTTTATTTACATAACTAAAAATATGTTAAATAAAAATAAAGTTTAAAAACCAAAACCCGACTACCAAAAATAACACGTTCTAAAAAGTACAAAACAAGAAAATTGTCTCTGCTGAAATTATTATGCCGTTACTGCCGTGGTCGTATGCAACATCGATTTTATTTTATTATTATAATGAATTTGTTTTGCTACAGTAGGTGGCATACGACAACTATATATCTACCTACGACTAAAATACAAAAATAAACTTTTTAGGCAAATTTTAACAAAGTTTCTAGTCATGCATGAAAATAAGAATAAGACAAACTGTAGTTAATTAATTTATTTTATGAACAGGAAGTCGCAGCCGTGGCATGCCTCCCCACAAGGTGGACCGACGATCTGGTGAAGGTCGCGGGAATCCATTAGATGCGGGCGGCACAGGACCGATCTGTATGGAGAACGTTGGGGGAGGCCTATGTCCAGCAGTGGACGTCTATTGGGTGAATTGATGATGATGATGAACACTACCTTTTATTAATTTTATTCCTTTGTTTCTTTATCAATCCATTTTTGTGTACCTAATTCTTGCAAATAACATTTGGGTTTGAGAAAACAAGACGCTTCCGTGCTTTCTTTGTCATTGGCGTTGTAGCTAACTGCTCTATATAAAAATGTAAGGGTAAAACCGTGTCACCATCGCGGAAACATCATTCGTTTCGATATTTGCCATCGACTAAAACAAACGTGTGATAGCTGTTGCAATATAAGTAAGTATTTTCAATAAAAAACCGGTCATTTTAAATTAAAGTAGGTCACTTGATGATACCACGCCGTATTTTTACTTACTTTAAAATTACCGACGAATACAATTTACATACCAACTACGGCTTCACTCCTAAATTGGAATAACTATCTATTTTTATCTGATTCGCATCTTGCGTGATGGTACCGGAGGCCCAATCAGGAGGAAACGGGGGTTTTCAAAGGTTGGCAGCGTTCTTGTGACTCCACTGGTGTGGCGGGTGTCCATTTCCGTCTGCTCGTCTGCCACCTATGACATAAATAAAAAAAGTTAGTAGGTACTTTCTACATTGTACAATTACTGAAGAAGACTCGTTAATTCTAGGCAGCTAACTTTGACCGTAGCCTAGCGTAAGCGCAGACCTACGATCTGAGATAGAGCATGTTTGCTAAGAAGGTTCACTTTGCTTTGAACACTGAGGTTTTCAGTTAAGGTTTATTTATTGGGATTTTAATACTGCTACTTTTTACAAAATATCGGCTATTATGAGTCTTCAAATTATATCTTCAATGTGACTTCTTCACATGGTTTTAGGAGAGCTAATCTTATATGGAAATGAAAAGAAAATTTAATTCAGGTTTAATCCTATCTATGTAAGAATGTATACGTAATTTAACTCTGGCTTTTTGAAGTGCTGAATTTGAATAATCATGATGAATGATCTACTAATCAGTAGGATGGAAAGGACAGAATCTTTCATAAGTATCCTACCTAATTAATATTGATTCGAATTTCGAATGTGTTTAATATTAATGTGAAAACCGGATGAAGAGATTTGCCTGATTGTATGTAGGTACTTTTAAACTACCTTTTTTTATCTTCCAGGTGAAATCAGATTACCCATACCCGTCCACCGGGGGACTTTTTTTATTTATAAAAACTTTTATAGACACATTATTTGACTTAATAGTATCTTAAAGCCTATATTATGTTTATCTAGATACTATAGTTCTCTAGGGAAACTGAATTATATTTATACTATATATATACTTATATACTACCTAACCCAACATGTAGCTGTATGAACTTTACAGATACTATTTAAAACATTCTTTTCCTATACTTAAGTTGAATATAATAAAATAATCTAAAATGATCTCTTGTCACAAAAGCTCGGCGATTGTGAGTCGTGACCAACAAATTATAGGTATGTAGTTTTAAGTAGAACATTCCATCGAATGATTTACTTATATCAAAGGTAGGTACTTACATGTCCACCTTTTGTTACGGATTGAATAGATAACTTTTAATATACTTAAGTAAATAACACACTTAAAAATTTCATCTCTACACCTCTCTAATCTCTAAATATTCTACCAATTAGACCACTGAGACTATCGACAGATCATGTCGAATCAAGCACTTGCAAATTTCTTTGGCTTAATAACGCGTTCAGTGGTCTAATTGGTAGAACATTCACCCGGATTGTGGAAGGTGTGGGCTCGAGTCCCGCCTGAACACGAGATGAAATTTTTGAGTGTGTTATTTACTTAAGAATACATTTTGCTATAAAAAATATCAACAACTTTTAGTATACTTGCTATGATGTCAAGTCAGGTAGGTAATAGTGTCACTATGGTATCCAGAATACGTATCCAGCAAAGCGAAGTGAAGACCATGTCAATATTAGGTCGCGTTTGTAGGGAGTGCCGTATGACTTTTACATCAAAGAGCCGCTCAAAGGCTAGCCTACAAGTGGGACTTGAATCGCACGCCGCAAACACCCTGTAAGTGGATTGCGGCGACTTTTCACAAGATGCAAGTTCTATTTTGCTTAGTTATGTCAGGTTGTTAGCGGAGACAGACTGCATACACTTCGTTGTAGTAAATATAAGCTATCGGTTACGTTTGCTACTTTTATGTTATGAAAATAAGGCAGATGGATGCCCAGTCGGTATTTTTACAATAACTTTGTTAATTTAAGCAGCAGTTCATCTTATGTCTCCTCTACCTACACGTAGGCAGATGCATAGCAGATGTGATCTACTGATGCTTCTGCCGGCGTATGAAGGGGTCATCGGTTTTTGGCCCCGGTCAAAAGGTTTCTAGCGATCGGCCGACATTTGTTACCATCTCTGAAGACGTGTGAACGATCTGCTGATAAATTCCGCAGGCACGTCTGTAGGCGAGTAAAGCTGAGTATCATTTAGCTGGACTCTCATAGTACCTAAATCAAGTTTAGATTTAGAAGTGATGCACTATCAAGTGGAAAGGGACCGAATATTTAGATGGGTAGGTGGCAAACTGAAAACAGCGCGGCAGCGGCTGCAAACCGCTGCCGCACATGCTGAGCTTGGACCTTGTTGACCACTTCACTTTGTTCCTTTTCTTCTTCCTTGGTCACTAGTTTATGTATTAACTTATTTTATTTGTTTTTGTTTAAATATTTATTTCCTATATATTACAGTGCAATCTCCTTATGTTTATGTTATATGTCCTATCTATGTAATCTTGTATGTGGTCAATAAATGTTTACTTACTTACATGGCTAAAATGGACCAGAAAAAGTGTCATCATCATCGTCAGCCCATTTAAGTCCCCACTGCTAGGGCACGGGCCTCCCTCAATCACAAGAGGGGTAATTGCCATACTCACCACGCTTGGCAGACGGGTTGGCGAGGGTTTTGATATAAATGCAGAGTTTTCCTTCTCTGGGTGCTGATCATCATGCCAGCAGCTTTACCTTAGTCGCCTTTTACGACACCTCGGTAAGAGTGAGGGTGGCCTATTCTACTCTGCCACACGGCACAAAAAGTGTACCAGTGTTCTTTAATACCTACAGTTGGATGGTGTTCTTGATCTTAAATTCAGTGTAAGGCTGAGTCTACTTACAGGTACTAGACAAGTATTTTCTTGAGAAAATTATCAAGAAAACAACACTAAACAATTTATCAGATATTGCATGAGGCAATATTGCATGGTGTTGTAAATTAGTGGGAGCTGTAACTTGTATTGTGCACAAATTTAATTTCATAGTCCACCAGCAGCATTTAACGTATGAAACGTCGGGTGTAGGAGGGGGGAAGGGGGAGGGAGGTCAATCCGGATGCATTATTTACTGCACTTCGGCAGGCTGCGACGGAAAGCAATGTAATTTGGTTATTGCTCGGTCTACTTATTACGTTTCATAATTATTCGCTTTATTAAATAATAATAATAATTCTCACAACATCTCATACGTTGACCTGATTCCGTACTAAGTAGCTTAAGCACTTGTGTTACAGATATCAGACAACAGAGGAACACAAATATATACTTAAATACATATATTACACCCAGACACCGAACAAACACAAGTGTTCATCGCACGAATGTTTGTCCAGGGTGGGGATCGAACCCACGACCTTTGGCTTACGAGGCAGGGTCACTACCAATTGCGCCATCCGGTCAGTATTAAATGCTTTCGTTTGATATAGTAAAACCTATCTATTTATCATAAACGATTTTTTATAAGTTATATAAGATAGCAATTTTCTAAATACTTTTTCTATTAAAATTAAACACCTACCTGACTTTATAGTTTTACTAAAAATTAAAAATAAATGGTTTATTCAATTTACGTCCTTACAGAACACTTATGACTGTCAACATGATTACCACAAGTTTGGAATGTAGTTTTCTGCCAAGAAGACACCAGCAAGAAACTTAGCAGTTACATACTCTTTTAAAAAAGAGTTGTTTTACAAAATGTCACCATCAACTTAAAAATGAAGTATTTTTGTGTTACTAAGATGTCCCTAAATTATTGTCATTCAAAAAATCGTCTATTTTATAATAGCCTTCTTTCATTAAACAGTTTTTTATATACAATTTACACTTATGTGTGACCAAGACAATAATAATCTGTAACTTATTAAACATTTTTATGCTCAATCCTAAAAATGAACTGCCGACCTTACGGAGCCTGATATTTGGAACTTATTATTAATTACCATTATTTATCACTTTACAAAATACTTAAGGCACACTAGCGACGCCAATCGATTTTAATTTTTAGCTACTAAACCAAGATACCGGTTTTATTCTAAACAACTTTGGGTTACAACCTCTCGGCAAACACTTATACTATTTATTAAATAACCATGCACAAATGTTGGGTCCGTTTTTGTATGCGAAAAATTGTTTCAAGAGTGGCCACTTTTGGCGGTAATCCAAAATTCGAGTGCTAAAGCAGACCAAACAGTTAACTGTAAGTATTAAATAAATAGTATAGGTGTTTGCCGAGAGATTGTAACCTCGAAATAGTTTATAATAGATCCGGTTTAGTAGTATAAATTAAAATGGATTGGCGTCGCTAGTTTGCCCTACCCGTCACCTTAACTGTTTACCGACCCTTGGGCATACAAATATTTCAACATAGTTGTTTAAAAACCATTGTACGAGAGACAATCTCTCGTACAATTCTACAAATTGATACGAAGTTGCAAAACATTTTTGGTACAACTCTACCATTTTTTCACTCTTTAAAAATAGTGAAAGCCAAAATCTGTATTCGAACGAGTTCATCCGCTTGGGAAAACAAACATTGCAGTCAATTTATTTGCAGTTGGTTGTTGTGTGCATTTTTACAGTGAGGATTACTGCAGGCGAACTGATCGCAAAAGTTACGGGGCCGATATAAAATAAAGTTTAACGAGAGCAGGCAGACTGCGCACTCGAAATATAGACCATTGTAGAGCTCGATTTATTGCTGGCCAGAGACCATTGGTGATAATTTTGCGGGACGCGGACCAACAGATACGGACTTTGATTGTTGCTGATGTTTAATTCAACGAGACAATTTATGCAAGGCGAATACAAAAGGATTTTCTCTATACTTAATATTGGCATTTAAATATATTTTATACCGATTCAAATTCTTGTAGAGAAAAACGCCTTCAAAATATTATAAGCAATTTTGCACCATTTTGAATGGTTGCTGTATTGATATTTGGTAGAGTTCAAAGAAATATGTACTTTTTGTTAATTCTTACACCGAGTACAAATGCGAAATCAATAGTTATTTTTGATAAATTAAAGTAACGAGGTTATGACACACTTAGTGCAAGTTTTTTTTGGCCGATAGATGACTCTGACTGAGTGAATAGTCAATAGAGAAAAGTTAAAATCTGTGTAACAGGGCGGCATCGCAAGTCTCTGGTATCATCAATGTAACACTTTAATAAGCTCCGATTTTTTCTACTGCACCTAAGCAGAGAACTATAGACAAGATAATGATAGTCTGGAAAAGAACTGTAGATACTAATTTTAATTTCATTTTAAAAATAATTTATTTTGCATTCACTTTTTGATAGCATAACATACTATTACATATGTTTACTCTACGATCAGGGGCAGAAGTATTTTATTTACTAATTGACTAACTTACTCGTATAAAGTGAGCTTCAGCGCTACGCTGATACGTATTACATGCAGAGAGTAGCTCGTGGTAGATAACGAGTAAGTACGTCTAATTTGTTTGTCTGGTGATAATAACAAGTAGAGATTATCTGCAGGTAAAATATTCCGCGCTAGAACCACCGCTTCGTTAAGGCTTAGAGTAAATAGAATGAGTTAAGGTGAATAATAAATAGTATTTATTTTAGTTTTACTAACATCAACCTTTCTAATTTGAAAAAATAGGGTCTTGATTTACGGCTCTATTATGAACTTTAAAGTACCTAACCTTCATTGTACCTACTTGAATCTGTAAGAAAAATGATATCATCCTAAATTGTCATTCAAATATCAACATCGCTTCTCAGTTTTCATTTACTTTGTGAGGTTCTGTATATGTAGATATCAAATTGTTATATTAAATTACTGACCCTATGCCGCTTGCACTGGTCAATGTATATTTTTAATTCAAATGGGTAGATTCCCACTTCTTTTCCTGCGCGTGCCGATACTCACGTACCTACTTACAATGACAGTATTCCCTTATTTTGTAGAGCTGGATTTGGCACTAGCTTTACTTAACATAGCCTGAACACCAGAAATAAACATAGGCTTGCTGTTCCAAATCTTAGACTTCATAAGGTTGGTAATTCATTTGTCGGAATGAGTATTTAAATATTTGACATGTTACCACAAAAGCTTGCTGAACTTACCAATGCCTAAATTTAAAACACACATTAAAAATTATTTAATGGCAAAAGCCTATTATACAGTTGATGATTATTTAAATGACAAGAATTTGTGGAAATGATAAACTGTTCGCCTACACCTTAGATATTGTAATGTATATATTTATTGTTGGACATGAAATCGACTTATTTATGCGAGTAATATAGTAAAAATAACATTGTATTAAAATTTTTGGCGTTTAAAAACAGTAACTGGCGAGTTTCTTGCCATATATGTGTAATTACATGCATATTATACTAACAAATAAATAGTTATAATTTCTAATGTATGACTGATTTGAAAGTGCTGTATGTATACAAGCCTATGCAATAAAGGTATTTTGAATTGAATTGAAAATATGCGTCGATTTGCCTGTTTCTGTTTTTATTTTATCCGTTGGTTTAAACTTGTAGTAACTATTACTCTAACCTTACTCAATGGACTTAATTTTTAAATAATTTACATAAGAACCTACCTACTAGTTTTTGACAATAAATATAGTTTTATAATATTACCTAATAAAGTTTTGGCACAAGTGTAATTCTATGACAAGATTTTTTTGCTTAAGCTATTTAATTATGGTGATACTATATTATTACCAGTAGTAAACCCTTTCATCATCATCATTTCGGTCAATATACCTCCACTGCTGGACATAGGCCTCCCCCAATGTTCTCCACACGGATCGGTCCTGTGTCGCCCGCATTCAATGGATTCCCGCGATCTTCACCAGATCGTCGGTCCACCTTGTAGGGGGCCTGCCACGGCTGCGACTTCCTGTACGTGGCCTCCACTCGAGGATCTTTCCGGCCCAACGGCCGTCTGTTCTCCTCGCTATGTGCCCTGTCCATTGCCACTTGAGGCATGCAATCCTTTGAGCTATAGTCTAGTGACCTTAGTTCTCGCGGTTCTCATCATTTCTGATACGATCACGCAATGAGACTCGAAGCATAGCCCTCTGCCTTCTCCATTGCTCTCCGGGTGACTTTGAGCCCTCTTTAATCATCTTAATTTGGCACATTGTAAGCGGCCACGTTTCGGTTCCGTATGTCATCACTGGCAACATACACACATTAAAGACTTTTGTCTTGAGACACTGCGCTAGATGGGCCGAAAATATGCTGCGTAAACCCTTTAGCTTATTTATAAATGTGAACAAATAGCACCAAGACGTATTTATTTTTGTTTCTTTTTTGTATATAGGCTATTTCAATCAAGATCATGATATGATCAGGATCAGATAAATAAAAGATATTTATTTTTTTGAACGCATTATTCATGAAATAACCACGAATTTGTTTTTAGCAGGTAGGTATCTAAAAATATTATAATGCCGTCTTTGTGTATTTAAATACTACGAAGAGATTTTTATCCTTTGAATGTCTTTAGGTGACAGGTAGGGCACACTAGCGACGCCAATCGATGTTAATTTTTAGCTACTAAACCGGATATATTTATACAACCTCTCCTGGAAACACTTATTACTATTTATTAAATAACCATGCGCAAATTATATATCCAGTTTAGTAGCTAAAACTTAAAATCGCTTGGCGTCGCTAGTGTGCCCTACCCGTCACCTTAAATACATTACAGATAATAAAAATCAAATGGCGGAGCTTCTGGAGTCAAAAATATATTGCTACATTTAAGTATGTAGTGGAACAAAAAATCCTCTATTTTTCTGTCTGATCAGACATGCAAAAAAATCCTCCATTTTTCCGTCTGATCAGACAGAATAATAGAGGATTTTTTTGTGATGAAGTAGCAAGAAGAAAATCAAATTCGATATAAGTCGACTTGTACCACTTTTCACAGGACGCACATAATTTGTAGAATGTATTCCCCTTAACACAGTACAAAATGCTATTAATACCAACTTAAGAAGAAGAGCTTCATGACATTATGAATTAGTATTTCAGTAAATATAGATAACAGTGTCCTTTGTTTTTAATTTCCAAGAGTTGTGAGGACATGTCACATTATCTCTAGAATAATATGATGGATTAACGTTTCACTCATTTTTATATTTTTCCTCTGATTTTGCAAGTATTTGAATCTTGTACGAGTATTTTAGATATGATCATTAGCAAATCACTCACATATACGAGTATATATGTAATAAGAATTCCTTTTTTTGTTGTTATAAATACATAGATAAAGCAGTTGTTATTACGTACGGTCAGTCATTATGTTTTTTTTTGTTGGAAGTGTAAACGAAACATGCTGCTATATGCTTTAGTCTATGGACTGTTTTGTTAGTCTGTCGATGTGACGTGGGCTTATGGATAGCGAAGAACTGAAATACAAATCTAAAACATAATCGCTTATTTATTAATACACAAATCTGCTGCTGCCGCCACTCTGCCAACTTTTTTTTAAATCTGAGGAATCAGAATACAAATAGGTATCTGTAACCAAAATTCAAAAGGCTGTACAAATAATATAATTACATTACCTACACAGAGTTTTCCCCAATTTTAAACTTTTTGTAATCTGTATTTCAATATGTAATATTTTTCACAAGGAATAGTATGTAAGAACTGATTTTATTTAATAAAAAAACATACGATTTCGTATCATTCAACGGTTTGATTTATAGGTATAAGGTGTTTGTTTTCTCATTTTTCCATAAGGTCTTTGAAAGATATAAAAATGTTTGCAACTGTAAAATGCCCTCAAACAGCTTTAAAGGAAATAAAAGGAAAAACAACTCAAATGAGGTACTTATATGTATTTTATTTCAGCTTAATAAATTTAATACAGAACGTAACAACGTATAAAATCTAAAGTGTCTTATTTTTCCATTCCACTTATAATTATTATGTCCTAAGAACTTCTTTGTTTTACAAGAATTCATTAACAATGACATATTTTTAGAAACATCTCAAGATACTGAATAACGTATTGACAAGAAAGCACAATATTGCTTGTTATGTGAGAGCTATTTCACAAAAGTAACTTGAACAATGCACGTTAAAATACAAGCCTGTAACAGTGTTTGATGAATAAAATCCACCTTAAAACGTAAGCAATAAGGTTCACGGTTAGAGAAGAGTTCTCTAGATGTAGATGCAAATATAACGTGGGGTAGGGACGGGCGCAGAGTAGCTTTTACGTGGTCGAATGCCATTGAGATAGGTATTGTTTCAATACTTTCAACCCTTTCAGTTGTGTATTGAAGTGCCAAAGGATATGGTATTGTTTATTGCAACAATATGTTCAGTGTTTTTTTAAAGAGAGACAAAATGTAATGAGTACCTATTCTTATAACTTAAATTTTAATCAAATTTCACATAATATAACGATTGACAGTTTTCTTGTTAGGTCAATAATATAATACACATCCTTGGTAAAAGAACTAAAATTAGAGCTTTCTCTTCTTATTTCAAATACCTATTTGAATTTTTTTTCTGCTGTAAATTTTTTTTTTTTTACTAAAATGTACAAATTATACCACGTTCATCATCGTCAGCCCATTTACGTCCCCACTGCTGGGGCACGGGCCTCCCTCAATCACATGAGGGGTAATTGCCATACTCACCACGCTTGGCAGACGGGTTGGCGAGGGTTTTGGTATAAATGCAGAGTTTTCCTTCTCTGGGTGCTGATGATCATGCCAGCAGCTTTACCTTAGTCGCCTTTACGACACCTCGGTAAGAGTGAGGGTGGCCTATTCTACTCTGCCGGGGACCACACGGCTTGTACCACGTTGGGATACATTAATTTGTCCCACAATTAATATCACATAAATTGGAAGTAGGTATTTAACACACACGTGAAGTGTTTTAGTTTATTAGTTAACTCAATATATTTTGTCTGTACTAATCACGGAACGTCACATCCGTAGTACTAATAAGTACGATAATAAACATCCAATACAGACAATCTAATTAAAATAACATGAAACTTATTTCCATCAAAGAAAATGAGTCCTGTACCATCTCTACATGTTCTACCTAGAGCCCATTCAGTATCTGAAGGTGAATAGGGCACTTTAAACGGTTCGCGTCATGCATCCATCTTTCTACAAATAAAAAATTAAGTTGTAAAAATAATTATCTTTTTTGTCTTTTTATTCTTCCAAAACAACAAATATTAATATTTCTCAATTAATCTGAACAAGAACTCAAAATAGTTATTACCAATAAATTTTGTAAAAAATATCTTATGTATTGCATAATGCGCTAATCGGAATTTTTGCTTATAGGGATTAACACAAACAATCGGAATAAATCAGTTAATCGGTATTGCGACCATCTTACCATCGAATCACGATTATTGTCTCGTGCAAAATATGCCCGCATAGATTACATTAGGAACCAAGAACTAGTAATTTCTTTTGGTGCGAAGGATTGCTCCGACACGCCAGGCGAGTGTTGTTATTTTTAATATAAATAAGATGCATATTAATTATTTGTGATTTATTGCATGTGTACCACTAAGCATATTTACATATTGTATCCCATATCCAGATAATCATAGATATAATGTTGATTAAAATTAAAATCAAACAAATGAAAAATCCATTTATTAGGTTTAAAAGGAGCGTCGCACTTTTAACTGTCTAAATAGAACTGTCCTATTCGCCTTCAGAAGTATCTAAAGGCGAATAGGACAGTAAGTATTCAGTAGAATGAACTATAGTTATCTATACAAAAAAATATATTACAAAACCGTATAAAACTCTTACTGACTTAAAAATATTTGAGTATGTCTACCATAGAGTAAGGTAATAATTATCCTCTGATGTCAACCTATAGCAAAACCTATAAAAAATTTTTTTTTACAGGAATAATTTATCTACAACTTTAATTTTCATTTCAAAAGTAAACTTAACTAGTAAATGCAAAGTTTTTAGATATATTTTAATATAAATATGTTTGATAATATAAATGTAGAGTTCTTAAAATATATTTTAAATTATTAGTAAGTTTTTTTTATAAGTTTTTACAGCTACTTATAACACCTTCTATGTATTGTTAAGTACCTACCTAGATAAAATATAATTATTAAAACTTTTCTGTAATAAAAACGACAATTTATATGGAATTTAACATATTTCATATAAACTGCCATTATAAAAGATCCGATGACTTTTTTTGTCAGTACCTAGGTACATACCAAGGACAGAAAACTTTTTGCTGTCTTAACATTTATACTAGTAGTAGGTACTTATCCACTTTCACTAAGTTTCAAAAATTAATAAAAATAAGAATGAAGTAGAGATTTATTGCATTTTAATAGATTGTATTGATATAATATATATTTTTGGTCGATTACTTCATTTTGAATTGCTTTTTATGGGTTTTTTTATTTTTTTCGATTTATGCCATAAATTACTAAATAACTGCTGTCAAAAATCTTTTGTAGAAAGATGCTCTCTAAAATAAAAAAAATATTTGCTTAGTTCAGGAAGATGAGTAAAAATAGACCTTGTGTAATCTACTATTTATTAATCGATAGGAAGTATAAAAGTTTTTGTAGAGCAGAGTACAAAAAGTTTAGAGTAAGTTTACAATGTTCAGTTTGGTAGCGTAGTAAAAGTTAAATGACGAATCGTACTCAACTGTGGGTAGCGCGTGGCGCGGCGGCATCTAGGCTCATATTGATTGCCGGTGACATTCTTATCAATACACCCCCGGCGCGGCCGCTCCACACAACACCCAAAAGAAACAGGAACGTTTCTTCGCGCGCTCGGATCGGAACGCAACGAAAAAAGGGCGGAGACTCCGCGGCGGCGCCGGCATCCAATCAAATCAAACTCGGAACGAGCGCGGACCAATGGCGCGCGGGCGCCGGGGCGGGCGCGCGCACGCGGCCGCGCCCTCGTTTTCCTCCGGCTTTTTATTTATTGTTGCGCGGAACAGCGCGCGCGACGGGCGTGTGATGCGCGCGTAGTCGAACTGCGAGCATGGAGTCGGCCGTGGACTCAGCGTCGACCGCGAGCGAGGTGAGCGGCTCCTCCGGGGGCTCGCCGAGGGTGAAGGCGGTGTCGCCGGCGCGGGCGCTGAGCCCGCCGCAGCTGCTGGCGCCGCGGCTGCCGCTGCCGCCGCCGGGGCTGGGCCTGCTGGGGTCGCTGCAGATGATGCACCACTCGCCGCTCGAGTTGATGGCGGCGGCGCACCACCACGGCCCACCGAGATACGGCAGCCCGCCGCCAATATCCACCTCTGACCCTTCCGCGAACGAGTGCAAGCTTGTTGACTACCGCGGGCAGAAGGTGGCAGCGTTCATAATCCAGGGAGACACGATGTTGTGCCTGCCGCAGGCTTTTGAACTGTTCTTGAAGCACCTGGTGGGCGGGCTGCACACGGTGTACACGAAGCTGAAGAGACTGGACATAGTGCCGCTGGTGTGCAATGTGGAGCAGGTGCGCATCCTGCGCGGGCTGGGCGCCATCCAGCCGGGCGTCAACCGCTGCAAGCTGCTCTCGTGCAAGGATTTCGACGTGCTGTACAGGGACTGCACTACAGCAAGGTACGTTTTGGCATCGGAAATAACAGTTTGTTTTTGTGATATTTCAATAGTATTTTTACAGCTCTACATTTTGTTTTTTTTTATATGGTTTAGTCTTTATTTTTTGTTTGCTTGTATTACATTTTTTGTAATTTTAAGTGTTATTATCATCATTAATTCAGTAGAAGATCTTTTTTAACAGTGCATTTTTACCTTGGACTCTACATTTGTTTTCTTATTAGTTCAAAATGAAATATAATACATGTTTACAAAGACTAATTAATGGTAAATGAATATCTTTTACTACCGGCAAGACAACGGAAGGAGAGACCGGGTCATCAAGTAGAGCGCGAGTTTACTGCTCCGCGGGGAGAGCCGAGCGCGTCATTAATTTTTAACATTTTAATACGCGCCAAATATTTCCAGCGGGTTAAATATTCAAGTGGGCTTCGGCGACGGAAGGGTTAAATCTCTGTTAATTAGCGGCGGACGTGTAAATTTTTAAATAGTAATTTTTACAAACGCTAAAGTTAGATTAAAAAATGTTGTTTTGCTGTGGCGGCGCGCGTAGGCCTATATCGCGCCGCACGGATGCGATTTTAAAAATGTAATGTCCGCGGAAGTGCGCGCTCGGGACGCGTAAACTTTAATTTCGCACATTTTGGTGCTTTTGTTTGTAAAATTTAATGTTGTTTATTGGTGAGCGGAAAAGTCCCCGCGTCGGAGCGGCCCGCTTGACTCACGGCCCCGTATGTGAAATCATTGTCCGTTATCACCACACCACACGTGTCTAATCTAGTTTTATGATGTCATCTATTTTTTGTTCCAACTCAGGATTTTAAAATCTGGACGGTAGTGAGAATCTTAATACTAGTGCAATCAATACAGAGACGCAGTTCATTAAGTATGTAGAGTCGTTTCTTATTTAACTCTTTTTATATGTATGATTTTGTTACATTGATTGACTTTTCATGAAAAATCAAAATATTTTATACTTTGAACCACATAAATACCTATAGATAGAGTAAGACAATATTTTTTTTTAAGAAACGAGGTACCTACTAAGTATTTAATTTTCCACTTTTTTTTAATTTATAAAAAAATAAGGGTTAGGAGTATTACATATTTAGCTTTTTATAGACAATTTAAAAAGCTATAAAATTACATATTTATTAGAAGTAAAGCTTTTTTTATAAAGTAAAAGAAAATTATAAAAATCATGTCAAATTTAAGCAATGCCAAATGATATCAGAAATGTAGATTGTACATTTTATTCTGACTGTATTAAATGTAGAATCTCAAATCTATTCATTGGAAAAAATCAGGGCGAGTTCCGCCGGGCTCGCCGTCAGGCTAATGTGTATTGGCATTTTTCCGCCATTGCGATTCCACTAATGCCATCAACACAGAGTTACTTTTGTTATTTTTTACAAGTCAAAAGGTACATTCAGTTTTTGTTATCTCACTAATTCTAAAAATGCCTTTTTGGTAACAATCCCGATTTAAGTTTTTGATCAGCTCTACATTTTATTGATTTTTTTTTAAACATCATTTTGTGCTATTCTTATCAGACTGGGCTTGTGCAAACATACATTTTCTACGTATGTTTTATAAAAGTTATAAGTAGATATTATATGATATGGTATACTTATTATTGATTATAATTTATTTAGATTTATTTCTACAGAACATGCATCGAGATTTCTTTAAACGATTACTATTATTAGGCTCACTACAATGTGATCAACGGTGCATTAAAAAAACGGTAGAAACATTTAGATAAAAAAAAATCGATTATGATGATCAATATTATGAGACAAAACCTATTTAAAATATTAGTCGTTTATGTTGGCAATGACACAGCTCATTCACCGGTGCAGACACCCCGATGCTAGTGCATCGCGCTAGGAAACGCGATATTTTTCAAAAACCGAACGCCCGCATTACAAAACGTTGTGTAAATAATAGGAGGACGCTCCTTTTCACGCTTCAATAATTGCTCGACAGCAGATAAACGAGCGGGGCTCGGGTTACCGACTGAGAACGGAACGGACGGCTGTGACTGACTTTATTTCTCTAACTCTTTTATTAGTCGGCATAATTATATTCAGTGAGCAATTGTCAGTCATTTTTATTATTATCGTGTTATATTTTATCATACGTACACTTATAGCCCGAGTGCATACAAAGTATTAGGTACTGAAATTAGGTACTTAGGCAGTACCTTGTATAGTCAAAACGTTATTTCATTTGAGTAAAGTGTACATTTATTTTTGTTCGTCAATTATTATAAAGGTGTATTATAAATTTAGCTAAGTAATTAGGGTAATTCCGGGGGAGATGGCCCTAGTAACTTGAAGGCTCTAGTGTGAAGGAATTATGTTGAATAAAACAATAATTAATAAAGAAAATTAAACTTTACTATTATAATTATTGAAAATCAACAATAAGTCACTTTGAATATTGTAAAAACACGTAATATTAAACTTTGACGGCCATAGAGGCTGGGGGAAGATGACTGGTACTCTTTTTGCCTTTCGTTTGCCCTTGAGATCTATGGACTCCTTTTATTTCTTACAACGGCATTCTTATGACACATGTGCTCAAACTCGGTACAATTTTCATGCACCCTGAACATCCAAATATAACATTGAATCAAATCTTCAATTAGTTAGTCTCAGTCTTAGTTTTGTTTTTGGTAACGAAGGTTGATGACGGTTTCCATTCGTATTGGTTAGGCATCAGTAGAAAATTAAGTAGATGAAACGTAAATCCAAATTTAGATATAAAATTGTATAGCTATCTATCCAATCAATACTATGGCCATTTCTCCCGATTTTCCGGATGAGGTAGCTAGCTTACGTAAACACCACAACTTCTAAAATTCAAAGGTAATTTTTAGGATAGAACATTGAGAATATTTGTATTTCATCAGGAAACCACGAAATCAGACATAACTTTCAAAACCTTTTTGTGAGCACTTAATATATGAACCCCTTACCTTAAGTCGAATGTGTCATTAAAAAATAAAGTGAAATTACTCAACTTTCTATTATTTTTTCGAACAAAAATTCACCGACACTTGTCGGCCTCAGTCACCAGAACCAAACTAAATTGTAAGTAGTGTCACTTGGGAATTATTTGGTGATTTTTTTTCGATTGGTCATCTCCCCCGTACGGCCATCTCCCCCGGAATTACCCTACTTAGGTAGGATCAAAATTTTGTCAAACAATTCCTTCCTCGTGTGGAGCAAAACGGCCATGTGAGGAAGAAGTGAATCTTTAAATACCTACATAGGTTTTTAACCTTCAGTGAACTGTATGATTCGGTTTGATGATCACCAGATACTAGCATAACAGTTCCATTCCGCCAACTTCTAGAAGCTTATCTTTGAAGGTACAGTTAGAGCCTTGTAAATTATACATAAAGCTACCTGTGTTAAATGTTACTTTACTTTGACAGTTCGTTTAGTAACATTTATTTTCGTTGTGGTGTCTGACGCTGACTGTATACAATGGGACTGATTTCATCAGCGATAGGTGATATAACGTGAGCTCAATCGAATTAATATAAGCGATCAGGTTTTATATACCCATTCAGGATAAGTATTATTAATCAAGATTGGTGTTCTATGAAGAGATATAAAATAAATTCTGTGCTATGTGCATAATTTTTATTTGATTCTTTTTTTATGTGATAGGTGGCAGACGAGCAGACGGATCACCTGATGGTAAGCGAATGCCGCCGCCCCTGGACATCCGCGACACCAGTGGAGTCACAAGTCCGCTGCCAACCTTTACACCCCCTTCCCAATACTATGTGTGAAAAAAAAACATTTTCTTTGGGGTAGGGGCATTTTATTTCACCATGACTTATCCAAGTGTGGCTTCACATCATTAGCGATTCATCGGGTAATGATGCCCACCGTTTTGGGGCTCTACCACGAGAACTAACTTCATTTTAATTAATTTTCTTTTAAATCAGTTTCAATCGTAAGTAGGTAACAATAACAGATAATAATATTAATTTTTATAAAACATTTCATTGAAGTTAAATCAGTTGACGACCCGTTAAGAACAGTGGTAGTGAACGCTGCCGTTGGTCCAATGGTTGCGGGTCCGATCCTCTCAGAGTACAAACATTTGTGAGCATGAACATGTCTGTTTCCTATGTATTATAAGTATGTTTTTACAAAAGAAAAGTATTATATGTATAAATTTGTAATCCCACTGTTGATTCTGATATCCGTAACACAAGTGCTTGAGCTACCTATCTCGGAGCCAGATCAATGTATGCGATGTTGTGAAATATTAAAATAAAACGTACCTACTCTACTCGTGTATTGTAACACTGTCAACTACCATACTTACATACAAGTAATAGAATAATATCATGATAGGCATATGTTTTAGTTAGTCAGCGTCTGTTCTATTGACTTATTTTTTCTAATCAATGGCCTCGCGAGGGTTCCTGCCATTGTCTCTGCTACAAAGAGCGAGGTTCAATTACGGAGGTCATCAACACGACTTTTTATGGAATTTTCAGGTTTACGACTCATTTTGATGGTCCGCCTTCAAACGGAGTGATATTTTGTAAATAAACAAAGCACTGAAATAACTGCCTCATTACCTTTGTAGAGCCGGTAGGTGTGTCGGAACTTCGGTAGATTTTTTTGTGTTTCCAGCTTCAAGCTAAGGTGTTACGTACACATTTTAGGGAAGTAATATACTTATCTATTTTTGTGTAAGTTTCTAACAGGTATTGTCGCATACCTAAGTTATTAATTAAAGATATCCAATATTTGTGTAATCTATATTAAGTAGGTACTTTGTAGTGATTAGGTAATCACTACAAAAAATATATTTAAATTTTGGTTTGCCGTGTGTGGTTCTCTTTTTGTTATTCTACTTGTACCATTTCACTAAGGTGTGGGTAGAGTTCCCAAGTGCTTTGCCGGTATGTTCCTTAGGTACTACTTAGAGAATAAACACTTCTTCATTCCACTCTAATCTTAATCTGCATACCCTAGAGTAGAATTATGCGGATTGCTTCACTAGTACCTTTCGAATTAAATAAAATAATTCAGCAAGGTAGAGAAAATTATTTAACGTAATTCTTACAATTCTTTTAAGAATATACTCTTAACGTCACAAGTATGGAGTTATGGCATTATAATAGTGTGAACTTCGTTCAGTATGGACACTCCCTGGCCCACCGCTGAATGCAGGCTAACCCACGCCACCCTTCGCTTGGTTATCTCACAGTTACCTTACACTAAGTCTTTTCCCACTCTTACAAGCATGGTATGTGTGCACCTGGTCGAGCTTATGACTGTGATATAAACGCTTTTATTTCATAACTTTTGTCGTGAGTGTCCGAGGTCTTGTGGAGTTGTAAAGTACCTACTCGTATCTCTTCGTGCTTTGAAGTGAAATAGGAAGCTTCCCACGTGCCGGCAACTGAGATCCATTTCGGCGACATGTCTCGTACAGTACCAGATATGTCGCCTCACTAGCGGCCGCAGTCATGAAGTAATAACACTGATGGTGGACACACTCCGATTGGCGCAGCTCCAAGCGATGGTTACTCATTGAAATATTAAACCAAGACGCCGCAATGCGGCTGGCGCCTCAGACAACACCTCCGCCAATGAGCGGACTCACACACGTTAAAATTCAATAACGTACAACATATCACATGTGATTGAAATGACCGTACCTACTCAATTCTTTTATTTGTCTGCCACTTTTTTGATGACAAAATTGATTGATTTTCTACTTTAATGACATTGCAAAGTGGTTTCTCTTTTCAAGCAGACTCAAATACGTTTACGACTAGATTTATTAAAATACAAATCTCATCATCATATCAGCCATAGGACGTCCACGGTTAAAAATTGCTTTTATATATTTTTCTTATTATAGCATTGCCATATTCTAAAGTTTGATTAAAAACAATAAAAGACGATATTGTTAAGAAAATATGTAGGAATACATTTTTAGTAGAGACGAATAGTTGGTTACATCAGTTTAACATGAATTTTGTTTTTATATAAGTCTACTCCAAATTTTTTTAGTGTTTTTCTTTGTAGAATAAAAAACCTGGAGTATGAAAGAAAATGACAATAAATCCCTGCATGAAAAATGTAGAGACTGAAACAAATTCTAAGTGTGATTTTAATGTAATATTATTCGTCAAAAACTTGGTTCCGTGCAGGAAATAAAAATAATACCTACCGATTATTTAATAGATTTTTAAAATGGATCTACTGATTTTATGATAGAATTTAGGAAACTATGCACCGGGGAACTTTATAATTACGTTATAGCCACTGTTCGACTGTTGCAGATTAAATCACACCAATTATAATTTGTTACACTTACAACGTAGTTACTGCCTTTAACCATGATCTTTCTCGAGGTCATTGAACTTATAGAACATAATCTTGTCACGCAGTTTGTTACTGTCTCATGATTATTTAATGACATTTAGATAGATAGATAGATACTCTTTATTGCACAACATACAAAACTTAAAAGCTAGGTATACAGAGATACAATGTACAATTTAGGCGGTCTTATCATTTAGTGTTCATTCAGAAAATATAATTGAACGTTTTTCTTTTTAGACATATTAATTAAGATAATATGGTGCTATTACATCATATCTATCTTATTAATCAATCACTGCTCTTATTATTACTGTTATGTTCAAACGTCATTAATTTTTATTTGGAAAGAATATTGAAATCTCAAAAGTATTGAATATTTCTACGCAAACTTTATCGCCTGATTAACATTTTATTATAGGCTAGTTT
The DNA here is from genome assembly GCA_019059595.1 of Marasmia exigua. Lineage (NCBI taxonomy): Eukaryota > Metazoa > Arthropoda > Insecta > Lepidoptera > Crambidae > Marasmia > Marasmia exigua. The sequence goes on along the minus strand of CM032473.1, from coordinate 4,398,072 downwards.
TTTAAATATTGTGTTTCATTTGTCTGCTAAAATCAATATCTAGGTTGTGGATATTTTACATGTAGCCCTGTAAAGGTAGTTAATAACCTTTGACTAACAGTGAAGAATGAAATAAATGCCAACCTACCTACACTAAGTCCTACAATCCTTCAACAAATAGGTACATGTTAATTAATCAACGCCCAGGACGATAGTTGATCCTTTTCTTATTACACGTAAGACAACGCTCAAAATAACTTAGCAAAAATAAACTCGCACTACCATTTTTGAATTCCTTAACGGACATCATATAGGTAGCTCGTAAGAGAGCCCTTACAATATTGTTTTGGCCTCTTTCACGATTGTTTAATGGGGGCTATCGCGTATGAAAAATCCGCTAGATGGCGTACTGTTGGACTGAGGTCCAACATCAACAGCATTGGTTGTTTAGTTTGTCAAAGTGACATTTTGACAGATCACGTTTAAAAATAACCAATCACATTTTATATGGACCTCAGTCCTATAGTACGCCATCTAGCGGATTTTTCACACGCGATAGCTCCCATGGTGTGCCTTTTTTAAACAGCTGTCATTAATGTATATTTTATTTTTAATTTTCCACGCTCGCGATCCAAACAGTCGGATAGACACGTTGCGTTGATACGTGCCGCGTTTCTACGTTTCCGCATATTGGCGTTATGTTACCGGCGCGCGAGTTATTTGCGGGTACGCAAATCGCCTAGCATTGTTACCGCATCGCTGCTCCCGGTAGATGTACTCGTTGATAATACGGAAATTTTTTATTTCTTTTACCGTTTGGTTCATTGAGTTTCTCGATCTGTTGTTTCTGAGTAAACATCAGTATCTGTTTTTGGAACTAAACACCAAGTGAAATAGCTAAATAGTTGATATGATATATAGGTACGGTATAATTCGCTAGATTTTTTTTACATTATATCGGATAAACGAGCAGACGGCACACTTGATGGTAAGTGATCATCGCCGCCTATGGGGGCAACATCTGAGGTATCACATATGCCTTGCCGGCTCTTAAAAAAGGAATAAGCCCTTTTCTTGAAGGTCACCAGGTCGTATATGTTCGGAAACACCACGATTTGATTAGAGAGATTAGGGATTCAGATTTAAATATAAACAACTATCGTATTGAAGAATATTTAATTGTACATAGCTAGTGCAGACTACTGACATAACATATGATTTAAACTACTTAATTCAAGGTTTCTCCAGACTAGACTCTGGCCTCTCGGCAAAACTTGTATATCCCACGGGAACTACGCTACATTACAGACCCCTGAACCGTTTCTATAATAACTTTAAGCGACGTACAAATTATCTTGGATCTTATAACGATAACAATAATCAACTCTCATAAAGAATGTCGCGTTCCACCCTACTGCAAAAAACACTTCATCAAGTACAAACAACGCCTACAAAACAAGTTACAGCTGTCTCAAGTCGCACAATCCGCCATTTCCACTCCAGTGACAAATAAAGTCGAGTGTCTCAAGGAAACGCAATTTCCTTTGAAGCAGTAAAGCGACAAACTGTTCCACAATGGGAATATCATGGAGGCAATTTATTACGATTGATCAACAAGTAGCTGGGGAGCACTCGCCGACTCGGAAGGAAAGAATGGAGCCGCAGACCCTCCGAGCACTCGGCACGCACGCCGACAGCCGAAAACCTCCCGTACAATTCGAAAAACGCACACAAGTGACACGAGGGAATCCCTCCGGCTAGACGGAATCATCTCGGGCTCTCTATTTCCGTTTCGCGTACTATTGAAATTGCGTCTCGCTTCCGCGTTGGGCAGCGTTTGTTGCCGTCTCTTTCGCATTCGGTTCATTCATGACTGTGGAATTGAATGGATTGGGAACGTTTCCTTCCCGCAGTTGGCACAAGCTGTGGAGCATTTCGGGACATGGGCGGGCGACGCCTGCACGCGTCGCGGCGACACCAGCCAGCCTCCATACGTGACGAGCACTCGGCCCGAGACTGTTACGGTCAACAAAACAAATTAACAAAAACGCGACAATGGAGTAACGTGCTCGTTTAATATTCGCTTCCGTGTAATGTAGTTATTGAATGGTCGATAGAAACTATCGCATGGCGTGTAGCGTAGCGCCGGTAGCCGTTGTAACGTCTTATAATTGCGGCTCACCATGTGTTGAGCTCTAATCATGTTTAATTATAGTCAGAAGAAGGAGTCATTGCCGTTTATCATGAGATGAACTGTTACAGACGTATAAACGCTGCGAGAAAATGATGGATTAGACGCTGTTCTAGATAAAGCTAACTAGTAGGGTCAACAAATCACTTGTCGACAAGTTTTCACGATTTATTATTTTATATTTCAAATAAAAACTTCTGTGCCATTTGTTAGTATCTTTAAAACTTAAAATTGAATTATTTTGATATGTATTGTTGGTTGAATGTTCGATTGTTATCTATTTCTTATCCACGTATTGTAATATCTAACTTACTAATTAATCACTTAATCACATGCCTGGTATATTATTGAACTCTATAATACTGTTGCAGTATTAAACTTTTTGCTTTAACACCAAATCTCCTTATCTACTGCAGATGACTTAGCTTTTTATTGTAGCTATTTTTCACCTTATTAGCCCCTAGGCTAGAAGACGGCTAGTCGTTCTAAAATAGAGTCGTCAAGAGTATTAGCTTATTGAATGAGAACTGTCTGTCATCGTTCAATTGTTTTGGCACACACTACTTTCTAATTGAAGTGAAATGCGAATAGGTTCATTTTTCCATCGGTACACAAAGCTATATGCATGGTTATTAATCCAATGCAGATTAAAGCGAGACAATGGTAGGCGGAAATACGGAATAGACTTTTTGCTCAGCACTCAGCCATTGTGTGAATAAGACATTGCATTAATTGCTCAGAATTATATTAACTATTAGACAACCCACACGCTTTATAGCCGATCTCGATGTTATTTATCACTGACAACTTTATGTAGAAATAGAAATTGAATACTAACCGTTAATTTCATTAAAGTTTTAATTACTATACCGAAACGATTTCATTTTAGCTCATTTTTGCACTTACAGCTAAAGCTCGATTATACTACCTGCATCTAAGTCTTTTTTACGAAATAAACTGACGATAAATTTAGAAATATTCTTTATTTAATTTCGCAGTTTTGTACCCATTACATATTGGGTGATTTTGTATTGTTTACCAAAATATTATTTTATATTGTATATATGAATGTATGATAAATGAAACAGGAAAAAAAGCGTTACAAATAAACATTATACATGTATGTTTATGCATAATATGACTAGATTAGCTAGCAATTATAAGTAAATGACTCAAACGTCAAAACCTATGTTAATGTGAACCTGCCTTAGTCAAAAATCTTCAGTACCTGTTATCTAAGTATTTGATTGGTCGTCCTTAATAATTAAGACTACCTAATTTAATTATAATAAAACCGGTCAGCGAGTCGGACTCGCCCATGAAGGGTTCCGTAGCAGCAAGTAAGATACATGGAAGGTAAATTACGGTTTATAACGTAGGTATTAAAAAAAGATCCAGATCAAACCAATTTTCGTTGTTTTTAATACCTACGTTATAAACCGTAAACCGCTATTTAGAGCTTAGAGACGTGACCGAGGGGGGGAGGGGCACATTTTACCACTTTGGGAGTGACTCTTGCGCAAAGTATACAGTTATATTAGAAACCTCAACATCATATATCCCACACGTATGGGCTTGATGAAAAAATAATAATTTAGAGTTTCAGTTCTAGGTATGGGGAACCCCCAAAATGTTTTTTTCCTATTTTTGTGTAAAAATCGTAATGCGGTTAACAAAATAAATCTATTTACTAAGTTTCAATAGTATGGTTCTTATAGTTTCGGAAAAAAGTAGGCTGTGACATACGGACGGACGGACAGCCAGACAGACATGACGAATCTATAAGGGTTCCGGTTTTTTGCCATTTGGCTACGGAACCCTAAAAAACAGCTTTCCACTCGCGGCATTGTGCAGGTAGACTACATGATGTTTTCCTGCAGGAACAAGACAACGTAGCTTTCTACTGGAGAAAGGATTCTTACAATTGGTCCAGCAGTATTTGAGTTTATTCGTTACAAAAACCGAAACACAAATTTTCATTTTTAGTAAAAGGTATTAAAAATAGAAGTAAAGTTAATACGAGTACAAACTCCGTGTTATAATGCCGTTAACCGCATTTGGTTGATTTTGCTGACGGTTAAGTGACTCTCAGTCCAATTTGCTTATCTAGACAGCGTACAAATCTGTTAATTTTTGCCATTGTTGCCAATAGTCAGTTAACTTGTACCATTGTTCGGCAACATGCTCGATAGAGTTATTAATTAAATCTATACAAGTCTCTCCAGGCGACAAGAAACGTTTCGCACAATTAGCTAATTCACAAACTGATACCATTCATGCGGTTTTGCGCGCGTTTCCCATGATCCCGTATCGATTCGTTCTAAACAAATTTAATTGTCTCGACGTCGTTGATAGCTTCTTCTCATAAGTAAACAGTTATTTTAGTGTCTCTGATTAATGGGTACGAGCATGTACGAGTAAATGGCGCCAGTGTCACGTCGAGAATTGGTGAGAGGATGAACAATTTCAAGAAGTTTAGCTTTTTGCCGTTATATTTTCAATAGAACGATCTACTAAACTTGCAAGTCAAAAGAACCATATCATTATATTGACAATCTTAAGTCCTCTTTTGCATACAAAACAACCGACGATCAACAATAAAGAAGCCGACTAGATGTCCGGTAAGAGCTTCAAATGGTGGAGTATGTTTTTCTCTAAACAGATATTATCATTGTTACGATCATTAATTAAGTCTTGAATTTATTCGTGAGACTAACAGTGTTCTAATGCCATGCCATACCAATGGGCTACCATATTAACACTATAACTTAAGCGACAGAGGTGCCATCATTTCTTTTCAGGACTTAAGATTACTAAGCCTGTTAACTGTTAAAAATAGAGTAATAGACATGTATAATTCTTTACTGAAACGACTCAGTGATCCGACTCAGCCAACTGTTCCAAATCTCTAATGTTCGACATGTTCGCTCCGAATGTATCATTCGTCTCAAATGGATCTCGAGTCCGAGTGAACCGAATGAGCTGAACGATCCCATGAGCCGAATGATCCGAATGAGCTGAACGATTCGAGCGAGCCGAATGATCCGATGAGCCGAATGAGCTGAATGATCTGAGTGAGCCCAATGATCTGAATGAGCCGAATGAAGCACGGATTTATCTGAGAGTCGATGTTCCAAATGAAGCAGTTTCACTGTTCCGCATCTCTGCACTGATCCAGATGCAAATGTTCCAATTTTTTGAACGATACGTTTTTGCTAGGTCTTTAGGGTAATGACATATTGTGTTTTTTTTAATTTGCTGCGTTTTTGTTCCCCAAATTCTGAATAGTAGATCACAGTGCAATTGAGACATGAACTTAATTAAATATATTCCATGTCTCTTGAATCAAAATTATCCATACTAACATTATAAATGGGAAAGTGTATGTGTGTGTCTGTTTGTTTGTCTGTCTTTCACGGCAAAACGGAGCGACGAATTGACGTGATTTTTTCAAGTGGGGATAGTTGATGGGATGTAGAGTGACATAGGCTACTTTATGGCAAACCGATTACCTTTATTTTAATAAAAATACTTATCATAAACATTTGTGATGTATTATGTGTACATAATTACTCATATCACATATAAAGGTCAAACTTTAAGTATTATGTTTTCTCAGAAAACAATAAAAATTTATTGCTTTGATTCGTTTTATGGCTTGTGCGTAGACATTGTAAGAATCGAACATTCAAAATATTAGGACGTTTATTTGAATATTTTCAACCAATTTAAAGACATAAACGTGTCTACGCGTTATTTATAGTCGCGAATGGTAATTAATGGTCATAGTGAATTTCAGGTGTAGTAAATTCTTAATACTGAACAAAACATTGATACTTGAAAATGTTGTACGAATACATGTACAGATCTATAGCCACGCGGTGGGTTAGGTACCACAATCTGTGAAATGACATATAGACATCACAATAGACAGAATTATTTTAACAAATATGTTTCACATTATTCTAAGGATAAAGAAAGATCCGTGGCAGACGGAGTGTATATAATTGATTATAAATTAAAGATATATTATGAAAGTTAAGTTGTTCAAAATGATAACCTAATGAAACCTACTAGGTTTAATGGCATATTAATGTTACACTGGAGCCAATTGAGCCGAGTTATATTTCATTCATAATTAATAAATGAAAAACTGAAGTGGAAAGGCGTGAAACAGTAGGTACCTACTGTGCTGTGGTTCGCTGTGTGAGTGAGGGTACCGGAGGCCCAATCTGGGGAAGAAGTGTACTTGTACCTCCACTGGTGTCGCGGGTGTCCATGGGCGGCGGCAATCGCTTACCATTAGGTGAACCGTCTGCTCGTCGTCCACCTATGACATAAAAAAAATAACGCCTGCCAGGAGTCTTTGCATTTGGTATAACTTGAGAATTGGATGAAGAAATTTGACAGATTGTAGTACCTCATCGTATACATATGTGCCCTGTAACTAGTCAATAAGTTGCCGTTGAGGTGTATGTAGGTAACAGACCAATTTCTCTGCCATCCAGCGCCGTGTTAGCGCAAGCGCCACGCAAACAAATCGCGTCATTTACAACAAAGCAACAAAATGAGATAAGGGCTACTTAAGCCCCGACCGAGGCCTCGTTAAACCCTGATATACGGTTTATAATAAAATGCAATAAAACATTTGCAACAATTTAAAAGGGAATCAATAAAAAGCCTTAGTAGGCGAGTATCAAGTGCTGGAGGTTGAAAGTTAAAAGATAGTAAATTGCGTTTTACAACCTCCGAAACGATTGCTTTATTTTTAATCAAATCACGCGCAAATACATACCTACAATGTAGTGTGTATGGTCATCAGAAAAAGTAAGAGAACAAAAGAGATAGCGCAAAAAGGATGAACATCAAGTATTTTTTTTTGCGCATTAGGATAGAAATTGTAGGTAACGTTCACTATTTTTAGAGTTCCGTACCTCAAAAGGCAAACAGAACCTTTATATGATCACTACTTTGTACCGGAGGTTCAATCCGGGGAATAGGGGGGTTTGAATGTTGGCAGCGCATTTGTGACTCCACTGGTGTCACGGGTGTCCATGGGTGGAGGCAATTGCTTACCATCAGGTGATCCGTCTGCTCGTCTGCCACCTATCACATAAAAAAAAACTTAGTTGTCAGTATGTTTGTCGAAACCCTTTATTTCAAACACACGTGAAGATATCATGTCTACGGTCCTCTCAAGTTGTGAAAAATTAATAATTTACGTGAAAAGAAATTAAGGCTATTTATTCAGAAAAAAATCAGGTATTATTGTATCGAGACTCCCTAAGGGAATCAAAACCTATTAGGGTGCTTCCCGTTGATCTAGCTAGAACTATGAAATTTGGCCAGAATCATTGTTGTAGAGATTAAGATAGAGAGAAAAACCACAAAAGTATACAATTTTTTTTTGAAATTTTGAAAAATATTTGTATATATTTTTACAGGGTCCAAAATTTCAAATTGAAGCTACTACTTCAATGGCGGTAGGTATAACAATATGAGAGGCCTTGACAAATTGATGTGCATATTGCAAAATATGTGCAGAACCCTCGGTTGGCGAACCCAACTCGCACTTGACCAGTTTTATTCTAATGCTGCACTTGACTTTTAGTTTTTAGAACTGATAGGTATTGTCGGCTATTTCTAAGCTTTTGAAAAATGCACGAACTGTGATAAAAACTTTCATGGTTTAAAATTGTTAGTCATGTGACACTGATATCTGAAAATAAAAACTCAAATGTTCCGGGCAACATGTTTTTGTACGAGATTCTGTATTATGTGCCTATTACGCTCTATAAATCCGAGTTACTTTTTTTAATTTTAACAAGATTTTTGGAGTTACATTACAACTTTTAAAGATCAAATTTATTTTACATCGATTAGATCAGCACTATGTATCACTTTAAAGGTAAAAGTAACAAATGTGAACAAAATGAAGCTCAATATTTTAACTGATGGGGAGAACATGCAAATTTAATTAAAATATCTGATTGTCAGAGTACCTGTTTTTAAAGCTGTAAAACTGAAGTTGTGTAATTATTATTTTTGTTTCATACCTGGGCTCTGTCGTAGGCGGCCGCAACATTCCAATTAAAACTTAATTTATTGCGGATATAAAACTATTCCAAAGGACGTGGACATATTTAAAATAATCATCATCAACGCAATTAAATTACTTTGTAATAAGGTTTACGCCCGAAGTGTAAATCATAGTTTTATTCGCCATTATGGCTCCGGGACAAGAAGCGATTAAGTGCGGATCGGTGTAAAAGTTATCATTCTTTATTATGTCATAAAAGATTTAAAACAAACTTGTGTTTTTTATTTTAGTTGTGACAATAGAATCTTACGACCATTTTAAGTAGGTAGGTCTTTTTTATGTGATTGATGCCAGGCGAGCAGACGGATCGCCTAATTGTAAGGTATGTTCATATTCTTATCATCATCATCATCAGCCCATTTAAGTCCCCACTGCTGGGGCACGGGCCTCCCTCAATCACATGAGGGGTAATTGCCATACTCACCACGCTTGGCAGACGGGTTGGCGAGGGTTTTGATATAAATGCAGAGTTTTCCTTCTCTGGGTGCTGAATGATCATGCCAGCAGCTTTACCTTAGTCGCCTTTTACGACACCTCGGTAAGAGTGAGGGTGGCCTATTCTACTCTGCCGGGGACCACACGGCCATATTCTTATATAAGTTACGAACGTACCTACTTTGGAACAAATGTTACCAGTTCTGGCTGTAGGTGGATGGCACATTTTGGGTTAAACAATTTGTTAATCAATTTCATTCATTTCCAGAAGAGAGAGATGTGAAGGTATAAAACCTTAATTATTTATAACATTAAGGTGAGAATAGAATGATGAAGTTTAACAGATTTTACATTTAACCCTTGTTTGTCCTTAATTATGATCACCTTATACTTTATTCTAGTTAGAAAAATAATTAATGAAGTTTCCTAATCCAAAATACTTTACTAAACCCTTCACGAAACAATATTCAACCGATAAAAGGTCACTGACCTTTACATCATCCAAAATCTGCCATCCCGATCTTAGATGCTGGATACAAAACTAGCAGATTGCAAAACAAAAAAAAATTGACAATTAAAGTATCTGTCATCGATACACATACACCCCATCACTACCCGTACAATTACTAAAGTGTTTTAATAAATCCATTCGAAATATCATTATAGATATCAAAGAAAGGGTTGCACAGTGGGCCGAGTGCGCGCTGACTCGCACAAAACGCTCTATCTGCATATGCCCCCTGATTGATGTGCCCTGTAATTATTTGGACGCGTTAATAACACCACGACGACGGCCGCACTCTGTTTCTGACGACTTAAGACGAATGAAATGAGAAATTCTATCTGACTCTTAATAGAGCTTATTGCTTTCTGATGTTTTGTTGATTAAATGAACTGAAATTGTTATTAAGTTCCACCTTTTGGGATGCGAATTTAAAACGTGACGTATTTAATTAAAATATAATGCTAAGTTGAATTCGGAATCATTTTACATTATAATGATACGTGTCAGTCATCTCAACTGACATCTGCGCTGCTAAGAGTACTAGAAAACATCTAACACGACGGAGGCTTGATGGGATGAAAACTTAAGTTTTCTAATTTGACCCAACTGCGTACTAGAGCCAACGAGGTTAAATCCAAACATTCTCCGTTCATTAATGTATTTTTTTACGTTTCGTCGTAATAAAAGGTAATTTCCGTCACAGCCGAACGAATTATATTATTTCCTGGATTAATGCCACGCCTAAACAAAAATGCAAATACGAGCCACTCCCGTTTGTACAATTTTCATAATAGCGGAGTATCGTGGATTTATTTACATAAATGGCCACCACATACAGATTGTCTTTATGTTTTATGTGCGTGCGACCCCAGTTTGAACGAATCAGAATATTAACGTAAATAGTAACGGCGGGAAAAAAAGCCATTATGCAAATGAAACATTTTGAGGTAAATAGAAACTGACGTAATACGATGTTAAGAAAGAAATAATAAATCGTTTTAGTTAGTGAGTTTTACTAGATTATTACTATACTTGTGCGTGACTTCAGTGAATTTATACGATGCCTAGTTATTAGTTTTCTGGTTGAGTTATCTTTTGAGATCTTCATCTAGTTAAATAACTTTGTAAGTAATTAGTAAAATGTAAAAAGGCAATAAATCTTACATTAATGTTCTTTTCCACCATTTTGATAAAATACTTATTATAACTTCTATTTACTAAAATACTCTGATGTACGTAATTTTAAATTATACTTTACCTTTCTCTTAATAGGCTTTCATAATAACATTTACAAAGGGTGTACGAGCAGCCAGATGAATAAAAAATCATTAAACACGATGTATATTTATTTATCTCACGCATACAAAGTACTCAAAATTGGCATTCATTCAGATCATAGATATGAATACGTTATGATATACATTATTACATTTAATAACAAACGGGCATAGAGTGTCGAATGTGCTTACGTCACAGAGAGCGGGAACCGAATAATAGAGTTCGCTCCGAACGTTTACCGAACCCTCGAAAATTGAAATAAAAAAGAACCATTCGAGATGTAACAGCGATATGATTTTGCACTTTTATTTTTTTCTATTTTTATGCGTGTTTTTAGCACTGGGCGGGCAGTAGACTTCTAAATCGATTCGACACGTCGAAATTGCTCGCTAAAGTGTATCGCAATGTTTGACGACTATTTCAAAATGTTTATATTGTATAAAATAGTTTACCTCTTAGCCGTCACGACCAGTTTTTATTTTGAATGTTAGTTGAGTAACATTTTAAACTTGATTTTGTGGAAGAGTTTATTGAACTTTCAGGCGCTAAAGTAATAAAATCTATACCATTTATAAAGAGGTAAATCCTCCTGATAGCGGCAACGTTTATAATAGGTAATCCGAAAACATGACACACTTTCGCGATGTATTCGATACCTAGCGCCACCTATTGGTATAAAGTGGAACTAAGTCCCGAAACACAGTGAGGGCGGGCCACCAGTAGATAAATAAGTAGGTGCTCGTATATGTATATGTTTTCTATTTATTTTATTAGGACAACCAAAAAGATAAACACTGGTACATACAAGCAAAAAAGAAATCAAAGACAAACAATCTTAAAGCTGAGTGTCACCCTACTTAGAGGTTGCCAGTTGCCACGCATGCAATGTGAACTACTAGTGAGTTAATAATAAACAAATCTTAACTAGCTTTATAGTAATAACATGCGAATTTATTTAGTTAAAAAAGTACTGTACGTACATCTATGATGAAGAATAATAGGCGCCTCCTTTGATTTCCATTGGATTTTGAACCTTTGAAAATGTCCTCTCTGATCATTCCATAGTCTACAAGCACCCCTATTTTTGTGAGACTAACATAATTACAAGCGAAATTGTTGCGAAGTGACTCGTAATGCGACCCCTTCCGAGCTGCACTTTCTAATTTTACTATATTTGTAAATATATGTCTGGCATTAATCTTTTGCATAGCGACCATAATCATATTGCCATTGTATTCTGAAATTAGGCAAAGTATGCGTGATAGCTTTTCCATATAATTATACTAATTTTTTGAAAAAATGTTTTTACACCTGGTTTTCTAAAACGACGTTGAAACATACTTTTTCTGTCTTTATTGTTTTTTTAACCAACCAATAACATGAACTGTAATCATCAATATGATTTTATAGTGAATCTCTTATATTTTCTATTTGGTTCTTTCCTCCCAACCTTCACAACATTATGTTATGAAGCTTAAGTTATGAAGGTATGAATGTGGATCATAGCTACCTAAGTTTGGTTAATAAGTCAATCTATTTTGTTACTCCACAAAGCTTTTAATTATACAAATAAAATTAAATCGATGAAAGTATTTTAAGTATTCGGACATTCGGACGCGGGCCGGGCCCAAAAAGTAAGAATGTATTAATTAAATAAATGCATAGCCGGAAAGAAATTCGCCAACCCTTGGCTCGCATTTTTTATAACAGCATAGCTATCATTTTGTTTCGGCTGTAATTGACTGCCTGTTAATTTTATTTTAATTTTCATCTGACAGCATATTTTTTTGGTTTTTCACGAGGGGAATCTCCCAGGTCAGATTTGGTTCATTTAACGAAACGACGACGAGTTCTATAGAACCTATCAATTTTTTTAATGTAGGTACCTAAGTATAATTTACATTGCTTAATTTTAAGAAAAATAATACAATTATATTTGTAGTTATGTAATGTAAGGTTTTGTTTTTTAGTAAACCACGCAAGTGGTCTTCTAAATTACTTACCGACAGTCAGCACCGAAGGAGTTCTCCATCGTTACAGTACCTACCTATAACTAGACTTGAAGAAATGCAAGAAACTGAAATGATTAAAAATGTAGAAAGTTACATGTTGGCAAGTGTACAATAACTTTTTTAAGTCAATTACTTCAATTCTTCTTTTATGCTTGTTGGACGCGCGCTTGGCTGGTTTTTTACTATTTGAACTATCAAGGAAATAATGAATTGGCATCGCTCTTGTTTCTTCATATAATTACAACTCGTTACGTATGGAAATCAAAGTCAATAAAGTATACATATCATACTGGAAATCTAGTGAAGACAGGATAGAAACTATTCTAAATCATAACAAAGCAGCATTCGCTGCTCATATTTCCAATTAAAATTCCTATACATATGCAGCGGTAGAATTAGATATCTCTATTGTCCACTGAATGGTAGCGGATCGCGTACGAATGTATTATGTGATTCTAGCAATTGATCGTTAGCCTGGCATAAACAAATAGGACGGCTTGCGCCCGCAACCCGATCCAATGACAGCGGGAAACTTTAATACTGCCATCTATCGACGCAAATGTATGATAAATGTTCATATAAAACTTTTATATCATGCTCAGTAGTTTAGGTTATACTCATTACCATACTATGTTATGGTATAGTAAACATTCAAAAAGTTTACATTTAAATGTCGGTACGACAGCATAATATACCATAAATAAGCTGGTTAAAAGGGAGAATTTTCCTCTAACTACTAATCTCCTATTAAACACAAAAGTAACGTCTTATCATGAGACAATTTGGGCTATGAGCAGCACTCCCGTAACGTTGAGTCACCTTTATTAAATATCGTTTATAATGGAGACAGATGTTTGTACTAGAATAAGTAACTGTCCTCTTTAATACTATCACAAGACCTGTAATAAGGTATAAACACATCCCCTGGTTCTCAGCAAACAAGATTACAGATACATCCTGCTCTGCCGGTGGGCTGATCCGTGTGCACAGAGCCTTATCATTTATATGAGGAAATTTATGAATAGAATCTCTGTGGCACTAATCGTGCTTCGAAACAAAGGTACCGCTTCCTGATCTAATTTGAGAATATTTATAGTCGTTAAATGAAGTTACATAAGCTTGCTTAATAGACTGCACATCGTACTATCAGTAAAGATAAATTACAACGGTTTAACACGATCACATAGCACCAACATGAAGTGAGTAGTGTGTACAAGTTACTATTTATAATACCACGATTTCTATGAATGTCTCCATTCATGATTTCAAAGATAAGAGTCACAAGTTGTGAGTTAGTGGCATTATAAACTTTAATTTCACTGCAAATGGTGGAAATAACAACAAAGGTATTCGAGATGAGTGTGACAACGGTGTAACAATGGTGCAGCGTTGTTTGTTCAAGAAATAGCTTGATACGGTAATTCAACTTCCGTAAGCCGAGATAGTGCGCGGGAGTCATATTGTCTGCCATGGAAGCACATTACTTAGCTCAGATACATACCTAAATACCACATTATTAGAGTCACGATATTGTTAATAAAACTTATTCTCATCGTTAAATCGTTTGACGTATTCCTTAGTGCGAAAACAACAATTTAACGTCGAGAACTATAAATAATTAATATTTCACAACATCACATACATTGATCTGACTCCGAGATAGGTAGCTCAAGCACCTGTGTTACGGATATCAGAATTAACAGTGGGATTACAAATATATACATTATAATACTTTTCTTTTGTAAATATATACTTATAATACATAGAAAGTACCCAGACCAATACAATCAGACATGTTCATGCACTCAAATGTATGTACTATGCGGGGTTCGAACCCGCAACCTTTGCACCAGAGGCAGCGTTCTCTACCACTGTTCCAGACGGGTCGTCAGAACTCATCATCAGCTAAAGATTTTTTAGACTTGAAACTAAAAGACCAAATCAAATTGTTAAGATAGCCTAAAATCCTTTTCTAAACGTACCATTCAGCGTTGCCAATGCTTTGTCATGAAAATGAAGTATGACAAATCTTGAAATAGAGAGCCAATGACATTTGTAAGTAACGGTTGTTTAGTAACTGGTGGTACATTCTAGTAAAATGCATCTTTAGACAGCGCGATTTCATCAAAATTATTATATTCGAAAATGTAATGCAATCACTTCAACAGTTAACTCTGCTCGCAATAAAAATAATATTGGGAGTTTTTGCAGGATGGAATAAAAATAAATTGGTCATCGTTGAGTTTATCAAAGATTTACCGAGTTGAATGCCGGCAATAGTGCACTCGTTATGCAGCAATGTAGTAACTCAGTAGGAAATGCAATTAGCCGGTGTGCACCCGCGATGCCTTTGACTCACTCAAGCATGTAACGCCTTATCTCTGTTGCATGTTTTTTCAATATGCAACCCAAGACAATCGTGCTGCTTTATCTGGCAATCAGAATTCTCAGGTATTTTTTCATTCGTTAACAGTTTTAATTATTGTGCGGTTTCGTAACTAGCCTCTAGCTCTTCGTGTCAATCCAAGTGAATATTAGAGTTGTAGCAAACCGTATATATTCGGTACTGAGTAACGCGTGCGCCATCGAGTAACGAAACGTTATTCACGAATAGAGTACATTTCCTTACATGCATCAGATGCATGTGGTTATAGACCACCGACTTGATTCTTTGCTCAAACTTTGGGATTTTATGAACTAACAAAAGTATCGAGTAACGCAGCGATACAAAAGTAACGAGTACAATTTATTGGTACAGTAACGACTACATACAGGTACGCTAGTTTTCGTTATTCTTACTACACCTCTATTTATAATTCACCTTAGTTACAATCGTTGAACGGCATAAACATTCATTTTTTTCTATTTAATATAACTAATGTAAAACAATAGGAGTATTCCAATCATAATTTATTTAAGTTTTGATTCATACGTCCAATCGTTACACTGCAATTAATTCTACATAAAACAGAAACGTTACTTATGTTAGTTATAATTTAATCATACAATTTAATGATACTCGTGTCTGTTATTTCCTCACACACAATTATTTATACTAAAAATAAACAATAGCTCATAAATAACTTAAAGGCAATAGAATTATTATTAATGAATACAGTTTAAACATGATGACAGTCGTAACGTAAAATTATTTGGTAATATGAAACAAAAGTTAGTCACGCAAATAACTTTAGACGAAAATAAAACCTTTTACTAAAATCACAACGTACGATTTCCTGAATTATACAAATTGAGGTGTGTTCTCCCCTCGCAATGTTTTGATGTCTTAATAATATCGCCGGAATGATGCATGCAGTCAGGAAGCGTCAGTGAATGGGCCAAACGCTAACTTGCGCCAGTTCTAACAAAAGTAACGTATTACTAGTATTACTTGCTATTTCCACGAATAATATTCAAAGTCTTTAAGTAGCTGAATGCGCCAAAAGGTCGGGTTGCGAAAACGTTCATAACAAGCTAGACGCACGGTTTATATTATGTTGTTATGATACGACTAGGTATGATGATATATTTACATAGGTAGCCCGATCATTTGTCAAGATTACTTGTACTGATAAATATTTTAAAATAAAATGTGAGAACATTCGAAGCAGGAAGAAACTTTACTTAATCATAGGAATTGATAACTGTATTAAAATTATGACAACAATACCATAGTTGGGTTTTGCTGAATTCTGTAGTTGAGTAGAGTACGAGTCGTAAATTGCCCAAGCATTTGAAATTACCGGCTCGTATTTGCGTATTGAGATAATTGCAATGTATAGTTATTGCGGATCCCGTGCATTGGTGGGCTCGCGTGCTCCGGGTAACTTAGCCCGGACAAAAATTGTTGCCAGTTGTTACAACGTAATTCTCTTTTATGGTGCTCGCTTAGACACTATCAGCCCATGTGTGACGGTTCGGATACTTACCTTGTCTTGTTAATATCATTTTGATGCATTGTTACTAGCGAACTAAGGTAAACTATTCGAAGGCCCATTATTTTACTTTAAAAATTCAGCCACATTCAATTCTTTTCAAATTGCGGTGAAGAGCAAAAATTAATAGTCTTTAATCTTGTTAAATTCTCTCAGAAACGACGTTTTTAGATTAGTTTCGAAATTACCTACCAAGTTTTGAGTAGGTGCCTAGTGTCTTTCAAAACATTAGACAATGTGAAACTCTCTAAGGCTGGCTAGTTACCAATCATTTTCGATGTAACTGGTTCTATGTTCTAGACAAGCATCTTCCTTAAACAGTCCTGACCGTACTGTGCTGAGGCTTCAGTTTGCCAACGTTAATATTCGCACGATAAAACGCTTGCTGGAGAGATTTGTATCCTACCACGTTGTATTAAAGGGCGTGTTTACAGCTGAGAAGTTTAGTGGCTGTACATTTAATTAAGTTAGGCGTACAATAAATCGTGACCACGCACTTGGAGCCGTAGGCTAATCGCTCCTGTTGCCTTTTATTCTACCCTTTTACTGTCTTAAGACTTACATGTATGTATTCGAATGTACTTGCTTTCATTATTTAGTTTTTAAAAGTTAATATTAATTTTATCTCCGATATTTGACGTCGATCTATTGATCGATAAATAAGATAATATTATTCTTAGATATTATACCTACACAAGATTAGATTCACGATTTGTAAGCAAACTTTTTAAAAGAATGAAGGTGAAATTGTTTTTTATTTGAGTTTGGTTTGCCTGAAAGTAGTTACACGTTACGTTTAATAAAATAATAAGGATGAGTGTGTGTCTACTATAAAAGGGCGTGTATTATATGACATAATTCACCGTGCACTTACGGCCGAGTTAAGTACTGCAGTTATCATATCAGATAGGTGAAATTTTATGCCTTTCTATATTTTTAATTACACCGAGTGTGCGTAAATTATACATCATTTATTAGTGCTTCCATTACAAAATTACTAGACGAGGAGTACACAATGAAACAAAAAACTAGAGTAAAATTAAAATAGGTGAAATAAGTAGGTAATGGTCTAAACGACACTTGTGTATCGAACAAAAAGGTCAGTGTCACAAGTCTTTCCGAGGCAGGTGTCTCTGAGGCGTGTGTCCACCTCTATTTAAACTGGTTCGCTTGGTTTATTAATAGGGCTGAATAAAACAATACTAAATCATTTAGAAAAATCGGCAAAACACAATTTAAAGCACCATAATACCTAAAGTAAGTCCGCAACTGTTTTGATTAATCACTAACTTAAAAAAGTTACCCTTTTAATTAGCGGTGGGCGAACATTTTAATCTCAGCTCTCGGGATTACAAGCACAGCGCAAGGACTTAAACGATTCAGAAGTAATAATTCTTTAAGTATTATAAATAAGAAAATTTAAGTAGCGCGTCCTCTACAAGCGTCCTCAATAGAAGGGAGTGTATAACAACGTCGCGCCACTGCACGCTATAAGACGAAGCTCCGCGTCTAAGCTGCGCGAACCAATAAACATGATTAATTGCGGTTGACACAAAAATGTCATCATCGTTTTGTATCTATGAGCGCAGTAATTAACTTAATGTCGGCAAATTTGTAGCAAATGTAAAAATATTTTTTCCATTAAAATTGGTCGCTGAGTTTCCACGCGCACTGACATTATTAAATTACACAGCAATTTTGCGGCGACTACACCACGATACAGCTACACGCACTTCTGAAAGATCCGACTGTATATTACCATAGTAAATACCATAATTACTACGTGATGGTCACGGCTGCTACGTACTTTTTTTATTGTTATCTTAATTTACCGGCACTTAGCCGATGTGTTAGCTTGAGTTTATATGCTTTGAGCTCTAAAATAAATTAGCATAATTTATAATACGTGGGATATTTAAAGATAATTTTGCTCCATTTAAAATATGATCACGATTGGACAGTTTTATGCGTGACAAGTGCAGAAAATTATATCTTAAATAACAAACAGTTTAGCAACATTGTCACAAAAATGGAGTATGGTGGAAGCTTGGTGTTAAAAAATTTAATAAGAGCGAATGTATTCATTGCACACTGTTTCCTTGGCTGAAACATATGTAGGTTGTACCTGTGACAAGTACAGAAAATTACACATAAATAAAACAGTTTAGCAACTTTGTCGCATAGCTTGAGTTCGGTGGAAGCTTGGTTTAAAATCCTTTTTAAGTAAGTACGAAGGAATGTACTAATTGGACTGTTTCCTTGGCTGAATCACAGGTGAAGGGAAATTAATGCCCCGGGAGGATAAATGCGCAATTATTTTCCCGAAAAATGTTTGTAAGGTCGTGTCAAAAGTTTGTTTAGGGAGCAGGTGGGCCAGAAGGGTTACCGATGTTCTGTTTAATGGTGTTATACTGTTGTACTCTCTGTACACAAATTATACTTGGAGAGTATAACTGAATTTACCATATTAGAAACTCTTTGCTTTTAAAGTTTTTAGTTTTTTTTATAGGTTGGTAGGCGTTTTCTAAATGTATGTGTAGTCGACATTGCATTGCATAAATTATATTTTTTTTCAATAGCAGTATGTTTAGATAATAGGAACTAGTATCAAAAATCATCTATTTTTACAAAATTGCTTAATTTTTTTCAGAATTAAACACACGTATCTAATACACATGTAGGACTCCTTATTATGTAAATTACAAAAGATGGCTAAAAGTTCTTATATTGAAGCAAGTAAAATTTCATCTTGTAAACAACATAGTGCAGCCTTCAGACGTACACATACTAAATGTATGAAGAGAATCTAACGTTGATGATATTCGAGAGTGAATATGATTAATCTGGAAATTAATGCAAATTGATCAGTGATCTCTATGTAAATAGTAATAAATGGCTTGGAATTAGGGTAGCGACAAGAAGTTTTATTTACATTATTAATTTGATTCTTAAGTGGGGAGGGATACTTCTTAGTAATTATTTCAACTTAATTAAAATATGAATTAAAACTGTTTGAGTGGAAGAGAAGATATTATTTGCATTCGTTTATTAGGTGCACGAAAATATTGTATGAAAAATACAAATCATTTCATATTTAACGGTATGGAAAATAAGTGAATTAAAATATTTCTGTTACCAATATTCAGTGTTTTTAATGGATCGAGTTTTTTTTTCTAGTTAGCCATAGACCATAATTTCGTTCCAACAAACAATTCGAATTTTGAGACATATGTTATTACTAGAGTAGTTGGTTCGCGGTATAAAATTGATTGGTAGACCCCTACTTCCTGGCGTGTCGTGATCAATTGAATGTTTAGCCTAGGACGTTCCAATTTAAGCCTAGGAGCTGTCAAACGTAATATACCTACTCTGGCGCAGTATCTGATTACCTAGGTAGGTTCATGTATAACGACTTAGTGCTTGTATAAATACTACAGTTTTTTTGAAACGACTGCGATTGGAAGTAATAGAGAAAATATTTAATACTTTGTATAAGTTTTACCTGTAGAGCTACTTAGCGAAAAATTAACTTTTCTAAATTTGCTCGGGTTTGGCTGTACCAAGAGCCGCCCTCACCAATATCATCATCTACATATCATAACACAGGAATGGCACAAATTTTATATTAGTCTGGCATATTAATTTATTTTTTTAAGTTAAATTCGAAAAATAAAGTATTAAATTGTGATATGGAAGCCCTAAAGTTTGAGAAGAATTTAAAAGTCAGAACAAAGCTCTACGTATTTGTGTTTGAGGCTTCAAATAAATTAATACAGAAGTTCTTTGGGTGCTACATCAAAAGAAATGGACCGAATGTTTGTGGTCAATTTATTTACTAGCGATTCGTTACGGTTTGGGCGGATACTTGCTCGGATGATAAATTGTACACAGTCACTCATTTTCATCGTCTTCAGAATACAAAGCGAAGTAACTTTGAATCATAGCCACTACACAATAAAGATCTAATTTCAATCATAAAGTCGAGAGAAAGAATTCCAGTAAGGCTGAGCTGTTCTGAACTTTAAGAATGTTCATTTGAACCTTATTGTCTCATAACTTTAAAATTACTTTTCAGTAAGCAGCTCCTTCAAGTTGCCCTGAGATTCCCAATGACACTGCGGATTGACAAATGATTACTAGTCACAGTTCAACAGTTAATTTGTATGTAAATATGATATTTATTATCTGTGTAGATATGCTTTTATTTTCAACTTGACGGATACTAAATTAGAGGCGCCACGTTGAACACAAATTAAGCATATTTTTTAAAGGGACACAATAACAAACATTGAATAGAAGGGAAAATAAACGCTAAATTGCACTCATTTACTGGGTCGCGACGATCAATCATGGCAGCCAAGTCATCAGCCGGTTCAAATGTCAAACGTACCTAGGGTGGCAATAAAAAAGAAAAACTCAGTTGCCATTATTAAAAAAGTGACTGTGACTTTATTTCCATTGTCGAATGCCGATTCGGGATTATGACTGACTTGCATATTTTTTTGTGTTCTAATATTGATAGATTGGTTTTTTCGAGTACGTAGGTGACTTGATTTTGTTGCGTGTATGCGCGGCGGGCCGTTAAGTGCCGCCGATTATAATATCCACGAGAAATATATTTCTGTCAAAATAGCGCAAAACGATAGTCATCGCCGTTTGTTCACACGCGAAGTGAAATGTATTATCTTTCTTGGCCGTTCAACTAGTATATTCATCGTGCATTTCTTTTTGTACCCCGTCTGTTTCAATCTGACTAATCGTAATTACCAATTCAATGTCTTTATTTCATAAATAGTCCATATCTTGGATTGCTTTCGTGTAAGCAACCGCGATATTAAATGTACGACTGGTTATTAAGGGGATTGATTCTAATTTAACGGAATTGATTTGGTCAATTTTACGATTTCGTTTGCGTGACCTCGTCCGCAATAACCTAATAAATTCATCCACTGGGAGGAGGGTTGACTAAATACTAATCGCATTTTATTGGCCAGTTGGTTCAATTAGGTTGATTCCATGCTCAATTAATATACTCCTAAATTCAGATTGAATTTTTAATATTTTTCACGTTATGAGTAGGTTGATCCAATAAGTCATACCTACATTGTTACTACGTTTTTAACTCTTTCGAATTTTTGAGTCTGAAACCGTTACCCTACCCTATTTAATCAGACGGAGATTTAAAAAACAATAGCAAATAAATTGTATTTATACCGATACCTAAACTGTATGGGTTTCTATTATATCCTGTTTGGGCAGTAGTTTTATTAAGTTGTTGCTCTGAATTTGATGTATGGAATGATGAACCGTTGTAATGCACCAGTGTGTGAATGCAACGCGAGAGAGATCGCGTGCGCGCGCACAATATCGAGTCGAGCCGCTCCGTTCCACGCTACCCCGTATTTTAACAACTGTCCTAATACATCTTGCAATGTTGTTTTTAACTGTTTTTGCCACATTACTGTTTATTCTTTTTTATGTTTACTTTTAATTTTTGTATTACGTTTTTGTTGAATGTATCCCAACGTGGGGTATAGCGTTTTTATGTTTGATTGATTAAAGTTAAAAAAATATCATATTTCATGAACTCTATCCGATTTATTTTATAATATACGATTGATGCGAAGTTTGGATCGGACTCCAATGTTTCTAGAATAAGTTCAAAGCCCATTGCATGTAAATTTATCTGTGTGGCCGTAAAAAGTAGTCAGTCAAAATTTTTTGAAAATTTAAAAAATATTCAACGAATTGGATCGATTTTTTTCTTCATTTCAGGTGCCTGTCAATGAAAGCGCCAGACAGGTATGTCGCTAGGCGCTCGCGCCGCGCGTTTGTCTCGTTCGGCCGGTTCGGTTGCGTTCGGAAACGTTCGGGCGGGCTCGGCGCTCGCAGGCTAAGGGGGTAGCCTGGAAGACCACACGACACACCCGCAACGCAGGAATATTAAGCACAGTATTATTTTTCCTACAAAATTGCTTATTGGTGTGTTTTCTTTTAATTGTTTTTGAGAATTTATTTTTATTCAATCCATGTGATTGCGATCAGGTAGGTCCCATATCATTTGCCATCCATTTTATTTAACTCGTTAATTTAATTTGAATGCTTGATTGGACCGTGAATCATTCTAAAGTTCGGTTGCCTTTGTTCAGTGGTGTGATTATGTTACTGTATTATTGTGGGTGAAATGTTAGATGTCGTTGTTTTGGTTCCAGGTTACACCCTAGCTATTGATCAAATAAGATCCCTAATAAAATCACAGATAAATTTACAAAGTACATGGTAGATAATGTATTCTGAATGCGTTAGTTGTTTATGTTTAGTTTTATAAGCATGGTTGTGTGGTTACTTGTTTATTTTCATAGAAAAACGTGGCAACATTCGGTAAGTCTTAGATCAAAGTTTATGCGTTAGTTTTTCATCTGTCATTGTTCTCTAGTTTAATTTTAAAACACCTATCTCGTATTATACTTTAAGCCGCAGCATTGTCCAAAATCTACGAAATTTCACAAAAGCTCTCACGGGCTAATTTCTACATCTGTCTGTGTTGGCAGCCATGCGTGACCGATAACGAGACCGAAATCACTCCAATGACAAACGCGTGATCATCATCAAATCGTAAAGGATTTAACGCCTCTGTTGGCACGCTTCTTTTGTTGCGTCATAAAGCCGGCCATTAAAATGTTTGATAAAACGTTGGGCCAACAAAAAGAGACTGCGAGCTACCGTGGGCTCCCCACGGCGCGACCTCATTGAGGCCTGGTGCCACGCTGAGGTCCTCACAAAGCAACAAAGCCGAATATGTGCCCGACTATTTTGGTTGATATTGCAGATTCTGAGTGTTCTTAGCGCCAATCGATGAAGCGAACTTTGCATCTGTTCTAAAATCTTGACAAAAGATTTAGATTTTTTCACAATTTAACGACTAAAAGCTCAAAATAGGCTTGGCAAATACCAGAGTAATTTAAAAATCTGGCTATTCAAAATAAAACTGTTACCTACCTACTCTACTTGTTCCTACGTAACTAGAGAAAAGTTTCTATTTTAATCAAATAGGTAGGTATACCTATAATAATACTTATAGACATTACTCCTTAAAATAACAAAAACAACATGACATGTATAAATTAGAAGAGGATTCCTTCGATTTTTTGTCCAACACAGGACTCTTAAGCGCCTTAAGATAAAATAAGAGGCATCCGAATAATCCTTATGATAACTCTACTTAGGTATTTATTTTATTTCAATCTGATTTATTAATGTAGCATAATGTGGATTCACGTGTTTGCGAGAACAATATTGCATGCAAAGATATTTAGAAAAACGTGTTTGCACAATAACAATATCTCCATTTCAATTAGGAGAATATTCCTCCAGTCTCAAATAACGAAGGTGGCGAGTAAACAAAACGCCTACTAAAGCGAATGAAAGCGAATGTTCCAGAACATACAGCAATCACAACAAAGGATCAGTTTACATTCTAACGCCTTTTAAACTAACAAAGGAATTCAAATAAACACTAAATTGTTAACCCTTTGACCGTCGGTGGGCAATTTTCACTTTGGAAAACGGAATAGAAATGATTTCGCAAAGGGTCCCCGGCACCCTGACACCGGTGGTTCTCATTGGACTTATTCTCAAATCACTCTCAATCTTTTTTATCTCAGTGCTTAATCCCCGTTTCTACACGAAGTGTACTTACGCTTGAAGTTCGACCAATAATCCAGGATGGCATAAGAAATCCGCCTTCCCATACAAATTGTATGATTAAAAATCTACTATGAATCAGCAAATTTTTATAAGATGGGATTTTTTTCTTTCTCGCCATTTTAGTAAAAGAAATTGTTCATATTTTACTTTTACAAATAAAAAAAATAGATAACTGTCTATCACGACTATATAATTTCAAATTAAATTTGCAAATATGTTATGAAACAAAAATCACCTCTTTAATTATATTGCTTGTATCATTTATTTATATCAAATTGTACTTAGGGGACATAATTATATCCAATTTGGTAAATGGTTAACTTTTGTATGTAGGTATCATCATAGGTAGACATCAATAAATGATCAGAAATACCTTCTATGATATATCAGGAAATAATCACAATCAGGTACATACCTATGATCATTATGATAATTTCTTGGTGTTTATACCTATACTCGTAATTTTGATGTGTTCTTAAGCCGTGTTTAAAAATCAGTTTTCTAGCAGGCTGAAGATAGCCCCCGTGTTAGGGTGTGCTTATTGCGGATCGCAGAGGTGTTCGTCTGTCTCGTTTCACTTGCCTCAGCGACGCGGGCCCTTTGTGGAAAATCGCCATAACTTCATTGTCACTGTGTTTTTGTTTCTTTTTGTGGACACAGTCCGCTAAATTATTATTAATTGTAACCTGTATCATTAACAGCAAAGCAGTCTTAGTAGCAAATACATCAAAATCTTTTATTTACTAGTGCAACATTCAAGCAATTTTAAGTTTTATTATTACTTAGTTACTATTATTTTGTTTTGTTTACTTACCTAATAGCTCAGAGCTGTTTCCCATCTATGACGTGTTAAAATAATAAAAAAAAACACTAAGCTTTTACTTTTTTAATCCATAACATTGCACTATACTCACTTGTATGCTGCTAACAAAACAAAATACATTCAAATGAGATCCATCTCAATCTTTCCTCAATCCGTAGGTGTGGTCACACATCTCAATGTCAATCGGCTTTGGGCTTTGATCTCGCCGCCCCCACTTGCCCCTGCGCTCACGCCGATTTAAACAATAGGTATTCTCTCCTCACTAACACCTTGCTTGACCACGCATTGTTTCATCCGATACACAGCCATACCTAATCAACACGCTTCTATTATAATCGAACAAAGTCGAAATCAACTCCTACACACCAATTACAAACTGCAAAAAAAGACATGGCACATTATCTAAGTAATTACACACTACATTTTTTGTCTATTACTATGCCAGTACGGTTTAAAATGGCACGAAACACCACGAGTATTTTAGTACCGAATAATATAATCGGTCGTTCTGTTGTGGTATCCGAATGTGATTGGTTGAAACGGCAGACAATTAAATTGATTCATTATGGTCACTGTTAAAAATAAATTGAAGTTTAAATTCGAACGACAACAGAATTCTTGCTCGGTAGGCATAGAATGACATAATCGGACACACTATTGTAGTATTCAAATGTGATTGGCTGAAGCGAGGAGACAATCAAATTGATTTATTATGGTAACTGTTAAAAATAATTGAAGGTTACCTACTAGATAATAGAAGACTAGTACATGGTAGTTCCTGTAGGCCTTTTAGATACCTCAGCGTTGTTAGGTTCTTGGTTTAATAGGTGTTGCCATAGGATAGTCAGTAGCAAGACTTGTCTAAAAAAGCCACTGTGCGGCTCCAGTGACATTGTAAATGGTAACTTAGGGTTGTCAAAGTAGTTCCTTAAGGTGACGGGTAGGGCACACTAGCGACGCCAATCGGTTTTAATTTTTAGCTACTAAACCGGATCTTTTTTAAACAATTCCGGGGTTACAACCTCTCGGCAAACACTTATACTATTTATTAAATAACAATGCACAAATGTTGGGTCCTTTTTTGTACGCGAAAAATTGATTCACGCCAAAGCGGCCACTTATGGCGGTAATCCAAAATTCGAGTGCAAAAGTAGACCAAACAGTTAACTATAAGTAATAAACCGATATTGTTTAAAATAGATCCGGTTTAGTAGGTAAAAATTAAAATCGATTGGCGTCGCTAGTGTGCCCTACCTGCTCACCTTAATCATTTTATTCGCCGCCTGTGGATACAGGGCCTCCGTGCTGTGACCAGCCATCCGGTATCTCTGGCATACCCTTTAAATTGTCTCGATTTTAGGAGAATTCAAGGGGTTAATATTTATTTTAAATGTTTATGCTATGTCCCGCTAAATTTTATTTTCTGTTTGTTTTTACTACAACGAATGGACAAAGCTCGCGGGATTTTAATTTACAGTATGCTTTACGGGATTAGTTCACAATCATTTGTACGTTCACCGTTTTGTTCAATATCTAAAAATAAAATAACCGTCAAGATGAGCATGAAATACGTCACCTGTTATCAAACTCCCCTTCTGACAACTTCACAGAGGTGTTAACATGTGCATCATGTGAAAATTCTTGTGTTTAATGAGCCCCCCTGCCAATTATGTCATGACTGGCCGGTACATTGCTCAGCCACTAACCGTACTCACCCACTTGTGCGAGCAGGCGTGATGACAAACGGAACGTGAACTTTCCCTCTCATCGCAGCATCCCAACTGTTGACTATGTCCACATCCCCTGTTCCACTCGCCCCTACGGCCGAACGGCGAGACAAGAACGAGATATCTGCCTTTCCACCAATTCAGTTACCTCAGATGACGCGTTGGATGCACATCATGGTCGATAGAATAAGTAAATGGTCACTTACTGTGAATATCGCAGCATTAACTTGCTTGTTTTTTTTGCTGGGATGCAAATGTTTTTGAAAAAAAGGAATCAATCATAATGATTCCATATTCTTTGAAAATCAGCAAAGCTGATCGATGGCAAACAAAAACTCAATAAACTTGCACCAGCCAAATATTTCAAAGCGTCTAAGACAAATGAATCTATAAAATTAATTGGACAAGTAATCGAAAACTCAGAAAGAATTTCTTCATCTCTGTTGTAGGGGAGCGGGAAACAAATGAGGGGCGGACATTGAATTATTCGATTTCCTTATTTGCACCAATCAATATCTTATAAGGGAATTCGATATCATGGTAAGGCGGAAGTTATTTGGCTATCGACAAGGCATATTAGACTTTGATTAGCATGAACATTGCGAAGAATAAAAAAAAACAGATTTGGGATCCCTCTTAGCGGTTCGTATGGATAAGATAATATTTCACAACATCACATACATTGATCTGACTCCGAGATAGGTAGCTCAAGCACCTGTATTACGGATATCAGAATCAAAAGTGGGATTACAAAAATATATACATACAAAACTTTTCTTTTGTATAATACCCACCCAGACCGATACAATCAGACATGTTCATACACACAAATGTTTGTACTGTGCGGGGATCGAACCCACAACCCTTGCACGAAAGGCAGCGTTCACTACCACTGTTCCAAACGCGTCGTCAAACGGGTCGTCTCATTCAACATTTTATTTCACCAGAGAGTCACCAAACTTTCACGAAGTCAGTGGCGATATGTTGAAATTGGTATGAAGGTAGTCAACATCAGGTGCAAGAGAATAATAACTAAATTCCAAGTGATCCCCTCTAAACAGTTAAAGGGTGGCGTCGCTTGGAGCGGGCGGCGGCAAGCGGCGGTTGCAGACGGCATATTAGCTGATATAATTGCATTTGCTACCGAGCTCGCTGACGTTTCCAACGGCGTATCCACAGCTCGATCTTATAGACAATCGAGTTACCAACACAAACCACCCCCTGAAATAAGTTGCCGCTGATGAGAATATTTCCCATCTTGATGAGTTCCTTACTATCAACGGTCTCCAAATTGAAATAGAGCGAGCAACGTCTGAAGATGAACGCGACGTTTCGTAAAAATAAACCTCATAATAATACACAAAGTATCCGATTAATTAACAAAGATACTCTTCTAAAATAAGCTCATATTAAATTTTCTCCGTAATACTGTCGGGTACTTATTTAATTCCGGATATAAAATTTCTGTGATTGAGCCCCAGCGGGTGGAGCTGAGGGGCGTGAATTCCAACAAAATTAGCACCAGGGGTCGAAATAAAAAAAAAGCGAAGGAAAAATTTAATGAACAGGAAAATGCTCCTTTTTGCAGCTATTCCATCTATTTATCTACATCGGGATGCCCATTACCTTGCTAAGAGAAAAGTTTACATTTTTAATTTAATGATTCCACTTTGTGGAAGTTGGGCGGGTTTCGGCGAGATCTTAATTTGGGGATTTCTGAGGCGTCTCGTTTTGTAAATATTATTCCTTTAATAAGACCTCACGTTGAGGGGGTGCCTACTGAACTCCGTGATTACGACTCTCTTTGCAAGCTTCATTTTGGACCTCGTCATTTTGATTGGCGCTAATGAAATTTTTCCTACTCCCGTGTGCTATTTTCTTGTTCTTGACAGAATAATTTTCATGGATCATGAATCGTTTTTCGTCGTCACCGGCTCTCCCCGCACCGTTCATTGAAGTGATTCGAGACATCTGAGACGATGTTTTTGTGTCATGTTCATTTACATTTTTCACTTTTGCTAATGCAATTTCTTATCTCTTCCTGTAGGAGTGCGTGTCCCATCTGTGGCGAAATTTCTAAATAGTCAAGTCCCAGCTGCGTTTGCGTAGACGATGACGTTTCGCTTTTAGCGGGTGTTTTAAAATTGAATATTTGATGGCGCGTTCCCTTATGACGAATCCGCGGTGGGTGGAAAGTGCCCGATTTCATGGCGGATAATTTTTTGAATGTCTTTGTTAACGACCGCAACCATTACCCTTAATCCCCGTGCAACACTCGACTCTGCTCATTTATTTTTCATCAATTCATGTTGAGGATTGTTTTCGTGAGTGCCGCGGTAAGTAGGTTAGTACATTTGTGCACAAGAAAGTGCTGATATTTTACTAAAGTACAGTAATAAAGTTACAGTACTAGGAATTTATGCATAACTGTAGCTGTTGCTAATAGACTTTTTAATCAAGCGGTGCCTACTCGTTATTATACTACGACTGAAGTGTAAATTATATTGTTAATAGTATTGTTAAAGATTATAAAATTCAAGTGAAAACATATTAATTATGTAGCTTTCAACAGCCTGTTAGAGAGCTCAAAGTTCCTAAAACACATCTTGTCGGGCGAGTGAAACCTAATGCTTATTATTGATTTAAAACCATTAACTTCAGTTTATGGTAAAAAGACAATAACTCCCGGGTCAGAGTACAATAGCTGAGACAATACTAACCGAATGGTTTCCCATCCAAATCACTAATACATCAGCTTTTACCTTATCTCTTAGGTGATTGTGCAGCACTCGTATGTTCCCATTATAAATACAAATGGTTACAGCTTAGTTCCTTTCTAATTACGCAGATAAGCCAGTCCAATAACGGTCGGTTTATCACATTCATTCGGAATCTAATTGGAAATTCGCATGTTGATATGTTCACTCTTTATTAGTCGATATTATGTTTGCTTTTTGATATTGATGGTTGTATTTCATATATCGATTTGAGTTCAGATAAAATATGTGTAAGTGCTTTATTAATAGTGGGTTTAAGTAAAAATAAAACATTCGAGTATTTGCCTATTTTATACTGTTCGTATTTTCACTTGTGTGTAATAAGTTACAATTCTAATCTAAATATATAAAATAAATAAATAAATATTTTACAACATCACATACATTGATCTGACTCCGAGATAAGTAGCTCAAGCACTTGTGTTACGGATATCAGATTTGTAAATACGTACTTATAATACATAGAAACACCCAGACAAATACAAACAGACATACTTAAAAATTTCATCTTGTGTCCCGCCTGAACACAAAATGAAATTTTTTAAGTATGTTATTTACTTAAGAATAAATTGCAAAAGATTGCTAAAAAAACAACAAACAGACATGTTCATGCACACAAATGTTTGTACTGTGCGGGGATCGAACCCGCAACCCTTGCACCAGAGGCAGCATTCACTACCACTGATCCAAATGGGTATACTAGATTGAAAGAAAACGTTTATGGGTGTTGGGTGAAACTATACAAACACCCGTCAAGTTTGGGACGAATCGCGGTTATTACAAAATTATTTTTGATAGGTTCTAGCATCAATTTGTCAAAACTATGACCACATTAATACATTAGGATGCCAAATTTGCATTTAAACGTCTCCGATAGAAAGATAATTTAGTAAATTACAGTTATTTTAATAGAAATGATGGCTGGCGTTTTACGTAGCGGGTCGATAGGGGTCGGTTTTTTTACGAAAACATCTGTTGTGTGTATCGTATGAGTTTTTTGTTATTTCAAAAGGAGACATGATGGATCAGTTTCAACACGTATTCGTCGGTGCCTTTGTTGCTTGCTTTATGGCTTTGTAATGTGTTTCTTTGTTTGTTCAGTATGTGTTACAGTCGTTTCTACGGTTTGTGAAAAAGCCAGTTGCGATGGATTCGGACGATAGAGATGTTATCGTTACCACTGGTATAACACGTCAAAATTTATGCAAAAATACCAAGTTCTATGTTGGGCGTGTATGAAAAACTATATTTGCGAATTCGCAAAAAGATCAATAAAATTTTATTTATATTTATTACAAAATAAATAAAATGTAATTATTTTACCTATTACATAATTGAATATACATATAAATTACAATATGTATGATAATGTAAAATAAAAGCATCTTATAAAAATAAATCTGTAACTTGTGTCTTAATATTCCAAAACAAAAATAAAATTTGGAAGTCATTAGATAGCTGTAAAGAGTTTTTAGAGTGTTCAGGTCGAATATTGTATAAATTGTGGTTTTGCAAAAAATATCACGGTTTTCTTAGCAAAAAAGTTTTTGAGGCTTATTTAGAATTCAATTACTTGCAGATTATCGGATAAAATCTTTTTACATCAAACTTATCTTTGAAGGCGACATAGTACAAAAGACGAAAAAAAGTATAATCACGAGCGACTTTTGTATGGACAAGTGTGTGTCTCGGTGTTTCGAGAGCTCTTTAAAAACCGCTGTTGCGTGTTTTTGAAATAGGATTTAGTGCAGATTGCCAGTTTCGAGGGTTAATCTTATCTTTTAAGTATAAAAAGATCCATTTGTCGCCGGTGTGCCTTTCAAATGTGGAACCATGTGACATCAAAAAGGAGTCTTAGTCGTAAAAAGCGTTCATATCCAATTTTTGGGTAATCGCTTCGTGAAACACGTTTTTATCTGTAAATGTTTTTGGTCTCAACCAGACACACAACTGAATGATGAGGAGGAACGTTTAGTTTAAACATTTTGTCGATGGGTTTAAATATAACTAGGAGTGCAACACCAAGATAGAGATGTACTTTTTACAACTGTGAAATTATGAATATCCTGTTAATGTAAAATGTAATGTACCTACTATCAAAATTTATGAAATCTAACAAGGTTAGCAAATTATTTCGACATAGTCAACCCTACACTTGCAATACTTTAAAAATAGTTAAAAAACTACAGTTAATTGAACATTATGATGAATCACGTTAATGTGATGTAAAATAATTACACAACGTCGCAAGGGAAATCCATCAAACTAATTTAATTCAGAACGTATCCATTTCCTTTTCACAAACAAAATAATAAAGGCACATTTATAGCGGTTACAGAGAGGCGAAAGTGTATTGCAATGAAGTATAGAAAAAAAAAGAAACGGCGAGTTTTGATTGATCACCGACTCGGGTACTTTTTGTGTGGAATTAAAAACACGGACCGGAGGATTAAACAGGAATTCTGTGGGCCCATAAGACCAGCCTGCAGTCGAATGTGGAATTTTAAATTAATTTTCGCGGGCCGCGAACGGAATAGCTTTGACATGATGGTTTTTGGGATATGTAATTGTGCTTCGGACGTAACCTGACACCAAGTCTGTAAATTAAATATTAGGCATTGTGGTTTATATTACTTATAGTTATTTTAACGGATTTCAATAAAAAGGTATAGGTAATAATATAAGTTGAGTTTAAAAGACTTATAAAAAAGCCGCAAAATCCAATTTAATTTTAAAAGTATTTTTTTATCATGGCACTCAATTGACCTTTGTTGTCGCTGCGCCGTGGGAATTCTAGACACGCATGTTTAGTGTTAAAATGATCAACTCTGTAATCACAGACATAATCTCGACAAAACGTTACATAAGAATAACAAATGGCAGCATTCTTAATGTTCACACAGACTATCACAACATGTATATTTAAATGTAGCGAAGCACGCATCAACGCAGCAACCTCAAGTGTGCCACAAACAAGTAATTAAGGCATCTATAATATATTAACGCGCATACTACATCGCGCGTTAGTCGTAATGTCGGGGAGATGTAGGTAACACCCAATACCGCAAAGGTAAAGCGTAATAATAGAAGCTATTTGAAGGTTTATGAACGATCAAAATTGCACGAGCACGTGTATAAAATACACTTTGCAAAGTAGATTTAAATTTTAATACAAAGCTTTCAGTCGAGGGTTGTACTCGTAATGTCTTAGCGTTGGAAATAGATGGAACTGCTCAGTACTTTAAAAAAAATCCTAATAAAATAGGTAATTTTTACAGCCTTAAAATTTAGCGGTTTGAAGGCTTCGTTATTATTTCCAAAATATTAAGTGATGTTTTCTGATTAATTTTATCATTTATTTATATATTTTATATAAAATGCGAAACAATAATAACGAATTGATAAAAAGTAAGCAAAAAGTGATAATATTTTGTAAATGTATCATGATAGATTATATATGTTTTAAGTATTTCATGTTAGGTACTAACAAGAAATACTTCAAACATATGTTACATATAGGTACGTATGTCATCATAAGGTTATTCAAGCAAGCAAGGAGATGACGTCACAGAGTGCACCGGACGCCGGGTGGGATAGCGCGGGTCGGTGCGGCATATCCACGTTAAGTGTTTGGGTCGGAGACTCAGGTGTCGACTGCGGCCGATTCCACAAGACAATGCTTAATAATTTCATTTCGCCATTACGGCGGCCATCTTTGCGAGTCGCACAGTTAGAGGGCATCGGCGCACCCCTCCACGGCAATTTGCATTGTAACTCGGACCACGTAGAGACCCTAACTGCCATACCACCACCTCCTAACTCTTGAATATATAATTTTGTTGCTTTTATTAACATCAACTTTGCGTGGGAATTGGTGATAGCCTTCCGCGCGACTGTTTATTGTGAACGATAACTTGCTAGATTTATTTTATAGTGGAGAGACTTTGTCCTGACGGTAAGGGTGGGTTACGTTCTGCGGAGGCTTTATGCCGCCAATAAAGACGCCGATGCATGTGCCCATTAAAATATTTGCTGGATTTATTTGACAGCGTGCTTGTTTTGTTGAAATGTTTATTGGATACCATAATTACATTGTTGCGAAATTAACCACTGAATCATATTACCGGTCGATTGCAATCTAAAAATACATAAATATGGCCAGTTTTATGGTTGGTACGGAAAACACAATTAGTTTTCGATTGAGGCATATGCGGATGATTTCATAAAAATCAATATACTGACCATAAACTAGCTTTGATTTAATAAAAGTAAATAATATAACCTTATATATTTACTTTATCTTTTAAACATTCAAGTTAAACCATGTTACAAACAAGACTAATTAACTCAATAATTACGAAAGGTAATACATTTGCTCGAGGTGAAAATAAGGGTAAATACTATTTGAAAAATTCAAAGTAAATGTAACGGAAATAAAGGGGAAGTTATCAAACAAACGTAAGACCGTGTAATAAATGCAACCGTGATTGCTTCCGACCCGGCCGTAATGTAAAAGTTGGCCAAGTCTGGCGGAGACTTAAAGTTTGTTTTGATGCCTGTAAATTAATGTGTTTGTATGTCTCCGTTGCCGTTTAAGATCGTTTTACAAGTTGCAAGTTAAGGACTTTGAAATACATATTGAATAACCATTTTGTTTTGTTCTTAGATAGTAGTAGAGAATATTAATATTCATTTTCTAAATATATTTCAAAGTAATTTTATGTAGATTGCAAAGAATAAGGCTTAGCGGTAGATAACTTTACCTAGGTATCTACTTACTAACTTTTACATATTAGGTAAAAGTTTTTGCGCTGTGAACACAGATTTATTGAATGACTGTTTGCATACATTTTGCAAGGCGTAATGTAAATGAGATATAAGTATTTAGTTTTACTGAATATGAGGTTTACATTTTCAACATTATTTGGTATTCTTAAGTAAATAAGACACTTAAAAATTTCATCTCGTGTTCAGGCGGGACTTATTTATTATATTATTTTATTTAGCAGTCTCATCTTAACTGGTGGTCAAATATTTGTAATAATATTTCCAGTAGATATTGTAAATATACCTACAATATTGATGAGACTATCGACAGCTGATGTCGAATCAAGCACTCACAAATTTCGTCGGCTTAATAACGCGTTCAGTGGTCTAATTATTGGTAGAACATTCACCCGGATTGTGGAAGATGTGGGCTTCGAGTCCCGCCTGAACACTAGATGAAATTTTTCAGTGTGTTATTTACTTAAGAATAAATTGCAATAGGTTGCTATAAAAATATCAACTATTATTTGGTATTATTTATATTCGATGGATATTGGATGATTTTTCTTTTTCTATCACAATTATAAAATGAGAATTATATGGAAAGAGAAATTAGCAAACAAATAAATATATGATATCTGTGTATGCAATGAATGACGAAATAAATATATTACCAAGTTAATTTTGCAACAGCCAAAAAATCTAATTCTGAAAGTGTTAGCTAATAGGCCACAAACTCAATGAAAAGTACCTAAGATACAGTAATGGAAATTGTAGGCCGCGCCGCTTAATAAATTGTTGCTTTAATTCTAATGGCGACTTTTAGGGGGTTCCATAATTCCATTCCATGTTTCCAACTCTTTAGGGGGTCGCGATATCGACATTAATAAGTTTAGAAGGCTTCTTAGGGGTTTATTTGGAATCTTGTCTTTGTCTGTTTCGGTGATCAATGGACTTGTCAAATGGGTGTTTTAAGGTTTCTAAATTATGGAATTTACTGGTCTTACTTGGTATCTTCTGTTAAGAAGGATTAGGTATTCTGCTAATAAACTTTTTGTTCAGAAGTTTTAGGTAGAAACATAATTTCATAACGCAACTCATTTTTTTATGTTAGAGGCGGACAAACGAGCAAGCGAGTCACCTAATGGAAAGTAATCAATACCGCCCATGAACATCCGCGAAATCAGAGAGATCGCTAATGTGTTGGCGGCCATTTTTAAAAAAGAGTACGCTATTCTCTTGAAGGTCCCTAAGTCGGAGCCGTCCGGAAATACGCCTGCAGCCAAACCGTTCTACAGAACTGAGGAACTCATAATTATAATCAAGAATCTATGTACGTAGATTTAGGGAAAATCGTAACATTCAGTTTTTTTTATTTGGTTCACAAACGGAATGTAACGTTTACATGACAACGTAGCTTTAAAATTAATACATTAATACGTTCATTCTAATAACAGTGAACACTGCATGCAAAAAGTGTGAACATTGGAAATAGAGAGCAGTTAGTACTTAATGTGTGAGATTTTGATGATGTAAAAAATGCAATGGTCAGTAATATATACTCGTACCTAAGTTGCTAGAAAATGGTGGGTTCGGTGTTTAGTTATTCGTAGGTAACCAAAATATGGTTCCGAAATTCATAGATTTAAATAAGAAACCAATGACCTCCCAGCCAAACGATGTGTGTGTTATCCACATTCCCACACACTCTTTTGAGTGCCATTATGTCTGTTGAAGTGAGAGCGAGCTCTATACGGGCGTCTTGTGCTGCAAGGATATCGACACTTGCCCTCGCTTTGTGTCGCCACGTGTAAGTTTACACCAGGACACACCACGTGTATTAACGCTTTTGTCCCAGTAATTTGTTTCACGGATTGCATTTAACTCCATTAGCGCTTTGTTCACTTGTACTTCGGTGCATTCAGAACTGGGTTAGAATAAAGAAGTCGATAATGGTTTGAACATAAAGCATGTGTGTTTGCATTTGGATGACCCAGTAGGTTAGAGAAAACTTAAATTTCAAAAAAGTCCTGGGTGTTTATAGACAACTTTTGATCAATACTCGTGTACAATGTACTTAGGTTTTGAGGTCAAAAATTTATCGGATAAATATTTTTTTACCAAACTATTAATAGTCACCTCTTCTACTACTAGAAACGAGCTGATGATCTTCAAACAGGAGTGCTAATTAGACGTTACGTTTCAATTTAAAAAAAAAAAATTGGTTCAATTCCGTTTAGGAGCTATAGGGCTACAGACTACAGGCTATAATTAGGAAATAAATTAATTAGATGGGCAGGCGATACTTTCTTTATCGTCAATAAAATCATAGCCTTCAGTTAGTTAATTGTAACATGTAAATCACATTACCTACTCCTAATCGCTGAAAGCTGGCCTTTCCCACTATCCAGAATCTAGTAAAAAATACTCGTAAATCAATTTAAAAATTCATTAACCAAACCGGGTTCGAAAAGTGAAGTTTGGTTTTAATTAAAAGAAAATTCCACTTGAATGGTGAAAAGAAATCATAGTGCAGTGGGATCCGGGAACCCGTTCGTTTGAGTGAAAAGCTAAGCGTCGCGACGTCGTTCGCGCGTTATAATTAGTACAAATTGTCTGCTCCGATCCGCTCCGAGTAGCGTTACGAACGTACAGACACCTCGATTACGTAGTTTAGGAAGGAACTTTTAAGGTTATTAATTAAATATTTATTAGAATTTCTATAATTTTTAATGTCGTTGTTGTTGTCGTGGCAACAAAGAGTAATTTACATGTAAGAACAGACACACATTATAATAAGTATTTTACCTTAACATGATAAATTTTCATTAAAAATACTAAACATAAGAAACAATACTTGCTTATGCGATTTTTTTTTATCAGAAATTGACATATTTAAGCAGCTTGAGCTGATACCTAGGTATTTAACGATGTAATAAAAGCGTTCCAGGAGTGAACGAGTATCTACCTATTAGAAGACTAATGAAGATAATTATTATAAGATGAAATATAAACTATCAACTGTTGACAGGTATTTAAAACTCTATATAATTTTGTCTGCATTATAAACTTTTAAAGCTCTAATAAGCACGATGTTTTTGTTGTTGAATCTATAAGATCTGCAATAACGCAAAAAGTTTAATAATTTAGTAATTACACAATGTTATAACGAGTATGAGCAGATTTATTTAAGGGGTCTCATCGGTGGTGAGAATAATCTAATACAGGTTATATCCAATTGAAGCTCTAATAATTTCCTGGTTATGTAATACATAGTTAATCATGGATCACCTCATAAAAACCCGGTGCCATCAGAAATCCTTCATCTGCATGCACGGTTAGCCAAATTGCTACACTATAAATAGGTAGCAAATTATTACTAGTATGCCTAGTAAAAGTACATACGGACTAGTTACGTACGAGTATTTCTTATACATACATTTATGATGATCGTGTTCGGAGTTGATAAGTTTTTATGCTTTGCATAATATTATTGATTTTCTATCGATTAAGGTCACTTTACATTCAAAACGCATTATAAGTAAGTTATTTATATTGAATTAATAGATTCTTAAATGAGATGATGACTTAATATGAATGGGGAAAGCTAAAGTTATTTCTATCATTTTTTGACGTCTTTCAAATCGAATAATTTTTTTAATGACGTTATCAAAAAATTGTCATTCGTATAGTCTTTACAAACAGTCAATATATTGGTAAATATTTTTTTAATTAATAAAGTCAGGTAGGGTCCGTGTTTGTATATACCTTTTAGTGAGTGAGATAAAGCAGGTGGTCATTTTACATATAGTGTAGGTACCTAAAATATAATGAGAATATGTTTTCGTGTTACTAGAGAGTCATGTATCATTCAGTAATTTAAAAAAATCTGCTATAGAAAACGCGAAGACTCGTGACAGACGATAGAGTTATTGAATTAATTAAGTATGAATGAAATATGACATCGACTGACCGAGTTTTTAGCTGGTCATTTTGAATAATCATAAATATCATTCATTTATTAATGAATGAAATACTCTTCCATCTGCCACGAGAGAGTTAGTATCTTTTGTATATTTGTGTATAATATCCACAACAGGTGTAACTGTCAAAATAATTTATTTAATTTGAAACTTTTGCCCTGTCTACCGGTTGCTACGTCTACGCGGCGGCCATGGAATCCAGTAATCTCGCGAGCTAATAGATTCGATAATTCATCGCGACGCGCTGAATCGATACGACGATTGATGGCACCCGCGGAACGCGCTGACACATTCCCGCTTTTATTGTTCAATGTCTACTGCGATTTAGCTCTCTATAAGATTTGTTAGTTCACAACGCAATAATTAAATTAATTATAAAAATCTGACAATACATTTTTTTTTCATTTTGTTAAAGTTTTGGGAGAAGTATGCTCTTCAGAAGTTGTTTGAGTGACATTCTTATTATTTTTGAATGACATTTTCCATGTCATATATGTCGTCTTAAGCAGCCTGTATTTGACTACTGCAGAGCAAATGCCTCTCTAATTTCTATCCATTTTCTTCTATCGTCGGTCTTCCTGGACCACGCTACTCCAGCTTGAGCCTTGATGTCATCGGACCATCTGGCAGTTTGTCCGCCAACACTCCTTTTACCATCTCTTGGTCTCCATTTAAGAACATCCTTGCTCCACCTTTCATCTCCCCTTTTGCACACATGACCGGCCCACGTCCATTTCAGTTTTGCGGCTCGGTACCCTACATCTATAACTTTAATGTTCACAAATTATGTCGTGCCGATTACTTAATGAAAAGACTTTTTTTCTCTAATTTAAATACCTACGTCTCTCTCTAATTTAAATTTTTACCCAGCTTATTATATAATTGAATAAAGTTAGATATTTAATATTTGATTAAGTCAATAGATCCAAATACATGTTTGAGAGTGAATAAACTTTTAATTGACAAATACTTTAACGCTTTCTTACTGACGGCTGTTATTTCTACCGATTCCCAGCCTTGAGAGAGAGAACTGTAAATCAATCGATTCATCGATTCGGATTTGTACTTTTTACTATTATCTTAAAGGCTGTTTAAAAATCTATTATGTACTCCCGCTTTTTGCGTCGCTTTCCCGCGCTGTATAAGTACCTAATTTGAGTTGTGTCACTAAGCGATCGGCTACGGGTTGGGATTGTGAAGAGAAGTATTTTGGAGTCAACCGTTTAGTTGTGGTCAAATTCCAATGGTTCGCCGCACCCGCGCGCATCAAAACTAGCTGACAGTTAGCTGGAATATCGCTTTTTACGTTGTATATCTACCAAAATCTGTGTGCCTTGGAATAGTGAAAACTTAATAAGTGCTATCATGGAACGTATTGTGTATTTAGAGTTTGAAAAAAAACTTTAATGTTGATAAAATAATATCTATAAGTATAACAAATATATATTAGGTGGACTTAATAATTCTCTCATTGAGGACCTAACAGTTGGGGAGGGTACAGTAAGAACGCTCCATCTTAAAAGATGCATGTAAAATTTGTTCCCTTAGTATAAGTAGATCATAAGTATTTATATTGTTTTCGTGGTTTTTTGATAAAATTTATTATTAATATTATTATGTACAAATGCGTTTGGTACGGCAGGCGCGTTTTACCGTGTTGTTTAGCAGAAACCTTCTTTTATGTACATGGCAGTGCCAGCGGAAGTATTTTTATTATGAGTGAGTAGGCAGTTCAAATAAAACTAGGTAAAGGCCAGGTCAGTGACTCCTAAATGCAAGCTGTATAAAACAAGAGGTATATGGCAAAGAAAAAATACTCTCAGACCGTTTAACGTAGGTATCATGGTAAAATTATTTGCGCCCTACCCAACCGTTTCATCCTAAACGGTAAGAAAATTAACAACAAAACCAATTAGGGTAAAAAAATATAAGGCTACCGTAGAGTCACAGACCGAACTCGGAATAATCTACCGTTACAAATTACCGGCCAAAAAACTGGTGGAATTGAATCCAAACATTTGTCTCTTAACGAATCGTGTCGCGGCGGCGAGGAGTCAAAGTGGCGTGATTCGGCAGATCTGTTCCATTTTCGAATGCTCGCTGCCCATTCGTTCCCTCGGCTACGCCTACCCAATAAATTAGATGCCTCGCGTAACATACCGCATAGTTACAAACTAATGAAATCCCGAAAAGATCTCAACCCATTTTCTTAACAACTTTTCCGAAAGAGCAAACGCCTTCAAAGATTTTACCCCGAGAAATAATTCCGCTAATAACGCTCCGCCTCGCACGGGTATGTTATGCAACCATAGGAATTTCATTAGATACACACGCGTTTGTTTGTTAAGGCGCTTTCCATTGCTAAAAGTTTCTTGAGGCGGGTATAATTCCTTTGTTTGTTCTTGGGGGTGGCGCGCCCGCCTCACCCACTACGTTTTCTAAGTCATCGGGTCCAATTATGCCCCTTTGTAGGTTTTGATATGTAAATTCGCGATTTTATTAAACAAACCGTGATGCCATTTGGGGGCAGTGGATCGGATTAATAGCTTCTTCAGATTTGTGTAATCGCTTTCTCCTTAAGACAATATGGGAGGTTTCATCCCGGGGGACCGATTTATCAGTTCACGATGTCTGTGATGGAAATTAATTCATGATTATTAGATAATTCGGTCATGAAAATGTTTTATTAACGTTGATTTCTTTTTCAGTAATAGAGTAAATGTTGGTTCATTTAATCAAGTTTTATCGGGTCTATAACATTGCAACATTTACATTTGCTATAAAAGAGATTCGGCGAATTGTCACAGCGCGGGCTGGCAAATTAATCTGCACATAGAAACATAAAACGGACGTTACGGCCCAAACTACCCATTCGATTTAAGCTTAATTTTTACCCCAGCACTATTAATAATTTACACGGGATAACGGGAACGTTTGCGCCATATTACAACGCATAAATTAATAATGTCGCTCGCTTGTTTAACTGCGAATCAGATGAGTTTTATTGACAATTTTGTTGGGAAAGAGCAATTTGTGGGATGACCGCGCGCGACGCCAAGTGCTGGCCAAATAGGGGAATACTCAGTGCTCATTTGGGGGGACGCTGAGAGTGTGCAATTGTCAATTGATGCGCGTATGTAGTATTAATGCGATTGATACAGGTAATTGAGTCCACCATACACATCGGCGTTCCACAGATCTACTAAGAGCTTTGTGGTCGGTTGATGTTTAGTTGTTACGTTGACATGGAAGTGCATAACTTCATTGTAATTCATAAATGTTCTAAGAAAATTGATAAAACTCAATTAAATTAGTTGTTAAATAGTAATAGAAACGCTTGATTAGTGATAGAATAATGAAAGTAGTGTTTTTCTGTCTAATTGTTTCAATTGGAAAAAAATAACTATTTACGGTGAATAAGTAAAAACTAAATTCGCTTCATTAAACTCGTCAATTCGTTATAACTTGAGCCTTCAAGTGTTAAACGCATTTAATATAACTTAGCTTTTTATAATAATACTCAAGATTACTTATAATATGAGATATTTATAATTCAGTAGGAGGTGGGTCGCACTTAAGGGCGATGCTTGCTTTTGGGGTCCCGGGTCGGGCCAAAATTTGTAACCTGTGTTTTTCTTTTGGGAAATTCTCAATGTCAGCCCGAAGTCTGGAAGATGGCGGTCTTGTACCCCGTGCTTCGGAAAGGACGCTAACCCACTGGTCTTGCGCCTGATCCCTCTTC
This sequence comes from Marasmia exigua, assembly GCA_019059595.1. Classification (NCBI taxonomy): domain Eukaryota; kingdom Metazoa; phylum Arthropoda; class Insecta; order Lepidoptera; family Crambidae; genus Marasmia; species Marasmia exigua. Next base: position 4,356,111 of record CM032473.1, on the reverse strand, counting down.
AGTTCTGTTACACTGGTATCCTATCGAATTATGAGGGTAAGGAAATAGAGAGTGCACTGCACAAACACTGTGCACTATAATATGTTCTGTGTCGATGGCTAATCCCTGAGACTGGTCAGCCATAACTGTAATATCGGTTTGGAGGACATTACAGATCTATGTCGGTACCTGTATCTGACAACCCTGACGGGCTGATAGATGCAAATATTTCCAGCGCATTTAGTGTAACTCAATCCGCGCACGAATGTACACAATTGCATTTGGGGTTGCATTGAGTAGTCGCCACATCGACGCTATTATTGCGCAAACACCCACATCCGTACCACTTATAGTTCCAATACCTATAAATAGTGTCTATGTGAAGTAATTAGCTTTGCTATTTAATTTATCAGGGATTAATATTTTTCTTTTTTAAGTTGTAATGGTTTTGGACGTAACAATAGAATTAATAACTTTTTAATTCGGCTGCCGTCACCGTAGAGTATTTTTTTGGCCACAGTTTTTTGGCCATGTGGTCAGAAATTAAGGTCATAGCCTGGAGCAGATAGTGGTGACGGGAAAAATTTCTGCCAAACGCTCTAGAGGGCAGTCCCTTGATGCTTGAGATGAACCGATGAAATCCGCAAAACCTCTTGTATGGATTGCGTGTTTTTTCCACTGAGCTAACACGGCTCGAAAATGTAGATAAGAGTATTACACAACTATGATCTTCTATGTTTGGGCTTTAGTCAAGGCTTCTTGCCATTTGTGCACACGCGCTAAGGAGCGCGAAGACCTCCCTTAATCAACGAGAATATGTCTGTCGCATCCAAACAAAGGAGAAACTCAGCGTGTGTAAAAGGAAGGAACTCCGATTCTGTCGTAACGTCCAGTTCGCGCTAAGGCCCTTGCTTTGAACCCCGCCAAATGCTGACAAATACCTGACATATGTGCAAATCAAAACTATTTCCTCATTCAGATTACATCATTCAGAGTAGTTCAATCATTCTTACTGATCACTTATGGCGTATATTACGTGTAATTTTGCCACAAATTACTGTCGTTGATAATGTGACTGCTGTTAATGGTACGTGGAGTCAGGACCAACGAGGACGGTGATTGATTGTTATCATTACAGTACACCACTGTCTTAGTGCAGTCGCGAGGCGCTTAGGCAAACTGCAGGCCAGTTTGCCTAAGCGCCTCAATTTCAATTTACAGTATAGGACTTGATTGCTTAGTTCATAGCCACTAAGAACTAACTTCATAAGTAATATTTACAGAAACATCTGACTGAGGAAAGACAAGGATTATCGTATCGTCTTATTTAGTTCTTATTAATGTATTTAGGTTCAAATATCGAGCATATACTACAAAACCACAACTAATACAACAGTTGAATAATGAGGCGTTTTCTTAAAAAAATAAAAGCTAATAAAATAATAACTCAATAGATGGCGCTTAGCAGGCAAAAATAGTTCTGTCAATGTCAATTCCTTTGACTACGTACTATAGTCGGATTTTTATTTGTTATGGCTCTACCCGAAGATAATTCGCCAATGTCAAGTAACTTATTGAGAATAAGTAGTTAGTCAACAGTCGGAGTCAGTCAAAATCACAGTCACTCAATAAAACGCCGGTGTTTTACGTTTCATCGAACTACGGATTCAGTGGATATCACTCAAAAAGCAATCGTGGGTTTTAAGACTCTATTAGGTTCAAGCAAGTTGTCACGAGACAGTGCAGCAGTGTTAAAAACGATACAATCCGATGATTCTTATTATTAGGATCACTTTGCGGCACTTCACTGCACAAATAAACACCAAATTTGCACACTAAAGACCACTAGACACTAATTTAAAACCTTTGAATTGCATCAGCCCACGCAGCTTGTTTTAGCCGTACCCGCCGAATCCTTTTTAAAAAAAAATAAAGGGTCATATCATAAAAAGCACACAAGCATTCATCATTAATTCATGTGTTTGTTGCATTTTTGCGATTTTTCTTCAACTGGTTTCGGTAAACAAACTGTGTACCTACTTAGTGAGTCTCAAAATCGGGTGAAACGATCCGAACAAACCCATGAATATTTCCGTAGATGACATCCAATTTTTGATAGACATCTATTCTGGTGGTTTTGATCCACTGTCGCTTTAGGGTAGGAAAAAATAATTATTAAGTACCAATAAATGGGACAACTATTTATTTTTTTAACTCTATTACACTGAATACAAATCCTACAAAGTACGTACGTTTATTCCTAAAAAGAACGTTTATTCAAAGTGTAACAATATAATCTATTTTATATATCACGGCTTTAATTAACAAACATTTTTTTTTATGTAATAGGTAGGTAGTAAGCATATAGGTAGGTAGTAGGCTGATGGTAAGCAATTGCCGCCGCCCATGGACAACTACTCATTGATTTAACAGTTAAATTTTGGGACTTTCACGCCATCTAGTAAGTGTTTTGGAACTATTTCTTTCTTTTTGGAAAACGCCTCATTGGATGTTGCGAAATTACGAGATAGTACTGGACGCCGACTACGGTAACACCTTTTCTTTCATAAAATGTTATTTGAAGTGTATAAAGTGTTAAAAATTTATTTACACTTTAGTTCGTTGTTTTTGAAGGCGGATTGAATTTTTTTTCAAGCTTTTTAGTGTCTCATTTTTAGCAGCAAAACAATATAATCAATTTCGAATTGAGAATCCTCCTTTTTTTGAAGTCGGTTAAAAATGCGAGTTTATCTAATAAAGGCCGATTCGACCAATCTTTTTCCGATACTAAATCTATGGTATAGCGCTGTAATTCTATATAAATCTGACGTTTTACCATAGATTTATCCACGGATAAAGATTGGTCGTACCGGGCATAAGACACTTCATTGAAGGTGAAATAATACTTATGATATGGTTATGAACAAGCATCTAAAAATGTATAAAACCTTTACGTTCAGGTATTACCTACCTCAGCCTGGATGATCAGCTCCCGACTTTTCTCTTATCTCGAAGCCCACTGTCACTGCAAATTAACACGAGCTCTTGTTATCATTCAATTTGATTCCGCCGTCGGCTGTTTTATTATTTTAATGAGCTTCAATTTTCAGGGATAATTGAATGTACGTCGCCGGTTCGATTATTATTTCATTCGATACTACGGCAGCTGGCACGGTCAATGTTGCCTGCTATTGATTTCTTTACCTTTTCTATGGGTGTTAATTGATTTTCTCAAAGGATAAAACAGCGGTTAATAATCAGGCTTTGAAACACTAATGTTTTTGTTTCGATAATTTTACTGATCTATTTAGGAGTTTCCAAACTCCCAAATTGATTAGGAAATATAAAGGAATAATATTAAATAATGTCTTAAATATCAGTGAAATATAGGAAAACATAAACAGTAATTCTGATATACTTGTGAGTACCTCAAGGATGTTTGCTAATCGTAGATAAAAATTAAAGTAGGTATTCTCTTCTGGTATCTTATTCTTGATGATTTAAATCTTGGCCATTTTATTAAGAGCTAACAAACTACTCTGACACCCCATAAAAAAGAAGTTTTTCTGACTTTTTGATATTAAACAGCTTTATCTTAGAACATGGGAAAAATCCTAAAGTGGCAACATTGCAATATTGGCAACAGGGGTGGCATAGCACTTAGCAGAATTCGGTCTACCCGCTATTATTGTATCTGGTTTTATTAACACAATTTGATGTGTATTAACTGGTAACTATAACAATTGTTACAAATTGTCAGTCCATTTCTTGGTGCTTAGAGCATCATTAAGTTTATGAGATGCTTGATCGAGTCGTAAGACGTCTATCAAGTTATTCTTAGGTTAAAGTAAAATATATATGTTTCTTAAGCAAATTGCAATTTCTTTTGTTCACTAGCAAGTCTTGATAGTTATACTTATTAGTGTAAAAATATGTAGTTTCTTGAATCGTTAAAATGTGGAAAGTGCACTAAACTAATTATCGATTCTTTACGAGTAGGTAAAACTTCCTTAATAATACTGTTATAATTATACCCGTTTTATTCGTACATGTTCACGTAAGATTCTCAGAAGCCAGGAGAGTCGGTAAATACCATAAAAAAAGAAGGAAAGTTTACTTATTCCTAGAATCTTCTATATCCATAGATTTGACTTTAAATAAGGATACCGCTCTCGTTAGCTTGCTGACGTGTCGAAGACGGTTCTGTTATCCTAATACACTTTCAACATTTCTAATCTAGACTTAATCATAGGCCTCTAGTAGAGACATGGCTTGAATTGAGTCAGACTGCTCCGTAAATTGTTGCCAATGCAAACAATAAGAGCTAACGGCTTGAAGGGTTGTCCTGAAGTTCTGTGGCCCAAACCGAAACTATCGGACAACAGAAATAAAAAACCGCTAAAACGCGTATCGATATTTTGAATAAATGCATCAGGCGCACCTATGTAACCATACTTATGCGCCATATTACCAGTGAAGTAACTATTCTCCTGACTATTAAAATTCCTTAGACATAGTTTTTAAAATGTATTTCCAGAACCGTGCGTAACCAAAACCGATATAATTCTGTTCTAAAAATTCGTATCAAAATATGCATGTCCATAACAGCCCTATAAAACTACTATTTACAATCACATTATGAAAGGCCTTTGTATTGGCAACTACAAATCAACACGCACCCCTTTAATTAAGCGGGAGGCACTAAGTCAACCTTGACTGTGCGTAAACTAGGCACAACTAGCGCGATAAAACTGTGCCTGTTGGAGCATTAGGGATTTTTTATTGACATTTCCTCTGAGTAATTAAAGTTTATTTAGGAGAATAGTTCATACAATATAGGTTTCACCAACAAGATCGTGTCTACATGAATGCATTAAGTGGTAGATAATTTTAAAATAAGAAATTAATACACCACATTGACATGACGGATTGGAATTACGGTTCTAAACGGAAACGTCATATCGTCTGATTTCAATAGGACATTCTGCCAGATTCCCAGAAACTTACCTACAAATAAAAACACTGTAGTAAGAAAAATCGAATTCAGAGAGCAATGTGTCCATTTACGGGTAAAGATTGGCGTCGAAACAGATTTTTTATTTGCTATTTACTTCATACAACTTTTACTATAACATTGCTCAGCGAATCGAAACATCATTACGCTACAAAAGAAGTCATATTTATATTGTGAAATAAAAGGTGTAATTTAGTCGCGTGATAGTCATGTTCACCATTGTTTGTGGGGGTCGTTCTCGCGACAGTTCACGCAAATATGTGACGTAATGTGGCCAATAATGACGTCAACGTCGGAAGTATATCCAGATGTAAACTCTCAGCCCAATATAGGAGCCTAGTAATATTATTACATTAGGATTTTAAACATCTGGATTCCAAACGAAAAGACTGAAGTTTGTTCCGTTTGCATGTAGTTTAAACCGTATATATTATAGCTATTACAAGTTCCTACAAGTAAGACTGCTCTTGGAGCTAAAATTATTCTCATTTGGTTATGAACATAAAATATTAAAGAGAGCTTTCGATATTATGCAGATTTTGGCGGATACTTGCCTCTATTGGAATTCCTTTTTACTCTCTACTTAGGGTATACATAAAAGTCTTTAAACATAAGATCATATTCTGGATGTTGTATTTCTTACTATTTATTATATTTACAACTATGTACACTTGTATAGATATATACTCTACAATTGACTAGATTGGAATACGCACACGGTCACTTTAGTGACATTGTACCATTATAAATTTTAATAAATTATATAAATGAAGCGTCGTTAATAAGCTATAGTTAGGCAAGGGAAGGTAAACATGACATTTAAAGAGGTGTAGGGCGAGGTGCGACCGCAGACCGCGGCACGCGTCGCCTGCGCCCGCGCCGATGACCCGCCCGTTATTCCGAGTGGCGTTTACACAGGCCGATTTCATCAATCGCCCGATGGTCGAATATATTAGCGTTAATAAGCTATAGTTAGAGGAAGGTAAACACCGCGAGACATTTAAAGAGGAGTATGTAGGGCTAGGTGCGACAGCACGGCTCGAGCCGCTTGCGCGTGCGTCGAGGATCCAACCGTTAAGGCGACGGGTAAGGCACAGGATTTTATTTTTAGCTACTAAATCGCATGTATTTTAAACAATTTCGGGGTTACAACCTCTCAGCAAAAACTTATACTTCTTATTAAATAACCATGTACAAATGTTGGGTCCGTTTTTGTACGCGAAAAATTGATTAACGCCAAAAGCGGCCACTTTTAGCGTGAATAAATTTTTCGCGAACAAATGTTGGCTCCGCGTTTGTGCATGGTTATTTAATAAATAGTATAAGTGTTTGCCGAGAGGTTGTAACCCCAAAATTGTTTAAAATACATCCGATTTAGTAGCTAAAAATTAAAATCGATTGGCGTCGCTAGTGTGCGCTATCCGTCACCTTAAGAGGAGGGTTTCCACAGATCAATTTCTAATCTATAATCATTAGATCGAATCCATTAGTTTATTAATTTGTGTAATTTATTTGTTGTTATCAAAACATTTGGATTAGTTACTTCCTGTTCTACGAGCTTATCAGTAGGGTTCTTCTAGGAGGTTTACCGCCGTAAGTTATTCGTTAAAGACTACCCATTAGTAAATTAAAAAATAATAGATATTATGTTGTATGACGTAGTTGTGGCAAGAAAAGTTCTATTGCGTATCAGAAATAGAACAAAATAAACGGTGAATTTGAATAATAAGCTAATATAAGAAAACAACTGAGAACAGAGTCCTAATAACCTGTGCTAATAGATTAACCCATCAAAGGAAATAACTGGTATAATCTGCTCCATCCTTTCACAAATCTATTTGCCCAAAAGTAGTTAGCGGTCACCGTATAAAGAGGGCTTAAGTTTTGACAGGTCGGCTCGCGTGACTGGCCGGCCTAATACGTTTTTTTACTCATACACAGTTTCGGACAAATTGATTACGTCTATTAACTTGTTTCTCCGAGTGACAGCCCTACCTATTAAAGATGGCCACGGCTCGATTCCATTTTTTCTCTATTTCACTGATCCTGATAGTGAGCAAGCTAATTTATTTCAAGTTTCGTGTTATAAATGATATCTTACTTTATTAATTGATTTCACGAAACTTCATCATGATTACAATCAAACGAATTATGTAGCAAAGAAATTAATTGTTCTGAGTAAATTAGAATGGAGTAGGGTATTATTTGTTTTGAAGCGTGGTCGTGTTTGCCTAAACAATTGTATAACATAACAAGTGTCTTGTGTTAACACGCTTGGGTTTAATTTGTAATATTTGAGAAAGATAAGCCGAGACGTTGGCGTTAGTGGGAACGGAAGTCATGGGAGCACACGTCAAGTGCAAGATAAATCTTGAATTCGGTTGCTATTAAAAAAAAATCCAAAGACCTTAAAAACTTAATCTTCAAAAGTCACATGAGAATGAAGAAGTTCTTCATGACCCTCATATCTGTTTTAGATTCATTTATATACCATGGAAAAGTACAAATGGAGAGACAATAAACGTTTATCAAAATTTTATCTTATGCCCTATAAATAAATAAACACACCGACTTCTACCTACTATTTATCATATTTATGCAATATCTTATTTTTGTGTTATGATAATATTACTTTGCTATGTTTGCAGTAGCTAGCAGTCAGACGATGACAGTATAAAAGTGTGTTATTTGTTGACAGCGCACAAGGAATATAAATAGATCTTTGCCTAGACAGACATGCATGTTAAGTTCGTGCAGGAGCTATGATCAAACTAAACATTCAGTAGAGAAGCATAAACGTGGCGGTGATAAAACCCAGATACATTATGGAGGATCTCATTAAACGGCCAATCAGTCTAAAATTAAAACGAAAAGAGCCAATCATAACCCGGATGTGGAATACAATAGAATGATTCCCACATGCCTCCGACAAAACAAGACAGGGTTTAAACAGCGTCTAAACGCTGAAATAACAAACCGATTACGCCACGATCACTCGTATTTGAGGGCGTAAAGTGTGGGAGATGAGCGAAGAAAGTAAAGAAAAACATGAAAATATTATATGTAACGATAACGTTACATATAACTATATCAACTATAAAGTTGAGTACTTCTCAATCACTGTAATGTGTTGCATTAAATAAACAATATAAATCATTATTTTTAAATTGAACAATAGGAATTCCAATCAACTAAGTTCCCGGGAGACTTCTTGACCCTATTCCAATGAATTAAGGTCGAAAACTGGTCTATCGGAAACTTTGTCGGATGCACATGCAATGAAATTTTAGACCTCTCTACTCGTAAATATTATCTTGGACAGAGTATATTTATATATAGATTGTATCATCTTGTAGGAAATGAAAACTTCTGACCAACTTTGTAAGTAAATTAGTTTGATAGCACCATTTAAAATTTCTATTGGCACCTGTTTAGGTTCAGTCTATGGATCAAAGTCTTACTTATTTCATAAACCTATAAAATATATAGTTTCATAATCAGTGTCATAATTATCATTTGTGTACGTGTATAAAATTTTGAATTAATTTTTTTTTAATATCTCATACATTGACCTGATTCCGTACTGAGTAGCTTGTGCAATTGTTTTACGGATATCAAACAAACAGAGAGTTCATCACATGAGTATTTGTCCAGGGTGGGGATAGAACCCAATACCTTTGGCGTATGAGGAAGAGTCACTACCAAAGGCTGTATTTAATTTATGTTGTAGATTTAATATGAGTAATATGTACTCACTTAGTGAAATAATAAGTGTTAAGAAGCTGAAAAATTAAATATATTATGAACTCATAAAGTTTATTAGTAAGTTTTCCGCTCGCCAATCATCGCTTGTACTACCCGTGAAAACAGTAGCTGCTAGTCTCACTCAGCGCTACAATATTTAATAGTTTTATGATGTATTATCAAAACAAATCCCTGTGAGTTACTATGAACCACTACGATACGTTTCGGGTGCAGTTATATACAAACCAACTAGTTTTGATATTTTGATGACAACTGACGGTATCAGTGATACGATAACATTTTTGATTGGCCCAAGTTGATTATCATTCACAGTGAAAATCATTCCATCACGGACTAAAAAATTTGGCAGGTCCTATTTCTGCCGCACCATCAAGAAATGGAACTCGTTGCCGGCGCATTTATTTCCTCCTTCCTACAATAGGATTCCCTTAAACGACGCGTGAAGAAGCATCTCGCGGGCCAACGGAGGTGATGCCTTGACATCGCTTCCGTTGTAATGGGATCTTCTATTGCTTACCATCAGGCTGAGGAGAGCCAATATAATGAACCTCTATAAAAAACATCGTCATTAGTCTGTTGCAGTCCGATGCTGGACTTAGGCCTCTTCTAATGTTCACCACTCCGATTGATCTTTGGCTACTCGCATCCAGCTTATTTTGGAGATATTATATTCAATGTACAGACACAGCTTCTTTTCATTTTTATTTCGTGATGATGGATGGAAAAGTAAAGGACTCTAAAACAATTTAAAAAGACAATTTTATTTGTACCACTTGTTTGACCTTATGACGAATGAATGAGTCTTTATTTATATATATATATTAAAAGTCTATTACCATTTTATGCCCTCGTTTTAAAACAGCATTCTAATTAATTGTAAAACGTTTGGCAAGTTTACCATCCTTTGATAACATTATAGTATAAACTGTCCATGCGATACGGTAATAGTTTCACGACAGGTGAAATGTAAATCAACAAGCCAGTTTGCCTATTTTAAAAACTATAACTGTCAATAATCATTAGATAAACTAGTTGGAAAATTGCACTGAAATATTGATTCACATTAGTCCAGAAAGCTACGTTTGTTGATAAATTTTACCATGCAATCAACCACCCTTAGTTTTATTTGAACTCATTATTCTGATTGTATAAAGGCTATGTGGCAATGCATTACAGTAGTTAATTGGCATAAATTGCCTATGGTCAGCTTGTGAGTTCCATTATAATTGGGTTTCGACTTCAGTATACGTATGTAGCTAAATAACACTATCGATTCTATAGGTATAATGTGTCATTGACTTTATTACCGTACATGTCGATTTATAAAGTGAATGACAATATAGTTACTGTAATTCTGACTAGTTTTGTTTCCTTGTCTATTTATATTATTGTAGGTCTATGCTAAATATAATTTTGTCTACCACAAAATACTAGTTTAAGTGTACAAAACATATTTATTTCAGAAACGATTTGCTTTATTGAATAAACAAACAGTTACACCTCCATAACGGAATAACTAAACGGATATTTGATAATAAAATTGCATCACAAGCTTTTCAAAAATATTGTTACAAAAGTATGAATAATCTACATTGACACGAAGTCTAGCGCTATAACCGGCGTGGAACCGGCAGACGGTTGGCATTTACTGAAACGTTTTTAGACGAGACATTATTCATTTTCACTAATTGTATTTTTTATACTGCATATAATAAAACTAATAAGTGAAGAGTCCCCTTATGCTCACGGCTCATTTAATGTCAACCATTGATTGGCGAAGATCAAACGATAAAGATTAAATATCCGTAGTTTCACATTTATATTTATGCATCGAGTGTTTTGCCGTACACATAATTTATCTGCAAAAAAAAAAAGAAAAACCTTTGAAATATCTAGACCGTTTAGTTCTAGTATCACGCAGACAGCGGTCGATACAAAAGGACTTAACACATTTTTTCTTCATATTTTATTATGAACTTCTGTTCAACATCCAGATGTTTGAGTTTGATCAAACAAAAGGTTTGTCTGATATACTCGCATACCATCAGAGAATATAACTATTACGAACTTGATTTATCGAATAAACTTCTGTTTACTTTGAAATTCCAAGTGATTTTGAAATTTAAACTACTTCGAATTACTGGTCTATTCATATTTTTGTTCTCGAATGGACTATGTCAGAAGATGTGGCTAGTGTATAATTTAAAATGTCTCCTCATGTGAGGTCTATTATGACTATGACTATTTTTATAACCGATTGTTTCCGATGCTAACCATGTATGAAACTATTATCGTTGTAACGGGTCTAATAAAAAGTTTAACTATGAGCTGTCACTATAAACATGCCCGGTCGTTTACGTGAGTAACAATCGCGTTGTAATAAGGGGATGAAGCTTATTAACAACAATTTTAACAAATCTACGTTCGGACTTAGTAAGGGTATGTATGAGTCGAGTGACTTTTTGTCATTGGACTTTTTGGATTGGATTTTCACGTTTTGACGTACGAGTATAATCCTAACAGCTACAAACCGAGCTAGTAAAAGTCTAGTCAATACGGAAAAGGTACGATAAAAACTGTTTTAAAACATACTTAAATAAACCATTCATTTAACGGTAAATGAATGATTTATAAGTATTTTTTTAAAACAGTTTAATTATCGACAATTTTTAGGGACAAACGTTAATTTTGTTTAAGTATACATCATGATTATATGAATTAGTTTAACAGCCAAAAAATCATTAAAAGAGAACTTTGCCTAGATACATTTTTGGTATTTTCCGAGTGTAGGTGCTTTGAAATGTAACATTAACGTATAACACCGCGAGAGGAACGACTCACGCCTGGCTGTTTTAGTTTATTTCCTAACTGCGCGTCGACAGCGCCGATGTTTTTCTAATAAGCTGTTTAACAAATCATAACGTTTATTTTCGGTCGGCACTGAACGATCACACGTCCGGGACTCTATTCTGTTTCAAATCTCCGCGTGTTTGTTTTGATTATTTTAATTTTTCATTGAACACAAAACGCTGTCGACGGGAATAGCTACGTAATCCGGTGTTGCGTGTCTAATTATTTTGCATGTGGTATAATTGGCTTAGGTTCTATAACACTGATTAACATCATCACGTATTTTGAAGGAAGGTTTGCGAAATGTTTAGTCAACCAGTCAAGAGATAACACACTCGAGTAATTTTTCTAAGTTCTGTTAATTGGTGAGACTTCACCGTATTTATTCTTTCACTTTTAAAATTATTCTTTTAACCGTTTGTTATTTTACCTATCCAATACGGTGTGATCTAAAGAATTTTCTGAATGAAAGTAAATTAAGTATTAAAAAAAAATATTACTCACAAATAATTATTTGAAGAGTTATTAAATTTTAACTTTCTAAAATTATCTTTCGAGTGTCTCTCTAATGGCGGCTGATGAAAAACGAACTCCCGTATTTTTTGTCTACGACTCTTGTTTAGTTAAAAGCCGCCGATGGCATATGTACGATGTATGACTCGACACTATTTGCATCCAAAATTAGATGAAATTAATTTAGGAACTAACTGTGTATGGGTGCCAGGTAGCGAGGGAGTTTTTAGGAGACCGTTAAAAAAGATCGTCGGGAACGGTAGCAAAACTTGATTGTTCTCTAACCGGCCGTAGCGCTGTAAATAGAAAACTATTAAATATCAAAACTAGAAAGAATGGTATTGCATCCGCCATGGATGGAAATTTTAATCTGTTTTAATGGTTTCTTGGGGTTTGGCGCCGTTTGCAAAAAGTTTTAGATAATTGCTTTGCGAAAAAAGGATCTTTGTGATCCAGATACATTTTTATGCGTTTTAGCCCTGTTAAATTGAACAGTAGTTCTGGCAAATCACTAAAATTATAATATTCAAGGTAGGCTCAAGGTAGAATCTAGCAAAGGTAATTATCGTGATGTCATTTTCAAGAACTTTTCAAATCATTTAATTTCGGAGGCGTCATAAACGTCCAGTTTTGCAGTGACCGCTACTTTTAAACTATTGTTCGAAGGTGGTTATTATGGCCTCCAAGAAGTTTAATTCTCCCCCAACTTTTTAAATGACCAGGCGTGTCTGGCCAGCGGTCTCCGTCCACAAATTGTATAATTTTAGCCAAAACAATCCACAGCGAGCTGAATGGCCGTCCGGGCCAACACTTGTCAACGATTCGGAACAAAACGTGCCAAACGCACGCCGCGATTGTTGCCGAATCAATGAAAAGTCCAAAATGAAAAATGTCACCAGAAACGTGTGGGTACAATTTGTGCTTGGACTTGTAAATAGCCTCGTATTTTTTATGCTTCTGAATTACTACAAATTGAATTAAGATATTTGATTAGGTCCAGTTTGCAAATCCTTACCGAATTCATTTTGAACATTAGTACATCTTTATGAGCTCTCGGGCAGACATGTTACTGTATTACAAATTGCTGTTACACATACATACACATAACAGTTTGTAAGAGCTTACAGAATTCATTTCGGATTTAAATGGACATACATATAAATAACGTGCATTGATACCGCTATTGTAGAGTTTATTGTAATAGTTACCATATGTTTTAATGACATAGGTAATTATTATTAATTGGTTGGTTTATTATTATTTGGATGTGATAGCATGTTCAAAATATACTAACGTGTAAAAAATGAGCCAAACATGATAAAAAAAACTCACCCACCGAGAGTTTCGTACGTATCTTAAACAGTATGTTTATCAATAAAATTGTTCAGGAATTCAATTCTAGTCAACGGGAAATATCTTATAGGTTTTAATTCCCTTGGGAGTATTATGCGTTTTAGATGAAAAGACGACCGTAGTTTTTTTTACATTAAACTACTAGGTAGGTTTGATTTTTCACAACTTTACTCCAATAGGTAAATTCTTTAAATGTTAACTCCATAAGGGTTACTTTTTTTCCTTTTGAGGTACGTAAGTCATTTTTAGTTAGTCGCACAAAATATATTCATGCACCTACCTAATTAAGGGAAAAAATATCAAGAAGTTGTATTGTTGTCTTATATCTGTGGCACAAGTGCTTACGCTGTCTATTATATTAATAATTTATTTAAATTAGCACAAGTATGTGTGCTAAGGTACCTACGTGTCTAAATGCATCAAACGTGCAATAATATAAATACAAGTTTCCAAATCAAACTTGTAATAAGTCGGCGGCGGCAACATTAAAATGTTAAATATTAATCGTAACAGGAGCCTACCCTTCCGAATGCCCGACATAATCAGCCCCCAAGGGACAACCCCCTAATTAGCGGCTGTTCATTTCTTAATTTCAATATTTAATTACAAAGGAAACTCAATGACTGCTCGAACTGAGACGTCATCCTCAGAAAGACTGCGGAATCCGTAATTTCGTTTTGTTTCCAATCCGCAGATCGCGGTCGTTTGCTACCGGCTTTGCGTCTTTGTCTGCTCATCAAAGGATACTTTAATTGAATCTTTTCACTTTTATCTGTATTTACTTTGTGAAAGGTATTAGGTCGGGTATTCGACAAATGTATCAGCAAAGTGCTACTCATTTAACCAAGTAGTTTAAGTAGGTACTCAATTTATTCCATAGAACTTTGAAGCCTCAATACAAATGATATAAAAAATATTTCAATTAAAAGTTGTTGTCAAGTACAAATTGATTATATTATCATCATTAGGTACTATTGGACAGGTTATTTGTTGTCTTAGTTTAAGTTGGAATTAGAAAATGTCTTCATTGTTGTAGATACATTGTTTTTCCTTCCCAATCTAGCGAAGCGTCTTGAGAATGTCTGACCTTCGTAACTCTTAGACGCAGGGAAACCAGATTAACTGGATTTTAAAATCTAAATTTACAGGACATGTTCGTTGTACGTACATCTCCTGTAATAGGTACCTAGTTTTAAGTTTTCATACTTTGTTTTGAATGCAAAAAAGGATGATAAAAGTTCAATCATGAATCCTTACAAAATAGTACTTACCTCATATTTAATATGTAATACCTATTTTAAAAGATGTTATAGATAGTATCAATGCAATTTCGACGTACAAGATGTCTTAAAATTTTCCTTTGTCGCGTCCCCATTGTGAGGGCCGCTGCCGACATATTACCTACCGTTTTATTTCGTCTCCCGGGGCTGATATGACATTCCCTTTTTAACTATTACCTGTCTGCGGATTTCATTAAGAAGGCTGCCTGTTGAATTTTGTATTAAGTTACATGCAAAGTCCTTCGTTCAAGGATCGAAGACATCTTTGGTTGGTTTGCTGCTTACTGGATATTTTGCATCATCTTATCATCTGTTTTCAAGTTTAATTTCAAGTTCAAGTCGATTTCATCATCTCATTTCAGCCATTATACGTCTGCTGTTGGACGTCTCCTCCAATGATTTTCATACAAATCGGTAACCTGCCACTCGCATCCAAGGGATTCCCGCGACCTTTACCAGATCATCGGTACACCTTGTGGAGGATTTATTCTAATTTAAACTCCAAAAAATATATAAAATGTCGAAGCATTAAACTCATAGAGTTTTTTGTAATTTTACTTATCACGAATCAGAAAAAAATGACTAGATTATATTAGAATGCAAATGAAACCATTACTCGGAATAACATTAAGTCCTCGAGCAATGTAAATACAATGTATGCGTAATTCAAAAGAGTGTTTCTACATGGTCTTAATGGGATTACACGTTAGCAGTTAAAAGAAACATTAAACGTCATAAGAAATATTGTTAGACCGCAGTATAATAAAAAATAAAATAGAGTCGCTGCAGAAACATAAATTCAATGTTTGGACATTTCAATTATCCGGACCACGTGGCGTGCCAACAATGATGTTCGTGCCAGCAGCAATAAAAAATTACAACAAAAAAAAACAACAGCTATCTAAAATACGTACACATCAAACTTCGATCTAATCAAAATCTATCTCATTCCATCGCCAATAAGACATTTTACTATCGACAATGATTAACAGAGGAGCAAATGTATAGTCGCACGCGAAAACAGCTAAAAAATATAACACTTAATATCTTCGTCGGGAGCGATCGGATCGCAGATGAAATAGCTTCGGATTTTAAATACATTTGGAATGTCTTTATTAACTGTCATCGAATCAAGAGAAGCACCGGGAGCTGTTTAATACCCTATCAGACAAACGTAATTAGTTTTGTAAATAAAATGCCTCGGAGAAATTGAAACGTAGCAGCTACCTGACTCTGGCGGTGACTTGCTACATTAACTTATGACTGTTAGTAACTTCGGGTACAACAGTGTTATAATGATGTTATTATTAAATGATTTTTATAACCACTTTATGATAACAGGTTGAAAACATAAAGTAATAATACAAGTACTTATGTGGTAAAGTCACTTTTAATGGTTGTTATTTGGATGTACATTCAAAATTAATATCGTATCAGAAGATGATCCGACTTAATAAATAAACACTTTGTACGTTTCCTAAGTATTTCAATAATTAGTCAGTCAATCAGGCTCAGGAACTGAATCGCGTCGTTTTTCAGTTCTTGCCTAAATACCCGGTATATATTTTGATTCTCTTGTGAGTGTCGTGCTTTTTTCGATGAATTGATGACCGATACTTCACGCGTTCCTGAAACACACTTGATATACAGACAGACTAACAACAGAGTAATCTTATAAGGGGTTCCGTTTCTTTTTAAGGCACGGAACCCTAAAAAAGAAAACTACTTTGTTTCATTCTATAGCTTCCTTAAATATTATCTTCCTGTTTCATTAAAGCATTTTAGTACTATTAAAGAACAAACAATATCACCCCTGGGACAGGCAACATTAGGAGAGCATCTTTTTTTTGGAACATGAAATAATTGTAAAATAGAATTACGGTCGCTAAACTTTCTCCACCCCAAACATTTTTTATTTAATTCTTATTTTTACGACACAATTAAACTCGACTTTGCTTTTACTTTTTATTGTTACTGTCTATGTGCCCTCTAATTTTTGGCTCCAATTACATTCTTCTATTCTGTTTTATTAAAACATTTTTTTTAATGAGGAAACTTCTAGGAGATTTGAATGAATGTCTCGCATTTTTTTAATTTTGTTGTCTTTTTTGATGAAAAAAACTAGTAAAAAGTCTATTTCTTATTTTTAGACAATGTATTGTGTATGTAAATCATTTAAAAATGTTAGCGGTTACATTTTTGTTACTATTTAACCACTACACACATTATGTTATCATGAGGACACTATGTTATTTTTAAGACCTGTATACCAAATGAAACAATAAAGATTTATGATTATGATTACACATAGGTGACATGTACAGATTTTTAGGTATAGGCACTGCCTCGAGTTATCAGATAATATTCAAGGTTGTTATTTAAAATAATTTGGGTAGGTACATTAGTAAGTATATCCCACATTGTTTTCTCCTCTATCATATTTTAATTTCTGCTTATTTTTAGCAAATCTGCATGTTTATCTATACTCCCGATTGTAGTTTGATAAACTTTATAAGACAAATTTTCAAACAAGATTGTTTTCATCACTTTTGAAACTCGATGTGGATAATAATGTGATCTTCTCTTCTTCTCCAGGTACTTCTCAAGGTGAATAGGTATTGTCTATCTAAGGACAGAATCCATCTCGCTACCGGAACTCCTCTAGGAAAATAGACCAACGCTTTTTATGAACCAAATCATTTATCATGTTTGCGCTGAACCCAAGACAAACTGCTACTGCGTTTGAGTTTGCCGTAGATAAGATTACATTCGTTTGTTTTACCTTGTCTACCGATTCTTGGACCATTTTTAAGACAGAGCACCATTGTTTGAGCAACACCCAGACACAGTGTTTCCGAAGCGCACGGGGATTTTGAAAAGGAAATAGGGTATCTCGTGTATGATAGGATATTTTACATGAATTAAAATGTGGACTCCTTTATCCGAATTATCTCTTTTTATCCCATTATACTCTTAATGTGTTAAAAATCACTTACATATTATAAATGTTTATAAAGCATATTTTAGTACTGTACCTATACATTAATATAAATTAATTGCTCAAAAGTTTGATTTGGCATTAATTTTAAATTAAACGATTTAGATAGAAATTAGAACTAATTTACTTGCTTATACTCAGAAGGTCTCCCATCGAAAGAAACTATCGCTTACACACAAACAGATTAAACATTGGAGACGAATTGTTACCAAGTGAAAGCAATAAAACAGTAGTTAAACCAAAAATGACATCAAATGATGAAAGCGAAGCACTTCTAAACAATTTCAATCAAAACTTTACCTAACAATAATTCACATAAGATTCAATTTTAATCGACGACAATGTCACATTAAAGGGGATATTTTTGGACGATGAAACGGCTTAAAAAGAGTTTAATTTAATATGTAAACATTCCCATACGGGTTGTAGTGCCGTAACGTGTAAATAACCGAACGTTTGAGAAAGAAAAACAAAAGAAAAAAACATATACAGATTATGACTATTAGCTTACGATAGCCTGTCAGCGAGATGTTTTTGGTCTTTTCACTTTTTTTTAAACGCCTCTGTAGACAGGCAAGGATGTTTACGCCACGTGAACGGTATGATTTAGTGTCAGTAATTGGGAGTGAGTGTGAAAACGTCCACTAAGGGTCGTGAATGGTAATACAAATATAATAACAAAGACTCGGGAATCTATTCATAGTTTGTCGGTAGTGTTGATACTGTTTATGTTCTTAATAGCTTCACGTGGCGTTTAAGATCCAGCGTCCTTTTTTATGTGGCTTCGAGGATCAAACCCGATTGAAAAGGTACCGGCAAAGTGAGGTCGCCGTATTCTGAGATGTAAGTTTATCTCTGCTATTCCGATGCTATATGTACAGTAATTCTCTCTATCTGGTTCATGTTCGTCGATCAGGATTTTGTCGGCGTCGTGTTTGCCGAACTATCTATCAAGGGTATATCTGTCAGAAATATCTGGGGACTCCTTTGTGGATGTTATTTGAACAGTGACAGAGGCAGTGAGTGATGAATATTGCCAGGCAAATATAACACAAAGCAAAACTATACGCGGTGTTAGTTTCACTGGGGTCCCGGGGCTAGGAGTGGTCTGTGTAGAATGGGCCGTGCTTTGATGTTTGTCTATTTTATTAAGAAATAAAAATAGGAATTTATTTTATACTATTTACTTATGCATAGGATAATTGGATCGTGCGAAGCCTGATGCTAAATAAATATTATGATAATTAGGAAACATAGATAATAATAAGCACTGAAAAGTTTTTCGTCAACTAGGATCCTATAAAGTTGCTAATTTAATTAATCGGATTCAGGTGACGGATAGGTCACACTAGCGAAGCCATTTGATTTAAATTGTTAGCATCTAAACCGGATATCTTTTTAACAATTTCGAAAATCGAGCATGCCGAAAAAAACTTAATACTATTTATTCAACACTTATAAATTAACTTTTTGGTCTACTTCCTACTCGAAATATGAATTACCGCCAAAAACGGCCACTTATGGCATTAATCCAAATTTCGAGTGCAAAAACAGATCAAAAAATTAATTGTAAGTGTTAAATAAATAGTATATATTCTTTCCGAGAGGCTTGAATTTCGAGATTGTTAAAAAGATTTCCTTTTTAGTTGCTATCAATTTAAATCGATTGGCGTTGCTAATTATGGCCACCCGTCGCCTTAAGGAATTTATTTCTACCCACTTAATCCTCGTCGTTGGATGTTAAATAATTTAGTTTCAACAGAATATTGAGTTCTTAATCAACTACAAAGGCCAAATTATTTAAAATTCCTGGGAAGTCACGCGCAACGACAACAAATCACATTAAAATTAAAACAAAAAAATACGAATTAGGCAGTGAACTGTATTAAAAGAGCGCACTCTGCCATTTATGTACTCTATCACGTTCGCAACAGTATAAATCGTTCGGAAATCGTTCGGTAATAAATCGAACGCTTTTTAATGGCAGTTTATCGCAGTGAGCTTTGCAGTATTCAGATTACGCGGGCTAAGTGGCGGCGAGGGAGCGGCACGTGCTCCGGACCTCCTTATCACTGTCCCTCGACACTTTCAATATTCGATTTCGTCGCGGGCGCGGTTTTGTTAGTTTTGTGCCGCCGACTGTACCGGCATTCAAAAAAATAACATTTTAACCCCATCCTTTAGGACGAGCATACCACAGTGATCATCACTACCCAATTCTATCGATTTTAAATCTTGGTAATATCGAACACAGACTGAGGTCTGTAATTAAGTTAACTTCTAATATGATAAATGATGTTGTATAACCTGATGCACATATTGGAATTGACAAAAAAAGAAATCATAAAAGCTTGACAATTGGTTTTATTAGTCTGTATTTAGATACCACGACAGAAAATAATATAGGCCTCCTCCTGTACCAATCACACTGTCCGGTCCTGTGCTAATCTCAGCCTGGATTTTTGCACCATCCTGTTTATTGGCATATTGAATGTGGAATATTCCGCGTATTTTAGTCGGTTTCCCTCTTCACCAATTTGAGTAGGACGTACTTGAGCAACACAAGCCCTCCACATTTTTACAGTTAGCCGCTTATCCAATTCCAAAAATCCACCCAATCAAACCCGTTCGAAAACTCGAGAAGAAAAAATTCTGAGCATAACAATCGCACCCCAAGCGTAACCGAAAACGGGACTCACCGCAATCCAAGCTAATGGAGTGTCTCATAATGACGGTTGCTGACATAAAAATAAATAGGCGAGAGTCAGTTTCTGCGTAAGCCGATACTATGATAACAGCGTCGCTCCCCCAATAATTGCCGAACTTGCCGCCTAGTTGTAATGTAGTGCGGATTATGGTACCACTGTAATTGATCTCTTCGCGACGCCAATTAACTGTCCGACGAGATATGACCACTTATGAAGTTGATCTTCTAGAAATGTGTGCGAATGTGATGGAAATTTAAACGGAACAAATACCCTTTAAGCGCAAGCGTCTTGGTTCCATAATCGGGATCGAAAAAGACAGTAGGTATAGGTGTAGTTTTACAAGAATGACAATAATTGGATTGGACGTTTGGTAACTTTTTGAATTTAGCGGTCAGGTTCAGCGTGTTGAACGAAAAAATAAAAACTTTATGGAAAGAAGGATATTATTTATAATTCAAATGAAATCCATAAGGAAAAGGCGTAGCATAAGAATTTTCTACCTCCCTATTAGTTCTAGATAGAAGTGTCATTGTAAACGATTGCTATGAATTATTAAACATCTCGCCAATCATCTTTATGTTCTAGAACTGTTTACGTCTTTTGTACAAAACAACTAGTAATTACAACAAGTGTAAAGACATACAATCATCACGGCTAAAGAAGGAAATTCCAGGTTATTAAATATACACAATTATCATGCTCATTCATAACTTCTATTCACAAATAATTCTGATAAATTATATTATCACGCTAATGTCTTAAAACCTTGATACTCGTAAGTGGAAATGTGTTAAAAATGTTAATGAAATCATACTTTAGTTTCTCAATAATAAATAGTCAGTCTTTCTTACTGCCCAGGTTCAAATGTGGTGTGAAGTGTAGAGAAAACTGTAATTGATCTCTTTGCGATGCCAATTTATGAGTCATGATGATATAGGCACGCACACGATACGGTTTATGTTCTTGATCTTGAAAGAGCAACTTAAGTTCCGTAAATACGGATTTGTAGCTAGCCAGGGGGCTTCGTATTTGATTTACCACAGGACCATAAGTGTCTAGTAGGTATATAGTAAAACATTTGTGACGAAAAACACATTCCATAAAAAAAATTGATAGATATTATTGCACAAAATTTAACAGAACTTAATGCTATGGTCACTGATAAATACAATCTCGGCGGTCTTATCGCTAGTAGCGATCTCTTCCAGACAACCGTAGGGTAAAGGAAAAGTTGGTAGGTAGAGTCAAAGAACGAAAAGGTTCGTCAGTTTTCAATTTGATTTGTTTGATGTGCTATGAGCACTTGTTACCTTTCGTAAATTTGACAGATTAATACCTGTTGCACAGAAAATTATGCTTAACTGTTAGATCAGAAAGTTCAGATTTGCTTGTAGCAACATTGATTCCTTTTGATTGTAAAGAAAATTTAAAGAAGGTTGGCAGATCTTTTTAAAACGGTATGTTGGTATAACTGATTCTTGCCGTGCAAGCGAAAATTACCTTAAGGTGACGAACCTTTTTATTCTCTGTACCGTACATCAAAATTTGTGAAGTGCTTTTGTTGTCATTGTGTGTTGTGGGTGTCATGTGTTTTTATATACATGTTTCTTTCTCTAGATGCCACATGAACAGCCTTTTTACAAGATTAGTGTGTGTAGCTCCCATATCGGCATCGGCCCGCACGCAATAGGCTTAGGACAAAGATTTAGGTGACAAACTTTATTGCGTCCAAGAATATACCGTGGTCTATTACACGCACATAAATCACCGATGGGAAAACAATAAGCGTGAAATTGTGGAAACTGCGGACGACGTCTCCGGCGTTAAATCTCCTAGCGGCAAATAAATAAAAATAAATCCCAGCTCCCCACGCGAGAACTTGATTTATATGATAACTGTTGCAAGAAGGTGGCGTGGAGGAACCACGGGAAGCTCCTTTTTAATTGAAATTAATTAATAATGAGTTTCGCGTTATTGTTCCGTTTCTTTGTTACGCGAATCGCTAATTTGTATTTAGATCGCAACAATTACTTCTGTATTAAACGGGGATCTAATGAAAGTTAATGCTATTAAAACTGCAGGTACATGATTTTATGAACTATAAAATTGTTGATTACTAATGATTTAGGCTGATGAAGTTTTCCTATATTTTATGCAATATTATTGATTTTTGCATTGCAAACGTAGTTATAATTCCTATTATAAAATATCTGTTCTAACTCAATTATAGCGTGTTTTGTACTTGTTTTGTATTGATTCCAGTAGTTTGCATGTTGATTGTCGTAAAATTGTGTATTAGTAATGAGACTTAGGTTTTTATGTTGCAAAGTCAGGAAAATACGTAATCAATTAGTATTTATTTTAATTTTATTGATGACTGACATCTATTCGCGTCCCTTGTGGTGCTCCCAGAAAGCAGTTGTAAAATACTAGAGAGCATTTTGTTGGATAACTTTTTCAAACATTTTCTTTGCAAATTGATATGTTATAGCGAAATGTTACACACAGTTATCCTGTGCATAGTGTTTTATAACGATTACAATTGCTGTGTTGGAGCACTTTTAGGTACAAGTACTTGTCTGAAAAGCTGTACAATTTATTTTGATTAACAACTCCAAAGGTCATTTGTTGTTATGAAAATTGTCAGATGTTACATAAAGAGCAAAGGTAGCTCAGTGGTTCAGACGCGCCTTCCGTACATGGTATGGGGGTAATGGTTCGAATCCGAGCATGCACCTCTGGATTTTGAAAATCTGTGTGCGTATTTCTACCATTATCTCGGCGGTGAGAGAAAACATCGCGAGGAAACCTGCATGTTTCGGATAGTTTCTGAAATCATATATGTGTAACCATTATTTGGTTGGTCTGGTTCCCCTGTAAGGGTTGCGAAGGTCAGACGGCAATCGCTTTATTGTAATTACCAGACTCCCTAAATTCTAAATCATGGTCTAAGCGTACCCCGGGCTCCAGAGCCACCTACGGCTTTGGACACAACAGGGAATTACACGCTAAGATGAGGAGGTTGTATAAAATACTTACTTATTATGATACATATTTATTTACCCCTCTTATTCAGAATGTAAATAGGAACCAATAGATTAAAACTACTCTTTTTATGTCCCATTCCATTGTGTAGTTAACTTCAGGGGGGTTATCTATTGTTTGCCAGAAAAATATATGCCATAACTTTATGGGAAACAAAGTTTCTATCACGCAACTAATATAACAATGAGTATGACATATAACATTATGAGAAACAATAATATGTCTGGTGACTAATATAGCAAATAAAATTCGGGCAAATGAAATTCTGGCAAGTGGGGGTATACCCTCCAGGGCACCCGTTTGCTCGCTTGCATTCAGCTCTTTTACAGGGTTGTAATGGAAGCGGCGGGATATTTTTTTGAAGTGGGTTCAACTTATTTTGTTAGATTATATCCCGAAAAATATGGGTACAGTTCGCATAATAATTCCTGTTATTTAAAAGCGGCCTGCCCCATTTTCACAGGGGCATTTATTTCTTAACATTACCAATTTTAATAATAAATACTTTTTTTGAGCAAGGATAATGTAGCACTCTAATGGTGATAGAATGTTTGAAATCGGTCTAGTAGTTTTAAAGGACAATGTCGAACCTCCATGTAATATTTTTGTTAATATATTCTTTTTGCGTCTTGGTACGAAAAATATGTAATATTATACAGCTTGGAGTTCCACAATAGATTGACGTTAAGTACACGATTGTCGTAAGTCTGGAAATAATGATATATCAGTTTGACGTTTTTGAGGTTATATCTAAACAAGTACAATTTACAGTATTTTTATGTTCAATGATCAGATAGGACCTTAAGTTCCAAGAAGCCTTGACCAGGTGATATCACTTGTGAAACCCCAAAAGCCTGTGCCACAATTAGTCGCGTATTGCGCGCGATTCTCGATCGAACACGAACTGTAGTGAATTTGCAAGTCGAAGCTATTATAAAAAAATTTCATTTAAAGTAAATTTTATTTTGGACAAATGAGCTCCTTTTTCAATAACAATATTTTTTCTAGACTTAGTCAGGACTAGATCAAACACCGAAAAATCATATTAATTTATTTGAAATCATGTCGTAACTAAGTAAATAACATAACAAATATTTCGTAATTGTCCTTTATTCGTGACATACTCTATACATAAAAATCTTTCCCGTTTATAATATTTAGTCCATTCAGGGTAGCATGGGGATTAAGGCAGTCTAAAACGTTTCTTTTCATAGATATAATTTTCTTCTAGATTAAAAACTATCGATGTAAATGCCTAAGGAAATATTATTGATTCTAAAATAATATTGACTAGGTAAATAACACTTAAAAAATTCATCTCGCGTTCAGGCAGGACTACGGGTTACGCGAGATGAATTTTTTAAGTGTGTTATTTACTTAAGAGTAAATTGCAAAAGATTGCTGTAAAAATATCAACTATTAATATCGATTAGGTTTTAAAATAACGCTTCACCATTCATGTCGAATTAGGACTGTCATAATGCCGTTGTTACCCTATATCTATGGGTACTGAAGTAGTACCCATAGATTTATTGATAAGTCCATGTGCAAGCAAAGTGCATCGTCTTAAACGGCAGTAACGTGCTACTATGTCCGCAGCTCCAGACCGGGCCGACCTCCGAAGCGCGCCTCGGGCGTGGGCCTCTCGCTCGCCGCCACGCAGTTCCCCGGTCACCCGTTCAAGAAGCACCGCCTTGAGAATGGGGAGTACTCGCCGTATGAGAACGGACATATGAGTGGTAAGTTCATTTCTCATTCATCGATGTTATAGGTATTGTTATAGGCCGTGCTATTTAAACATGCACCCAAGGTCTCTCTTGAAATTTTGCGATCGAGATTGCTTTCTATACGAGAGCGAACACTGAAAGTTCTTAGAAAATCAAAAACTGAACAATTTAGCAAGTTGTTACTTTTATTATATCTTTTCAAAATAGTGTCCCTTCACATCAATACATCGCTGCATTCGATGAAACCACTGAGAAAAGCACTTGGCCCACTCTTCTTTAGGGGTCTCTTCGACGGCCTTTTGATACCCAGCCACTGCTTCTTCGGCGTCCGTGAAACGTTCTCCTTTTAGTTTTTCTTTTATTTTTGGAAATAGATAAAAATCGCAGGGTGCGAGGTCTGGGCTATATGGCGGGTGACCCTGTAATTCTACGTCTGACGTCGTCAAATACTCGAGTGTTTGCTTGGCGGTGTGCGGCGAGGCGTTGTCGTGGTGAAGGAGGATCCTACTGCGAGGTCGTTTTTCCCGAACTTTTCCAAGACAAGTGGCAAACAGTTGTTAG
Source organism: Marasmia exigua (assembly GCA_019059595.1). NCBI lineage: Eukaryota > Metazoa > Arthropoda > Insecta > Lepidoptera > Crambidae > Marasmia > Marasmia exigua. Next base: position 4,330,318 of record CM032473.1, on the reverse strand, counting down.
TGTAGCACTCTGCGGTAACTGTTTTTCGATCCTCTAAATTTGTTTAGAGGATCGAAAAACAGTTACAGATAAGCGATATGACCTGTCCTTCCGAAGAACGAGGCGACCATCTTCTTTCCCACGCTGCGACCTCTCTTCACTTTAGTTGGCAACTCCTCGAATGGAAACACCCATTTCAGCAGATTGTCTTTTAGTTTCAGGATCATACAATAAATCCAGCTTTCGTCACCTGTTAGTATCTCAAACACAGCTTACCTCCGTTAAATCTTTGAACCGTTTCGCGGCACCAATCAACACGACGTAGTTTTTGGGCCTCTGTCAAATTATAAGGTATCCACCGGGCACAAATGAATGAATGGTGTTCATGAATGGTTTTGTATACTTGACTCATACCAATGCCTAAACTTGTCCAAATCTGCTGATAGGTCACTCTTTTGTCGGCACAACACTGATGTTATTTTCGGTAGTCGCCGTACATAGGCCGTCCCTCACGCAAATCATCGGTGAGATTAGTGCGACTACGTTTAAACTCATTAAACCAGTTGTTAACAGTGGCACGAGATGGAGCTCCATCGTGAAAGGCCAATCGAAGTATATCATAAGTTTCTTGTTGACTTATTTGACATCGAAAGTCATAGAAAATCATTGCACGGAAATTTTCTCGCGTTAAATTCATGCTCACTTGTTAAAGATTATTTTCAATTTGCCGCCAAATCGAAAAAAAAGAATCGAATTAAATGCATAGACGATAATATTGGCAAAGAGTTTCCATTTTCAAAATTTAAACGTATTTTTTCAATCATCGTCTTATAAGTGGCCAGTTCTAAAAACTTTCAGTGTCGCCCTCGTACAAAACTAAAATTCCAGAATCATTACGTAAATCGAGTTTCTTAATGTTGAGGATTAAAATAAAATTATGTAGGTATACATATTTGTGGACGCCTTTTACCATGAGATGTGCGCGTAGTTCCGTTAAGCGGTACAACCCAGACGTTTTACTCGAATGGTTATGTATTTTTGGTGTGCACACCAATAGCTGTATAGGGAAAGAAATTAGATTTCTATTAACATCACTACTCGCCACAGCGGGCTTAGGCTAGCTAGGGCGAGCTGTGAGAGAGATAACTGTAACTTTTTTATTATGTCTAAGTAGGTATCTAGCAACTAGGTGTCTATGGATATAATTTTTATTTTATGTATATTTTATTTGAAAAATAAAATGTTTGCTACCGACTGTACCTATACTGTATTAGCGTTTTCATCTCAAGCTATGTTTGTGAATACTTATCACCAGGTACTTAAATCGTTTAAACAGTATCGATGGATTTAAAGTAGTGCGTTAATAAGCAATTAATTATCGTGTAATCGATTTGTATTGTCGGACGTAAGTATTTTGCTCGTGAAAAAATTAGTGTAAATTAAGTTTTTTTTTAAATAATTGTTTCTCACAACAGAATGCATACGTAAGATTATTGCCGAATTTCCGGTTTAATTAAGACCTCATTGACTTATTAGTCTGTCTGATTAAGGATTCGTTTTTCTATTTTTTTATTGCAATAAAGGATTATTATCGTCCATTACCTCGGAATATAACGTAGGAATCAACTGACTTTTTGAAGCGATTTTAAGTTTGAAACCTAGGTTGTATGCTTCCAAGGAAGCCGGTACAAACCATGGGATTCCAAACTGCATGCTCTCAATCCTCTTCGGGCGTGGCTGTAAGATAGGTATTATTCTATTTGAGGTACTTACCTAGTACCTACGTAAAATGGGCGATTCCGCCGCGAACAAAGAATTTGGAACCACTGCTATAAGAAAAAAATGTTGTATAAATGTATGCAGTAAACTATTCAGTAAACTCAATGAGAGCTACATTAAACGTGTAGGTGTAGGCAAAGATGGATGTTAATCGTTCGTGTAATGAACACAGCAAACATCCCCATGACACGTGATAACATCAAAATCGGCTTTACGAACAGCCCAGATAAGCGCCGGATATGAACTCCTGTCTCCTCGGGTGGCATGCCTCCTCATTTCATATACAAATTACACAAATACAAAATTATCCCGGCACAAACGGAGAAAAGGGAATAAAGTGATTAAATAGAGCTCAGCGCAAGACGGCTAGCAATCAATCATTTTTGTCGCTTACGGCTTTGTTGATTCTGTTGTGTTGCGTCTCTGTCGCTCTTCTGTGTTTCGCATGTGCCATCTCCCTCCAGCACGAAGTGTCGTGCCAGACAAGGGAGCAATTACATTCGTGATGTTGCATAAGCGGCACTTGCTTATCGCGCACTGCCGCGTTCGACTTGAGTGTAGTTGGTACTTTTTCCCTAAATTTGCAATTCGAAACGCTTTCATGAGTGGAAAAAGGCACGGGTTTGTTTTCATTCTAATGCATTTTTTTGTTTGTTATTGCGGAGGTTATTGCCGCAAAAAGTCAATGCGGGAGAAAGCTGGCATGCGAGGTCGAGGGATGATATGAAAAGAGATTAGAGATTAGGTTTAGGCTGGTTTTGTGCTCAACAAAAGTATATTCCTTCATTTATTAAATATTTAGTTATACTTAGCATAATACGTTGGTTTGATTATTATTTTAAGTATTCAGAAGCCAAAACTAGACACAAGAATAAGTTTAATTACACAATCACAAACTTTCTAAATGAAATAAAATTACTCGCAATACCAAGGAATGAAGTAATTAAAACAAATAATAATTAATATATCCATCACATTGGATTTTTAACCTTTGAATCTCAATAGAAAAACAAACATATATGTTTGTTTAATTACAAAAGTTATTAATAGATAACAAACATCATATATCGTCGATACTCGTATCTACAAAATGAAATCATTGGGAATAAAACCTTCTCATTATAGAGCTTGTCATTAGCTGTCTCGCGAGTGAGCATTCGTTGTTATTGTATTACAAACACGTCTATGCTTAGTTGCTTTTAATTATTTTACAATTAGTGGAAGATGGATGGGTCTCGCAGGGGATTGTTTTGTGATTCGAAACTTACGATCGATCTTTTGATGCGTAGATAATGTTGATATGTTGTTAGTTCTATCTAGTTGTGGTTGTGTCTTTGTATCTGTTTTTTTTTTGTTTCTTGATGTCCTTCTTTAACTTTATCCATTTCATCTGGGAACAAATATTTGTTCCCAGATATCCTTTCCTTATCCTTTTATCCTCCTTTGAGATTATCCTTTGAGATATATATCTCAAAGGATTCTAACTATGTATAAAAATATATCGACGTAAAGGATGCTAGACTCTCTTTATCTTCTAAAATCTACACAGAGTAAGGAAAACGGTGGAAGGCAGATGCAGCCCTGATGCTGACCACGATCCTCATGCAAGAGGGACCAACTTGAGAGGGAAGGGATTGGAAAGATTTTCTAAATTGCAAAGTTTTATCGGGAATTGATTCTTATTCGTCTGATGAAAAATTTGGGAAAATTCGCCGGTAATCAAATGAAATAGGTCCAACATTGACCTATTCCAGTATTTTATTTCCCACAGTGCACATAAAAAACAAGTATAGCTTCACCTATTGATGTAAGTACATCAGATTTAAGCACAACAATCAGTATATCCAAATATTCACATTAACGGTATTCTAATTAAATTTGTGCACGTATTATGTTGCTACGCTTCGTACCCGTACGGGCTCCGGAGCTAAGCCAATATTATTTTGACGAGTCGTTGACAGTGGTTTACAGTTGATGAAACAGTCGCACACATACACCCGCGCACAGTCGAACTAGACACAGTGAGCCCACGAAATCCCCATTCATCGTTCACCTTAACAATTTTAAAACCACGCCTCAAATTCATCGTCAGTCGTTTATGGCTAGGTAACTGTTAAACCAGTTTTAAGTGTTTTAGGCAAGAACAATTTGTCATTGTTCGTTGTGTAGGTAGCTAGGTTAATTGCTGACTAATTGGTCAGTCACGATTACAAAAAATATCAATTTTATTTTATGCTACAACGTTGAGGAATGTCTTTTTTGGTGGTAATGAAAAAGTGGCAATATAAATTCAAACTTGATTAATTTTGACAAGATAATCTGTTTGGTAATTATAATTGTAAACTGCATAACAATAACTGCTACAACATAAAACTAAAAATGTCAACAGAAGTCGTAACTACTAAGTAGATACAACTATAAAGGACTAAAACCATTTCTTATAGCGTGCTACAGGCCAGCTGTTTTTCACTTTGACCGCGCACTTGCAGCGAGTTCATGCAACGGCGAGGGTCTTGTAGATACGAGGACCATAACTTTACTGGCATCTCGTTTAGTGCACCGTGAGAGCCACACATCCCCGTGCTAATCTATACGTCACACGATCGCGCGTGTCTGAGTGAGCGAGGAGGCGGGTGGCCCATTTTCACCCCGTGAAATAATAGGATACGAAAACATCGGAGGCAGAATATAATCCTCCTACGAAGGTTGAACGGAATGGAAATAGGAATATGAAATGCGTGAAAGGGACGCGTCGGCCCACGTGCTCGTTGAAAGGGTTACTGATGTTTATCTTTAGACGGTAAATCAAAATCGATGCTCATTTCATGTTGCACCTTACATTTCTGATTAGATCTTTGTTGTTCGTAATTTGCTTTTTTGCATTGAAGATTTGAACAGTGACTACAAAAAGAAAATTACAATGCCTTCACTTGTTTAAAATTTGCCGGTAAGACTTGAGGTATAGATTATTAAGTGACACGGAAATATTCCGATACTTTTGACATCCGAGTCGTAATAAACAAAAATTGCCTAAAGATTGAATAAGTTTAACATCACGTTTTAATGAAGAGCCTAAAATCATCAATTTACACAATAATAAAAAGGGTAAAAGCAATTACGTTGTCAATTTGAAATGACGATCAATGAATTCCCCGTTAAATTACATCACTTGAATCGTCAACCCTAACATTTGGAGAATGGCATGAAAATGACGTGTTGATAATAATTAAAGGTTCCACAGCGTCGCGACTTGTACGCGGGGAGTACACGGGGATAACGTACGCATTATGACATTACTCGGTCTACGGATATAAAGCTTTACATTCTGATTGAATTCGCAGAGTGAAATTAAGTAAGGATTTGCCTGTTTATGTTGGGGGTGAGACGGATCAGCCTATTACGCCTTTGTATCCGACGTTTGATCGTCGACTTCATTGTGATGGTTTTGTTGCAAAATTAACATGCAATGATTCCCAAGATGGGGTGGGAGAGTGCTATTCTTACTTCAGTTTTGGTAGTAACTGCCTATTTAGAAAATAAATTGATTACTTCATTCGTTCATTCACTCATTAAGGGACGATTGTCAGAGAAATTTTCGTTAAGAGCTAAGTAACAATAATAAATCATATAAATGTTAACAAAAGTATCAATGAAAAAGTCAGTTCTGTCAATTATTGACGCTGTCAATGATCGCTGAATTGCAAAACGATATTCAATACCCTATACCATTTCTCAGACGTGTCTTCTTTCTGCTGCATAAATCAGAAATATTTATCATATTATGATGAGTTCCTCACAATCTTTCACACCATACAGTAAATGCTACATACTACTAACAGACTCCCATTATCTAAGCTTAGTTTTTACATAAACTAACGCTATTAGCCAGTTATCGCGCCACAAAAAGTGTTGAGTGTCTGCACAATCACTGAATCGAAAGTTTAATTGTTTTTTATTTCAGCCTGAGTACATACGCAAAAACGTTCGCTAAACACCGTTCAAGTCGGCAATCATAGCAATTTCTTGCTAGCTCCGGCCTCGTTTACAATTTTAATGGTTAAAACATCAGCTTGCAATTGCTGGCAATCAAACAAATTGCTCGCTGCTCTTATAAGGAAATCGCAATAGTAACGTGGTGGCACCGACGATTAAACGCGGGGACGGTGCGGAACGGCTCCAAATCTTACGCCTGTTCAGATCTAGATACGAGGTAGTGTCAAAGCCAAGTTCCAGCAGGGCGAACTGACGAGTAGTGCCGTTAAATATTATACGAGCGATTCGTGGCACCTTTTGATCCCCATAAAACTTAGGTCAGCCTTGGAATTGAAGCCTAAGGTCCGATTTGGCTTGTTGTTATAGGTACATAAAGAGATTTAAAAAAATGGAAGGTACTAAAGAATAATTTCGTATATGGAAATATCCAAGTCCTCTGTCTTCAATCCCAGGATTTACCATTGAACTTGATACCTATTTAGTTTGTACTATTTTTATCGTTGTTGTTAACATTCAAGCCCTAAAACATACATAATGTTGAACTTGGCTCTTATTTCACATTTAGGATGATGGCTAAGCACATGCAAGAGGCTACCAACATCTAGATAGTACTTTTGAAGTCTAACAATAATAGATAAATAAATCAAATTAGGCACAGTAACTTTTCTCTACTTTAGGATAGAAAAAGAAATATAAATCTTTATGTACAAACGAATAGTAGTTGAGCTATTCATAGATAAAAAGTTTAATTAATAGCAGTTACTCCATATGCCAAGCAAACGTTATGACGCCGGAATGTTTTCGCACAGCTGGAAGCAGATAATTGACCGATAAACATTGTTTCACTCATTTTGTAGAGCATTTGCCTTATACTATACTAATTAGCAACAGTTTTATCAATTAAAAAGATATATTTAAGTGATATAGTTGTACGGAGACGGATGTCCATCCAAATCAAAAAAAATGTCAATACGTTTTGTTCAATATCGATTGAAACATTTGACAGATTGTTAACCTTACTACTCTGGCAGTATGTATATGCCAACTATACTTCTGCTTGTATGTCTTTATACACAGTTGCACGTTGTTCCGAAAATTGGATTTAATCATGCGATATACCACCAAATTGTAGGTACCATATCATTCAGGCTGTTAGTTGAATGGCGCTGATTAGTAAAGAGGTCAGGCTATCGATTGAATAGCCAATATTCGAGTAGCTAGTTGGCTGCGACGTAAATAAGGTCGTCATTTTACAACAGTTAACATATACAGTCACATTACAGTTTACCGTGGTGCAATAACATATTTTACTAGTAAGCATTTTTATTGAGTTTCTAAGTTGTCAAGGTGTAATTTTAAGTCACCGTAAGTTAGTTTTAATATGAATATAGTGCAAAGTAACCTATCACACTTTCCTTTTCACAAAGTTGCATAAAGTTTGCACCCTGTATTTCTTCCAGTCTTCAATTGTCTGTGGACATATCTCCATCTTTTTTTCTACACAAACAAGTTTGATACAGTTTGCCGCGGGTGTTTTTACTTTTTTAATGAAGCGGGTTGTTACATAACTTTATTTTGCTGTCAGGACACGAGTCAAAGTTATTTTTATGCAAATGGTAAAATGTTATCATCAATTACCTATCCCATACATGGCGGGCTCAAATAAATCTATCTCAGAATTGAAATGTGTACAGGTCGTAGCATTTCAAAGTTCATAAACTTGGCCATTATTCTATTTACATATATACTCTACTTACATAAATATATAACGAGTATCGTTAAAGTCAGATGTCAATTCATAAAATACCTTATTACGTGTAATCCTTTGTAAAATATCACATTAAAATTGTCTATTGTTAAAAAAATAATAACCATACTTATTTTACCTATTACTGAATAATGAATATCAACTTAATACACATTTTATGAATATAATTTTAACGTCAACAACTTAACTTTTTTCCATTCTTCAATAACAAAGATATTATCAATTACCTATGTAGAATATCGGACACGGCTTTTAAGGCACTCGTTTCTATCATCATCAATAAAGTATGCCCTATTACCGGGCATAGTGTAAATTAAAGTACTAGGGTTTAAGGAGTCCAGTGGAGCCTTAAAGAGCAATTAAGTAAATGTAACGAAGGTTCCCGTACACCTGCGCGCGTTCGTCGAATGACAATCGGTTATTACCGACGATAACGCGAATATCGATTATCAATTAGAAGGATACAGTTTTGTATCGCCGGCTAATTGGATAGTGCAGTCTCGTTTGCATCGTTTGTCAATGCTTCGCCATGTAACAATGTCAATAACTGTCTTGTTGATTTTGTGAAATTATGTTGATAGCCTTACCGGCTTTATTATTTGTCAGAACTAATTAACATGTTACAAAAATGATTGCTAGCATTTTTTGTGTTTGTATGAAAACAATTAACTCCAATGTTATCTTGCTTAAAATTCAAGTGAATATTATAAATAAGGTACCTCATAAAGTGTCATAGTTATGAACTTTTTTTTGCAGTCCTTTGATGAATAATTTAACATGTTCTGAACATTTGCGTATTTTTCGAAAACAGTACTTATAAGTCGGTATGCTTTATTGCTCCTAAATTACCAAGAGCTTAATCCAACACGACAGAAAACTACTTAGCACCTAACATAAAGTCTCGTTATTACTACCGTTGTAAGTAATCGACATATACCAGTAATAAAAATTGTTTTTAAGTCTTACTAACTTATAGAATGCAATAGCGCCAGTTAAGTGAGCACCAGTGCAGTGTCTACAATAATAATATTAGCAATAAGCATGATCGACTTTTTATACAGCCTTCCCAGTGGGCAATAAACTTTCTTGTCTGTCACGGTAAAGGTTACATCACACCGAAAGCGAAGCTGTAGCGCGCCGGATACGAGACGTGCTGCTATTACGAGCATTTAGCTTTGGTCCTATATTTTACTGTTAAAGACGTTTAATTTGTTTCTAAAAATATTTTACTTAACGTCTCATTAAGCAGGTTACTGACGGTTCTTGTAGGTAGATTATAGTTTCGGAGCTTTGGCCCCATGTCACTCGCCCACTCATGGACAGATGAGGGAGAGTCCCAGGAGTTTTAGTCGGTATGCCTCTGGCCGGCTTCTCCGACATAACCCATCCGTTTACAGACGGATGGGTATGCGTAACGCATTTCTCCTAGGTCAACAAAAAAAAAAAAGAAAAAAAAAAAAAAAAAAAAAGGTAGATTATAGTTTACGGCATTCTTATCAATTTATAAACATCGAACACAGGAGACGAATTCGAGACTTCTTCTTGTTGTAATGTAATACTATTTAGTTTTCCAATGCAATTAGCACACACTTAAAGACTATCTATCAACATAACTTTCGGTCATCACCATAGGGTGATCGGGCTCAGATAGGTGAGCCCAAGGATGACTAGATTTGTGGCTTGTTTCTCAATTGAGAATTCTTCCATACATTTAATCGTGCTTAAGTTCAAATTCTCAATTGAAAAACCTCAATTGAATGGAAATTCAATCAGGGAACTGTGTGACAAAATCCATTATTTTAAAGTCAAAAACGTTTATTACCAATTGATTTAATACGTGAATTCTTTTGCACATCACACTTTTGTCTCGTCGTCGTTGAATGTATGGTAGAGCTACGCTACATCGCGCATACTGGTAGACAGCCAGTGTACAGTCATGGGACTTCATTCCTTGTCGCCGTGCTCTCCGTGAGGCACAACCTTTACACATTAGCGATCGCTGGACTGTTTCCATACATGCATTAGGTAGAAGTGTATAATTCCCATCGTTTTGCATGGCGTGCTCAGCGACATTCAAAGTTTAAATTAGTGTTTTGTTAGCCACTTATGACAGAACTCACACCTTTGACTCATCACGGCCTTATTCATTTACTTTTTACATCTGAGTAATATTCAAGAAATTTTCTTTAATTATCAATGCGGACTGACTCTGTCTGTCCTATTTTTAATTATTAAACAGCGGTGCACTTAGATACTGCTCGACTTTTAACTAGCAAAACAATGTATGTTATTTAATTAAAGGGTGCGAACAGCGTTGAATTCTTAATGAGTTAATTATCTAACGAGAACTGCTAACATTTTTCTCTATAAAAACTATTTAAGGGTAGATACGACTTCTTACTCATCCGTATTAAATGCTCTCTTTTCGTGTTGTTTAAAGATATTATAAAATTACTTAATTCTGGAACAATTATAAACAATAGAACATATTTTCTGGAACATACTTAATAATTGAGCATGACTCTACTTTTATTTAGATTTCAACATTCATCATCATCATCATCATCAGCCCATTTAAGTCCCCACTGCTGGGGCACGGGCCTCCCTCAATCACATGAGGGGTAATTGCCATACTCACCACGCTTGGCAGACGGGTTGGCGAGGGTTTTGATATAAATGCAGAGTTTTCCTTCTCTGGGTGCTGATGATCATGCCAGCAGCTTTACCTTAGTCGCCTTTTACGACACCTCGGTAAGAGTGAGGGCGGCCTATTCTACTCTGCCACATTCAACATTGCCACACAATAAACGAATGATTTAATTTTTCACCCACAAAAACTGTAATATCGGGATTTTGCCAATTATCTACCGTATGTTTGTCTGACATAGACATACATAGCGTATCTATACGCTACTTTTTGGCTGAGCTCACCATAGCGTAGGATTAGTATTTTTCTTATTTGTCCCAATAGCACGTTGGCTTACTAAATTATCCAATTGGAATGAATATTGAACTAAATGTATTTTTACGTTAAGACTAAGATTATGAGATTGTACTAATTCAAAGTTTGTTTCTCTTGTACATTATAGGTTATTATAGGAATCATTTTCAAAATAATTATAAGGCCAAACTTATTATAGGACCACCCTCACTGATTTACCAAGAGCTTCACGAAGAGCTACATTGATTTTCGCAAATCCAAACATAGTTATATACGAGTTATTTCACTTTAAATATATAAATGAAGAAACCAATAAACATTGAAGCTAGTCCGGCTCGTCACGATAAGGCCTATGCAGATGTCAGCAACGCGAGTGCGTGTACGTTTTTGATTTATCAGCCATTTATGGACAAGTTGATTCGATACCGCTTCGGGCACCTTTATACTGAATCGAATTTTCGTTCGACTCCACTTGAAGCGAAATTACAGGTTGCTTTTTCCGTAACTTCGTTCGTTAGTTATCAAACTGACGACAAGTAATAACCACCATTAACCCATCGGACGAGCAAGTCTCTTCGACGCAATGATTAATTTGACAATTAAAATTGTCAATTTTATACTGGACAGTTGTGTACAAGTAAACGGTTAGTTAGCCTTATTAGTATTATTGACGTATCGGTAATAGTTTCTTGGCATTGACGTACGACAACTTTGTGCTTGTCATTTACATGACGTAGATAATAATCCATACTAATATTATAAATATGAAAGTGTGTATGTCTGTCTCTCAGTCAGTTTGCCTGTCCTTCACTGATTGACGTGATTTTTTAGTGGAGATAGTTGAAGGGATGGAAAGTAACATAGGATACTTTTTGTCTCTTTCGTGAGTAATGCCGTGGACAAAAGCAATTTTATTTTGGACTTCTACTTTTAAAATATATTAAACGTGTGACGAGCAAAATAATTTCATGTATTTAAATCAGTTTTGAAATACACTTCTAAATCGTGACCAAAATTAAACAAACAGCATCTTTACGTTTACTTCATAAGGTAATACCTATTAGTAATAAATAAATAGATGTTGATAAAATAACTGTAGATTTTCTATAAATACCAAAAGGCAAAGGAATTCAGTAATCTCCTACTAGCTATAATATAAATAAAGCTAATGCAATGTACCCTCAGGCGAATGTCATTTAAACATTTATAAAACTTATCTTTAATTGAATGTTTTTTTTCCTATAACATTTTGACTCATTTCATTTTTTCCATACTGATTGCTTCCTTGGTAACTGTAAAAATACTTTTATCATTGCAAATCAATTTCATTTCTTTATTACACACTTACTCGTATCCAGGACACTGACATCTGCCTAGGAACGAAGTGCTATCGCCGTTCTCATAATTGTAATACAATCAATAATTTGTGTAAATGCATAAACTGTCTACTTTTTTACAAAGTTAAATGTCTTTGATATTCCACATGTAAGTACCTACATAGATCAATCGAACTCAATGAACGCAGCTGCTCCAACCACCGACAGATAATCTTTCTTTTGTGCGGTGTTATTAATAAAAATATGCTTTAATATGGTAACTTGGATAGTTAACTCAACAATGGCATCGTATCTTTTGTGAGTTTACAGATGACTTGATTTTTATTGAAACGCAATATCAAATCAGCAACAATTTCCGTGAATAGTGTATTTCAATTCAAGTTTAAGTTAAGCTTCTGTTACATGTCTTTTTTTATGTGATTGGTGGCAGACGAGCAGACGGATCCCCTGATGGTAAGCGATTGCCGCCGCCCATGGACATCCGCGACACCAGTGGAGTCACAAGTGCGCTGCCTACCTTTAAACCCCCCTTTCCCCGGATTGGGCTTCCGGTAGCCTCACTGACGCAGCGAAACACAGAACAGTGCTGCTTCAAGCCGGTTTTTTGTGAGGCCGTGGTATCACTCCGGTAGAGCCGGCCCTCATCCGGCTCAATCAGATATTCATGCAATAGCGTGGCTCTTCCACGGTCAAAATGTAATATATTTTTTAATTTGTCATATAATTATTTTTGGATCATATATTGTTTATTATTAATTAAGGTGAAAATTAAATGCAAATTTATGAAAACATTTTGTAGATGCTTATGAAAATAACAAGATTAATTTTACACATAAAAAGCCAGTACAATGACGAAATAGGCTCTATAAACAAATGCATGTCCACTTATGCATTAATTCAATGGCAGGTATAAGATGTAGAAAGGAGTAGATAGATGATATATAGGTACCTACTTTTCGTCAATCCTAAATTCGATATAATATAAATAAAGCGTATGACACATCGTTAACCAGCACCTAAACTCGTATTTATCCGGCTAAACCGTATCGTGGGCAATTTACGAGTAATTAACTCTGACCCTCTTCCATTGAGGGAACTTTTATTTGCCTGGAATAGTCCGGGATCACCGCTAAACATCTATCTGTGTAACGCGTTAAGATACGGCCACCGAGTACAGTCGGGCACAAACTGATGTGATCAGACGTAATCACATCTGTCAATGCTTGCGTACGCGTTGATATCTTTTCAACGGCAATTTGATTTTGAATTCATAAAAAATCCTCCTCATATCAGCGTGTAATTCCTAGTTGCGTCTAAAGCTATCGCTTTAGACTCCGGGGTCCAGGGTATTTGGGGAATCTGGTAATGACAATGAAGCGACTGCCGTCTGACCAACTGTTAGACCAACTGAATCATGGTTACACGATTTAGTAAAGAATTCATTAAATTATGGTATAAAAATATTACTTACATGTCGTCATAGTCATATATGACTCAATGTATGACGCCGGTCTATTTTAGAGCATGTTGCCTATAGTGCGGGTGGAAGGGGGAGTGTGTGAGTGTGTTAAAACACTAGGTACAATTTTCATCATCATCATCAGCAACCCACACTCGTCCACTGCTGGACATAGGTCTCCCCTAATGCACGCCACTGCTCCCGATTTTCGGCCACTCTCATCCAGCCCACACCAGCCAGCCTTCGAATGTCATCATCCCATCTTGTCGCAGGGCGTCCTACACTACGCTTACCGAGTCGCGGTCTCCACTCAAGGACTTTACGGCTCCAACGGCTACAATTTTAATACGTGTAAATAGGTTTACTTATTTTTAGGTATACCAATATTATGCTTATAGATGGCAAATGTGGACAGTTCATTAAGCACGCTCATATTCGGCATACTTTTTAAGCATGCTACAAAAGAGCATGTGTAACAGTACCTTGAATGCTAGCACTGGCGTATATTTTATAGCCGTACATCCCACCCGACTATAACTTCTCAAATTGTGTCCGTAAGTAAGGGTGGCGGATTAGCGTGTGCCACGGCAAATATTTTATTACAGTCCAAATCTCCAGCCCTCAACGTTTTATTGTTCATAAGGCTCGTCCGAGCCAAATGAAAGAGTTTATGGCTAAGACGTAAGTCTTTGGTGTTGCCACCGCGGGGATTTCTGCTGGCCGGAATGGGATTTACGTTTAGGAAGATAACTAAGGATTTTATTAACAAAGTCTTGCTAAGTAGCGCACAGTTTACTACCTGTACTTTGAACGCTAGAAAAGAACTTTAGTAACGTAACTTTTAATGAAAAATATTGTAGACAGAATTCTGTCATGTATGTTAAATGTGTGTGTGTGTGTGTATGTATGTTTTATTCAAAACGGAAACATTCCTAGTCTTTAAACTTACCTATTCTCGACTAATGTATTACTATGTTAATTTTTCACTTGATGAATTATTACAAGATTAATTATGCACATGTTATTTGCGATACACTTTTAGCGAAATTCATATAATCTTTGAAGCCATTTGTCGGATTTTTTTATGTTCGCTAGACGCGGACAACCGAGCAAGCGAGTCACCAGATGGAAAGTAATCAATGCCGCCCATGAACATCCGCAAAATCAGAGAGATCGCTAATGTGTTGCCAGCCTTTTTGAAAAAAATAGATTTCTTGCTAATTTAACATATTACAAAGCCTTAAGTCTGCATTTGTTTTATTTTGAACTCAGATAACTAATATCCACCGTTATCAAAATATCGTATTAATACACTAAGTCTTATTCAGAGAGGAGTGTAGAAGTGGCGCGGTACTGGCAACACCATCGGACGTCCGTCCTGTTGACTCAAGTTATTGACCGTCCGCATTTTGTCGGCGATTGTGTATTACTGTTATTGATTGTACTCGGCGCGTGACTTGTGTTGATGATTGTACCCGTTACTCTGATAGACACACTATTTTCGTGTATTCTGTTTGGAGAGCAGTAGGAAATCAGAGTAATAGCCGTCGGACAAGGCCGTATTCTCGAGACATGTCTATTCATCGCGTATAAAGATTGCATAGACGAATGATTGAATATTTTTTGTGCCTAACTGATATAAATTCGCTTATTGGAGCGTATGAGATTTTAGTTTTTTGTCTAATAAGATTTTGGGGAACGTCTTATTGGAAAATGAAATTGGTTGAGATTATTTCTTTTAACGTTTACCTGGTTATGGTTCATAGGAAATTCGAAAAAAAACTTGCAATATTTTTCTCACGATTCTATTAATGACATGCCATATGACGGAACTTCTACAAACTACCTTAAGTATTTAGGAGTAGCGTATTGATAAGGCCTTGCGCCATAAGGTACCTCAGACAAGTAGTACTGTAGTAAATTTGACGGTATGCTAAGGATGAGCCTGATGAGTCCACTGTAAAACAGCGAATAAACCCGGAAGCAAGTCAATGCCAACAAACGTTTGAGTTTGTAGGTGGGCGCCTCAAGTCTTCAATGGATTGCGTGAGAAGCCCTCGAACCACGCCAACGATCTACCTTCGTGTTCATATAGGACAGCCAAGTGTCATACAATGTAGGAAAATAAAAGTAATAAATTGTCTGTCAAAATATAATTATGACCGGAGCACCAGCAACTGCCACTCTTAACATGCTCCAAAGCGACAACTTTAAAAGCGATTTATCCTCAAAACTGCAGACCGTTATTTTAGCCAATCGTATATGCCATTGGTATACTGACCGTACAATTATGTATTTATTGTAAACGCTACGATTGCCGGCTGGCTGTAATTTGCTTTTAATTCGACCTCTTTCGTATCATTTTCGAGTTTCTTCGTTTTGTCGGCCCTTGGAGATTTGTCGGATTTCGTACTATTGCGCGGTGGATGCTTATTTGGGTTTAGTTAAATTTAATGCTTGACACTTGTAATTTCAAACAAATGAAGTTATGTTTGAAAAAAAAAATTTTGTGCATTTCCAAAAGTCTTATTAGTATTGAGAATCATTTTCTTCTAATATCATCCTAGGTGTAACATTTGTTTATTGATTTTGTACAATCATATTAGACAATAATAATAAGGTTTTATTTGTCAATCACTCCGAAAATGTTCATAATACGTATTTTCGGGTAAGTGACTTTATAGTCCCAACAAAGAGCTAACTACTATTAGGTACAAGTGCTGTATAGTTGTTGGGTTGTTGTTAATTAGTATGTATTCTAGTAGGCATATTAACTACATAAGTACATACCAGTTTATTATATGCATTTTGTAAATTTAACTTTATATTGTTATTATTCTCATCGTATTATCTCCAGGGACTTAATATGTCTAATAACTTATTTCTTTCCTGTGATTTACAGGCTATTACGGTCCTGTTTAAGTTTCCAG
Organism: Marasmia exigua; assembly: GCA_019059595.1. Classification (NCBI taxonomy): domain Eukaryota; kingdom Metazoa; phylum Arthropoda; class Insecta; order Lepidoptera; family Crambidae; genus Marasmia; species Marasmia exigua. The sequence goes on along the minus strand of CM032473.1, from coordinate 4,314,132 downwards.
TTACAACCACTGAGTTATAAAATCTAGGAGGCTGCATTTACGATAGATATTATCCTATTTTACGACAGCAACAAAACTTTCATAAAAAGTACTCCTGATGGCACGAAGTGCCTACTCCACACATTGCACTGTTCGCAGATCGGTGTATACCCTAGTCAGTCGATATATTTTATTGACTTGCCAATGTGAAGATGTTTACAGTCCTAAGATCAATCACTACTTTAAAGAAAACTAATTTACATGTGAACTGATTTTGCAATAAAATTTTGTATTATTTTACGCCGTGTTTAATTATTTTGTGTGATTTGAGTAGGGTTTGAGTGCACGTTAGTTTAACTTGTGTGATTATAAAATATAATTGCTTTTGTACGACTGTTCCTTTTCTACAAAATAAGGAGGCTGCTTACGCGACAAGGAAAGATACATTGTCAGTCACGGCGGCGCTCGTTCTTTTCGCTTTATAGCCAATCATTTATGCCTTGCTCGTTTCGTCATTTTGTAATCTGCCCGTAATAAAACTCAATGGTTATTATGTCTGTACCATTATCTTTGTACCTGCAAATGTAAACGTCCTTTGTTACAATTTGCAATATCCCTTAAAACACGGATTGAAGCACTCGCTCCCGGCGTTTTAGAAAACATCTAAACAAATAGCTAATTTAACGTCAAACACCGTCTTTTTTGTTAATATCGATAGTCCTTTGCGGTTATGATTGCTTTTATCCCAGCCTCCTTTAAACACATAAGTGATATAATTGGGGTCCCGATTCTATCGATTCTAATTCGAAATAATGGCCGGTAATTTGATACGATCATTTGCCGAGGACAGTCGATATTCGATCAATAAATCGATGAAAATCGTTATAATGGCGGTTCGAAATCGACGTTTCATTTCTTTAAATGCCTGATCAGTGGATTCGCCTAATAATAGTCATAATGTTAAGCGATGAACATTTTTATACGTTATGAGCCAACATTTTGTGGGGATTGTGTCTGCTGATGTTTTTTGTTAACACTTCAATTACTTCTGAACTGGATCTGGACTTTCAAAAAACAAAACACTTATCATCTAACTCAGCTAGCTGTGGTACCGTTAGATGTTGATAAATAAATACGCTTTTAAACGACTTTCAATTACTGATGTTGGAACAAAAATTAGAAGAAGCTTTACACAAATTCCGTCGCTCCGTTCGACCGTGAAATATCTAATACCTTGACCACCGCGTCCCAATCAGAAAGGGACGGCGAGTGGCCACGTTCATTTATAAGAAGGAGACGGGTTGTAAGGGTGGTTTTAACCGCAGGTTATTACGAGATTTAACACGTATTTAGTTAATTAGTAAGTGCGGTTGACCGGTGTGGTCGGGGGTTCCGTTTTACGCGCAGGGATTTGTAAATATGCTTTTTGGTTTAGTGACCTAATTGTGGTTTGGTAATCCTTAAAGGAATGGCCGTTGGTAAATTTACCTTTTTTAAAGCCCTTACTTTTGAATAGGTATAAAGTAACTTACTTTGAATTGTAGGATAGGTTATTTTTTATTACTCATTCTAGATTTTTCATGAAAGTTATCTTATTCTCCTCGGGTACGGGTTACCTACTTTCTTTTGACATGGAGAGTGGGTAAGAAATGATTATTTATTATCTGTATCTTAAAGAATATCAGCTAACATTTTTTCATCAGCACCACTAATTAAAGTTGTTTAAAATATTTCCAATCACAAATGCATGGCAAACATAAATTAATCATATACCGAAGTATTTTTCCCGTATGGGAATATATCAAACCAACCCTCTAAAAATTATTTATTTGCACATCAAAAATACGAATTGGGCATCAAACTATGATTTTGATGTGGTTAGGTTAACATTTTGTTAATATTGAGGGAACGTTAAATTTTAAGACAATAATGTATTGCAATAAAGCTCTACGAAGTACAAACAAAACGACGGATCGTTGGTGTTTAGTTACAGCTTTGTAACTTTAAATTGTTGCCCAGCAAATGTATTATGAATAATTAATTATAATAAATACAAGTTCGAGCTGTGTAGTGTGTATGGCTGAAAAGATAACCCACCCGGTTAGCTGTGTAAATACGCCCTGGCAATTAATTCAGGGTCCATTGGTCATAATGTTTGTTTGTCTCTAACTTCGTGCCCAAAATATGAGGAGAGTAAACAGTTTTTACATTGTTATAATATTGTAGGCGTATCCACAACGTTGGAACAACAATGTTGGCTATCAACACTTTGGGTTAACTGTTCTTTTACTCTGTAGCTATATTTCAAATTTTGAAAATGAATATAAATTTGCACGAATCACAATGTTTCTAAATAAACATAGAGCAAAATTTCCCATCAAAAACTTACACTTTACTTACTAATCACAGTTAAATAGGTCAGTAACATTCCTTATATCAGCTAATAAATAGTGACTTTAAATAATTTAAATTAAATGTTCAGTGAAGATTTAATAAAACAACAAATTAATTAATTAATTTTGAGTTTCCTATGTTGACAAACACAGCACCACGATCAAACAGCCCTCCGATTCCAATCCGGCGACAAATTGAAACGATTACCATGCATTCCGCGTGATAATTAAAATTTCCCGTCAAACACGCGCATACCTGCCCTTAATCGCGGAACAAAGCAACACATAACATTTAATATTCCGAAATCCTCTGTAAAACGCTGCCACAATGGAAAAGGGTACTCCTTTAACGGTCCAACCGTTAATTCGCGTTTAATTCGACACCTTGTTAATTGTTTCGACGCCCGGTCCGTTTGGTGACCTCACGGACCCGCCCGAGACCACCCGGCACCTCAACCCCCCGGGGGGTCATTTTAAGAATATTTGCCCAACACCCCTCCATGTTTACTTGGGTTGTTTGTGGTACCCAGAAAACAATAGTCTCGAAATTCATTGCTCATTTTATTATTGTTTGTACACCGTTTTACGGGCGATTCGATTATTGGAACGTGTAATTAAATGATAATACTGGGTATTAATTGGATTTTACCTGAGCGTTACTCTTGAGTGCCTCGATATTTATAAAAGATTTTCAAAATTGAAATTAGATGGATCTTGCAGCCGTTTGTGAACCATTGGTACAAATTTTTAGTTTAATGTTCATATTTCTAAGATTTTGTTTGATTCAATTAGGTATGTCATGTCATGTAAGCGCCGATCGCTTGCAGTTTTTACAGAATTAAATTATTATCCCCTTCAAATCAAATCAATCTTCTTGTCGCATACAACGTTAAATGGACCTTAAAAATCGATGTACTTTTTTTAAATTTCAGGGCGAATTGGAAGGTTTCATCATTGAAATAGGTACTTGTTTAATAAAAAAACGAGCATTAATGGGTCATGATGTTACAAAAAAAAGCAATGATACGTTTTATTTTTGAACGGTCTGATGTGTCTCTGAGTTTTCTTGCTGTAAGGTTATTAAAGAATAAACTGCTTATTTACTCCTATATTATTATTTATTCCTTTTTTTTTACTTTTAGTTTAATTTTATTTCTTAGTTATTGTCTTAATTTTATTATTGTTCGTGCTTCATGTTTTAAATCTAATTGTCTGAGTTAAAGGGTGGTAGGTACTCTGCTAATTAAGTTTAGATATTAAAAATTATGATGATGATCTTGAAGTCAGCGTCTGCTTTGATTTGTTTCTTTGGATTAGTTTATCCCTTACCACCTTATTATAAATCCCGATCTAAAGTTATTACAGTACTAAAGCTCAAGTCATCGACTTCCAACACGCAATGTTTAAAGCGGTTGGCAGGAATTTTGTTCCAGGACTATCTTTAGTTCGCGATTTGTAATAAGGGGGTTAGAGATTATTTTACTCCTCTTACAAGGAAAATACTATATCCATAATTTTATCCGGCATTGATGATGTCTATGAGCAGCGGTTCCCGTTTACCATCAGATGGGCCGTAAGCTCGTCTGCCTATTAATAAGCAATAAAAAAAAAATTCGTGCGATGAACACTTGTGTTTGTTAAGTGTCTGGGTGTAATTAATATATGTATTTATGTATATATTTGTGTTCCTCTGTTGTCTGATATCTGTAACACAAGTGCTTAAGCTACTTAGTACGGAGTCAGGTCAATGTTTGAGATGTTGTGAGAATTATTATTATAAATTAAAAGGGAATGATCCACTTTATAAAGGACTCTGGTACCTACAATGCTTTTTAGCCTTATTCTGCTAATCTCAGTTCTATTTTTCTAGTTCAATATTCCCAATTGTACGTTTAATATAATATACAATCCCATCACCTTTACATTGGTAACTAACCTTGTAAGAATGTAAGTGTACTAAAGTAGCCTTCTTTCCAGAAATGGCCCGCATGGAGAAGTCGCCGCTCCTCGCGAACGGGTACAACGCGCCCCCCACGCACCTGGGCCCCATGGGCTTCATGCACCAGCACGCACTGATGTCCCCGGGCATGCCCCACCCTGGCGTGCCCAGGCCCGACGGTTCCATCATCAAGGGGCAGCCTATGCACAACATGGAAGCGCTTGCGAGGTACGGCATTTATCATAGTAGACTAGCCCGATGGCGCGTTTGGAAGTGTTCCTGCCTCATACGCAAAAGGTCGTGGGTTCGATCCCCGCCCTAAATATACATTCGTGTGATAAACACTGGTCCTTGTTCCACGTCTGGTTGTAATTATTAATATTTGTAACGACCTTTTGGTCTAGTGGTTTAAGTACCGGGCTGTGATTTGCACGTTATTGTATTCTTAATTAATTACTTGAAGTATCCTACTGAAAATCTGAAAATATCATTGTTAATAGTTGTAACAATAAATGTGTTGATGCTTAAAATTACAAACGTCCTGTTGGTCTAGTGGTTTAAGTACCGGGCCGTGATCTCGGGATTCTGGGTTCGATTCCCGGGTCGAACAAAAAGTATGATTCCGAATTTTTTGAACATTGCTCAGGTTTGTGATCGCCAATCCGCATTAGACAAGCGTGGTGATTAAGCCTAATAATAGTAGCGATAACTTGATTTCTATGATGAAGACCTTTACCCAGCCATGGGACTGTATATAGGCTGATACTTTTATTCATATTTGTAATAATTTCACTGTTTTATAATATCCGTAATACAAGTGCTCAAGTCAATCAAGTCAATATATGACATGTTGTTTGAACCATTTTATATAGTTCGGTTAGGGAGACTGGTTAGTGGTTATTACTACGAGTAGAATCCTCTTCAAAGTTTCTCATAGTATATTTAAAGAGGATTCCACATGACGGGATGCGAAGAAGACATACCATGAGGAAACCTTCACGTTACGAATAGTTGCTGAAAATTGTGGATACCCATAATTGTTAAGATATTGATTCTGAGCACGTAACCAAGATCTAGTTGGTCTGGTTCCCTTGTTTAGGGTTCGAACGTCAGTCAGCAATCCGGAGTGATACCACGGCCCCAAAGAAAACCGGCGTTAAGCAGCTCTGTGCTGTGTTTCGCAGTGAGGGTACCGGAGGCTCAATCTTAGGAGGGGAGTTTAAAGGTTGGCAGCGTACTTGTGACTCCAATGGTGTTGCGGGTATCCATGGGCGGTGGCAATCGCTTACCGTCAGGTGATACGTCTGCTCGTCTTCCACCTGTAATAAAAAAAATCGCTCATTCTGGCACCTGAATTCTCGAATCCTGGGTCATGGTTTAAACTTACCCTGGGCTTCCCAAGCGACAGCTTTGAACGTAACTGGAAATTACACCCTAAGATGAGATGTGACAGTTTACATTTTCATATTAGAAAAATACTAATCCCAAGCCTGGGAAATTTTTAATACTACATCTTTACTTTTACAATTAAAAACTGAATTTTACAGTTAGATCCAAGTGTATATTGACAGTATTCGATAACTTGTTCAAGTTTTCCAGTTAGTTAACCCTGTGCGAGTGTATTCAATTCCGTGATCAGTGACCATAGAAAGGAAATTGCTTATGAGTAATGGAATGAACTTATCAATTAATATAATCTAATACGTTACAGTTCAACAAATACAAGTCACGTATTTTACTACATTGGTAGTGAATTTTACACCACACGTCAGGGTATTTACGTTTTAGTTTAGTTTTGTTAAAGATAAAGATAAGTTTATTGGCCGTAAAAACATAGTACATACAGCAGTAGACAAGTATATGGAAAAACAAAAAAGAACAAAATATAATAGGACATGATATTGTTTTGTGGCCAACAAGGCGCAGCCTCAACATTTACTGCTGATTTTCGGGCTGAACCTTGGGCGATGGTCGTGCACACTTAAAATTGGACATGAAAAAAAAAAACAAAACAAAAAAATACAAAGAAAAACAAACGAAATTAGAAGAACGGAACAAACATATTTACACACAGTTAAAACAATGATGGGTTATTCTGAAACTCTAGCTAAATTTTGTAGTGTGTACTCGACGCTGAATCTATTATATAAGTATAATAAAACTATAAAAAATACGTCTGGACCATGAATATGTACTTAAAGCTAACTTAGGGCGATCAAAAAACAACAAAAATGAATGATTTTAACAATCGTTTGTTTGTTCGCACTAATCTTCGTAATAATCTCGGTAACAGTGAACGGATTCGAATGATACGTTTTTGTTGTGCCTATAGCTGCTAAAACCTAGGGTATAATTTATGTTATCAAAATTTTCTGCTTTCAAACGGAGTGGGCCTTTAAACTTTTAACCACTCTCTCTACTCTAAAGCTCTGGTTTCCTAGGATAGCGGTGCAGTTGTAAAGCTTCCGTGAGTTACGTGAAAACGCTCCATAGTAAACGGACATATTATTTCTGACGTCATAGTACGTTACCATATAATTACAAATTATATACATATAATTTCGTCGTATAAGTACCCTTTTACGACATAGGTGGATAGACAAAATTAAGTAGGTATGTATGTTTAATTGATGAGTTTACGTCAATAATTCTGTCTCTTAATCTGGTGGTAAATTGTTATATGCTGTAGCTGTATTTTTGTGATTTTTAGGCAATGACATTTTTAGATGATTTCCTTAATCTAGTAAGTTACTACGCCTAACTGGTTATTAAGTATGATAAAAAGATATGCATAGTTTTTCAGTGTGCAATGCTACAATTTCATTAAGTTATTGTAAAAAGACATATTGACAACATTACCATATGCCAAGCATACTTACTGTACAACATGCCTCCTTCGTTTACGTAGGTGACGTCATAAGTTCACGAAAAGAAACCTTTAAGCAGGTCACAAGTTGAGCAGGTTAAATGTCTAAGTTAATCCAGTTAGAAAAGTACAAACACTGAGTACCCTCACTTCCGTTCCGAAGACCCACAATGTTCACTCCACTTACCCCACTGTCTTACTGTCACTTGAGTAAATCCACAGTCTAAAGATAGAAAGTAGTAAAACACGGTGAGTTTTTCAGCGAGTGCCGCTCAGATGACCTTGTAAAAATGTGCATCGAAGTTTTTTAGGATGCACGGGCGAATTGATCACGACACCAACGCAGACTGAACGGATGGCGCAATTGGTAGTGACCATGCCACTTACGCCAAAGGTCGTGGGTTCGATCCCCACCCTGGCAAACATTCGTGCGGTGAACACTTGTGTTTGTTCAGTGTCTGGGTGTAATAAATGTATTTAAGTATATATTTGTGTTCCTCTGTTGCCTGATATCTGTAACACAAGTGCTTAAGCTACTTAAAACGGAATCAGGTCAATGAATGAGATGTTGTGAGAGTTATTATATAAAAAAAAAAAAACTAACAGTACATCGTCCAAATCAAATCGAATAATTATGTTCTTAAGATATACAGAAACGTCGATATAAAGTGCAACTATCCATAAATTTCAGTAAGTATTTGGTATTTTTTTGACGTAGGTACTTCGAATGCGAATTCATGTTCATGTAAAACGCTCGAATCGACTGAATGCACCCCGCGCACTGAATTCATTCTGAATGACCCTTGAGTTGAGCTACTGGCAATATTTACACTGTGGTAATACCTCGTATTATACTCGCACATACATTTACTTTACTGCTTATACACTTCACTTATCGATTAAACCATATGTCGAACTCATATTCCGTTTCAAACAATGCTTTACACGCCAATACAATATGTCGAATCTTATTCGTAATCTAATAAGACGAAATTTACTTATGTACTCTGTTTTAAATCAACCTTTTTGAAGATCGCCCACTTGAATTATGAAACGGAACGAGTACTGTTCACAGATCTCGAAGGAAAGTTTAATGAAAAACAAAGAGCTAAAGTAATCGAGAAACAATTTCGACGATCACGCATGAGTTGTTACGGCACAAATATAAGTGATTGTTTTTAAAACATAATTAATTTCTTCGACCCCTCGTTCAACCTAACGGAACATTTAATATTGAGTGCTCATAATTATTCCTTTACCATTCAAACCCCTTTTTAATTTGAGAACTTTTTGTGTAAATACTTTGAAGCAATTGTTGCAGTTTTATCTTCGAGAACCTGCTAAAGGAAAGCGAAATAAATCTTTGCAGTAAAGTGTGACGCTTAGGGTTACTTTATTTCTTCTCTTTATTGTTCTATTTAATTTCAAGCATCCACTTTCTGTAACCCCTTTCTTTATTTCATTCATTTTATTTTCTTTGTCTGCAGATCTGGGATTTGGGAGAATTGTAGAGCAGCATACGAGGACATCGTAAAACATCTCGAAAGGTAAGAGATTGGACTTACCTAGTACTCAAGTACCATAGTAAATGCCACATAAATAGGTGAATTTCATAGATCCTTCCTTTAGATTTACTCTTATTAGACTGATATCATGTTTGGACATGCGATTTCTAATAGCGATTACTTATTGCGATTTCGCGAAAACTTGAGGTCTGTCTATAAAGAGATCTAAGGACAGGGGGGTAATTTTCATACACTCGACATTGAAGTTAAGTCACAGATTTCGACTTTAATGTCGAGTGCTCGAGAATAGGCCCTCAGGTTTTTATAAAATTTCTACTTTATATGGACTTTACTGATGTGACTTGGATTATCGTAAGCGTCGATTTAACTGACAAAGGTCAGACAATTAATTTGTACAACGAATGAATATCAAATCGGACAGACTGCTCGATCATTTGAAAGGAAGTTGTCTACGACGGCCATCTATTATTGTTTCTTTTTACTATTTCTTGTTATGATTTACACTTTGATTCTTGTATCCTAAAACTTATTGTCTCTATTTTATCACCATTCTTAACTTTTTGTTTTTTTTTCTTTAAATAAGTGCATAAGAGAAATGTGACTTTCGATCTACTTACTTGAACTGCAATGTAGTGTCTTATAAATTTTCACAGATTATTAAATCAAATATTTTTACTTTGCGATTTCTGTACATAAACCTACGAGTGCTACAGTATCTAGTAACTCAAACTATAATTAGTTATACTTGTAAGATTTTTATATCTATATTTATAAAAGAAAGTCATGTAGGATACTTTTTATCCCGAAAAAATGGGATAAACAAAAACGAACACTGCGCGGGCAACGTCGCGGGCAAAAGCTAGTATTTTATAAGGATAAAAAACATTCCATTTGATTATGTTACAGCTCTGAGATCAGGCACAAAATCGCCGTAGACTAACTCGCTACTTTAAAATTTAATTACTCGTACCTCTACGCCCAGTCACTACGAATTGTGGAATTAAGATCTGAACTGCCTTAGCCAGTAATAAGACTAGTAATACAAACGCGACAAAGTTCATTAGGCGAATTTTAAATCGGTTTAATTTGAACTGGGGCCAGACATCACGGGAGGGAGTGAAATTAGAGAAGACAATTAGATCCGTGGATCGGGTGTATTTTTAACAAATGACCAGTCCGGAGCTCGCTTGCGGGGTGTGAACGATTCATCAAACTCATTCAGGGGGTAATCTGGACGCGAGGAAAAAGTGGCTCTCATGTAAATTGGGCCGATTCAAGGGCCAATCGTTGGGGGAAAACGCTTTTCTTTCCTTGTTTAATGGATGGTGATTGATCGGCGGTACGGTTGAACGATACGCGGTTTTGATTTCGTTTTGAAGTGGTCCTGTTTAATGTATCGACTTGTGTAAGCTCATTAAAATGGCTTTGAAGAGAGTTTGACAGCGCCAGGAGCATTCAATGTAACAGTGAAATTTAATGATACGTGACTGTGAGTTTTTGTGCTAAACAATTTCATTCCATTTTTTAAAGATTTGGAGAAAATGTAACAATTTATGCGTGCAATATGTGTAATATAAGAACGATTGATTTATGGGCAAATTAAGAGTAATTGTTACATTAAGCTGTGTGGTCTCGTATAAATAAATAGCAATTGTTGTTATCTCCACGTCGCTAGATATACGACACGGCTCATAGAGCAGATAGACACAGAAACGCCCTAAATCGGAATATTAGTACAGCAAAAAATATGATCGTGAGATGGGATCAAGTTTCTGTCGAGTTGTGGGAACCGTATAAGAAAAAAACTAGTACCTATTATAGATTTTCTGTAATGGAAGGATTGTCCTGTAACATATAATTAAACTTACTTTCAATCCGTTATCACACTATCATAGACATAACTATCGGAGATAAACGATCGACGACAGAATCAGAGAGAATGACTGAAATATCAAATACAATATTTACCGTCCTAAACAAAGAATTAGGCAGCATCATAAGTCTATGATTCTAAACTACTATAGATACTTGTGAGAAGCTACAACATTGAAAGTCACTACATTGATGAATACGTAATGTGCTTAAGGTGACGGGTAGGGCACACTAGCGACGCCAAACGATTTTAATTTTTAGCTACTAAACCGGATCTATTTTAAACAATTTCGGGAATACAACCTCTTGGCAAACACTTATACTATTTATTGAATAACCATGCACAAATGTTGGGACCTTGCAAAAACGCGAAAAATTGCGTGAATCAATTTTTTGCGTACAAAAACGGACCCTTCCTTTGTGGATGATTATTTAATAAATAGTATAAGTGTTTGCCAAGAGGTTGTAACTCCGAAATTGTTTAAAATAGATCCGGTTTAGTAGCTAAAAATTAAAATCGATTGGTATCGCTAGTGTGCCCTACCCGTCAGCTTAAGTGGCAGCTCATACCTAAAAAAAATTGCATCTGATTTCGAACCGTAGCTTAAAAACCACAGACCCAGAAACGCCCTAAATCCTCCTATTAACTCGGACATCGGAAAATAAAATGGTACCGTAAAATAAAGGGCCAGCCCGTGTGGGGTAGAATTACAGTTGGACAGCGCGCCGTGTACCGATGTGTCACTGTCAGCCGATCGCTTGGCTCGGGATTAGACTCGTTTTTAAAGAAATTAGCCCTTAAACCCAAATCCTAACAGAAAAGACTAGTAAAAGAGAATTTTGATCGACTGAGTCCTCAATTACTGCGTCTGAACTTTTCATTTGTGACAGCTGTGAACTTTATGTTACTCGATGTTTACGTTGCAACTGCAAGTATATAATGCATTTAGATTGCTTATTTAATTTATTAATGTTGGAAACCAATATATATTCTCTATCATCATTTATTATCTAGTTTCTGTCTCCTATTGACTGTATAATCCTTAACTTTATCTAGACAAGATGCTATAGTCTATTTTCATTATAACAAAAGTCTAAACTAAGCTGACCCGCTAGATACTTATATGGACAAGAATGTACTTAACACAAATATTTGTTGATGAAACAACCCTTCATTGTTACTGGTATACATAGAACAAGGTTAAACCTTAATTTGGAAGCAGGACAATGTATGTGATGTTTACTCAATTCATTTATTTAAAATATTGTTCATATTTATTACCAAAAGTCACCATAAACTAATCACAACCATTTTTAAATTTGCCATTATCAGACTCAAATCATTGATTTAGTTTAATGCAATTGCTTTAGTAGTATGTAGAGCTGTCCTGTCAGTCCTACTTAGGTATCAATGTGGAGAGTGGACATTGTATTTGTTCTGGTAGTGACATTGCTCAGTCGTGATCTCAGCATTAATTCTAACAGGTAACTCAGTTAAATCATATTAATTGTCCTCGTTTGAGCGGCTGCTTCCTTGCTCTGCATTAGCACGGTTGGTTTCGTCCACGCATGCGCGACCGGTTCTCAATGCTAAGTCCAATTAATTGACAGGATTATCTCTGATTTAATATAATTTGCACTGTTTGTTTTGTTCTCTCTTGTATTTTGCCGTTTCACTTATACACTTTGGGAGATTAGCGTCCTGAACTCGCCGGTATTGGTAGGCTCTGTCAATATATTTTCTTGTTTATTTACTTAAAGGAGGATGATCGTTATAAGAATATTTTTAGTCTTGGACTTTAATTTGATGATGTTTTCAATAAATTTTAAAATTAAATAATTTCTCCTTAAGACTGTAAAAGGTTTATAAATACATTTTAATTTCGTATTCGGACGATCTGCGACCTAGCAATACAACTATAGGTAAAGTACTTATAACTTTACCTCAGTTTATAACTCAAAGTTTGCTTCATGAAACAACAACACTGTAACTTCGATTGTTATAACAGTACCTTACCAATACAAGTTTAATAACGAATCTCTCAGTCAATAGGCTAGTTTTTGAAAAGTGTCATTCGATACTTCGTGGAAAAAAGGTTTTAATAAAATATGCTAACGTTTTTCATCACGGTATCAATCACGGTATACTTAAAACACAAAAGCTAAATCACAGCATTGCATCCAAAACAGACGTTTAACAGCAGATAAATCGTCGAGATCAATGTATTCGTCCGGTTTAATTCCATTTCGGTTCGAATTAGCGCGATTAATCGGCGCACGGCGGGTTAAGCCGACGCGAGGGCCTGCGCGGCTCGGCACACATCGCTGTGACGGCCGTCGTTATTCATCCCGTGCCCCTTGCTACCGAAAGATAGCTTTGTTTGCCCACCCTCGATGCGCTCAGGTCACATTTTGTGGGGCAAAAGTCGAAGCTACGCCTTGACCTTGAGAAAATCACACCTTTGAGGGTACAACACCTTTGGAATTCTAATCGCGTGGATTGTATCTTTAAATGTCTTGCTTTGTACCCCCCACACATCGCTAAGATGGCCATTGTGTTTCATCCCTGTGCCGCTTGCTATCGAAAGATAGCTTTGTTTGCCCCCCTTTATACGTTCAGGTCACACTTTGTGGGGAAAAATTCGAAGCTACACCTTGACCTTGAGTAAAACACAAGTTTGATGGCAGATCTTCTTTTTTGCTCCGCTAGCTAAAAGGATAGCTTAGATTGTTGCGTCACGCATAAGTTAGAGTTGTAGGTAGAGTTATAGTAGGTATAGGCGAATCTATGCCTTGAGCTCAAGCAAAATCATGTTTACTTGAATATTCTGCTCTATGGATTTCTTCAAATTCTTTCAACTCGTCCTCGTAGGTTGGAATGTATGTGTTCAAACGTGTCAGTATATTTTGGACTCGTTTTCATTTTGTTGACATCTTTGATATAATAGGCTGTAGCTACACAAGTAATTGATGCTCTAATTACTAGTCTTGAAATTAGAAACAAAATTCATAATGATTACAATACATTTCATCAGTGTCATCGCGCCAAGTACCGCGTCGGCAACATTTGCGTGATTGAATCCTCCACCATTAATTTCAGCGAAGATCAAACGGAGACCGAGGGTGATATTTATCAAGGATATTGCGAATTATTTTAATCAAATCAAATTCCCTTCGTTGTAAACAAATGCTTTTGATTAATGAGACGCGCGACAGAGCTGCGCAGCCGTTGTGATAAAACACCCGAGGAAAAGGCAAAATTAATGGTCATAAAATGAACTCTTGTATCCAAAAGATAAAGATGCTGAATGCTTTGAATCTTAAGTGATTTTTCTTCTTTCCTATTTTGAAGGATGATTCCGGCGATCGCATCTGGTGACTCGTACATTTATTCCGGAATTAGCCGGCTGTAATTTCGCGCGATTAGTGCGTAACTTTGGAGATGTTTAGATTGTCATGGCGCGGAATCATTAATAATAACGAGTTTTGATTTTCAGTCGGCTAATATAAATGGGGCGTTGTGTGGGGCCCTTCAGCCGAGTCACGGCCCCCGAATACCTCAGGAGTTTGTCGCCGATGCGGTGTTTTAGGAATTTTATCTAGCTCTTTGTGCATGCTCTTTTATGGGGACAACTATTCGGTTAGTTCTGTCGGTGAACCGAATTATGTATTTCGTTGCTTTGATGTGACCCTCGTACGAATGCTGGTTATAGTAGCATAACTGTGGGTGGAAATAGTTACATCTCTACCCACTCAAATGTAAACAATAGCTATACAAATTCTGCCTTCATGCTGTTCATGATGTGTCATAATCGGTGACTTAACGTGAAAAGATCAAGTGATTGTCTGTGTCTAGACTGAGTTACTTAAACATATTGGCGAAAAAAGACACCCCCTGTTTTGAAAATATAAATAGATATAATGTTATCATGATACGTATAAGTTGCCGAGTCAGCCCTTCTCAATCGGGATGTGGTGCCGACGCACAAGTTCTCAAAAAATAAGAATAAAATTAATGGCAAACGGCATTAATCATGCCAAACGGCACGAGGTGTCTGTATCCCATTATTTTGCGTTACTAATGATATCTACACGCCGATAAGGGATGTTTTGCCGCGAATTTCCCTAAGTCACCTCCCTCAATTGCGGTGGTGTTGAGTGAATATGAAACACATTTTTTATGCAAAGATGTAATTAAGTGGTCCAGAAGGTATTTACAGTTTGCTGAAAAGAATGGATAAATACGTAACAGTTACATTTAGACAATAAGCTAACCTTTACACACAATTAGTACCTATAAGAAATGAGTCTATCTCAGACACTAAAAATGTTTGCATTTTTTTCGGAGGTTTCGAATCTCTTTGAGTGCAGTGAGGGATTACCCATCAGATTGATCGGCTAGTTTATTTAGTTCTATCATGAAAAGTGTCATGATTATTCATATCTAGTATAGTTCTGGTTTCGGTATCAGAACAGCTGGTTATGCTAATTGGTATGGCATTTTATGCAGCCGCGCGTGCCGGCGAGACATTCATTATACGACAGCCTTTCTTTCAAGTGTCACTACGGACACAGTACTTATATAGTTCATAGTTTGTTATCTAGAAGTAATTTCATTGCCGCTATGATATTTGTCGAATGAACGATAGATACACCGAACGATATGATATAAGCTGTGACAAATTATTAGCAATATTGGAGATTTTTCATCTAAGCTTTCATACAAACTTAGCACTTATTTAAAAATCGATTTTAATATTAAACTTGTAAATACTTTATGCAAAAACCCATTAATGTAGTTCGCATTGTTAAGATATCTAGCAATATTAGGATATGTGGTACAGCTGTTCTTGTTAGTGGCATACGGTATTTTACTTCGTTATCACGTGTGTTAATTGAAAGTGTCTATTCTGTGAACTTAATGACTAGTTAAAATAGACCAAAAGGAGAACCCGCAGACACCTAAGGAGGTGTGGCGGCGCTCACCCACTGATCAATTAATTACGCGCCTTCACTCAATAATTTTTAATAAGTTTGTAACACTAATCACTTCCTCTTAGAAAAGGCGTAACCGTTCTATTCGCAGCTGGCAACACTGTCATTGACAGAAGATGTCACTTTTGCTTTAATTATGCGGCGGGCTCATTTCTTCGCGCCCTATTAGTACACATCAATCAATGTTGCCAATACCTATTTTTTACCCCGCGACTCGAGTGTTTTTTCCCTTGCCCCGTTTTTGTTTACGGAGATTTTTTAAGTGGGGAATAATTTGATGAGGTCCGCCACCCGACTGTGTTGGATGCGAGGCGATGCTCATTTGTCATCGTCTTGTCATTTCTGCGTTTCTTTCGAACAGTTGAATTGCTAAAGTAATTATGTAAGTTTTTAGTCGATTTTTTCGATTTGGCAACTCTCTCGCACATCTTTTATTATTGATCTACTGATTCTCAATTTATTATTGATCGAGGTATAAATAAAGCGATATGTTGTAATGATGACAGGGTTTTTGTTCCTTTACTTTGTCATTAACAATATAATCGGTTAACGTTAATGCTTTATATTTGTTCCCGTTTCCGTTCTTTGGGCTAGTCTCGACTACTCTATAATTTGCCTAATTTGGTTTTTACATTACGATGTCGAATAATGCATGTTCAATTTATCCAATTAAGTAATTTGGGTTCCTGTTAAATTTTTAACACCTCCATGCTTAACATAACGACAGACGCCGCAGAAACTATGAATACGAAATATACGTGTCATGTTAATACCGACATCGATGGGGTAAATCAAATATGTGAATCCACAGATCAAAAGAATTCATTACAATGTGTAAATCAGGATTTGCATGTGGCGCATGAATATGCATCCGACCCGGCTGAGTTTGAACGCCCTGTGCCGCGTTCGGACGCAGTGTTGCCAATTAACACATGCCATTTGTATTTCCGTGTAGCTGATACTAAAAATATTCATGATTTGATCGGAGTTGATAAACATAATTGTCAACTACATGAGTTTTGAACAAGACACGGAAGCGTTGCGATAAAAATATTTCATTTTATTTAAATTTAAAGTTGTTTAAAATAAAGTTAATTTTTGTTTCAAATTCAACGTACTATTCAATAAAAAAAAGGTTTTTCTAACACCTTGAAATAGTTCTCTGAATTTCAAATTCTTACGTATTTTTTAATTAAAACTATATAATGATTAATACAGTAACCAGATGGTAGAGCTTTTGGAATAAAGCCTTTAATAAAAATATTATGCACATGAATTTCATGAACATAAAAATGCTTGAACTACGAGAGTCTGACCAAAAATGAAACAAAAAAAACATGACCCATTTATCCGACCTTTTTTTATGTGACAGGTGGCAGACGACCTTAAATAGGTTTTAATGGCCTCAACTATATATCTCGTATAGTATTTAATATCACTAAAACACTACATATTTCATCGTTCGATCAATGCCTTTTCAATCTTCAAAATTTAATCCTGCTTACTTCTCCTTTGAATGAGTCTATCCTTTTAAGAGTTACTAGGTTATACACAGACACAAGAACCTATAGGAACCCATGTCAAACTTATACTTCCTTCTTTTTTTTTCGGGGGACAAAAACAGACACCACTAGAGTGTAGAACTGTTTCAAGTGCGACAGCACGCCTAAACGAGCAGTCCTTCATGAAGCAATGCTGACTGGGCATCAAACCGGACACTTGCCATTCCGTTCGCTTCCTGACCTTTTCCCGTTTTGTTATGCAAATCCCAGCTCCGGGGGAATTACATAACGCGAATAAAAAGTATTCTACTGTTTACTCGCTGAGTCCGCGGCGAGTGCGAGTCGAGTGTGAGTGTGCATAAATCGACGAAAAACGCGTTACTCCCGGGCAAACATTTGTCGGCGTATAAATTTTTCAAATGTGCGCTTTTTACTTTAATTTTCCGAGATACGGTTGGACCGCGCTCGTCCGGTTTCTGTTTAACATGCGAGTACGAATGGCAAGCGGACTGTGTGTCACGAGTGTTTTAATCGTTATGAACCTGCTGACAAACTGAAACATGTTCAATGTTTATCGTAAATAACCAAAAAGTTCTTGATTGTGTGAGCAAACCGATATTAAATACATTAATTCCAAGCAATATGTCACTCGAAATTGGTTCTAGTTTGAGAGTAGAGAACGTATAATTGGAATGTCATGTCAGGCGAATAAATAATATTCAGGGCCTAAATAATAATATCGATTTGAGACAGTTATTAATGAATTCATTATGTGAGTGTACTAGGTAACAGCAAAGGTAGATATTGAATTATTAGGTGCTTTGTCAAAGCTTTTGGATCGTAAGCGTGGAAGAAAATATGGTGTTTTACAAGAAGACATGATACTGCACAAGACGTGGTTTCGCAAGGCTATTGTCGATAGATTGATACGTCTATGATAAATAATACGTAATTGAATACAAGCAAGGGTCATCAAACGAAGTCAGCCATCGGATGGCTAAATAACCGCTCTACCCTCGGCTGCCACAAATCAAATGTTTTGATAGCGCCGCGGTATTAACGAGACAATTTGATTGCGGACATATACACGGCAAATTGCTTCTAAATTATATTTTCTGTTTACCTTCTGCCAAACTCCCCGTTCGATGTGTGACGTATTGTGTTCACAACTCGCAGCAGATGCTTGTTTGCTTCTCTGCGTTAATTATTACGTTTGTTTATTCGTTTTTGATCATTTTGTTTTGACGGACCGTTTTAGGGCTTTTCGAATTGGGTCTTTATTTGGGACTTAAACTTAATTTCTAAAAATATGATCTTGCAATTGAAAACTATAAGATTTACTATGGACAGTTGGACATACTTAGCTATTATAGGTGCGATATAGTAAATTTCACAACCGAGTTTATTTTAACACGTTGCAGTAGCCGTTATCTGTGAAATCTGTCATTTTGTTTTCACCCGCTGATTTTAAATTGATTTATCGCTTATGCACATGTTAGTTTTTAATTACAACCTCGCCTAATCTACCAAGACAAACTATTAGAATGTTCCGCTCCCACGTACAGGCTAACCTTCGATTTTTTAGCGAAAGTAAGATGTTATCATTATCTTAGCGTTGATTTCTAGCTCGTTTCAATTAAGAGTGACACTTTTAGGCTTTGATTTATTCGTGCTACACTTTTATTACTCTTTTATTTCCTCATACTCCGATACTGTCAATTGTCTTATGTGTAAGATGCACGTCCCATTCATTAAAACTTTAACTCCGACAATGATTATCTATTTGAACTTGTTAGTTTTATCAATGGAGTGGACAAAACTATGATCGATGCGGCACACGGCCCAACTCTGCTCTGAGATAAATCGACACAGATACTGTGTTTGTCTATCCGATACGATCTGTAAAGCGACAGGCGTTTATATCATGAGATATTTTATTTATTATTATTATAACTTTAATCATAGTTCCTGATTGAATACATAATTTTGCGCCGGGCTATTCCGATCGTGACCATAGATTGAATAAAGATATGTAACCGCGTCCGAATTTATAAAATTCTATATTATCACCACAGAAAATAAAAGGCCTACGTCGATAGACCATTATCGTCTCGTTCAGAACATGTTGTGGTCAACGCGAGCGATCAATTCGATCACAATCATTACTCGTGCGCGCTGCGACCGCGCAGCGCTTGCGTCGACGCGCGCCCCGCGCTGTCCAGCAGGCCAGGCCGCGCCCGGCCGCTGGATCCCACTCAAGCCGCTGCAGGTTCAGGAAGGGTTTGTCGCGTCACATTATCCAAGGAATTGAATTGGAAGTGTGCCTATAGATGTGAATTTTCTGCGGTCACCCCATATGCTTGTGCGTTGAAGCCATATTTATGCAATCGGTGGTCACTGAATTGTTCGGCTAGGATTACAGCCATTTTAACGTAATGGCAAATAAATTTAAAGTGACAAAAAACAGGCTAATATAATGGGCCTATTCGATTCGCATTTCCCTAATAATCGTGCAATGAAATTCAGCATTATCAGAACGCATTCCCATTAAGTTTAATGGTAATGTCCCTAAAAAGTCGGGGTCTACGAATCGTAGAAGCAATTTTGCATAATTACCCGACGGGAGCAGGCGACGCGCTGCCGCTTAAATCCTAATAAGATCGCGCGGACTCGATCGGAATCTCGTTACGCCTCTGTAATCTCCTGCGAACAAATACGATGTTATTTCGTTAGATTTTTCTTGTGTATCCACAACTTTTGCTCGTGTTTGTTTCTCGTTAAAAAGCAATCTCGAAACACCTTTTATTCTCATTCATTAATCATTTTATGAGTCTCTCGTACCAATTAGATAGCACAATAGTATGCGTTCATCAATAAGGATAAACCTGCATTTTTATGTATATTATTTAAATGTCATTGCAAATATGGCTATCGAGAACTTCAAAGAATTAGAAAAGTATAAAAATGTATTAACGAAATTGGGCTACATTTATTTCATAGGCTTTAAACACCACATTGCAAACGCTCAAGTTTTACAACGCCCAGAGAACTTAAATCTTCTCACGTCCTTATAATTTAGCAATGAGCTCTAAAGCTTCAAAAGACATATTTTATTTTCCTCCAAACGCATTTTATATTTCATTCCACGTTTCATAAGCTAAATTTGCATGGCCCTCCTTGTATTTGGCAAGCGTAATGCCCCGGTCGCTTAGTGCACTTTTATTATGGTATTAAGTGATGTAATTTTTTTCATATTATATTATTCAAATTTAAATAACTGTCTCCGGTTTCCCCTGCGGAGGTCCCACTGTCTTCGCCATTTCTTTTTGTCGCCCTCGAATTTGCTTATTTTGGTTAGACGTTTCCGCAACGGAACAAAATGTCAGAGGAGTAGTTTCGAATTAGGTTTTATTTTAAAGTATATATATTAAAATAATAACGTGACATGGAGTCATGGATATTTTAGCAGCCTTTCTAGACAAGCGTCTAATTAAAAGTCATAAATTAATACTGAAAGGCAAAGCTGTGGTCAAACACTGTAAGTGATAAAAAGTTACCACCACAACCTTAGAAAAAATATAGACCGTAGAACGTTTTGCCAAGTGTACCGTTTTAAAGGTCAGATGGTCTAATGGAGCGACTCAACATACACATCCTTTACCCAGCGCGTCATTATCATTATTGTTTTTTCAATTTGCCCATTGAAAGTTATCAAACTAGCGTTATTACTACATTTTTATGTTAGGCCATCTGCTCGGCGACTCCACGGGTCTCTTGTTTTAAAATTGGCGAAGTTAGGAGGCCGCAATTTTTACAAATGACATCGTGACGTTTATATGGAGGGTGCCTCCGACGACAAGTCATCATGTTACTGCTTTCCTATTATTTCTGCTTTCCGCTATCTTTCTTCCGCCCTAAATGTTTTTCCTTTATATAACGTATTGATTAGGCACTTTATATTGTCATTGGATATGAATCAGAGTAGCATGATAATCCTTTAAAATTATGATAAATTCATTAAAATGTACATTTTTAGTAAAATGGAAATTGTTTACACAAAATTAAAAGACTGCAATTATCTGGATGATTACAACTTGGTACCTAGATGATGTACTTAATTAAATATCCAAGGTTGATTGATAATTAATTTTATTAGATAAAAAAGGTCAAGAAGCTAGAATTATGCTAAACGGGCGACTGACAATTCCAATTAAAATATTTAAAATGAAACATGACACGCGAGTCATTGAAGTTATGATTGTGTGATATAGATGTACGAATAAACTCCTTAGCTGTACATGTTATTACTTCACTATAACTGAAATTTAAACATAAACAGAAATAATAAAAGAAATATTGTATTTTGATTCCTTTTATTATTTCTGTTTATGTTTAAATTTCAGTTTTAGTAAAGAAATTACATCTACAGCTATAGAGTTTATTCGTATGAATCTTTATAGAGAAAAGTGTATCGCAAAATTAAACGCCATATTAAAGGCCATATAACGTAACATTGCCTTCAGACCATTTCAAAGGCAAAACATTAAGTTTTATCTCCATATGTTTGAAACTTCTGCTCATAACAGCGCCCCTCGCTTCTTGTATTTTCTTTATAATTTATTCCACTCCACCCTACACATTGGCATCGCCGCTGATATTTTTTATTCGATTAGTAAACCCCTAAGGTGTTTTTAGCCTTTTTTCGCTCGATTTTCTTCGAAGCTTTGTTGACTGTTCGGGGGTTACAATGCTCATTTCTTTTGGATGAACAAGCTTGTTCTGTTATTAAGATATGTAGGTATTATGCCTATTTTTAATTTATTTAGCTTTACTATAATGTTTCTAAAGGGTTTTTACTAAATATTGAAGGCAAACTGTTTTTGTGAGATGCTTAATATAATAATAATTGTGTGCTTTTTGATTATCACGTTTCATGTTCACTTTTTAATACAATCATAATCGATTTCCACAATCCACAATCGCAAATGGTAGAAGGTGACCATATATAAATAAATAATGATAAATAAAGAACATACGACTTTAACGACCTTAACGACTGCAAGTAGGTAATAATTTCAAATTTCGACATTCCTAGTTCACGTCACAGCAAACCAAATAGACCAATGACCTCATTTCCTCAAACCGCGATACTTACACACTCGATTTGTGTCGGGTAGGGGGGATAAGAGGAAACTTTTTGATGGATCGGACGGAGTTTGTTTTGCATGTGAGTGATATGTCTGAAATAATAAATGTTGAGGCGTCGACGCTTCCCGCTCCCTCCGAGGAGGGTGAGCTAAAACGATTTTTGATTTGGGTGTCAAGCAAATGTTTTACGCAGTGGCGCTCCGGCAGGATTTGATTTTCTTAATCGATTCCCGACAATGCAAATTTGAAATTGTTTTTGTTTATCTTAATTATAGCACTAAAATTGCGTTTTAAGCAAGAACATTCTCCAGCATGTCACTTCTTTTCTTCTAAGCAAGTACATACAAGTTTAACTAACTCACAAGAGTTGGAAGTCAAGGTTATAAAAAATACCGTTTTGGCACAGGAATGGTGCCTCTCTCAGATTTTAGATATTAAAAATATCATACTAAAAACTGGAAACCGAGACTAGCTGAATAAATAACGCCTTAGCATGATCTCAATAAATGAATATTAATTCAAGTAATAACTAATAATAACTTATCTTGATAATGCTCACATAAAAACTGTAGTTATGCTTTTATAATAAGGATAAAAATTAGCATTATTTTGTACAAGAGCTGTATAAAAAGTCAAGTAGGTACTTAATCTGTACTAGAGTTCTTTGTAAAGTGTCCTCAAGTATAAACGGTTAGAAGAAAATAAATAAACATTACAAAACGGCCCAAAACACCAGAAAATCATATAATTTTAGATCGTAGGTAGAACATAAGGTTGTGAAATGTTCTATGTGTCTGGTTTAAAATTAAAAGTATAGATAGAAGAAATTAGAATAGATAAGTAGAAAATATATTCTATTTTTGTTTTTTTTCGGTTCATCATCCTCGCCATCATCAGCAGATCTACCTACGGTTGGGACAGGAGCCTCATGTTACTGTGGGTATATCCGTAGAACTGTTGAGCTTTTTAACCAAAAATACAATAATTAGTCACTAATCCTTATATTACACCTCCATGTTCGTTGTACTGGAGCCATTAGGGTGGTTTTCTTGACATGCGGAATCTGACCCGCATGTGCTTACTAGGCGATCATGTTTTTTAAAATATTTTTTTATGACTTTGTTTATTTTTTATTATAGTTTGCGATATTTGCAAAAACATGGCCGCTTAGTCCACACACAGCCCAAAATCCGTATGACAGGAAACCGCTGTTAATTCGATTCTTCAATTTGATAACACATATGTAGGTCTATTCGTTAAACAATCATATGTTCGGTTACTACATATGATTGTTTTAAGTAATCCCTCATCAGTCAATCAGTCAATTTTCCCTAATTGATTTCGATTACAATACCAAATTATTATGACACGAAGGTGGGAATCAGAGAAATTTTATAGATTATAGTAACCCAAGGTGTCGCTGTCTGTATCTAGGTACCTAAGCAACTAAAACAAATACTACCTACTTTACTCAACATTCTATAAACGTGGTGACTGTAATAGAGACTCATTGTTGTTGTACCTAATCAGTTAATTAATCTTCATCCTGATTCCTAAAATGAAATATGAATATGCAAATACAACACAATACTTAAGAAATCTGAAACTAACACAGGTTAACAAATAGTGCTAATTATTGGATTTTCGCGCTTATGTAAATAGTGTACCTACGGAAAGCTTTGTTTAATACTTACGTTAATCAGATTATGCATACAAGAACAGCTCGGAACGGTCGATGGCGCGGTATTAGGTTATGTGAACGCCGGCATTAACTAATCAGCGAACATTGGCTCCGGCGGTAGATTGCGGCGTATTGTGCGCGCCCGTGGCCCCGGAATATCTGTTTAGGCCACTGGCCACTGCCACTCTGTAATGCCAATGGATAGCGCTAACTACTATGTCAACCTTCATAAGCGGACGTTTCCGTGTGCGCCCGGACTTAATCTAATGCCATTATTTGCGCCATCTATATCGCGCGGTAATCTACCAGTAGAATTCTAAAACGAAAACTGACTAGACAAAAGATAGTGATGTAATTTCACAAGCGATATTAGGTTTAATAGATCAGCTCCCACTGTAACGTGTGTCGTGGGTGTCTATAGGCGGCGGCAATCGCTTACCATCAGGCGATCCGTCTGCTCGTGTCCCGCCTATCTTATAAAAAAACGTTGCTTTATGAAAGAAAGAACATTGTTTATGAGCCGTTTTAATCCGAAGTGGCTTGTAGCTTAGACTTTTGATAGCAGCTCCTTAAACCCTATGATTAATGTGTTAGTCTATATTAAAGACAACAATCCTTTGTTAGAATAGTTATTTACGGGATTTCTACCAAGTACCTTATTTTTGAGTTTCCGATATTTGGGCACTGTTGCAAGCGCCATGGTCACGGAGTAACTGAATTGTTACTGGCAGACAATAATAACTATTCTAATGTTAGTGACCATGAAAGTTTAAAACAAAACAATCCTTTGGTTTTTTTTCTCAAATAACTGAGTACCTACTGCAGTTTAGCATCAGCCTACCTTTTTGGTACATTCTTGAAATGTATCTGCTATTACAAAACGTACCCTTTCAATGTGTAGTGATAACGACCTTAACGATAGCGTCATTTATTTATACTTTGACAGCAATGAAGCAGAATATTAATATACTTAAGTACCTATTAGGTATATATTTATGATTAACTACTTCTGTGTTCAGAGAAAAGAGTTTGTAGTGTAAGACCTAAAAATAAACATCTCGGATAATACAAGCTTACTGATACGCTGCCTCCAAGGAAACAGAATTCACGACCGAATCTTTATCCCCGTCCCAGTGCGACAAGTATATTCTCGTTTGTTACGGGATGGTTTTAGTGTAGGCCCCCTTAGAATCTGTTATGGTTAGACGTGTGACAGCTGTCAAAAACTGATATATTCTGTATATTTCTCACATTAGTCTCTTTCTAATGTATGACTCCGTCCTGTTACGCGTATCAGGCTATATTGAAAAAAGTACTTATAGGATCTGCAGATTCGCAATGCGCGGAACTTCTTTCAAAATGCAATCAACATAGATAGAAACATTGATTAAACGTAACTGACATAACTCAGTATGGCGCCCGCTTTTTTCGAGGTCAAAATTCATGAATTTGCATGTCACGGCCGGGAAATTTCGTTTTCCATTTTCATTCTCGGCAGCGATTCGTCGCCAATTTTCTTTTTGACGTGAGAATGAATAATATTATTTCCCTTCAACCCTAATGACGGCTGCTCGTGGCAGATTTAGGGAAGCTTTAATTTATCTACTCATAAATAAATCAAATAAGGCACAGTCATTATCAAAAACATTTACCTAAAGTAGTTACTTATCAGTGGCGCCATTTGTTTTTTTTTCTAATGTTTTGCGCAAAGCTCCCTCCCTCAGTTAGTATTGAAACGTCATCGTCATCATGCGTGCCATTCACAGTTGCGTTCAAAGCCATTGCTTGGGAGCACAGGATACGCTTGACCCAGGATTGGGGAAGTCTAGTAATTACAATGAAGTGACTGCCGTCTGACCTTCGCCATCTTTAGACAGTGGAATCAGACCAACTGGACCATGATTACACGTTCAGAATAATTGAGAGAATATTAGAAACGTTTAGGTTTTATTACTATGTTTTCCCTCACTGCCAAGCGAATAGTAAAAGTACGGATATAGCTAGATAGATTCGAATCAAAGATTCCAAGACGGCTAAAATAGCACAGTGTATAAATATCGTAGTACAAAGTAACCGCAGTCTGATTATATGCATTTCCTTTTTTTTACGCACAATTAGGCTATGGAAATTTGCCTTAATTAAAGCCTTATAATGCAATCAATTAATCACCAATTACATACCTTCTTGACTTCATTGCGCTACTGTTTTAAATAAAGTTTATTTTCATGCGATAATTATAATAAGGAGTCAATTAATTAACAAAGATATCATCGGAAAATTAATTAGAAATTAGCTGATATAACATGATACCTTCTGTAGGTATATTATGTAATCGAACATCGGTTTGAAGGCAAATCCCTATGATTTTCAAATATCATTACATATATTTATTTACAGGGTGAATTTAAAATTACACGAAACTGTTAGCAAATTATTTTTGTTATTTACATAGAAATTAGTCCTTTTAGTCGTTTTAGTATTTGTTTCGACTTGATCTTGACTGCCTCGGTGGAGCAGTGGTTAGTAGGTCGCACTTTGAAGCGACGGCTGTGCAAGAGGCTCCGGGTTCGATCCCCGGGTCGGGCCAAAAATTTGTACCTAAGTTTTCGGTATGAAATTCTTAGTCTCAGACCCGGAGTCTGGAAGTCGGTGGTCACGTACCCCCATGCCTCGGAAAGCACGCTAAGCCGTTGGTCCTGCGCCCCTTCCCTCTCCGGTCGTGTCACACTGGTGTCTCATCGGAATATGAGTGTAAGGGAATAGAGAGTGCACTTGTGTTTGCGCACACATTTGAGCACTATAATATATATTGTGTACGTGGCTGATCGTTGAGGTTTGCCGCCGTAGCCGTAATTGGTTGGAGGATATTTGTATCGAAATCGAAAACCTTTCAAAAGTTTTAAAATAATTATTTACAAGTTCAAATAAAAATATGTTTTATAGGAATGATATAATCATCAAGATCATAAAACAACAAAAATGCGTAAAGAGAGCAAATTAATGTAATTTTATTATCATCGGAGATTATTTCTTGTTAATACGAAACTTATTTTTTTCCGTATCACAATCGAAACACCATCAATCATGCCAACACTTAGGAGATAAAGGCTGAAGGAAGTGGTAATAATTTATTATTTTATTGATTTGCCCCTTATCTCCCATCCCATCACATCATTATTCCATTCGAATTAGCTCGTTTTAAGACGACTTGTTAGGTACGAGGTTGGAATAAAAAGTGTTTAATGATATTAAAAAGGACTTGAACAAAGTTCTCAGACCAAATAACTTTCCGGACGTAGCTATAATATAGCGATTCGTTGCGTCATTCATTATTGTATAATAAAATACACAATTAGAAAAAAAAACCAGTGATAAAAAATATGAGTCTTTTTTCTTCTCCATGCTCTTCATCTTAGCGTGTAATTCCCGGTTAAGTCCAAAGCTGTCGCTTTGGAGCAGGGGTACGCTTAGACCATGATTCAGGATTTGGGGAGTCTGGTAATTACAATGAAGCGACTGCCGTCTGACCTGCGGAACCCTTTCGTAAGGGGAACCAGACCAACTGAATCATGATTATATGTTTCAGAAACGATCCGAAGCGTACAGATTTCCTCACATTTTTTTCCCTCACCGCCTATCTAATGGTAGAAATATACGCACATATCTATACATTTGAAAAATCCATAGGTGCTCGGATTCGAACCAAGACCCCCGCATTGAAGGCGCCTTCTTATCCACTGAGCTACCATAGCTCCGTACTTTCATTAGGGCTAATAATGAAGGACTCCGACCGATTTCGAGCACGGCGACCCATTATATAGCATTTTGACATTTCAAAAGTTTTCCAAGTTAAATTCACACGATCAAAGATGTTGGGGCCTTGGAATTATTTACATATTAATAGCGGCGGAAATGAAAAATATATTAAATTCAGAGCGAGCCCGTGACTCGTCAGTAAAGACGAAACGACTCTATTGCGAGGGTTCACGCACAGAGCACTGAGAGTACAGAAACTTCACCAGACGTCATGCTAAACAACATTTCGCATTTTCCGAAATTATGGGAAATCGAGAATGAAATATTATAATTATTTACAGAAATAATCGATTTCTATGAAAATAGTTGATGGCTGTAAATTATTAATGAAATAAGACACTTTGTTTGGAATTTAAAATATAAAAGACTTAGACAATATTATTTGAATTTTAATCGTAATTAAAACAGATCAGAGCGGTGGTAAAGATTAGGATGACACTAACACAGGACCATGGGTGGAAGATGATGAATTATAGGTAATTGTTACAAAAAACATTATTGTATGTATTTGAAATAGGTTTATATGGAGTTTTAAGCTTAATTAGCAATTTGACGTATCCCGAGGTGCTGTTGCTTGTATCAACGTACTTCAAATCTTACTTGTTTACTTTAGAATCATGTCAATCGCAGTAATGGATGATTTCTGGTATATAATTCCCTGATAAACAAGTACTCACAAATAAAAAGATCACTCTTTTCCAATTCATGAAAACACAAATAGTAAAAAGTTAATCAAAATGTAAGTAGGTACAGGATGTCTCTTTATCGCATTGCTCTGTAATCCACAAAAGGGTTCCGCGGTTTAAAACAGCCACTTATTATGTATGTTACATTTCACTTTCAGACGTCATTTATATTCAAATGCTCGAAAGGCATTACTGAGCAAAAATTGTAGCATTAACCCCTTTTGAAATGAGCCAAATTGGTTTCTGTAACGAATTTGGCTGTTCTTTTGCTTAGAAAAATTACCCTTGTATTATTTTCTTTTTTCAAGGAGCAAATTTATACCTAAATTATCAACTTTAATGGCTTTCATTTTAAACAGAACAGAAATTTACATTTGATTTCTATTCGATGTTTGATGAATAATTTAATAAAAAATTTGAAGGATCATTCTGATACAAAAAGTTAATAAGTAAATATTAATAAAAACGAATGCAAACGGAAGCATCAAACGTCCAATATTTCACAATCAAAAAGAACCTACGGAATTAGGGTAGCGGTACCAGAGATCGGCATACAAAATGATTACATGCACCGTCTTCATCCGCTTACAAAGGAACCCAGCGGGGTTCTATAATATTATACTTTTGCCTTTGTGGTAGCTGCATAACTCGGTGGGAAGCATGCTTTATGGTTTCAAATGATAAAACTGTTTGTCAGTAGCTTTGTTCGGATTCATTTTGTGGTAGCGTGACCGATTTTGGCCACTTATGATGTTTTTAACGAGCTATTTGACAGTTCTCATTATGATTCTATATTATTTTCTTTTTTTAACGATTGTGTCTTTTGTTCTAGATTGCGCGACGAACGAGGCGACATGGAACGAGTTATGGCTATGGACAAGGCTCGCGATGGATCCCATAATGGTGAGTATTATATTAGAATATAAACAAAAAACACAACTGCTATTAACAACACCCGTTGGGTATAATCCATCAATCAAAAGTATTAAGCACTGTCATGTTGTATCTCTGGTGCCACGCAATAATTCCCAGAATTGATTTGCCAATTGACCCTTTTAATTCATCACAGGTTCATCTCCCGGCCACAGTCCTGTGCTGAACCTTTCGAAGTCAGGGTCGGGTGGGGACCGAGACCGGTCGGACCGAGGGGACCGGGACCGCGGGGACCGAGGCGAGGGCTCCGTCAGCGGGAGGAGCTCGGCCGCCTCCCGCCGCACCCCCCAGCCCCCGCGGATGCCCTCGGCGGCCACGGCGCAGGCGTCGCCGCGGTCGCACACCGACGAGAGCGACGCGGCGCTGTCCGACCAGGAGGACAACAACGTCAAAGATGAGGATGATGGTTTGTACAACTTGCTTTCCTCTTTTATTACTATCAGCAATTCTTTCATTGTCTGCCTCGTTGTCGCAGTGGTTAGTGGGTCGCTCTTTAAAGCGACGGCTGCGCAAGAGATCCCGGATTCGATCCCCAGGTCGGGCCAAAAATTTGTACCTAAGTTTTCGGTAAGAAATTCTTAGTGTCTGCGCGGAGTCTGGAAGTCGGTGGTCATGTACCCCCGTGCCTCGGAAAGCACGTTAAGCCGTTGATCCTACGCCCATTCCCTCTCCGGTCATGTCACGCTGGTATCCCATCGGAATATGAGTGTAAGGAAATAAATAGAGAGTGCAATCTTGTGTTTACGCACATACACGTTTTCAAACGTCATTTATCACCGAACCACAGTTTGTTTTCAGGTGATATCCGCCATGTTTTCAAAATGTCACGAGCACGAGAATTGGGCTCCTGAGCGCTATAATATAATCTGCGTACGTGGCTGATAGTTGAGATTGACCGCCGTAGCCGTAATCGGTTGGAGGATATTATTACTATTAGCAAGAGGATCTATTGCGCTTACCGTGAAAGAGCCACGTTTAGGCACGAATGGGCTGGTGCGACCAGAGTGTTACCACGGCCTCACAGAAAACCGGCATGAAGCAGCGCTTTTGCTGGGTTTCACCGAGTGAGTGAGGGTACCGGAATCCCGATCGGAGGGAAAAGGGGTTAAAAGGTTGGTAGAACTCTTAGGACTATACTGGTGTTGGTGTTTAGGAGGCGGCAATCGCGTACCATCAGTCAAACCAACTGCTTCATCATCATCATTTCAGCCAATAGACGACCACTGCTGGACATAGGCCTCCCCCAATGTTTTCCACACAGATTGGTCCTGTGCCGCCCGCATCCAATGGATTCCCGCGATCTTCACCAGATCCTCGAAACTAGTGATCACCTCTTTAAACATCTTGCTTTTCACCCTATTTTTACCATCTAACTTCAAAATTAGAGCGTTCTCCAATCTTCGTAGGGGTTAGTCCTACTCACCAATGTCTCAAAAATATGCAAGATAGAAGATTAAATGACCTAAGGAAAATGGAAGTAAAATAGTTGGTATAACTGATTCTTGCTCTGTCGTTTAAGCGAAAAATTACCTTAAGGTGACGAACCCTTTTTATTCTCTGACTGTACAAGACTTTTTATATGTGATAGGTGGCAGACGAGCTGACGGATCACCCGATGGTAAGCGATTGCCACCGCCCATGGACACTCGCGATTCCAACGGAGCCACAAGTGAGCTGTTAACTTTAAAACCCCCTTTCCCCCGGATTAGGCCTCCGGTACCCTCGCTCACGTAGCGAAACACATCAAAGTGCTGCTTTACGCCGGTTTTCTGTGGGGAGTGGTATCACTCCGGTCGAGCCAGCCGTGAAACATACTTGAAACAATACCAATACACTTAGAAATAGTTGAAGGCCTAACACTGTTATCGATTTCTACCATCATAAACCAGAAAGATTGTGAAAGTCACAAACAATAATTGGTACTATTCCATTACTTAAGGTGACGGGTAGGGCACACTAGCGACGCCAATCGATTTTGAGTTTTAGCTACTATACCGGATCTATTTTAAACAATTTAGGGGTTACAACTTCTCGGCAAACACTTATACTATTTATTAAATAACCATGCACAAATGTTGGGTCCAACGCGTACGCGAAAAATTGATTCACGCCAAAGGCGGCCGGCGTAAATCAATTTTTCGCGTACAAAAACGGACCCAAAATTTTTTCATGGTTATATAATAAATAGTATGAGTGTTTGCCCAGAAGTTGTAACCCCGAAATTGTTTAAAATAGATCCGGTATAGTAGCTAAAACTCAAAATCGATTGGCGTCGCTAGTGTGCCCTACCCGTCACCTTAACTTAAAATAGATCCGGTTTAGTAGCTAAAAATTAAAATCGACTAGCGTCGCTAGTATGCCCTACTCGTCACCTTAAACCGACTCAGCAAGTGACAAAATGGTCTAAATAATTGTAGATTACATTAGACCTGTCAACTATGTCTAACGGTTGATTTCATTAGCCGAATCTAATTGCTGATAGAGTGCTGGTCCCCGCTTGAATCAGTTTCGTATAAGTGTCGGATGGATGTTAATAAGCGCTCGGACGCAATCACGGCGGGCACGACAGGAAAGTGTCCGTGTAGCATTAACACAGGATAGTGATACCGTATACCACCCGTTCAATATACTGGCATGTAATGCACGGCGAAATTACCCAGTAATAGCTCAGGAACCTTCAGCATTCATAGTTCGGAAATTATCAGCCATAAAACCGCGTTCCTTTTATTCTAGAAACTGGAAACACTTATTATAATAAGTGTAAAATAGCTACTCTTCAAGACATTGTAACTCGACATCCTATGTTAATTATTTTAAAGCGAAAGACTCGGGTGGAAATTTAATACCTATCATATAAACAAACAAATATATTGCTTGAGAAAACTAACTTTCAACGGTTGTATAGTTACTTACTTTCTCGTAATAATAGCACAGGATCGGCGAGTGTGAGTTCGAATCTCAGTGGTCGATTAGCAAATGATCATGCGCCGTTCCCATACCATACCCCATCTTGATCCCTAGACACCGCACGTTTACTTGTAATGGTCCCATATAATAAAATCTTATTACGAGTATCCTCCGCAATTGCCCTCAATGATGTATGAATAGCGCTTAAAAGGACCCAATCCAATATTACACGTGGGACTCAAAGCTTTTAGCTCACATTGTTCTTTTGATACTTTAGTAGGCAGTGCTGATTCAACCTTATTTACTTTCAACACTACATAATCGTCTTCTAATATTTCCGTATCGTAAATCTTGTCCTATTAAGACTATTAAAGGCCTATGATGGATGGCATGACAATTTCTCCGTTGATGTTGTTAGATTCGTTTTATCTGCAGCTTTTTGTTCATTGAATCTATTGCCGCACTAAATATTTTAATCAATTTGGTGCTATCTCTGTCTGCATCATCAATCAAGCGAAAACTTGTTATTAGGCCGACGTCACTAACTCATAAACGCAATTACAGCTATTTGAAATAGAATGAGAAAATCATAAAACTGCTAAACTACACACATATAGTAAAAATAAGTTTAACGGTAATATATAATGGCAGTTAGGGCAGTTAGATCGAACTAAAGATCAACAGATACTATTTAAAGATGGTGTTGTTTCTGAAATAAATGGAAATAAGTTTCACTATGGGAATATGTTTTATGGTTATTTGCCTAGTTACTGCATGTGTTCAAATGAATTGGAAACCACTATTACGCCATTACAGTCGACAAGGCGACGACGCAAATCAAAACAGCGATCCAGAAATGTAAATACATGAAGCATACAATAGCTAAATTAAGTGAAACAATAAGGATTGTGTATTGTAGTTATTGCAGGTTACACACAAAATGCTCAGAGAGCGTGGGAACGGATACCTGCCAACGATTATAGAAAATGTTCACTTAGCCACGATTTTACGGGATGAGCCCCGGGAAATTTGTGCAAACAATAGACGTGATTGCGAAATTGATAAAACACCTAAAATTAATTTTACTTGTGCTTTCAAATCAATCGTAATGGATGCGGTATTGAAGCTTGCGCAATCTAACATTGCATTAATGTACAATTAATTTGACCGATATGTAATTTATGTGTGTCACGTTTTGCGCCGGTCTCACGACGACCCGTCTATGTCATTCAACTTTGATCTTTGTCTGACTGATATTTATTACCTTTTTCTTTCAATCAACATTCACGTTTGGAAATGACTTTATTCCGATGTCTGTCGGCTCGTTTTAACGAGCGACCAAAAGTGGATCCTTTGCGATTGTATTAAAGATCCAGTTCGTTTGTTTGAAATTACTTATATCCTGTTAATTGGCCTTATTAGGGAGATGGTGTTGTGACAACCCGAGAGTGCTATCGTGAGCATCGACAATGACGAAACGATGTTGTCTTCATTATGTGATGAGCGCTCACTATCTTGTCAGGTAAATTAAATGTATCGATAGATTATTTTGGACCGTGAGAGACGCCAGTGGAAACACTTTCTTTTTTATGTGTGAGGTCCGTTATTGACACAGCGTGTACGTTATTGTAATTAACTCGTCAATTTTTTAAATAATAATGTTCTTATTTATTTCATCATGTGCATTAAAATAACCGTTAATATTTAGTAGTGATTAAAGTTAAGTGCTATTATGTATCATTGTGGGGAGATTTACCAAAATGAATGGCTCTGTGTAGAATGCCAACTAGGTAATTATAAAGTAATCGATGTATGCGCGAGCGGCCGGCCGCGTGTGCAAAAGGAATGACTGGAGGCATAGTGCAGCGGGGCATATAAATCGGTTAGAGACAGCCCATTCGGTGTCCAATGACTTCACGGCATCCTTATTCCAATTCAGTATCACACTTTTAATCGTATCGGCAGAATTCCTAAATAACATTTTGCGAAGCTGATACGTCGCACGTGTCCTGAAGTGTGAGAAATTATAAAAGCACGTGCTTTCGCATTGTACTCGTGTGACATTAAATTAGGTAAGTATTGGTACGCTAATACGAGTCATGTAAAATTGTAATGCCTATTCAGTCAATATTGTTGATAACTTTTGTAATGCACAATGTTTAGATTTTTTTTTAAATATCGATAAACGCATCATCATCACAACCTATTTATTACACTGCTGGACAAAGAAAACTTTCGCCTCTCAAATCTGTAATCTGTATCCTATCACTGTCATAGAGTGCGTTTATTTGGGCAGAAGTATATTCATCAAATCCTGAATAGAGACTCGCCCGACCGGACTCCATCAAAGTTCTGTGGATCACCACGCGATATCGATGTTCATGGCTGGCAATAATTGCAATACCAGTGATACATGCACGTGATTTGATGCAGTTCGACGTTATCGTTAAGAACATGGATATGTATGTAGTTTGTTTGAGCTATGATTTTAAATTTTCGCGCTGCATTATACATATAATAGATAAAGCTAGTTACAAATTGTCATGGCGGCGGCTCCCTAGCTTCCAAACAAGGACCTTTCCGCCCCAACATTGCTACTTGAGGCTTCCAATTCTTTAGGATAAATCTGTGAAATTAGACGGATCTCATCATTCCTGATATTCTTCTCCATTGGCTTTCGTGTAACTTTGAGCCTTTTTAAGCGGTCCATTGTAAGCATATGCAGACCACTGATTGCTGTTATAAAAATATTGGTGTCAAATTTGAGATATCGTGACCAAGTAAAAAGTGGTAGATTGTTCATTGTGGCCCAGCTAGAGGGAGACGACAGATCTCTGGTGTCACTCACTTAGGAGTGACACCCCGACGCAAATGTGTTACTACAGACATTCGATGCCACACCCATAAAATAGGTAGGCCAAATATTTTCCCATTCTCCTCATATTTCTATCATCCTCAGGTTCACCTGGGATATATAGATTCCATCCTCATTAATGGTTCCCGAGATCTCTTTCCTTAAACCTTGACACCTAGTATCTTCCCCGATGTCTCCTCAGCTAGCTACGTCACTGATTGATTAGGTACTCTTTATATTAGGATACATAGGTAAATTTCATGGCGCGGTATTTTTGGCTCTTTATTCATGTTTACTTTCTTGACTCCACGATCACAGCCTAAAGCCTCCGATTACCACGCGATATCGATGTTCGGGCAATAATAATTCCAATGCGAATGATACACGCACGCGATACTTGAACACTGTTTGTCGGTATTGCCCACTTCTTCCTTTTACAAGCATTCCTTTTAGGGCTTCTTATGAAGCTGTTACTTTCAATAATGATTTATAATATTTGAGGATAACTCAAAATTACGACGCGTGTACGCTTGTTTATCAGCCATCGCTATTATTTTAATCTACGTAATTGCTTCAACATGCACCAGTTGTGTATTTGATATTTTAGATCTATATAAAATATGCTGTTTGTTAATTAGATGCCCAGACTATATTGTAAGCATAGAGTACCCAATACACTTGGTTTTCCACCATAAGCTTATTAGTCTGATTAAATCTTCTATGAGATTAATTGCTGATTCGACCAATCTTAATCCTATACTAAATCTATGGTACAACGCTGTCGTTCTATACAAATCTGACGTTAAAGGTACCATAGATTTATCCACGGATAAAAATTGGTCGAATCCAGCCTTAGTTGTATTTATTTGATGAAGTATTATGACGTTTCAGTTTCACATAGAAACCCATTTTATTTAAATAGGTTTCTATGTGTAACATCGAAATCTATTTTGTTTTATGTGATAGGTGGCACACAAGCAGGATAGTGGCAGGAAAGTTACCAGTGGATAACTGGTTTCCGCCGTCCATGGCAACACCAGTGGCGTCACGCGCACATGTGACTCCACTGTTGTTGCCAGCCTTTATTAAACCCCCTTTCATCACTCGCTCGGAAACACAGAGGAAGCGCTGCTTCACGCCGCATTCAGTACGGTCGTGATATCACTATACCTATAAAAGAATAAGACATGTACCTATAGAATAACCCCTTCTCGCACGGGAAGAGAGGAAGCCTTTCCTTCCTTTCAGAATTTGTAAACCATTGTAATAGGTATAAGGAACGCACGGCACGGACAGAAGAGTCCATGGACTTAAAAAGAGAAGAAAAGAGCGTACTCCTTTCTAAACGGCCAGCAACGCATCAGCGAACTCTCTGATCTCGCAGATGTTCCACGTCGAACTGGTCACGAGCTGGTTCAACTAAAGACTAATGCAAAGGCTCCCTCGTGGTCCAGGCAAGAAGCCGGTAGAATATAATCCATTAAATTTTTGTGGTCACTGTTCTAACCTAACCAATATTTTATGATGATAATAAATTATATACTCTAATGAACAACAAAATATTGGTTAAAACAGTAACCAACTAAAAACTCTTGAAATTCTGGGTTTTAATGGGAAGAGTTGCCCCTTGACCCAAAGAAAACCTAAATTATAAAATAAGGCAGATATTTAAGTGCGGCCTTCTTCCAGGAGCAGATCTAAGCGATGGCGAACGCGAGCTGCCCGCGTCGACGTCGCCAGCGCCGGTGAGCTACGCGGCGCCCGCGGCCACTCCCCCCTCGGTGCCCGTCGACCCCACCGCCGACACCCTGGTCTCCTCCACGGAGACGTTACTGAGGAACATACAAGGCCTACTCAAAGTCGCCGCAGACAACGCGAGGCAACAGGAGAGACAAATTAGTTACGAGAAAGGTGAGTACCAAATTTTTTGGCTGACGCTGTAACATCAGAGTGGAGAAGATCAAGAGGCCTACACCAAATGGTTGAAAACGACTAAGATGCTAATGATCTATTCCTCTATAAGGCAAAGAGAAAATAGATAAATTTCCATCCGGTTTTGAACCTTACACCTAATATCAGTCAGGACATAAGAGCGAAAACGAATGTTTTTTTTTCATTGAATCCACACTTGAACCTTATATTAGTCATGACATAAGAGCGATAACCAATGATTTTTTTCATTTACTTATGCCTTATTAAGGGCTAATGCACCACAAGGTTCACTTTGTCTTACGATAGAGAGCTAAAACTACTACCACAATGGACATGACGAAGCTTTTCGCCATTTGACTGAAATACGTAGGTACACCATTAATAAATATTATGTATTTTCATAAACGTATAATTGTACAATATCACAGCATTAGGTAAGTGCATACCTAGCAGTGATAAGTGGGTCGCAATTTAAAGCGACGGCTGCGCAAGAGGCCCCGGGTTCGACCCCCAAGTCGGGCCAAAAATTTGAACCTAAGTTTTCGGTAAGAAATTCTTAGTGTCAGTCCGGAGTCTGGAAGTAGGCGGTCTTATACCCCCGTGCCTCGGAAAGCACGTTAAGCTGTTGGTCCTGCGCCCGATCCCTTTCCGGTCTTTTCACAGTAGTGTCCCATCGGAATATGAGGGTAAGGGAATAGGGAGTGCACTTGTGTTTGCGCACACACTTGAGCACTATAATAGATCCTTCGTTAGTGGCTGATCGTTGAGATTGGCTGCCTGTAGCCGTAACCGGTTGAAGGATATTACTCTAGTTTCTGGTATCAGAATTAACGAATGTACCGAAAATGTATACCTAGGTATTTCAATAGATTATAATATCACCCAGTGACTATCACAAATATTCATCACAGGAATATTTGTCCAGAGTCGGAATCAAACTTTATCCGCAGGGCCTAAAGCTCTTACTAACACAAAACCGGCCAAGTGCCAGTCGGCCTCTCTCACGAAGAGTTCCTCAGGTACCATAGAATAAGCAAAAAGCTCGTTTGTCTGCCTCTAGCATAAAAAAAGGCGTTTATTAAGTTAGAACCCTTTAATTTTTTTTGTTTCTTCGTATTTGTTATTCTTGTTGCGAGAGAAATATATAATTTGTAAAAATTCCAAATGCCTAGCTTTCGCTGTTCTTCAGATACAGCCTATAGTGACAACAGACAGACAGCGAAGTCTTTACCTTTACGTACGGAACCCTAAAAGGAAAATCCATGCAGATGAGGGAATGGTCATGTGCTAGCCCGTTGTAAAATTAAAAGAGGAAAAGAAACAAAAAATGTAATGTTTTAATCTTCCGCATAAAAAACCTCAGACAGAACTATTAAAGTCCTTGTTTAACTTTTCGCTTCCGGGTGATGATAATGA
Source organism: Marasmia exigua (assembly GCA_019059595.1). Classification (NCBI taxonomy): domain Eukaryota; kingdom Metazoa; phylum Arthropoda; class Insecta; order Lepidoptera; family Crambidae; genus Marasmia; species Marasmia exigua. The sequence goes on along the minus strand of CM032473.1, from coordinate 4,275,687 downwards.
TAGTCCATTATACATTGATGAAAATCAAATTTGTTTAATATCTACTTTAGATCAAGCTCTTTTAAAATACATACATTTAAAACGGGATTCTTGTATATTGACTAGTTTCCACTCAGGACGCTTGCTAGGCATAGGCTACGGAGTGAATCAGGTTTGCCTATCATGACCGTATTTGTGAGGGAGGCAATGGTTCTGCGACAGCAGCCATTGGTGCATGCAATATGACCACCATTAACGCAGTCCATTGGCTTAGATAATATCAGTTACTATTATAAATTAGTGCTGTATTTACCAGGAACTAGAAAAAAGATGCAGAATTTCTTAGAAAGACATACAGCTACGATTTACATAAAAATTATCATAGATTATGACATGGAGACACTGTGTGTAGGAAGGCCTGTCGATGTAAATGTTATAATCGATATTAGTCAACATCTAGCGCGAATCGATTCTCCGTAATCGGATGTACAAGCAGCACTGATTAGTTGCTCTTAGCATCTTGAATCACGTATTTTAAGCGCTAGTTCCAAGTGATCGTACCCAGGACCAGATACCATTATGGACGATATACGTTTCATTTGCATCGCATTATATTTGCCTATTTATTACGATATTACGTAAAATTATTGAAATTAGATAATAGTCGATAAAGAGCACTTTTGTTGTAATAATTATTTATGGCTCGTCCTCAAGTTCCATTACTAGTGGAATTTAAAACTTGTTAGGGAGTAAGTACAATGAATTAGTGCAAACATCGACAACTTATACAATAAATACATCGGCAGGTGTGTTTTCATTTACATGTAACAAGGACACTAACGGTTAAACGTTTAAAATCCAATAATTTAAAGATTCCGATAATCGACTCATTATAAAATGGCAGCAATTAAAAAAGTTGCACATAAAATCACAATGGCAAGTAATAAAACTAAGACTAAATACAAAGTAGCGGAGACAGGCGCGCGGGCGCATGTCGTGCGTTTGCAAATAGCTGTAGAACAGATGCGCCTGAGTTATGGCCCGGCCCACTATCATTACACACGATTCCATTCGGACAGCATAATTGTTTAATTGATATTTCTGCGAGTTATTTATACACGTCATTCTCTTCCCCACGAGAACGCTCGTGCGCTATGCCCACCATCCCGACAAGTGGAAATTGTAAGCGATTGTTATTGTTTAACGTTTCCTAAAAATACAAAATGTTTTTCCTTCCACGAAATATAATGTATTCAATTCTCCAATATCTAAACAGCAACGCTATATAAAACACCCAGAGGTCTCGGGGAGAAAATCCCGCGACCCGAGTCATCATCAAACTTGAATATCAATATTGCGCCTCCAGCCAATTGTATTAATAAACAAAACAAAATGAGAAATAATAATGCTATGGGCCAACAAAAGGTTCCATTTCTCCCCCCCGTATATAAAAGAACTGTAAAGGAATAAAACTCTAACCCGGCGAGATTAAGAGTGGAATTCGCATATAGACACAACCCGTAATTTTGTTATTACGATAATAAAATTATTGTTGATGAAACATTTTTTTGAATCGATGTGTCTGGCGAACTTTACCGTTGAATTTTTTTATAGAAATTACAGCAATCACTCGCTGGTTCGCCGGCTCAATTGATAGGTGTTACTGGGCCTTGCATTTTGTTTGGTTCGCTCCATTCGGGCTTGTAAGGCAGTATCAGCTATTACCCCTTTCAATCCCTTCATGTTATTATAACCGATGTTGCCCGCACATAATGACAATTATTTTCTTGTATGTGCCTATTATGTGTGCGTAAGCCCTTTTTACTTTCAACGTAACTTGTGTTTAAGCCAATTGACGTTTAAGCTTCTATAGTATTATTGTTGCTAACTTAGCTAATTGTTCGAATAAAGTTTTGCCGATTGAAAACTTGACAAACTTACTACTACTTGTAAGTATCTAGTTGCCATGCCATGGCCATTATTTTATTATCATCCTTGACGACCAGTTTGGAACAGTGGTAGTGAACGCTGCCTCTGGTCCAAGGGTTGCGGGTTTGATCCCTGCACAGTACAAACGTTTGTGTGCATGAACATGTCTGTTTGTATTGGTTTGGGTGTTTTCTATGTATTATTAGTACATACTTACAAAAGACAAGGATTCAGCCTATAAACTGTCCAACCACTGCAGGGCAAAGGCCTGCATCATAGAAATCAAGTTATCGCTACTATGATGGGATTAAGCTTAATCACCACGCTTGCCAAATGCGGATTGGTGATCACAAACCCGAGCTATGTTCGAAAAATTCGAAACATACTTTTCGCTCGACCCGGTAATTGAACCCAGGACCCCGAGATCACGGCCCAGTACTTAACCCACTAGACCATCAGGACAACAAAAGACATGTATTCAATGTATATATTTGTAATCTCACTATTGATTCTGATATCCGTAACGCAGGTGCTTGAGCTACCTATCTCGGAGTCAGGTCAATGTATGTGATGTTGTGAAATATTATTTATTTATTTTTCAAATTTGAACAGGGTTTTCCTGTTCACTTTTGAGAAATGATAATACTAGGAAGACAAGTACCTTCAAACATGCAACTATTTTCACGAAATAACCACGCTTTGTGACATTTCCTGTCTATTCCCAATTAATAATGACACGTTTGAAAAATAATTAAAAGGAGCAAAAGTTAGCTGACGCATTCATAACTCAAAGTTAGTTGCCATCGCTGGCATGCAATAACAAAACCGCGCGGTGTCAACGCATAGATAAACATAGGAATTCTCCCCTCGCCGGCAAAATAGCAGATCACTATCTAGGCACATTCGCTGACAATTTTTACACTAGTGCACAGTGGGTGACGTACAGACAAATGTGTCGCATTCACCGCGCTATCTGATAACCAAGAGAAGGGTTGGTGAAAGGCACGCCATAAAACCCTGTCGAAACGTTTGTGTAAATAGAGAAGCAATGAATGGGAAATGGCCGTCATATTCTGCCTTTTCAAGTGCGTTTGATCATTTATTTTCACTGATATGTGAAAAGCGTCACATCAGGTGTTATAAAGTGCTAGATATATTTCAAATCAATCACTAACATTTTTAGTTTCTGGAAATACGGTATGATTTGGCTTGGTATTTTATTCGTTATCGAATTACCCTTTTTTTTTCAATCATATGATGCAGCAATCAGCCATTCAAATCATTTTCCGCCGATCTTACGCTCGTTCAACCACTCACATTCCAGTTTTGGTCATTAAGTTATTCTTTTTATATTTTTTCATTTAATATCCTGACCAAGGACTCCTAAAGTTTTCATTACCAGCCCAATGTACAACCGTGGTCCTGAGCTATTAGAATCCACATTATGTCAAAATATCATCATCGTTCATCGATAATTGGCGAACAGGATTTCATTTGCCAGCTCTACGGGCATCCCACAGCCAAGCTTGTTATACTATGCCTCCTCGGCCATTAACTTGAAATAAAAGGTGAACTGCTTTTCCGCACTTAGCTTCTCTTTTGGTCCATTGTACGTGATGGAGACGGCCATGAGCTTATGCCACCTGCCATCACCTCGCCTAGCTGCCTAATTTCAGTTCAGTTCCATCTCGCTTAATTACGTTTCCTGGTTCCTGGGGGTAAATAAGCAGTCATTCCTAACGTCTTCTATTTCGATATAAGACTATTTTCAAGTAAAGCTGAACAAATTAACAAAGCTCGCCACAACTAGAAACTGCAATACAATTTATAGTTACATACTGAACATTCTATACTTTAACATCGTCTGCTAACAATTGAAATCCAACCTTTAACGTTCGATACGGCACATCAACGCATTCCTCGAGCCAATCGGAAAAATAAGACAACACTTACAAGGGTATCGGGCCGATTGCGATCATCGCGACATAAATCCACTTCGGCTACTCTTTTAAGCCTTTATCCCGGTTAATTCTTACCGCTTAGTTTATTTCTGACCGAAATGGCTCGCTCTTGTTACTGAGGTTTTGTTAACCTCTTTTCTTTTACAACTATCAGTTTTTGTTAAGCTAAGTGCTGGCCAATGGACAAATGGCACGAGTGTAGATACGGCCAGTGGTTTATGGGCTCCTGCTGAGGAGAGAATAATGCTAATTCGGAATATTGAAAGTTCACACTAGGGGCATCTTCTGCCTTATCAGCTGTTTCTGACTTCAGTGGTGTCACATATTTGCCGTTACTAAAATAAAAAATAGAGTGAATCTTTGTCTTTTCTTATAGTACGAGTGATTCGTGATTTTTGGTACAAATCAGATGTAATTTTTGAACAGTAATCTAGTTATGTCTTCTAAAAGGCTCAAATAAAACTTATTTTTTTGTGAACATTATACATTTACATTCCGATTTTGTAAATCAGATGTATCTTTCGTTCGTAACTTACAACTTTCCGAGACGAAGGCCAACTTCTCTCCATTGTAAATGTCCAAAATAAATAAAATATAGGATTTATAAATCGTCTCAATACCTACTAAAATAAAACACAATAATACATCATCATCATCAGCCCATTTAAGTCCCCACTGCTGGGGCACGGGCCTCCCTCAATCACATTGGGGGTAATTGCCATACTCACCACGCTTGGCAGTACGGGGTTGGCGAGGGTTTTGATATAAGTTCAGAGTTTTTTCCATCTCTGGTGCTGATGATCATGCAGCAGCTTTCCTTAGTCGCCTTTTACGACACCTCGGTAAGAGTGAGGGTGGCCTATTCTACTCTGCCGGGGACCACACGGCGCACAAAACGGATACACAAAACACAATAATACACTTGACAGCAAATAAATCGAGCCACCAGTTGATTTTCAGTTGCCCAGTTCGAAAGCTTACAGATGTAAAAGTTTCAGTTCAATTCAAGTCGCTTATGATAATCATCATCATCTTAGGGTTTTGTCGCGATTGCGAATCAATCTGTGGCTTCGGACACCGGGGTTCGCTTTCCTATTTAGACTCCTTCCCTTCGCACGGTTTTGTGCATCGCTAGTGATCAGGAGACCAATTCTCAGGATTTTCTATATGAAAAAACATGGCGGATATCACATAAAAACCTTACAAAAAACTATATTTTAGCGATATATATCGTATGATCAAAAAATGTCACGTCCCGAGAATTGGGCTCCATTGGGCTCCAGTTTATTAGCACGCACGCATCCTTTACGATGTCAAACCACACCTTTATAGCTCTACCCCTCTTCACTTTTATGGTAATCATTTTAATGTAAATCGATGTCAAACTTTATAATAATTTTTCAATCCTTTCTGTCACATTTATCAAAAGAAAAACTTGCATATTTTCCTCCTACGGAAAATGTTATTGTGCAAGATAGTAAGAAACGTCCTATCAATAACATGGAAGTGACCGATCGGACAAACACGGACTGGCCAATGATAAAAACTGATGTGCAAATAGACGCGACTGGACTTGTGTGCTCAGCTAATGGATTCAATTGATATGAAAGCTTTTACAATGCTGACGACGGGACTTTATCGCGGCAAAACTAAATTACCGTTACTTGTACATATGAGTTTTATAAATGCGCATACAGCGTGATATTATAAATACCACTTTAACAACTGGAGCTTAGACTATAATAGACTTAGTTAAAATAATTTCTTGTACCTTCATATGGTATTATGAAACCCACAAGTAACTACCCTGATATAATTACATAACTTTAAAAAAAAAGTTCTATTTTATTAATAGGTCTATTTGCTCGAAAATATCCCGCATTCTGTACATCACAATGGATACTGATAACTACGATGATAATGATTCTGATAATTTTCATTTAGTATGATTAATATTTGTTAAATATTGCAACAAAATTTAGGAACACGTAAAGTTAGGTAATACCATTTATGCTGGTCATTTCTATGTTCCTATAGTTTGTTAAAACGGGACAAATTTTATAAACACCCTTTACGAGCAACACACTGATAACTGTTGTCGAACAACTTTTGTACGACGGACGGAATATCGCGGAAAAATGAATCAACCGCCCCTCTAAAGGTTACCGAATGGAATTTAATTGCGTATAGTGCTATTGATCCAGCGAGGAAACCATTGTTCTAATGTGTTCGGTGATATGAATTAAGTGCTAAGTACTGATTTTAATGAACATACTTGTATTACAATATTTACTTAGGTCTGCTAAAAATTGTCTGTTGCTATTTCATTTTTAACGTAGACTAAACAACAATTTAAAATGAATAATGATCACTTTATGAAGCTATGTAAAGTCAAGTAAGTTATAGATATAAAATAATGTTACAATATGTGAATCATTGAAAAATCTCGTTAAAATATAGCCTATTTTTGCTGGAATAATGAAATGCATTTGACCTAAAGACATTGTTTTCAGAATCACATCCTCCGATCAAACACGTGCAAAATTCAATTAAACTAAAACTTAGAATCCGCTTAGCAATAGAAATGGTCAGCGGAGCTGTCCATCACGAAGCCCTCAAGAGGCGAGCTAGCTCCCACCGAGATACCGCATTGCATCTCACAAGTGTTACTGAAATATGGTTTTTATGTGGCGGAGTTAAGGTGGTGAAGGGGGGAATGTAAATAACCGCCCCCAGCGAGCGAGCCACCGATGATGCGCTGGCGCCGATAGAGCGAACGACGCATTGTTGCCGCGGCGCGCCAGCTTTCACACCATTGTGCGGCCGGAGGTGCACAAAAATCACCAACAGCAATCTTTGTTTGTTTACTAAGAGTCCGCTTGAGTTATGAGTTTTGTGATCGCCTGCCCTATAATGTGCTTGAACCCATTAGATAAAAAATTGTGTTAAAAAGACGCAATTCAGAAATCTAAGTTATGTAGGTCTTGTTAGAACTCCTCAATGCAAAGTGAAAAGCTATAAACATAAAATCTATAGAGTTTTAACGAAAAATATGGGAACAAAAATTAATGAAAATCATCAGGGAATAGATATATTTATAAATCATTGGGTGGTTTGATTCCTGAGTTATTCAAAAAGATTCTACGAACGAAACCCTCAGTAGAGGAGTCCGACTCGCACTTGACTGTTTTATTAAACACGCCTTGGAATTGTTTGAAAGGTCTAAATAAGTTAGGTACCAATTTTATTTTAAGGTTCAAAAGATAAGCTTTAAATATTAACCGATTGCAGCATATGAATGAACGTCATCTCGTTTTTAAATTGCGCAACCCTTAGGGTAACCTGACCGAGTGGATTATGATTACACGTTCACAATCATTAACTTAATTAAGTGTTAATTCTTTGTATGTGTCCACAGTTTTGGGAAACTATCCGAGATGCGCTAGTTGCCTCTCAATATTTTCGCTCATCGCTGAGCTACTCACATAAATTCGCACATGTAAAATACTAACTAAAACATCATTGTGACAATAATGCGACTATTCTGGGTGGTAAGTTTAGATGGTCAAAATCTTGTTTCTGACAACTATCAGCTTAACAAGCGATTTATTCGTGCGAAAGCTCTGCGGTTTCCCTAGCATTCGCTCATTGAACTAAGTAAACAATAAGTGACATTAACGGCTGCATATTAAAATGCCATTCCAGCAATGTACCGATACGCGAGTACGAGAGACATCGGCCGGCCATATTGGATTACTCTGCGCGTGTCGCTCCGGTTACCTGCGCACGCGACTCGACCACACGCGCGACATCTAGTGGTTAAACTTTGAATATGGAAAATGGCCGCGTTTCACGGACTGGCGGTTCGCTTAGAATGGGTTGGCTTACATTGTAGTTTTCAGATTATCAGTCATAAGAAAATCTATAACAGCGTTATACCTGTAATACTAATTAACCGCCCTTTTCTAATTGCTTTTTCTTATAAATTATTATGTTCGCATACTAAATAGATATTCCCTCAGGTTACAAAGAATATTGCGCATGTTTGAAAATAGTGTGACAATAAAATAAAGTTATGAATGTCAAACATGTCATCTACCGCTAATTCCGAATGTCGATTTTTTTATGTGAGAGGTGGCAGACGAGCAGATGGATCACCTGATGGTAAGCAAGTGTTAGTGTTAATTTAATTGCATTGGAAGACTTTGAAAATAAAATAATAATAACAACATTATGATACGTTGACATTCGAGTAGGTATCTGTTTCAATCGATATTATTGCTGGTACCTATCCTTAACATTGTTCTTTCGTGTCTTAAGAATAGGTAATATCCGTATTTTCTTGGGGGAAACTTTGCGAGCGCTGGCTCCCGAGGCGTTGTGCTCAAATATTAGCAATGGGAATATTAAATTACAGTTGCAATGTTTTACTGCACGTTAATGTCTCACGTGATACTAAATTAATTATGTAATTTACATTATTATCAAATTCATCTGTTAATTAATATCTATTCTACTGTATTTTTACTCCATTCCAATTAACAACGTTTAAGATAACGAAATTCTCTTTTACTTTGTAGCTCTAAGTCAACAGTCTGGATGTAATCAGAAGCTAAATTCTGATTATAAAGAAAAAAAAATACGTTTTTAAAGGTTAAAAAATAAGTTTATATTTTAATAAATGCACATTTTGACTATGTATAGACGTACAAGTTTAGATATAGTTCTCGTGATCGACTTTGAAGTCGAATTTAGAGAGGTCATACATGCGTTCCTATAACTGGACTTCAATATCGAGTGCTCGAGAATAGGCCGCCTGACACGCTCTCTGTACAAACTATGAAATGTTAATCCTATTTTCTTAAGTAACGAAGGGGTAAGTATTTATGGCGAGCGCCCGGGGCTGCTTCAACTATTGCATTCATCAAGTCACTCATGCGAGAACTTTGTAATCCGTTTGGTTTTGCTTTGAATAACTACCAGCTAACGAGTTGCTGTTTAGTTTTTCAAGTGTTATTGAATGGGCTGGGCTACTAAGTTAAAAGTGTCCGGAATAAAATGTAGATGGTCATTAAGGCCATTATTTATTTTAAGGTGACGGGTAGAGTTCAGCGACGCCAATCGATTTATCGACCGGATCTATTTTTAACAATTTCGGGGTTACAACTCCTCGGCAAACTCTTATACTACTTATTAAATAACCATGCTTAAATGTTGAGTCGAGTTGAGTTGAGTTTTTGTACGCAAAAAATTGACTCGCGCTAAAAGTGGCTGCTTTTGGCGGTAATCAATTTTTCGTAAGTAGGAACTTCAAAGTTCGCCATTTATTGATTCATACAAAATTGACAAGCCTGTAAAGTAGTTATTATTACAAACCTAAATTAAAAATAAGCCTAAAATGTATTTAAGGTTGAGTCGACATTAATAACCTTTCTTCGGACGTACTTAATATGAAACCCCATTTGGTATAAACTTACATGACACATAATTCACAAACAGTAGCTCAAATATGAATCCTGTACCGCAACAAACCAAGAAACTCCCTCAGGATCTAAGGATCTAATGTAGTTCAGGTTACTGAACGCGGCCAAATACAACACTAACTTGTACATTTCATTTTGAACTTTAACTTCGCGGCAGAAAGTTGGAGGTGCTTTGCAAGTTTGTTCCGCGTACGTCCTTCGGGGGTAGACGACGGAAAGTAAAGGGGTAAAGTGATACAATCGTAAAGTTTAATAATAATTACATTCTCAACTCTCCTCCCAGGTTGTGCACAATAATTAACCGCTCGGAATTACTTAGCTGAAATAATTTAATATGACACGCGCCCAATTGTGAGTGAGTGCGTGCGATGTCTTTATACTTGTTACGTTTCGGCGAGTATATTACTTTGCATTATTTGTTTTGCTGCTTTTATTGTATTCTTTATCGTTTTTTTTCTAGATTTCAATGGGTGTTTGTTACACCTAATTTAAATCGTTGTTATTTGATTTGGCGTTGACTCTACCATGCTTCATCTCTTCCCTATTCCACTACGAATCGACTGGCCCGGTGGCGTATTTTTAGTGTCGTTAAGGTCGTGGGTTCGATCCGCACCCTGGACAAACATCGTGCGATCAACTTGTGTTTGTTTAGTGTCTAGGTGGAATAAATGTGTTCAATTATTATATTTATAATTCCTCTGGTGTCTGATATCCGTAACACATGTGGTTAGGTTACTTATTACGATATCAACTCAATTATATTTTTCTTTACAATGGACCTCGTTCAATTCAGAAACAAACATGATAATAATCTCAATAGAAATTTAAATAGTAATGAAGTCTCGTATATTCCGAAATAAGCAAGTTTCCACGTTTGCACCGTGTTCTTAATATTTAAAACTGGCATAAACCAGGGTTTAGGGGCGTTTTGCGCGGGCCAATATAAAATGATCCACACACATTTGGAGCACACTTCTCCCGGAAGCTCATTTCAAGCTGGTTCAGATGTTGTCTCTATGGGGTGAACCCTTGTTCTAGTTGTAATTTACATACGGAATTACAGCGAGAATTACGTGTTTGTTCGTATACGTGTTTATGGGTGTAAGGAGCATGTCATTACACTTTTGCTTTAAGACAATTTATTTTTCTAATATACCTACATACATACATGGCCAAATATCGCAACCACGAGTAGATACAGAATACTGTTGAAATGACATCCTTAAGTGAATATAGCTAATTAAAAAACAACAACATTTTTGTCGAACATAGCCTCCTCCTTTTAGGGCCGAGTTTACTAACTTTAAAACAGCGGTAATCCCACATTTCCGTGCTTTAACCACTGATTAGTATTGTCAAAGCACGGTTAATGTGTGATTACCGTCGTTTGAAAAGTTTGTGAACTCGGCCCTTATGAAGTAAAAAGATGCTGCACGATTTATTCCTTACTTAGCAATACTAAATGAAATATGTGACCGTCTCTTCCAGCATCTATTTCCATTAAAAAGTAAAAATGATATAAATGGCTTCTATTAGGCTAATGCGGACAGGGAATTGAAATAAAATAAGTCATAGCGTGCACCTGCTTTCTACTCCCGTGCATTAATATTCTTTATATGCAGTTAAATTTAGGTGCTCGCCAGAAATACGGGAAGTTTGCTGAAATATGAAAAATTACCGGTCAGGGTGCGGCGACCGCAAAAACACCGCACAAGAAACAACTAATGAAAGCTTAGAGCAATTCGCATAAATCTCCCTTACATTTTTAATACCAATATATCCGAGGGGAGCATCGGGGAGAGAAAAATGCTGCCGCGAAGCAGACCGCGGACTCGCGTTTATATCTTATTTAAATACCGACAGATGTTGTCCGCTTATAAATGTGCGTATTTTTAATCGGTGCCTTACCAGAGACATAATGGTATCGACCGATCTGCCGTCAGCTGCTATGTAGATGTACACAAGTTTATCGTGTTCGGTGGCTAATTTAAAAATCCCCCTCTATAAGGTAAATTTTCATGGCCGACCGCATCATCTTGCCACGGCCGCTTGATATCTCTCTTGACCCGTATATTCTTATTCTGTTCGTTACCTAAGCTTTCTCATATCGTATCGAATCTCGGGGAGTTGTGTAGTCTCATTAAAATAATACAGGGCTACTGGATAATCTTATCCGGTGTGTTTCGATCGCAGATTGGGTGCGCGTGCGCCGATAACACTACGAGTTATTCCGACGGTGCACGCTCGATACGGTACAACTTTTTAATCCATTTTGCGAGGACATCTTCATTATTGTTCCCTTAACATTGAGACGATACCACATTATAATAAAAATATTTACGACTCACGTCTACGTGAAATTGGTACAGGCATACCATTCCTTATAATATATTCATAAAATTATTTGCAACACATGTAGTTACCAAGAGAGCGCGGCATAAGTACTGAAAAATGTATATTTCCTCAAAAAATATTTTCAAGTAGAGCTGCTCAAAAAGCAATCCTGGGATGGAGAAGAGAAAGCCGAAAATGTAAAAACGAGGGAGCTTCAGTGCGGAGCTTTATGTTCTAAATTTCACACATAATAAAAGGAAGCAATTCTTATGATTATTAGCGCAGAGACTGCGGGAATAATCCTCCCGGTGACATCGCTGTGTGACATAATCCGGAAAAATCTAATAACAATAAAATAAAATTGCCAACGGTTTGTAAATTTAAAAAGGAATAGGGAAGAAAATTCGTTTTCCGCGCCGTGACGACCATTATCGTTACTTTGAATTTGCTTTTTGAAGGCACCGTGAATTTGCTATTTTATTGGATTGGCCGTAAAACACAATAAATATTAAACAACAACATAATCCATTCCTTCCTTTCATTTGCGTTTTGTAATTAAATTTTAATACCGGGAAATATCTCTGATAAATCAAATTTCGCCTCCTTAAACCTCTAAAGGTGCTTAAATCAACAATATTCCTTAGTAATATCTCCTTACATTATTACTATTAAAATTTCAGCTAAAAGCCGAAGACTTCCGCAGTTTCATTTGAATTCAAAACGACCAAACGCAATTCAGGGGCGATGTGAATACTTACCTTTGTTTCCCTTTAGAAAGTCCCATTTGGAGCGCGTTCGCCGCGCGCTCTTTCAAATTATTCTGCCACTTTTGAGTCGTAAATTTTGGGAAGACTTTAATTGTTATTTTAACTGCAAGCTCAACTTAGTCTTCGCCGTGGTGGGGGCTGTGAAAATATGTCTTAATTCGCTTACCCTATGACTTATGTTTTATTGAAATTAAACCATATTCGCGGTTCTGGCAACGACTTGTAAGTTCGAAGAGTAATAATGCTTACAAAGTTACATCGTCTCAATGCATTTTCCTACCAGTAATCGTTTTCAATTTGTATGCAAGTAGGAGTTGATCTCATCGGAAAACTCTCAAAGGGCGTCACTTTTGAATTTTAAATATTATTGTTGTTTTTGCTGAGTGCACGAAATTGAAGAGAAATAACATTTTCTGCGCTACCCTTCGAGTCCCGTTGACTGCCGGTTAAAAGAATAAACGGAATGGCTTTTTGGTAACATGAGTAGATATTTATAAGCACTTCTGACTCCATCATAATGTAAGCTAATTACTTCACGTTATTAAATTGCGTAACCGAAATTGATCCTTTTGTTTATGGGTCTCGATCCTTTCAATCATCTATCGGCCATTCAGTTTCGGTATCATAATAATTGTCCATAATTATATATTCCCTTGAACCGAGCGCATCGTTTTTATTGTTATTTTATTTATAAAGTAATAATTTTTTCCTCGGACGCAAGTCGATCAGGTTTTGAATTTGATTGATCCGATATAAAGATCGATTTAATAATCGGCTGTTCCGCTTTACAGACTCGATTTTCTCTTGTTTTTGTATATACTTATAACGCTTCTCATTTGATCGATTTGGTTTTCTGTCTACTTAGTTATAATTCTGATGATTTATGGAGTGGGATTCTAATTTAAATTTTCTCGATCTTAATTCTAGATTTGAAACTGATGGTTTGAGAAACGCATCTATTAAAATTGGTACCAACTAAATAATTACCTTTTATTGCAACATTAGATTGTATATAATTAAAGTTATTTTATATTTTAAATTACCACTTAAAAAAACTACCTACATCGTGTTATGCCAGTTTGAATGATTTGAATACAACTTAGCACTTCAAAAGACTACGTACATTTGAACATCTAAATACTGATCTGCTATCAAGAAATGTATCATTAAGGTCGTCATAAGTAAAAGAAAACAATAATAAAGTGGGTCTTATAATCATCTTCCAGGGCATGGCGAGGTACGGAGCCGTTACGAGCATGCGAACGCAGTAGCACCTAAGTATATCATTACCATAAAACAATACAAAGATACTTAGGTCGTTAGTAAGTACGCAGGGACCACCGGGAGCATCTTTTGTTAAGGCACCTCTACTCGCAAATCGCGAGATGTACAGATACGCCGCATACCAACGCGGGCCCTTAATGGCCATCCCTCGCTGAGGTAATTTACGTCTTATGTGCGAAACCACTCTTAACTAAAAGCCCTCTAAATTACAGCATACACCGGGATTGATTCGAAATTAATCTCGCATCCACCGCGGCTCTAAGATTGACTCCTTTTTATGTAAAAAAATATCCATAATAAAATTCTGATTGTAACCTATCGCGTTAATCGTAATCGTGGAACTAAAGTGGGTAATTATAGTATTCGTATGCTGTTTGCCGTAAAATGTATCATTAGCATCGACTTTTAAGAAATCCCGGGATTCAGTTAAACATCATTACAGGCGCCATCTATCGGAAACTGATGTGATCTAAGGCCCGTTTTTCGAAGTTATTACACCTAATTAGATGCAAAGAACAAAGAGACACAACAAAGCATCGTCAAAAACGAATGAAAAGAAAACAATAAACGGAGAATATGTGAACAGTTTCAATTTACAAGATCTTCGGATGCGATAGTTGCCGTACGATACTCATACCTTTATCCGGGCCTTATTATAAGCGTGCGCGGGCGCAAGCGCAAGTTAACTTGTCTCTGCTTTATCGGCAGATTTCGGTGCGTCGATACCGACATGAGCAGCTCCTCGGCTACTTTTTACTTGTACGTTCATATCATTGAGATTAGTATCGCACATAGTTTGTTTTGACGCTTTTAATGTTAATTGGCATTTGATAACGTTATGTATGCTCGCATTGTTTCGTAAGTCACGGTTCTTTTTTGTAAAATGTGATAAATAGCAATGGCTTTATAGAATGTACGGATATTTTACCTGTGTGGTGTACAGATATTTTTACCTGTACCTATTCGGTTTAGAACACAAGCCATTTCTTAGAAATTTCAATAAATATGACGAGTAGTTTTGGAGATATGAGGTGATGAACTATACACACTTGGCATGCCGTTGTCGGTTAAAAATTAGATTTCCGTAACACAAGAAACATATATCAATGTAAACGTTTCTGCTTAAAAGTTAAATTAAACATAAATCAAAATAAACGCTGAAGATGTAGTGAGCTACGATCTCTAATGTTACCTGGAAGACCATAATAGGCCAACAACATCTGGTTAAAAATAACGTTTTCTGTAGTCATAGTTATCTATCAGTTATTTAATTTAGTGTTTGATTACCGAGTGGGTCTGTTGTCTTAATAGATTGCGGCCGCAGCGAACCTGTTGAAATAATTGAATCGCTAACGGAATTATTAAACGGCACAACTCTCGTTGCATCGAACAAGGTACTTGCGGGCCCTGTATCGATTCAATCGGGCATCGATATCGCATTACATCTTATAATAACTTTGCTAGTGCTCCATTTAATTAAATTACTAACCTTTGTAATTTTCATAATTTTATCTTCGACATCCATTGTAAGTTTCATCTATACTTTACCCGAGTGTGAGTAGGTACAATTCTAAGTATGTACTTAGTTATCTTCTTTTAAGTAATTTCTAATCATATATTATGTTCTTATGGTGGGTAATTATTTAGTTAGCTAACCTATTTATAACCCTTACAGCAGACATCAGATCAGCATATACGGATCAGGTGATTTTTTTTTTATGCTAGAGGCTGACAAATCAGCAAGCGAGTCACCTGATGGAAAGTAATCAGCGCCGCCCATATACATCCGAGTAATCAGAGAGATCGCTAATGTGTTGCCGGCCTTTTTAAAGAGAGTACGCTCTTCTCTTGAAGGTCCCTAAGTCTTAGCCGTCGGGAAATACTCCTGCAGCCAAACCGTTCCACAGAACTAAATTATATGCTCATTTGCCACATAACATTAAAAAAATCACCACAATCTAAGAAAAAATTAACATGACATGTCATATAAACTTCAGTGAAATCTGTGTTATATTCACATCATAGTTTTCGCGTTATTAAAAATAGAGTAATCGTATTTTGACAATATCATTACATCAAAATCTAAACAAAATATCAAAATTAAACGTTTCTAATCTAAATCTATAGGCGTGAATAGCTTTCTAAAGCTAAACGCAACAACGTGGGCACTGTAAAGATAGGTGCCAACGCAAGTTAATCAGCGTGATCCCCTCACAAGGCCGTTAGATTGACGCTACTTACGTACCTAATAGAGGGACCAAATTAAACCGTGAGCGGGCATGACCTCTTTCTATTCAAATTCGCCTCCTCCTGATGCCTCCGCTACGTATGGTCGGCCATTGATAGTCTCGATTCAGCGAGATTACGCCCTGATTGAAAGTTACGGGTTCATTTAGTGATATTGACTTTGCATAAGATTAGGATTACTGTATTATCTTTATGTAGAGGAAATCTATTAACAAAACATACGATGAATAGGTATGAAGGCACCTTAAGGAGAAGTGAACTGTATATCAATTGAATATATTCCATCTTTGGTATTATCATCATAAGAGTTGTCGTAATCATGGTTCGTACAGGAGGCCGCAGCCGTGCCAGGCCCCCTACGAGGTGGACCGGACGATCTGGTGAAGATCGCGGGAATCCATTGGATGCGGGCGGCACAGGACCGATCTGTGTGGAGAACATTGGGGGAGGCCGATGTCCAGCAGTGGACGTATATTGGCTGAAATGATGATGATGAATCATGGTTCAAAGTTGATTGTTTCAAAATTAATCTGTCACTAATACATAAATATGTACGTGATATAATAACAAGCTTCGCAAACCAATCTACTGTAGTCAAAGTAGCAAAATCGGAAGTTGTTCCCCAATCATTTCCGTCAGGTTGGATCTAATTGAAAGTTATGCAAATCTCTCAATTCGACTCCTTCACAATAGTACCGGGATTCCGAATGAGTTAATCCGTGTTTATGTTCCTAATCGGCCCCTCGCTGACGGCCTTGTTACCGGTTTAACTCACTGTACAATTTATACAATACCTTTTGTGCACAATGAACCATTTATTTAACTTAAACCCTTGTTTACGGTAATGTTTTCTTTTATTGGAATGCCTTCGAATTTGTGACAGGAGCTCAGATTAATAATGCCTTGTTTGTAATTTTGCTTTTCTTTGTTACAGCTGAACTGAAGATGGACGTTTTGAGAGAAAGGGAGGTCAAAGACAACCTGGAGCGGCAATTGCTGGACGAACAAAAAATGAGAGGTAGGATTTATGCGCAACTAAAGCTTTACTTTCTTATGAGTAAGCTAATAACAAATGCATCAAAAATAATGATCGCTAGGAAAACAGTGTATTTATATTAGAGGCGAACAACAACAATCCGAGCGCTTTGAAAAGAACAAATAGGGTGTAATTTCAATGCGTCCATAAATCTCCGATCACTGGCCCTCGCTCCGCATCCGCCACAATTAACAGGAGATCTCGTTACAACACCATTGTCTTCTTCCTCGCGCGCGTTATTTATTTCCAACATTAAAACTATTATTTTCTCATATTACAGACAGTGCCTTATGTTGCCAATTTCCTTTACGTGCCACCGACTCATAGACGCCTCTTCCATAACTGTTTGCACCATAATGCGTTGTGGGTGTTCAATTAAACCTATTTTTATGCGTCTATTCACACGTTATAAGCTCAAGTCGGTTCTTGCCTTTAATGTTGTATGTTTGTTTCTGTACTTTCCCAAGCCCCGGGCTCGCGTGTTCCAACGTTTTCTTCAATTTATAGGTACATTGATAGCTTTATGGGTTGCTTTTGACGTCTATGTAATCACCATAATTACGCTATTTATTAAGACTATTCTACCTCGCTTCGATGAAGGGCTCAAAGGATCTTTAGTTGCGTGTAAAATATATCCTATGCTGGAAGTGATGTTTTTACAAACATTAAACTTCAGTTTCTGCAAGAATTAGAGCCATCAAGACACAAGACTTAGAACGCCGCTAATGAACTGTCTAAGGAATATCAAATATCAATAGAACATCTTTGTTGACCAAAATACTCAACCCCTTACAATCGGAAAGGTTAATTCGAACACAATGCAACACCCCTTCTTTAGCAATTCAACGCTGTCAGGAAATAGAAAGAAAACTGACAGAATGGTAGTACGTAACCTTTGTACAAATGTCAAACGACACCGCGCCGATGTGCTAACGCCTTGAGACAAAGGGTTTATTCTATTCATCGGTAATGAATCGCCAAACTCGCCCTTATGGCCTCTATAAATAAACGTTACCAACTAAGCTATTACGAGTAGGGCAACTTTATACATGTCACAGATGACATAAAGACCCCGTAGATATTTCATCGAGGCAGAAACATTTCTCTTGTGTAAATGTAATATAAATTTAAATGCTAATAAAGGGACGACAGGTCACAGTGTGCGGCGCATAATGAAAATAATGATTGCCGATGAAACACGTGTAATATGCAATAACAACCGCCAACTAGACTACATTGAAATTATTTTGAACGCAAAAATGTAGTACACGAAGCTACCTGAAATTAATTAATAGGTGTACTTTACACCAAACCGTAGTTAATGGATTTTCTAGACTATTTGGCCTCCGATCTACTTTAAAAGCTTTTTGACAACTTAGTCGCGCGACCAATTAACACCGTTGTATTTTCTTTTGCCGTCCACATTTTGTAAGCAATTTCTTGCTATCGATTTAAAACGTAGATGAAGTTGTTTAGTTTTTACACATTGTCTAATTTTAAACAAAGTGATGTCATTGTCCAAAAAGTATATTATACTTTTGGGCGGTGCGGGAAAACATCGTAAGGTACTGAATCTGAAAGTTTCGGATAGCAGTTCAAACCCACAATTGTTGAGATAATGATTACGAACATGTATTTAACAATGATTTAGTTGGTACCGTCTTTGGTTGCAATAGGCAGACGGCCTGCAGTAGTTTTAATATTCACCAAATCTTGGATCATGTCTAACCATGTCAGAGAACCTGTCAGGTTTGAAATGATGACATTAGGGATTAATAGCTCACACGATAAGATAGGCACAAAATTTTAGTTCATTCAGTATCTGAAAGTGAATAGGATAGTTCAAACGTTTCGTATCATGCATCCATCTTTATCCAAATAATAATATTAAGTTGTAAAAATCATTTACTTTTTTGTCTTACTTATTCTTCCAAAATAACAAGTATTAAACTTTCTCAATTAATTTTAAAAAACTTAAAATATTTATTACCAATAAAATTTGTAAAAAATGTCTTATGAATTGCATAATGCGCTAATCGGAATTTTGCTCATAGGAATTGACACAAACAATCGCAATAAATCAGTAACCGGTATGGCGATCATCTTACCATCGAATCACGATTATTGTCTCTGGCAAAATATGTCCGCATAGATTGCATTAGGGATCAAGAACTAGTTATTTGATGACGAATGTGGTTCCGACACGTCAAACGATTCTTGTTATTTTTCTGATGAATAAAATGCATATTATTTAATATATTTGTGATTTGTTGCGTGTAAGAATATTTACATATTGTATTCCATATCCAGATATTTCAAATTCATAGAAAAAAAATTGATTCCGGTTAAAAATTCAAACAAATAAAAAGTCAATTAGATTTCTAAAGAAAATAGTTCTCGATTCTTAAAAATCTAAAAGGAGCATCTCACTTTGAATGTCAAAATATAAATGTCCTGTTCATCTTCACATAATGAATGGACTATAGAGAATTGCCTCTCTGGTCAAAATCAACATAATACTATTTTTTTATGAATGGGTATCCGTGTGTCCGTTGATTAGGTCTAACTCTGGACTCTATTCAAATTGTTATCTGTCATGTGCAAATACGATTGGCGACAAGAATTGTGATAGTTTTCTGAAAGATTCCTAATTTGACACCAGAGGTATGTTGCACCTTCTAGAAACATCAAAATAGCCGAGTATTCAGAAAATATCTAGCACCAATCGATTTTAAATTTCGCTTACTTATGATCTCTTTTAATCTATCTTGAGTCTATTCTATTTTTTCCATCCATTTCCGTCGAATGAGCCACCAAGTCTCAAATCTGTGGTTTGTGGTAGCACCTTTTTTATATGAGATGGAGGCAAACGAGCAATGGGGCTCATAAATCATTACCTCATGATTCAGATAAAAAAAGACATGTACCCTGCTCCTAAACAGTCTCATGTTTACGGCTTATTTCGAAAGTGAGTAACCGAAATATTTCCTAATAAATAGCGTAAGTAGATAAGGTTTTTTTTTACTCTGTAAAAATACCGCAGGAATATATGCATCGGATTTTTGTTTCGATCTGATACTGTAGAGAATACCGGATACGATGCTTTTGTAACTAAAGGTGTATTTCATAGCGTCGACGCATAGAGCGCTATCTGATGATTGGTTTTTGGCAATTAACAGTATTGCCCACATCGCAATCGAGCTCATTCACCGTGTGAAATATGTATGGAACCTCGGTTTGCCTCTTTGTTACGTTGTGATGCCATCTACAGAATAACTGATGAACTTTCAATAATAAACATTAATTCCAATTAGTCTATTCAATGTAGAGGTTTTATTATTTAATTTTGTATTTCAATGTTTAGTATTATTTATATCAATGTTTTTACGCGATTGACTAAAACGAGATTTTAAATATTTGAAAATATAAATAAATAAATATTTCACAACATCACATACATTGATCTGACTCCGAAATAGGTAGCTCAAGCTCCTGTGTTACGGATATCAGAATCAACAGTGGGATTACAAATATATACATATAATACTTTTCTTTTGTGAATACATACTTATAATACATAGAAAACACCCAGACCAATACAAACAGATATGTTCATGTACATAAATGTTTGTACTGTGCGGGGATCGAAACCGCAACCCTTGGACCAAAGGCAGCGTTCACTACCATTGTTCCAAACGGGTCGTCTATATATATACTCGGATTCGAACCTGCGAGCTACCGTTTAGAAGGCACACGTTTTGATCAACTAAGCTACCATTGCTCACATATACATATTACAACAATCCATTGATGATTGATGATATAACGAAGTCTTTTTTTTATTGTATTCTTTTTTTTTTTTTACTGTAGATAGGTAAGCGTTTGACCATATTTCACCTGATGGTAAGTGATAATATGGTCTAAGATGTAGCACGATTACCTAGAAGATACCTATTCACTCGCGCTTTGAAAACCCCCAAATTGTAGCCTCTTGGGAACACCTCTTCAGGCAACTGATTCCACTGTTTCGCAGTACGAATAAGGAAACAGGATTCAAACCTCTTTGTGCGGACTTTTGGTATTTCTACCATGTACCGGTGTCGATTGAGGGTCTGTCTGGTGGAGTAGTGGAAGAACGGAGATGCTCCAATGGCAATGTACAGTTCCGTGGCGCACTCTCCAAAATGTATCCGATAGAAGACCGATAAGCTTGCTACCTTGCGTCGGTGTTCAAGGCTTTGTAGCCTCTTACCCACAAGCTCGTCGTCGCCAATTAGCCTCTTGGCCCTTCTCTCAATACTCTCTAACGCCTCAAGCTGGTATTTGGCTGAGCCATCCCAAAGATGAGAACAGTACTCCATTCTGAAAAAAGTTAAATTTTGCTTGGTTCCAAACTAAAGACGGGACATACACGAAAGTTCTGGTAGTGTAGCTCTGAAGGCCTACTCTCGAGCGCTCCACATTGAAGTCGAGTTAGGGATTTGTATGAACAAATGTATGAAAGCTCTAAATTCGACTTTAATGTCAAGTGCACGAGAATTGCCTCTCTGGTCAGCAATCAATCAGGACGATCGCAGTCGCCAGTGAAAATTGGAATAGAGCCTCTACCTAATCAACGGCCGGAGCACCCATTCATAATAGATATTGTATTGAATCCTCCGCTATCGGCCAATCTAGTGCTCTCGTAATGCATTGAGCTCCCATTTAAATACAGAGATGATACTCCGCGTAATCTGTGTAATTAATATGCATTGAAAATGAACATTTAATCTTTATGTGAACATTCGAAGGCAGTACATGTGCGGATTTTCATCTTAATGGTTTAATAGCTGCTTTGTGAGTTCTCTTCATTCTGTTTTCGCATCTAACAAGTTTCGTGGTTGATGATTTCTTGTGAGATATTGTAGGTTGGTTTGTTTTTCAATTAAACTAATACCAACGAACGAACGAAGCGATTCGCTTCCAAATATAATGCGGACGACTAAGGAATGGAACTCCCTGCCGAGGTCTGTTTCTCCTGACCACTACAAACTGGACAACTTTGAGGCAAGAGTGAACAGGAATCTTTTAGGCAAACGCGTATCATCCTAGACCTCATCGTTGCTTTCCATCAGGTGCGATTGTGGTCAAGCAATAGACTATGGACCAAAAAAAAAGAAAAATCAACCTTTGTTCGAGTAAATAGATTCGACGAAATGAACGAAAAAATTAAATCATTTGATTTTAGAATCTGCCAATATAAATGTACCTACCTACTACATTGCTTTGAGTATACTCAAAGACTATAAAAAATAAAAATAATTTCAGAATTTTTAAGCAGATAATTCTCACAACATCTCATACGTTGACCTGATTCCGTACTAAGTAGCTTAAGCACTTGTGTTACAGATATCAGACAACAGAGGAACACAAATACATACTTAAATACATATATTACACCCAGACACTGAACAAACACAAGTGTTCATCGCACGAATGTTTGTCCAGGGTGGGGATCGAACCCACGACCTTTGGCGTAAGAGGCAGGGTCACTACCAATTGCGCCATCCGGTCAGTCAACATATTGATGACATTATCACAGTATAACAAAAAGCTCTTGTTATATACCTGTAATAATATTGAAAAAATCTTTGTCATAGACACAATTAATGTACATAACAGTATCATACGTATCGTAATTAGGGACTTGTAGGGTGTTACCATATATTCCTATTTAGTAAACAGCCGTGTGCTCATGTTACTACGACTCCCATAATCCGTCTTAGAGAGCTGCTACGAAACAATCCAATTAATATAAAGTCTCCAGATTTGATGACCTAAGAAACAGCGAAAATACTCTATCATTTTGATTTATTCACTTATAATTGAGTAAGACTCCAGTAGTGTATCCAGGGACCCTTCTAGGGGTTCACTCCTTCATTATTGGGACGTCACGACTCATTCGAGGGGCTTGCAAGATGTCCCATAGTTCTACGGCAGTGATTTTGTAGGGTTTCAACTTTGCCTTAAGTTTTGGGAAACCGGACACAGGGATGTATTTGAAATTGCCGAACCGACCATGACGTAGACTAGACTCCGAAAACAGTGTAGGGTTGATGAAACACAAAGTAATTTCACCAATACTTGCAATATAGAACTAAATTGGTTATATTACTCACAAGAAGTAAGTTTTTTTTTCTTTTATGTAATGCCGCCCATGGACACCCGCTACACCAGTGGAGTCTCAAGTGCGCTGCCGACCCTTAAGTCCCCCTTTCCGCCGGATTGGGCCTCCGGTACCCTCATTCAAGCAGCAAAACACAGCACAATGCTGCTTCACGCCTGTAAATCATACTTAAATTAATTAATTACATAAGTAGTAGTAAAACATACATTAATACGTCAATGTATAATTTACTATGACGTCTATAAAAACAGCGTAATATTTGATGATACATTTAATTCATTGCACTGAGTTAGGTTTTTAAAATTTAACTAATGATATTATCGATCACTGTTGTCCGATAAATAAAAAAAATATTTTTTTATTATTTATATTGTATTTTCATAAATATTTATGACTTACCAATACGCGAACTTCAACTTTGTCAATAATAAATGAATTCCATTTTACATACGAAATTCTTGATTCGGTTCGGTTAAATACTTCTCTTAAATATGAATATTACATTTCCCTTTTCCGAAATTCGTCCCTTACATCTCCCCCGCATTTGAGAAGTAAAGGAGTGGGTATAATTCACATTGTGTTCGAGATTGCGTAATTAAATAACATGTAGGCCGTAACATCACGACGTCTTGAAAGGGTTCGCAATGGGAATGTAGCGCCAATTATGCGAAAATTATGCTCGGAATGGGGGCTATCGATGTCTATTCCGATGTACTCGGAAAATTTGATGTACATATCCCTTCAAATGTGTAATTAACGGTTGCGTTATTAAATTTCCTAAGTGTCGATTGTTTGAAGTATGCCTGTCATTCGTGTCTCCCTGTTGATACTGCTTGGTCATATGACTCGCCATCTTCAATGTATGTAACTTTTTACAGCTAAGTTTTAATGTCCCAAATAGAGGTAAGTATTTTCAGATTTTTAGTAACTGAAACTGATCGTATTATCTATTTTATGTTTAATTAACAGGGTCACAGAGCTAATTATAGTTTCTGTCCAAACAGAAGCCGAAATCTAAATCAAGTGAATGCCCAATTTGCCGCATACGCCGCTATTACTCGCACGCGACGCAGCGCACCGGCCGCCCTATTGCAAACATTATCACAGCCCGACAGTCCACTGATCAAATTCAAATGAAAACGTTTAACAGCCGGACAATCGTATCGACCACGTCAGTTGTGGTTTCAATCATCGTTGACGTTTGCACCCCAATGCAATGTGTAGTGATGACGATTACGCATCTATCGCTATTCATACATTGCGCCACGGAATAGACAATTTCATTTTCTGGCGACAAAAAATGTGTAAGATTGTGATCAATACTTAAAATTCATTGTAATTGTCATGATAGATTAAATACTCCCATATAAATCTCCATTATATGGGAGTATTTAATCTATCATGACATCATATCATATCATGACCAAATCACATATAAAACTTTTACCCGTAACAACATATGGACAACGAATATTAGTCTTGAGTGTTGTATTGCACTTCGATGTCTGTGCGTCTACTTACTATATACTTATGGGTACCTACATAATGTATGTTTTATATTCAATCCATCAAGAAACAATTACTTCTGTCCACAAAACAGTTATTATAGGGATTGAAAATTAAGGTAATCTGATAAAATAAAAATACATCGCCTGAAGATATACTCGTAAAAAATCTTTACCTCAGCTATGAACGTAGTTACCTAGTACTTTTACTTATTTACGATTAACCAAATTCTATGGATATTTTGAATAGTCAGTTCCATCTTCTGCTTAGGTAATAACATCTGTTGTTCTGTACAATTAATTTCGTAGTCACCTTAGTCGTGAGACTACACAGCGAAGATCTAAAGGGCATCTAGGAGCATCAACACAGCGGCCGTTTACATATGCACATAGTCCATTAATATATTCAGATGCCGATGTTCCATTCGGGTGTTTCGCACGCGTAATGGATGCAATCTGCACTGTCCAATGCGCATCTCCCGATGCAGTCCGGTCCATTGTGCGCCGCCGTTAGACGGAAACCTCCCATTACAGTTCACCCCCACATCTGTTTGTGGACTCGGCCGTCACTGGGTTGCGATGATGTTGTGCTTCGGTGTGGGAAAATCTGATTTGTGTGACGTCCCATTTAGCGAGATGTTAGTACAGTTTCAGAAAGAGGATTAAGACATATGGAAATTATATTTCTACTTACACAGAAGTTTCTAGGTAAAGCATGGAAAAACCTTAGATTAAGGTGTAAGAAAATACGCATCCTTTGCCTAATTAGTAGACAACTCCTTTCACTATACACAGTGCATTTTTAACCGTCTTACTCCCTTATCGAGGACATTATACTGATGATAAAAGAGCTGATTACTTTTGTATGGGAAGGTCTTTTTTTTCTGAGATAAGACCCTATGTTCCTTGGGGGGAAATGTTTGTTTTCATCAGTATAATGCCCGCGTTAAGGGAATAAGATGGTTATAAAAGCACGGTGGTGTATGTGTAAAGTTGCCGCATATCACCTAAAAATCATCATTCTACATAAAGAACTCGTATCATTCCGCTCCGAAAGGGAATTTGATTACGTGCTCGCAGCAATGAGAAAGGGTTTCCATAATCCATCACCACCACATGTCATTACCGTTCGGAACCCGAGAAAGGAATCCGTAAATGAAGAACTGCTCATAAAAATACCGACAATTCCTCGCCCAATGAGTCGAGTGGGAAGACATCAAAAAATATTTCCTATACACGCTAAATCCTGACCGCGCCGCGACGTGCCCGCGAATGCCGGCCCAGATACGTGCCGTGTTCGGAATTCAATTACCGACTTGGGAAGCATATTTTTTAGGGTTTCACTCTAGTTGCAACAAAACCCAAAATCCAACTTAGAAACACGTAACTGATACTTTTCAGACGGTAGCAGTTGAGAATGAAAACAATACGGGCCCGCGGACTTTGTGGCATGCCGTAGTTGGACCGGTTCACCATTTTATTGCAATTTTTTGCGAGTGTGAGGTCTCGCCGAAGTTATCGGCGCTACCTACGAAGTTTTCGTGGACGACGCTGGGTAAATATTTACACTTGAACGTTGCTTCGGCGGTTTATACTTTCTTTTTTGTTGAGGTTTGATTGTGGCCAAGTGAAATTGTTTCGCTCTATCCAAGGCTTTCGTGTTCATTAAAACGTCTTCTTTTAGGCTTAGCTTCGTGGGGTTTTGCGGGTACGGAAGGTGCTAACGAGTGGGATGTTCGTTTTTCACGCCTTTTTCGATTCGATTCATAAAAATGGTTCAGATTGAAAACGGTTTTCAGCGAGTCATCACACGAGGTTTTTTTTATTTTTAGTCCACTAATAAAAAGTCGGTAAATAGTTTTGCTGACGTGCTACTAAAGTCCTCATAACATCGATGTGAATTTGTGAAACTTATTTCGTGCCGGACACGGCTGGGTTCCGTGACGAATCCTGCGGCGTTCACTACGTGACAAACTTACGGATTTGCTGCCGCCCCTGTGTGAAGGACTAATAACCTCTATCCATCGAATGCTTGAGAAGAATTTATTAAAATGCGGAAGGATACACTGCTAAACCACACTTATGCTTGAAGTCAGCAATATTAAATTCTTATGTCAGTAAGAAGTGTTACCGCCCAAATAAGTACAATGTATTCGGTGGAATGCGGAATCCAAAAACATACTGATATCATCATAATGCGTTCATGCACGAGGAAACTATCGATTCACAATAAAATATTACAATACAACCCTAAAGTTTTATGTTCATGATCTGCTCAAATGATTTTCTAATAATGACAAAGTCACGAATGAAATGTTAAAGGTTCACGAAACCATAACCTTACCGAAATGCACAATATCCCAGTCAATCGTTCCTATTCTCGTGAAACGAAGCGCAGTATGAGATGCATTTGCCCGTGACTAATGCAAATGATTAGATTTAGCCGACTGGTCAGCCCAGCTCCCTCCTAATACTGAACTGTGGAACACACTGATATCTAGATCGACATATTGGGAGATAAAAATACCGCCATTGATTGTTTGAGTAAACGACTCAAGCCCAATATTACGTTGTAATATTTTATCCAAGTGTGCGTCCAGTTCTAAATGAAGATTTAGAATTGATCGTAATTTTTTTAGAATAGTAGTTTTAAGAACTTCTTATATTTTTCTCTGACCTGATTCCAATGATAAAAGGCTTTGTTCGACTGATATCAGTGGGCAGTGGTTGTAGTTTAAATGTTATTGCCACCTTTTTAGTCGGCACAAGCTGGCCGGGATGCCTTTGGAAAAGGATTAAACTAAATGCATAGCGCAAGGTACACATCTCGCTAAGTAGAATCCCCTGTAGAGCCCGTGCCACGGACACAGATTGACTACCTTTTAAGAAAACCGAGTCCTTTCTTTGCTTGCCCCCCTTATTTGGTGCATCGGAGGTTGACGCTGACGCTAATTCAGTAGAAGCCTCTTATAATTATGATGCAATAAATGTTACAGGTACAGCTGTAAAACCCCATGTAATAGAAACAGTGCTGAACAGGGTAATCGCTCGCGAGGTAGTAATGATTAAGTGTAAATTAAAACATTGCAAACTAGGCGTAAATAGGCGGTTGTAATCATGAAAATGGCGGCTCAGTACACGACGTTTAATTTACCAAACCATCAACATTCGTAGCGAGATAACGAAACGGAAAGCCGACGAAGGTTCCACAATGTAAGCTGCCTTGTAATTACTACTACTGTAATTATAAACTCGTAGCTGAGGAGAACGCATCCATACAGGAACGATACTAATCAAGACCGTATTCAGATTCATTAAACGAGAAAAGCAATAAATATAACGCGCTAATAAAATCTCGCACAACAGCGGAAATAATAATAAAATATTACAAGACCCCGGGATTTCATCTAATTAATTTTGTGTATACGTTCTTTGGGGCTACAATGTCTTGGGAGTAACATACAATGAGTCGGAAAACGAAGGCGAGGTGGTAACAGGATCCACGAACGCTCTAAATTAGAATTTATGATTGTATGTGAAATTGTTAGAACACGTTTCAATGTAAGATAATGTTTCCCTATAACAAGAAGGAGTGAAACCAACTTTCCAGGAACCCGCCAAAGTGCGTTCTGAACTTTATAATTACTTAATGTTTCGTATTGTATTGATATTAACATGGAAAACTTGGGGTTGCGTTTAAATCAAGACATGGATCCTGTTACGAGTAGATAGGGGATCGATTTTATCTACATATATTGAAAAAAATTGTTAAAGTACAAATTATTTGTAAATTAGAAAATCATCGAGGTTTTTTTTATTTGATTTATACAATATATAATTGTTTATGTAAAATCTGAAAGAAGAACATTCAGAATTTACATAAACAATTATTTAATGTATCTCCTTTAAATTAGTAGACGATACCCAGTGTTTCATCTGCTTCAAGTTTTCAATTTAACTGATTATGACGAAGGCTAATTATTGCCAATGAAATATTATTCATAATTACAACTAAATTAATGTCACATGTCATCTGTAAGGTCCATTGGATTCGCTTAGGTTCGAATGATTGCCCACATCATGGGCACACCGTATCTTATTTGTAATCCGATAGTTAGGCCGTTGTTAACAAATACATACATTGAACATAAAATAATTTTCCGTCGTTCAATATAATAATAACGAGTATTTGTGAAGGCACAAATACTCATGTTATTATTATAATTTTGTTTTGTTCAAAATTATAATTACACTTTTCACACGTCATATGACGGAACTTTTTGTTTCAAAAGTTCTCGAACTGTGCAAAATCCGACTTTTCAGGCAACTGATCAAGTTTCGTAAGGAAGGATTTCCGCAAAAGTCAAAAATGTCGTAAAACTTAAGTAGTTACAAGTAGAATGCATGACTAAAGTTTCCGTCGTGTTACAAATGTCACATACCTAATCATTAAATAACTTTTAAATATATTGTAGTGACTTAAACTTTTAAATAACATGTAAGGTTTAATGCAGCCATTAGTCAAAGTAAGTTCTCTTTCTATTATTAACTTGTTTACGAAAGTCACGGTTTGCAAAATTCGTACAGTCTGTAATCAATGAAATTAAACTTAGGCATTCTTTCAATGAGTAACTGAGAAATTAACTAGAGGTTTTAACCCTCCATTCTGCGACTTCCTTAAGTCCGGGCAATCCCTGTTTTTGTTTATTTCTATAATTAAAACAGGACTTTACTCGCTTCCTGTAATTCTAAAACAACTTGATTTTGCTATTTCATGTTAATCCGATTTAAAGTGAAGTGGTTTAGACAATTAAGACTTTCTCCCATAAATAATATACATAAATGTAATTAATTAAGTTTTAAAATAATACCTAACATAAAAAAATGCCAAATATAATTTGTCTACATTTTTCCTGTACCTAGTAGATTAATGCTTTTCTATGTGATAGTAAAAGGTATTTTTGGCTTAGTTAATAAATACCTTGGATACCTATTTAGGTAACTCACAGTATATTTAATAATATACTAAGTAATATAGTAATAATAATAAGTAATCATTATTTATTTGCTTATTATATGGTATAATGTTGTTACAACGCTTCGGCATGAATGGGCCGGCTCGACAGGAGTGATACCACGGCCTCACAGAAAACCAGCGTGAAGTAGCGCTGTGCTGTTTCGCTGCGTGAGTGAGGATACCAATCCGGTGGAAAGGGGGGTTAAAAGGTTGGCAGCGCACTTGTGACTCCACTGGTGTCGCGGGTGTCCATGGGCGGCGGAAATTACTTACCATCAGGTGATCCGTCAACTTGTGTGCCACCTATCATATAAAAAAATACAATCTAATGGACATCAAGAAACAACTTTTATTATTTTTGTTGTGTTTACACGTAAAATGAACACAACAAAAATAATAAAAGTTGTTTCTTCATTTCCATCAGATAAGTGTCTCATTATGCTTTATACACACTTAAAAAAGAGCATTAGGTGTTCTAACTCAAAAAATAGTTGTCAAAAGTGTCATATAGTCAGTTCGGGTGTCGCAGCGCACGGGTGGGCGCGTTGCCGGCCAGCTGAGTCACGGCGCAGTCCGAGCCCACTCCCATGGTCTGGCGCTAACACGCAACTCCGCCTCAGTAGTTCACTCGCTCCGGTGAGCAATTTGGAAATTACGGCTTGAATTTTAGCATTTTGAAACGGTAGTAAGATTACGTTGAAATTATCTATTTCAAACAGGAGTAATGCTTTGTTCTTTGTTCATGTTGACTCAATGAAGTCTTTTCCCTGGACTCAATGAGGCACCTATCTATAAGCAGTAATAACTCCTGGTGCACCGCGCTTGGCATTTATAGCTGAGTCACGACGGCGCAGTCAGTCTAGCTTCCACACATAGGTATATCTCACTAGTTCACTCGCTCCAACAAGAAATTTAGAAATTGATGTGCTTCGTTTTCAAACAGAAGTTCTTCCACTTCCTCTTCTTCTTCTTCCTTAGAACCTCATTTTTAAGTTCAATTAAATTTGGTGTTTGATTTTTTGATGGCATATTTCTCCTACCAGCAACTAATCAAGCAAGCAAGCTAGCTACGGCAAGTACTCGAACCTCCGTATCTTCAAGGTTAAATTCTATGAGAATCTATAAAAATAATACTAACGTATTTATTTCCCTTGCCGTTCGCTGTCCCTAAGTCAGTCTAATCTTGCCACTTATTTCTTCGGGCTGACTCCGATGCGAATATTTGCCAAAAGTAAATTGAAATAATCTTATTTGGGTAAGCTTACGACACTTATTATTCTATTTTTAATTGCATTTATTTATTTACTTATGATAATGTTCTTAAAAATCGGAACTTCCCAAAGCAGAGAACTTATAAAATTTTAAAACGAAGTATTTGTGGAGAAAATTACCAAAACTTGTATTACTATTCCAATACATTTACTACATAATCAAACCGTTTTTCAAGATCAGGGTGCTTTATTATTCAAAAACATCACTATCTTCTGGCACGGACCGGAGCTCCAGGTCCACCCGTAGTAATATACTTGGCACGGTTCTGCAAACCGCCGCAAAGTGATTAAAAAGCATGATGAGCTAAATAACAAAACATAATAAATAATTAGTTTACTTTTCACAAGAACCAAATTAATAATATAAAGGTACTCGTAACATCACTAGTGTATAGTTTAGGTACTTACCCAAAAGGTACAGACAGAATCTTCACACACCGATACGTCGTAACGTCTACACAACATAAATCCGTAATATTAGTTACAAGCTCACCTATTCTTGCGATGCGCCCCTCGCTATACTTGGAAAATTCAATAATTGAACCTGTACGCCAACCCGCATCCGGTACCGTGGAAATCACTTATTGATCTTAGATTTTCCTGTGTACCTAAACGGAGCTCGAAAACTGATTATAATTTTATTAATCTGGCCAGTGAGAACTGCGGATGTTCGTTTTATAGAGGTTCTGAATTATATCTTTACCGAGGTAGCTCAAAAATTTATAGGTACGAGGGAAAACCAAAATCATTCTCACTAGTAATGGTGGTATTGTGATTAATAGTAGGTAGGTACTTTACTTTACCTTTTTGGTAGTGATATAAAATCTGATGCAGTCTTTTTCATTAGGGGGGAACGGACCATAACCCACCACGCTGGTCCAGTGCGGGTTGGTGGGTGATTCGCCAGGGCCTCTTTTGTTGGTTAGGAGGACGCGCCACGGGCAGGAGAGGTTGACTTTGAACCCGAAAGATGTTGTGTGGATCCCCTTACGACTCGGTAAGCGTAGTGTTGGACGCCCTGCGACAAGATGGGATGATGACATTCGAAGGCTGGCTGATGTGGGCTGGATGAGAGTGGCCGAAAATCGGGAGCAGTGGCGTGCATTAGGGGAGACCTATGTCCAGCAGTGGACGATTGTGGGTTGCTGATGATGATGATTATGATAAAATCTGATAATGATTTGATAAGGCGGCCGCACTACACTAAATTTGTTATCTGTAGTTTTAAGTTATATTCTACCTTATGTAAAGTATGTTGTGTGCAATAAAAAAAGGTATATTAATTCATTCAATCTGCTATCTTTCTCGAATAAAGTAGTTGACAAAAAATTGTAGGGGAGTTGTCGCACTTTACAACTTCGGGTACAATAAAACATTAAAATCATGTTTTATAAACAAACGGACATGAGGTACTTCCGACAAACAGTCATACTTCTGCCTCCTTTACGAAATTATAAACAAAAGAATGGTACAAAACGCGATTAAAACTCGATCCGTCCGTTGAAGAAGCTCGATTCGACGAATGTTTGTATCGATTAATGTTCGAATCGATTGTGCCGACGTCGAATGTCTATTGCGGGCTAATAAATTGTTTACGTTGGACGGTGAGCGCATTAAGAGCTTTGTTTACTGGCGATAGTGATGTTACTCCAGTCAACCGCATGAGAGTGATATCAGAAAAATATATAACATGCGTGGAAAAAGTCTACCCGTTTCATATGCCAGAAGAAAAATTATACGCTCGA
Organism: Marasmia exigua; assembly: GCA_019059595.1. Classification (NCBI taxonomy): domain Eukaryota; kingdom Metazoa; phylum Arthropoda; class Insecta; order Lepidoptera; family Crambidae; genus Marasmia; species Marasmia exigua. Next base: position 4,242,963 of record CM032473.1, on the reverse strand, counting down.
ATTCACTGGGTGGTTCTTCGATTCATACCAAGTTGGTTCATACCTTTTTGACTTAGTAGGTATATGAAGCGGCAAGAGATCCCTGGCAGTAATGGTACGAGAGTGTAATTATTAATGTCAAGAAGCAGTCGATAGAGTACCAGTATGGTGGTGCCAACGGAAGTGATGCCATATAAAATAGTTAACCGTGAAAGAGCAACGTTTCGGTATGAATGGGCCGGCTCGACCGGAATGATACCACGGCCTCACACAAAACCGGCGTGAAGCAGCGTCTCTGCTCTGCGTAAGTGAGGGTAACGGAGGCTCAACCCCCAACTGGTGTTGCGGGTGTCCAAAAGCGGCGTCAATCACTGACTATCATGTGATCCGTCTGCCAGTCTGGCACCTATGACAGAAAAAAAACTTTAAAATTTAATCATATAAAAAAACGTTCTTAGCGTTTTATCGGAAAAATTGTAAAATAACTCGAGTGGCAATATTTCACTTGAGGCTAGTATGTCACATCACTAACTGGCGACCACACACCGGCAAGCGCTGAGGCCCGTGCCGATTTGATTGCAGGATATCGTATTTAATATTACCCGCAGACATTACTACGAAGGCACATTGTACAGTGGCATCTACCAGTGATGTTTCCTCATTACTTTAAGCGTAGTGAAATAGCAAGCTGTTAATCTAAACTTCACTATTATAGTGTTTCTTCACTCATTCTATCTCCGCGTTTGATGATTTATATTCATTTTGTTAATAATTTTAAAGCGAAATCGTTCCATCTGATCACACTCTTGAAATGGTTTTTTTCTCTAATGAAATATAATAACGTAATAAAAAATATCTATATGTCTAAAAGTTTTTTTCAATTGAAAATTAATATCAGTTACTAAAAAAAACTCACACAAACTTGAGTAACAAACATTACGACGTGACTCACTTACTCATAATTTTCTACTTTTTTGCACGTAACATCTAAAAACATCCTTAAGGTGACGGGTAGGGCACACTAGCGACGCCAATCGATTTTAATTGTTAGCTACTAAACCGGATCTATTTTAAACAGTTTCAGGGTTACAACCTCTCGGCAAACACTTATACTATTTATTAAATAACCATGCACAAATGCGAACCCAACATTTGTACACGAAAAATTTATTCACGCTAAATGTGGCCGCTTTTGGCGGTAATCAATTTTTCGCGTACAAAAACGGACCCAACATTTGTGCATGGTTATTTAACAAATAGTATAAGTGTTTTCCGAGAGGTTGTAACCCTGAAATTGTTTTAATTTTAGCTACTAAACCGGATCTATGGTTTAGTAGCTAAAATTAAAATCGATCTAGTGTGCCCTACCCGTCACCTTAAAAGAAATAGTACAAAGATTGAAGCGTCCTACGCATTTAGAAATCAAATAACGCACGCGTTTCTCTAAATATTTACCCACATTAATCCTACTGGCAATAAGATGAAAACGTTAAATGTTGAGTCTAAATTAATTTAACTGTAAGTATGTATCGATAAAATCAATCCTGCTGTCAGTCCCATCGGGCGTGAAAGACGACTAAAGTAAGTGCCGCGACACACCAAGCGCACATCGCGGTAGGTATTTAAAACCCAGTTGATTCATGTAGGAAATTGGAATATTTGCCACGAAAAGAGAAAGATCTTCCGCCGGGTGTTATTGCCTCGGGGAATCATGATCCAATGTTTGTTTGTTGTATATATCTCAAGTCGATGTGCAAAATTTGCTTTCGCGATGTACAATCGTATGAGCATTCCTATCTTGTATGGAAGAGTCAGATTAACGCCATCTGTTGATGATGAGATGGTACTAGTGGGTAAACTTCTTTCTTCGGGCGATGGTAGGTGTCGATAATTTATCAATAATAATGTTATAATTTTTAAAGAGTTTAGACTAATTTCCCTCTTCTACATCAATAATATCTAAAATTCGATCCTTATGTGGATGGATTTATATCGACTACAGTGCGTTTCTCACGTCATTTCCTACCACGCACAGTAAAACTGTGGAACCAGCTGTCATCCGTGGTGTTTCCGAACAAATACGACCTGGTGACCTTTATTCCTTTCTAAAAACCGACAATGCATATGTGATACCACAGGTATTGCAGATGTCCATGGGCGGCGGTCATCACTTTCCATCAAATGTGCCGTCTGCTCGTTTGTCCGCTATAATGTAAAAAAAAAGTCACGTGAAAGCTATTGGGTGTTATTTTATTCTTATTATGACAGCTAACAAACTTATTCCAATATTTTTTTAAATGATAAAGCAATAGTATTTAATACGACTGTGAAAATACTTTATAGTACTTTGTATTAATATATTAACGTTTGTCCGAGTGTGGCGCACCCTACCCAAATGCTTATAGCTATTCACGTTTTATGCACTCCATTTTAGTAGTGAACGTAAACACTTAGTAAATATATACAGAACAATATAGATACAGACATACGTCTACGTAACTCCATATGAACTACGGTGTGGAAAGTTTTTCTTGGCCAGCTGTTTTACTACCAATTTTTTTTATAGAAAATTATCGAAAATACTGTTGCCTATGTGACATAAGAAAACAATTTTTATTTCCGATTTTTGCCACGTGCCAAATTAGATTGTCGCACTGTATACAATTGTAGTGACATTATTAGCAATGACAATAGCAACTAGTATGCTTTATCCGTGATTGCTCAAATCGTCGATAGCACACAACCGTGCGAAATCACGATAGCGCGCGAAATCATAATAACACAATTTTAATATTTGCTTTTATTCCCTATTCAAGGATATTAGCACGATAAAATTAATATTGTATCAAAATTATACTAGCTACAATTACTTCTATCCACAAAACAGCCGTGCCGTGTGGTCCCCGGCAGAGTAGAATAGGCCACCCTCACTCTTACCGAGGTGTCGTAAAAGGCGACTAAAGTAAAGCTGCTGGCATGATCATCAGCACCCAGAGAAGGAAAACTCTGCATTTCTATCAAAACCCTCGCCAACCCGTCTGCCAAGCGTGGTGAGTATGGCAATTACCCCTCATGTGATTGAGGGAGGCCCGTGCCCCAGCAGTGGGGACTTAAATGGGCTGATGATGATGATGATGAATGCAATAGCACGTAACATGCTGTTCTATGAAAAATATGAATAATTGCCAACATTAATACAAGTGTCGTCACTCAGTGTGCCACCGTTCTAACTGCTACTCCCGTTCGGTAGCCAGCAGACATTTTATGCACTGTGCTGTGCCCGACAGTTTGTCTACTTATTGGTTTTTATCGGAACTTGCTTGTTTATCTTGCCGGAGTGTTATTACCGAGTTCCTATTACCAGCATTTTGTTTATTTATAATGCTGCGAGTTCATTAGTAAGATCTTCCGAGAATTTGTGTAAACACTTTGTTTTCAGTATAGTGAGAGCACCTAGCTGTTTAATTACAGTCCAGCAAACTCCTGGATACGATCTAGCGCTTTTTGCTTTATTTTTAATACAATTTAGTTAATGTGATCATTAATTGCATATTAATGGAAATTAAATAAAAATAAAATAATGTCAGACTACGTCACTAACATCTTGGAGAACCACATTAAACGACTTTTCTTAAATTTCAAAGAAATAATAGACTTACTTTGTTACCCAACTAATCCTGAAAAGTTGGTTGTAATTTGAACTCTGTAAAGTATTTATTAAGAACCTACAACCTTTTAATACCAAATACGCCATTGGGCCAATCAAATAAGTGAATTCGGGTGCATCAAAGTGGCTAATTTTGTTTTATAAATTAGCGAAAGCTTAGTAACAGAAAAAGCAATGTCAGTCCACATGAGTATTAGGTAACACTTTTTAACAGAAAAAGTGTTACCTAATACTCATGTGGACTACATTGCTTTTATTTTGAAATAATACCATTGTAGGTACTATTATCTTTAAAATATTTTTGTAGATCTTATAGGGAAATCCTAATGTAATGGCAATAAGAAACTGTATTTAAACTAAGTGAAGTTATAACTATGTTACATGCAATTCGCTCTCCTGTGAAATATATCGTAACATACTATAACTATCTGAAACATTGACGACGAGCGTAAGCTAATTTTCGAATGGGTCCAGTAGCATACACTATATTCGACAAATTGAATTACCATCCCGTCCCCTTTGATACACACGAGTTGGTTCCAACTGTATGTATGGACTCGTGAAAAATATACGATGACGTATTTTCCTCTGCTGAATTCCTCTTCCTTTCTCCTTCCTTCCTTCCTTCCTCTGAATCAACAAAATTGTGTCACAACAACGAGGAAACAGTTGTCTTCATCGTATCTGTTGGTAGGTCACAATGAGATTTTTTTTCTCTCCTTGATATTGCGCCACAGATTCCTATTCCAGGCTCTCTTCCTAAAATCTGCAGTCCATCATGTATAAACACGAATTGACTTTTAAAAAATAATATAAGCTTGACCACTTGAACTATTTTCTAAACTCTGTGAGTCTCGAAGTCTTTTGTTCTTTGTAAGATTCCAAACAAGAAGTTCCATGGCTCCCAGAGTGCTCTTTGCCCGCCTTGTCTCTATAGTGGGCAACCATGTTTCAGCGGCACCATAACTAACGGTCGACAGGGTGCAAAACGTATTAGTAGAACAATTTGGCCTAAATAAAGCACTTAATGTTTTATACCTTTTAGAATGAAGGAGCACCATATTCATGAGGATTTCACAAAATGCTTAAGTTCGTTTTCTCAGTATCTCTCTAAACTGACCGCTGTTTTAACAAATACGACAACTGCAGCACACTGCTGTCTATATAAATATAAATCAATTAGTCGGAATAACCGTCGTACCTATGCATTTTAAATATCAATACATTTTTGTACGTGAATATCAAGAACACTCAAAAATTCATTAAGCTAGTTTGCTACGAGACCACTGTGCACTCTAGTTTATGAATTGATTGTTAAAAAATTGAATCCCATAACATGCCGCTTTTTGTTTAATTGATGACCGGACCGCTCACCCGCTGAATTTCACAAATGAAATTCATGAGTACCTACACCAATGGAAAATGCAAAATAAAAACTAAAGAGATAACTAGATACTAGAATGTTTTAATTGTGCAAAAAATATGTTAGGTTCGTTGTAGTAATTTACAATAATTATACCTGACTAATAATGGAGTCATAGTCAAATTTTGTCCTATTTGCCTAAATTTGTCCCTACGTAATTTAAGATATTTTCTACTTGCATTTTGGTTTTTGTAATTTTGATTGATTGATTTATTTTATTTACTGCGACGTTAGACCAATTAACATTTTTTTTAGTTACAAAATAGGTAATGCAGAACTTATCAAAATTTTGTTGTCATTCACGGTAACAGAGTTGTAGACTCCGTACAAAAAGTAACAGAACACTGAACACTGAACCAATTACAGTGAAAGATAGAATATTAAAGGTACTTGTGGATCCAATGCATTTCTAATAGATAAAATTCATTAGATTGTACATCCATATAAAATTTTAATTCCCTTTTATTCGTTAAAAATAAAACTCTCACAGAAAACCGGCGTGAAGCAGCATTGTGCTGTTTCGCTGCGGAGTGAAGGTACCGAAAGCCCAATCCGAGGGAAAGGGGGGTTTAAAGGTTGGCAGTACACTTGTGACTTCACTGGTGTCGCGGTTGTCCATAGGCGGCGGCAATCGCTTACCATCAGGTGATCCGTCTGCTCATCTGCCACCTTTAACATAAAAAAAATTAAGAAAAATTGTCTATGAAGGAAATGAGCAAAATCATCAGAATAAAAAAAAGCTTTCCACTATCTCAAACCCTAACTTGTAGTTACAGTACAAGCAGAATTGTTTCTATAATATTGTTATGTTACACATCTTCATTTGTCTTCAAAAGCTAAAACATTAACTCCTCAATCGGTCCTGCGTCTGCATCAATAGTACACGCCATTTAATTTAATAAACTGTCAAAAGCTGTCGACGCCGGTTACTGTGTACAAATGGACCGGACATACGTTTCCCGCCTCGGTTTCCCCACCGGGGAGTGCGAAACGCGAAACGCACCCCAATGATGAATTCAACTTTTATTTTGTCCCACTTGGCTCGATTGAGAGTGATTTTTGAGCGTGAATGGGCAGCCTGCGTAATTTGCCACTGACAGGACGAAATGTGCATTGAAAGCTATAAAAGGTTCGGACCAAACTCAATCACGGTTGCGCTGCTATTTTATTGTTTTGACTTCAAAAGCGAATGAATACTGAAAAGCGTTGACATCTCTGAAACACTTCGCAAGACTAGCATTCGTTGGTTGGCAAGACTTTTCTGGATATTAGTTATTTGCCTGGTATAGGGAGATGCGAGTATCAATTATCTTTTAATGGAATTGCCTTTTTCTCTTGTGCTTGAGATTAGAGAAGGAATTTGTACGTGGGCTGCTCTTTTGAAATTTAAACTTTGGTACGCGAAAATTTTCTCCCTTCCAACATAATTATAGCTGAATTAAATTTATCCTTTCACAGAATAACCTAAAGGCGCTTAAACTGTTTATAACAAAACATCTACTCGACGTTCCATGGAATAAATGTAACACTGCACAAACTGCGCTGTACATACTATCGTTTATTACCCTCAGTATGTAATTTCATCATTGAACATTATTTGTGACATACAATAGAAAAATAAAATGTGACATACAATATAAAAACAAAATAAAAATGTGTGCGAAACCGTTTAAGTTTACAGTCGAAGTTTCTATTAACAATATCGCGTAACAAGAGTGCACAATCTTGGCGGACCATTCGAGCTGCGCCCCTCCAAGAGATGCTAGACAATAAATTATTTAATAACCCTCAGGTTGGCCCGAACCCGCGCCCGCGCACTTAATCAGGGAATACATGCTGGAATCACCTCTTTAGAAACAATTAATACGACCCTGATTAAGGCTTTTGCACTTTGGAGATGGCATTGCGGTGATAAAGGTTTGGTCGTTTAACTTGTACCTACGAATATTACTAACCCTGTTTCCTTGTATCTATATGAAATATTTGTGTTATGGGAAACGATTTGTTTGTATGTAGGTAGGTAGCTTAATGTCATCCGAAAATTATACAAGTTAGTTTAAGAATATAATTAGGTACGATTGTAATTGTACCAAACATTTACTTATCAAATAGTAACTTTGTGCAATTCCATTCATTTTGTGAAAAAATCAATAGTTGTTTTCGTCAACTCAACGTTTGCAAATATCTAATATCAATTGGATTAGTAGTCTCTCTCCAGAAGTCAGCTATCAAGTTACGGATCAAAAGGTTCAAACAAGCACTCTACAGTCAGAATCCTTCCAAGTTGATTTGTTTAATTCCTTCACGGTTTTGGATTTCAAAGCCTCGGAATGTCTCATCTGTAATTATTCATCCCAACTGGACGCCGGTGACCGGTATCGGGTTATTGGCAAGTACTTTACAACTCACACTTACAAGTACGGCCCCGTTAACTACAAAACAGATGAGAACCTTTGTCGGAAAATCATCCACACAATATAAGAAAGTCACACAAACCATAATAATAAATCTCATTTTATACGACTATAGTATCATCCACAAATATAATACGAGACCGTCTGGCGATTATAAGCGGAAACTTAAGATGGATGATGAGCTCTCCAGTCTGAAGACAAGTTCAGGCTTAATTATTAACTTGATAGTTTGTAGGACTTCTAGGTGATGTATCGCTGGTTCCGCGGCGGTGGTCTTGAAAATCAGACATCAGCACTATAATATATCAACTGTTCCATGTGTAATAATAATTTTAATTTACTACATTCATTACTACAATGTACGAAACTTTGAATAGCAATATAATTCGATCGACAGCAATGTACGACGTACGTTTCTACATCAGCGAACTCTTAATTTTCTCTCGGACAAAATGTGAGAAGGGGTAGCCCATTTGATGTCCAGGGTCGACGAAGTTCGAACGCTTTATTACTGTGTCCGGCTTTAAGTGGGTGTAAAGTTTCAACACCCTTTGATTTACTTGCTGCGCGGGGAATAGGTGCGACGGATCGGACCGAATTTGTTTGAGCTTTGTCTTTTTTCATTCGAACTGGCCCCAATCGGTGTCTGTTTTGTTTGGGCCCGATCGAAAACAATGCTGCATAATTCGGTACAACATCTGAATATTACACTAGGGACTACCGCTTAATGGGTCCCACAATTATTACTCTAATGCCTAAAAGGACCAGTTTAATCCCCTAATCGGAAGCCGAACTAGCGTGGCGCCGTCCCGCATAGAAATATCTTAAATTGGCAACACGGTCCGGCGGGCCGACCATAAAACATCTTAATGAGTACAGCCAGCAGCTGCGGAGCCCCATATTGCGCTCTCATATCCATGCAAACTACCCACCGACGACGTCTTAGCGGCCTTACTTTCCTCCTCCTTGTTTACAAGTCGACAACTAATTTGATGCAATATGTGCATAGGACAACATTACGGTCGCTATCTCCTCTGTGCGTGTCGTGCATACATTTGCTTCCTTCCTCACCGCAACAAGGTTTGCTACAAGCGACCCTTGAGCCAACCCTCTTATATTCAAATTCGGCCCGGCCGGTCATTTGGACACGGATTTGTTATAAGATTAAAGGAAGATTTCACTTGTGAAACAATATGGCAGACGATTTACATATTTCGTTTCCTTATTAGTTTCGGGATATTTGTTTTGGGGCCCACGAATTTACATCCACTGACCGATTAAATGGCCCTTAGGCGTCTTTAATGGGGGTGCCGCGTGGTCGTTGTTGGCCTTAGCAAATGTGTGCTTATGCGTAATTGAATATTTTATGGGCTAGAGCAAATTTAGTACGAAAGCTTTATTGATTCCGCGAACGTTCACCCTCCGCGAAGGATTCCATTCGCATTTCTAAAACCGGAAAAATGTCTCGCATCCGTGTTTGCAGAGCAAACAGACATTTCCACATCTCGCCTCTCCAGCTTGCCGTGTGTTTATCGTTTGCATTTATCTGTTGACTGTTTTTATTCCGCGGTTGACATTTACCCTCTGCTCCAACAGGCTCAATGTATTCCCAACGAGTTTCTTTCATTCGCCATACGAGTGCTCGCGTTGCATTACCTCTATTCAAGCGGAGATGGGTTCACTTAGTTTCCTCTTTTTCAGTGCGGACGGGTTAATTCCTGGATCTTTATTATTCGAGTGGTCGGTGTATGGCTAGACGAGTCTGTCTGGTAGCGTAGATTGTGTGGCGGAAAGCAAACTTGAATTGTTGGGTCGCCGCGTGGAGGTAATGAACGCACGGCCCGGGTGGGACACGGAGCCTCCAGCGTCTGGCTGGCTGCAGAGGTGGGCGAGGGGGAGGGGAGCTCCGGGGAAGGGGGATGCAACGCGTCCTGTATGCACAGCGCCGCTTCCGCATTCGTTAATGCAAAAGCGAGCACAGACTTCAGGTGTACATTTTCAGCGCTTGTGTGCTTTATACTCGATGTTAAGGCGTGCATCTTTGTGCAATGCTAAGCCTTAATTATTGTTATATTTTAGCCTGTCTACGCTTCAATACGGCTCCCAGGCTCCGCGCTCGGCACTAATATGTGTGAGCCGTGGATTATGAAAGTCGCGTTTACATTTTGTACGATACGGCAGATGCATGCCAAAACAGGAACAGACTGAGTCATAAGCTTGTGCTCTTGCTCTTGTTTCTCTCGTTTCCATTCCATTCTCCTAACACAAAACCGAATAACCCGCGGCTTAACAATTCATTACTGCATTCGTTCATTTCGGCTTCATTAAAATCGCATTAGGATTAATTTTTCTCGTCCCCATTTTAATTCGCAGTTTGCTAAGGGGATCTCGTCGGACGAGCTGCAATCATCTATTGTCAATATTTGTTGTTTTACCTGCGCCTGTATGAAAGCGGTTGCTACTTTTTTACTACTGAAAAGATTGTCATTAAAGTTTAAATTTCATGGAAGCGGTTTACGATGTTATAATATTTCGTTTACTTTAGTATCATAAGAATCAACTTTCTTGTAGGTAGGTATAAGATTGATTAAGATAATTAAAATTACCTATTTTTTTTTTGGATATTGTAATAACCATTTCAAAACTTAACAAGTAACTATAGAACTAGTAAGGCCACCATTCGATGCCCAGTTCCAACTATATCTAATGTAAATCGATATTTCATACATAAATCGATGCAGTGAAGCCTCACGAGACATTCGCACGCGATGCCCGGCGACCCCTGCCAACGAATATCTACAATATTATTAATTCAGGCATATTAATAAAAGGTGTCATGTTACGACCACACTGATGTCGCAGGAAGCATGCCCCGATGAACCATTCGGACGTAAATAATACATCATTCGATCCCAAACTGCATCGATTTTTTTACTAAGAATCGATTCCTTTTTAATCCATCTGTCTGTCCGATTTTATAGGTGTCGTATTACGAAGGATATTTTGACCCGTTTCGAAGGGTTTATATAAAAACATAAACATTACGAAGGGAGCAATCAATATTTTTACAAGCTATAAAAGTGTGATCGTGTTGATACGGCGACAACTGGGAAACTGCCGACTGTTCCGGGCGCAATCATCGTTAATCCGACAAGCGGCTGGACTGGTAAGTGTTTTATGATCCCAATGCTATTTCTACATTTTTGTGGACTTAATAGATGGCAACTTAAGGTGACGGTAGGGCACACTAGCGACACCAATCGATTTTAATTTTTAGATACAAAACCGGATCTATTTCAAATAGTTTCGGGGTTACAACCTCTCGGCAACCACTTATACTATTTATTAAATAACCATGCACAAATGTTGGGTCCGTTTTTGTACGCGAAAAATTTATTCACGCCAAAAGCGGCCGCTTTTGGCGTGAATCAATTTTTCGCGTACTCGTTGGACCCAAACATTGTTCATGGTTATATAATAAATAGAATAAGTGTTTGGCCGAGAGGTTGTAACCTCGAAATTGTTTAAAATAGATTCGGTTCAGTAGCTAAAAATTAAAATCGATTGGCGTTCGGTAGTGTGCCCTATCCGTCACCTTAACTGCCTTCATACATACTAATGGAGCCAGTTAAGTTGTCACCTTGGGAATAAAACAACGCTCGTAGCCCGTGCTAAGAGCAGTTGTCTTTGAAATACGGTAATCCACATTCAAATCCCTTGGGGGATCTTTGTGTAAGTGACCCCAGTTTGGTTTGCACATTGCGGTCATGAATCACCTGATTTTCCAAAAAGATGATTTCGTGCTTTTAAGGTGCACGGTAAGCCGTCAGTCAGTCAGAATCGCCTCGTTGGTCTAGTGGTTTAAGTACCAGGCCGTGATCTCGCGGTTCGATTCCCAGGTCGAACAAAGGTATGTTTCGAATTTTTCGAACATAGCTCGGGATTGTGATCACCAATCCGCAAATAAGGCAAGCCTAATCCCATCATAGTAGCGATGACTTCATTTCTATGATGGAGGCCTTTGCCCTGCAGTGGGACAATATATAGGCTGATACTTTAAGCCGTCAGTACCGCCACTTAAATAGTGGTCCTCCCGAACATTGAATGGTCCAAAAAAAGTCTTCTAGATTCAAAGAACTTTTTACTCTTTAATACCTTGTCATAATAACGAACTATCTGACGTCTACTTTCTTACACGGAAGGTCAAATATTGTGATAAGGTACTGAAGTGTGAGGTACCAACACGTTTTTGTCGCCGACTGTACTCATTCGATCTTGTATCTTGATCAGTCTAGTTTTCCGCGCACAAAAAATGGTCTATGGTAATTTGTTTGAAACGGTTATAAACCGTTCTAGATTGTATTCAGAGTTTTTAAGGCTTACACTTAATCTCTTTACATTTGTGTTACTATACTGGGGGCTCGCCTCACTTCGTTCGGCACTTTAGTTCCACTTTATACCTATACCTAGATGGCGCTAGGTGTCGATTACATCGTGCAAGCGTTTGGTGTTTTCGGATTACCTATAAGCGTTGCCACTGTGTCTGTGTGATTAACTCACAAACCAAGTTGATAGATTTACCTCTTTACAAATAGTATAGAAATCAGCTGCCAAAAAGAAATTAAAAAATAAATATGTACTGACATAGCGGTTATTTGGCACGTGGCAAGTTGGAACTAATGAGGAGTTTTCCAATTACATTAGTCAGTCGGTTTCTCTAAAGTGAAAAAGATGGCTCTACCCGTATCTGTACGAAAATTACAGCGATTGGTCGCGGCGTTTAAAGTGTTGCCATATTTCATTTTCATTTACCCGTGAATGAATGTAAGAGGTTTTATTCAAAAATAATATTTATTTTTAATAATCAACAACAACAATGAACTCCTTGAAAAAAGTATGATTCCATAAAAATATTCAATGAAAAACTGCCCTTATCTGTCATGGCGTACTTTTCGTTGGTAAAAAGTGTTAATTTCCATGTAACCAACCATTAGGTTAATGAAAAAACCTAGTAATGGGAAATTTTCCCATAAATTAGGGAGCACAGGATATATCATCCAACTTCATATATACAGACTGCTTACACCATCTAGCGAGTAACTTCAAAACTGCTCATTCTGTTTTGACATTTTCCCATAGAAAATACGTCTTACAACGCCCCCCTGTCAATATCCCTGTAGTTCTGATCGTGGTCGCGCTGTGTTTAGGTTCAGCACTATACAGTGCTGAACCTAAACACGAAATAAAGCTGTTTGACAATACTGTCCAACAGCTTTTTTTCGTCTCATATTCAGAAAAATGCTTAAAATTTTCTTTTGTTTGTTAGCAATTTGACGAAAGCAAACCTAATTCCTAATTGTCTTTTTTTATGATTTGGTATGTTTGAATGTTACGGGAGATCTAAGTATGGTTTCCCGTTCAGATGTCAAAATAGGGTATTTGACTAAGCTCAAGATTTTACAAATTATTTTATCAAAATAGTAAATATTTGTCAAAAGCCAAAAATCTCAAATAACGTCTAGCCGGATTGATGGTCATTCAAAGATTCATGGGCAATTCCATTTTATAAGTATGAAATTATTAAAAAATAATTATACCATTGAATAACCCATACAATTTGCACCAACTATTATAATAGAACCATTGCCATAAACGAAACATTTGATATAGCTACCATACAAAATTCAAATGAAATGCATACAAAATACTTAGGTCTGACTGACGTCACATCTTAGTTTCCATTTGTATGGAGCGTTTTGAGTTTTCCCGAAATAATGTGATTTTAAAGTTGTGATATCTGAGGTAGTTTAAATGAGAATCAAGTAATTCTTTCAACGATGTTTCTATCATTGAGAGGTCTATTGATTACTAAAATAAAAAAAATAGTCAAATACCGTATTGTTACCCAACATTACCTACAGGCACGCCGTTGGCTACCATCCTCTCGACTACAGCATTTCACGGTCGGTAAGTTCGGCTGTATCGATACGGATATAATAACCACTGGAATGGTAACTATAAAGCGAGATTGTATTTTTTACTAACGTCGTAAGAAGTCGGAATGTCCGATCGGCCCTTTGATCGTTTTGATAAAAAGTGCTTGCCGAAAATTTTCTTTTCATATTGTTTGTTATTTCGGGAATGCGAGATTCAATGGAATGTTGTGAGGTATGGCCGATTGGGCATTTCTAATAATGTTTTGTGTACCAAATATTTTCTGGGTGCATACATTTTTCAATTTTAATATTTGACTTGGATAAGATTCGGTTAGGGTCGGAATGTCCTCTTTGCAACAGGAATTTAGTTGTACTTACAGATTGACTATGAGTGCCACAGTGATCGAAGCTGGTTTTAAAGTGTAATGTCGTAAGTCAGTTCATAGTTTAAACTATAATGTTACGACATTCGTTTCTATTAAAAATCAGTCCTTTTTGACCAGCGCTATTTATAATAATTTATATAGTGATCAGTATCAACATTTTAATGTTTTATAGAGTTTCTTATAAAATGTTGCGGCAAAATAAAAAGTAATTATCATAACGTATTTATTATTAACGTTAAATTGAAATATTTAGAAAACATTATAGGTTACGTGTTAAACTTTTATTATACTTTTTTTATGTGATAGGTGGCAGACGAGCAAACGGATCACCTGATGGTAAGCAATTGCAGCCGCTCATGGACACCCGCGTCACAAGTAGTGTCACAAGTGCGCTGCCAACCTTTTAGCCCCCTTTCCTCCGGATTGGGCCTCCGGTACCTTCAATCACGCACGCACGCGAAACACAGCACAGTTTTGCTTCACGTTGGTTTTCTGTGAGGCCCTAGTATCACTCCAGTCGAGCCGGCCCATTCATGCCGAAGCGTGGCTCTCCCACGGTAAATTACACAGTTATACTATTAGTAGGTACTACAGTAATTGTACTTTAAAACTACAAATCAATTAACTAGGAATGGTAGAAATTTATTGCTGTTAATTTTGTAAGTAGTAAAAAACCCTATCTTGTGTACAAATAAGAATATAAAAACGACGAATTTAAAAAAGAAAACATTTCGCATTGTTACCCCAATAAGGTGTCCTTTCCCTAATACACCTATTTTCCGGAAATATAATGCTTTATCGGCTAAGGTCAATCGTCGGTCGTAACTCAGTCCCGTCCGACAAAAACAATAATCCCCACAATTTTGAGGAGAGTTAGTGATGTAAATGGAATATAGCAAACATTGACTCAACTCGATAATGACTCAAATGACAATAAGAAAAAAAAACGTTTCTATGTATTATAAGTGTGTATTTACAAAAGAAAATTATTATAAGTATTATATGTATATATTTGTAATTCCGCTGTTGGTTCTAATATCTGTAACACGGGTGCTTGTGCTACCTATCTCGGAGTCAGATCAATGTATGTGAAGTTGTGAAATAATTATAATTTATTTATTTATTCGCTGTCAAATGCTTGTTGTTGTTAAAACAACGAAAAATAAATAGGTTTGAGAGAAAAATACAATTTATTGATGGCTTAGTCAATTCACTTTAATAGTTAGCTCATGTGCAACTTGAATGAACCGAGTATATTTATGACTAGAGATTTTTAAGTGATTGAATGAATTATGCCAGTAGCGAAGGAATTTTTTAAAATGATTTAATTGCCAGCTTATATGTAACTCAAATTAAAATCTATTCTCACGCTTATGTGACGCTATGTACCTGATTTTTCATTTGAAAAACGTTCATTCCGCTACAAAGGGCGCCATGTAAAGGGACTACCTCACGATCTTGGAATCACTCGAAATATAATGAAGTCGCATCACTAAGGACAGTGTTTATCGCGAGCGCCACCCGCCCATAAATACGCTCGCCGAATAAAACACAAGAAATAGATAAAAAGCTAAACTGTGTCCGCCGGACACTGGCGCGGACACTTTGACAAATGTTCTGGCGGTACGTAAAATGCCGCTTTTTGTACGCAACTAGTTAAACTTTCGCCTGTTCTGTTATTTTATTTTTATTTCTATAGAGAAGTTTCGTAATTAGGTATATTTAATTTATCGCAATAAAAGGCACTAATCAAATCAATTAATTTAATTTAACGAAGAACTTAATAGTAGGTACATAAGATTTAGAAGATAAGTAATTTATTTGCATAATAATTTGTATATAATAGCACCAAACATATTAAACACGTAGCAAGTTCAAATCAGTGCGGTAGATTTCTTATTAAGTTAAAGTGTTTTCGGTATGTATGGAACATTTTTTTTTATTTACATATTCATCATAAACAATTAACATAATACTTATTCATATCCATTTTCAAACGGAGACAACATCACATACATTGTCTTTTATGTCCTAAAATCGAATGAATTTTGACGAGAAGTGAAACGTGATCCAAAAATAAACATTTATATGAGTATTATCGCGCGAGCGTCACTGAAATCATTCATCATGGCACAAATGGAACATACGTCGATGATAACTGTCGTATCTTATCTCGCCGTCATTATTTCATACACATCTATCGGAAAGCCATTCTGAATGCGTCTGATTTTATTCTAGGCAATTTATTTTCAATAAAGAACTATAAAAAGACTTATCTAAATCGTTCGGGTGCGAATGGGAGGGGAGACGGTCGTGACTGTCGGATCTTATTTACGTCATATTATTACAGCTACTGGAAAAGAAATAAAACAAATAAGTCTATAAACATAATGATAGAAATGTAAATAAAACTTGTATGAAATAGAAATGTTTTATTTGTTCATCAAGCATACAGAGTGTATCGGTAAACAATTACACCCCTTCCAACAACCATTACGAGTTTATTCGGCGACTTTTGGAAATTCGTCTAAAATGTTTTTAACTCCCCATACCTACACATAACCAAGTCACATGGTCGACTTTGTATGAAAATTTGAAATTTTATAAAAGAAGCGTTGTTCCGAATTGTTTTTTAAAAGGTGTGGTATGTATCTGTTTTGTGCTAAAGGCGGTAATGTCCGGAAAATCCATGAAGCCTATAAATAGGATGATAAAGAAAATGCGATATTCATGCGTATCTTAGCCATAGAAATGCTCCCTAGACAGACGGTGCCTTTTCATAGAGAGCCATACTTGAAAAACCGCGCGAAGCCGTTAGTACTGGGGTGACGTGCTGGGCGACGTTCTTTCTCTACCGCACCCGTATAGAATCTGCGTCAGGGCCGGTTGGATCTCTTTCACACTCTGTGACGTTTTTTCCGAAAATGGCACATTCCGTTGAAAGCGTTTAACATAATGTTTAAGTCTGTTTACTTATAAAAACAAAATAAAATCGACGCGTAATACATGTATTGTGTAAGTACGATGAGTATGTTGCAAAATGAATGACTGCAGACATCATAAAATTTACTCGTCTTATGTTAAATTATTGATATAAAGATGCGAAGGAAGAAACCATCGAATTAATAATATCGCCCGGAGCCATTACGTAATAATAATATTAAACGAAAGCCCTCTTGTATACCTCGAACATCTAATTAGGAGCACTAAAAACAGTAATTTCAATGTTTGATCTGTTATCTTTAGACATTTATCGATACCTATTTGTCATGATATGTGTCTAGTTCACGATGAGAACTTATACAATTTTGAATCAGTATACACGATGGATGTATTACGGTTTTGTCTTAAAGATAAGCTGCACATACTGTAGATGTTAGGAATGTGAAGCGAATATAAAATTCAAATCATCCTACGCACAATATTACAAAAATCGCAATTTAAATTTGTACAAGCAACTCGACTCATTTACATGTTATTCGAGCAACAGACCCTAGGGGACCGTATCAGCCATTTATGACTTGAAAGTATTAAAGAAAAGAAACTCAATAGATATAAAAAGATAGGTATAATAACAAGAGAAAGAAGCCGCGTGCAAGAAAACGGCTCGCGGCGGGTAAGCCCCGCGGAAACCGCCATTGTTCGCGACTTTAAAACGAAACGAAATGAGCGAGGGGAAGGAAATCGGATGAAAATATGAAAAGAATACACGTTAGGTACGTAAAAGTGAAACGTAACGCGGCCCGGTCTCAGTCGCAGGTCCGCAAATATAATTTGCATAGTCAAGTAGCCGAACTTTTGTCTGCAGCGGATGTTCGCAACCATATTCGTTCGTTGCTTTTTAACCACACTCTCATTCTGTATCGGGCCGGGCTTTTTATTGCATTTTTTCCCCTTTGAACGGATTCCTTCAATATTTCGGTGGTTCGTTTTTATTCATACGCTCGGTCATCGAATTGTTTCGCTTCATATCACACGCTTTGTTGTGTTTTGTTAATTCTTTCCTTTTGCTCTATTTTGAACTTTTGTCTATTGATTATTACGTAATGTATTTCGTTAATGGAAAGGTGTTATTTTAAGGTGACATCAATAATACCTTCCTGTTTAAACTCATCCATCATGATGTAGGAGTCGGTAATATACGACGCATTAAAATTACTCCCATTATTATCATTAGGACTCTCTGTCAACACGTTATAAAATCAAAAGCACTTTGAGATGGAACAATAGGAAGATTACCATAATATGGTACGGTCTCGAGTGCTTTGAAATTAGAACTATTGCCGACTACAAAGGGAACAAAAAAGAGAAAACTTTTTATCCAGCCAGCATCTGCGATGAATCGAATTAAATAATCGATTGGAGGATTATTACGATTCATCGTTGGTTATGAACTTGTGAGTGAGGGAGCCATAGGCCGGATTACCGACCACAAAGGCGCCGGCGAGAGATAGACAAATATTGACTCGTAGAAACAAAGAAGCGAGACGTGGCCGCTGCCGCCGACTGTACGTGGGAAGACGTTGATTGACATTCCGTTTCAGTTGGTTACTCTATTGTAACACTTTATCCGTTAAGTAAGTTTTGTTGAACAGTAAATTTTCCACTCCACTTAATTAATATTACGGAGAAAATGATTTTTGTAACAGCGGCCTTTAAAATTGACATAATCATTAACGCGTTACTAGACAAGAAAGGTGAGATGAAAAGGTCCAAAAATAAGCTCCATTGGAGTGAAAAACTGTTTTCCAGAGGTGTTGGACTGAATCGACGCTCGGACTCGATGGTCCATCGAATTTTCCACTGAACGGCACTTTGGACGCACACCTTTGTATTGACGAGAAATTAACTGAAAAAGGACCATTGATCCTAATTTAGTTCTGAAAGAATTATACACGCTTTTGTGGAGTTAAATTATTCATTTATATTCTTAAATACTAGCTACGGTTTTCCACTTATGAAATGCTGTGAAAATGAAGACTAATTCAAAGTAAAATAGCATTATAATTCTTACTTATTTTCTACGTACAGCTACTTAACGAAGAATGTAGACCGATCACGCGATGCGATATGATCCTTAATTTGCAACTTAAACCAATTTCTAATTCCGAGACAAAAAATGCAAATCGAAATAAAAACTCGCTGCGATCCGTACATTATTACTGCGTGTCGGAGGTCGCCCGATGACAAATGATGCGTAGGAGTCGATCGCTAGTGAACCTCGCTCGTTTCATTAGCACCAACATTAATTACTAGCAAATCCTTAATGAGAAAACGCTTTCGTTTTGTTTTCATTTTCATTCTCCCGTACTTACTTGTTAACATTGATTTGATTTTGCATTTGACAGAGAAGTTATGAACACCAGCACGTAATTTGAAAGTATTACTTCGCTCATAAAAGATACATTACTAGAGGTGCGGAATAAAAAGTGGAAACATCATCATCAAAGAAAATAAATATTAAACTTCAATCAAAGTTAGTCGTGGCTGGATATTGTAATTCGCAGTATGGCGCGGCGCCGGCCGCAGAAGTTATATTTGGTATTTTTATTATTTTATTATTCATATCGTTTCCATAAAACGAACGGGTTATCCGCGTCCTCGCCGCGGCCCGGCTTCATCAAAACTCTATCTTTTGCGATCATAACACAGATCTCGGAGTTATTGCGTGGCCCAATTTACGCGTTTAAGCGGGTCCCAGACACTGCAATAAAAACCCTTTTTTCATCCAACAGCGAATTAAAAAAGCAAAAGATTTTCACCTAATGTAATCAGACGGGGTGGCAAGAGACTATAACTGAATATGTTTTGATATATGTAGGTACGCAATAATCATAATAATAGCATTATTTCCTCTTTGCTATTAATTGAATACATAGCCAATTGAAACAATGTTTGATAAATAGGAAATTTTCAATATGAATCTGTGTATCCTAAAATATGGTTACTCATGATAAGACTATCATGCTTTCAAAGAAGAAGCAAAACAATTAAAGAACACATTGTACTGCAAGGCAGGAATTTCCGGAAACAACACCTTTGATCCAAATCTAAAGAACATGAATAATTCTGATTTAGAATTCTCATTAAAAAGTTTAAACTCAGTTTTATTTTAAAGAAGTTACTTGGAAAAAACAGAATTTAAGTTGGTTTAAGTGTTGAAAGAAATATGAAATGAAGTTCACCTCTTATAGCTTACCCCATAGCCCGCGTGCCGCCCCTCTGCCTCGGCGGAGGCAGGGCCTCCAGCGTCTATCAACACGTGCACCGACTCAATCATTCGTCAATCGAACATCGAGTGAAAAAGATAGAAACACCACGATGGCATACATCCGAGAGAGACCTGCGACGATTCGGACGATCAGACGATTATCGACGAAGAAATGCCAAACGAAAGGACTGCGGACGAATCGAGAGATTCCTTGAACGTATTATGAGATTGTTTTCAGATAAAGAAAAGGTGTGTCATATCATAAGAGCGAAAGGGACAGACGTTAGGTTATTTCAAAGGTAATTTCAGGTTCGGTGTTATGCATATTCGTATAGGTGGCGCGCATGTTGAAAGTATGGCGCATGATGCGAGCACCTTTTATTTGGGCGGCCTTCGTGATGCCCTTCGGTACCAGTTAATTGTTATTTCGATACGGCACAAATTATTGTTTAGGCCTTATGTTCTTAATTGGCGGTTAATTTAATGAATGATGCGAGGATATCTTATTGTTGCCATTAAGTGGCAATTTTTTTTGACCTTGTCTTCATCTACTACATTATTACAATAGTTGCAAAAGCTGTGTCATTGAAAATAAGTAATTTAATAAAATTTCCACATGCTTTTAGTTTTCTTTTGACTATACAACAGAATATTAATAAATTAATGAAAAAGAGAAATATTATACTAGTAACTTTTTAAACATACGATACGTATACCCATTCTTAACTATACAAGTTCATAATATAAAGCCTACTTATCTGTATTGATTTCTATACACACAAACTTAAAAAAAATACTCTTTGCAGTGATGTACCAGAAGCGGCTAAAGAAGGAAAGAAAACAGCGGCATCAAATCCAAGAACAGCTGGAGATGGAACTGAAGAGGAGACAAAAAATAGAAGAAGCACTCAAACAGTCGGGGGCGCCCACTGAAATTCTCAGAATCGTTACTGGTAAGTAACCTGATGTAAAAAGTTTCGGCCTATATCTTGGCCCACTGCAGGGCACAGGCCTCCATGAGAGAAATGAAGTCATCGCTACTATTATGGGATTAGGCTTGCCTTATGCATAATGTTACCTAATGTATTTTTTTAAATAAAAATTAAGCTAAGGTTGCACTAAAAACTCACAAAGCACTAACTCTCAAAGTCACAGTATATAAATTATATTTCAATAGGAATACTATGACTAATACTTAGCCAAAATTGGTAACCAATGATTCAAAATTGTAGGTGAAGGTCAATAGTCTCTGAATAGTTTTCCGAAATATTAGTCCTTCCAAGATTAATTTCATTAAAGGTTCATGCGTCTCTTAAACGTCAAAATTGTCAATACCATCACTTTCAGGCTGTTCAACAAGTTTTATACTTGGCCCTGACATGTTAACTTGCCGTCTGTCAAACTATCTGTGTATTAGCTCCATCTTCACTGGCATGTTTTCGTATGTTTGACGTCCCACATCTACAAATTTCAACTTTAGTAGTTAAGTTATAAGATCGGTTTTTGAAGGCTGACTGAGGGTGATATGTAACATTGAACGTAGTTAAGTTGATATGGAGTGCGTGACGTAAGAAGGGTGGGTAAACGCTGGTGAAGGCTTGTACTAATCTCCGTGTCAGGAAATCGTTTCGCAGACCATTTGAAACGAGGGTTCGGGTACTGTACTAACACGCATTCGAGTTCAATTTCTTGCATAATCCCTGTTCGCTAGCATTTATCGGCTCTTTGATTGACATTACTATTATTGGAACTAATGGTTTGAATACATATATATCTTACTGTTAGAACTGTTATACTTATTGATTAGTTTCCCTTTATTCTTATCTTTATCATCAGCAGAAGTTTTACCAATATAATAGAACTGACTATTTGGCTTGAACCATATTTGAACAATTTTGCATTCAGTTAAGCTCTACTAGAATTACTTACCTGTGACATGTACTGGATCTAGGCCTACGAGACAACACTACTACTAACTACTTGTCAAAATCCTCTTACCCATTTCATTCTTCGACAGAGAACCTAACACAGACGGCAATGGAGACTCCTCGCTCGGAGCGGGAGAACGGCTCCGAGAGCAAACCGCCGAGCGCCGAACCTCCCGCGGCCTCCCCCCCTTTCCAGAGGGAACCCCCCCGTACGCCGGACAAGCCGCAGTGGAACTACCCGCCGCCACCCGTGGACATCATGAGTGGAGGTGCCGCGTTTTGGCAAAATTACTCTGGTGAGTACTAAGATCACAATGCTCAATAAATACATAGGTATAGGTACCAGATACTAGAAAGTCATATCAATCATCTAATCTCAATCCAAGGCATTACCAGTACTGTAATATGAGTACTAGATGATGATAGTAGGCGTCTCTTCAAAGCTTAAATAAGGACAGGAGCGCGGTGAGATAAATCTCGAGAGATGTCCATCAATTCAAGATGCACAAAGTTACTAGCAACTAAATTTATATCATGGATTATCAAATCCATGAAAACAGAATACACTACGTATTCATTGAACATCCTCAGAACAGAACATGACATCAATTTAAAGCTCAAAAGAGTTAACAAATTAACATTATCATCGAAAACTGTTTTTTAATGTGATATGTGACAGAATTTGGACACGGTGTAAGTTAATTTGAAAACGTACTACTTATACATCATCCATCATTGTTTCATCTAAACACCTCTTAGCATCTAATGGGTTATCATCATGAATTCATAATCATATTGAAGTGATTAAATGTGATAATCGAATTTGCATGTACCGCAACCATAAATCAATATCTATAGCTAGATAAATTACTGAATAATTAATTGAAAGCCTCATAAACTCAATCTCAAGACCTCAATGAATTACGACCAAATGAAATGCCCACTTACGATTGAAAAAAATTAACGTTCAATAAATAATAATTTTGTTTTTGCGATGCCCAAACCTAAAGCGAATATGTACGTATGGTTCCCAACAAAGGGATCTGAGGAAGTACAGAAAAATGCCATCATACGAGATTTATACTCATCATATTGCATACCGCATGCGTATCGAGAATTTGAAGCATTCCAAAATACGAAATGAACAATACGGAGTTTACCGTTTCGTATACCATTGGGGAGAGATTTAAAAATTCGGCTATTGATTCGAACATTGCATTTTTGTCTGTTATTGGACGGTTCTGTTCTAAAATGCCTTAACATTATAGCATCATGTATGGACTCGTATCTTTATTGCTCTGCAAATCACCAGATGTCTGACAAAGTAAGAAAAAATCTCATATAGGCGCCGGCGGAAATGGCGTAGTTTTTCCATTCAAGCCCGCCTCGTGGCAAGCCCAGAAATTTCATTAAAATGCACCGTCTATAAGCCAGTATGCAGTGTGGTGTGCCGTTACATGCGACTCAATCGGACTTTAGGTGTTGCATAATACAAAGCTTCACTTCTGCCGTGACTTACTTATCGTGAACCTTGTGGTAAATTAGCATAAATTATACTTCTAGTAGACGATAATGCTAAGATAATATCGTTTAAATTTTCATTCTGACTGTAAACACTGCTGCACATATAAATGAAAATAAATTTCTACAAAATCTCAATTACTGCAAAAGGGTTGAAAAGGTAAAGCATTGATACCGATTTAATCATTTCCTGTATTTTGCCGACGAGTGGCTTTTACCGACGGACTGCTTTTCAAGTAGAAATTGCAACTAATTTAAGTGTTACCTTGCCCCCAAGTATCTAAACGCACGCGAGCACGCAAGTACGAATACTTGAAGATAGGAAATGCATTCGGTGCTTTTCATTTTATTTCCAATCTAGCCGTGACTGTATGTCTTATTAACAAATTATTACATTTACAATCTACAATTATTGTAACTTTATTTTCAATGAAATACAAAGGTACACGTATTATGTACAGTTTTTCATATATGGCAAAATATGTAATAAAGATTGGACAATGTAGTGATTTAAATTTTAAAAACAAATCAATAACCTATTTTAAATCGAGCATCTAATCAGTGTGACTTAATTGTATTAATTAAATATGTCGGTAAAATAAGGGTTTTAATTGATAAGTCCAAGTACAAGTGGTTCTCATTCTTTCAATCTTCAAAAACTAGCGGATTTAATTAATAGTACTAAACCCTACCACTTTCTAAGCAAAACAACGATAAACAACGATAATCAATAATAAGGCTCCACGAAGGCCATAGACAGACAGACTATAACATTCATATTTGTGTTGGAAATTAATAAAATAAAAAGAGAGGATTGTAAACAAAAAAGGTCGATGATAACAGAAAAACAAAAATTTAAAACTTGAGCCTTTCATCAACTTTCTTCGGTACTGTCGATAAAGGAAAAAAACATATTTTATTATTCGTAAATTAGAAAACTTTTCCTGCGTGTTTCTTTTTAAAATTGGATGGGCCCAAAGAGAGCACGCACTTAATTGCTTAAATTAAAGAAGTCAAATAATTTAAATTAAAAAGCAAATTGATTAACACTGTATATAATATTCTTCGATTATAGCTTCCAGACAAATAGTTTTCAGGTATATTTTTAAAACAATCGAAAATTACGA
Organism: Marasmia exigua; assembly: GCA_019059595.1. Lineage (NCBI taxonomy): Eukaryota > Metazoa > Arthropoda > Insecta > Lepidoptera > Crambidae > Marasmia > Marasmia exigua. The sequence goes on along the minus strand of CM032473.1, from coordinate 4,218,371 downwards.
GTCCGACTTTTAAAATACGGTACGGTAAGATGGATAAACCCGCTGTTACATAAGTAATATAAAGTTGAAAAATTAATAAAGAGGAAACTTCAGCCAGCTACTTTTTAGGTGAGCTTGTAAAATGAATGGAAATAAAATTGTACTGCACAGGTGCGGTCGAAACCTTTGACGATATTAACTTTTTGTTTATGCTTGAAGTACCTAATACAACGGCAGCATTCGAGTCTTTTGTAAACTTGGTTTGCTGCTATCACTGATTGAATAATTAAACATTTTTACCCGTCTGCTCCGTTAAAAAGATCGAGTGTTTTAAGCGAACTGTATCAGAGTCACAAAGGAACTGTTTTTTTAAAAAGAGTAAAAGATTTCTTAAATAGAAAATCAATCCAATCTGTAAATTGGACATGGTCGAGTCACAACAGTAGCACCTCGGCCCAAAGAGTAAATGTCCGCGTGTTCCGCGTCATTGTGGCCAGTTGAAGGACCTCGTCCCTTGGCAGGTATCTCAATCCCTCCACGCGGTGACTCGCTGGTAACCACCCTTTGTCGACAACCTTCTCAAATTCCCATTCAAAGAATTAATCATCCTACTTTTTCTGTACATTTTTTACAGGAGTAATTAATTTCGCGTTAACAACCTAGGTGTCGATTGCGTTGAAAATCGTTAAAAATAATGAGCAGTCAGATATTCTATTATTTGTTCAAAGATATAGGGTGTCAAAAAATTATAAGACTCTTGTATTAAAAAGTTAAAGATTGTTCATTAAGTGACATAAAAGTGTCTAAAGGCTGTTAGTTTTACCAACCAGGTATAAGACATTCTTTTTATTAAAATACGAGTAATTGATGCTTATATTTTTAAAGAAGAATTAATGATGAAAGATTTCACGTTAACATAATTTTTATATCTATAAACGTAACATATAATAGAATGAAGTATTTGAATCATACTTTCGATTATATTACAATAATAATTTACGTTCCACTTAAGCTGCTAAAGTTGGAGCCAAATTATGTCTAACCTAATAAAGTATTTACTAATTTATTGAGTGAAACTGTTTTAGACGATATTTTTGTTGTAATCATCACACAGCACAAAAACTTCTTTTAGTCACTAGAAACAGATTCGATTTACATTTGTTTCTTTTAGAATAAATCGATTCACGTTCACAATGAAGCGTCCCTTTTTTGTCATTCCATGACCATTCGATCAAAACGAACTAAATACTTCTTGTGAGTGTTTTTGTGTAATGACAATGCTGCGTGAAAGTTAATTTTACTGTCGAATGATGCAAACTACGCGGCTGCATTATAAATGTTACTCATCTTAGATGGTATAATTAGACGACCACTTAATCTAAATGCTATATTTGTGAAAAATAAATTCGATATCAAAGATGTAATTTATCAAGCAAAGCAGTCAACCAATATAGTTATTTCAAAGAACAAGTAGATTATGGCTCTCAAAGGAACCGGCAATTCTGTTTTAGGAGAGGCAAATGCAAAAATATTACGTATTCAAACAGACCTAATGGGACATTTAGGGGTGGCAGCGAAGTGAAACGGCAAAGGCCGAAGCTTTTAAGTGTATAATATTTAATTGTGACGCCCTAGGCGTATAATCTCGCCCGGGATAATAGGTTTCTGTTTCGGCACAACCCTCGATGCGACACTTGCGACTGTGATGCCCTGCAGCGAGCTCCCACTGAAACAAATCGGATTATAATTGAGTTATTTTAAGATACGACTGTTTTTAAAACATTACGCGTTTGTTTATATAAAAATGGTTGCCTCAAAAATTTTTTTGATCATGTCAAGTCAGAGGGACAAAGTGTAGCATTTTTAGATATTGATTGACGTGAATTGACTTGAATATAGGTCTCGCATGATTTTATTGTCAACTTGTAATTTTACAAAGCAAAATGGACACGTTTTGGTATCATTCAGTATAAAATACAACTCTGGGGACTATTATTAAAAGAGAAAAATTAGGCGCTGTAAATCTGGACACTCAAAGCATAAATTGTAAACGAATGTCGGGATGAGAAATTGAATTCCCCGTTGAGAAAATGTTCCATCAAAGTAAGCAAAAAACGCGATTCCGTTTATACCTTTTATATCTCGTAAATTGCAGGAGGCGGCAAGCGTTGCATGAAATTGAATAAGCATATTTCGTAAAACGTCGACGTTTTGGGAGACAATTGCCTTACCTCACCTACTCTTGCCCCTTCACGAACTTTGTCAATTTTCTTAAAATCTTATTAGAGGATCTCTTTGCTCGGAACGTGTTTTGTGTTCATTTTTTTATCGTTATTCGTTTCATTTGTCGTTCACCCCCTTTGTTTAGATGGAAGAAGTGCAATCGGACAATACAAAACACCTCTAATTATTCTTGCTAACGTTAATAATGAAAAATCCATGAACGACTTGATATATCTTATTCAGTCAGTCAACAGCTATCTATACGTAAAACTTAATTATTTTAATATTAATTATACTGAGACAATGATGCGACTAGCAGACGAGCGCCCCTCCCGACGCAATTTAATAAACTCGCACGTATTCATATATCGCTACCGGTACGTTTTTACCAAAAGGGAATATCGAGTATTAAATTAGAAAGTGCCATACGGATGTGGAGTCCGTTTGATGTGAGCCTGCGAAACATTAATGACATTTTCCGGGGCGACACACTTGTACTTTGTTGTTAGAAATATGTGGAAAACCATATCATAATTATAGTTACTGCGTTTATATGAAATGCAGTAATTTGAGATTAGAAGAAAAATGTTACTTATTATATTAACATTTTTCTCTAACTTAAGCAGGTTTTTTCAATAATAAATAAAGATGATGTACCTAGGTAGAAAAAAGTTCTGTCTTTTTCGAAAACACATAAGACCGATGTGTGGAGAGTAAGTCCAGCAGAGGACTTATATTGGCTGAAAAGATGATGATGATTTGAAAAAAAAAATAGTTAAACAACGCAATAATACGAATATTTGTCAACAGAATCCCTGGCTCAAGAGTTGGAAATGGAGCGCAAGTCCCGGCAGCAGGCGATGGAACGCGACGTGAAGAGCCCCCTCTCGGACCGCGCCGGGTACTACAAGAACTCCGTCATGTTCAGCTCGGCCACTTAGCTACCAAACCCCGGGGCCCCCGAATACCCCGATAAAGAGTTCGACAAAGAAGCTGACGAAACGAGGAAACCCATCATCAGTGTCAAACCTGAGTTTAGGGAAAAATAACTTCCAAAGACATTGAACAGTCGGGAAAGTCGATCCCACACAAAATCGATAACGTTCATTCGATAGTGTTAAGGTTTAACGCGGTTCAGATCTCGATGAAGTAGGCACTTTTGATTGAGATTAATTTGTAAATATTGTTATTGATTTTGGACTAAGAACGTAGATTTCGCGGCGATAAGGCGAAATCGTATGGACTCTTCTTCCATAGTGAAATTTGTAAATATTTCATAAAATTTCTAGATTTAAGACATTACGGTTTTATCGACGATTTATGTAATTTATACGTCAATATTTTAATCCTTTAGTGCCCCTAAACTTATCATTAAATGCCATATTTATGTATTAAGAATTCATTAAACATATTTTGTAAATTTTTTAAAGTAAAGATTTTCTTTTACTTGATTCATAATTTTGTACCTACATATACATATCATAAGCTTGATTTTTACTGATTGGATTGAAAATAATGGTTGGAATTGATCTAAGACTGGCTTTTTGAGATTTTTTCCCAAGTTGAAATGAGTATTAATTGGTTAATTGTTTATTACTTACTAGTCTCGCCATTGTCTGCAAATTAATAAGCATTAAGTTCCTATGAAACTCGTTTTGTTTAAAGTATGAAGGACCATATCGTCAGTAAAACTGCATATAATTTGTAGGTACACATTTTAATTATTGATAGTTGTAAATATAAACTTTACGTTCAATAGTGAATACGGTGATCTTTACTGTCGTGTAATTTATTCAATTTTAGTGCAATGATTAGATATAACTGAAACTAGTTTATCTCTTAAACCATAAAATGTACGATAGTTAAGTTAGTAATTTTAAAAGATACATTTTTACAATCCTTTATTGACTGACAACAGTTTTGCGTACAATGTCACTTGTGTTTCCCTAACGTTCATGGCGTAGATGCTGTATAAATAACTGTAACGCTGTACATCATATCCAAGCAAAGTCGATGTATATTGGTAGTGTTCTAACGTAAGAGCCGTAGTTTTAACATTATACATAATAAAGTATAAAATAGTGTTATTTATATTGATGCTTAGTTTTCGAGACGACTTTGGATGTCTAAAATAGTTAATTTAAGATTTAGAGATTGTATTGGGCGTGATATTGGCGCTTGGCTATTACATTAAATATTATAAGTACGGAACGATAGCACAGTACAAAATGCGAAATGTTTAAAGAAAATGTTCAGCTTTCTTTTGTTTGTACTGTGGCACAAATGAATTGAAAGGGTTTTTTTATTGTGGAGCAAAGTAATCGAAGACACGAATAGTCAAGTGCCGATGCAGCTGCGCTTGACGCGCTCATTGTCTACGGATGATGCGTCGTAATGAATAAAACTTAGTTGTTACTATAAATGTTTAGCTGACGTGTGACTGTGTAAAGGGCGTGAATGTGGTACTTTTGTATCGGTTACTTTGATTTTTCCACAGAAACTGATTCTGACAATACTGTTTTATTAGTAAAGTGTAAAGTTTGTCCATCGATATACATACATACATAGAGTCGCAGTATTGTCTTTAGTGAGTAGATTTTTTGTCAATAAGCTGAGGCTTCTCGTTGTACCTATAATTTTACATCTCGGATATAGTATACAATCTTGAAAGCGAGTATTATTATTTATTATTTCTATTATAATTATTATTAATTTACTTAAAATTGTGTGTGTGCCTTGTATCGTAGAGGAAAATATCAAGATTAAAAGTAAAAATTATCTTTTCTGTGTTTCGTTGTCTACCCACAACCCCCAAATAGTAAAAAATAACCTATATACTTACCTAAAACAACTTGCTAAGTTTATTTGAATAGGTTTATCCAAGACGAAATGATTCATCCACTATTACAAGTATTGTGTTAGGACTTTCATCCCTTGATACTCAAATGTCAAGATTTGGCATAACAAAAAAACATGTTTGTTAGTCAATTCACTGAAAATGTATAAAAACGATGATTTTTGAACACAAATAAAACCAAGGATACTACTGCTTTAGTGCCATAGTATTAAATACTCAGAGGGACCAGTTCCATAGAAAACAGCAATAAAAATTTCTGGCCGGCGCTTGGACCAAAAAGGAGGATATACTTTATTACATTTAAGTGAATGAATGTCTTTCCTTAAATTTTACATTCACGAGTATAAAACTATTCTTAAATTTAAACATCTGCATGAAAAAAGTATTTTTATACATTTCAAAAAAGTTTAAGACAGTACCTATAATTGGATCATGTTATGCAAAAAGCAGCCAAGTAGGCAAAAATTGTAACGAAGTTATATGTCATTTGATCGGTTTCAATCTTTGTCGTTTTTTTCGTTCATATAAGGTTTATCGAAACAGTAATTATGCAAAATTTTAAAAAGAAACAATGTCTTTTTTATAGACAACCTCTAGTAATCTCTACTGTTAAGAAGTTATCCACATTATAAAAGTTGGCTGTTTTTTTTCCTTAGCAGTTGGCTGTTATCCCCTTTGCCTACGCTGAATGAAAGCAAAATTTTGTAGAAAGTGACCAGCTAGGTGGCTGAGTTCAGCTGGTCACTTTCTACAAAATTTGCACGATAGCACTATTTTACATACATTCATGTGAATGAATGCTTTGGACATTTCATATCTCCGAATGCTAAATTACATTAACAGGTAGTCATCGCATAAGATGAGCAATTTTTTGAAAATTTGGCTGAGTTTAAAATATCACTTCAGCAAAAAGTTCCACTCGGCTGCTTTCTGTATAACACGATCCAATTATGTTTAAGATAAAAATAATCAAAATTTAATAAATTGAACGGGAATTCGAAGATTGAGTGGCGAAATGAAAAAGGAGTAAGTAGATACCTAACTTTAAAAAAACACAATGCACTAAAAACTAGTAATCAAGGGGGAAGTAATCAATCCACGATTTGTGTTACTATTATTTGCTTTCAATCTGTCGCTTGCGCTTTCGCTTTCGATCTTTGTCTATAAAAACCACCAAATATGTTTTTACATCTAAAAATTCTGAGCGTAGTAGAATGAAGTAAATTGCGATCATTATTTCCGGACGTGACGACGGGCGATCTCCAATCAATAAAAACTACAATACCATAAAGCAGAAAAGTCGTAAGAACTCCCCGATTTTATATCGCGCGATAGCCGTTTTAAATCCTGTGGAATCGGAAAACTTCATATTTATTGCTAATAGATTTTCGAGCGGGTTGGGGATGCAATTTTATTTTGTCCATATGAATGATTTTTATATTTGCCCGTAGGGCGGGCGGCCGATGATGCGATGCCTTCCCTGATTGCGGCAGATGACCCGCTCTGGATATTGCTCCGAAATGGGATCTTTGGTTGGTTTGAGTCAAATAAATGATGTTTGACGGACAGCTGCACAGCAATCAAATAACGTACCTACCTATTACATCCTGTAGCTAGCTATCTACTATAGTTACCACGCTGTTATTATTTTGTGCTGTAATGCTGCAAAGGTGTTGGTCTGGGCGGTCACTGCGTGTATACCTTCCCTCATTGTGCTAATGGTAAATTCCGCAATTATATGAAAAGTACATAAACCTTAAATTAGGAGGAGTGCAGTGGCAACCCAGTCTATAAAAAGACTTACTGCCAAAAAAGAAGGAATAGTCGCAGTAAGATGTACTATTTGATTTACTAGTAGATACAGCCTTTTTTTTTCACTAGAAATAGAACTACGAAGTGTCATGAGAGCTGCAATGCGCGAGGTGCACGACGTTTTACAGTGAATGCGTAGGTGAAATTGACGAGACATTTTGCGAATCAACGTAATTAAAACTATTTTTTAATTCCGTGTTTTTACTTCATAGCTCTGGCGCCCTATTCTTGTGACGTGATTTTATGTCATTATACGAGATATATCGCAAAAACATAGTTTTTTTTTGGTTTTCATTGGATATCCGCCATGTTTTTTCATATCTAATAAGTATCCCGAAAATGGGGGTCCTGATGCATTACCTAATCATTATATCCCCAGTAAGGTAGATTGTCTATATCTACCAATGTACAATAATTTTATCTCTTACTGGGTACCACCTACTAGAAATTGAAAAAAAAAAACAATTAAAAGATACGAATAGACCTACAGTCTTGTCTTATGAGAGCAGAAAAATGTTCTTGACAAATCAAAAACAGCACAAATCAAGACTTCCATTCCAAAGAGGAAGTCTTCTCGATCAAAAAGTGAGCCTACCAAATTTTGAATGGATTCGTAAACTACTTAGGTACTTAGGACGGTAAAACTAGGAATGAAATTCAAAGGCCTTCATAGGAGACAATACAAAGATATGGAAAAAGACCTTCTAGGCGGCAATAGACAACAGACAAGGATGCTCATAGGAGCGTTAACAGAGCATTATGCAACGTACAAAATGCTGATGAAGATGAACATAACATCGAACAGCGACTGCAGAGCATGCAAGGAGGAGACGGAAACCATAGAACATCTTTTATGTGAATGGGACTCACTAGCCAGAGGCAGAATGTGTCTTCTGAGTAACGCTTATCCTAAACCAGAAGACTACAGGCACTTCAACCCGAAAGACATCGTGACGCTGATGAAACGAATCTTTCGTGAGTAGGAGCGCAAAATATAGGGGAGGTACAATAGATCCCTTAAGGTCGACGTGCCCCATGAAAATGACCCCTAACAGATAAGATAAGATAGGTACTTAAGAGTACTTAGACACACGGTGGCAGGCGGCCACACGACCTTTGGCGTAAGAGGCAGTGTCACTACCAATTGCGCCATCCGGTCAGTCATAATGGATACGTAAGTATCGTTACTCGTGCCATTTTCTTAAGATATCATTTATTTATTTAGGTAGGTTACTAGGTATGTAGGTAAGTTTGGGCCGAAATAGCAAATGAACTTCGTAGGTACAGTCAACGATCGCGTGTGTTGTCGCGGTGTTCCAGTTATCCGACGAAATCGCTTGAACTGTGCTACTTATGCGTGAGCGCTGCAGGGATAAGCTTCGCTCACAGCGATGTGTGCAAGCGATCATCGCCTAGCACTGATACCCCGGGAAATTCATCGACTGTACATTATTAAGCTAAATAACATATTGAAATAAAAACGTTTCCAATAACGATGTACTTACCTACATTTTATGTAGATAGGGTACACTAGCGCCATCTACCGCCGTATTGTAAAATTAAATAATGTGCTTTTTATTAAGCTTAGTTTCGAGTCATCCGAGTTTTAACTCAAGCTTTTACTTACCTATAAGGTAAGTATAGGTAACTTCAACTTTTGAAACAAGTCAACCACGTGACTTTGATAACCAAGTAATAATACCAAGTCGAAAAAAAGTTCGACGAGTTTTCAAAAATCGTAGAGCGAATGTTTGTTTTAAATGGTTGGTAGAGGGTTGTATTACATGTAATGTACGAGTAATTGTTTACAGATACACCCTGGATTGTTTATGTGTATCTAGTAAGTGTCGTACCTACATTTTCGACTATAGATAGTATAGACATTATTAATAACTATGTAAGTAATAATATTAAATTAATAAATAAACATTTTTATTTAATGTTGATAGTTTTGTAGTATCGATACTTTGTTTGACGATAGTCAAGTATCAATACTTACTAATTGATTTTTAATGGACAACATTTCAAAATTGCTAAGCTCTGAAACAAAAAATACCAATTCTTTGTTTACTTTTCCGCTGCTCGAATATATATTTATTCATTTTTTATATTGCTTATTTACTGAGAAAAAAATTAAAAACTAAAAAACGTAAGATGACGTCATCGGACGGCAGAATGTAAAATATTTCTTTGCTTTGCACATTATAGTTTTAAATTTACGAAATGCCAAACCCATGACATGTTACTGTCAAAAAAAAAGACAACTTGTCAACGTTGAATGTATGAATGACGTTGACAATGTTGACACTAGTATTATTTACCTTTGACAGTAGTACCTTTTTTTTATTAAAACAATGATAAGCAAAGGAATATCGCTGTATTCAGCCGTCCGATGACGTCATTTGGCGCTTACGTCTATTTAGAATAAAATGAATTTCAATAATTATTTTATGCATGAAAATGGCCAAATTTTGAAGAAAGAAAAAATATGGGTCTGTTCATTTTATGTCTATTTTCATATAAAAAACAATATGGACATGTTAAAAATATGAAATGTTGTCCATTATCGCAATCATAACAACACTGCTGTTAAGTATCATTGCTACATGTTCTCTTTGGTTTAGCTAACTTGATCCACCTTATTCAAAACGAGATCTTAGAATAGTTCCTTAACGAAAATCGTTCCGGCCAATTTTAACATTGCCTGAAGAAAGAAACAAAGAAAGAAAGAAACATTTTATTGACCATCACAATACATAATTTAACAAATTGACACTCATTAGGAAACATAGGTAACATTCACACCAAGCATTCACATATTAAGGTGACGGGTAGGGCACATTAGCGACGCCAATCGATTTTAATTTTTAGCTACTAAATGAAAGCCGACAGAGTGTAACCCTGAAATTGTTTAAAATAGATCAGGTTTGGTAGCTAGAAATTAAAATCGATTGGCGTCGCTAGTGTGCCCTACCCGTCACCTTAAAACATTACAGACAAGGTGAGTACGGAAATAGATGATAGGTAGGTAATACATAGTTAAACAATGAAAATATTCTAAATAACTAGGCGTGTGTGAAGTGTGAGATCAATCAGGTCCTCAGCATGGTGCTGCCACGACATCAACAGAAATGATGCGCCAGCGCTGGTATTCTGGTAGGGCCTGTTGTGAGTGACGACCGTGTTGATGAAGAAACATACTAAATACTAATACATAAATACTTAAGTGAGATAAAATTAATATGGAGGTACTTATATTTACAAAGATACGCTATAAAATAGAGAAATTAAAAGAATCAAACTGGATTAATGATGGTATCTTACACATTTATAAAAGCGACAGTGCGCCATCAATTATTTCGTATCATCTACAATGTTGACACGTTGTTTATGGAATGACATAATTAAGAAAAAAAAACAACACAATTAGGGGGAAAAACAGAAGTCATTGAATACTGTTTTGTATTAAGATGGTAGCAGAAATACCTACAGATCTGAATAAAACCTTCGTAACTACCAGTCTTATTTAAAAAAACTTTTATAAAGATATATTTGATCAAACAAACTGATAATACAAAATATTATCTACTTTAAAAAAAGTAGTTAAAATAGAAAGTATTCCGATACGGGGAATCGAACCCGAGCTTCCTGGGTGAGAGCCAGGTATCCTAGCCACCAGACCATATCAGATCCCGACTGTTTGTCTAAAATATGTGGGTAGATAGTTCCCTTAAAAACTGAAGACTCTTATTATCTTATTAAGATTATTCGTATCTCAAGTTTGTATCATTTGATAAAATTATTTTTTATTTCCAATTCCTAGTAGGTACCCAGTAGGAGGGATAGGTAGGCTGTTCTAAAATGATTTAACATTCGTAAATATAGATACTACATCTATCTTACTGGGGATATAATGATTAGGCAATGCACCGGGACCCCAATTCTCGGGATTTTCGATATGAAAAAACATGGCGGATGACCAATGAAAACCAAACAAACTATGTTTTTGCGATAAATATCGTATGATGACAAAATATCACGTCACAAGAATTGGGCTCCAGAGCTATGAAGTATTTTTTAATCATAAAATACAAATAACGTAGATTTGCAAATGTCTCTTTGTCAATTTCACCCACGCAAACCAAAAAAATATTTTATTTCTTATACTTTTCTATTTATATCGTGATTATTAGGTATTCATGAATTACGTTCAAATTAACAAATTACCTTGTATGGACCTGTCGTTTAGTAACGCCATCTAGCGGATTTTTCACACGCGATAGTCTCCATTGAACCACCCTCTGTTCCGTACCTGCCAGTGACACGAAGATGTACCGCCAGGTAAGCATTGTGAACATATTAATTTATGCTCTCGTTCGAACGTACATTACATATAGCGAGTGCGAGTTAATATTGCTCGCATAAATATTGTCGCGACAGCTCCGTGCCTCCCGTAGTCTCTATTGAAGTATGGCGCCTCTACAGGATGATGCTCTACTTGCCTCCTGTTAAAGCCGTTATTAGTTTTCCTTTTTCATCAGTTCTGATTAGAGCGCTGGTTAAGTGAGCAGCGAGGTGCACACGACACTTGGGAAACATTGGTTTCAGGAAAATTGTTTTTAAGATGCTTGATAATGATAAATTATAAATAATATTGAAATCTTTCTAATAAACGCATCACTCAGGAATATTCCATTTTTTTTTTCATACGTTTAAGGCTTTTTTGTACAAATTTCCTTCGAAAATTGTTTAAAACTACAAATAAAGGTAAAAAAATACTATAAGTATATAAATAAAAAATATGAATCAATTCAACAATATACCTACTTCACTTCAGATTTCTTGATGCATAGAGTAAACTAATATCTAGTGTGGTTTTCAGTCAGCTAAGTAGTACGAAATCCATGTAAACTTGGTGTTTTTGAACTTTTTCAATACGTACTGTTTTTCTTCTCTTTTTCTGATAGCAGCAGCAGTGGCGTACGTCATTAGGTGCATGCTAGCTCGTTTCCGTCTAGATTTCCTAAGAAAAACCGAAAAAGCCTAACATGCAAATTTTTATATAAGATTTTATGCGCCCTTACTGTCACACTGCAAGGCCTACATTATAGGTAACGTAAATTAAACTAAGCGAAATTTTCAAACCAAATTCTATTATTACGTATTACTAAATCATCATCATCATCATCATCAACAACCCACACTCGTCCACTGCTGGACATAGGTCTCCCCTAATGCACGCCACTGCTCCCGATTTTCAGCCACTCTCATCCAGCCCACACCAGCCAGCCTTCGAATGTCATCATCCCATCTTGTCGCAGGGCATCCAACACTACGCTTACCGAGTCGCGGTCTCCACTCAAGGACTTTACGGCCCCAACGGCTGTCAGTTCTGCGGCTAATATGACCAGCCCACTGCCACTTCATTTTGCTAATTCGGTGGGCTATGTCGGTGACTCCGGTTCTCTGTCGGATTACATCATTTCTGATGCGGTCCTTCAGAGATACTCCGAGCATAGCCCTTTCCATAGCTCTTTGAGCGACTTTGAACCGATTTGATTACTAAATAGTAATAATAATATAATTTGGTCCAAAACCCATACAAAAGACATCCTTTTTTTATTTAAGCGCCGACCAGAAAGAAATAATTGCTGTAGGTATTCCTTAGGACTTATCGCTGTACCGTATATGAGTTGAAATATCAACATCTCCATACAATTTCAGTGCATTGACTAACAAAAACCTTTTGATCTTTTATACCAAATCAAAAAACATCAGGGGACAAGTCCTAACAGAATACAGCAAACATTTTTTTCAGCGGTCCCAAAATAAATGAAAGTCCGTGGATCTCCTTTGGCCATTGTCCTTTTGACTAGTTACTCCACGCATCCCCCTGTGCAGCGCACGCAGGCAGACGCACGCACCTGCGGGGCGCGAGCGCGTAATTTTCGTCTCGCGACACGGATTAGTTTTTCCTTACGATAATTAAATAACTTTGAGCTGTGTTGTCGCGTGATGTATGGCCGTGTTTATTGTCTCGAGGCTTTGTTTTATTGCCGACCTCTCGTGTGGGAAGCTGAATTTGATGCAAAATATATTGGTACGTGTAAAACCCCCCGTGCGTAATGCTGGTTAAGAATTAATTCCTGATTGAAAACAGATAAACTGTTTTAATTCATCCTAGGCTCTCCAACCCAATTTTTAGATTAGGAAAAGATTTTTACAATTGGACTTTTTGGGTGCTTAAATGAATTTCAATGCCTTTGTAAAATTATTATTACATATTTATTTAATCATTACCACCAGACAGAACTGAGTTGCTACTGTTATAGCCATGGCCTGTTTCAGAAAAAGAACCAGTCCATAGGTAAATCTAGAATCTAATAATAAAATATAAATGTCATGTAAGCACAAGCAGGCAAAGGAACAAAAATCTTATACATTGCATAAATAAGATTACCTACTTCCTTTTCTTTTATACCCTCAAATTGAATATTACTATGAAATAGAAACTAACAAAAGTATTAAGTACCAATTAATCACAGATTTTGACGAGAAACCGTCCCACCCAATAATGAAAAAAAACCATGAAAAGTGTTCATTTGGATCACATCATGCTTAGATAGTAACAATATTTGACTAAAAATCACATAGGTATTAGTACTCTAAACTGCAATTCAATTCAAAATGTAATAATTAAAATCTGTTAAATATTTTATAAAAAAACTTTTAAAAATAAGAGTTATCTAAGTATTCATCTCTAAATTGGAGTAACATAAGTTTTAATAGTCTTCAGTCCAGCTCTTAAACTGTCAAACTATAATATTAATGAAATCATTAGTTCAACATCAATAAAAATGCAGATGAAGTAATCATCTGCCGATTAATCTAGTGCTCTAGACATGACAAAAAATCCAGTCTTAGCAACTGGATATTTTAGCCTTCAAAAAAGGGGGTTCTTAGTCGACTGTGTGTTCTTTTTGTATATTTTTACGCGATTACTCGAAATCGCTTTGACCAATTTGTTTTAACATTATGACATCAGTTTTTATAAAGTTTCATGTTCTATAAAGGATAAGATAAAGCTGACTCAAAAGCCTCAATATTTTGTCTTTGTTTTGTTTTTTCAACAAATGAAAATATATTTTTATTCATCATCAGCCCATTTAAGTCCCCACTGCTGGAGCACGGGCGTCCCTCAATCACATGAGGGGTAATTGCCATACTCACCACGCTTGGCAGACGGGTTGGCGAGGGTTTTAATATAAATGCAGAGTTTTCCTTCTCTGGGTGCTGATGATCATGCTAGCAGCTTTACCTTAGTCGCCTTTTATGACACCTCGGTAAGAGTGAGGGTGGCCTATTCTACTCTGCCGGAGACCACACGGCACACGGTATATTTTTATTACATAAACAATTTTCGTACGGCTTTCATAGTTGAGGCCTCATATGTGTTTTATATAGTTGTTTATTCTGCTTTGTGACTGTCTCAGTGGCGTAGCGGTTAGTGGGTCGCACTATAAAGCGACGGCTGCGCAAGAGGTCCCGGGTTCGATCTCCGGGTCGGGGCAAATATTTGTACCTAAGTTTTCGGTAAGCCCGTTAAGCCGTTGGCTCTGCACCCAATCCCTCTCCGGTCGTGTCACGCTAGTGTTCTATTGGAATATGAGAGTAAGGGAATAGAGACTGCCGTGTGGTCCCCGGCAGAGTAGAATAGGCCACCCTCACTCTTACCGAGGTGTCGTAAAAGGCGACTAAAGTAAAGCTGCTGGCATGATCATCAGCACCCAGAGAAGGAAAACTCTGCATTTATATCAAACCCCTCGCCAACCCGTCTGCCAAGCGTGGTGAGTATGGCAATTACCCCTCATGTGATTGAGGGAGGCCCGTGCCCCAGCAGTGGGGACTTAAATGAGCTGATAATGATGTTGATGATGATGAATAGAGACTGAACTTGTATTTGCGCACCACTTGAACACTATAATCCTGTGTACGTGGCTGATTGTTGAGATTGACCGCCGTAGCTGTAATCGGTTGGAGGATATTATTCTGTTTTATGGGACGAACACAACAAAATTCAAAGAAAGGTTATTAAAATCTAACAATACCTACTAACCCAGGTTTGTTTTATATCCCTTTTTATACTCGAATAAAGGTATAATAAAGCTTTAAAGCTAAATAATATCTTTATAGTACCTACACGTACGCGAACACGTCGATTAGGTACTAAATACGAGTATGTATCTAGTTCAAGACAAATAGAGGAGTTTGCTAGTTTTAAGTAATCGCACTAGTTTTTAAGTGTACAACAAATAACTTAGTAAGCAAGCGACCCACATCAGAAGACATCTCGAGGGAGAGATCCAGCGAAGATGGACTCCAATTTCCCCGCCAACACCTCCGCGATCCTAAAATCTTTATTCATTTCTATTAAACGGAACATAAAGTAGATTGTGAAACAATTGCGGCCCACAATGGCTACACTCAGTTACGAAAACATCTTAACCCTTCTTACTGGAGGGTTGTCAGGCCAATTTGCATTGCATTTGAATTCAAAATAGTTACTTATTTCAATTTCGTTTCGCTAATGGTTTATTGAGTCCTTACTTGCACTTATTGAGCAAGTTGCTTTATACTTAGACTCGGGGAGCTCGACGTTGATGGTAAAAGATGGCGAAATTGCTATAACTATTCGCAGTTTGCATAAAGAAATATATTTTACCTCAAACCTACATTAAGTAACCAGTTATAGATATTTCTTAATGTAGGTACTATTGGCGTCTTAATTATTTTAATAAAATACCTTTTAAACATAGTTTGTGGGTTGTGCCTAATAAAAAGTGACTGTGGTGTTGATGCACCGTTAGCTTTTTTATCATCATCATCATCATCATCAGCCCATTTAAGTCCCCACTGCTGGGGCACGGGCCTCCCTCAATCACATGAGGGGTAATTGCCATACTCACCACGCTTGGCAGACGGGTTGGCGAGGGTTTTGATATAAATGCAGAGGTTTCCGTCTCTGGGTGCTGATGATCATGCCAGCAGCTTTACCTTAGTCGCCTTTTACGACACCTCGGTAAGAGTGAGGGTGGCCTATTCTACTCTGCCGGGGACCACACGGCCCACGGTTTTTTATCATAATAAAAGTCAATAACGCTTCTAGGCCTTTTGCCTAATATTACACTAGGTTCTTTTCAGCTTAATAAAAGTTTCCTGAATCTATTGATCAGGTTTCGTAAATATATTTGTACACGAAAATCGAAAATCAGATGATGTAGCAAGGAAAACAAAGACATTATAGAATCAACAACCCTAACTGACAATATTCCAAAAAAATTAAACCATTTTGCTCGATAAAATATTGATGCACTAAGGTTACATAAAGTTAAGGACAATCTCTAGAGAAGTTTCTAACTGACAAGGACCCGAAATATAATCTTATGTACGCAAAATTATACAATTTTGGGTTTTTCTAAACTGAGATATGAATATTCGGTGCATAAGGAAATAATTACATACAATATATGGCTATGTTATCTGGTGTTTTAGGACTTCGATCAATTATTATATCGATGATTCAGAACCATGAGTAAAGAATATTTTTATCTATGCTCATTAATTTCCCCCAATCCTTTTTTAATTTTGAATCTTGAGTAAGTTCACATTTGCAGAAAACCTGCTCCTAGATCAAAATTCTATAGGTCTATAATGTTTACGTGAATTGCCTTAATCAAATACAGGGTTATTGTAAAATATTTAGTTAACATTTGACAGTGGGTTCCATTCATTGCATTAGACAATATTCCAAAGAAATATGGGTAAAAATTTGACTCCTTTTTAAGACTGGCAAAATATTGCTAGCATTTTACTATAACCCTGAAAAAGTCTACCAGTTCAGCATTTTGATCTTTTAAGGTGACGGATAGGGAACACTAGCGACGTCAATCGATTTTAATTGTTAGCTACTAAACCGTTTTTGTACGCGATAAATGCATTCACACGAAAAGTGGTCGCTTTTGGCGTGAATCAATTTTTCGCGTACGCGTTAAACCCAACATTTGTGCATGGTTATTTAATAAATAATATAAGTGTTTGCCGAGAGGTTGTAACCCCGAAATCGTTTAATATAGATCCGGTTTAGTAGCTAAAAATTAAAATCGATTGACGTCGCTAGTGTGCCCTACCCGTTACCTTAAGACTGTGAATTGTGTTGTGTGTGAATTTAATTGTATACTAAGCAAAGTGACACTATACTAGGCAATTGCATTGACAAATCAACTTTGACTGACTAACAGCCAGTTTCAGAAACTCCCATTAAAAGTCCTCTAACACAATTAGATTATGTCAATAAGAACAGATATGGACAGCACAACCATACTCAATGAAGAATCGAATTACGCTTTCTGCAACTCACACTGAAAGTTATTAGAAAGAAACACATCACAGAGCCTGATGAAAACTAACCTACCTCAAAGTGCATCGTAACCCATTCCGGAGTCACACCGAAATATATCTAATATAAAACTGATCGATAAAATGGCGTCCGACGTCGAAGGCGGCACAGAGACAATAATAAATTGTAATTACAATTTAAAATGAGCAGGCGTCGCCGGGGGTGTGGCCTCTTGCCCCCACGCGGCACCTGCACATGTGTGCACTTTTTACGTGCACCGAGTAATTAGCGCGCGTGTGTGCGTTCGTCAAGTTTAGAATGCAATGAAAAAGTTATTTGACGGAATACCTACATCGAAGCTGAATGTTCGGGACCATCGAAGTTGGTCGGTGACAGACATTTTCACTGTCAACTTTCATGAGGAAATTTACTGTAGTTTGAAAATTTCAAAACAAACATTTAGATTGTACGTTCACGACAAAAGTTTGTATATAATTAATCTCAAATAAGTATATAATTATCTATTTTTATAAAACGTTCGCAGCATACTTATATTTTCAGAAAATGTTTGGTCTACAATACAATAAAACAAAAAAATAAATACTGAAATACATTAAATATTTTGAAATACAAAACTTATTCGTTCCCAAAACGATTTGATACGTATCGAATAGCTATTTACCAAAATTACACGTTACGGAACATTTTCTTGGTTTATTTTCATTCCCCATATTCGAATATGATTCTCTGTATAAAAAGATGATGATGTGTTTTGAATAAGAAAGACGTGAAAACATTTGTGGATTCCGTAGGATTTCATGACACTGCTCTCGTACTACAAATGAATATAGTAGGTACAAAAAAAAGTTTTTTTTTATGTGATAGGTGGCAGACGAGCAGACGGATCACCTGATGGTAAGTGATTGCAGCCGCTCATGGACACCCGTGACACAGTAGAGTCACAAGTGCGCTGCCAACCTTTTAGCCCCCTTTCCCCCGGATTGGGCCTCCGGTACCCTTAATCACGCAGCGAAACACAGCACAGTGTTGCTTCACGCTGGTTTTCTGTGAGTGTGATATCACTCCGGTCGAGCCAGCCCATTCATGCCAAAGCGTGGCTCTCCCACGGTCAAATTACTGTCAAATAATCCATTTTTTTCATAACTTTTGCGGTCACTCAATCTAATGTACCTATATAAGTAGCCAAATTAAATAAGGGAATGAGTGCGATGTTTCGAAGATCATTAAGTACACAGACAAACTGAAGACATGCAAATTAACAATTAATTTTAACAAGAATGATTTAATAAAGTGCATTTTTGAGACATTGTAATAGTATCGTAAGCTGGTGAGGATGCTTCAGCATCAAGTCAGGATCTAAACAGAAATTACTGTCATTTTTTTAAGCGATGAGACTTAAAAAGAAAAAAGGCTCTCATCCTTTCTATCACCAGAAACTCTAGTGGACTACTAACCTTTCTTCTATGACTTAGCTAAGCGTTAAGTCGAAGTCACAGAAGAGCCAAAGTCTGGCAGCAACCTCGCCCAGCGAATTTCCATCTCGATCCAGCGGGGTAATGCTGCCAGTATTTTGGGGACACTGTCAGCAGGGACGCCTTGTTTTAATTTTCTTTTTTACTTGCTTTTATCTTAGTTTTAGCTCTCAGTTATTATCATAATCTTATTAAAATAACTGTGTTTTTTTTCTTTATTTTTGTTTGTGACATTTAATGCACCTACTAGGTAATAAGAAGACTTCTAATCATGTCCCCTTGCACACAAAAATTTAAATCGTCTCCAATAAGGCCATAAAAGGCCATAAGCAGACTCAATCAGTCAATCAGCCTATCGCCGTCCACTGCTGAACGTAGGCCTCCCCCAAAGAGCGCCAACCAACCCGGTCCTGAGCAGTCTGCATCCAGCTCCCACCAGCCATCTTTCTCAAATCGTCAGTCCATCGCGCCGCAGGGCGTCCAACACTGGCGACCACTCCACTCCAGTACGTGTCGACTCCATTTTTCATCAGTACGTCTACAGACATGACCGGCTGTCTCCATTTCAGCGTGCTGATCCTGCGTGCAATGTCTATGACTTTTGTTTCGTGCAGACACAATTTTAAACTTGAAACATACCGATTTTATTGATTAATGATTTTATTTTATGTAGTAATTATTAACCTGGACTAATTAGACTCCAAAAAGAAAATTGAAAGTTCCCCAGAAATACCGTTATTTTTAGTATGTTAGATCAACAATATCAGCAAAAGAAAAATCAGCTATACCACACATTGTGGATATTCTATTTTATATGGGACAGCTGATTTTTTTTCGCTTATATTGTTGATCTAACATGCTAGCCCTCTAGCTTTGTTCATGATACCTATTATAAGGGCTTCGGCTTCAATAGCGGTGTAGGCAGCACGAGGGCATCCAAAGGGTACTTACAGATCGGCCAACGGACCCTTAATAAGTATAGAGATCATAATCGGAGAGGTCCGATTTAGGGCCCGAATAAAATGGAAATACATTTTAATGATTATTATGCCCGTAAACGATTTGCCGTGATCGTTGTTATGTTATTCAATGGATCTGCCCATTAATTCGAACACTTTTCACCTATTTTGTTTTTTAGTGACAAAACGAAAATGGTTTTCTTTTGAGTTTCATGTACAGTTTGAAGAAGATTTGAGTTAAGTTTAGTTCTGCAGGAAGGTGTTTTTTGATACAGTAAAATGTTATAGGTAAGATGGTGTGACTCCAATTTAATTATTTCAAATTATAGGTAGGTACACTTCAATTCCTCGATATCTAAGTTTCTACGAATAGTTTTGGAAAATTGGTTTTCATGTCAGCACTAACTTGCTTAATCTCAGTATAAATCTATCAAAAGCTGAAATATCAGAAGATGAGTAATTTTTCCAAAAAATATAACATTAATAAGAAAATAAATAATAATTAATATAAATATTTCACAACATCACATACATTGATCTGACTCCGAGATAGGTAGCTCAAGCAACTGTGTTACGGATATCAGAATCAACAGTGGGATTACAAATATATAAATATAATACTTTTCCTTTGTAAATACATATACTTATAATACATAGAAAACACCCAGACCACTACAAACAGAAATGTCCCCGCACAGTACAAACATTTGTGTGCATGAACAAATGTTTGTACTGTGCGGGGATCGAACCCGCAACCCTTGTACCAAAGGCAGCGTTCACTACCACTGTTCCAAACGGGTCGTCAGAAAATAGACAACACGCAATAAAAACATAATTGAAAATTGGGTCTAATTTATTCAAATGAATTAGACTGACACCAGGAAGCATGTTAACTTTTAATTATATCACTAAAGACTAAGTGCATTTAGATTTCAAAAATAGGCGGGATAGTCATTAGTTAATTCTATGTATTAGGGTCCCTAAAATTAAGCATCTTACCGTTTTCCCAACCCAATATCCCCAATGCTATAATCTGCATCGACCCCATAAACGTTTTCGATATCACACCAATAGACAAAACACAAAAACATGTCTGTTTAAAGTCAACAACCTAACCCAGCTATGCCCTTATACCAATAATTAGGCGCCAGGATACTTGATGGATTGCCGTCGTAAACGTCAAAATTTGGGCCCCAAATAAAAGACCCCTGGCCATCAAACGACCGCATCAGAAAGTACGAAATTTGGTCCGAATAAACGAAACGACGCAAAAAAGAACGGGAATCTCTGATAATAATTGCACTAAAGATACTGAGTAGCTAACAAAGGCAAAAAATCAAGACCGTAGACTAATCAACCTGTTTGGGTGTACCCAATGTTGCAGCTAATCGCTTTAAGCTTTATGGTCTTCTAAGAAATATCTCTTAAAAAGTAGTTAGGTCATCTACTTCTGGTTTCATTGATACGTTGAAGAAAAACGGTGAGCAAAATTTATTGAATTGGTTCAACATTTGTGCCGTATAACAGATATTAGATTTCAGGATTAAGAATTATCCAAGACGGAACTCATCTAATGAACCACTACTCAAAGTTGAATTAATTTAGGTTGCTATTATAACTATGGTATTTCTAAAGATGTCTTGAAAAATGTGCTTCTATAATGAAACCAGTTAATATTATAGTAATTACAAATACAAGTAATAGGTAAGTGTGGTTGTCTGGGTAGGTACCGATCTATACATTTTCACAATAGTCAATGAACGTATATCTTTTTGTATACTTTAATTCATACCTTTAATATCACACGATCTATATCAGTCGATGTCATCGTGGTAACTGATAACTTACACCCAAAACCTAAAAAACAAGAACCAAACAAACCTAAAACAAGCTCTAAATTTTAGATCTAGAACATTCAAGAACTAAGTATACCACGCTGTAGGAGTAAGTGCTTAGTATCGAATACCCAGCTCATCTGAGATCAAAAATTCATCAACACCTTGAGCTTTGCAAACTTTTAAATTCAACCTAGTCGCCTAGTCTTTCCATATCGGTCTCTCAAAATTATGTTTGCAGATGTTTGAAAACTTGCCATGGTCGGTAGAGCACTTCGGCTGGTGCACACTGCACAATGCGCGTTTGTTTGTGCTTTCTGTTTGTCGTACCATGCGCAGCGGAATACAGGAAATTATAACTGAATTTTGAGGCAGAACCAGCCATGTACTCAAACTTTGTGTGCGGTCTGAACCGAACTCATCGGGTGGAAATTAACGCAGTTCAATGCCAGGTTTCACGTCAAAGAGTGGAGACCTTCTGTTCACTATAACTTAAAAGTATATTTTAAGCAAGAGGCTTGACGCCTCAAGCAACCTGGTCACCTAATGGTAAGTAATCAACGCAACCCATGAACATCTGCGAAATCAGAGATCGCTAATTTGTTCTCAAATGTGAACGTCGAAAAGTGACGAAAAATCCCTAAGACAAAGTTAGTGCAAATCGCTTTTCAGGTGAATACTCAATTTCCCAATAAGATATTTCAAAACATTTTGCTTTTTTTGTCCTGGAATACGAAACTAAAATTAAATCAGAACAATAACATACGTAATAATGATAATGTAACATGCCTTGCATCTATATGCATGATACTGTAACAATTTCTCTTGGAAATCGTCTACTGTTCCACACAGGACAGGCTTAGCCTAGTGTGAGGACCAGCTTTATGTAATAGTTGTAAAAAAATATATTGGTAATAAAGAATTTACTTTACTCTTACAAAGTACAAAAAAGTAGCTTAAAGATATCTTTCATCATCATCATCGTCAGGGCGGCGGTAATCGCTTACCATCAGGTGATCCGTCTGCTCGTCTGCCACCTATATCATAAAAAAAAAACTCTTGGAAATCGTATACGGTTCCTCACAGGACAGGCTTAGCCTAGTGTGAGGACCAGCTTAATGTAATAGTTGTAAAAATGTATATTGGTAATGAAAAATTTACTTTACTCTTACAAAGTACAAAAAAGTAGCTTAAAGATATCTTTAAGTGCTACTTATGATATCAAATATCACAGGATTTGTTATATAGAATCTGCACAATAACCCCCTTATTACAAATGGCGAACTAAGAATAGTCCCGGAACAAGACTCTTGCCAGCCCTTTTTAACATTGCGTGTTGGAACGGGATGCCTTGAGCTTTATTACGCTAGTAACTTAGATCACGATTTGTAATAAGGTGTAATTAAAGTAATTTTAGAAATGATGCTAGAAAATGTTTGGTTTTTGTTATTTTACACGCCTACAGTGTAAGCAATTCGATATTACAAATTGATATATTGGCTGCCTGCTACTATATCTAAAATGCTAGTAGGCCATGGTAGTAGGCTAGTAGTACTGAAGACAAAACCCATTAGAACCGAAATCATGTTGAATTAAATGTATTGTATTACTACTATACTGTTAGAGTTCCATTTAAAACTGTTAACTTAATCTACATCACATGTCATGTTGCCTAAATACAGTGTGTATCGTAGAACTGCTTACCTTTAACTACGATTTCTACCAACTATTTAGAGCAAAGGTTTGTTCTACGACTTTTGGATTTTCATAGATTTTTTTTCGTATCCTCATTCAATACGACTAAGTCACGTGATCGTCTTTGTATGGAAAGTTGGAAGATCCCAACTTCTAAAAGTCGTAAAACAAACGTTGTTCGGAATAGTTGGTAAAAAGAGGTAGTTAAAGGGATAGACCTAGCTATTTGATACATACATGTAGAGCTTTAAAGTTGCTAGGTACTAAATGCATAATGAAAAATGTTGAGCTTAATTGGGCACCAAAGGTGGCACCTCTGGCAGTGAAGCTAGCCAATGAACAATCCAACAGTGAACTTGTTTGTCCCTTCTGTTAGTGATATTCGCGCGCGGTTGCTGCGGAATATACAAATTATAACTGAATTTGGTGGCGGGCCCAAAGGCTAATGTGGCTGTGCTGTGACCAAAGCTAGTTCTTGTTGTTTTTGCTGCGATTGTTCACCGGGACAATACGCTTTGTTGTGCCACGTGAAACTGGAGCCATAAACTACTTTCTACTTTTTTTCAAAAATAACATGTGGATCATTCCGATAACTTGATCTTCTTCTCTGTCGCTACGATCTTGTCAGAGCGGTCGTGGTCACGATGAAGCGAAGCGTGACAGAGGTGGACACTACTTTCTTCACGATTTCTCGCCATCTCCCTCTGTGCACAGAGTGTCACACTGGGCACAGTCTGTTACAAGGTTTTCTATTACGGATTTCACTTGATCAGTCCAGCGCATCAGTGATCTGCCGCGTGATCTGGTTCCCTCTACCTTCCCCTAAACGTCCAGCCGCTCTATAGAGTCGTTATCACGCCTGGAGACATAACCTGCAGACATAAGCAGTATGCGCGTCTGTACTATGGTTGCTCAGCGCTTTGTGATGCGGAGTTCCTGAAATATGGACACGTTGGTGCGGAACTCTGTCCATTTTTTACCATTGCACAAATTTCTACTATTAGCTAGGGGGTGAGGGAAAACATCGTGAAGAAACCTGCACGTTTCGGATAGTTTCTGAAATGTGTAACCTTGATTCAGTTGGCCTGGTTCCCCTGTTAAAAGATTGCGAAGGTCAGATGTCTGTAATTACCAGACTCTCCCAATCCTGAATAGCTCAAGCGTACCCCGCGGGTCCAGAGCGACAGCTTTGGATGCAACCGGGAATTACACGCTAAGATGATGAGAGGGGAGGTGCGGAAATCTATCCACGATATGCCGAGCAACATTCTCCAGCACCACATTTCCAGAGCATCTATCTTCCCGAAACCGTAATACAATCGGCGATATCGGGGTAAGAGTGAAAACGCGTAAAATGCTTTTGCAGTTTTATTATTATCTAGAGGGCCGACCAGCCTCTCCAATCGCGTGAAATTCGGTTTGCTACATAAAGAATTTAGAAAATCAATATTGTTTGCTGTACAGACATCATAGCTACGCAACAAAAAAGAAAAAAACATGCTTTATTATCATATTTTAATAGCTCTAACATATTTAAGATCTAAGATCACTATTTTTGTGCTACTACACAAACTCCCTACTGGCAGGGTTAAAAAACAATTTTATTGTAAATATTAGAGAGGTAGCTATATCTTATTTTCTCAACTGTAACGACCCTTCGCTCTGGTCAGCTTCTTTGTTGGTGTGTTCCTAGAATACTATACCGATAAGGTCATATTCTATGTCATAAAAATATCCACAAGAAAAATTTCACATAATGCAAAGTTACATAACGTAATACATAAGCAAATTAGCGACGGTGAGTCTATTTTAATGGCAAAAAAATACTTATTCCGCCCAATAACAGCGCGTCAGAGCGAGAAGGTCGCAACTGTTCGTTGAACATTGTCCATCCCTTAAGCCGCCATGACATTTAATTGAAAAAAAAAGTAGTAAAAATAAAAACAAGGTAGCACTCGATGGCCAATTGCATTTTGTGGCGACGGAGTGCGAGTCGCGTGTCGCAGTCCATTAGACCGCCCTCCTGGGCTGTGTGCCAGCCCGAGGCGCTATTACGTGACAATCTTGGCTTGACTTTGGCTATGATTGCAATAGCCTTTATACAAACTGTTACACGTTGGTTTACTACTATCAAATTATCTCAATTGAAAGAAAATTGATGTTAAGCCAAGTATACTTGTAACTCCACAGATGTTTCGTGTGTGCATGGCGGCCGCAATCGCTTACCATTAGGTGCACAGTCTACTCGTTTGCCAACTATCACATTAAAAAATGTGTTTGACAGGAAGATACATTGAATAAATTTGTTTTGGAGATAATTTAGTGTGACATTTTGTACTTTAGAGAGTTTAACAAAAATATTTCTCAATATTAACACCAGTGGTTTGAAAATAAAGTTTAAATATCTGAGTCTAAATCAAATCTAGACTCCGCGCCACCAAAGATTTTCCTTGATCGACGCCACTTTGGTCGCCTTCAACATTCGGATTTGAGCTTTATTTATATGGTAATTAATATACAATTAGTACCTACTAAATTTGAAAACTGTTGAATCACCAGCTGCCAATGATGATGTTTCCGTTCAGATTCAACCTGGTGATCTTCTAGAAAAAATCCACGCATCTTTAATGGTGTCATGCGATGTAATACCAATAGCATTTTTTTTTTAAAGTGTATTAATATGTTTTTCATTTTGTTAGAAATCAGTTGCCATTGCGTTACGTAGTGAGGGCTAGCTGCGGGCTGCACGGAGTGGCGACACGTCGTCTTATCTAAAAACCTATTTATTATGTCTAATGATTTTTACTATTAGAGTTCTGTTGGTGACAAAGCGGAAAACTGCATCACATTTAAGATTCTGCTGGTGTCTGCTATAACGAATTGTATACATTCGTCACGCCAACGTTTGTTGAAACTATGTTATTTCTATAAAAAGAAAATTAGATTTTTTTAATAATTTCATTAAAGAAAATGTATTGTTAGACTGAAGACGGTTACTTGTAATAATAAGCCCTATTATTAAATTAAAAAGGGTGAGATTTTTATTTTTGAAAAAAATATGCTTAAGTTGATTTTATAATAAAAATAATGACAGTTCAATGACTTGATATAAACTTACCAATATCATATCTATAATCTATTAATCTGATTGAGAGCGAGTGTAATCAGCTCAATCACGGTGAATACTTCTGGTACCAAGGTTTATACTGGAGTTCTTTTAATAATGTCATCAAAGATATTTCCGACTACATTTTGACTTGATTGATCACGTTCTTTCTACCACTTGAAAAAATATATATAAATAATAAATAAATATTTCACAACATCACATACAATGATCTGACTCCGAGATAGGTAGCTCAAGCACCTGTGTTACGGATATCAAAATCAACAGCGGAATTACAAATATATACAAATAATACTTTTCTTTTGTAAATACATACTTATAATACATATAAACACCCAGACCAATACAAACAGACATGTTCATACACACAAATGTTTGTACTGTGCGGGGATCGAACCCGCAACCCTTGGAATAAAGGCAGCGTTCACTACCACTGTTCCAAACGGGTCGTCGTATATCATCGAACACATTAGAAGATTAATTAGAAAAACTGAAAATCAGTTCTCTTAGTTATATTGTGACATGCCTCCTGATATGTCAAAATATTTGAGCTGAAACTCTTTAATTAATAAAGTTTTTTTAGTTACACAAACTAGGAACCACAAGTGGATAGAAAGGAAGACTGACAGACACACGTACGACAGATAAACGTTGAACACATATTTTTTGGTTTCATGACTGGGGTTATAAATGGAACAGATTAGTAGGAAATTATATCAGTATTCCCCTGACCTTCACCAGGTCGTGGGTCCACCTTGTGGGGGGCCTGCTACGGCTGCGACTTCCTGTACGTGGCCTCCACTCGAGGACCTTTCCGCCCCAACGGCCGTCTGTTCTCCTCGCTATGTACCCTGCCCATTGCCACTTGAGGCATGCAATCCTTTGAGCATAGTACAGTTGTGTTGCATTGGATGCAGGCGGACAGGACCGACCTGTGTGGAGAACACTGCCTATGTCCAGCACTGGACATCTATTGATGATGATGATGTTATTAGTATTAATAAACTACAAATGCCAAGATAATTTGGATGGAAAAAGATATTATCTATTCATACAACTGCCCAGACAATCGATAAATTCACCTAATATTTAAAATCTGGTACCTGCAACATCATCATCATCATCATCAGCCTATCGCAGTCCACTGCTGGACGTAGGCCTCTCCAATTGTTCGCCACTGTGATCTATCCATGGCTTCTGGATGAGAACAATAAATAATTTGAATTTGAATTCCATTTTAAATAGTTCTACTGAACCGCTATTGTTTTATACGGCTCACCATTATCTATGTTCAGTACATACCACTACGAAATAAATCTAGTTTTCATTAGTGTTTCAAAACATAATTCAAATAAAAAGAAATTACTATGCAGTTGATTTATTTAATGATTTACTACGGTTTTGCAAGGCACCTAGCTATTTCGGAAATCATTTATATTCATAGCTTTATGACTGTGAATTGTCTGAATATTTTAATGTATGGGGGGGTCAGTTTAAAAACTGACAGCTATATGAAGCACGATGATTAACTATTTATTACGATGATTTTAAAGTACCTATGCAATGCCCCTTTTTTATTTTAATAATAAAATCTATATATCTATACATCATGAAAGATATGTTTTCTAATAGATAACATGATTAATTTCATAGATATTTACTTGCATCTTAAAAGATGTCTTATTTCAGAGAAATCGTAGGTACTAATTGCTATCTGAAATCTAGGTACCTACTTGTATCTTTTCTGCATCTGAAAATTAAAACACATTTTTGTCAAATTGGGTTGAGTTCAATATTAATTGAAAAAAATAACATATTGCAGTATCCTGATATGTGGATAACCACATACTAGTACGGTAAGATAATAAAAAGGTTCGTCACCTTAAGGTAAATTTTCGCTTGCACGGCAAGAATCAGTTATACCAACATACCGTTTTAAAAAGATCTGCCAACCTTCTTAGAATTTTCTTTAGGTACATCAAAAGGAATCAATGTTGCTACAAGCAAATCTGAACTTTCTGATCTAACAGTTGATCATAATTTTCTGTGCAACAGGTATTACTCTGACAACTTTACGAAAGGTAATAAGTGCTCATAGCATATCAAACGAATCAATTTGTAAACTAACGAATTTTTCGTTCTTTGACTGTACAATTGCCGAATCATTTGAATATCTTGAACATCACAGAAGCAAGTAACGCTTTTGGATGATGGCAAGAATTCGAGCTAATGCCGTGTTTTATATTTCTCTATAGAAAACTTGTTGTTAAGGTCATCTAACAGCCAAAAAGATACTAGTGTCTTCTTCTAAATTTGTGGCCAAAAAGACTTATCATGCTATACACAAGGGGACTCTATACTTAAAGTCTACAATTTATTTTCAGTTTGTGTAGCTTTGAGCTTTTTCTTCCTTATCCATTAGAAGAAATAGAGTTTACCTTTAACATTAAACCAAATATGGCCAATCAATTACGTATATAAGCAGTCCACATGTATATAGCCAAAAGGGTAAAACCAACTGTTTCCCAAAGTACGTTCAACTGACAATATTAAACTGCTGACCGTTTGCCGGGCAATGATTGGCGCAATTTCTCAACGATTACGTTTCGATCGCCACCGCAGAGTTCCCGGTACCACTCGCATAAATATCACGTAAATAACCGCTCGCTTTTATTTATTAACATTTGGCTCCTAAGAAATTCAATTATGAGTACGCTAATCTAGGGTTGCTAAGGCTATTGATTATTCGGTAGATCTCAATGACATGTGTTCATCATTTTAAAACGTTTCATAATTTGAGTCTTTATATTAAACAGTACATGATAAATTCCTTAATCATTTTTACGCAAACATTTTGCAAAATAAATCAGGGTTAACTGGGGTTATAATAGAGTTATCCTATTTTAGATCATTTTAGATATTACCTGAATCATAAACTGCTTCAAATTTAAAAATACCTGATTTCCACACTACCGTAGCAAGTTCATGTCGTGTTATATTGTATGCCTATTGTATCGTACATACATAGTTTGTATTACTGAAACTTGTTCTACTTATGTTCTATGTTCTTTCTGTGCTGTGATTGTTGTGATGGTCAATAAATCTTTTTTCTTTCTTACATGTATCTTGGATCCTACGATAATCTTATCATTTCGTTGAGTCACTCTTACATATCATTCAGATTATAAATAAATTCATACAACATCTCATACATTGACCTGATACTAGCACTTGTGTTAGGGATATTAGACGACAGAGGAATTACAAATATACTATACTTAATACATATATTATATTATACTTAGCATATGCTACGCATTTGGTTTGGCTAGACAATGGTAGCGAATGCTGCCTCTGGTGCAAGGGTTGCGGGTTTGATCCCTGCACAGTACAAACATTTGTGTGCATGAACATGTCTATTTGTATTGGTCTGGGTGTTTCTATGTAGTTATTTATTTATTTAGACTAACCAATATCTGTTTACAATATTACATATACCTAGTACTAATACAATTGATTTCTTATAAACTAAATGAAACAGATACTTAAAGGCTAGTTCCGCATGCATAAAAAATAAGTTTAGTACCTAACTTACTATAAATAAAATAAAATTAACTATTTCTATCATACGAACATTATTTTACCTACTTAAACTACCATGAACCCGTGAATTATAAGTATGTATTGACAAAAAAAAGTAATATATGGAACTAATTATTTGTAAGTCCACTGTTGGTTCCGATATCCATAACACAGGTGCTTGAGCTACCTGTCTCGGGGTCAGATCAATGTATGTGATGTTGTGATAATATTTATTTATTTATATTTATATACTTACGTCCGTCCAACACTACGCTTATCGAGTCGTGGTCTCCACTCAAGAACTTTACGGCTCCAACGGCTGTCAGTTCTGTGGCTAATATGACCAGCCCACTGCCACTTCAGTTTGCTAATTCGGTGGGCTATGCCGGTGACTCTGGTTCTCTGTCGGATTACATTATTTATAATGATGATGTCCTTCGATAAAATGGGATGATGACATTCGAAGACTGGCTGGTGTGGGCTGGATGAGAGTGGCCGCAAATCGTGCACTGCTTACGCTTTTCGTGAGCATTAGGGGACACCTATGTCCAGCTGTGGACGAGTGTGGGTTGCTGATGATGATGATGATATACTTACATAGCACTTATACTGTAGGTAGTAGTATAATAAAACACTTATCATCGACTGATAGCAAAACATAATTAATAGAGCTATTCCCAACCACCGTATCCCTATTACAGTCTCCGCCCTATATCATAGACCACAAACACACACATGCGCACGTTACATACATCCCGACGCACCCCATATCACCGGCACCGGTACTAACTGACAAAATTTGCCTTTAAAGGCAGAAGCGATAATCCTCGTCTCCGAGACCTGAGTTAGACACCTCGTGAGACTAACGAAGTTCTTATAATCCTCACCCCCCGTCACCTCCGCCCCCCTAATCAAGTTATTGCGTTGCATCTCGTGTCTTCGCGAACCCCCTGACACGGCTTGTATCGGGAATTTCGACGACTCAACATTAACCGATTAGCGGGATGGGATAGATGACATTGTTTAGGAATATTGTGCACGCCAAGTATGTCAGATAATCGTATGAGGGTAAACGAGGTTTTTATTGAAAGGAATATGGTAAAAAAACATTCAAAAAACATTTCGACCGTGGGAGAGCCTCGCTTCGGCATGAATGAGCCGGCTCGACCGGAGTGATACCACGGCCTCACAGAAAACCGGCTTGAAGCAGCACTGTCCTGTGTTTCGCATTTCGCTGCGTGCGTGAGGGTACCCGAGGCGCAATCCGGGGAAAGGGGGTTTAAAGGTTGGCAGCGCACTTGTGACTCCTTTGGGGTCGCGGGTGTCCATGGGGGACGGCAATTGCTTACCATCAGGTGATCCGTCTGCTCGTCTGCCACCTGTCACATTTTTTTTATAAAAACCACTTTAATTAAAGTGATCTGAAAAGTATAAAATAACCTTTTAGTTTATTCTATCAAAATAAAAAACAGGAGATTGCATCTATAAACTGTGGAAGTTGGTGAAAAATTATAGGATTTTTTTATTGACATAGGTGGCAGACGAGCAGACGGATGACCTGATGGTAAGAGATTGCCGCCGCCCATGGACACCCGCAACACCAGTGTAGTCACAAGTGCGCTGCCAACTTTTAAACTCCCCTTCCCCGCCCGGATTATGCCTCCGTACCCTCAATCACGCAGCGAAACACAGCACATTGCTGCTTCACGCCGGTTTTCCGTGAGGTCGAGGTATCGCTCCGGTCGAGCCGGCCCATTCATGCCAAAACGTGGCTCTCCTACGGTTATAGGTTATAGTTTCATTCGCAGATCTCATTTTTGTTACCGGAATAAAAATAGGTATTTTTCTTTCCTACTTTATGTACTCGCAAGATGTAAGAAGTTATACCTGCTTTATATAATTTTAATTGAAGTTTTTACTAATCTTTTTTATGCTAGAGGCGTGAAACGAGTAAGCGGATCACCTGATGTTAAGTACTAAGTACTTAATCTTCAACGCCCATGAACATCTGCAAGATCAGAGAAGTAGCTGAATCGTTGTCGGCCTTTTAGAAAGGAATACTCTCTTCTCTTCAAATTCCTTAAGTCATAACCGCCGGAAAACACTGATTCTCTCAAAGCGTTCCACGAAATTGAGGTACGTACATTTCCTTTTCATCGCATTTTCGAGAGAAAAAACCCAGCTCAACTCTACATACATGAGCTCCCAAACAATTGCAGTAAAATAGAATTTTATAGCGGGATAGAACTGTTTTATACATTTAAAAGTTAGATTGAACATGTGCCTGTTGTGCGGGTTTTAAATTGGAAACTACTTTCAGTTCGCAACTCAAAGTTGCTGGTTCACGTTGTGAAATAAAAGTATTTATGTTCCATTGACAAATTATGGACACAATAGAACTTTACTTTGAATTTTTTTATACATATTATTTTAAACTTTATTTTATTGTAAAGTGATAGTTGCCAACATAAATAAAAGGTATGTCAGCAATAAATATTTAGAAGAAATCTTAACATTCTAAATGTTATACGAAAGAACAAGGTTCAACATACAAAAGTATGAATAATAAAGTTATTTTAGAGCATATTTATAAACTTGTCGCAAGTATCAGCCTATATACTACAAGCGATAAGACCGCCTTATTGTACTGTCTGTTGCTGTTGTTGTATCATGCTTGTATTTTATTTTTGTGCCATAAAGAATATCTATCTATCTATCTATCTATACTATCCCACTGCAGGGCAAAGGCCTCCATCATAGAAATCAAGTTATCAGTTACTATGATGGGATTAGGCTTAATCACCACGCTTGCCAAATGCGGATTGGTGATCGCAAACCCGCAGCTATGTTCGAAAAATTGGAACATACTTTTTACAAGTTAGTATTTAAATGTATATCTATTTAGAAAATTTACAAATCTAGTCTGATTTCACGAAATAGAAGTCGACCAAAGAAATCTTAATAATGCTAGGTCCCGAGGCTAATAAGTTTTTGGGCCAATTATAAAATAGGCAAAGCATCAAAGAAAACGTCGTCGTTGATTAAAACATGGCTACCGCGAAGTGTAGGGTAAACGCACGCGCCGTACCGCGCGCACACAAAGCCCGCAAACACAAAACGTATCGAGTGGGCAAAGTTGCGGAGGAGTAGACACCCGCCGAACGCTGCACGTTCATCGGGGAATTTTTGAGGAGTGTTTGCCTTTGTCACGTATAGTATACGACGAGTTACCGTACCTTCTAAACATGTATACCTTAACTGCTGCAGTTGAAATAGTCAATTTAAGTATTTTTTGGAAATATATTTAAAAAAAGACTCTGCTGTGTTTTTCTGCGTGAAGGGTACCGGAGGCCCAATCCTGGAAAGAGGGGTTTAAAGGTTGGCAGGGCACTTGTGACTCCAATGGTGTTGCGGGTGTCTTTGGGCGCCGGCAATTACTTACAGGCGATCCGTCTGCTCATCTGCCACCTATCACATAAAAAAAATACCTGAATAGTTTAAGCTTAAAATTCGCGGATGATAATCACAAATTATAAACAGATTGATGAGATAAAGATCTGGATAAAAATAGTTGTCTTCGCAGGCCTTTCTCGCCACTCATATTTATTTTACATGATATTGAGATTTCCAGGAAAAATAAGGTTTTCTTAGGTAAATTCTATCCAGGCTTTTTCTGCTTCCCTATATCATTTACTTTTATGCACTATACTTTAACAGTTTACTATGGTCTTCTGATTACTTAAAAAACTATAGTTACTCCGTACTCAGTAAATGTAATCATATTTTCCACTCATACGAATTCCAAAGATACATGAACAATGACCAGAGAATAACGAGATTTACCTACTCTATGTGGCAATGTCTAATTCGATAAATAAATTCACACAACGTCTCATACGTTGACCTGATTCCGTCCTTGTGTTACGGGTATCAGAAAACTAGAGGATAGATTTACTATATGTAAATTAAATAGTTTAATTATTATTAACCGGCCATGCAACAAAATCATTTATTATTAATATAACTAGCAGTTAACTGAAACTTCGTTTGCTTATTTAGGAATGTACATTCAGAAGTAGTTGGTCCACTTTAGACTTTTGAATTATTGGAAAGTTAGGGTTACAAGCCCATGGCAAATTGCTTTTCCTAGTCGGATGAACTAACCTTACGGAAGATCTTTAACCACATCCTGTTTAAAGATGTTTCGAGAATTATTAACTAAGATTAGACATAACAAATTCCAAGTTTCAGTTGCAAGGGATTAGGGTAGCAGGTTCCGGTCCGAAACCCTTGGGATGTGTTATTGTTTGGCCTCATAGACGTACCAATCCAATTTACAGATACGTTACTAAGCAGATACGGTGTTTGTATTTAATAATTTTGAACGCGTGGGTACTATGTTTAAGTAAAAGAACAACTAAAAATACACTCGAATGTATATACATATAATGTAACCGCCAATGCGTACTTTTCATATAAAAGTGCTTATTTTTTTTTTTTAATTCAAAAGTACTTTATTTGCATAGGCTTATATCTGTATATAAGCCTATGCCTCTTACAAATCGTCATACATGAAAAATATAAATTATAGCTATGTATATTATACATGTAATTAAACATATAGGCATGTCGATACAAAAAATATACTAAGAAATGAATAAATATAATGTGATTCTACCACCGGAATCGGAAAGTTGATTCTGACGAGAAGATCCGGCAAGAAACTCGCCAGTTACTCTTTTTAATCACCAAATTTATTGTTTCATTAACTAGTATGAACTAGGTAAAATCACCCCAGCAACTTTTATAAGCCCACGGATACAATACAAATATATATACTACGAGTAATATTATAAATGTGAAAGTGCGTGTTCTGTCTGTCTGTTTGTTCGTCTTTCTCGGCAAAACCGAGCAACGGATTAACGTGATTTTTTTAGTGGAGATAGTTGAATAGATGGAGAGTGACTTAGGCAACTTTTTGTCTCTTTCTAATGCTAGAAAAGCCGCAGGAAAACGCTAGTTTAGACATAAAA
Source organism: Marasmia exigua (assembly GCA_019059595.1). NCBI lineage: Eukaryota > Metazoa > Arthropoda > Insecta > Lepidoptera > Crambidae > Marasmia > Marasmia exigua. Next base: position 4,183,380 of record CM032473.1, on the reverse strand, counting down.
ACTTGTAATCATACAAGACGTATTTTACGATAGCAAAAATCTCCGACCGCCGAGCAAAATCTTTACACATAGTTTCAGTCACCGCAAATCCCTTCGTACCTTTGGCACTGTCCGTTTGAAGCATTCTGAGGTCAGTCCCTTATTTAGACATTTGCTCAAAGCATAGCTGAAAAGTTGGCTTCTTTGATTTCTCAGGGATATTCCGGCAATGCCAAAGGGTTAGTTTACTAATGTACAATTTTACTTACTGTTCGATCTACTGCAATAACTTCACTTTAGCATCTTCTCATAGTAGCTAGATATCTGACTTAGTCTACGTTTTTACACGAAAAGTAAAACTTGTGACAAGGTACTAAATTTTATATGTATACCACCGACACGAGGTTGAAATACGGTACAGTACATCAGATTATTACAATCTGTCAAAATTCCTCAATTGATATTGAACCGAAAGTGTTTCGACTAAAGTTTGACAGTTATGTATACTTGGATGAGTGCCTGTCATACACATGCACCCTAAACAGACTGTATTTTTCATAGAAAGCCATACTTAAAAAACTGATCGAAGCCGTTAGAACTGGGGTGACGTGCTGGGCGACGTTCTCTCTCTACTGCACTCGCATAGAATATGCGTCAGGGTTGGTTGGATCTCTTTCCCACTCTCTGAAGTTTTCCCGAAAAGCGCACGTTTTCTAGTTCCATGGTGGCTGTACGTATCCTATATTTGAAAAAAATAAAGTTACGTATTCGTAGTCTAACTTCGCAGCCATCCAACCATCTTTCGCAGAAAGTTGTACGATAATTTTTCATTGTAATATCTGTCTTAGGCTACTTAGTATAATTGAAATTTAACACTCTTTATTTTATCAAATACTTCTGACGCCTCCTGGTACAACCAGCCCACTCATTACCTACGTTGATCTATTATAGTCTTAGTAAACAATTAATTTAAATAAGACATTTTTGATAATAAACAACTTGTTCTATTTTCCATATGCACTTATCCTGAATAAGTGTCAATGTTAGCGAGGATTTAGTAACGCTATTTGTTATATATGTACCTACCTGTAAAGGTAATAGATTAAGCTCGGTGTTGTTATTGATTATTTATTTTCACCTAGAGAACCACCCGTCACGTTCGGATATACCTGAATGATGCGATATGGATACCGAAAGGGTTAATGAAAACGAACCGATACTAATAGTGCACCTTCCTGAGATAGCGATCTTTAATAACGCAGGAGTGGGTGAAACATTAAAAAGAACGGATGCCGCGCCCGCGCGCTAAATTGGAAGTAACGCCATAGTAACTCTTCACGCGAGTAGATTAAACGTTATTTGGTTTACAGGACGAATGGATGGGTGTCGTGAGGTATGGGCGCTTTCAACTGCTATCATACTCGTAGGTAGTCGCAAAACAAGTTGTAACTTCGGAAATAAGCGAAATCTTGAACTGTGATTATGAAAGAATTGCACGAAACTTTTTTGGAGATCAGTTGTATATTTGTATTACAAAAGAGTTTCGTTCCTTTGAGTTTCAAAAAATAATATAATCATTTATTATTTAAAAAAAATCAGTATAATTATGTTATCTACTTGTTACATGAGTCATTCTACAGTTACTTTATTACTCCCCTTCCGGCCACATTGGTAACTAAGTTTCACAACCATTTGCCGAAGAAGAACCGATATTCTTGCTACTCAATCAGTTGCCAAACACGATAGATGTTTCCTTTTTTCGCAAATGCCTGGTTGTGAATGTCACAGTTGTGAGAGAAGAACCAACTTTCTTGCTACTTGACCATAGTAGTACACTTTTACATTCATTTTTTTTATTAAAAATCCATTTGCCAAAAAGAACTATCTATCGTACTACTCACCCATTATGGCTTGTATTGTAAACTTTTTAAACACATCAGATCTCGTTATTAATACCTATTAGATTTTTCTTTCCTTTCCTACGTCTAGGTTGACCTATCAATTTAACTCTGACCTGTTGTATTTTGAGTTTGAGTTTATTACAACTAACTATAGAATAAGGTTAAACTTTTAAAAAAAGGGGACGCGGGTGTCATTACAAAGTACTCGTAGGCAAGGGCTGCTATTGGCGTAGGACCATTTAAATTAATTATTCATCTATATCTTTATCTATACTCGTATTTAGCAATCATTCCTTATTAACAAATATAGTAAATTAGTCTAATCAAGTTTAAGTATCAGCTGAATTGTATCTTGAGATCTTTTCTATTGTTTTTCCGCTGCCCGCCAACCATGCACATCAATGAAGCGATTACTTTTAATAATTCTGCCATTAACTTGTTTCATCGCAGTCTAGTAAATAATTTATTCACGAAACACGCACAAGAAACGTTTATTGGCGCAAACTGGCTCCGTAATTGTTGACCTTAACTTCATATTGTCTTATTTCTAAAGATATTTTCGTAAAAACCAAATAGCTTAGGACTTAATTGCCTAAGGCTTAATAACCCTCAGCAGCTTAGGTGTTATTGAAAATGTCAACAGTTAATTGTAAAAGTAACTTTGCATTTCATCAAAAATATGTCAAAATAAGTTTTATGGTTGATGAGACATTTACTTATAAAGGAAATAATTCATTTTTTATGTCTATTTACAGGTTGTCTGGACGAGATTGCTACAAGAGATAGGTTATACTATCTAAATTGTGTAACTTGTATATTCATATTTTTTACCGGACTAACGGCAAAGCTCGTCTGCATCTATAACATAAAAAAGCATTAAAAATGTCAAAATAAGTACTTCCATCCATCCTCTTGCCCTTTTCCCAGTATATCTGGGGTCGGCGCAGTATGCCTTCCTGTTCCATACTATCATTCGTCATGGAATCCACCCCTTTTCCATCATGTCATTCTTCAGACAATCTATCCATCTCTTTTTCGGCCGTCCTCTGTTCCTCCACCCACTTACATTTTCACTCATCACTCTCAAAATAAGTACTTATCGCCTAAATGTTACCTACAACACTACGTTTGCACTTATAATACCTTGAGATTATTTTTCTATCAGTTTCTGGCCCATCAGTTTCTCTGAATGTCTTTACGAAATTCTTCGATTTCTGAAGACCCATCTCTCAGTAAGACACTAATAGCTAATAGTCTAATACTCAAGCCGATAATTACTCGCCTAATACGGCACATATCGTCCAGAGAGTTTTTGCCCGAGGCTGCTTCAATCGAATTATCGTGCTGCCATCCAAGCAGTAAATTAAGAATTAACACGGAAACTGATTATTTTAAAACATGCATCGGGATACCCTTTCTAACGAGGTTTTCCTGGATTGAGAGCCGGCGAGCATGATTGTGTGGAGGCGGCAGTGTAGTGGTACCTACGTTTAAAATCATTCGTGAACGTTTTGTTTTTTTTAATTCTGTTACAACAGGATAGAGTGGATAGGATATGGATAGTTACCTAGAATTTATTAGCATACAACACGGTACAATAAATTTTCTTCGTTTTCGTTAAGTTAGCCCAATACTTTAATATTCAGATAATTTTACGCAACTTACTGACACGTATTCAAATAACATGATTAACATAATATACCTAATATCTACCTACATCCAAATTGGGCTCATCACTTACTGTCCAAATTTTTTACCAAATTAGAAGCTCGCTCAAATTCCGGCAGCTCTCAGGATTGAAGATAAATTGGCCAAAGCCGAAAATTACAGAGAACAACTTTGAAAATAGTGATCAGCCATAATTATTATAATATAGTAAGAGTAGTACGAGTATATTTGATATGTTTTTTTTTAATATGGCGCTACCCGAAGATAATTTGTCAATGTCAGTGACAGTCGAAGTCAGTCAAAGTCACAGTCACTCAATAAAACGCCGGTGTTTTTACGTTTTATCGATCAACGGATTCAGCGGATATCACTCTTAAAGCAATCGCGGGTTTAAAGACTATTAGGTCCAAGCAAGTTGTCACGAGACAACTCGATCGACACATCTCACTCGAATAGCAGTGTTAATAACGACACGATTCTTATTACTAGGATCACTTTTCGGCACTTCACTGCACAAATAAACACCAAATTTGTACACTAAAAACCACTAGACACTAATTTAAAACCTTCGAATTGCATCAGCCCACGCAGCCCTACCCGCCGAATCTATGTAATAATAAAATTGATCCTTTCTTTCTTTTGATTTCTGATTTCATTTTTAACCTTTATACCTAAACTAGTTATTTTTATTCTAATAGCCAACAAATGTAAATAATAGACCGGTCAAGTGTGAGTGAACCTGCGCGCCTATGGTTCCCAGAACGTTCAATCATGTAAAGAAAGCCGACTTACATTGACATCGGACTGCCTAGGATCCTTTTGATGAAATGATAGTTATACACCATGTTTTTTTTAATACTCGAAAAACTTTGCAAGGGCATTATACTAATGAAAAACAAACAAACATTTTTTCCCAAGAAACATAAGATCTAATCTCAAAAAAAAATCACCTACACATACTAAAGTGAAACCCATATGAAAGTAAAAGCTATTGAAGGAATTTGTATGGGAACGCGAATTTTTATTTTAAAGACATATTTATGATTAATTTTGTTTTCATTAGTATGATTTATTATTCATAAAATCACAGTGAAAAACATCTGACTTTCGTCTCAAATAGACTCATCAACAGATTTTAGGAGATATTTCATTCATTTTGATACAAATACAAATCATTTTCGTGTCGTCATCGAGATAGTATTGTGGTTGACTGCCTTGATGTGCGCAATGGTTAGTGGGTCGCACTTTAAAGGGACGGTTGCGCCTGGGGTCCCGGATTCGATCCCCGGGTCGGGCCAAAATTTGTACCTGAGTTTTTCTGTTAAGAAATTCTCAGTGTTAGCCCGGAGTCTGGCAGTTGGTGGTCTTGTACCCCCGTGCCTCGGAAAGCACGATTAAGCCGTTGGTCCTGCGCCTAATCTCTCTTCGGTCGTGTCACACTAGTGTCCCATCGAAATAAGAGGGTACGAGAATAGAGAGTGCACTTGTGTCTGCGCAAATACTTGTGCACTATAATATGTCCTGCGTCGATGGCTGATCGCTGAGATTGGCCGTCATGACCGAAATATCGGTTTGGAGGACAGTATTGTGGTTTAACGGGATTTATGATAAAATCCTGAAAAGAGCACGGGCGGTACAATAAAATGTGACGTTTATAGGGTTCCTACGAGGATTGTGTGAAACCCCAAGAGTAAGTATGAGATTATGAAACACATTTTATGCATCAGTTTTTTGTCGCGATTTGTTTCTTTGCGGAATTTCGTCATAAATTCCCCGTCATAAATCACCAGAATCCAGAGCCTTATTTTTGAAGTCGGCAAAAAAATAAAAATAACGATCGTCAGAAAACTTTCCCCTTGCCGACTGGCCAAATAGTATCGTGACAAACATCCATGCTTCATGGGCGCCCAGTAAATCAGCACGAATGAAACCCAATTACGACACAAAAAACTATTAGCTCCCGGCCGCACAACGTCTTTTCCTATTTCTTTGTGCCCGGCGGGATTGCTTCTATGTTCCATTCTAACATATATGTACATATATAAATATTATGCGAGTTTGATTGTATGAGTCTTCTCTACATGTAATACTTGTACTGTAATAGGGAAATCGTTTATGTACCTCATAATATGAATGTAAAGACAGCTACGAGAGCTACGAATCCGAGAAAGGACCTCTAGATTTTTCCAATCTATATAAGAGCGTATTTCATTTTAGTTTGAAGCAGAATAACCGGCTAAGAAGAGCTATACTAAGTCTAAATACCACAAACGCTTCAAGAAGTTTGGCAATCCCAGGGACTACGACTCATTCAACTTACTCCGTTCTAGGTGTAAACGCTTGATTAAATCATGCCACTCGTCATATCTTGCATCCGTGGAAGAATCACTACCTCACAACATTAAACATTTTTGGAGATATATTGCTAATAAAGAGGGTAGGTCTACTATTCCCCTGAATGTGAAATATGGCGATACTGTTTCTACTGATGCAAAGGACGTGTGTGAGATGTTTTCTCAATATTTTGGTAGCGTTTATGGCAACAGTTATGATCCTTCTGATGTGCTTCTGGAAAATCGTTGCAGTCCAGGCCTTGGTCAGGTGACCGTTCAAAAGGAGGACGTGCTCAAGAAAATTAAAAATATGGACCCTAATAAAGGCTCTGGACCAGATGGAATTCCGTCTTCTTTTATTAAGGCTTGTGACGTGGAACTGAGTGTTCCTCTTTGCATCATATTCAATAAGTCCCTATCATCCGGAGTCTTTCCGAACTATTGGAAAGAGGCACATATTATTCCTGTATTCAAGACCGGAGATAAGTCACATTGTGAAAACTATAGGCCTATTAGTATTCTTTCCTGTTGCGCAAAACTATTTGAGACGCTGATTTATGATTCACTGTACAGTCATCTTAAACATTTTATAGTTGATAGTCAACATGGATTTGTATCTAACAGATCGACTACAACTAATCTGTTAGAGTATAAAAATTATTTGTGCTGCTCATTTTCAAAGAGAGGTCAGGTAGACTCTATATACACAGATTTCTCTAAGGCTTTTGATAAAGTGAATCATAATATACTGTGCAACAAATTGGAAAAAGACTATGGAATACACGGCAGCTTGCATCGATGGATAAGATCGTACCTCAGTCGTAGAACCCAACTGGTTGCAATCAAAGGGTATTTGTCAGCTCCGTTGGTGGTCACTTCCGGCGTCCCACAAGGCTCGCATCTCGGACCATTGCTTTTTGTTACCTTCATCAACGACCTCGTGGAACGTTTAACGTGCCCCAACTTGTTGTACGCGGACGACCTTAAGATCTTTCTGACGGTGAAAAACCAAGAGGACACCACAACTCTTCAAAAAAATTTTAACATTATTGATCAGTGGTGTTCTGACAATGATATGCAACTGAATGTGAAAAAGTGTTTTATTGTATCTTTTACTAATAAGAAACAAAAACTACTTCATCACTACACAATACGCAATCACACTCTGGAGCGAAGGTCCGTTGCTAAGGATCTAGGTGTTCTTTTTGATGAAAAGCTCACATTCCGCACTCATTACGATTACATTACTAATAAATGTAACCAGACCCTTGGATTCATTTCAAGGCGTACTAAAGAGTTTAAAAATCCGCAAAGTTTAATTTATTTATATAAGTCTCTTGTAAGAAGTGTGCTTGAGTTTAACACCATCATCTGGTCTCCGTTCTATGGTATCCATAATGACCGAATAGAGCGAGTTCAGCGAAGGCTGCTCAAGACACTTTGTTATCGGCAAGGATGTCACAGAACTATTAAAGGTTATGAAAATAGGATGATAAGGTTTAATATGCAATCACTAGAGTCACGTCGGAAGTATTATGATCTCGTTTATCTATACAAAATAACCAATTCCTACATTGATTGTCCCACCCTTCTATCTCTCTTAAATTTTAACATCCGTTACAGGTCCCGCAATCCTAAGCCTTTCGCACTACAAGTTTACACTAACAACACCTCTTTTTATAATCCAATCGTCAGGATGTGTCGTACCTATAACGAGATGGTTGATAGACATGAGGAATTGGATCTCTACCGGTACAACCTACATCAATTCAAGAGGTCTGTTTTGCAATGCATCTGTGGTGCGTTGTAACACACTATCCCTCCTCTTTATCTTCTTTGCATGTGAGGGGGTAACTGTGGATTTTAGTTTTAAGTTAATTTTAGTTTAATTTTAATTTTTAATTTTATTGTAACTGTTAGCTTTCGTTTGATTTTCTGTCTGTGTATACATGTTTTTGTATTGCAATCGGGTACTTGTCGAATGTATAGTATAAATTATTCTTTTTAAATTGTAATATGTTTTGTATACCAAATAAAATAAATAAATAAAATAAAAAATACTCTGCTATCGACAATCTGTTTGTCCAGTGTGGAGATTGTACGGGAGGGAAGAAATGTTTGTAAGGCACCGCGTCCCGGCGAACGGAATATAAGGAAATTAAGAGAACCTAACTCATAGAGCCCCTTTGTCTAAGACACTAAGTCCCTAGAGCCCTAGTCCGGCCTAACCATGGGTATAAATAAATATATAGATAAGGTGATGGGAGTTTGCTCCCGGGTCGCCTAGGGGAGCAAGCAGGAAGAGTCAGGACGGTAGGTAGGAGGGGAAACGGTACCAGTCGAGCAGGCTCACTCGACTGATCATAGTGACGGCTAAAGGTTTCTCGGCCGCAGCGGGAGAAAAGAGACCCAACACGGACAATTGAAATCTGTTTAATGTTCGAAAGTAAATACATTGTTAATGTTATTATCACATTAAAAGGTATTTGTTATTGTATCGTCGGTGTAGTCGGCACTCTACTGGTGCACGAAGACTGTCCATCGGGTTGGCGCGCTGCATGTAGGTCGTTGCTGAGTTGGTCTGTGCGATGTAGCTCGTATAGATCTCTGTGTGGACATTACCTGTAAGGCCACAGTACAAATAACACAAGACCTCTAACTCAGTTGAGTAGCATGCCTTAGGAAAGGCTTAAATTCAGCAGTTGACGAATATAGGCTGATTTTGATGATCCAACCCCGGGCTGTAAAGCCACACGTCTGGACACGACTGGAATAGCGCACATGAGATGAGTATCTCGCTGTTGAAGCTTTGACAGGACACTCCATACTAGTCAAAGATTGTTCCGGGGTACAGTAAGTAACAAATTTTGAAGACTACCTGTTCAAGTTATCATCAAGAGGCTCTTATCATAAACCGTAAATGCGCTCATTGCATAAAATATGTGCATCAGACAGTGCAGAGTGGAATATCAGGTCAAAGACATTATAAAATCTCATTACCATTGAAACTGCATATGTATGCAAACGACGATCTGATATCGAGTACTTAAGTGAAATTATCTATACATTTTTTTCCAGAAATGAAGCACCTATTAAAAAGTCAAAATAAAATGAAGAAAAGACAAACTTTAAATACTTCATTTAATCGCTAAAGGTTTTGCAAGGAGCTTGAAAAATTAATGAATAAGACGAATACGTATAAAGATTTTGAAAAATGTTGTTTCGAAAATAAATCCAACCAAAGTCAAAGTACAAGAAATGAACAATTAAATTAAAAACAAAATCGTTTCAAAAGTTCAATTTGAAGCGTAGAATTTATATGCGTTGATTTTATGTAAAAGTTAATAAAATTATTGAATTTCGCAATTTAATATTGGCGCGTTCGCTGACTGTTGGCCGTAATTACCAATGCGGGCCCAATTCATCATTCTTTATTACAAGCACAAAATTCCATGTAAATTTCATGCACCGCCGATGTATAGCGCGAATGAGTTTCGATATATCGCCGAGATCTTCGCCTTTTGTTTCTTTTTGTTTTGCAAATATAGTTTTAATGATGACACTAAAAGTTACGCCAACCTCAATGTGATCCTGTTAGACATGCCTGTTGTTGCCATTAAACTCACATTAGGGTTCCCGTTCAAAATTACCGAGAGAATCATGCTTAATTGAAAAAGTATCTGTATTTTAATTTAAAACCGGTTTAACAACAGTTAAGTAAAGAACAGTCAGCAGGATGAGTCGCTTTACTGTAATTACCAGACTCCCCAAATCCTAGACTAGTCCTTGGTCTAGGTGTACTCCGGACTCTGAAGCTACACTACAACTCTAACGATGCCGTTTCCCTCCGGTCTTCATGGATGGTTGGTCCTCATGATGGCACATAATACAACGTACTAGCCTCTCACGCGCACTACTCTCCACTTTCAAAATTCAAAATCATCCATCAGGGGTTGGATGCAACTGGAAACTACACGCTAAAATGAAAGCGAGAGCTGTCAAATATGCACAATACGTTAAACCAATATTTAGCTAGAGGTTCCAGAATTACATAACGAAAACGCACGTGAAATACTACCCCACCGAAAACCAATGTTTATCCTCTACATTTTTCCCAACAAAATGACTTTCAAAATCATTGTGTCGCATAAACAACAGTCCCCGCTCGAGTGAAAATGTCATTAATGCCTGAGTGAAATTCGGGCTAATCTCGTCACTGAGCTTATTACATTTATACAACGGAGTAATCTTCGAATAAAGTTTTCAATGGAAACTGTTGAATCATTGAGGATCGCGAACCCTTGCTTGCTGAAAGAACTCCGAGTCAGGGCGCACGGGAGGGTGATACTGTGCTCGGATTGCGATATTTTATTTAGTTACTGTTTGTTACATTTAGATCCATGCCAATAATAATAATAATAAGAAAAAATATAGATTACCTATGTAAAACAAAATCTTTTAAATGTTATAGGTAAATAGGCCTAAATAATGTGGCCTAATTTGAATGGGTATTTTAGGAATTACAAAAAATCTATCACATTCTAGAAATACAATAATTTGTTTTTTTTGTAGAACTTTCCAGATTGTGATTGATCTTGTACCTAGTAAAAAAGTAGGAGACAATACCTACTCGAAGTAAAGTTAAATAAAGCTTCTTCTATACTGAAAAATAAGTTAAAACATTTAGCATAAAGATGTTTGTTTTCGTGTTTGTCTTATCCATTTAGATGTTTTTTTATTTAATACTCTTGTTTATTACGAGGTGTAACTCGCTCGTCCGCGGGAGATTTAATGTCTTTAAGAATTCGTCCAACGATGACTCGCCCGCAACTCAAATCTCGCGTTCCTATTTACTATTAATCAAACTGGAAAATGAAAACTACAATGCAATTATGTATTTCGAACAATAATTTATCTTCAAACTTGAAAAGTCAAGGTTTTTACTTCGAAAAGGTGTTTCTATATTATGGGCCATACTTTGATTTTATGAAATGTAAATGCTTAATGGATAGTGATGGGGTGCTTTGGCATTTAGGGCGGACTGAAATAAGTGCCTGGCATAAAGCCGTTTCTATTAGGTAACGGACATTACACCACTCACTGAAAATATATTTTATAGTGTTTTTTTTATATGATAGGTGGCAGACGAGCAGACGGATCACCTGATGGTAAGCGATTGCCGCCGCCCATGTACACCCGCGACACCAGTGGAGTCACAAGTGCGCTGCGAACCTTTACCCCTTTCCCACGGATCGGCCTTCGGTGGTGATGTTATAAAAAAAACTATATATAGCAAGCATTCTTTTCGCGTAAATGGGACTATTGCAAATAAGTACATTATATTACTATCCAAACATGTAGTACCAAATCAGGTGAATTTAAAAATCGTACGAATATATTAAAATAGTTATTTACGGGATTTGTACAATGTAAGGTACTTTGGAGTTTCCGATATTTCGGCACTGTTACTCCGTGACCATGGCGCTTGCAACAGTGTCGAAATATCGGAAACTGCAAAAATTAGGTACATGATAGAAATCCCGTAAATAACTCTTCTTATATTATTGACCATGAAAGTTTAAAACGTACGAATATAACATCAAAAAAAATTCATAATCCCGTCAAACCCGTAATCGAATTTTGAGCAGGTCGTCAAAGGCGGTATTTATCACATCCCACACAACAGTACAATGCTAGCATGTAATATCCGAAAAAGCGATAAAAAGTCCCGGGCCGAGTCTCCGGGTGATCCAGGCCTCAAACCGCACTGTCATTGCATCGCAATAACCAATTGTGAACGTATTACGTGTCCTATCACAAAGCCCCGAGCTTTTTTCACCAAGGAACTGGCGGGTGCTGGAAGCGACTCTATAGGAACAGACAAAAATAGTAAATATCAGACAATAGAAGTAGATATTAGCACTCGTATTTTGGGTATGGTTAGGTATCAGAATGAACAAAGGAACCACAAATATATAGGTATAAACACGTGGCACTGAACAAACACAAGTATTTATGACATAAATGTCTGTCCAGGGGGTATCACTAAATGCGCTATGATGTCGACAATGTCGTTTTCAGAATGAAAAATTAAAGCAACTCATCACTAAAGACATCTAAAATACAAAAAAAATTGAATAAATACATCATATAAGCCAACAAACCTACATAAACTATACACATGGGTGATTCTGGTTAAACTTAAATTTTAACCAACGGAGGACCCAAAAAATCAGCTTTTTAAATAAGTTGTTATTGTTATTCTCAATTTAATTATTTCAAACAATAGTTCATAAGAAAGACTGACCGTTTATGTGTCTTTACACAATTTATGAAATAAGAAATAATAACATTAAAAAATGCAGCCTTATTTTTTAATGTCGTATCCAGTTAAAGTCTATATTTGCGCTGGAATTTTTTATTACTTTGACTGTGATGCGACAAAGTCGTTTTTGCGCAAACATATCGGCTACAATGGGAAACGGGGCCTTTGTATTTTTTAGTTTGATTGATGATTTTAATTTCCTACTTGGCTCAATGATTCTGGCTGTCTGGAGCGGTATCTAAACGTATCACGAGGCAAATTCGATTACATAAAGTTCGATTTATTTTTGTCAATAGCCTTGGAGACTTAGTTCGAATATCCATAGAAGTATAAAAATATGGATCTTGATACATGAAATCTATAATAAGTGTACGGCAAACATGGATACCAAATTAGATAACTAATATATGTAAATAAACCATGTTGATCTATGAGATCGACATATTTTATTTTTAAAAACCGGTCAAGTGTGCGTCGACTCGTGCATGGATAAGTTTTCGCATTATTTTCTTTATTTCTATGACGTATGTTGACAGACGTACGTTGAATGAATACCTAGAAATCGTTCAAATTGACGACAAAGCGGGCTCCTCTGACTCCTGAAAGATTTTGACAGACAGACAAATAGCCGGGCAGATTTTCCTTCTATAGAATATATTATGTGCAAAAGATAGACTAAAACTACCACAATGGCTTATGTTGACTACTAACATACGGGTACAGCCGATCCCAACTCTATTCCTCAAAACACCCCCGCAAGCATATGCTGTATAAAATGACACAAAAAGATAGACCGCACCGCGCGGATGTGACAGGCACGATTTAAATATGGCGCCGGCGTCATCCCGCCAGTGACGTTGCGGCCATCCATTTATCACCCCTAAGCCTCCGTCGATATTATGATCAATGCCATTCGCCCGCCATACTGCGCCATTCCGTGTTACGAAAGGAAATGAGAGAAATGTCTATCAAGTGACACCACTATAGTCCATTAGTATCATGGACTTAAAAAAACGCGCGATTTAAAGGGTGCATATGTGCTATGTTTATATTATATTTTGACATTTAAAGTAGGCGCTTTATCCTATAGCTATCCTTTAAAAACTAACCGATATTTTTAAGAATCGAGAATGTTTTCTTTAGAAATCAAATCAAATTTTTATTTGATTGATTTTTAATCTTAACCTAAATGTTATGCTACGAATTTAAACTATCTGGGTATGGAATACAACATGTGAATTTTCTTAGTGCTACATTCGCATTAAATCACAAATTATTAAATATATCTTATTCATCTGAAAAATAACAACTCTCGCTAGAGTTGTCGGAACCACCTTCGCCACCAAGAGAAATTACCAGTTCTTGGTCCCTAATGCAATCTATGCGGACGAAAATAATCGTGATTCGATGGTAAGATGCTCGCCAGACCGATAACTGATTTACTGCGATAGTTTGTGTCAATTTCGATTAGCGAATTACGAAATTCGAAAAGATATTTTTAATTTTTTATTGGTAACAACTATTTTAAGTTTTTGTTCACATTTATTGAGAAATATTAATATTAGTTAATTTGGAAGAAAACAAAAAGTTAATGATTTTTACAACTTAATATTTTTATTTGTAGAAAGTTGGAAGCATGATACGAAACGTTTTAATCGTGCTATTCACCTTCTTACCCTGAATGGACTATAGTTGTGTAGTAATATACCTAACCTAGAAAATCTTCAATATTAAGGTATGACATAAAGACACAGTATTTTTTAACGGATGTGCCAAAAAACGGAAACATATTTTGGTATCGAAAAGCGTAGCAACAAAACTTTCACCGATACGCCTACCAAATTAAAATCTCGTAGCACACTAGAAACTTCGTAGACTTTTCGTAGTCGCTGACATTCGTAGCCAAATAGTAACTAGTTTTGTCATTGTTTCTTGACATTATATGAAGTATTTTTGTGATGAGAGCTTTATATAGTATTGCTCTTGTTATACTACGAAAGACAGAAATTTTGGTGCATTTTGAAATACCTATAATAAATAAATAATAATAATAAATATTTCACAACATCACATACATTGATCTGACTCCGAGATAGGTAGCTCAAGCACCTGTGTTACGGATATCAGAATCAACAGTGGGATTACAAATATATACATATAATACTTTTCTTTTGTAAATACACACTTATAATACATAGATAACACCCAGACCAATACAAACAGACATGTTCATGCACACATAATGTTTGTACTGTGCGGGGATCGAATCCTACCTCTATCGAACCTATGCCTACATAATTTTCGTGTGAGTGAAAGACTTTCTATTCGTAATTAACTAAAACATCCAGATGATTGTCATACTTACCATCAGGTGATACGTGTGCTCGTCTGCACCCTATATCATAAAAAAAACTACTCCGACAATTCATACTATAACCTAAATTAAATACATACTTAATTATATAAATTAAGCTCCGAAAACCAAGTGAAATTTCATTGAACTCGGATCATAGAGTAAGATAATAATAGTCACTCCGATTTTCAAATCACTTTTAAAGATCCTTTGGTTTCTTCATTAAAACGGGAGATTCTTCCATTAAAAAATCTTTAAAAATCTAGTTTGATATTGAGACATTAGCGATTTTTGTGACTAGTAGAGCTAGTGTGAACAGTTAGACACCAAAAATTCTTTGCCATGACGATACGTATTTGGCGCGGTAGATCCGCCTTGCTCACTTTGTATTCCCAAGTCGCCACCTGGGGCAGTGGCTTTATACCAAAATGCCTTTACGTTTCACTTCCGCAGATGCTGGAGCTTCCTCCTTTATCACATTTTTAATTGCGACCCAAATATGATCAATTAATTCTCACACCGTCACCCAGGCTTGGCACGACATGAACTTCTAGTCCTCTTATCATCTTAGCGTGTAATTCTCGGGTACAGTCCTAAGCTGTCGCTCTGGAGCCCGGGGTACGCTTAGACCATGATTCAGGCAATCCTGGCTCCCCAGGATTACCTGACTCCCCATTACAATTATACAATGAAGCGACTGCCGCCTGACCTTTAACATGACATGTACTCATAGTATGTTACTGCAATGTTAGCCATTATGAAAATTTTTAATGACCACAGATAGTAAGTGGTCTATGTCAGTACCGCCTACATGTAAATACATAGATAGAGATGTAATTCTTTATTCCCAGTCACTCACCATACTTGGAAAAACATAAAGCTAATAAATATATTTATTATTTGTGTGATGTGTAAAAGAAGAATGTACGTTGATATTTTTATAGCAATCTTTTGCAATTTATTCTTAAGTAAATAACACACTCGTGTTCAGGCGGGACTCGAACCCACACCTTCCACAGTCCGGGTGAATGTTCTACCAATTAGACCACTGAAAGCGTTACTAAGCCGACGAAATTTGTAAGTGCTTGATTCGACATTTTTAAGTGAATTTTTGAGATGCTTTTTTTAAGTGAGTTATTTACTTTATGAATGTATGTATTATAACCATCTTGTTTTTTTATTAATTAAAATCGCGTTATGGAAAATTGGCCCCTTAAGTAACGGTCCTCCTCCTCCCCCCCTCGATTGGGCCTTCGGTGCCCTCACTCACTCGGTGAAACACTGAGCTGACGCTGCTTGTAATCGGTTTTCAGTGAGGCCGTGGAATATCTCCTACGATCAAAAGTAGGTAATGCAACACACTATCAAAATATTTTTCTCTAAAAGACGAAGTACCCAGGATATCCATTCGTCAAAATAGTTTGCCAAAAATCAGGGATTGTTTTTATTAATGGATAGAAATATTATTTACTTATTTAACAATGTTCATGACAGTCAAATTGCAGCCACAAGGTAACTTCGTGTAGAAAGTTGTAATAAGGTAGTAAAATTAAAATAAAAAACACAAGGAGAATTTTTCTTTTTGACTATGAAAACCGAACCCGACACCAAAAACGTAATAGCTATTTATATCCGTTCATCCGGTTACTTATCAAAGCTACAATGTAACAAAGACGCACTCGGGTTCGAGTGCCCAAAGGCGGGACAAAAGAATGGGAACCGGAACGAGAGGTGAGGGGCCCTCGAGTGGAAGAGATCCCCTAGATAGGAGGCTATCGACGAATCGAGATCTGCGTGATCAATTCACATCGGCACGGACGAGTCCTTGGCTGCCACCAATAGGCCAAATCTTCAGATTCGTTGTTGCGTGATTTTGTGATTTGTGGGCAATCTAATCGCCTTTTTAACCACGGAGCGCTACGGTTATACAGGGTGTAATGGTAAACATTTCGATCTCTTTAAGTCTGAACAACATTTGTTCCATAACAAAGGAGAAAACGGGAGTTTAAAGGTTGGCAGCGCACTTGTGACTCCACTGGGGTCGCGGGTGTCCTTGGGCAGCGGCAATTGCTTACCATCAGGTGATCCGTCTGCTTGTCTGCCACCTATAACATAAAAAAAAAGAAAAACTTTTCGAAATTCGCAAAAAAAAAACATTTCATCACATGGCTTGGTAATTTTATATGGTGAGTCGAAAAGATTTTCAAAAGTCGTAGAATACATTTCGATCAGAATGGTTGGCAGAAGACATAGCTGAAGGCAACTATTTACCAATACACACTGTTTTAATGACGATACAATGTTTAAGGCGACGGGTAGGCCCTAACTAGCGACACCATTCGTTTTCAATTGTTAGCTACTAAATCGGATCTATTTTAAACAATTTCGGGGTTACAACCTCTCGGCAAACACTTATACTATTTATTAAATAACCATGCACAAATGTTGGGTCCGTTTTTGTACGCGAAAAATTGATTACCGCCAAAAGCGGCCACTTTTAGCGTGAATACATTTTTCGCGTACAAATGTTGGGTCTGCAGTTGTGCATGGTTATTTAATAAATAGTATAAATGTTTGCCGAGAGGTTGTAACCCCGAAATTGTTTAAAATATATCCGGTTTAGTAGGTAAAATTAAAATCGATTGGCGTCGCTAGTGTGCCCTACCCGTCACCTTAAAAGGTTATTTTTTTACATCAATTACAATGCTATCATCAAGTTTGTTGCTGCGCGTTGTGTTTTGTCTTGTGCCTTCATCATAATGGTTTTAAACCACTGTGTTCTTGCTTCTACTATCTTTCTACTACTTATATGAGTAGGTTGAATTTTAAAATAGGTAAAAATAAGTATGTATCAAATTCATTATACGGAACGTTCTCCAGCAAGCTGGTAACTCAGTGGTAAACGAGCGCCTTCCAAAATGGGAGGTCGTTAGTTCAAATTCGAGCCTCTGGATTTTTCAAATCTATGTGCGTATTTCTACCACTAGCCCGGCGGCCAGGGAAAACATGGTGGGGAAACCAGCACGTTTCAAATAGTTTCTCAAATTTAAGCTGACGTGTTTTTTATGTGATAGGCGGCAGACTGAGCATGTCGGATCACCTGATGGTAAGCGATTGCCGCCGCCTATGGACACTCGCGACACCAGTGGAGTCACAAGTGCGCTGCAAACCTTTAAACCCCCTTTCCCCCCGAATTGGGTCTCCGGTACCCTCACTCACGCAGTGAAACACAGCAATGCTGCTTCACGCCGGCTTTCTGTGAGGCCGTGGTATCACTCCGGTCGAGCCGGCCCATTGATGCCGAAGCGTGTCTCTCCCACGTTTAAAAATGATTCAGTTGGTCTGGGTCCCCGGCTTCATTATAATCACCAGGCTTCATATCCCTGGATCTTAGTCCAAGCGTATCCCGCGTAAAAATATAAACATAAATATTTATTTATTTTCCAAAATACACATTGATACATAGTCTCACAAATGGTATCTCGTAGTCAAGGTATCCAGCCTGCCAGCAGCCGTGTAAATAATATTATTTAAACCAGTTCAGTTCAGTTTTAGTAAAGAAAGTATAATAAGTTTAATAAATAATCATTGTTTTATATTACATTTGTTACACTTTCTTTACTAAAAACTGAACTGAACTGGTCTAAATAACAATTTTCATTAGAAACATGTTTTCAACAACAACAAGCATACTTAATATTTAACAATAAAGGAAGGATTGAGTCATTTTAAAAGTAATATTGTAATTAAATATGTATCTCAAGAATTCTCATTTTCAAAGTAATCCTTAATGCTGTAGAAACATTTTAGAGCCCACCAAGATGTGAGTTTAGTTTAGAAGGACTTACCTTATAGTATTTCAATGTGTAGTGGTAGATAGATATACTTTATTGCACAAAAAAACACAACTTAAAAAAACCAGGCATTATGGGTAGTATGGGTAGTTTGTTATATATGACTATTGACATGTTGTGGTGGTGGTTTATGTAATAAATGATGGTATTTTTCTCGTACATTTCTATTTGTGACTTGAGAAGGTATACTTTTTGTAATAAGGTGGGTATGATTTTACAAAGCAGCATACTTCTTTGATGTACAGACAGGGCAAAGGAAGAATAAATGACATCTTGGGACGCAAGCGAGAATGAAACACTAAATATCTACGATAATAATTCCCTGAAGCTAATAACAGCAGGAGACTGCAAAGAACTTCGCCGTCTTTATCAAACGCCTTAAGTCTTCTTAACGCAAAGCCACTTGAAAGAAATTCAATACGTATTACAACGCGGCGTAGGCGTTACACTTTCTCGAAGTTGATTTCCGACAAAAATGGTGGCTAAATCGCTTTTGTAATAAATTAAACAAAAAATTGCTTCAATCTTACTTTTAAAACTAATTCGCACTCAATTATTCACCGTCCCCTCCTCGCTTGGTACCACTTGAAAAAATCCAATCAGCATAACTCGTCACTTTAATATCGATCCCCAATTTGCGAGCACTTATCAAATCGATTTATGCATAGATATAAAGTAAATACCAAACCGTGTTTCAGCGATCATTACAAGGGATTTTGTATCTTATTGCTTGCACCGGAATAAATTATTTCGTTCATTTGATGTGTGGAAATCTTTGCAGGAATACAAAGCTGAGTGGTTTACTTAGAGTTTAAAATATTCATAGCTTGTACTGGATCGTATTTAAATATTTACATAAGTGTCACGCTGCGTCACTGACGTTTGTCGATAAAACGTATTGAGTGGAAACGGCTGACTCGGAGCTCGGGCTAAGGGTGGCGTGGAGAGGCGCTCGACAGGAAATCGTCTCCACTGTGCATTCCTAATTAACTATGTTTATTCATTATCGATTCATCATTATTTGATCACAATATAAGTTTGTCACTGAGTGAAAGTGCACAATATTTATGGAATTCCTTTTATTTAGGTACTTTAATATTTTTTCAGCCAATGGAAATTGTAATGTGCAATAAAACAAAAATATGTAGGTAATCTTTTGGCTCTTTTCTAATCTGAAAGCTATGTCTATCTAAGATAAATATGTTAGTATATTAGTAAATAGGTAATTACGGTTTTTATAATTATAGTACGTTGACAATCCAAAATAAAATAAAGAAATAAATAATAATAAATAACTATTTTCTTCAAAAAAATGTTGAAATACAAAGGTTGCGGATTTTATTCCCGCACCAGAAAACAATTTGTTGATCGAACATGTACAGGTACCTACTTGAATTGAGTTTTGGTGTTCGTGGTAACGTCATGTTTATGGTTTTCGTAGCAGACACAAGGACAAATCGTCTTAGACCACAACAACGTACCTATATGATGTTGTCATATTTATTATTATTTATTTAGTTATTTACCTACTGTATTGAGCGTTTAAACTGACGGAAAAAACTAGGTAGCAAAAATTGCGGCTCGAAACTTACCTAGTTCTTACATACCCCACGTACTCTTTTGAAAACAGTTCATTTTCTTCGGAAAAAAAATGTTCATTGTCGCCCCTACGGCTCGAGACGTTCGGCAGTAGGCGGGGGAGGCGATACTCACTAAGCACCGTGTATTCAAGCCATAAAAAATAATGGATCTGCGAATCGTCGAGATATGCACGGAAATATGGAGTGAGGTGAGCGCACGAAAAATCGTAATGGCATCGCCAAAATGGGGATTAGAAAGCGATCGAGTCGAAATCGATTCGGGAGTATGCAAACACCGGTGTAGACGGGCGTCTTGAAATGTGCTTATGTTTTAGAAGAGATAAGCCTAGTGTTTGCTTAGGCCAATGCGGATGCCGGTGTGAAGATCTTTCAATCTTGTTCCAATCCGAATTGAAAATCCAACTCAACATGTCTCTGTGTTAGGCATAGCAGCATTTTACTAAGCAGTAAGCACGAGGGATGTTATACGTACATTCTCTGAATGTGAATTCGTAACGATAGATACCTCCGGGTTCAAAGAACGTAAAATAATACTATGCACTATTTAGATCCTGATAATTAAGAACACATTCCAATTGTTTTGAGGTTCACCTCTATCTCACCAAAGGTGAGAGTAAAAATCCTAATTAAACTTTAACGTCTCTGATAATGTCTTGATACCTACAATCAATACCGATATTGAGATAATGCTACTGAAAAAGTGACCACAATCCACCTGGTCTGGATCGCCAGTTTAAATGTTGCCAAATACAGACGACTACGAGACATGCCGAATCCTGAATCATGGTTTAAACTTTGGTACATACCCCGGAGAGAAGATTAGGAACACTTGAATAAAAAGGTATACTATTTTATTTTCGGTTCCGTAATCCCTTATAGATTCGCTATATTCGTCCGTCTGTCCGCAGCTACTCTACTAAGAGTAGAGAGAGAGAGAGAGTTCTTTGTACTAACAGCTTTATTAGCTGTTATTTGGCATGAACATACAGATATAAATAATGAAAAAAAAATGGCACAATCCCCGTTTTTTTTGGAAGACCACGACCCGAAGGGCCTGAAGAAAAGAAAAAAAAACTATTCTACTGACACTCTATATCTTGATACATTGTTAAATAATTAAAAATCTCATTGTGAATACTTAACAAATTGGTGAAGAATAAATGTGGCTTCACTAATTAAAGCCTAAAGGCTCGAACGGCTCGGTAAATAACATAAAACGTACTTACCTAATTTCAGGTAATCGTGTTGACTCGCCTCATGTAAACACATCCTGGGATATGACGCCGCGGCCTGAGCCACGTGCTTCATGATATTACTGAGATATGCGCTCTTTGCCGCAATAAGCTGACGGAGAACAGATTTTGGGTTGTTCTTCGAGATGTCATTTGCGTGTTAGTCCTTAAATCGAATATTCCCTCGAAATTCACATCAGAATCTTAAAATATAAAAGTTGTATTTTATTACAAGATTGATAAGCTATCATTTTCGTCTCCCACCTTTGATATAAAAAATAAGCCTTCTATATCATGGTACATTTTAAAATCCAGCTATCCATTTTTTGTCATTTTTAATTGTCAATGTTCTGAAAATACATGAAGTGACTCGCGACCTTTCGTGTTTGCCTCACGCTTGAGGGCATTCTTGGCCCCTGCATTGGCAACATACAGGTTTTATTAAATTATCTTTAAAAAATGTTAGGTTACTAGATAGGTACTCTTACATCGCCTATTCTTGCAATTTTTTAACTGGTCATTTTGGGGACGTTGATTTCTTTCTTTTAGATATGACTCTACATCTTCTTTGTGGAAAAATGTTTCAATAGTATCGAAGTTTGAAAGACGGTTCAAAAGGCACAATATAGCTACATATATAAGGTTGATGATAATTGCTTTAGCAAAGTACAACTATGAAAAATGCAGTAACCTACTGATTAATTGCCTTTTCCCAACGACATTCAGGTAACCAACTCTAATACCTAGATAGGATAGGCTAGATAGGTTGTGAGGATTGTAGATACAATCCTCACAACAGCAATTATGCAAATCCGTGCTAACAAATATATACATGGCCATTCCATTAGGTAGCCGTAGATGCCCCAGAGTCAGTACATACCTCCAGCATATATTGTAACTACGTCCCTCACCCTATGACATGGGTACCTTTACATCCAAGTAATTCGTCTCAAGTTATCGGCAAGTAAACAAAGTTGCGGCCGACGGGGAGCGAACCCAATTATCTCTAATGAAGACAATGATATAAGCGCGGTTATTGATCTAGATTTAAATTTCATGACGGGTCAGTCCCTGCGATGTGCGAGCCCTTAATGTTTCTTGCTAAGTTTCGTGGACGACGACGGAGGAGACGTGATACTTGTGAGATGATGACCAAAAATGTGTATATTTAAAAAAAATATCAGTCATCATCAACCCACACTCGTCCACTGCTGGACATAGGTCTCCCCTAATGCACGCCACTGCTCCCGATTTTCAGCCACTCTCATCCAGCCCACACCAGCCAGCCTTCGAAATGTCATCATCCCATCTTGTCGCAGGGCGTCCAACACTACGCTTACCGCGTCGCGGTCTCCACTCAAGGACTTTACGGCTCCAACGGCTGTCAGTTTTGCGGCTAATATGACCAGCCCACTGCCATTTCAGTTTGCTAATTCGGTGGACTATGTCGGTGACTCTGGTTCTCTGTCGGATTACATCATTTCTGATGCGGTCCTTCAGAGACCAACCAAGGTTGGTTTCCTTAAAAAAAATATATCATTAGCTTATAATACACTGCAGGGTATAGGCCGTGTTCACCATTTAAACGAACCCGTATCCCGATCATTCATCCAGTACTTTCCCATAGCTCTGTTTATTTTATCAGCCCATCTGGTTAATAGACGTCCTCTGTTGCCGTAGTCGCCAGTGTGTTGTAGTTTGGCTCCATCTACCATCACCTCGACGAAACTATAATTATTCCATTGAAATTTCACTATATGATCTGTCACATGAGTGTCTTCTGATATATAGTCTTTTTGGAAATTAATCTACTAAGCTTCTGAAATTCTTATACTATACTATAGTCCATTCAGTATGTGAAGGTAAATAGGACAGTTCTATTTTGACATTAAAAGTGAGAAGCTTCTTTTAAACCTAACTGATACTTTTAAGAATCGAGAATATTTTCTTTAGAAATCTAATTGACTTCTTATTTGTTTGATTTTTAAACTTAATCAAAATTTTATCTACGAATTTGAACTATCTGGATATGGAATACAATATGTAAATATTCTTAGTGGTACACACGCAATAAATCATTAATAATGAAATAATATGCATCTTATTCATTTGAAAAATAACAACTCTCGCTTGACGTGTCAGTACCATCTTCGTCACCTAGAGAAATAAACAGTTCTTGGTCCCTATTCCATTGTATTAGGGACCAAGAACTGTTAATTCGTGCAAAATATGTCCGTATGGATTGCCATGCGGACATATTTTGCACGAAACTATAATCGCGGTTCTATGGTAAGATGGCTGACATACCGAGTACTGATTTATTGCGATTGTTTGTGTCAATCCCTATGAGCAAAAATTCCGATAAGCGCATTATGTAATTCATAAGATATTTTTTACAAATTTTATTGGTATAAATTATTTTATGTTCCCATTCAGATTAATTGAGAAAGATTAATACTTGTTATTTTGGAAGAATGAGAATACAAAAAAGTTAATAATCTTTACAGCTTAATATTTTTATTTGTAGAAAGTTGGATGCATGACTACAAATCGTTTTTACTGTCCTATTCACCTTCAGATACTGATTGGATTATAGTAGCTTATTTTTTCCTAACTTTTTATAGAAAGCTTTTTTCTAAAGTTATTCTACTATTTCCAACAAACCAAAGGTCATAATAAGTGGTATAACTAGCACGACATTGTTTTATACATTTAAATTGCTAAAGACTTCGTTTCCAAAAATATAATTTACTGATCTGTCGTTCGAATTGAACATATTATTTATTCCGCTTTACGGATAAAATTCTAGAGCAAAATAAACGACCAAGACCGCGCAGTCGCACTACATCCAAGTTTAATGTCCACTAACTAATTTCTTATCCCCAAAACATAATAATATGAGCCAACACACGAACAAACGTCCGAAATTATGATTAACGAGCGAACACAAACACTTACGGCGCACACATTTGGACGTGGGTGATGGAATAGATCACCATGTCAGATTAAAATAGGCCGTTGTTAGGCGAATCAATCAATACATCTTTGTGAGCGGCACTGGCCAGCGTAAGTTTGAAGTTTTGAGGGATACACTGACTTGACATAGTTTAACCACAGTTTAACGTTAGGTATAAAGTGAACAGTTACATCCTTCTAAACACATATTGTACTAGCAGTAAGTAATTAGAAAAACTTTAGCCTGGAATATTTTAGAAATTCGCACAGTATTTATTGGCCTTCTCCATACAAAATGACCGAACAGAACGGCCGGTTTGAAATTGGAATTTGAAAATATTTATTAATAAGAAAAAATATTAATACATATTTTTAATATCTAATTAATATAATAGCGTCATTTATATGTTTTGCTACCCGCGGTCATATTTCATTTATTACGTCATTCCTAAATTTAAATATTGAAGTCGTCTTCAACTTAATCTTGGGCGATTGGTAACCTCGATTTAACAGTCTTCAAAAACACGGAGACTCCAGATCGCATTCCTATTTCAAATCCTTGCCACAAACACCTCCTGCTATCAATTTCGGCTAATATACCATGTTCGTCTTACGAGAGCGTTAGGAGCACTCATTGAATCGAGGGTAACGGAGTACCAGCTTATCTCTAATACTAGAATTAGCGCGAAGCCGAGTGTGGCACTTACGTCGCGTATCGTGCGTTACGACGGCATAAACGCGCCCCGAACGTCACTGATCACACCCTGAAATGTACGAAACACGCTTGCGAGTGGCGTCTTATAAATTATTTAAGAAATATGGGGGAATTTTTAAAGTTAACTTTTGTAATGATAACACTTTACGAGGTTTCAACAAAGCCAAGTCATCTTTTTAATGAAATAAAACAAATCTTGTTTGTAGGTCCGGATAGCTCCACTTAAAAGTATACAAATCAGAGAAAACAGTCATGCCTACAGAAACAAAAAAATTGTAAAATCTGCTCTGTTGCCCGCAAACACAAGACACAAACCCGTATTGAAAGTATGTATGAAATGTTTAATTTTTGAAACATTCATTCACGACTCATTTGTTCTCCAAATCTTAACCGTAAATATTTTTTGTATCAAACATTTTTTATAATGAAAATATAACAGTTTTTGTGACATTGCAAGAAAAGCAAGCATTAATCAAGTAGCATTTGAACAAAGTCTTTTGTTCGTTTTGTTAACTTAAAGAATGTGGTTTGAAAGTAATGTTATTATATTATAACTGAATACACATCGAAGAAAAGACTAAAGGGTTTGAAATTTTTTGAGACTTTGAAAGTCAGTTTTTTTGTCGTGTTCATTATTTAGTGTATATTGTGCCGTATATGTAGGAATAGTTTATATATCTCTACGAAAAACAAACAATTATTACACGAAACATTATAAGTTCTACAAGTACTAAACTAGCATAGTTTTGGCTATACTTACTTACATCTGATAGTGTTTCTGTATTGCGGTATATCCTTAACAGCTCTCTTAGAGAACGTATCGAGCCCGCGCTGAACTTCGACCCCGGGGTGCTTTCTCAGTGATCCCATCTCTGCCATATATCCGCCTTATTTCTTCTACGGACATCTCTTATACACTGATTTAATGCCACATCACAGAACACTTCACAGTGTAGTGTGCACTATTCATATCAGAATAAGGTTCAATAGGACTGACATGTCTCTGTTAGACAAAAGTCCTTAATTTAAAATAAAAGAATAAAAAAACTATTCGTATCATTATCTTAGTCCTTACGAGGTTTTGACGAGTCCTCACGCGTTACGATTGTGCCCTGGACGGACTTTCGCCATCTTTGTGTCCTACACTTTCAATCTAGACTTCGTCGATGGGGTTTCAATTTTATTAGCTGGGTAACCAATTTTTTGTATGCGCCTCACAGTGCGGAAAATCGTCTCAAATGAGAAATAAAGAAAGAAAAACTATTTATTGACCACAACACATAATACATAAAACAAATAATAAGTAAAAAAAAACGGTACAGAGCATAAGAGTTGCTGCCAACAAGGCTCAGCCTCAGCATATGCTGCAACTGCTCAATAAAGTTCAAAGTTCAAATTCTTTATTGCAGTCATATAGTTTTTTTTATGTGATAGGTGGCAGTCGAGCAGACGGATCACCTGATGGTAAGCGATTGCCGCCGCCTATGGACACCTACGACACCAGTGGAGTCACAAGTGCGCTGCCAACCTTTAAGCCCCCTTTTCCCCCGGATTGGACCTCCGGTACCCTCACTCACGCAGCGAAACACAGCACAGTGCTGCTTCACGCCGGTTTTCTGTGAGGCTATGATATCACTCCGGTCGAGCCGGCCAATTCATGCCGAAGCGTGGCTCTCCCACGGTAAAAGTTTACAGGTGTTACGAAACAGATAAATGTCCAGCACAAGCAAATAAATACTAGACATACCTATCGTGTTCTGATTTACTGCCACAAAATCATGATTTAATATGACTAAAGAATGCAATATGAATACCTATTTTTTTCTCTTGATGGTAATATAAGAACCCCCCTCAAAAGTGAAAACATCGTTGAAAGAATGGATTTGTTAGCTTGGAAACTATTCAAGATAGGACAATTTGAAAATCACTTAAAATAGACTTGCCCAAAACGCTCCATACAAACAGCGACGCGAGGCGTGACGTCAGCCCTCACTAGTTTGTGCACATCGCGATATAGCTTTGTTCAATAGCTATATGAAATAGTGCGTTTATGAAAATGGTTTCTTAACAAAAGTTGAAATAAATTGAATAAGATATCGATTGCTATATAAATATTTCGTAAATTTAAGACTTAAACTTTACTTGCCTATCTTTGCCTTTGAGGGCTCATAACAAAAATAATACATAAGGTTTCAAGCTGAAATTTCAGTACATAGCTCCTTTTGACCGTTATTTCTCAATGCTATTTAAAAATCTGCCAATCTCTGACCTATTACACAAGCCTATTGAATAGTATTCCTAGTTATGACTGACCGGATGGCGCAATTGGTAGTGACCCTGCCTCTTACGCCAAAGGTCGTAGGTTCGATCCCCACCCTGGACAAACATTCGTGCGATGAACACTTGTGTTTGTTCCGTGTCTGGGTGTAATATATGTATTTAAGTATATATTTGT
The DNA here is from genome assembly GCA_019059595.1 of Marasmia exigua. Classification (NCBI taxonomy): domain Eukaryota; kingdom Metazoa; phylum Arthropoda; class Insecta; order Lepidoptera; family Crambidae; genus Marasmia; species Marasmia exigua. The sequence goes on along the minus strand of CM032473.1, from coordinate 4,156,009 downwards.
GTTCCTCTGTTGTCTGATATCCGTAACACAAGTGCTTAAGCTACTTAGTACGGAATCAGGTCAACGTATGAGATGTTGTGAGAATTTAGATTTAGATTTAGTATTCAATTGTACTTTATACATTTTAAGTACTTTACGGATTCGATGGCGCATTTGATAGTGACCCTATCTTGTACGCCAAACATTTATTTTTACATTAAATTTATTTGAGTATTAGATGCCCTTCCTCTGTTGTCTGATGTCTGCAACACAAGAGCCTAACCAGTAGGCGCCCTACATTACGTTTGCATTTTTTTACTATAAATAAACGACTCATCCCTTTCTAGCCCAATTCTAATACATCCTTTACTGATAAACCAACTCCAGTGATATCTAATCCAGAAAATTTGAAACCAAACAAAATAAACTATCAATCTTATGAAGCCAACGGCCTCGACTCAGCCACACTCATATTAAACGTATACATCTTTATTACCCCACAGAACAATAACAAAAAACGAAAACATAATTTCACACTTCCCCATGCGGGTGGAAAAAGGAAAAATCGTGGGGTAATATTTTTCTTGTTCCATCCCATGGGAAATGTTGGTATGTTAAAAACAAAACTTCTTGTTTGGGATTAAGCTTAAAATGTAAATGTTACACCAGAAAGTTTAACTTATGCAAAAGCTATATTATTAACGAATGTTCTACTTTATTCGTAGTTTTCTCACAAATGCATGTATATTATAGACGCTGAGATTTGAGAGACAAAACTATGGAAACTTAACCGAACCAAAACCTATTTTGGAAATGAAGACTTCAGGCACTTTAAGCCAAAAAGTATCTCATAAAAATGGTCTAGCCAAAGTATTATATATAACTAGTAAACTTCTTTCGTCTCTAGGCGTGATAACGACTCGATAGATCGACTGGTCGTTCAGGGAAAGATAGAGGGAACCAGAACCCGGCGCAGATCACCGATGCACTGGACTGATCAAGTGAAATCCGCAATAGAGAACCCCGTGTCAGTGCCGGAAATGGCGAGAGATCGTGAGGAAAGCTGTGTCCGCCTCTAACTACAACAAGGACGCCTCAACGTGACCACGACCGCTCTGGCAAGAGCGTAGCGACAAAAAAGAAGAAGAAACTTCTTTGTAATAATTCAATTCTTAAAACAAAAACATTTCGGTCCACCTGAAAATGCACTTGCAAATAAATTGTGTTTCAGATTGCAAGACAATTTATTTTTACGAAACGTTAAATAAAAAAATTCGTGCGACGCACACCATGGAAAAAGTTCCACAGACTTAAAAAGTAAAGTTAATCTAACATCCGCCATTCAATTAATAGGAAACTATCACGAGTTCGATGAACTCTAGAAAAATAGTGTTATCAGAGGGCAATTTTTCGCGCAAGCATGTATTATTCCGGACGGCGGTCCCTGGAGGCGGCCGGCGAGGAGGAACAAAACGGACTCAATCTATAGCAATAGAGCCGGCCCCGGGGGGGCGGGGTTCCATCAATCTGCGGTCCTCCTGTCGATACACCCGGTGCCAGATGTGACTTGCCATGCGGAACTTCAATATCAACCTAGCTTTATTTGTTCAAGTCTTTCTAAGAATATACATAGATACCTACATTGGTCATTGTTAAAAAGTCAGGAAAATTTTCCTAATACATTTTCTAATTCATCATCGTTATTTCAATTAAAACAAGCGATCGATTGATTGAGAAAGTAATTAACAATAAAAAATATTTAGCTGTTATTCTTAACATATTTTGAAATTCTCACGACGATTAGCTCATAATTCGGTTTCATGGAAAAAATATCTAACTAACAAGAGCTACGCCAAACTTGACGTAAATCTGTAATACTTTGGCATCATATTTCCAAATAGCTGAGCTGAGAAAGCTAGAGCGATGGTAGCTCAACGGATACGAATGCGCCTTCCACGCTGGTAGTCGAGGTTCGAATCCTAGCATGCACCAATGGTTTTTTCAAATATATGTGCATATTTCTACCATTACCATCTCCTCAGCGGTGACGGAAAACAATGTGAAGAAACCTGCACGTTTCGGAAAAAGTTTCAGAAACGTGCAAACCATGACTCAGTTGGTCTGGTTCCCCTGTTAAAGGGTTGCGAAGGTCATACGGCAGTCGCTTCATTGTAATTACCAGACCCCCTCAATCCTGATTCATGGTCTAAGCGTACCCTGAGCTCGGCTCAGCGACAGCAGCAGCAGCTGGACGCAACCGGAATTACACGCTAAGATGAAGAAGAAGCTGAGCTGAGAAAAAACAAGGGATCCTCCAAGTTCCACGGGAACTGAATTTTGTTACACCAAATATCTAACCTTCATTTAGCATCAAGCGAAGATGCACTGGGAATGAATCTTATAAGAAACGGTTCTATAAATGACGTTAAGTAGATACTTAAGGTTAAGGTGCAGTTAGATTTTATTATTTAAGTAGGTACTTAAATAATAAAATATAACTGCACCTTCAAAATAGTGATACAGAAAGCCTCGTTCATTACGTATGTTGATCCATGTTTAGTGGGTAATTTTAATTTAAATGTTTTAATATAAATTACCTTCAGGCTGATCTACGTCTTGTTTATTCATTAAATAGGTGCTCATACTGAAATTAAAATAGAACAAATTCAAAGCTTCACAAAGCTTCTTAATCGAAATCATAATTGCAAATGCCAGTGAATAGAATATAGAGTTTCAAAGCGAACAATTTCTTTGCCGCAAAATAATTAATTAAAGACGAACAAGTTATCTTGGAGCGACACCTAGCGGCCACCACTCTCTTTTGTGCAGCCATCTTTTCATCATCAAAACTCATTTCAATTAATTTTCGTAGAAATAAGTAAATGTGGCTTTTAGAAGCAAGATATCATTAACACTATGGCTTGGGGGTCGCCGAGGCCATGCGCGCTCGATTTTGTAACGATCGCAAAAAAATTAGAACGTCGCAAAACAAAAATAAATATCCTATCACGGGTTTGGCTAAGGCGCAGGCAATAGAAAATCAATTGTTTTTACTTTAAAAGGATATTTGGGCAGAAGCACAAATGAGTATGCAACACAGTACACTCTTTATCCCTTTACCATATTCCGGTGGGACACGAGTGTATTTTGACCAAAGAGGGATCGGGCGAAGGACCATACAAGACACGGACAAGGCCACCAACTTCCACACTCCGGGTTGACACTTGACACTGAAAATTTCTCACCAAAATAATGTAGGTAAATAAAAAATACCTAAGAGGAAATTAAAATATTATTAAGACATTAGCAATATGTGTTACGGTCACCTACTCAGAAAATAAGAACGTGAAGATGATTTCTCCGCGGATGTATTTTAAAGGCCCCTAGCGGAATAAAAAGGATTCCATCGGGCTTGTATGATGAAATTTATGAGCCGTAAACTGAATAGAAAACCCTTGACCAGGTTGTGGGACAAAGAGCTGACGAAGACAAGAAGGAAGAGGACGTGAATTATTTAAACGTATAACGAATACAATTATTTCTGGTACAGAGGAAGGACGCAGTGGAAGCGTGATGGGCCCAAAACCTTCTGGTAGAGGAACGCAGAAGAACGCAGTGGTAGTGCCGGAATAATAGCCGCTGTAAGAGTTTCCAAATAGTTAGTTGTATTTTCATATGTATAAGAAGTATACAGGGTATCTTGGTGATTTCACATAGAGACCGTTAAATATGACATTAAAAAAAGCACGTACAAAAACACTCATATATGCAAATTAGTGCCAGTAAAATTGTCTGATTACAGACCAAAGGGAGGTTTAACCTACAATTATAAAGATTGAAGAGTTCTAGGTATCGATATGATATTAGCAATAGATACACAGGATAGGTACCTAACCTCGAGTTACATAGGACAAAAAAGTTAAGTAAGTCTGCCTATATACTGTCCCATTGCAGGGCAAAAGCCTCCATCATAGAAATCAAGTCGACGACCAGGCTCTTTCCGACACGCTTGATCCTTTGTCATTGCGTAGAGATGTAGCATCGCTATGTGTCTTCTATCGCATCTACAATGGGGAGTGTTCCGAGAAGCTGTTCGGCCTTATTCCAGCTGCAAATTTTCACCATCGTACATCACGCCTGAATTCCAAATTTCACCCACATCACTTGGATGGATTTTACTCCACCACAGTGCGCTTCTCACGCCACTTCCTACCGCGCGTAGTAAAACTATGGAATAAGCTACGATGGTGTTTCCGAACAGATACGACCTGGTGATCTTCAATAAAAGAGCTTATTCCTCCCATTAGAGCCGGCAACGCATCTGTGATACCCCGTGGGTCGCAGATGTCCATGGGCGGCGGTAATTCACTTACCATCAGGTGAGCCGTCTGCTCGTTTGTCTGCCATAATGTAAAAAAAAAACACTATTATGATAGGACAATAATTTATTGTTATTCCTCCGTTATCTGCATATTACGAAATCATGACACTATATGAGATTTATAAATTATTAAAAAAAATAATAAGTCATCACTTTTACTTAACATTTTAAATTTAATTTTGTTGCTAGCTGTACTTGGAGTTGCGCACTTCTCACCTACATTAGTGAATAAGAAAATTCCATAAAAAAACGCACCCCCTCCTCATTTCTCGCCGCCACCCGACTCCCATGGGAGAATCATTAGGAAAAAATCGTGTTGATGGATTTAATTACAAAAAATAATTATTCCAAAGAAAGTTGCCTGAATAAACTCGGACGGAGCGGGTTCTTCGATTCCCCCCTTAATCGGATTAATTTACTTTCAAAAAGCAGGGGGGCGTGGTTGTTGTAATTAATGGAATGATAACATTACCCACCTTGCGGTTGGACGCCTGTGGAAATATTCTCTTGGCACGTTTGCGGTGACGTCTCATTGTTATCCACCTTTTTTATCAATATGTACCAAAAATATCTGAGAATTGTTAGTATTCTGAGCAAATTGACCTAAATTAAAAATTAACAATTAAAATACTAAGTAATACTAAGGTCTTACTCATAAATTTCGTTGAACCTTTTTTAACTAATACGGTGTTATAAAGCAGTTTACACTATTTTTTCGACAGTTTAGTATGAAAATATTTTGTTTCAAACGTCAAAACTGTTCTATAACTAAATTGAATTGAATACAAATACATGTTTGAAGCTTTTCATTAACCATTGTCTTTTGTGCTCGCACGAGAACACACAGCTGTGACCTCACGGCAGTTAAAGAGTTTCTATAATATCTTTTTTTTATTTATTATATTCAGATACTAAAGTATCTGCCAATTCAATCAGATCATTACTATTTTTCTGTTTGTTTTTCTGAAGTTAGCCCACTGTATATTAGACAAGCGAGTAATCCCAACTTTTAAACAAAAGAATAAGAATCACAAAAAGCTTTATCTCAAATAAATTCTGCAAGTTTTTTTTTCTAATTCCGGCAATCTCCCCTCACTGCGATAAAATATTGTTTTCTGTAAGCTGAGACGTTCACAACGCTACTCGAATTGGAACGAGTTCTCGTAACGGACCCGATGAGAAGCGCTTTTTCCACTCGGTTACCGTCCGGTGATCTGTTCTGAACGCATCGCCACTGACGCAAATCATATTGCGAGGAAGGGTTCGGGACTAGCAACGCAACCGGAGTAGAATCGGCCAGTCATTGCCGTTGATTTTTGTGGGTATCTACTTTGTGACCCCTACCGGATTTTTTGAGTTACGTAAACGTTTGCAATTAGGGTGTTGGGTTTTGCGAGAGTGGCTGTTTGGTATAAAAAGATACTTGAGTGTGTGCCTAATGTGACGTAATGTTAAAGAAGTCGATATCCTAAAGAAAAATAGCTGAACGACTTAGTCTATCCAGCCGTGTAAATCTTGCGAAACATGAGGTCAGTACCTTATTATCTAAAAATATCATGAATATACTAGGAAAATTAAAAAAGTACGTCTACACTCTACAGCAGCTTTCGCGGACAGGGCGATTATCTGAATGGCTGGGACGAAAGACAAACCTGGGATGGGACCAAAATTAAATTGACACATTGGCTCTAGGTGACATTGGTATCGAAGAATTTCTTGACGTGTCTCTCCCGCGCATATTTCGTATAGTTTGTCTTAGTCACACGCCGAACCACGCCGAGATCAGTACATGCCTCAATAGCCCAAAAATAACAAAATGGAATGGAATGAAGCTGGTCTTGTTTGAAAAAAGCTTGAGAGATGATGAAAATTAAGTATATTTAAAATGAAAAATATAGCAAATTTTTAGTAACTGTATAAAGTCTCAGAAAAAGTCTCTGGCTACGAAGAGGACTTTCTTTTTCTCCTAAATGCTGTCTCATGTGTTGATCATTCTTTACCGTTTTGTCTATATGTGGCGCACTGTACGAGCCTTTGAAGGGGAATAAGATGACTGTACAAATTCGTGCACATACAGATGTTTACCACCAAATGAAAATAGGATTACATTACAATACTTTTTGCTGCGCTTTTCTAGCATAAAATTGTGTAGAATCATTGTGATAAGTGCCTTAATCAAATAAAAAAAAGCTCCGATCAGTATATAACATTGGCCACAGAGTTACCTAAGTGATTTTAAGCACTCGTACCTAAACATGATAATATCTTCGCATGTTTTGGTTGATAATCCAAAATCAAATCTTTAAATTACTTAATTAATTATGGTTACTGATGGTAACATTCTTACAATATCGCTTAATTTGGAACCATATTTTTATTTAATTATGGTATGTAGGTAGATAGTAGTAAACTCTGTAATCCATATTTTTATTTAATTACTGTACAACCTGTGCGGATAAAGAATGGGATCAGAAATGGCGGCGCATCTGTTCACTTCTCGCTCGCACATTATTTGCGTCTATACTCGCACTCGTGGGGTGCGAGTATACACGCAAATAGTGTGCGAGCGAGAAGTGAATAGATGCGCCGCCATTTCTGATCCCATTCTTTATCCGCACAGTTTGTATGTAGGTTTTAAAGAACATGGCTGGTTACAGACATCCGGTGCAAATTGTTGCAATAACCGCCCGTACCAAAGATGATAAAAAAGGAGATGTACTTTTTTCTTCTTCAGTCAGACATAATCCGAACGCAATGAATGATTTAGGTACACACCTCGCACCCCCAGTGGAAAGTAAGCATAAGTGGTCTTACTTCTAATCAATGAATTTATCATATTTTAAAAATACGTTTAATGATACATAATGTGTTGAATTATTATGATACTTTTCTTCTTTAATTTGACGAATTAATGGCAGAAATTCAGATTTATGTAGGTTGATATGTTTCTGACAGTGCAATACATGGATTCACATTTTACACTAATTGAAACACGCTGATAACCCTTAAAATAAGTAGGCATCTTTATTTATTTCTTTCTTATTCATTATTGTATGGTTAAGGCATCACAAATATCAAAACATAACTTGCCAATTAATTTTATAATCACAGTTAGGCAGATAATTGTAAGCGTTTTTCTAGGTACAATTAAAACAATACAGCTACTACAATAACCATTTCCCATGTTTTAGGGAAATATGTTGTGACTGGTAACATTAATTAGGATTTTTATGTTGATACTACGTACAAAGTACTAACTTGAAAAACCAAATCGGTGCTTCAAATTTGAGGTGACAGCAGTAAGGAAACTATCCTTCTAGTCTTATTATTATTCTATAGCTAAGCGTAAGTCCAGCCCAGCGATTTTCCATCGCAATCCAGCGAGGTAGGTAATGCTGCCAGCATTTGGGCACACTGCCACAGAGACCTGCTTTGTTTTAACTTTCTTTTAGCCTAGCTTTAGGTCTCAGTTATTGTCTTAATTTTCTTAAATTTTTGTTCTTTTCTTCAATAAAATTTTAAAATTTTATATAATAATATGTGATATAGGTAACAGGGTGTTAAGACGCGATAGGTACAGTCTACTCCAACTCATAATGGCATGGGCAAATTTGATGAGAAGAGTCTTGGACTTCGGAAAAAAATCGTGGTTGCGAAACATACGGGACTGGAACGGGACCACCAGCGTGGAAGAACTTTCTCGTCTCGCAAAACATAAAGAGAAGTTCAAGAAACTGGCGGCCAACCTTCAAGACTAAAGAAGCACCCATAAAAGAATAGGTAACAACAGAAGTGCTGCTTATTCATATATTATGCTATGCACGAAAGGGTATCATGATGTACAATAGCAATGTTTTACAATTTGCCAAAAACAAAGGGAACTTAATACGTGGTGCAACATCATAGAGCATTTCAGCTTTTCACGTACCTCATCCGCTGGACGTCGACAGAAATCGCCCGTAAACTGAGAATAACAAAACAAAGTAAAACCACAGCTAAATCAAATGTTAATGCTATGTTTGCTAAAATGGCTATTTGAGTATTAGCAACTATCAGAATCGCCCCAGTTTGGTCTAGTGGTTTAAGTACCAGGCCGTGATTTCAGGGTCCTGGGTTCGATTCCCGGGTCGTTGCTCGGTATTGTGATTACCAAGCCGCATTAGGCAAGCGTGGTGATTAAGCCTAATCCCATCATAATAGCGATGACTTGATTTCTATGACGGAGGTCTTTGCCCTACAGTGGGACAGTATATAGGCTACTTTACGTAATATCAAAAAATATCCCATCAGGAAAATGAGAAAATGGAGAATGTCTGAAGAAGCTTGAGCGACTATCCTTTTATTGAAGCGAATACACTTTTATTGCACTCAAAATAAAGTATGAAAACTTAAAACTAGGTATTACAGGATATGTACAACGAAGGCAGCCTTATCACTATGAGCGATCTCTTCCAGGCAACCTTTGAGCAAAGGACACTTGATGAAAGTGTAGGGAGATGCTATGCGATGTTAATATTCATATACTTACACAGAAAGTTTAAATATAAATACATACATAAAATATGAATACACTAATACATAAATAAATTTTATATATTGATTAAATATAGATAAATATTGCAACTATATAAATAACAATGATATGATATGAAATGATTCCTTCCTCCCGTGTTCTGGAAGTCCGAGTGAGGTAGGGCTTCACTCGCCTAACACGGGAGGAGTCACTCGTTGATTGTGACATCTTGAAATTCTATGCAAAAGTTAGTACAACTTCGATGGACTTTTTTCTCCACACGAATTAAAGTCTATGCCTAGCGTTTACAAACATTAGGCCTGCTAACCGAGCTGCCAGCATTTACAGTTATAATTGTGGCACAGGTGGTAAATCTTTAAACTGCTCTGCAGATGGCCATTGTACAGCCGCAGAAGTAATAACATCTGACTAGTGTAGGGTGACCATGTACCATTCATCATCATCAGCCCATTTAAGTCCCCACTGCTGGGGCACGGGCCTCCCTCAATCACATGAGGGGTAATTGCCATACTCACCACGCTTGGCAGACGGGTTGGCGAGGGTTTTGATGTAAATGCAGAGTTTTCCTTCTCTGGATGCTGATGATCATGCCAGCAGCTTTACCTTAGTCGCCTTTTACGACACCTCGGTAAGAGTGAGGGTGGCCTATTCTATTCTGCCGGGGACCACACGACCATGTACCATTAAAATAGTTATTTACGGGATTTCTACCAGCCCAGGACCAATTCAGTTACTCCGTGACCGTTTGCAACAGCGCAGATATATAAAAATAAGGTACATGGTAGACATCTCGTAAATGAATATTCTAATGTCAGTTAGTGACCATGAAAGTTTAAAACAATATATTGACCATCTACCACTTTAATGCTTACGAACCCAAGATATGTTCGTTTTAGTTTTATTTTTCCCAGGAAACCAACTTTACAGTAGATTACGCTGAAATTATTAAGATTAAATAATTACGGCCAGTCTCGTCGAATATAGTTCCGGAATCATTACTTTTATCATTACAAAAGATTTGGTCTTTCTAATAACAACGCCTCCCTTTTAAGTCACTCTAAATTGACTGTTTTTGATATTATGGACTGCACCCTTTATTTGTGAGGGAGACGTCTTCTTTTGAGTCAATCTAACTTTTTTTTCTTTTTATAGACTGCACCCTTTAATTGTGAGGGTAGTTATTAGAGTAAAGATACGTGTCATTTCAAAACCTATAATTCAATTTTAGAAAACCAACAAACCGAATTAAGCATTTTGTCAATTCACTCTTAAATAAATCGTAAGACTATTTAGTCCAAAGCAAAGCAAAGTGCATTACGCGACAACTCACTCGACATACAATAGCAGTGTTAAAATCGTTACAAATCAATTATTTTAATATTAATATTCCTTAACTAAACATGTTTAACCCGAATTTAATTGTTCGATATTTTACGGAATTTTAAATTGCTGTTCTTAAAAAACTTGAAAACCCGTCTTGAACGAGAGATGTGGTCACCCTACACCCATATCACGTGTGCGCTTGTGCTTATGTAACAAACAAAGTTTACTTTAACAATGACCTATAAATATTGAAGTTATTGAAACATTCGATAGTGCCCCAGTATCTTAGTCTTTCGTAACCTTTCATTATTACCCGACTACGGCGAACCAAAAAGGAAGGTTAAAGAATACGTTAGAATCCTGTAGGTAAATGGTATATGGCTTTGTATTTGGTTTACAGAATACATCTACTTACCAAATTGTAACAGTATATAGCTCTTAGCCCTTATACTTTTGGAATAAATGTAGCTGTGATGGACAGACAGACATGAAAAATCCATAAGGCTTCCGTTTTATGCCATTTCGCTAAGGAACCCTATAAATGTTACTGTTCAAATATTTCGATTACACATACATTGTTTGTGTACTTTATATGTGGTGTAAATTCGTGTTTTTTATACTAGTAGAAATTGTAACTTGCATTAATTTTTTTAAAAAACACGAGAAAATGTTAGTTTCCCTGTTATGTTTCTCATAAACATAAATAAATAAAATATATTTCACAACGTCACATACATTGATCTGACTCCAAGATAGGTAGCTCAAGCACCTGAGTTATGGATATCAGAATCAACAGCGGAATTACAAATATATATTTAATACTTTTCTTTTGTAAATACATACTTATAATACATGGAAAACACCCAGACCAACACAAACAGTTCATTCACACAAATGTTTGTACTGTGCGGCGATCGAACCCGCAACCCTTTCACCAGAGGCAGCGTTCACTACCACTGATCCAAACGGGTCGAGTCTCATGTATGTGATTTATGAAAAAATAAAATATTTCTAAACCTTCAAATAAATAACAACATATAATAAACAATTGCACTAGTCTGCTACCTCCTTCGTATGGCATAGTATAGTAATTTTGCTGTATTTATACAATATCCCTACCTAATTTAAATAATTACACTGTCCACTCAGTTACGCAAGTGACTGATACTTACAACTGACCTGTCACAATGCAACATTGTAAATAATAGGTACCCTAGTTACTTTTTAACAATAATATCTTACATCAATGACCTGTAATTGTATAGTAAATGTAATTACCTATCGAAATGAATTGTTGATAGATAGATAGATAGATGATGACGACCCGTTTGGAACAGTGGTAGTGAACGCTGCCTTTGGTCCAAGGGTTGCGGGTTCGATCCCCGCACAGTACAAACATTTGTGTGCATGAACATGTCTGTTTGTATTGGTCTGGGTGTTTGTATGTATTTACAAAAGAAAAGTATTATATGTACATATTTGTAATTCCGCTGTTTATTCTGATATCCGTAACAAAAATGCTTGAGCACCTATCTCGGAGTCAGATCAATGTATGTGATGTTGTGAAATATTTATTTATTTATTATAGATAGATAAACTTTATTGCACAACATATACTTAAAAGCTAGGCATACAGAGAAACAATGTACAATTTAGACAGTCTTACCGCTGGGAGCGATCTCTAACAGACAACCTTCAGGTAAAGGACATTAGATAGAAGAATGGCATGAGTAAAATGACACGTCAACACATCACACTTCCGGTCCAACACCACACCGTCACATTTGCAAAAACTTAAATTTTCAGTAAAAGCTTTTTTTATGCTACAGGCGACAAACGAGTAAGCGAGTCAACATCATGTTGCCGGCCTTTTTAAAAAGGAGTATAGCTCTTCTCTTGAACTTCCCTAAGCTTATGAAAATTAAGTTTTAACTGATTTACGCCAAAACCGCTAATTGATGACCCTCACTTACAAGGAAACTATCAGGTAGGACCAATTATTGAGTGAAGGCATGCAGACAATATGGAGGTGGTTTATGTAACTTACGATCTATATATTTTTTTAGATTTTCGCGTTGCATCATAACTATAATTATTTGAGAACAGCTTGCCAGCACGACTGCTGTACAAAATATTGTACTTCATAATAAACTTGTGTTAATACACGCTTACCGTGGGAGAGCTACGCTTCGGCACGCATGGCTCATGGCTCGACTGGAGTAATACCACGGCCTCACAGGAAATCAGCGTCAAACAGCGCTATGGTATGTTTCGGAACCGGGTACCGGAGGCCCAATCCGGGGAGAAGAGAGGTTTAAAGGTTGGCAGCGCACTTGTATCTCCACTGGTGTCGCAATTAATTAAAGTTATTAAATTATTGGATTATTTTTCAAAATATTGGATAAGTAAGTGACAGTGTCGCTCCGGGAGTGCGAAATTACATATACAGGGTGTATCTGTGAACATTTACATCCCTTTAACCACGTGTTCTACAAAGCATTCTGAGCAACATTTGTTCTACGACTTTTTGAAATTCGTCGAAAAATTTTTCTACTCTCTATACTAAATGACCAAATCAGGTGACCGAGTTTGTATGGAAAGTTTAAATTTATTTATACGAATTTCTAAAAGTCATAGAATAAATGTTGTCCTTAATGGTTGATAGAACACGTGGTTAATGTTCACAGATACACCCTGTAGGTAACCAGCTACGTACAATTATATCACTGTTCAACGTACCCACTACTTAAATGACCGGAAAAAGCATACGTATTTAAAGTAGGGCCTACAAGGGCAACATTACTTTGTGACTTATTTATGAAGAACTCGCGGCTTGGAAACAGCACAAAAATAAACCCTTTTTTTTTCGCAGGGGGAATGCCGCCGGCTCAAGAGATGAGCCGGCGGCATGAGTCTACCTTACGCATACCAGGCCACCGAGGGGCGGCCGGGTTATGTGGGGCTCTCCTTTGGCGGGGGGCTTCTCCCAAAGAGAAGCCGGGCAAAGGCATACCCACTAAACCCCCTGCGGTTCTTCCTCATCGCCCACATTGGGGAATATCATGGTTATACAACCAAAACCTCCTTCCACGATATTCCCCGGGCGGATGCCCGGCTGTACGACGGACTAGGCGGTTACAAATATAAACCTAGCGTTAATAATGGTGTGTCATTTGAACACTGGAATAGGAAAAAAAATAATATTTTAAAATAAACACAAAGATTAGTTACTGATGGTATACTTATATTTATTAATTCCTTTCGCTAATAGGCGCTTATTTAAAAAATTCCACTGCGCACAATAAATTTCTTAGATTTGCAACGGGTAATTGTTAGAAAAATAAAATATTTTTATGGATTGATCATATTTAAAACGCTTATTATTTTATTATACTAGTGGATTACCCTTGCTTCCCTACGTGTTACGATGTTAGAAATATTAAGGGTGCTGATTATGGTTTATGATAGCAGATTATGGTGGTAAAAACAAAAATAATTCTAATTTAATTTAAAATCAAAACTTACAATTACCATTTCCTTAAAATATATTTTACGATATCATCATCATCAGCCAATTTAATTCCCCACTGCTGGGGCATGGGCCTCGCTCAATTACATGAGGGGTAATTGCCATACTCACCACGCTTGGCAGACGGGTTGGCGAGGGTTTTGTTATAAATGCAGAGTTTTCCTTCTCTGGGTGCTGATGATCATGCCAGCAGCTTTACCTTAGTCGCCTTTTACGACACCTCGGTAAGAGTGAGGGTGGCCTATTCTACTCTGCCGGGGACCACGCGGCTTTTTACGATAACCATTTCCTTAAAAATATATCTATGTCACAAAAAGACAAAAGACCAAACTAAAGTACTCACTTGCCTCTACAGGGTGTACGACTACGAGACGGGAATGGAAAGTACTTTAAATCCTTTAGTTCGAATTATTTCCTTAAAGAAAACTTCACTTTATATTTTTTTAAGAAATAAAAATTGCAAGTATTGGTTTTGCATGGGAATCTTACCGGAAAAATATTTAAAAATTAAAATTGGCGTTTTTATTCTAAATTTCTCTAAGAAACCACTCGTCAGTCGTGAAAGATATAATAATAATAATATCTTCCAACCGATTACGCCAATCTCAACGTTCTTATATTAATATTGATCAAGTGTGTGCGCAAATAGTATACAGATATAGCGCACATACAAACAATTTTTGTATTACAGAAAAGGGCCATCCCCTTTTCTGTAATACAAAAATTGTTTGTTATGGCTATTGGCTATTGGCTGAAATGATAAATACGAGAATTGCGAAAAATATTTTAGAGAATCTTATTGAAAATAATATTTAATTTAATTTAATTTTATAATGTTTAATTTTGATTGATAGTATATGAAAATTAAATGGCTTTTACTGAATACAAAAAATGTAACAGTTTTGTTTGTCAACGGTATCCAAACCGTAGAATGACAAGTTTTTCATTTATATATAGGTCTTGTACGATCTTACTTTTTTATATCGAATGTTGTCTTCACCTATAGGTATAATAACATTTAGCTTTAGTGTAGATAGATAAATATACATACTTTTTTTCACAATAAACACAACTTAAAAAAACTAGCCATTACAGAAACTTAAATGTACAATTGCGGCGGTCTTATCGCTGGAAGCGATTTCTACCAGACAACCTTCAGGCAAAGGACATTTGACAGTTGAGGAGGGGTAGGTGGTGCAATATTGATAAGGGAAATAAAAGTGAGCTGTGTAAAATATTTATAATACTAATTTTTTTTTTATGCTAGAGGCGGACAAACGAGTGATGGAAAGTAATCATCGCCGCCCATGAACATCCGTGAAATCGGAGAGATCGCTATGTGTTGCCGGCCTTTTTAAAAAAGAGTACGCTCTTCTCTTGAAGGATCCTAAGTCGTAGCCATCCGGAAATACTCCTGCAGTCAAACCGTTCCGTTCGTCGTAATACATAAATAAACATAATATTATATACTAATAAATAAATATGTTATGCTTAGATAAAATAATATAAAGGACTAGATACACATTCATACAAATTAGTATCTTACACTGACCATCGACTATCTATCTCGTATCTGAACTGTATTAATACTAAATTGTATTGTTGATGTTATTATGTTGGAGAACAACAAATAAATATAAGACACCTACGTACCTGTATTTGTGTACTAAACTAAGTATATTCCCGCAATACTATATTTCATAGCACTTGACCTCTAATGTCACTACTGCACGATACCAGCGCATACGCAATCGTCTCAGCGAAGCAATGCGTACGGAATGATAATTAAGATAGATATCAGAATCAAAATCAATGCGGAATTGCGCTCCGATTAAGAACTGCACAGCTAGTTATTGATGCAATGATTGATTACCCAGTTTATACGTACACGTACATAGCAAAATTTCATTTAGCACTAAACGATAAATTGGCTCATTGACCGAGCGCGCGAGTAAACATGACGTTAATATAATGTGTTTCGTAAGGTTGTTTACCTAATAATGTTAATTCATTTCGTGTCTATTTCTCATAAAGGTTTACGTACCCTACTTGCTTTTACTCCATTTAATTATTTTTTTCAATTATTTTGCAAAACTTTGGTAATTTTCCCGTCAAAAACATTTTTACTTTCTTTTTATAGATCTTAAGGTACCTTTATTGGTCAATAGTATCAGAACCCTTATTTTACAAAAATCTAATCAATTTTTCAGACGCTTGTAAATATTTTTCAAAATAATAATGTATTATTAGGTTTGTTATATGCTATATTTATATTTTGCCGTTATGGTTGCCTGGAAGAGATCTAGATCTAGAGATACTAGTACAATGTAGGCGGTCCTATCGCTATTAGCGATAAGACCGCCTTCATTGTACTAGTATAATAGCATAGACTAAGATCTGTAAATTTTGTGCAATAAAGTGTACCTATCTACCTATTTTTTGTACTTTTGTGGCTTTGGCCGCAACCGGAAGTGGCATGCTGAGAGCCATCGTTTCGGTGCCCGGGTACGGTTGGACCATAATCCAGGCTTTAGTAAGTCTGATAAATTGCAATGAAGCGGCTGACCTTCGCAACCCTTAGACAGGGTAATCAGGCGAACTGGATTACACGTTCAGGATCATTGTGTCAACCATTGTACGGCCTACGTATTTTTTTATAGTGACACAGTATATTGGCTCTTCTCAGCCTGATGGTAAGCAAGAGAAGAGCCCACGTTGCAATTAAAACAGAAGCGATGTCAAGGCATCACCTCCGTTGGGACAGCCATACTGGGCCGCGATCGAGTCCACATTTTTGTAAAACTATCCGAAACATGCAGGATACCTCATGGTTTTTCCCTATCGTCGAGCTAGTTGCAAAATTTCTTTTATTCTTTTTAGTTTGGTCAACATATTTCTCAAATCAGAATCTACCAAAAATCAATTTCGCACAAATATTATACGTTACCCAAAGCAGTACAATGCGCACCAAATTTTATTATCGGCTGATAAGTAGGCACCTATATTACCAACTAGTATTTCACCTACGCCATGACATCGTAGTAAATTGACGCAGCCAAAGTATGACGTAACAACTGAACTTACATCACTAAGTATGTACCTATATGATAAATACCTATGTTTCCTTTTCTTACAGTAATGCTGAACCTTTGGAAAAACTTCAACATTTTCTGCACTTTAACTGATACTGAAGTCCATAATACGATTATTAAAGTAATTATGTGAAAATAATCGTCATAATCATCATCGAGAATGACAAGTATTTGTCGTAAATTGACAGACACGTAAGTACTTAGGTACATATCTTGTATACTGTAATGCAGTAATCAAAAGTAATTGATAATTGTACTGCATCTGTAATCATTATTATAAAAAAGGACCGCTGGAGAGCTACGCTTCGGCATGAATGTCGTGGGCGTCCATGGGCAATTGCTTTTGATCCGTCTGCTCGTCTGCCACCACATAAAAAAAGGATTCTAGAGTAAGTATATTGCTTAAAATTTGCTCATCCTGGATAAGCAATTAATTGAATTATTGCCGCATTTTTTAAACACTCTACTAATGGTATTATATGCGGCTATTTAGTAAATAATTAGCTCCGGATATTGTAAAATAGTGTATAATTTACACACATGATTATGGTAGTAAAGATTGTGGATACAAAAGCGGTCGGCCTGGCGAGTAAGTACCACTGGCGGTGCTCGCGGCTCGCGGCTGGTGCGTAGTACAGCGCATACGAATCCGCGGGCTATTGCGTTACGATCGAGCGTCCGAGTGCACAACCGCGTCTTTCCCGGCTTTGTTAATGAAACCGGTCGCAGATATACACCAGTGATCAAAGTGCAACCACACAATATTATGATCGGCATCTCGATGTCCGGCCACAGTCAACCGATACGGTAAGTCCGTTTGCCAGTTTTAACGCATGTAACGTGAGATAGGTCATGTCGCATTGTTGTTTTTGTTGCAGTGTTTACACGAATGTGCAATTAGCATAATAAATTAACATAATAATATCCGTGCGATCGTGTCAACATTAACACATAATACGATGAATATTGATTCCATACATATTACATTTTCCATTTATGCAAGTGCACTTAGTGATTCAATGACTGATAGATTTTCATTCAGTTTGTGTTGGCTTTGAGGTTATTACAACCTACGACAATGTTTTTGTGATTAAAGTTAGTAACTTTCGGACTTTTTTACTTTTATGTAATAATGCAAAAACTACAGATTCGGGAACTTTTATTGCCTTATAATTATAATCATCATCCACCCGTAAATATTTTGAGGATCTGGGAGTATTTCGATTACCAAAACCAACGTGACTCTACAGTAAAATAACCATGAAAGCCACACTTCGGGTTACTTCAATCTGTCAAATCCTCATTAACCTAATATTATTCATTAATTAAGTTGAGAATTAAAAAAAATATGGGTATGTAGGTATTACTTGTATTTTAGCGTATAGCTGTCCGTACTTAAAAGTAGATGTACTTCAAATAAGATCTCGGAAGAATAGCAATGACATATTTTTCCCTGTAAGTAGTTAGAACACCGCATTCCGCGTTAGGTAGGTTGTTGATTTGTTATCGAGGTGACCTTACGGGAAGCTATAAAATAGCCGATAGTAAAAATTTACTCCGTGCGTAATATGCGTGCTCAAATGTGCGCTGTGGCGGGAACGTACAAAATATTCTAAGTATTTACTTAAATAAAAATCCAATGGGACAATTTTTTTTCTTGTTTTTTTTTTATACATATACCTGATTTCGTACTGAGTAACTGTCTAAGTAAGTAGCATAAACATTTGTGTTATGTATATAATATATAATAGAGTGAATAGGCTGTTACTGGACAGACATAACCCATTTTTAGCCATAACCACTTACCATCAGGTGAGATTGTAGTCCAATGTCTGGCTATTCTAATTTAAAAAACCAGTTTAATAATCTTTTACCAAACCAGTTAAATAAATAGTATAAGTGTTTGCCTCTTGGCAAACACTTATACACACAAGTGCTCTTATACACACAAGTCACAAGTGCGCTGCCAACCTTTTCCCCTTCCCCCCATTGGGCCTCCGGTAACCTCACTCACACGGCGAAACACAGCGCAGGCGCTGCTTCACGCTGCTTCGTTTGTCGCAAAAAAAAAGTTTCTGAAACGTGTAACCATGATTCAGTTCCCCTCTTAAGGTGGCGGGTAGGGCACACTTGCGAAGCCAATCGATTTTAATTCTTAGCTACTAAACCAAATCTATTTTAAACAATCTCGGGATTACAACCTCTCCGTAAACACTTATACCATGCACAAATGCGGACCCAACATTTGTTCGCGAGAAATTGATTCACGCTAAAAGCCGCTTTTGGCGGTGATCATTTTTTCGCGTACAAAAACGGACTCAACATTTGTGCATGGTTATTTAATAAATAGTATAAGTATTTGCCGTGAGGTTGTAACCCTGAAATTGTTTAAAATAGATGCGGTTTAGTAGCTAACAATTAAAAATGAATGGTGTCGTTAGTTAGGGCTACCCGTCGCCTTAAAGGGTTGCGAAGGTCAGACGGCAGTCGCTTCATTGTAATACTAGACTGTACAGATCTTGGGTCATGGTCCAGTAGTACCCGGGCTCCGAAGTAACGGTTTTGGACGCAACTAAGAATTCACGCTGAGATGAGGCTCTTGTGCCGAATGTAGCACGTCAACACCGGTAGCTCTCGAGCCGTGGTCACCCTTGGACCATAATCCAACATACCACGCTCTGGCATGAATCCAACCGCTGGAAATGGAAACCAGCGTAAAGCGCGCACTGTGTTTCGCTGCGTGAGTAAGAGTACCGGAAACAAATTTCGGGTGAAAGGGGGTTAAAAGGTTGGCACACTTGTAACTCCCACGGTATTGCGGGTGTTATGAGCGGATGAAATAATAATAAACGGTGATCAGTCTGCTCGCCTGACACCCTAAAAAAATCACACTATGAAAGTGCGAAACGGGCTCTTATTTTCCGTTCAAATGAAACAATAACATTAGATAGATAATCATCATCATTTCAGCCAAACGTCCACTGCTGGACATAGGCCTTCCCCACTGATCTCCGTACAGATCGGTCCAGTGCCGCCCGCATCCAATGGATTCCCGCGACCTTCACCAGATCGTCGGTCCACCTTGTGGGGGGCGCCACGGCTTCGATCTTTAGTTTAGTTTCAGTTTCAAGTATGGAGACCCCCCCCCCCCCCATTTTTTTATTTTTTCCAATTTTTATGTAAAAATCGTCGAAGAAAAGTGGCTGTGACATGCGGACGGACACACAGACTGTCAGACGGACAGACATGACGAAACTATAATGGTTCCGTTTTTTGCTATTTGGCTACGGAACCCTAAAAATCCTCCAACTGGTTTCGGCTAAGGCGGTCAATCTCAACGATCAGCCACTCACGCAGGATATATTATAGTGCTCAAGTGTGTGCGCAAACACTGAACACAAGTAGGTACACTCTCTAAACCCTTGCCCTCATATTCCGATGGGACACCAATGTGATACGACCGGAGAGGGGTCGGGCGTAAGACCAACGGTGCAAAATTAACGTGCTTTCCCAGGCTCGGGAGTACAAGACCGCCAATTTCCAGACTCCGAGCTGACCCTAAGAATTTCTTGTCAGAAAAACTCAGGTACAAACTTTGGCGCGCCCCGGGGATCGAACCCGGGACCCCAAGCGCAGCACTACTCACTACGCCAACGAGGCAGTCATATAAAATACTAAAGTAGGTAGGTATGTACATAAATTACGCCCAGATTCACAATCGGATTGTTCTCATTTCGGAACCAAATATTTTATTATGCTTGCTCATTGATATGAACTTCTAGCGGATGACTGGCAGGAGATAGCGCAGGATCGACCGAGATGGAGACTCTTATTATCGGAGGCCAAGACTTTGGGTCGCTGCGCCAACCCATTTAGTTAGTTTATACCTATGCTCTTATAAGAAGGAAATAAATTATAATTCGTCAGCAAAAGTCGTAAAACTAATAATTGAGTAGGTATAAACCCTGTCAGGGTTTCCCCATGAAATGCCATACATGGGGTTACAATACCACTATAACGTAAGTGATGCGATATATGACGCCATCATTTTCAGGACTTAATTGACGCAATATACTATACTACTATTATAACCTGGAGCACAATTCTCGGGTTCGTGATATTTTGAAAACATGGCGGATATCACCTGAATACCATACAAAAAAACTATGTTTTAGTGATATATGTTGATTGAAAATAAATATCACGAGCACAAGAATGGACAACATTTCAAAATTGCTAAGCTCTGAAACAAAAAATACCAATTCTTTGTTTACTTTTCCGCTGCTCGAATATATATTTATTCATTTTTTATATTGCTTATTTACTGAAAAAAAAATTAAAAACTAAAAAACGTAAGATGACGTCATCGGACGGCAGAATGTAAAATATTTCTTTGCTTAGCACATTATAGTTTTAAATTTACGTAATGCCAAACTCATGACATGTAACTGTCAAAAAAAAAGACAACTTGTCAACGTTGAATGTATGAATGACGTTAACAATGTTGACACTAGTATTATTTACCTTTGACAGTAGTACCTTTTTTTTATTAAAACAATGATAAGCAAAGGAATATCGCTGTATTCAGCCGTCCGATGACGTCATTTGGCGCTTACGTCTATTTAGAATAAAAAGTATTTCAATAATTATTTTATGCATGAAAATGGACAAATTTTGAAAAAAGAAAAAATATGGGACTGTTCATTTTATGTCTACTTTCATATAAAAAAACAATATGGACATGTTAAACATTTGAAATGTTGTCCATTGGGCTCCTGATTGCGTGCGGGGAATGATATAGGCAAAGCCGACCAAGATCAGAAGGCACTTCAGTGACATTGACAGGCGGCATTGTAAACATATTTCTATGGGAAAATGTCAAAACAGCATTAGTATCGACTTTTGCCACGCGCCAAATAACCGTGATCGGACTTAATTAATTATGACAGGTTAAATATTTGTTTGACCGATTTATCTAAACAACTGTTAAGGCGACGGGTAGCCCTAATTAGCGACACCAATAAATTTAAAGTGTTAGCTACTAAACCGGATCTATTTTAAACAATTTCGGAACGGGAGTCTCTTAGCAAACATTTATACTATTTATTAAATAATTCAACACTACTTTTTGATCTGTTTATCCAATCGAAATTTGGATTAACGCCATAAATGGCCATTTTTGGCGGTAATTCGAATTTCGAGTGGATAAACAAAATATACGTATTAAATAAATAGTATAAATGCTTTCCGAGAGGCTGCAGCATTCAAATTGTTAAAAATATATCCGGTTTAGTTGCTAACAATTTAAATCATTTGGCGTCGCTGGCCAATTGCAACCGTTAAGGTGATGGGTAGGGCACACTACGACGCCAATCGATTTTAATTTTTAGCTACTGAACCGGATCTATTTTAAACAATTTCGGGGTTACAATCTCTCGGTAAAAATCTATACTATTTATTAAATAACCATGCACAAATGTTGGGTCCATTTTGGCCGTAACCCAGAAATTGTTTAAAATAGATCCGGTTTAGTAGCTAAAAATTAAAATCGATTGGCGTCGCTGGTGTGCCCTACCCGTCACCTTAACTTCATTGAACGTTGTATGGGGCGAGAAGAATAAGAAGATTGAATTAGTTACTTTTCAAATTATTTGGGCTATGTCAGAATGATGTTTATAAAAAGTATTGCAATAAAACATTTTTTTTATAAATCTGTGAACTGTGCACTTTTGTATGAAAATAATCTAGGCTCAGCTACAAATTTTCCTCTGTATATACATACACTGTTATTTTTTTATCGTTTACATCCCAAATACCTCAATAGGTCGCGTGGACATTCAATTTTTTATGGAACAGCTGATATTGTTCGCTTATTTTGTTGATCTAACACGCTAAAAGGACTTCTTTCACGAGACCTATTATGAGGTTTTCAGGACGTAAACGATAAAAAAATTACAGCGTATAAAATGTACAACAAGGTACGAGTATTTGCATTATGTTTTTAGTTAACAAAGTTTGACTTAAGTTGTTAGTGTATGGAGTCTCCATTTAAGCTGAAAAACATGTGCTTGGAAATTACGTTCTTCCTTATTTCATTAAGATTTCAGTATTAATACTTATGCTATTCATGCTGTCACCCCCAATTTGAAGCACAAATTTGGTTTTACAAGTTGGTACATACTACGTACGTAGTATCAACATAAAATTCCTAATTAATGTTACCAGTCTCAAGATATTTCCCCAAAACATGGGGAAACGGTTATTGTAGTAACTATATTGTTTTAATAGTGCCTAGATAAGTTGGCAAGTTGTGTTTTGATATTTATGATGCCTTGAACATACAATAATGAATAAAAAAGAGCTACCTACCTATTTTAATGGTTATCAGGGCGAGTTTCAATTCGTGTAAAATATGTATCCATGTATTGTCTGTTAGGAACGCATCAACCTACACACATAAATCTTAAAATTGTTATTAAATTAATAAATTCTTGCTTATTTTTAACAAAAGTTCCGGTACGCACTCACGCAGCGGAACACAGTAGAGACACTGCTTCACGCTGTAAATATCAGTAGCAACTTATTAAATTAATCAGTCGGAGCAATCAAGTCTTACTTAAAGTTGAAATGGGGAAATTATTGTTTTCAGTATCGGGTAACACTGAGCATTTTAATAGATCGTGTATAATCGTGTGTATTTTAGCTTATAAATCACAGCATACTATGAAGTATTTAATGCTTACCTGTGAAAAGTGATGTTATCTTCTTCTTATGCTTTCCCGAATTATTGTGACAAAATTTTACCGCACAAATCGTCATAGTAAATTAATTTTTGCGAGATGTGTTTGACAGGCATTGACGACTACGGAGCGGTCCGGGCGTTTGGAGCCGTACGGCTCCATTTGAGTTGCTACGAATTGTGGGCGCAGACTAGGTTTCTAGTCTTGTTATAATTCTATGCCTCAATTATAAACGAGTTAAACTATAAGAGTGAACCAGCATCAGATCTGTTGGTGAATCACATTGACAACCGTCACCCTTTAAAAATTTAAAAACTCCTTACTTTTAATTAATTGGCCATAGTGTTAATACGGCCAGCAACGAAGGAGATCCCCATCGTTAGAGTAAATACTTAAACTACCCACGTACTATTATTTAGTACCTAAGTAGTAGGTACCTGTACTTAAACTAACTACGTAGAGATTTCTCATGACCATAACCTTTAGTCGCGATAAGATGGACGATAAATACACCGAAGAAATAGTAACATTCACAAATGATTTTACATATAGATTATATGACTACGAACATTGTAAGGCGTACAAAATGGCATAAGGTGGGATAAATGACATGTTGCATTTCTCTACACCATAGGGATATATAAGTTCTTTTAATAGGCACGGTGACATGGCAGTCTACTAACAACGTCCGTAAGTAGCTTAGGCACTTGTGTTGCGGATAATATCTACGGATAATATAAAGATGACACAAATATAATACTTACTTAAATACCTTAAACAAAATCTTAATAATAAAACTTAAACAAATAAATATCACGTGAATGTTTGTTCAAGCGGCCATCCACGCACGAATCGAACCAATTATCCTTGGCGCACAAGACAGGGTCACTGCCATGTGCGCCATCGATCCCGTCCAAATAAAACTACATATTTTTTTTACTAATTATTACACATTTTGACGACCCGTTTGGATCCGTGGTAGTGAATGCTGCTTCTGGTGCAAGGGTTGCGAGTCCGACCCCCGCACTGTACAAACATTTGTGTGCATGAACATGTCTGTTTGTATTGATCTGGGTGTTTTCTATGTATTATAAGTATGTATCATAAGAAAAGTATTAAATGTATATATTTGTAATCCCACTGTTTATTCTGATATCCGCAACACAGGTGCTTAAGCTACCTATCTCGGAGTCAGATCAATGTATGTGATGTTGTGAAATATTTATATTATTTATATGTTAATAAAATTAAAAAGAGACGTTCGATGGCTCTCTCAAACTTTAGACCAACTATGTCAATAAATGAGATCAAGAATGCAGTTTACATCATTTGTAACTAGTTCATTATGTACTATGATGTCGAGCAGAGGCCTATAAGCCAAGGTAACTCCCACAAATAACCGATTGATATTATAAATGTGCAGACAAACGCATCAGTGTTGTTAAATTTATATGAAATCATTGTTTCCAAATTCATAAGACTTACTTTACAGAGCCCTAGTTGTTCAGTCGTCAAAGTATTTGGATCACTGTACCCAATGATAGATATCGACTCACCTTGGCTTACACTTGCTTAGTAACTAGATAATAAACAATTTCTATTGAATAATTTCAATAGCAATTGTTTATGGAAAAAATAACGCTGGTTGATAAATACCTAAATCTCAACAGAAAACAAAACAGACAAATACCGGCCAGGCTATCTATAGATATTAATAATAATATGTATTAAAGGAGAAACTCTGTCTGGGAAATATACGCACTCTAGCCCATGCAAACCACTGAACTGAACCTAGAAACTTGGGATTTTGGGGGAGAGGATTTTAAAATAAGTAATGAAAGTGAGCACTAACACAGATTTTATTTTTACATTATGGCAGGCAAACGAGCATACGGCTAACCTGATGGTAAGAGACAGACTACGTAGGACGCTATGTTATGTGGTATGATAGGTAGCTTAAGCACCTGTGTTACGGATATTAGAATCAACAGTGGAATTACAAATATATACATTTAATACTTTTCTTTTGTAAATACATACTTATAATACATAGAAAACACCCAGACCAATACAAACAGACATGTTCATGCACACAAATGTTTGTACAGTGCGAGTGTCGAACCCGCAACCCTTGCACCAGAAGCAGCATTCACTACCACGGATCCAAACGGGTCGTCTAAATATGTAAGAATTTACTAATTCTTTTACTCATTAAAAAAATATGTAGTTTTATTCGGACGGGATGGAGTTGGTTCGAGTCATGCGTGGATGGCCGCTTGAACAAACATTCACGTGATGTTTATTTGTTTAAGTTTTATTATTAAGATTTTGTTTAAGGTATTTAAGTAAGTACCACATTTGTGTTATCTTTATATTATCCGTAGATATTATCCGCAACACAAGTGCCTAAGCTACTTAAGGACGTTGTTACTAGACTGCCATGTCACCGTGCATATTAAAAGAACTTATATATCCGTATGGTTTAGAGAAATGCAACATGTCATTTATCCCACCTTATGCCATTTTGTACGCCTTTCCCTGTTTGTAGTCATATAATCATTATACATACATGTTATACATATTATAATCAGTTGTGAATGTTACTGATTATGAAATTTGTATGAAAGTCCGTCATCTTTGACGTTATGAACGTAATAATTAGATAACATTTTTAGTTCTAACCGTGATACCGGCCAAGAACCGCTTTGTCGAACTGAACAATGATGGATGGCATCAAGCTATAAAATGTCAATTGCAGTGACGTAAATAATAAAACAGAGAATTAAATAACAACAGTAAAAACCGAATCTCCCTTATAATATTGTGCTGTATATGTGTTTGTTTGTTTGTATACGTTTTGTTTTGTTTTAGATGGTGTAATTCTCAATTAAATATTTTAAAAGATCAGAAAGAGAGAAAAGTACACTGCTCCGGTCAATTTCTAATTAAAAACGTCTCTTTAATCACTCCACATTGGCAGAGTTATATGAGTGTTTGCCGTGGGCAAAACAGTGGCAGCCATAAAAAAAACAACAGTAAACTCAAAGTAATCGTGCAATGCATTCATGCAAACTTATACCTAAGTATTCTAAGTGATTGCATCTGAATGAAGTACCTACCTACTTTATTAATGTAGAAAACATCCGTTTCTATAATTGTGCAGCTCACGATTCAATACATGATTCTCTACTAATTTGTATACATTTATATGCCTTTGCTCTTCTAACACATAATCTAATAACAGTAACTGATCGGTACTGAAAAGTACAGTCGTAGTGTTACTGGGTCAATATTTTTAATCATGTTATTGATACAATTTTTTCATTACAAAATATTCAAAAATACATTTTTTTAAGAATGCTATATATAAGCATATTTAAAAATAATATGTGGGACATTGATTATTAATTATTTCTTTGACAAGTGAGGTAAGTTAGTGCCGTCAATGTCAATGACTGTATTAATTGAACTGTTAGTTAACATACCAATAGGTGAAAATTGTGCTAAACATTTGCGACTTTCCCTTTTTTTCATACAAAAAGTCATCTTCATATAATACCTATCCTACATAGTGGTTCACAAACAAATACCCGTAATTCTCTTGGAATAAAATCCCTAAATAATGAGAGCACATTGTAGCAGACGTAAATAGAAGCCAGCACAAAAGCAACTTACATAAAAGTGGGAGCGAGCTTTTCTCATTCTCAGATTGTTACCGTGGCTCGGGCGATACATAACTTTAACTTCCGAAGCACACGCTCTGAAATATTTATTCCTGAAACGTAAAGATCGGGGAGGGGGGTGGGGGTGTTGGGGGCGGTTTATCCCGCGGTTTCCTTCCCGCCGTGTTTTACTTCAGAATGGGAAGTCGCCGGCGACGGGTCGATATCGCCAAAGATAAAGTAGCGGAGAACTGAATATGGGTGCCATTTAGAAGTATTTACTCTTATATGAGTCGAAATTATTAAAACCAATATTAATCGCAGTAAACGTCCTCAAAACACAAATTTTACTATAGCACCTATCTCGTTTGTAAGTTTCAATCATATCATTAAAAAATTTTGCGAAAATGAAAGGTCTTTTTAATATTTTTCATTAATTTGATACATACTTTTGATTATATTTCCTAGTTAAATCGGGCATGAACCGTATTCAGGATTGCTTATTTAAAAAAGCTGTAATATTTTTAAATTTTAATTATTCATCTACTAAACTGAAAAATTGTGAATGTTTAGTTTTCTGGACATTCCTTTAATAATATCAACGCTGTTATATTTTTATCGTTACTTACATCCTAAAAACCTCATATCTATTGTATTAGTCCATTTAACATGTTAAATCAACAATATAAGCGAAAAAAACTTATGCTGTTCTATCTAAATAGAATATCGGTATCTAATAAATAACGGTGTACAGTAAATGTAACCTTCCCAGGGATTTTTAATTCTTTAATGTTCTGTTTCCTCGCGAGTTTCTGCCGGGTCTCGTCTGGCGACAGATCTGGATACTATTCTTTGGCGGTTCCCCGACCTCCTGTGGGGGCCCCCACCGTTCGATTGTCTGCGGAGGCTGCCCCGCCGGTGCCATCTGATGTGCCGAGAGCACTCCAGATCTGCATAGATCGTTGCCTTCGTTTTTTCCCTATCGAAAAATCAATACTCACAGTTTCATAAAGTCGGAAGAGCGACACTCCTTAATTTTATTAAAGCTTAATTTTTAAGTATCTCCCAGCGAAAATTTTACCTCGTATTTTTTTCAATATCAGACAACTTGAGAGCTTTCAAATTATTCTTATGTAGTCATTATAATAAATTTGACTCTACCACTTATACCTTTACTGAAGAGACGAAGACTTATACAATCGTACAGATACATGTGGGTCAACAATTCGTAGGCTACAAAGGAATACGGTACATAATGTGAAATGGTTCAACCCAAAAGCGTAGCGAGCTTTCCGCCGCGCCACCCTCAAAGGGAAAGAGGCTCAAACACCGAGCCATAAAGCCTTCGAATCCGGCAAAACAAATACAACGAACATTCCAATGCTAGATATCACTCGCCCCGCCCACACAGTCGGCATTACGACTGAGCCTTCCCATTGGTCGCCGCGAAGCCTTCTCCATTTGGAATTGGTTATTTTTTTTCTACAATTGGAATTGGAACTGTCGGTTTGTTCTGTAAGTGCGGGGCGCATGCGCCGGAGGAGGCGTCTACGTCACGTACTCGTAGATACGGTACGAATGTTTATTGGATTGCTCTCTCTTGCCATTCGCATTCGATTCGGATGTGGATTTGTGGCAGAGGGGGGCCTGCGCAGTCGTGACTGGAGGTTCTCCTTTTTTCAGACCGCGTTGAGTACATACATTTGTAATGTGCTTCTCGCTCTTTGTGTAATAAGACTTTTGTGACTGGTCCAACGAATATGAGCATTAGTTATTATTCAGTTAAAGGCACATGTGTTCAGGGGTAACTATTTCTGGAAGCATTAGGTAGTCATGATAATGAGAGGTACTGAAGTAAATTTCTGAAAATAATTACCTTGTTATGAAAATTATTTTCCGCGAAACCTTAAGAAAAAATATTTTAAGTTTCAAAAGTACCTATTACAACCTCAAAAAAATTCGCTGAAATATAAGAAAGTTCTTCATTTAGAACCGTTGATTAATTTTTATCCAGGACACTTTCTTTGAATAAGCGAGTCGCCTCTGTTTCTTGGAAAAAACTGTTTGAAAATGCTGTCCGAAATATGAATATCTGCTCCCTTTTTGAATAGACACGAATACCTATTACGACAGATACTTGAAAACTTGTGCTTATTGGAGTATGAGTAGGTATGTACTCTTTCTAACAAAAGCGTTGCCACAGTAGTTCCTTCCGGATGAACCTTTTAAATTTTAGAAAGCTACTGCGGGCGTGGGAATTTCATCAACCTTGGGCGATGCATTGTATGCAATAACGCGTCGCCACCGTGCGGCGGCAGCCGGCGCCGCGGCGCAACCCACTGCCGCTGGCAATACAGTCCACAATGACCCGCTGTTCGCAGGAGACAACTGTAATACCCCGTTGGCGTCTC
The DNA here is from genome assembly GCA_019059595.1 of Marasmia exigua. NCBI lineage: Eukaryota > Metazoa > Arthropoda > Insecta > Lepidoptera > Crambidae > Marasmia > Marasmia exigua. The sequence goes on along the minus strand of CM032473.1, from coordinate 4,126,358 downwards.
CAGCTGGCTGTGTCCGGAACAATTTCATTTGCGACTGGGCGAGGATAGCGTTGTAATTACAACAACAATCGATAGAGGCGCCACCGTCTGCCGCACGTTTAATCTCGCCAGAATCAAAGGACCGTCGCCTCACACCCGCCCCTATACCGAACACCTCCTACCCGCTGTTCAGCCACACACCAAAACATAAGTTGTACTTCCATTGCGCCCTCACTTTAGCACTCCCCATCGTAAGGCAGAAGCTGCACCTCAATGGATTACAACATAACTGTTTCTGTAGCCTTTATCTGTTAAAATGGTGAATAGTGTGTATCCAAGCCTATAACAGTGAAGGTATGTTTAGATGTCCCCAGACCAGATAGTTGCATTTCCAGATTGCAGTATATGTAGTTCTTGTGTGGCTTTATAATTTAGAAGGAAAAATATTCTATTTTAACATTACATTTTATTCTTCTGTCACCTATTGTGAGTCAGTGTATCAATAGAAACGTGAATACTATATCCATTTGCGCCATGTTGTGAATTATTAAACACAATTAAATCATAATGATGAGTAGTCTTGAGAACTAGAGAACTAGACTTTACAGAATAAGTTTATTTTCTAGATCTGCCGTCTTAGTAATGAATATTAACATATCCTACCTATCTATACTAACAATAACCAGTCAGTTCCAAAGGTCTGCTTGACTTATTTTTTATTACTTCAGTAAAACGCACAGATAGAAGCTATTAACATGCTTTCATTAGGTCGTCGTGTATGTAACCAAGACATAATAAAATCTAATGGAACTAATTTAACCATCTTCTAAGAATCGTAGCGTCACTGAATGGTCGGAACGCAACCCATGACACCTTCCGGATACCATAGCTTTGCAGCAGGCAACTCTGCAGTTATCTCCAAACAAACGTCAAATAAGTGGGAGTGCGATTTAATAATCAGTTTACATCGTGGCTCATTTGTCCAAGCACGTGGTTATACGTACACGTTGTCATTTACATTACAATACAACGATTACGACATACATAATATTATAGTATAGAGGACATAGTATGGAGTACATATTAATGGTAAATGTTAAAGTCTATCATAAATTCTTCTGTAGGTAGTCATTTACGCACTTAGGTACGTGGAAGGCAAATGGATAATAAAGCAGGATGCCAAAATTGTTTGAGAATAAAATAAGTCATCATCAACCCATTTAAGTCCCCACTGCTGGGGCACGGGCCTCCCTCGATCATATGAGGGATAATTGCCATACTCACCACGCTTGGCCGACGGGTTGGCGAGGGTTTTGATATAAATGCAGAGTTTTCCTTCTCTGGGTGCTGATGATCAGCTTTACCTTAGTCGCCTTTTACGACACCTCGGTAAGAGTGAGGGTGGGATATTCTACTCTGCCGGGGACCACACGCCCCAATATAATAAAATAAGTAAACCGCTTGTAATACATGAAAAACACTAACCTGCCGCACTCAGAGACGTCAAATTAACTTTAATAGTTGCTTAAGGAAAAATATTGACACTTATTTCAATACGCATTAAGACTTTGTTGAATTAAGTTAATGAAACTTTTCGTTTGATCGACGTATCTTAATGCGGCAGAAAGCCTCTAAATATCAAGACGACAACACAGTCATTCTAATATGTACTACGAGTATGTAATCGATAGAATAGTCAGAAACTGCGACACCGGAAAGAAGTTAATCGTTAGCTACGAGTTAATACGAGTAGGTATGAGTACGTTTCGGATTGTCATACCACTTACGAAACATGAGAAATCAAAAAAGAGTAAGTATGTAATCATGGCTTGCCAATTTAATGAAACCTTTTCCTCTATCAATTATACAATGTCGTAATAAGTACGAGTACAATGTTTTCATATCGGCTACTTCATTGAAAAATCTTCTACAATAGATACGTGTACAGGAATTTCGATTAAAAACAGTCACCATAGTCAAATTTTCTTCTCAGCCAAAATAATGACGAACAATTTGTAGCATGGCGGAATATAAAGTGAATTTGCAACCGAATACCGTAGAATTAAAGCTGCATGGACGCGTGTATCGATTGTCAATAATTTGTGTCCGTCGGCGGTGGTTAGACTTAGCTCATTGTTTAGCTGAAATTATTTCCAGCGTCGGTGTGTGATCGTATTCGCGCATATATCGGGATATTGGGCCTTCTCCTTTGTGCATAACAAGGTAGAATTATAATCAGAAATTAAATAAAGCCATGTTTATATCATTTCAGCCAATAGACGTCCACTGCTGGAGATAGGCCTACCCCAATGTTCTTCACACAGATCGGTCCCGTGCCTCCCGCATCCGATGGATTCCCGCGATCTTCACCAGATCGTCGGTCCACCTTGTAGGAGGCCTCCAACGGCTGCGACTTCCTGTACGTGGCCTCCACTCGAGGACCTTTCCGCCCCAACGGCCGTCTGTTCTCCTCGCTATGTGCCCTGCCCATTGCCACTTGAGGGATGCAATCCTTTGGGCTACGTCTGTGACCTTAGTTCTCCTGCGGATCTCATCATTTCTGATACTATCACGCAGGGAGACTCCGAGCATAGCCCTCTCCATTGCTCTCTGGGTGACTTTGAGCCTCCTTAATCGGCACATTGTGAGCGGCCACGTATTGTAGCGTATTGGGACATATTTTATACGAAAGCATAGTTTTGCGTTAGCTGCATATTTTCGATAACCTACGAAGTATCTAAGTTTTTAAAAATATAATTTCATATGAATATTATTATTTATATCGTACTAAAATTTTAATAATTTAGATTTCATTACATTTTGCTTTTTTTTAATGTGTCTCTACAGTCTACGCTACGTCTATTATTCTGACTAGAAGCAGTTTCCTATAATACCTTGATTTAAAATAATTTAATATGAATCTGTGTTAATTTCTACATCAATTTATTCCCATCTTTTGGTCAATAGGCTAACGCTTGACCACAATCGCGCCTGATGGAAAATGAGGTCTAGGATGATACGCGTTTGCCTAAAAGATGCCTGTTCACTCTTGCCTTAAAGATGTCCAGATTATAGTGGTCAGGAAAAATAGACCTCGGCAGGGAGTTCCATTCCTTAGCCGCCCGCATTATAAATATGGAATCGAATCGCTTCGTGCGGATAAGGGGTAGTTCTACCACATAAGAATGAAAACCCTCGCCGCGCCTTGTTTTAACAATGTAAATTTCTTGTACATATTGATTGAATATAAGTCTGATTAAAAGTTTGAAATCTATTCGCAAAATTCGCACACAGTCATTTCAACATAACCACAGTACCTAAATAGTAAGTTGCAATAAGTATAGGTAATAGTGGAACAAACTTCCTACGAGTTGAAACAACGAACACATATAAAGCAGCCCTGTTCCAAGCGCAGCTCTTGAAATCCTGAAACACTAGCGCGTAACTGCTCACGTCTCGGAACCACTCGAGGAATTTGCGTATCGGCAGGTCGAAGTAAGATATTTAAGATTTTCCGGTAACTCGATTCTCCGTTTGGCTCTACAGCCGCTTCTCAATAGATCAAATAACCAAAAGTTAAACCAACCATTTGTTGATGGTATTTATAACAGTAATTCTATTCTGAAAAATTACTGACCTACGGTTTTTTTATAACCGCTGACACGTTAGAACAACAGCTTCAAGATCAAATCTATTCATAAAATAAAATTCGATACAGAAAGCAGGAAAACAAGAATGTAGGTCAATCCTGTCCCAAATGTGTTCGGGATCCCAACCAACAATGTAACAAATAAATGGGACAAAATAAATCTGAAGCTTCAGAGCTTATCTAAATTTATTTAGATGAGCACGTTGTTATAAGAAATTATTTTAAAGGACTGACCGGATGGCGCAATTGGTAGTGACCCTGCCTCTTACGCCAAAGGTCGTGGGTTCGATCCCCACCCTGGACAAGCATTCGTGCGATGAGCACTTGTGTTTGTCCAGTGTCTGGGTGTAATATATGTATTTAAGTATATATTAGTGTTCCTCTGTTGTCTGATATCTGTAACACAAGTGCTTACGCTACTTAGTACGGAATCAGGTCAATGTATGAGATGTTATGAGAATTAGAATTATGAGAATTATTTTAAAGGAGTACATTGATCACAGTTATTTTATTATGGAATGATGACAATATTATAAATACGAGGCTATAACGTATGAATAACAATAAAATCACAACTTCAGTATTTTCTTTTTTTCAACCGTTATCCATTTTCATGCATAAAATAATTATTGAAATTCTTTTTATTCTAAATAGACGTAAGCGCAAATGAAACGTCTCGGACGGCTGAATACAGCGATATTCCTTTGCTTACATTGTTTTAATAAAAAAGGACATACTGTCAAGGTAAATAATACTATTTTATTGTCAACATTGTCAACGTCATTCATACATTCAACGTTGACTGAAGTTTTCTTTTTGGGGGGAAAAAAAGTTTACATGTCATTGGGTTGGCATTTCGTAAATTTAAACCTAAAAATGTGCTAAGCAAAGAAATATTTTACATTCTTCCGTCGATGACGTCATCTTAACGTTTTTTTAGTTTTTTTTTTTTTCTCAATTAAATAAGCAATATAAAAAAAATGAATAAATATATATTCGAGCAGCGGAAAAGTAAACAAAGAATTGGTATTTTTTTGTTTCAGAGCTTAGCAATTTTGAATGTTGTCCTTATTGACTGGTTCTCCGGTTATACTCAAACTGCCTCGTTGGCGCAGTGGGTAGTGCGTCGCACTTTAATGCGACGGCTGCGCTTGGGGTCCCGGGTGCGATCCCGGGTCGGGCCAAAATTTGTACCTGAGTTTTTCTGTTAAGAAATTCTCAGTGTCAGCCCGGAGTCTGGAAGTTGGCGGTCTTGTAACCCCGTGCCTCGGAAAACACGTAAAGCCGTCGGTCCTGCGCCCGATCCTTCTCCGGTCTTGTCACACTGGTGTCCAATCGGAATATGAGGGCAAGGGATGATAGAGAATAGAGTGTGCACTTGTGTTTGCGGACACACTTGAGCACTAGAATATATCCTGCGTAAGTGGCTGATCGTTAAGATTGGCCGCCTTAGCCGAAATCGGTTATACTCAAACTTTACACTTTAGATATAGAACTAAAAGTTATGTATCATTTTAGTAGTTTTTTTTCCTAAGAACTAAACTTTCTACTAAAGCTAAAACTGTTGGCCATCTTAAGCGGAGTAGTGATAAATACCTTCAGCAGTCCTTATATTTCAAGTGCACCCGCTACATTCTAGAGAGCTCGCTACTTATAGAATAGGAAGCGAGTGTAGGTAATGGCGCAAAATAGTGACGCAGTATTATTGCAGGGGGAGGCCCACCCCCCACCTCCTCCCACTCCCGGAGCGACTGAAACGGCCGCGAGAAAAATAAGATCCGTACTCCGTCCCGCTTATTCTTAGGAAAAGCTTTTTGTATATTTTTTAGGTATTTCTCGTGTCTGTGTGGGTGGGTAAATACTCTGAATGTCGGTTTGCTTATGTACGTTGAACTCGCTACACAAGTGACGATGTGGAACCGAATTGGGGGAACAAAGATTTGTGTTGGGAGGCTGCTGGGAAATAAATAGTAGGATAGTAGCTAAAATTAGGTATTATGAGACTTATGTGGGTACAAAGAAAGCAATGCAAAACAAAACATAAATATACCTAAGTTTTATGGATATGATGAATAACTAACTTTTAGATTAAATTGGATTTGATCACAAAATGTCCTCCTTACGCCCTGTTGGTCTAATGGTTTAAGGTGACGGGTAGGGCGCACTAGTAATTTTTAGCTACTTGAACCGGATCTATTTTAAACAATTTCGGGGTTACAACCTCTCGGCAAACACTTATACTATTTATTAAATAACCATGCACAAATGCGGATCCAACACTTGTACGCGAAAAATTGATTCACGCTAAAAGTGGCCGCTATTGGCGGTAGGTAATCAATTCTTAAACAAAAACGGACCCAACATTTGTGCATGATTATTTAATAAATAGTATAAGTGTTTGCCGAGAGGTTGCAACCCCGAAATTGTTTAAAATAGATCCGGTTTAGTAGTTAACAATAAAAAACTAATGGTGTCTTAAGTACCGGACCGTGATCTCGGGGTCCTAGGTTCGATACCCGGGTCGAGCGAAAAATAAGTTGCGAATTTTTCGAATATAGCTCGGGTTTGTGATCACCAATCCGCATTTGGCAAGCGTGGTGATTAAGCCTAATCCCATCATAGTAGTGATAACTTGAATTCTATGATGGAGGCCTTTGCCCTGCAGTGGGACAGTTTATAGGCTGATACTGATCACAAAATGTGTCACAAAACGACTCCCCGTGGCTTGGGGATCTTTTAGTTAGCGGACGGCAGAATTACATTTCGTGGCATGTCCATGTTCTCTATTCCGCACACGTGAGAAGAAGTAATTACTTAATAGGTCTTTACCTAGGATATGGCCATTTTTTTTCTAGACATAATAAGATGTTACTGGTGTCGCGGGTGTCCATGGGCGGCGGCAATCGCTTACCATCAGGTGATCCGTCTGTTCGTCTGCCACCTATCGCTTAAAAAAATGTTAAATAAGTAAATCCTCCTAATCTCCTTGAATGAGTAAAAAGTCACCATACGAGTCCTATAAAATTATTATGATTTAAGTCTACTTATATTTTAAGGTTTATATTAAATAGAGATCAGGTATCATTGTATTTATGATGCAAAAAAAATCTTATAATTGACCCTTTTTTATTTGGCAGAATTGGCGTTTTTATCCATAATAACTTTTTAATTAAAAAATATTTTTTTCTGAAAAACTATCCTAAGTACACGTTCCTAAGCGTTGTTCATTAAAGCACAGTCAAAATTAAATTATGGCGTTGTAGCATTAATAGTTACTTTACAAATTAAAAAAGAGTTAGTATGGATTTTTTAATAAAAAATTGGTAAAACGGACCTAACATTTGTGCATGGTTATTTAAAAATAGTATAAGTGTTTGCCGAAGGGTTGTTACCCCGAAATTGTTTTAAATAGATCCGGTTTAGTAGCTAAAAATTAAAATCGATTGGCGTCGCTAGTGTACCCTACCCGTAACCTTAAATATATTGGCTTGATAATGTGCATTGGTCATTACCAATGCCCCATCTCAAAGGTCGTGTATTCAATCCCCACGAAAATGATTTCTGTGATGATACTGATAAACAGGCTTATTCAGCGTCTAGGGTGTTCTAATATCTATTTTCAAGTTAATACCTTCGATAATTCTGATACTATGGGTATACAAGTTGTCTAGATTTAAAATATTTGTCATTCTATGTTGCTAATGTTGACTGTACCTACAAAAATATGGATCCACGCCATCTCTCGAAGTACACGGAGACTTTATACCGTTGGGTTACTGAGTGGAGAGGGCTGCGTCCCTCCTCTCAGTTATCGCGCTATGACGCGGAGAGAGGGCTACTTTAGGCAACAACGAGTCGGTGCAGATGGCAGTAGTTAGGAATTTATTGAATTAGACTAATAGCCTTTTAATTAGCAAAAAAGAACGATTGATCTACGTTCTAACTATGATCATAAATCCTGTATTTAATAAAAATTCTAAGCTGAAAACTTTCGAATTTTTCACAAATCTTAAATGCAAGGAAAATTCCTGCATAATAAAACCATATTAACATTCTCATGGTTTCTATATTTTTGTGAGTTTTGTGTTTTTTTTTACAACAATAAAACAATTTAGAAAGCTCTACATTTAAGAACAAGAGTATTACCTAGTAACAAATTACTTCTTAGCCGTTAATGCTACCAGATAAACTGAAATTACGCAAACATTTGGTTCGTTCAGGACGTTTTTGAAATCACTAGACAGTAAAGACCATCCCATCATTTCTTCATTAGTCTAAGAGAATAAATAATTAAATTATAAAGAACAGAGATGATGTAATTTTATTTTTATCACTGAGGTACGGTTTTTGTCCTAAAACCAATTAAATGTAACGGGAAAGATGGTCTTGAGGACCAAACGTCAAATCTAAGCCTACGACAACTTATCCTTATGACCTTATTCATAACCTGCCTTAAGGCCTGACCCATTGGGACTCCGATAAGAGACGAATATAGCCGCCACGACTAAACAAATTCCCTGGCCCTCTTCAACATGTGGCCACTGGCTAAAGTGTGACAGAGAAAGCTAAATCAATTTTAAATTTGGGCAGTAATATTGAGGGGCAACGCACTCGCCAACTGGTTGAGAGAGGACGAAAGTACGAATTTTTTTACAATAATTTAAGTGAAAGATCGTGTGGGCACGCGTAATGGCGGCGTCTTATGCACTTCATATCATTTTGAGTACCCACTTAGCTCAACGCACCGTCTACAGGAGTTATTCTCAAAGCATTATTTCATCAATGACATCACGGTTTAGTTATTTCAGCTCTTGGTCTATAAATTTTAAAATATTACAAAAATAACACAATTAAAACGTGTAATCACACTAAAAAGCTCTGCCTGAGCTTGTACTTATGTTGAAGTAGGTATTTGACTTGTAGGAAATCTACGAGACAAATTATGATTATCTCAGGGCCTTTCAGACACTTAAATCGGCAGGTTCTGTCGCGATGACGAGGACACGATTATCCACGTCCTCGGCGAGTGCATAGCGCTGCACCACTGCAGAAGCCGGCACCTGGGAGCACACATGATCTCGGCAGACGAGATCAAAAGCTCCCCCATCAGCTCCATTCTCGGGTTCATCCTGGAGCTGGAGCTACATGAGGTGCTGTAAAAGATTCTGGGGTTGCCATAATAGATCAAATACAGGTCGCAGTGGCTATGAGACGCAAGGCTCACATCATTTCTTTCAAATAATGATAAATAATAATGATTATCTCAATTAGGGTAAGTGATTGCAGTTTTAAAAATCTTTTGACACGTGCGGGTTTCCTGAAGTTGTTTTCTCTCTCTGAGCTAATGGTAGATATTCGCACATAGATTTGAAAAATTCAGTGTTGCGTGCTCGGATTTGAACCTACGACTTCCATTCCCTAGGTGCAAGTTCTTATGCACTGAGCTGCCATTACTCTTTTAGGGCCGATTCAACCAATTTTAATCCCATATTAAATCGGCAAGTATAGCGCTGTTCTTCTATACAAATTTGTCGTTTTACCACAGATTTATCCACGGATAATGATTGGTCGAGTCAAAACATATCCACAGTATAACATTAAAGTAAGGGAACGTACCTATTTCATTTACGAAATACATTTGGGAGCATTACATTATCCAAGAATCCAGAACTAGTGAGATGTGGCAACTTCTGAATAATTTCCCTTTTCTATTACCTACGTCATTATTTGGATGGTCAAAACTGTATCAACAAAAGATCTAAGGATTCCGTACAATCTATAGGTACAGTGGTGGACTCATCAAGCTATATGACGACCCGTTTAGAACAGTGGTAGTGAACGCTGCCTTTGGTGCAAGGGTTGCGGGTTCGATCCCCGCACAGTACAAACATTTGGGTGCATGAACATGTCTGTTTGTATTGGTCTGGGTGTTTTCTATGTATTTGAAGTATGTATTTTCAAAAGAAAAATATTATATGTATATATTTGTAATCCCACTGTTGATTCTGTTATCTGTAACACAAGTGTTTGAGCTACCTATCACGGAGTCAGATTCAATATTGTGATGTTTTGAAATATTTATTTATTTATTTGTACAAAACTCTCAAATTTCTTCATTCGATTATAAACCTTATATTGTTACACATTGAGTTCCAAATAGATTGAGGAAATATGTTGTATAGCTTGACCTGTCCGCCACTGTACTGCTTTAAGGTATATAAATAAAAATGGATCTAATTTATACCCATAACTTTCGAACGACTACAACAAATTGGCACACTAGCGACGCCAATCGATTTTAATTTTTAGCTACTAAACCGGATCTATTTTAAACAATTTCGGGGTTACAACCTCTTGGCAAATACTTATACTATTTATTAAATAACCATTCATAAATGTTGGGTCCAACGCGTACGCGAAAAATTGATTCATGCCAAAAGCGGTCACTTTTGGCGTGAATCAATTTTCAAAAACGGACCCAACATTTGTGCATGGCTATTTAATAAATACCTAGTATAAGTGTTTGCTGAGAGGTTGTAACCCCCATATTATTTAAAATAGAACCGGTTTAGTAACTAAAAATTAAAATCGATTGGCGTCGCTAGTGTGCCCTACTCGTCACCTTAAGTCAAAAACACGACGGTACAAAGTTTAGTTAGTTTTAAATAAATTTGATTATCACGTATACCTATCATTAAGCCTTTCTAGATGGTGGTGGTAAGAATCTACCATCACCTACACACCGTGGGAAAGCCACTCTTCGGCATGAATGGGCCGGCTCGACCGAAGTGATACCACGGCCTCACAGAAAACCGGCGTGAAGCAGCACTGTGCTATGTTTTTCGGTGCGTGTGTGAGGGTACCGGAGGCCCAAACCGGGGGAAAGAGGGGTTTAAAGCTTGGCTGCGCGAATAGGCCACCCTCACTCTTACCGAGGTGTCGTAAAAGGTGACTAAGGTAAATCTGCTGGCATGATCATTAGCACCAGAAGGAAAACTCTGCATTTATATCAAAACCCTCGCCAACCCGTCTACCAAGCGTGGTGAGTATGGCAATTACCCCTCATGTGATTGAGCGAGGCCCGTGCCCCAGCAGTGGGGACTTAAATGGGCTGACGATGATGAGCGCACTTTATTGTGATCCGTCTTGCGCATTGGTGATCCGTCTACTCGTCTGCCACCTATCACATAAAAAAATGTGGATTGTTATTACTTAAGGGACAAGATTAAAATTACATAATTACCTACATATTACAAATTCTTTTAATAATGTGACCATAGTACGAGTATCATAATACTCGTACTATGGTCACATTATTAAAAGAGCTTGAAAGCTCATGTTATGATCTTGACTTGGCAGTCAAGATACTATGGCTGTAAATCACACACACCGTGGCCGGTGGCGCAATGGTAATTGGGTCGCACTTTAAAGCGACGGTTGCACCCGGGTTCGATCCCCGAGTCGAGCCAAAATTTGTACCTGAGTTTTTCTGTTAAAAAATTCTCAGTGTCAGCCCGGAGTCTGGAAGTTGGCGGTCTGTACCCCCGTGCCTCGGAAAGCACGTTAATACGTTCGTCCTGCGCCTAATCCCTCTTCGGTCGTGTCACACTGTTATCCCATCGAAACGTACCCTCATGGTACGGGAATAGAGGGTGCACTTGTGTCTGCGCAAACACTTGTGCACTATAATATGTCCTGCGTCGATGGCTGATCGCTGAGACCTGACCGAAATATCGGTTTGGAGGACATTATTACTATCTTGCATGTAGGGATCGAGATAGCTACGAGTAGATTAACTCTTCGTAGTGGCTTCTCAATTCCTCACCGAACCCCTAACAACCAAATATAACTCTTGACATGCGAGGGAACCTGTATTGGTTGATGATCACAATAAAAACGTTGAGAAATACTAAACAAGTTCTAACCGAAGAAAGTGTTTACGGCCACCGAGCAATCCCGGGACATTCAGTTGTGTGAGTAAATCTGTTTGTATTTAAGCACTTAGGAAGTGTCGTCACATGTCCAATGCTACCGACAAATTGTGTACCTATTGCGTCATAGTCAGGGAACTAACAGTAACGCCGAGTAGGGACTCGATATGTTTGCATACTCTTCAACTCACAATCTTACCCAACACATAGATTTGACAGAACCCCAAAGCCAATATACTTAGGAATGTATTTATGATGAGACATGCACATTTTAATCAAATATCAATTCTCCATTGCTCTTGTAAACGTAAGAACTTTGGAGAACCAAAATTACTCTCTCAAGGTCAACCTTGAGAGAGTATTTTTTGTTCTGCTGCAGTGCTTAGAATGATAGTTATAGTTCATTAGTAGTAAAGTCATTAGTAGATAGTCATAGTCACAAAATGATTTTTAAAATTTTGTTAGTCATTTTGACCAGCTTTGACTGAGCTATCTGAGCTTGGAGATTTGTTGTAGCATAGGAATTGGACTAGAAAATCAAATGACCTCCAAAACCGCATTTACTTTACAATTTAAGATCAGGTTATTTGTACGTTTTTTTATGTGATAGGTGGCAGTGACGAGCTAACAGATCACCTGATGGTAAGCAAATGCCCATGGACACCCAAGTTATCGCATTCCAAATCTCGAGCCAGTGGTCACGTAGACTCGTCCCCAATATAACACTATCCAACCTGAATTATCTGCGATTTAGGGCCGATTAGACCAATCTTATTAAGATACTAAATCTATAGTATTGCGCTATTCTATACAATTCTGACGTTATACTTATGATTATGATTAATACAAGGATAAGGATTAGACGAATCGGGCCTTAGAACAATAAATTAGGTACGGAACAAGGAATTATGTGTATTAATGAGAGATAATTGGTTCCCATCATTTTTTTAAATTTAAATTTTAATATATTTGTAATATTGTGAACCATTTTGGGGTTCAAATATAATGGAATTTAAACTAAGTACATTAGCAATTTAAAATTACCATATTTATTTCCTAATTCTGTAATCAAAACAAAACAAAACTTACACAAATAAAAATTGCTTGCAAGTATGTAATTGAAAGATGTTATCGCTTCAATCCAAGATGTTACATGTACCTGGTATAATAAACTTCCCTTAGTGAGCCCTTTCTCCGCGCCCGCGCAGTCGGCGGTTGAACCCGCGCGGGGTGACATTGCGGGCGCTGCGCACTGTCCACTTTCATGTCTTGATACTTGCTACAATTTTCTAGAACACGACACATTCCGAATCAGCGGTTTATTACTTACGATGCATTTCTATGTGTTCTGAATATTTTCATTTTTCGATTTCAATTCAATTTTGTTAATAAAGTACCTAGATGCTAATAAAAAAAAGCATGTTATAAAACGCAGAAACAATGGAAAAGGTTCAATAATTCTAATAAGTAAATAAAAATGTGGAAATTCATTATAATATGAATTAGGTACCTAACGGCAAAAAGTGAGTGATTCTTGTTTGACACGGATAATATATATGAGATTTTTTTAAATTGTGCATAAAATAATCACTAAAATATGATTTTCTCTAATTAACTTTCCAAATTCAGTTTTATCCTTCCTCCTTAGCTTAAATAAATTAAATTACTTCTGACTATTAAATTATCGTGACAACCAAGACCGTAATACTTGCAAGTATCAAGGCGTTGCACTCAGCGTACACCTTAAACATGCAGTGCACTTGCGTTATAGTGTATGGATGCACCGACTTGAATTTTTTTCGCCGGTTTTTAACTTTGTCCTTGAATTTCAAGTTTAGATTACGACGTGCATTCGGTGCATTATAGCCGAAATGCGCTCGGTTAATGTTTCTACACTTATATGGAACGACATGTGGGAAGTCGTTGCACGCTATTAAGTATTTTACGAAGCCAAGTTTATAGAGTGTAAAGAGAATTATTGGATTTATTTGTCTTATTTTAATAACCTTTTCGGTCTCTTAAGTATTGTTAAAAAAAATTTGAAATTCTATATTTATTTTAGCTGATCTTGGAGTACCTACGTATACACAAGTCAAACCACTTATCAAAAGTCCAATGTAAGATAAAAATGAAAATTTATTTACACATTTTTATGGATTAAAACTTAAAGATCTATCTAAGATATTTGCCTCAATCATTCTAGGATGTTACGTAAACTGCATAACAATCTGATTCGTCAATACGAATCACATTAGGCTAGGTCAAGATTCCTAACCCAAGCGAGTAGATGCGACATGGCAATAAAAAAGCGGAACCGGGCGCGTCGCCGTAGGGCAATGCACTTTTTGGTGGACGGTCAGAGAGCCCGGTGCACCGAGACCTGCCCAAACCATGCGACCAGCATGATAATTTTTGCCGATCACATACACAGAAATATGCACCTTGCCACTGTAGCAGAAGTAACAAAATTGTGAATTCTTTATGTCAGGGGATTGGTCTTTTTATTAAGAGTAAGACTCCAAAAATGCAATTGCATTTTTTGTACAAAAAGTACCTTAAGGTGACGGGTAGGGCACACTAGCGACGCCAATCGATTTTAATTATTAGCTACTAAACCGGATCTATTTTAAACAATTTCGAGGTTACAACCTCTCGGCAAACACTTATACCATTTATTAAATAACCATGCACAAATGTTGGGTCCAACGCGTACAGGAAAAATTGATTCACGCCAAAAGCGGCCACTTTTAGCGTCAATCAATTTTTCGCGTACAAAAACGGACCCAACATTTGTGCATGGTTATTTAATAAATGGTATAAGTGTTTGCCGAGAGGTTGTAACCCCGAAATTGTTTTAAATAGTTAATCCGGTTTAGTAGCTAAAAATTAAAATCGTTTAGCGTCGCTAGTGTGCCCTACCCGTCACCTTAAGCACTTTTAACTGACATTATTTTATATAGGTTTGGAGGCTTAGAACGGTGTTTTTTTTTGGATAAACTGAAAGGTACACTATTAAATAAAATGGGCAATTGTGATAATATAATTGTTGATGCAGAGCGTTTAGTAGCAGTAAGCGAAGTGTATTAGCACGTAGACTGAAATGCAAGGAGCGTTGCATCTCGCACTGTGTGAGAGGTCATGCTGTTACGTCGTCGCGTGTCGCTGACGACTTGCCCGGTTCATGACTCAGTCTCGGGTAACAATATATTGTAATAATCTAACAAACAAACATATTCTAAATCTGTATAAATGAACGCTGACTGACTGACTGTTACATATCTATAGGAGCACTACTAGGGGAGCATTTAGAGGGTTTATACCCTAAGGAGGATTTATACGGGTGGACGAAACGAAGAGAGCGCGGGCCACTAGTCTGTATTTTTTTTTTAATCAGCCTATAAACTGTCCCACTGCAGGGCAAAGGCCTCCATGATAAAAATCAAGTTATCGCTATTAAGATGGGATTAGGCTTAATCACCAAGCTTGCCAAATGCGGATTGGTGATCACAAACCCGAGTTATGTCCGAAAAATTCGAAACATACTTTTCGCTCGACCCGGGAATCGAACCCAGGACCCTGAGATCACGGCGAGAACTGAGAACAGGGCGTTTATATTATAATTTAGCACACAATTTTGAAGCGCATAGAGTCAGTTTGTAGAAGCCCTCCTTGAAACTTACGAAAAACGATTCCCTGAGACCAATTGTCCTCCTTCATAAAAATCGACAAGAAGTGGGTCGTACTCTCATCACCAACGAGCTGGAGTTCGACCCTCAGCATCCGGCTGGACTTCTTCGACACGTAATATACGATCTCCTCGACCTTCGTAGACCAGTGTAAGCGGGACACGTACATCTGTGTAGTGTGAGTCTCTGGTTGTAACGGGCCTTGTGCTTCAATCGATGCAATACTCGGTAGTTACGTTGCGGGGTTCCTCATTCTTCATCTCGATTTTAATGAAGCCCTCATCGCATTTCTTCTTCGGTGGACACGATGTTGGTGATATCTTCGTGTACCTATATGTTCACACCCTTAAGTACCTATTACTGCTATTTTTTTACTCGTTGTATATATATATATATATATATTTTTTTAAGTGATATGAGGCCGACCAGCTGACGGATCACCTGATGGTAAGCGATTGCCGCCGCCCGTGCACACTTGCCCACTGCAACACCAGTCAGCATTCTCTACCTGTCAACCATTAGGCGAGGCAGAATATTTTATGGCGTATATCTATTTAGGGTATAACTTGTTTTGAAGACTGGGCTACCTGTTATAGAACCATCTGAACATCTAATGCGGACATCTAAGAGACTAGCTACACCATAACTTACCTAAATGGAATAGGCACTTTCAAAAAAATAAAAATCTAATAAATCTGAATCTACTGACACTACTTTTTTTATGTGATAGTTGGCAGACGCGCAGACGGATTACCTGATGGTAAGCGATTGCCGCCGCCCATGGACACCCGGCAACACCAGTGGAGTCACAAATGCGCTGCCAATCTCTAAACCCCCCCTTCCCCTGGATTTGGCCTCCGGTACCCTCACTTACGCAGCGAAACACCGCACAGTGCTGCTTCACGCCGGTTTTCTGTGAGGCCGTGGCATCACTACGAGTATATAGTGCCTTACTGAATGTTAGCGGTCGCCCACAGCTCCGCTCGCGTGGACTCCGGTTTGCCACAAAAATACATTTTCCACGGAACGTTAGTCCTGTCCGAACAGGACAGGACAAACGTTCCGTGGAAACGTTCCGTACCCTGTGATTTCCCTGTGAAAAGGAAAACATACTTTGCTGTGTGCAAATTGTTTATGCGGCAAACTAAAATGAACGCGAACAAAGCTGCAAAGCAACCGCTTAGTAAACGAATAAAAATAACTGATGGTTCTATAAACGTATAACACAATTTATTATTAATATGTTTTAGTTTACTAAAGCTTATTAATATTAATTCTGATTTGCGTGTTAAAATTCGCCGCAGATATCTACATACAAGCGGGATTTCACGTTTAGCATAACAAAGTGATAAGATACCGGAAGACTTCTATGATCTATTTTCCTTGTCATCTTGAACAATGTATTCTCGACATTGCAAAATACAAGATGCCTCAGGGGCTGGATGACAAATGTTTTATGATATAAAACTTATTATATAATTTCTTATTTTAAAATTATGACAGTACCTACATAAGTACTTTATCTCTACCAATAGCAATGTCTCTGAACAACTTTTTCAAAGAAACTACATATCTTCTTCCTCTTCTAGTGCCATATCCTTATCGGATGTTGGCGACCATGCTGAGATATTTCTCTTTATTCTGTGTTCTGCTTTTTAGCAGAGAAGCGTCTACAATTCCGGTATATTCCTTAAAAAAGTTCCTTAAAGAAACTATATACTTATTACGTACGTATTATATACTATGCAAAGCGGTCATAAGTGTTCTATATTTACCTAAATTGAAGAAAGGATTCATCGTTCATTTCATTTCCCGATCGATGTAGTATGTGATGTGAGGTCGAAATTATTAGGTCCTATCAAATTTTCGAAATTCCAAGTTCGATTCAGTTAGATTCAGTTCAGATGGTCATCTAGGGAAAAATCGTAGGGCAAGAGAAGTGTAGAAAGAACAAGAATATCGTCGGTGAAAAATCTATACCAATGGTTCAAAATCAGCACTCACACTTCACATGTGCTGTATCAAAAGTGCAAATCGCCGATACTTATGATTTCAAAACTGCGAGAGCGGATCGCATAAGAAGAAAAAGCGACATTCATATAAATATTATTTGTGTTTGTCAAAAATAAAACTCAACAGTTAATTTTCCCAATTTCGTTTAAAAGTTCTATGCCTCAATCGGTGTTTTTTTAATGATTTTGACGAGCTGATCCGCCGAAATGCTCTTAGAAACAAAATTCTCGAAGTCTATCCCCTCGCCTTTTGCGACTTTTTCCTGCTACAATTATGAAACTACAAAGTAACAATGCCATTTCTTGCGCCCACCGAAAATAGATACAAATACACTCGTATTATCTGCGAGTACATCGCTGGCGCCTCTCCTATCGTTTTGTCATCGATCTTTGTTCAGAACAAAAACTCTCGGTAGCAAACCGATCCGATCTATGATACTCTGCTCGTATACATATATTGACGTGTCCCTGATACCTAAATGATTAGTGATAAAATATGCTTTCGACGTTTTGCAATAATTGCGAAAAGATCAACCTCTAGATTAGATTTTAATCTACAACCTACATATCATAGAGTAATATATACTGAGATGGAGGTATTAGTCGGCTAGCCAGTGCTAACGCCATCTAGAGGAAACCGACCAATACTCAACGGAAATGTAGCACGGCCACCTTCTAGAATCAGTCAGGGAGACGATTAATTAAAATATCAGAAATAATTTTATTTGCTATGTACCGAAATTGCCAATACCTTCTAGATCTCTGGTTTACTGCCCATAATTTTTGCAAATTTGCTAAAGTGGGCGGCTTGAGGTCATTGTTTCGGAAACACACTTTACTAGCGGGATGTAACAATGCATAGTGACATCTACCGCAAAAACGCCGAACCATCTGCTTGATTGCTTTTTAAAGCTATATCTGTTTTTTACAAGCTCCATCTAACGAAAATCCGCTAAACTATTTTTCCCATATTCCTAAAAAAAAAGCACTACGTGAAATGACCCTGCTACATATCTCCTCATAACTATTAATAAAGAGGTTAATCCTACACAAAGCGGCTACGCTTATAGGTAAATCCGAAAACACGAAACGCTTGCGCGATGTTATTGACACCCATCGCCATCTATTGGTATAAAGTGGAACTAGTGTCCCGAAACAAAGTGAGGGCGGGGCGGGCCGGACGATTCATTAATAAAAATATATAAACATAAATAAGTTTTTTATTCCGCCTTTTAATACTTAAGTAGTTTCGGCTATGTAATAGTGGAAAATGAAGTAGAAACGTATGAGGGTGCCCACGAACGAGTTTTAGTCGGGCCAATTTATCGGTCTAACAAAAAGTCGGCCGATTTTTAATACTATTTCTGACCGATTTATTGTCGGATATGTGCGCTGCGCTATTGATATCAGTACTTTCTATTTTCTCCTACAAAAATTCAGTCACTGATTATCGATAGTGGGCGGGCATTCTTTGAGTGGAATGGTAACCACTTTGGGAAGAGTAATTAGGACGATGGACTGTCATCTGAGAATGATGCCTTGTGTTTTTAAACCGGATGCAGACTCGGCAGGACCGTGATGGCTGGCGCTCTTTGGGGGAGCCCTTGGAGGACTGCCTGATTAATTGATTTATGCAATAGTAGTTCTCATAGAGCTGATCTGGTGATGATGACGTAGCCACGATCCCGGAGGAGGAGTCCACAATGCCTCTACAAACCACACACATGTCATTATAAAAGTTGTTCAAACAATGGTATTCTAGTTTTAAAATTTTACGCCAATGTGACCAGACTAAAGAAGAATTGGCCACAGGACCAACGGTTTTACGTGTCTTCCGAGTTTCGGGCGATAAAACTGCCAACTTGCAGGTTCCGGATTAATTGCTTAACAGAAATACTCAAGTACAATTTAATTATCTATGTGCATATTTCTACCATTGGCTCGGCGGTGAGGGAAAACATTGAGACGAAATCTGCACGATTGGGATTGTTTCTGTAAAGTGTAAATATGATTCAGTTGGTCTGGTTCCCCTGTTAAAGGGTTGCGAAAGTCAGACAGCAATCGTTTCATTGCAATCACCAGACTTATCGAATCCTGGATCATGGTTCAAGCGTACTCAAGGCTCCGAAGGTCGCTGAGTCGATGATGGTTGCTAAACCGAATCAGATACCGGACGGACGAAGCTGTTCAGCGGGGGATTGCCCAGCGCTAACGCAACTGGTACCCCCTGGGGTAGGCCAGTTTTAAATTGCTCTATCATGGTGGTGGGGAGGGCAGGATTGGGCCTCCGAAAACCTCACTCACGTAGTGAAACGCAGTAAAAACTACTTCACACTGGTTTTCTGTGAGGTTGTGGTATTTCATCGGTCAAGCCGGCCCATTCATGCAACGACAAGAAACCGTTGGGTGGCTCTACCACAGTTGAAACTGCTTACTACGTTCTGATCCAGCACCCTGAAGTAGATCTTGATCTCCGACACAATCTATATAACGATGCAAAATTGTGAAGTTCAGAATTACACGTGAGATGAGATAGCGATGCAAAAAAATTAAAAAATACAACTGAATAGTACGAGTATATTAATAATTACGTAAGGCCCCCCACAAGGTGGACCGACGGTGGTGAAGGTCGCGGGAATCCATTGGATGCGGGTGGCGCAGGACCGATCTGTGTGGAGAACATTGGGGGAGGCGTCTATTGGCTGAAACGACGATGATGTATCACGTAACGATGCTTAATATATTAATTTAAATTGTAACTTATAAATTACAATTGAAATTTATTTGCTTACTGTTTTTCTCTCCCTCATCTTAGCTTGTAATTCCCGTTTGCGTACGTGGCCGGAGCCCGGAGCTACGTGGATCGCGATTTGCCCATTGTTTTATCGATTAAAATTGTAACATCAATAACGTACCCATTCAGGGTTAACAAAAATAAACAATTTTAACTAATGTGGTTAGATCCCTTCACGTTCCTAACCATGGTTTGGTGTTATCATATTGGTAGGATCTGTATGTGTTTTAACCCAGTAGGTTTTTGTCCAGTTCAAAGTTAAAAAACCGACCAAGCGCGAGTCGGCTCTCGAACTACTTTATTACAAAACGCGATCTTAATTTAATAAAGTCATGCCATCTTGTTCCAACACGCAATGTTATAAGGGACATAAACGATTTTAGTTATGGATCTTTTCATAGACCGCGTTTTGTAATAGTAAGGGAGTAAGTAATAGTTTCGTCTATCAATATACGTACGTCGCCCAAGGACTCCGCCTGAAAACCAGCACTGCTGCGGCTTCGGCGACTGCAGCATATTCTGAGGTTGGGCCTTGTTGGCTACAGAATTTATCCTATTTGTGTATTTATGCCACTCGTGTTTAAATTTGTGTTCTGTGGCCAATAAAGAAATCTTTATCTTTAGCAATATAACCCCCCGTCTTCCCCAAAAACAGCCCTGATCAGTGAGTCAGTCGTCATTTAGCTTTATATATTATAGATAGACACTAAGTACGAGTACACGGGTGCATAAAACCACTTGGTTTTTTTTATAACATGAGATATTATGACTGTTCTACGATTATTCAGCTTAGAACGCTCCTTTACTTAATGACACCATTCCATGTAACTTCCGCGCTAAAAGATATTTAGGTAGCTATTGTGTAATACAGGGTGTATCTGTGAACATTTACATCCCTTTAACCATATGTTCTACCAAACATTATGAACACCATTTGTTCTATGACTTTTCGAAATTCGTCGAAATTTGTTTCGACTCCCCATACAAAATGACCAAATATTACCTCTATAAAAGTACCTTTTTACTTAAGCGAAGTTTCCAAAAAAGATGGAACAAAATGTTCTTCAGAATGGTTGGTAGAACACGTGGTCAAATACTCAATTAATACTCAATACATTTATTGTTAATAATATGAGGTAAGGTTACATATCAGGTAATAAGTACATATTATTACGAACCCTGATGGGTTGTGACAATTTGGAAGAATTTTATACTGAAATTCAACAAAAAGTCGTTTAAATTTTATCTGTTTTTTTGTGCAGTAACAAGTTGGTATAGTTATCACAATTTCTTTTGCAGGCAATGAGAACCGTTCCACAAGCAAGTCCCCTTGCTCCTTCCGAATCCGCCGCAGCAGTGGACTGCGCGGGCGCCGTGCGCCAACACTATAAATGCATACGGACGCCGCTCCAGGCAGGACTTCTCGACGCAAGCGCGCCCAGCTCGGCGACCTAACGCACGCTCCACCAAAAATCTTCCCGGCTTGTAAAAACAAAATTAAAATGAACAGTGCCGAACTCTACCAAGGAAATAACACTCTACAAAAAAGAGACGCAATAGACTGCTTAGAAGAGTACGGCAGGAAAATCAAATGGAGGAAAATAGGAGAAAGGATCATAGACATCGGGTGCGGAGACGGCAGCGTGACGGTAAATCTTCTGAAGGAGTACTTGCCCGATAACTTTGAGAAGTTGGTAGGCTGTGACGTCAGCGAGAAGATGGTTACATACGCGAACCGCCACTACCAGGACGGGAGAACGAAGTTCTCGATACTAGACATAGAGGGGAAACTGCCCGAACGCATGAAAGAATCCTTTGACCATGTATTTTCCTTCTATACACTGCACTGGATACAAGATCAAGAGTGAGTACTAAATATTTACTATTTTTTCTAGGCATATTTCCATTTACAAACATCATCCATATATGCTATTATAAGCAGTATTTTAATTTACTCGTAAGCAGTAAAATAGTTCGATATCGATAGATATTCCTTTCTATTCTGTATCTATTTTAGGTATTCTTAGTTATGGTTTTTCTGTTTTATTTTAATTCAATCGAGAACAAATTGATAATCTTTACCGGTATACGGTAAAATTATAGTTAGGTATTGTTTTCCGTCACCAAAATACCGGCGGATTAAGTAAAGTAAACAATATTTTTATAAGTCAGCACAAATGATAGCGAGCGGGTTGCTGTAAAAATATTTCACCAAGGTTCTATATCAGCTCCTTATAATATATGACAATACGAAATCTACACGGACGATGCTAGTTTAATATAATAGGTATTATCTATTATTATACCACCTGAACATTTTTTTTCTATGGAATTCGCACGAAAGATCAAGTTGTTACAAAACCGAACAATTTTTATAGGGAGTCAAAAAATTTTGACGGATTTCCAAAAGTAGTAGAAATTGTTAGTTGTTCAGAATAGTTGGTAGAAGTGATGGTTACGAGGAATGCGACTGTTTATCGATACCTATTTAAGACAACTTTTTCTAACTTACCAAATGATGATAAACAATGTGCTCCTTTTGATACCGTAAGCATTAAGGGTAGTAAATAACTTAACTATTAACGTTTTCTTTAAGAAATAAATATTTCACACTTAGACAATTTAAAGTATCTAAGATTTCACAATATCGCATACATTGATCTGACACCTGTGTTATGGATATCAGAACCAACAGCGGAATTACAAATATACCTATAGATTGAATACTTTTCTTTTGTAAATTACATAGTTATAATTGATTGACTGTGGGACAGCCACGCTTCGGCATGAATAGGCCGGCTCGACCGGAGTGATACCACTAGCTCACAGAAAACCGGCGTGAAGCAGCACTGTGCTGTGTTTCGCTGCGTGAGTGAGAGTACCGGAGGCCTAATCCGAGGGAAAGAGGGTTTAAAGGTTGGCAGCGCACTTGTGACTCCACTGGTGTCGCGGGTGTCTATAGGCGACGGCAAATTGCTTACCATCAGGCGATCCGTCTGCTCGTCTGCCACCTATCACATAAAAAATGCATAGAAAACACCCAGACCAATACAAACAGACATGTTCATGCACCTTCCAGGTCAGCGTTTGAGAATATCTTCAGTCTGCTGGCGGAGGGTGGGGAGTGCCTGCTGATGTTCCTGGGCCACAACCCCGTGTTTGACGTGTACCGCATCCTGGCCGAGAGCAACAAGTGGGCTTCCTGGCTTAGCGGTGTCGACAAGTTCATATCCCCTTACCATGATTCACAGGTAAACTGCAACATTTTCTAGTCATGACATAGGTACTCTAATCAGTTGTTGTTCTAATGAGTTTTAAGCGGTATAACTTTCACAACAATATGACACACTGTGTTGGTTAACTAATGTAACAATTATGTATTTTACATTTAACATTATAATACATTACTATTTAGATAAATATTTACAAAAAATATATATCCCCCAAATCACTGCCCACAGGCATCGTGCCCAGGAGACTTAGCGTATTTCCTTTATGAATAGTCAAACTTGTACATTGGCCCAGAAATACGCTAGCCGTATCCTCTGGGCTAGTTCACGGTACAGGTGGTGGGCTCCCGGTCCCCACGGTCCGAGGATCTCAACACCAAACGGCTCAAATAGGCAGGTATTGCTTAAGCCTGCGCATTTGCGCTGTATGAACGATTCCGCTGATGCAGCAGCCTCTAATGCGGTACGCGGAAGATGGGACTGAGCCAGAGTTTCGACGCACGTTGCGTCCCATACTAGAGGTCGCCCCGTCTTCCACGGAACTAAGGTCGTGCCATTGGGTCTCTTGCCGTCACCTCGCCCCATGAAGTTCGGTTCAAGAACGGCTGGTATGGAAGCGCTGACAAGAGCCCGACGGATATTATCATTACATTACAAGAAGTATCGAATCGTGGTAAAACACTTAGTGGGGGGAGCAAATTGATGATAACCCGGTGACGTCAAATCTTCAAATCCGCCTCTCAACCTACCAGCAGTGGGGACTTAATTGGGCTGACGATGATGATGATGATTATAAGAACTAATATACTCAGCAGAACTAAGTGGGCGGTGAATCATGTTAAAACACTTGGTAGGGGGAGCAAATTGATGATAACCCGGTGACGTCAAATCTTCAAATCCGCCTCTATACCATAACTGTGTCGACTCAACTCTGCTCATCTCAAAAAATTAGGTGTGGTTTGATATCGTAAAGGATGACATGCGTGCTAATAAACTGACTACTAGGGATGAAGTGGAGGAGTTGAAATAGGAATGCGGACCTCGGGCTCCGCAACCGGGACAAAACGCTAAGTAATGATGATGTTTCATCTCAACTTAGCGTGTTATTTCCGGTTGCGTCCAAAGCTGTAGTTTAGAAGTCCGGGATTCACTTAGACCATGATCTAGGATCCGAGAAGTCTGGTAATTATAATGAAGCCGTCTGACTTTCGCGACCCTTAGATAAGTGAACCACCTGAATCATGGTTACACGTTTCAGGAATTATCATAAGTATTATTTCTCACCGGCGACCTAATGGTAGAAATACGGAGGTGCGTGCTCGGATTTGAAGTTACGACCTCTTGTATGGAAGGCTCGCATTCTTATCTATAAACAACGATATTTTCTATTCTTGTCATTTTAAGACGGAATATACATACACATACCCACCATAAACCTTAATAATTTTTGAGGCCTATATTGATCACACGACACAACTTATGCTTAATTAGAAACATGAGAACTAGTGAACCACAATGTATCAATACGGGGATTAACACGATATTTATTATGTGAAACAACATTGTGTACTCACATATTTGGCTCGACGTTTCGGCTACGTTACAGCAGCCGTGGTCACGAGCGGACTGACCGCTCGTGACCACGTTATAGTTATAATGCAACGCGAAAATCTAAAAAACTAGTGAACCACATCTTTACAACCATGTTTAAATCTTACAGGATCCTGAGAAAGAAATAAGAAAACTCATGAATAAGATCGGCTTCACTAATATAACAGTGAAATGCCAAGAAAAGTCTTTCATCTACGACAGTCCGGAAACTGTGAAAAGTAAGTTTTATTTATACTTTGTAAACGATAACGAAATATGCCAGCTCAACCGGAGTGATACCACGGACTCATATAAAACCGGCGTGAAGCAGCGTCTGTTCTATGTATCGCTGCGTGAGTGAGGGTACAGGCCCAATTCGAGGGATAGCGGGGGTTAAAGGCATTGAGGTATTTACCTCAGTGGTTAGAGGTTCGCAGTGCACTTGTGGCTCCATTCCACTTGTGGTTTTGCATGTGTCTATGGATAGCAATCGCTTCGTATTAGGTGATCCGTCTGCTCGTCTGCCACCTATCACATAAAAAACAGCTATACATATTAAAGGCGCGAAGCAGCACCTGAGTGACAATAGGCCTGCCTATCCGGTACCTGTACCGGAGACTCAATCCGGAGGAAAGGGCAGTTTAAACATTGCGTTTAAAGCTGACGCATCGGAGCCCGGGGGAAGGTTGGATCATGATCCAGGATTCGGGAAGCCTGATAATTACTGGTTCTGAGCTATCGATACTACGTCAAACATCGAGAGACCATCAGTAAAAATAGTACAAGTTCGTGCGACTAAAAAGCGCCTGCAGAAATATTCTCAACGTTTGACACTGCCCGTCTCCTCTTCCAGAGGCGGTGCGCGCCGTGCACCCCTTCCACATGCCCGCGGAGGTGTTCGAGGAGTTCATCGCGGACTACCTGGACGTGGTTCGGGATATGAAGCTGATAGACGAGGTGAACAACAACAAGCCCGCCAGCGTCCGGGCTACGTACAAACTGCTCTCTGTACATGGAAGCAAGTGAGGTGTATCTGACGTTTGTTGCTATCAATATAATGAAACCAAAAATAGTCATACAAACAATATAGTGCGACTATAATAAGTGTTATACTAACACAGAAGGCCACAAAATTGATCGTTTTTTTTTTGTTTGTTTTGTAATATCTTTTCTACCGGTCAAAATATTTTAAGCTGCGTGCCTCTTTAAACACTTGACATTAGCGGAATCAATGTGATCGAGTCCACAAAAAATATATAAGTGTTGAGGGATAGTCATCCGATACCCGTGGCATGGTAAGGTGGAATTAAAAGTAGTATGAAGAAACACAATTGTTATTATAATTAATTCATACGGGGATTATTAAGTATAATTACAATATTTTGTACTCAAATAATATTTTGTCCGCTTGTAAGCGCGGCTGCTGTAACGTAGCCGAAATGTCAAGCAAAATATGTGAGTACAAAATAAACGTCATGCTAATCCCCTTCTAAATAAAAATATTACACTTATAAGCAACGCGAAAATCTAAAAAACTCAAGACAAAATGTAGTGTGGTTGTTCGTTCAACGTTCACGTAGGTAAAGTTACATTAATTAGTAGTAGTAAGTATCAGACTATATTCTGTCCCACTGCCTGCAGCGGGACAAAATGCATGCACCTTTGCCCTGGCAAAGGCCTCCATTATAGAAATCAAGACAATAATAATGATTTAAAGTTACAATAATGATTTTATTATTGAATGGACAAAGTTTTTATTTTAATGTTTTGTAGACAAGCTGTTTATTTTTATTTATTTTGTAAATAAATAGTTTATTAATCAGACGATATCATGTAGGTCGATAATAATATCGACGATGTATCTACATAAGTAGATACATCGTCCTGGTCCCAAAATAGGTACGAATGCGTATAGTCGGATTCAATAGAAAGGTTCATTTAATAGGTGAGGCGGTCGAAGGCTAGTTGGTTTATTTATTTTATTACTTTTTAAACCTTAGATAAATTGCATTTTATGGGATAGGGTAAAATTCAGTTCACTCTCAATGTTAGTCGGCCATATTATTTCTTTCATGACTGGACTTTTTATTGAAACTGACTAAAGTCATGGATAATCCATGCTAAAGTCTAACATTTGGGTTTAAGGTTAATTGAACTTTATTGTTTTATTTGTTTGAATGTTTTAAATAAGTTTATTGGCTTAAGAACTTAATTATGAAAACTGATTGCTTTATACTTTATTTTGCGACATTTTAAATAGGTATTTATGCGTGAAGAATCATTTAAAGAAATTGCGTGATGTAGATGTTTTTTTTTATATATATAAGAGGTGGCAGACGAGCAGACGGATCACCAAATGGTAAGCAATTCCGCCGCCCATGGACACCCGCAACGCCAGTGGAGTCACAAGTGCGCTGCTAACCTTTTTCCCTTCCCCCCATTGTATTGTTGTATTTATAGATGCGACCAATCTTTATCCAACGATAAATCTATGGCATAGCACTGTTATATGCAGTGTATAATAAAAGTCCGTTCTACCAAGTACCCATCCAACAGTCAACGCCTAATTCCTATGGTAAAAATGGTATGGTACGTTAAATCACCAATTTTGACAAAATTAGTTTCCTAGGTAGGTACCTAATTTTAAAATGGCGTTGTCATTGTCACAGCTGTTTACTTAATTACTTTAGACATTATCTGTATAACCCTACTTAACAAAAATACCCCGGTGGCATTCATGAATCACAAAGGGCGGATTCGACCAACATGACAGTTAAAATAGTATTTTCTTAATAAAATCAATTGTGTTCACTCAAAGTCGGTATATCTATACCTTGTTTTACGAATGAATGACATTATAATAAACTGGCAAAAACTGTATTGTTTGGTGGTTCATGATAATGTCTCCGGGATGTTTTTGTTAAGTAGGGTTATTTTTATTTTCCTATGATATTAGTTATTGTGTCGAAATTGGCAGTCTGACGATTTACCATTTAGGCGCTGACTGTTGGATGTTTAATGTACAGTGCATATCACTGCGCTATATAATAGATTTACTGTTGGATAATTAGGCATAAAAGACTATACCTACAACCATTGTTATTGTTTGGTGTTCGATAGACATGTCGCTGGTATCGGGCTTAGTTATTTTCACAGTGTTAATTATGGGTTATATTTAACGTTCCTTCTAAATTAATAAGTTGGTAACCTATCCATTTTTTTAGTATTTTTGGTGTGCAAATAGGTAATTTTTAGAGGATCGGTTTAATATATTCCATTAATTATTGTGCATTTATTATGTTGCATTAAAAACTCATAACCCGTAAAAACCACTTTTGACTACAAAAAACAGTCAAAGCTGTTTTTAACTGAAGGCATCGGTCAAAATCACTTTTGCCTTATTTTTGCAGTCAAAAGTGGTTTTGACCGGTTATGAGTTTTAACTGCAACACATCACTACATTGTTAAGCTTGTTTGTTGAATGAAGGTAAGAGTAAAAATATTTTTATAGTTTATTCCGCTAAAATCTTCATTCATGACTCCAATACATAAGTATACAAAACTGGCCAAGGGCGAACCGGGCCATGCGCAATATAGGGTTCCGTCGTTGTTCATAATGCATATCGAGTCCTATGGACTTGTTTACGCTAGAGGCGACAAACGAGCAAGCGGTACACCTGGTGGAAAGCAATCAACGTCGCTCATGGGCATCCGCGAAATTGAAGAGATCGCTAATATGTTGCCGGCCTTTTTAAAAGAGTACGCTCTTCTCTTGAAGATCCCTAAGTCGTATTCGTCGAGAGTTATGTGTACCTATACCTAAGTATAAAATTGGTTAAAAAGTCGTATCTCTCTCGCCGACCGCTGCAAACTGACAACACATCGGGCCGCGCGATGCCGAAACGAAAGCGCCCGCGCACTCTTTATAAGTTAATCTATTACTCCTAACCTTCTGAAACAAACACAGCCGTGATACTTTCATTTAATTTCGTCCTTATGTGCTAATATCATGATTTTTTCCTACCTCCGAAATCAACCGTTTAGCTGACAGAGGGAGACACTCTGGATTCTAACTAAAATTTTCATTGTGAATCTTAATATTTTACAAACAAATTCCTTGATCGAAAAATCGTTTTCGCAAACTCAATTTTTTTAAAGATCTATCTAACAATACCTAACAGTATGGGGTACACGAGAAAAAAAAAAGTCCCCGGAGGGAACCTTTAGCACTTTCTTAGCTTGATATATACAGCTTTCAAGTATTTGTTTCTGAGCTAGACTGCAGACAGACAGACGGACGAACGGAGGGTAACTCGACGTGACGCCGTCTGTACATAATATAATAATAAATTGTTTATTCAGTAAATAAGGGCACATTACATTACATTAAAACTTAATGAATTACAATACCAGGGTTATTCATTGCCTAAACTAGGTTAAATCCTGTGTTTCAGGCTATACAAATAAAGGTAAAAGATTTTACTTTCGTACATGGACGAAACTATAACCACCTTATTATAAATCGCGACCTAAAGTAATCCTGTTCCAACACACAATGTGAAAAGGGGCTAGCACGAGTTTTGTTACGGGTTCATCCTTTGTTCGCGATTTGTAATAAGGGGGTTCGGGTTCCTCTTAGACTCCGGAACCGTAAAAGTGAGTCGTACTAGTCACACCATGTAATTAAACAAAATTAAAGATTCAAAGCATTTATTTGCATGGAATAGGTACAGTATTATAAAATAGACGATTTTTTGAATGACAATAATTTAGGGACATATTACTAACACAAAAATTGTACTATATTTTAAGTTAATGGTGACATTTTGTAAAACATTTTTTTTTTAAAAGAGTAACTGCTGAGTTTCTTGCTGGTGTCTTCTTGGCAGAAAACTACATTCCGAACCAGTGGTAAACATGTTGACATTCATAAGTGTTCTGTATGGACCTAAATTGAATAAACAATTTTCATTTCATTTCATTTCATTCATTTCAGTACATACACGATATTGTAAAAAAACTATTATAGTGCTCTATCCCGCTAACATACATTAATATGCACATTTTTTGATAGAAATTCCAGGACGCTATAAATGCAAAGAGTTATTATTAACAACTTTTTTTTAAAACGTATTTGTCAAAAAACGGCGGGACCTATTTTAACTGTCTTTGATATTTTATTGGGTTCGTCTTGGCCTCCAATAGTATAGAATAAATAGGTACTAATATTGAATATAGGAAGGAAAAAATATGGCGGCACGAATTAAATAAATACAGTTAGTTATACCTAATATAAGTCTTTACAGAAATGAAAAATAATAAGAAAAATAATTTATATTAAAAAGAAAACCTTTGCAATATTAAATTAATATTTTAATTATTCCGTAGGGTTAAGTAACTTAAAAAATATTTTTAGCAACTGTAGTGTAGCTGAGTGTAAGAAATATAATTAAGTATTTTTTCTCTTTTCAAGAAATAATGTAAGCTGTTTCGTTATGTCTATACATAAAAAGTGTATCTATGTACATTCACTTAAAATGAGACAATTTGTTATTTATTGTAAAATCTTGTTTAATTTAGAACATAGTTCCCAGTATTAATCCCGACCGCGTTGGATCGTTAATATTATTCTTGGAGAAGGGTCGTAATATGGTTTTATCTTGGAGTTTATATTAAAGAGGAAGCCCAGAAAATATTAAAAAACCCTATCTTTTAATGCATCACAAGTATGTAAGTGTGTAATAGTTCCATATCGTCAATCTAGTTGTGATTTCTCGTAACAACGATTTTTTGGTAAAATTTATGCAGAAAGTTGCGGACATATTTTCTGGTGTTACCTCGTAAATGTCTCTTTCATTTTGAAAACGAATTATAGCGACCTACTCGTACAGCATTCTTCTAACTCCTAATCAGATCAGCTCCATGATACCATATTTTTGTATTGTTACCGAAGTGACAAAGACATACCAAACTTTAGCTCAATTGGTCTGCAGGAATTGGAGTTTCTATGGGCTTCTTCTTTCTTCTAACTCCTAATCAGATCAGCTCCATGATACCATATTTTTGTATTGTTACCGAAGTGACAAAGACATACCAAACTTTAGCTCAATTGGTCTGCAGGAATTGGAGTTTCTATGGGCTTCTTCTAACTCCTAATCAGATCAGCTCCATGATACCATATTTTTGTATTGTTACCGAAGTGACAAAGACATACCAAACTTTAGCTCAATTGGTCTGCAGGAATTGGAGTTTCTATGGGCTTCTTCTAACTCCTAATCAGATCAGCTCCATGATACCATATTTTTGTATTGTTACCGAAGTGACAAAGACATACCAAACTTTAGCTCAATTGGTCTGCAGGAATTGGAGTTTCTATGGGCTTCTTCTAACTCCTAATCAGATCAGCTCCATGATACCATATTTTTGTATTGTTACCGAAGTGACAAAGACATACCAAACTTTAGCTCAATTGGTCTGCAGGAATTGGAGTTTCTATGGGCTTCTTCTAACTCCTAATCAGATCAGCTCCATGATACCATATTTTTGTATTGTTACCGAAGTGACAAAGACATACCAAACTTTAGCTCAATTGGTCTGCAGGAATTGGAGT